>CM060369.1:222969454-224297788 GCA_030545235.1 Helianthus tuberosus
CTCATTCTACTTTCCCATGCACGTTCTTCCTTTCCAGCGCTATGATACTCTGATTAAACAATAGTGGTTGTAACAAAGCGATAATATTAAACAAATTACCTCAAAAGGAAATGGAATTTGACCGGGTGCCAAATCTGGTGGTGGACTCGGGTGATGTTTACCGGTGAAAAGAAATGGAATTTGACCGTTGGCAACGACTCCAAATCCGTAGGATGGCTTAATTTTTTTTCCCAATATCCAAACTCTATTTATATCATGGTTGTAAAAATCCCGACTAGGCGCCGATTAATCCTCGATTAATCGCCGATTAATCTCGATTAATTTCCGATTAATTACATTTAATCGCGATTATATCCGATTAATCCCTGGTTAATCCAGATTAATCGCTAGTCCCCACCCCACCGACGGACTAGCGACTAGTGATTTCTACAACCATGATTTATATATACGACACAATATACGACTTTTTTACCACATCATTCGGCAAAATTCATACACTGCTTCGCCAAACGTCAAACACTACTTCATCAAAAGTAAACATTACTTCACCAAAATTCAAACACTACAGATGCACAAAAATCAAAGGTTGGTGCTACCAAGAAATACCCTAAAGCGCGAGGAGCCGGTTCAAACGCGAAAGGAGCCGGTTCAAGCGTGAGAGGAGCTGGTTCAAGTGCGAAAGGAGCCGGTTCAAGCGTGAGAGGAGCCGGTTCAAGTGCGAAAGGAGCCGGTTCAAGCGTGAGAGGAGCCGATTCAAGCTCGAATCATCAATTCTATAAACCACAACTATTATTTAAACAACAACCACAAGTATAATTGTTTTCATATAAACAATATGCCAATTGAAGAAGCAGGTACCTATACGGGTCTGTACTTCAACGATCACAATCACACCTCATCTTCGTCTCGTCTCGTCTCGTCTTAGACCTGCAAAACTATAAACACGTTAGAAGGGGTCAGAGACCGGAGTCTTTGGATCACCCTCCGAAGCTCAAGTGAGTATTTAGTTTCAAAATAATATAATAGTATGTAGATAGACTTTTGAGGTTAGAAACAACCTGTAGAACATTGGGCATGAGTCCCCTACTTATAGTTGGTGGCTGTTTTGGTCAAAAATCAGGCTAAGATAATGTAACCAAATCTTTGTTGTGAGGAATGATGCTTGAATCAATGAACAATGTTAAGGATAATTCAGAAATGTAGTGAACAAGCGACACAAGGATTTATATGAGGAAAAAGCCCTTGATCAAGAGTTGATCTCCGGCACAAAAAACCTCGGGTGATGGAAACTACCGATCACCAACTAAGATTAAACAAAAGAAGTTTATAACTCGGGATGATAACAAGCTTGTTACAAGGATCACTAGCGTGCAATGTGCAAAAAACGTATGAAATTGTCAAGTAGTGTTCGAGAGTTGATTGAGAGCTGTTGCGAGAGTGTGTGTATGCCAAAATTAGCTAAGTGTTTTCTATCAAGCTTGTTATCCCCATTTTAAATTAGAAATAACTAAAATAACAAACTGTCCGACAATTATGCAAGCTCTCCATGATCTCCACAACGTCCACAAGAGCCAAGCATGTGCGGAATATTTAGGGAATATGCTCCAGGAATTTCGGTGAGACTTGGTCCATGCCTTTGCTCCTGCAAAACAAGCTTACATACAAGGTAGACAATTGTTAGTATAAGGATAACAATAAGGATCCTGAATCCTGATCCTGCAACACCTGCTGAGGATCCTTAATTCAAACAGAATTGAGGATCCATGATCCTGGCAGCACTTGAGGATCCGTGATCCTTAGGATTGGAAAATCCTCCCCTAAAAATTGCCCCCAAAATATATGGAGTAAAGTGTAAATTAGCGAATTATATTTTCTTGATCTTATCCGCAACAAACAAACGGATATATAGCCTTTAGGATCGAACTATCCGTTGCAGATCCTACGTCACTTGAAGCGACATCCCTGCAAAATCATCATTATAAATTCAAGTTAGAGATAAGGATCCGGAAGCATTTAAATTCGTGCGTTTCACCCTTTAAATCCTCATTCGAAGATCAAACAGGTACTTCTCTCTCCTTTCTCTCTTCATCTTCTTGCTCTGTTCCTTCTTTCTTTACCATCACCCATGACCAAGATGATGCTAAGATCTTCACCGGCTAAGGATCACCAAAAGGATAGTCCCCTAAAGAGCCAGGGAATCATCCAAGATTCTCCAAAGGAACGTTGCTGCTTTACTGATCCAGAGATAGACCGGATTCGCCGTTGCTTTCCGGCGAACACTGTTATCAAGCCTTTTGACCCTACCGTCCTGAGTGATTTTGTTTCTGAAACTTGGGTTGCCTTTCCAGTCACCCCATTTCTGATAGGATACTCCTATCCTTTTCCTACTTTTACCCAATCTTTCTTCTCCCTTACCGGCATATCCTATATCCAGGCAATGCCTATGATGTGGAGGGTTTTGTATACCCTTGAGAGGATCATTGAGCAGGAGGATATAGACTTAGGAATGTCTGAACTTGCCGAACTGTACAACCTTGTGAGCCACGGTTCACACCGCCTTTTATTCAAACATAAACCCGGTGAACCTCATCCCATCCTGAAAACCACCAAGAATGACACCAACTGGAAGAAGCGTTTCTTCTTTGTCAGGATGGATTCTATCCCGGATGGGAAGGATCTCCCCAGAAAATGGGCCACCCACGGTAGGATAGAGGATCCTTATATAAGGATCATAGGATAACCTTGTTGTGACAACCCTCAATTTACATGTATTCCGTACAATTTATTAGTGATAATTAAAGTGCTTGATGACTGTGCTGAATCATTTAACTGCTCTCTGATTACTGTGTTATACGTACATGTGCGTGTTTGCATGCTAGTTGTATACAGAAAAATTACTAAATAGTCTGGTATGCTTCCCTGAGTGTTAGGAATTAATTGTGTTACAAAATATATATATAAGACGCCTTACGGAACAATTAAACAATTTAACGAAACAGTATCCGACCGAACAACCGGACATTGCCCGGGACACCAAAATATTGCAAGAAACATTGTTAATTATTTCTTGGCTAGTTATGATCCCCGTTCACCATAACACCCACTAAAATATCCACTAACTAACATATGTAACCATATACTTGGATTTGAATTAGTATTTACCACTTACCATCAAAATGTTACAATTAACCCCCTTCCCCCTAGCCTATTTTCGGCCATCATCATCACCATATCCCACTCAAGATTTTATTTCAATATTTTATAAGATTACTTGCTTGTTGGATTGGCCAAAACATGGTGTGATGATTACTATTATGACATAAGTGATTTCCAAGAAATCCTTATATCATTACATATCTTCTCACTCCACAAGTTCACTCCACCACCACCCTCACCATCTCCCTCATCTCTCCTCTCCCTCTTTCGGCTCACCCATAGCAGCCACCATCACCACCACTTCACAACCATAAACATCCATCATCAAGTTCCATTAAGCTTCAAAGGTGATACAAGAAGGTTGCAACTTGTGGAAGCTTCAAAAGGGCCTTTGTTCTTGCTTGTTCATCATCATTCCTTATCATCTTCTTCACTAAGAATCATCCCTAGCTTTAAGCTAGTAGTAAGTTCCTTATGTCACCTTTGTTCATCTTGTTTCATGATTAAAAGATGTAATATGTTAAATCTACAAGAACACTAAAAAGGGTTTAAACAAGAAGATGAAACATGATGTAAAAATGTTAGTATGAAGTTGTTGGGATATATTGCTGATTACTTGCTGATTTACTTGTTAATATTGAGTACTAGAAATGTTGTTGATCATTATGCATGTTAACGGAACCAATATAACTCGCATTAGAATGTGAAAGCTGAAAAACAGAAAGCTGTTTGGTGATTACAGCCAACTTCAGTTGGCTGTAACCGGACCTTAATAAAGCAGAAAATGTGTTTTCTGAACTCTAGATTTATGTATTATGAAATACGGTTCTAATGGCACTGGAATCATAATTTTTGGACCTCTTTTACTATTTTTAAAGGGTCATTTTGTAACAGCAGCTCAAGCTGCATTTTTTCTGCTGAAAATAGGTGTTATAATTTTGGTCATAACTGGAAATCTATGATGAATCAGCTCATGAAATTTGTACAGTAGATGACAACTGATGTATTTGTAATTACCCCACTGGAATTTCGTAAATTGGACACTCGATGAATTTTAAATAAATTATTCCGTGGACTGTGGTCAGAAAAAGATAAATCTGAGTTCAGTCGGAAAATGAATTTTTATAAAATATTGGTGATGAATTGGATCCCGAGATTTTTACACAATAATATTTGGATCGATTAAGACCTTCTGTAAAAAGTTGGGAATTTTTGGAACATGTTAACTATTTTATTAAAATCTCCGAAAACAGCCCAGTTTTGAATATAAAAGCTGAAATGACTTAAGTCGTAAATTGCGTGTCTAAATGTCGGGTATGTTATCTGTGAATGATATAACATGTTATATGTGTTATGTGCATTATTGTATGTATGTTTCTGAGTGGGGAATGGATGGGAAGTATATATGGGCATAAACAATTAAAGTGATGCATGTTATGTGATAGATACGTGTAGGAACTTTGTGCTCTATTTGAAAATCACTAAATGACTAACTGGTAATCATATTAGGATGTGATTGACCGACCGTGACTGTAAGCTATATTTGAGAATCTAACCGAGCAAACCGAGATGAGTTCACACTTTCTACAAGGCATGGGATTCCCGGTGGTTTGGGAATGGGTTAAGAAACTAAAATAAAATCTACATATCCTCCTTGGGTAGGATATGTATGGCCATCCTCCATAGGTAGGATGCCATTATTAAACCTACGAATTCTCCTGGTGCAGAATACGTACGTTCGTCCTCCTTGGGTAGGACAACAACCTTAAAAACTAGCTAGACAAAACTCTATCAATAAGTCCCTCTTCATTATATCGACTTAATCGCCGAGGCCAATGGCGAGCGGGTCATTAGTTAATAGCGCTATTAGGTTTAACAAACCTCACACCGTGCCGGTCGGACGGGCGTGTACTAATGGACTATGGCAGACTATCAGTGATGATAGACACTGATATAGGGCACAACTTATTTGCGTAGTAGTCGATATCCTACCGTCTAGTAGTTCACACGGGGAAAGCCCCCACTGATTATGGTTATGGATTGGGTAATGAAAAAGGAACTGGTTAAACATACTTTCAACTACGGGGTAACCCCCACGGCAAATTAAGCCAACGAAAGTCAAACCACGTTTTTCAGAAACAACTTAAAACTAAACAACCAAACGTGAACTCACTCAACTTTGTTGTTGACTCGTTGTTACATGCCTTACAGGTCGTTAAACGCTTGGAGCTTGCAAGAGGAAGGAGTCGTTGTGGTGTACGGACTGTTATGTTCCGCGCTTATTATTTAAATCCTTATGAACTTATTAAACTTGCGTTTTGAACTTTAACTTATAAACTATGGACTTATGCTTTTGGATTTACCCTTATGCTTCCGCTGTTTAAACTAAACATGGTTGGCTAGCTTTGGTCACCAATCGTATTGTGGTTGGTCATATTTACTTAATTACGATGTTCAATATGATTGGTGGCTCGATCCTGGTCACGTCACGCCTCCAAGCGGTGGTACTCCGCATGGTGGATTTTGGGGGTGTGACAGATTGGTATCAGAGCCATTGGTTATAGTGAACTTGGTTTTAAAAGGGGAAAAGCTTTTGATAAAACCAGACTATAACCTGTACAGTGCTCAACGATCCACAACGACGCTTCGCTCCACGTGCAAGACTCGACACCATAAGTGGTATGATTTATGTTATATTGTCGGTTAGATAGTTCTCACTGTGCATTAGATAATGTGATAATTGCTATTTGAACCTTGTGTGCTTACTCTCTATTGTCGTCCCACACTTACGCACTTTCGCGACACCTTTCTCACTTACGTTGCTTCATTATGAAGATCATGAGCGGACGCGGAGGACGTATCAACCTCACTCAAGCCCAGTTGACGGCTTTGATCAATGAACGAGTTGCTGAGGCACTCGCAGCAAATCCAGCAGGAGGTATAACCTGCTATATCAACCCATCTTAGGACGTTTAGATCCTACCTTCGCAAACCAACCCTCGTGCTTAACCTTGTCTTTTATTCTCGCGCAACAGGTCAACATGCTCAGCCTCCTGTGTGCACGTTCAAAACGTTCATGGACTGCCGACCTACTACTTTCAGTGGCACGGAAGGAGCAGTAGGCCTTCTTCACTGGTTTGAAAAGCTTGAGTCTGTTTTCGAGATGTGCGAATGCCCTGAAGATCGAAGGGTGAAATATGCTACTGGAACGCTTGAAGGTGCTGCATTAACCTGGTGGAAGGCACAGGTTCAACGACTAGGACTGGCAGTTGCTAATGCCACCCCCTGGAATTGTTTTAAAGAGCTGATCAAAGAGGAGTACTGTAGTCGGGATGACATCCACAAGCTAGGGGTGGAATTTTTCAATCTGAAGATGACGGGGTCTGAGATTGAGGCGTATACTAAGAGGTCAAACGAGCTGGCCATCTTGTGTCCAACTATGGTGGACCCTCCCATCAAACGTATTGAGCTATACCTCAAAGGCCTTGTGCCAGAGATTCAAAGTGACGTGACTTTGGCTAACCTGGGTACCATTCAGCAAATCATCAAGTTGGCTCACCGCCTCACCGACCAGGCAGTGGAGCAAAACAGACTGCCCAAACGAATCAGTGCCACAACTACTTCTGATGCATCTACCGACAACAAGCGAAAATGGGATGGGAACTCCAGTAAGGGTTCTGCTTCGGTTCAGTCTCAGCAGTGAAAGACTGATGACTACCAGAGTCCTGGTCAGCAATCTTCCGGTAATCAAGGACAGGGTGGATACCGAGGAAACCACCCCAAGTGCAACCGGTGCAACAAGCATCACAGCGGGCAGTGCAACAAAGGTCGATGTCAGAGATGTCACAAGCTGGGCCATGAAGCTAGGGATTGCAGGAGCCCGCGTCCTGCAAATCAGAATCGCCAACAACAACAACAAGCTCCACAGAATCACCAGCAGCAGCAACAGCAGGGCAATAAAGGATGCTTTCAGTGTGGCGCTGAAGGTCACTTTAAGAGGAACTGCCCCCAACTGAACCAGAATCAGAACAACAACAATCAAGGAAATGGGAACAACAATGGAGGCAACAACGGGGGTAACAACAATGGTAATGGAGCAAGGGGTCGTGTGTTCATGATTGGGCAAGGTGATGCAAGGAACGATCCCAACGTTGTGATGGGTAAGTTTCTTCTAGACGACTTCTTTGTTACTGTTTTATTCGATTCGGGTGCCGATACTAGTTATGTGTCCTTAAAAGTTAGTCAGATGCTTAAGCGTACTCCAACACTCCTGAACACCAAACACACGGTAGAACTAGCTAACGGTAAAAGTCTTGAAGCCACACACGTAGTTAAAGGTTGTAACCTCGTCTTAGCTGGTCAGACCTTCTCTATCGATCTTATTCCTATCGTACTTGGTAGTTTCGACGTTGTTATTGGGATGGATTGGTTATCCCATCAGCAAGCGGAAATTCTTTGCAACGAGAAGATTGTCCGCATTCCTCGTTCTGGTAAAGAACCCCTCGTGATTCAAGGCGACAAGAGTGGTGCATTCGTAGGCATCATCTCTTTCCTAAAGGCCCATAAGTGTTTGCGAAAGGGCCATACTACCATTCTAGCACTCGTTACTGACACATCAACGGAAGAGAAGAGGATTGAAGACATTCCTATTGTGCGCGATTTTCCTGAGGTATTTCCTGAGGAATTACCTGGTCTTCCGCCTCATCACCAAGTTGAGTTTCAAATCGAGCTAGCTCCTGGAGCAGCGCCCATAGCTCGAGCACCTTATCGTCTAGCTCCATCAGAACTTGAAGAACTGTCCACGCAATTACGAGAACTCTTGGAAAAGGGTTTTATACATCCTAGCTCTTCGCACTAGGGAGCTCCAGTCTTGTTTGTGAAGAAGAAAGATGGTACTTTCAGAATGTGTATCGACTACCGCGAACTCAACAAGGTGACCGTGAAGAATCGTTATCCTCTCCCACATATTGACGACTTGTTCGACCAGTTGCAAGGGTCGAGCTATTACTCCAAGATTGATTTGAGATCGGGATACCATCAGCTAAGAGTCCGAGAGGAAGACGTCTCCAAAACAGCATTCAGAACTCGTTACGGCCATTACGAGTTTCTTGTTATGCCATTCGGGCTGACGAATGCACCAGCGGTCTTCATGGATCTCATGAACCGAGTATGCAAACCTTACCTGGATAAGTTCGTTATTGTGTTCATCGACGATATCCTGATCTATTCGAAGAGTCAGGAGGAACACGAGCAGCATCTACGACTTATGCTGGAACTTCTTCGAAAAGAGCAGTTGTATGCCAAATTTTCGAAATGTGACTTCTGGCTTCGCGAAGTCCACTTTCTAGGCCACGTGGTAAACAAGGATGGAATTCATGTGGATCCATCCAAGGTTGACTCGATCAAGAACTGGCCTGCACCTCGTACACCAACAGAAATCCGCCAATTCTTGGGTTTGGCAGGATATTACAGAATATTTATAAAGGATTTCTCAAAGATTGCGCAACCCCTCACTTCACTGACTCAGAAGGGTGTCACCTATCGTTGGGGTGATGCACAAGAATCCGCCTTTCAACACTTAAATGATAGACTTTGTAGCGCGCCTATCCTCTCATTGCCTGAGGGCACAGATGATTTTGTGGTTTACTGCGATGCTTCCATCCAAGGACTTGGTTGCGTATTGATGCAACGTGATAAGGTCATTGCCTACGCATCGCGCCAACTTAAAATTCACGAAAGGAACTACACTACGCACGACCTGGAATTGGGAGCAGTTGTTTTCGCGCTTAAGATATGGAGACATTACCTGTACGGTACCAAGTGCACCATTTACACCGATCACAGGAGTCTCGAGCATATCTTCAAGCAAAAGGAGTTAAACATGCGACAACGTCGATGGGTCGAGCTCTTGAACGATTACAAATGTGCGATCAAGTACCATCCGGGCAAAGCCAATGTTGTGGCTGACGCCCTCAGTTGAAAGGATACTATACCTAAGCGTGTACGTGCGTTACAGCTTACCATCCAATCCAACCTTCCCGCTCAGATTCGAGATGCTCAGGTTGAAGCATTGAAAGCAGAAAACATCAGGGCTGAATCCTTACGAGGATCGAGGCAGCGCCTAGAACGAAAGGAAGACGGCGCCTACTATGTTAACGGACGCATCTGGGTTCCACTGTATGGAGACCTACGCGAGCTTGTGATGGATGAAGCACACAAGTCTCGTTATTCGGTACATCCTGGTTCGGATAAAATGTACCACGACTTCAAGACTACATATTGGTGGCCTGGCATGAGAGCCCACATAGCAACCTACGTCAATAAGTGCTTGACTTGTGCGAGAGTCAAGACCGAATATCAGAAACCATCAGGCCTACTTCAACAACCAGAGATACCTAAATGGAAATGGGAGCAAATTTCCATGGATTTCGTTACTGGCCTGCCTAGATCTCAACGTGGAAATGATACTATTTGGGTGATCGTGGATCGACTCACAAAATCTGCACACTTTTTGGCTATCAAGGAAACGGATAAGTTCTCCACTCAAGCAGACGTCTACCTAAAGGAAGTAGTATCAAGGCATGGAGTGCCAACCTCTATTATCTCTGATCGTGATGCACGTTTTACTTCAGAACTGTGGCAAGCAATGCACAAGTCTTTTGGCTCACGTTTAGATATGAGCACCGCTTATCACCCACAGACGGATGGGCAATCTGAACGCACCATCCAAACCCTTGAAGACATGCTTAGGGCATGCGTAATCGATTTTGGTAATGGCTGGGAAAAACACCTCCCGCTGGTGGAGTTTTCGTATAATAACAGCTACCACACCAGCATCCAAGCCGCTCCATTCGAGGCATTGTACGGATGCAAATGCCGATCACCTCTCTGTTGGGCAGAAGTTGGTGACAGCCAAATCACTGGCCCAGAACTTGTGGTAGATACCACCGAGAGAATTGCTCAGATACGACAGTGAATGGCGGCAGCGCGTGACCATCAGAAAAGCTATGCTGATAAGGGAAGAAAGCCACTCGAGTTCCAATTTGGGGACCGGGTGCTACTCAAAGTCTCACCTTGGAAAGGTGTAGTCCGTTTTGGCAAACGAGCCAACTCAATCCGCGTTATGTCGGACCATTCGAAATCATAGAGAAAATAAGCAAAGTGGCCTACAAACTGGATCTACCAGCAGAACTCAGTGCAGTTCACAACGTTTTTCACGTGTCAAATCTGAAGAAGTGTCTGATAGGATACTCCTATCCTTTTCCTACTTTTACCCAATCTTTCTTCTCCCTTACCGGCATATCCTATATCCAGGCAATGCCTATGATGTGGAGGGTTTTGTATACCCTTGAGAGGATCATTGAGCAGGAGGATATAGACTTAGGAATGTCTGAACTTGCCGAACTGTACAACCTTGTGAGCCACGGTTCACACCGCCTTTTATTCAAACATAAACCCGGTGAACCTCATCCCATCCTGAAAACCACCAAGAATGACACCAACTGGAAGAAGCGTTTCTTCTTTGTCAGGATGGATTCTATCCCGGATGGGAAGGATCTCCCCAGAAAATGGGCCACCCACGGTAGGATAGAGGATCCTTATATAAGGATCATAGGATAACCTTGTTGTGACAACCCTCAATTTACATGTATTCCGTACAATTTATTAGTGATAATTAAAGTGCTTGATGACTGTGCTGAATCATTTAACTGCTCTCTGATTACTGTGTTATACGTACATGTGCGTGTTTGCATGCTAGTTGTATACAGAAAAATTACTAAATAGTCTGGTATGCTTCCCTGAGTGTTAGGAATTAATTGTGTTACAAAATATATATATAAGACGCCTTACGGAACAATTAAACAATTTAACGAAACAGTATCCGACCGAACAACCGGACATTGCCCGGGACACCAAAATATTGCAAGAAACATTGTTAATTATTTCTTGGCTAGTTATGATCCCCGTTCACCATAACACCCACTAAAATATCCACTAACTAACATATGTAACCATATACTTGGATTTGAATTAGTATTTACCACTTACCATCAAAATGTTACAATTAACCCCCTTCCCCCTAGCCTATTTTCGGCCATCATCATCACCATATCCCACTCAAGATTTTATTTCAATATTTTATAAGATTACTTGCTTG
Organism: Helianthus tuberosus; assembly: GCA_030545235.1. Classification (NCBI taxonomy): domain Eukaryota; kingdom Viridiplantae; phylum Streptophyta; class Magnoliopsida; order Asterales; family Asteraceae; genus Helianthus; species Helianthus tuberosus. The sequence continues at coordinate 222,980,769 of CM060369.1, forward strand.
TTGGATTGGCCAAAACATGGTGTGATGATTACTATTATGACATAAGTGATTTCCAAGAAATCCTTATATCATTACATATCTTCTCACTCCACAAGTTCACTCCACCACCACCCTCACCATCTCCCTCATCTCTCCTCTCCCTCTTTCGGCTCACCCATAGCAGCCACCATCACCACCACTTCACAACCATAAACATCCATCATCAAGTTCCATTAAGCTTCAAAGGTGATACAAGAAGGTTGCAACTTGTGGAAGCTTCAAAAGGGCCTTTGTTCTTGCTTGTTCATCATCATTCCTTATCATCTTCTTCACTAAGAATCATCCCTAGCTTTAAGCTAGTAGTAAGTTCCTTATGTCACCTTTGTTCATCTTGTTTCATGATTAAAAGATGTAATATGTTAAATCTACAAGAACACTAAAAAGGGTTTAAACAAGAAGATGAAACATGATGTAAAAATGTTAGTATGAAGTTGTTGGGATATATTGCTGATTACTTGCTGATTTACTTGTTAATATTGAGTACTAGAAATGTTGTTGATCATTATGCATGTTAACGGAACCAATATAACTCGCATTAGAATGTGAAAGCTGAAAAACAGAAAGCTGTTTGGTGATTACAGCCAACTTCAGTTGGCTGTAACCGGACCTTAATAAAGCAGAAAATGTGTTTTCTGAACTCTAGATTTATGTATTATGAAATACGGTTCTAATGGCACTGGAATCATAATTTTTGGATCTCTTTTACTATTTTTAAAGGGTCATTTTGTAACAGCAGCTCAAGCTGCATTTTTTCTGCTGAAAATAGGTGTTATAATTTTGGTCATAACTGGAAATCTATGATGAATCAGCTCATGAAATTTGTACAGTAGATGACAACTGATGTATTTGTAATTACCCCACTGGAATTTCGTAAATTGGACACTCGATGAATTTTAAATAAATTATTCCGTGGACTGTGGTCAGAAAAAGATAAATCTGAGTTCAGTCGGAAAATGAATTTTTATAAAATATTGGTGATGAATTGGATCCCGAGATTTTTACACAATAATATTTGGATCGATTAAGACCTTCTGTAAAAAGTTGGGAATTTTTGGAACATGTTAACTATTTTATTAAAATCTCCGAAAACAGCCCAGTTTTGAATATAAAAGCTGAAATGACTTAAGTCGTAAATTGCGTGTCTAAATGTCGGGTATGTTATCTGTGAATGATATAACATGTTATATGTGTTATGTGCATTATTGTATGTATGTTTCTGAGTGGGGAATGGATGGGAAGTATATATGGGCATAAACAATTAAAGTGATGCATGTTATGTGATAGATACGTGTAGGAACTTTGTGCTCTATTTGAAAATCACTAAATGACTAACTGGTAATCATATTAGGATGTGATTGACCGACCGTGACTGTAAGCTATATTTGAGAATCTAACCGAGCAAACCGAGATGAGTTCACACTTTCTACAAGGCATGGGATTCCCGGTGGTTTGGGAATGGGTTAAGAAACTAAAATAAAATCTACATATCCTCCTTGGGTAGGATATGTATGGCCATCCTCCATAGGTAGGATGCCATTATTAAACCTACGAATTCTCCTGGTGCAGAATACGTACGTTCGTCCTCCTTGGGTAGGACAACAACCTTAAAAACTAGCTAGACAAAACTCTATCAATAAGTCCCTCTTCATTATATCGACTTAATCGCCGAGGCCAATGGCGAGCGGGTCATTAGTTAATAGCGCTATTAGGTTTAACAAACCTCACACCGTGCCGGTCGGACGGGCGTGTACTAATGGACTATGGCAGACTATCAGTGATGATAGACACTGATATAGGGCACAACTTATTTGCGTAGTAGTCGATATCCTACCGTCTAGTAGTTCACACGGGGAAAGCCCCCACTGATTATGGTTATGGATTGGGTAATGAAAAAGGAACTGGTTAAACATACTTTCAACTACGGGGTAACCCCCACGGCAAATTAAGCCAACGAAAGTCAAACCACGTTTTTCAGAAACAACTTAAAACTAAACAACCAAACGTGAACTCACTCAACTTTGTTGTTGACTCGTTGTTACATGCCTTACAGGTCGTTAAACGCTTGGAGCTTGCAAGAGGAAGGAGTCGTTGTGGTGTACGGACTGTTATGTTCCGCGCTTATTATTTAAATCCTTATGAACTTATTAAACTTGCGTTTTGAACTTTAACTTATAAACTATGGACTTATGCTTTTGGATTTACCCTTATGCTTCCGCTGTTTAAACTAAACATGGTTGGCTAGCTTTGGTCACCAATCGTATTGTGGTTGGTCATATTTACTTAATTACGATGTTCAATATGATTGGTGGCTCGATCCTGGTCACGTCACGCCTCCAAGCGGTGGTACTCCGCATGGTGGATTTTGGGGGTGTGACAGATTGGTATCAGAGCCATTGGTTATAGTGAACTTGGTTTTAAAAGGGGAAAAGCTTTTGATAAAACCAGACTATAACCTGTACAGTGCTCAACGATCCACAACGACGCTTCGCTCCACGTGCAAGACTCGACACCATAAGTGGTATGATTTATGTTATATTGTCGGTTAGATAGTTCTCACTGTGCATTAGATAATGTGATAATTGCTATTTGAACCTTGTGTGCTTACTCTCTATTGTCGTCCCACACTTACGCACTTTCGCGACACCTTTCTCACTTACGTTGCTTCATTATGAAGATCATGAGCGGACGCGGAGGACGTATCAACCTCACTCAAGCCCAGTTGACGGCTTTGATCAATGAACGAGTTGCTGAGGCACTCGCAGCAAATCCAGCAGGAGGTATAACCTGCTATATCAACCCATCTTGGGACGTTTAGATCCTACCTTCGCAAACCAATCCTCGTGCTTAACCTTGTCTTTTATTCTCGCGCAACAGGTCAACATGCTCAGCCTCCTGTGTGCACGTTCAAAACGTTCATGGACTGCCGACCTACTACTTTCAGTGGCACGGAAGGATCAGTAGGCCTTCTTCACTGGTTTGAAAAGCTTGAGTCTGTTTTCGAGATGTGCGAATGCCCTGAAGATCGAAGGGTGAAATATGCTACTGGAACGCTTGAAGGTGCTGCATTAACCTGGTGGAAGGCACAGGTTCAACTACTAGGACTGGCAGTTGCTAATGCCACCCCCTGGAATTGTTTCAAAGAGCTGATCAAAGAGGAGTACTGTAGTCGGGATGACATCCACAAGCTAGGGGTGGAATTTTTCAATCTGAAGATGACGGGGTCTGAGATTGAGCCGTATACTAAGAGGTCAAACGAGCTGGCCATCTTGTGTCCAACTATGGTGGACCCTCCCATCAAACGTATTGAGCTATACCTCAAAGGCCTTGTGCCAGAGATTCAAAGTCACGTGACTTTGGCTAACCTGGGTACCATTCAGCAAATCATCAAGTTGGCTCATCGCCTCACCGACCAGGCAGTGGAGCAAAACAGACTGCCCAAACGAATCAGTGCCACAACCACTTCTGATGCACCTACCGACAACAAGCGAAAATGGGATGGGAACTCCAGTAAGGGTTCTGCTTCGGTTCAGTCTCAGCAGCGAAAGACTGATGACTACCAGAGTCCTGGTCAGCAATCTTCCGGTAATCAAGGACAGGGTGGATACCGAGGAAACCACCCCAAGTGCAACCGGTGCAACAAGCATCACAGCGGGCAGTGCAACAAAGGTCGATGTCAGAGATGTCACAAGCTGGGCCATGAAGCTAGGGATTGCAGGAGCCCGCGTCCTGCAAATCAGAATCGCCAACAACAACAACAAGCTCCACAGAATCACCAGCAGCAGCAACAGCAGGGCAATAAAGGATGCTTTCAGTGTGGCGCTGAAGGTCACTTTAAGAGGAACTGCCCCCAACTGAACCAGAATCAGAACAACAACAATCAAGGAAATGGGAACAACAATGGAGGCAACAACGGGGGTAACAACAATGGTAATGGAGCAAGGGGTCGTGTGTTCATGATTGGGCAAGGTGATGCAAGGAACGATCCCAACGTTGTGATGGGTAAGTTTCTTCTAGACGACTTCTTTGTTACTGTTTTATTCGATTCGGGTGCCGATACTAGTTATGTGTCCTTAAAAGTTAGTCAGATGCTTAAGCGTACTCCAACACTCCTGAACACCAAACACACGGTAGAACTAGCTAACGGTAAAAGTCTTGAAGCCACACACGTAGTTAAAGGTTGTAACCTCGTCTTAGCTGGTCAGACCTTCTCTATCGATCTTATTCCTATCGTACTTGGTAGTTTCGACGTTGTTATTGGGATGGATTGGTTATCCCATCAGCAAGCGGAAATTCTTTGCAACGAGAAGATTGTCCGCATTCCTCGTTCTGGTAAAGAACCCCTCGTGATTCAAGGCGACAAGAGTGGTGCATTCGTAGGCATCATCTCTTTCCTAAAGGCCCATAAGTGTTTGCGAAAGGGCCATACTACCATTCTAGCACTCGTTACTGACACATCAACGGAAGAGAAGAGGATTGAAGACATTCCTATTGTGCGCGATTTTCCTGAGGTATTTCCTGAGGAATTACCTGGTCTTCCGCCTCATCACCAAGTTGAGTTTCAAATCGAGCTAGCTCCTGGAGCAGCGCCCATAGCTCGAGCACCTTATCGTCTAGCTCCATCAGAACTTGAAGAACTGTCCACGCAATTACGAGAACTCTTGGAAAAGGGTTTTATACATCCTAGCTCTTCGCACTAGGGAGCTCCAGTCTTGTTTGTGAAGAAGAAAGATGGTACTTTCAGAATGTGTATCGACTACCGCGAACTCAACAAGGTGACCGTGAAGAATTGTTATCCTCTCCCACATATTGACGACTTGTTCGACCAGTTGCAAGGGTCGAGCTATTACTCCAAGATTGATTTGAGATCGGGATACCATCAGCTAAGAGTCCGAGAGGAAGACGTCTCCAAAACAGCATTCAGAACTCGTTACGGCCATTACGAGTTTCTTGTTATGCCATTCGGGCTGACGAATGCACCAGCGGTCTTCATGGATCTCATGAACCGAGTATGCAAACCTTACCTGGATAAGTTCGTTATTGTGTTCATCGACGATATCCTGATCTATTCGAAGAGTCAGGAGGAACACGAGCAGCATCTACGACTTATGCTGGAACTTCTTCGAAAAGAGCAGTTGTATGCCAAATTTTCGAAATGTGACTTCTGGCTTCGCGAAGTCCACTTTCTAGGCCACGTGGTAAACAAGGATGGAATTCATGTGGATCCATCCAAGGTTGACTCGATCAAGAACTGGCCTGCACCTCGTACACCAACAGAAATCCGCCAATTCTTGGGTTTGGCAGGATATTACAGAATATTTATAAAGGATTTCTCAAAGATTGCGCAACCCCTCACTTCACTGACTCAGAAGGGTGTCACCTATCGTTGGGGTGATGCACAAGAATCCGCCTTTCAACACTTAAATGATAGACTTTGTAGCGCGCCTATCCTCTCATTGCCTGAGGGCACAGATGATTTTGTGGTTTACTGCGATGCTTCCATCCAAGGACTTGGTTGCGTATTGATGCAACGTGATAAGGTCATTGCCTACGCATCGCGCCAACTTAAAATTCACGAAAGGAACTACACTACGCACGACCTGGAATTGGGAGCAGTTGTTTTTGCGCTTAAGATATGGAGACATTACCTGTACGGTACCAAGTGCACCATTTACACCGATCACAGGAGTCTCGAGCATATCTTCAAGCAAAAGGAGTTAAACATGCGACAACGTCGATGGGTCGAGCTCTTGAACGATTACAAATGTGCGATCAAGTACCATCCGGGCAAAGCCAATGTTGTGGCTGACGCCCTCAGTTGAAAGGATACTATACCTAAGCGTGTACGTGCGTTACAGCTTACCATCCAATCCAACCTTCCCGCTCAGATTCGAGATGCTCAGGTTGAAGCATTGAAAGCAGAAAACATCAGGGCTGAATCCTTACGAGGATCGAGGCAGCGCCTAGAACGAAAGGAAGACGGCAGTGCAGTTACGTTTTCAGCATTCGAAACTGACGTAGTTAATGCGTTTGACTGAGAATTTAATGACGAATTAAGGTGCATTGAAGACGTTTAATGCAGTTTAATTCTCCCATTAATTTCGTTTTTCAGTTTTGACTTTACCTGCAGTATCAATAGCAGGTTCCTATTGCAGATTCGAGACACCGAATTACATAGCTATTTTCTTTCTCTCCCTCTGAATTCTACATCTTCTACAAGCAGCAAGGTATACCTTCGGGTTGGAGTCAAGACCGGCAGTGCAACTGCTTGCGGCTGTTGTATCCTGGAAACAAACGTGTTCTCCTGGGAGACACGAAATTTGTTTTAAGGGACCCGTGTCTAACACGATCCTCAGCCAAGAACAGTTTCGTCTGTTCGAGTTTTCTGTTCTTGTATTTCTATTTTTCAGTTGTAATTGTATTGTACTTCTATTTTATTCTGTAATTGTTTCAGTAATTCAAGTTAATAAAGTTTTTATTTAATTTTATACGAACGGATTCCTACAATCTTAAAACAAATTTTTTAAAACACCGTTCGTGTAGGATCACAAACATTTTCTGTTGTGAATTCGAACCAGTTTTGAATTCATACAGTTGTGTTTTAAAAAACAGATTTTCTTCCTGTTTTGATTCAAAGTAGCGACTTTGTCAAAACAAAATCTGCTTCTACTCCTTTCTGTCGCTGAAGTTCTAAAAATCCTCCTGTTGTAGTCTTCAAAGTTGGACTTAGAAGCTACACGGCTGAATTTTTGAACTCCTAATAATAATAAAGTAGCGTCTTTATTATTTTGAAAACAGAATTGAACTTGTTTTCTTGGAACTTTTTCAGAATGTCGACTGAAAATGTGAACACGAGCAATACCAATGTTGTCGTTGGAACCCCTGCCAACACTGTGGGAGCGTCCACAGTGGCAAATCATGCTGAACGACCCGAGAAGTTCTCGGGTCTCCACTTCAAGAGGTGGAAATAGAAGATGTTCTTCTACTTGACCACCATGAATCTTGCGAGGTTCTTGACGGAGACCGTTCCCCAACCTGCGGAAGGGGAGACCGATGCTCAGGCTCTGAGCGCGGTAGAGGCGTGGAAGCACTCTGACTTTATATGTCGAGGCTACCTACTCAACGGTCTCTCGGATGCTTTGTATAATGTGTACTATAATATCAAAACTTCCAAAGAATTATGGGAGTCTTTGGAGAAAAAGTACAAAACGGAGGATGCGGGAACAAAGAAATTTGTTGTCGCCCGTTTCTTGGACTTTAAAATGGTTGATAACAAGTCTGTTATGAACCAAGTCCAAGAGTTTCAAATTATACTAAATGACATCCATGCTGAGGGAATGGTACTCAGCGAAACGTTTCAAGTGGCAGCCATGATTGAAAAATTACCTCCCGCTTGGTTGGATTTTAAGAATTATCTTAAACACAAGCGAAAGGAAATGTCGGTCGAGGACCTTGTTCTTCGTCTTCGTATAGAAGAAGAAAACAGGATGGCCCAAAAAGGCACCATTTTGCAAGCTTCGGCTAAAGCAAACATGGTGGAAGTTGGGGAGTCCTCAAAGGGCAAGAAAGGCAAGGGTAAAAAGGACAAAAAAGGGAAAGCAAAGGTTAGCAACCTTGGACCGAAAAAGGGGGCTGTGAAAAAGAAGCCTGCCCTTTTCCAAGGTACTTGTTACAATTGTAACGAGACGGGGCACCGTGCTAACCAATGCAAGAAACCTAAGCGTGAGCGTGCGCACATGGTTGATGAGGATGGTATGCCTCTCATTGCAATGATAACCGAGGAAGCGGCTATGATTGAAGAAGTCAACGCGATGGGTGAAAACCCAAAAGGATGGTTCGTTGACACGGGTGCAACCCGCCATGTTTGTGGAGACAAGGCTCTTTTCTCTACATTCAAGGAAGCGTCGGGTGAAGAAAAGCTTTATATGGAGAATAAAGCTACCGCAAGCATCAAGGGGGAAGGCACGGTCGTCTTGAAGATGACTTCGGGCAAGGAGCTTACCTTGACAAATGTGCTTTATGTTCCAGAGATACGGAAGAATCTCGTGTCGGGATGGATGCTCAACAAGTTTGGATTTCGTCTAGTGTTTGAATCGGACAATTTTGTCTTGTCTAGACGTGGAATGTTTGTTGGTAAGGGCTATGCCCTAAATGGAATGTTCAAAATGAATGTATTGGTTGTTAACCAAAACAAAAATATGAATGAAAATGTTTCTTCTACTTACATGATTGAGTCTTCTAATGTTTGGCATGGTAGACTAGGACATGTAAATTTTAATTCATTACGACGTTTAATTAAATTAAACTTGATACCAACATTCCATATCGAGTCCAATCACAAATGCGAGACATGTGTTGAATCCAAACTTACGAGATCATCGTTTAAATCGGTTGAACGAATAACCGAACCCCTTGATTTAATTCATACCGATGTGTGTGATTTAAAAGCGGTTCCCACGCGTGGAGGAAATAAGTACTTCATCACGTTTATTGATGATTGTACTAAATATTGCTATGTGTATTTACTTAAAAGTAAAGACGAAGCAATAGAGAAGTTTATCTTGTACAAAAACGAAGTTGAGAATCAACTTAAAAAGAAGATAAAAGCTTTGAGAAGCGATCGAGGAGGTGAATATGTTGCACCTTTTGCGGATTTATGCGCAAAAAGTGGCATTGTACATGAGTGTACACCACCTTATTCTCCACAATCAAATGGCGTTGCGGAACGAAAGAACCGCACATTGAAAGAAATGATGAACGCCATGTTGATAAGCTCGGGAGTGAACCGAGAAATGTGGGGGGATGCCATTCTCTCAGCAAATTATCTTTTGAACAAGATACCTTTGAAAAATAGGGACGAAACTCCATATGAGTTATGGAGAAAAAGGAAGCCTTCGTACAAATACTTGAAAGTGTGGGGGTGCCTAGCTAAGGTGATTGTACCACCTCCTAAGGCTATTAGGATAGGACCCAAAACTGTTGATTGCATTTTCATTGGATATGCACATCAAAGTAGTGCGCATCGTTTTCTTGTACATGAGTCCAAGAATCCCGATGTACACAAACACACTATCATAGAGGCAAATCCTAATGTCGTCTCATATTTTGAGAATGTGTTTCCTATGTTAGGACAAACACACGCGCCTTCATCAAGAGCGGTTGATGAAGCAGGTCCAAGTTGTAGGACCGGTTTTGACTCCGAAACGATTGCGAAACGAACGTGAAACGTGCGGAATCCGTACACGAACGTGACCTAAACACACATGACGTAATATAAACGTGATTCTTTGATAAAATCTGATAACGTACAGCACCTGAATCACGAACAATAAACTTTCTCTCTCTAGCTTTCTCTTTCTAGCCTCTAGCTCTCCAAGATGTGAAAATAACAAAAGTTCTGAATGAGAAACCCTAGAGATCTATTTATAGGCCAAGGGATTAATGAGGAATCTCATTAATTACAGTTATGCCACCTTGCCTTTTTGACTAACTAATTCTAAAATAACAATGTAACTCTCATTTTCTTCAGTTTTCTACTACGGACTAGATTGACGGAGGCGATAGACAGATAAATGCACTAACAGACTCCCCCTTGGATATTGCTGTAGTCAATCTGTAGTCAAGCTCGTAGCGACTTTTCTTTCTCTTTCTCTCTTTGAATCTTCTCGAACAGAATCCCGGTGGATCTGTCTTCAGCTTCAGCTTTTCCTCTTTTCTTCATCAGGCTCCCCCTTTCGTCAAGCTTCCGTGCTTTAGGGATCGACACCTTGCTTTTCGATTACAAGCTCCCCCTTGCTTTGAGCCCTTAGACTCAGCTTCCGGGATCGTAGTCTGGAATCTCATCTGCAATCACTCAAACATTTATAAGTAATAACATTTCAAATTTCAGCTATCCAGGAATTGTAACCTGGCTTACTCAACATTCTAAACAAACAATTTCCATGAATTTAGCAGTTTCATCGAATCGACTCGGAAACTAGCTCTATAACAGTATAAGCATCCAAATCCTCACAGTTAATCATCCAAGTCCAAACTAATGACCTTGGAGATATCACAAACTGTTTTTGATTTTTTTATAAAAAAAATTCAAGTCTCAAATTAATGAACTTGTTTTATTTTCAGAAACACAATCAGCTTACTTAGATTTTGAAACTCAGCACTCAGACATCGATTGTCGAAAATAAAGCAGAAATCAAAATCTTTTTGTATTTTTTCTGAAAATATAAAGCAGTAAAGAAATATGTACAAACATATTTACAGACAATATTTTTGTTTGAGTATGCAACAGAGGATCATATCAGTTTTTGACAAGTCACAAGTATCGTTGAGCTTAATTTCACTTTATGCATTAAACAATTCACTTAGATTGTCGATATACTGATCCACTTAAATTTTCATACAAACTTCAACTGATTCAGGATACGAATTAGATGTCTTATGAACTTAGCTCATTCATGTGTCCCACCTCTTGAATATACTCCCGTATCCAGAATCCCAATAATCAGTCTTACAGGTGAGTATACTACAATGATATCTGTATATAAATTAGGTATGCGAGGGCCGAGGGATCTCAGGTCGAAACTTCCGTATACGCAAAGAGATATCAGCTTCGACTTTACGGTATGTCCCCTTTAGAGGATCTTTTTGCTTAGAACAGCAGCGACTATCAATTTTATTGTTTCATCGGCATGCTGAGGGTTTAATGCTATGTTTCAAGCATTGCAGCAAGTATTAGCCAGGGACTAGGTCAGAACTACCGTTCAGCAGAAGTCCCGGAATAATACCCCAGACATCATAGAGTATAAAGACCTAGTATATCAGATTAAAAGACCTTTCAAACGAGATTTCAGGGGTTACCTATATATCCAAGTAGTGTTCCCCACGAAATAAGTAAGTTTGAATTTAGGTTTATATCCCGAAAAGTTTACTAAATGTATAAAAATCTACCGACACATCCACGATGAGATCGTTTAACACATTTAAACTTTCCAATTCTTTAGCATACTGTAACTATCTACTGATGTACTATCATTTTCTCTTTTTACGCAAAAACTCAAATTTTTGAATTTTATCATGTTTTTGGCTTTTTCAAATTTTCAAATGTTTTTGTATTTTCTAACAATTTTACTCCCCCTAAAATGCAAAATCATATAAAGAAAATTTGACAACCAATACTGATAGCTTTGTCTCGCCATCCATTTTCTGCTTCACATGCTCTGATTTGCAGAAAATATACATACCCCCATGATTTACAACCCATTGATCTTAACAGTTTGAAAACCATTTTTCAATCTGACGAAAGTAATCATGTTTGTTCAGCCGTGAGGGTTTCGGCATATTCAATCAACACATCTTTTTGTATTTTTGAATATTTGACAAAAATTAAAAACAAACATATTTTTGGTTTTTCAAATTTTTCAATTTTTAGGGTTTTTGAAATATTGTTTATTTATTTACAGAAAACATATAAACTTCCTGTTTCAACCAACACAGGATCCAGCAGCCTCCTCTCGATGTGCCAGGCTGCTCCAATCTCCAATTTCACAATCTTTGAATTCCATGAGCACCTGCACAAACAAACTACTCAATTACTTGAACAATTTAGCCCAGGTCTGTTGAACCTTAGGCATTTCAACACAATAATTTTCATTCAATGCTGGAAATTCTTTGTCATTTTTCACAAAAATTTTCTCAATTTGAACTTCAACTTTCTCATCTTTTACCAAATCAACTTGCTTCTTAACACTCCATGTTTGACCTTTTGGTGTTCCTCGTTTGTAAAAATGAGAATCTTTTTGAACATTTTGATTTTGAACAACAACTCTTGGTTTCCAAAACTCTTGTGATTTTGTCATATCAACAGTTGTTTTCCAACTTTGTGTTGTTCTAAATCTGGGTGTGTGAGAATTCCAAGTCTGTCTAGAATCAAACCTGTTCGGGTCTGATTTCCAGTTTTGATTCGAAGCAAACTTGTTTGTATTGTACCTCCAAGTTTGTTTTGATTCAAATCTGGTTGACCTTTGTCTCACATTCTCAGATTTTTGTTTCTCAGCATCAATCTTCTTTTTGTCAATATCCACAGGTTTTAGATTAGGACACTTGCGTGCAAGATGTCCTTTTTGATCACATTTGAAACATGTTCTCATGGACACATCTTTGACCTGTGGTTGTTGCTTTTTCTTTTGAGCAAAGAACTCATCATTAGACTGTCTCATTTTGAGTTCTTTTTCTTTTTCTAAACTGCCTCCTTGAACAAAACTCATTTTTGATTGAAAATTCGGCATTTCATTTTTGTTTCGATTATGTTTCTTCTTATAACCCAACCCAGCCTTCATGTTCTTCTTTTTGAAACCAGGTTTAGTATACGAACCTTTATGACTCTTACCAACAAACTTTGAAATCTCAGACTTCTCAATCTCAACCATTTTGAAAACTTTATCAACCTTTTCTGAAATCACATTCTGAATTGGGAAAACAACATCTAAGAACAATTTGTCCGATCCAATCATGGTATAAACCAATCCTTTTGAATCATCATTCAAATTTTTCTCGGATTTTGTGTTTTTCAGATAACCATCATGAAGATTTCCTTCATCTTCATCATGTGATTCAGATTTACCTGTATCAACCGACTCTTCTTTCAACACACTTTCAATGACTTTACCTACCACCTCTGAATCATGAGAATCATCAGATTTGGAATAGGTTATGTCAATGTTGTCTGGCAATTGTTCTACCATGTTGAAAGCTTTTTCGACCTTTTCCTCATCATAAAATGCAAATTTTCCCGGTGGTGGAACTTGATGAAACTCTGAACCAATACCTTTCTTGTTCTGCTCAGACTCACCCTCACCCGGTTTTATATTGAAAATTCGTTCAAGCACATATGACGACACGTGGTAACTTTTTAACTTGTTGTTATCCTGTTCTAAATCAGCAATCTGTCGCTTCAACTTAGCAACATCCTCAATATAGGAATTAACAACATCTTGTTTTATAGAATACATTCGTTTAAGCTCTTTGGTTGTTTAAGACATATAATTCATTCTTGATTGAGCATATTTCATTTCGTCTTTTACTTTATCATATGATTCTTTTGTAATGTGATACGATAATTTCATTGAGTCATATTCCTTTTTCATTTCTTGACAAGCAATTTCTTTTTGTTCACATTCATTTGTCATTTTCAAAACATTCTCTTTCAAAACTTCATTTTCCTTTTCTAATTTGTTACATTTTTCTGAAAGTTTTTCATCATTTTCTTTAAAAACTTTTCCTTTTTCTAGCATTTCTTTGCATTTTTCTTTGAAAATCTTTTCAATTTTTGTGAACTCAAGATCTCTTGTTCTAAATTGCTCATCTTTTTCAGTACAAGCTCTGCATGATTCCATGCATTTCTTGCACTGATCAACCAGTTTCAAGTTTTCAGAATCAGAATTTACCTCAGTGATTGGCACTTCGGTGTTTTCAGCAACCTCTGTCTGCTCATCAACATCCTGCTTTTCTTCAACACCGACTTCATCACCAACATTATCAGCTTCCTCATTCTCATTCTTTTCTTCTATCTCTTCTTTCTTCACCTCTTCTTCAATATGCTGTTCTTCAGTAACAGCTTTCTCATTCTCATTCACAACAACTTCTTCACTTTTGATTTCCTTCACAGCAACTTCTTCACTTTTAATTTCCTTCACAGCTTCAACTTCAACAGTTTCTGTTTTAACCTCTTCAGCAGCTTTCTTCAGATTGTTCACCATTTCTTCAACATTCTTCTTCATTCTCTCTTCGTCCCTTTTTCTTAGACATGATAACATAGCATATCTGATATCCTTTTCATATCTCTTAGCGTATGTGTCATCTTTCAATACTCTTCTATAGTATTCAGCTCTTAACGGGACTGCAAGAAGAACATCATCGAAGATTATGTCTTTCTTGGGAACAACCGGTTCTCCTTCTCTGTTATAGTAGCATTCTCTCTTTTTATCCCATCTTTTGCTACCGACAGCCATCTCATACTCCTCTTGCATGTCATCCATTCTGTTGTAGACAACGTTTCTTTCTCGATAAGTTTTCTCACTCAAAATCTCTTCTCGAGTTTTCTCTTTGATCTCAGCAACAATATTTTCTTCTTTGTTTTCAGCCATGATGTAAACCTTGAAATTCACACCTCGTAAATCACAACACAAGAAACAATCAAATAACAATGATTATTTTCAACAAGAATATCAACCAACTGAAACGGACAATTATCCGATCAAATGAGTCAACACAAGTCAACAGTGACGATAATCGCGTGACAACACTGTCTGTTCAGGTGGGATTGGAGCTGTCTGAACGGATAACTTCTCAATGTATGGTACTAAACGACAAATGTGTTGTCCGTTTTGGGTGACATCTGAATCTTTGACTTTAATGCAAAATCACGTGCAAACTTGAATCAAACCACGTGCAATAACAATCTTCAATTAAAGTAGCCGTCAATTAACAAATCTACTTTAATCCTATTTCACCTTCAAAATCAAAGTCACATGGGCCGACACCTGTTCTGTTCACGTGATTCTTGGGCTTGCAATTCTAATTATGATTGGGCCGAAAACTAGCAATTTACAACACAAACTATTTGACCGTAAAACACTATGCTAATCATATATAATGTGCCGACAAATCACACGTGCCGTAAATGTCAGCTGATTGGGCCAAATAATCCACGAAACCGACAAACACTTTGAAAGAACCGTCCAACTCTAATCACGTGATAACAATTTGAGTTATTTTATGCTGACAACACACTTAACTATTTATTAATGATTGGGCCGTTCAAACAATATCCAGTCAATTAATTGTTTAACAAATATGTTCACTTTCGATACTGACACTCCATACAAGTCAACAAAATTAATGGCCTTGGGATAAACAAAATCTAAGATATCTTGATTGGGCCTAAACTTGCACTATACCGCCACAATTAATACCCAACACAAATTATTTGGCCAAACGTTTGAAGTCACATGGGCTGTCCACACTATCACTTGATTGGACCTCTCAATTACTTGGATCTAATATATCACGTGATGCTTAACAAAGTGGCCTGACAATTATGATAAGATTCAATTTTAAAGTGGCCGACAATAACAATGCAATACACAACTTTGATTGGGCCGCACTTTATTTAACACATGGGCTATCAGACTTATCCAAATTTTCGACAACTTCAAGTCACTTGTACACCGATTGCTTTTAATTTTGCTGACAACTTTCAATACACAACAACAATTTCCCTCGATATGATGTCACAAAAGCGAACCACACAAGCGAATCTCAAGAGCGAACCTACTGTTAATATGACGAATGAGCGGACCTCAAATGTGTCACAATGAGCGAATCTCACTTGTTCAAATGAGCGGACCAGGTATTGTTCGGATAAGCGGACCAGGTAATGTCGAATGAGCGGACCAGATATTGTCGAATGAGCGAACCAGATATTGTCCGAATGAGCGGACCAGATATTGTCCGGATGAGCAGACCAGATATTACTTGTACGTTGGAGCGGACCAGAAACGCGAACCTGCAACTTTTACGCGAAATCGGACTGAAAATCTTCGATTTCTCCTAAACGGTTAGGAATTTGGATCTGAAACTTGGTAGGGTTATAGATCAAGTGTTTACGCACAACATATCAAAAAATCAGACGATTTGGACCATAAAAACCCGTTCAATTTGACGAAAAACCGTGAAAAACGTGAAAATATGAAAAATATGAAGAACTAGATGAAATCCGGATCTGAATCTGATGAAATCACGATCGGAAATGTGTGTTGGATCAGTGCAATCGAGCTCCTGCTCTGATACCACTTGTAGGATCGGTTTTGACTCCGAAACGATTGCGAAACGAACGTGAAACGTGCGGAATCCGTACACGAACGTGACCTAAACACACATGACGTAATATAAACGTGATTCTTTGATAAAATCTGATAACGTACAGCACCTGAATCACGAACAATAAACTTTCTCTCTCTTTTCTCTCTCTAGCCTCTAGCTCTCCAAGATGTGAAAATGACAAAAGTTCTAAATGAGAAACCCTAGAGATCTATTTATAGGCCAAGGGATTAATGAGGAATCTCATTAATTACAGTTATGCCACCTTGCCTTTTTGACTAACTAATTCTAAAATAACAATGTAACTCTCGTTTTCTTCAGTTTTCTACTACGGACTAGATTGACGGAGGCGATAGACAGATAATACACTAACACAAGTTCGTCTACATGGTTAGATGAACCAGGACCAAGTTCATCTATGAGGATAGATGAAAGACATGAACGCCCCGAGGTCGAGGAGGGTGAGCTTAGACGAAGTAAACGACAAAGGGTTGAAAAATCCTTTGGTCCAGACTTCATGAGCTATATGGTTGAGGGTGAGCCCAATACCTACCGCGAAGCGGTTACCTCCGCGGAAGGACCTCAATGGCAAGAAGCAATTAAGAATGAAATTGATTCTATATTGCAAAATCATACTTGGGAGTTAGTAGATCTTCCACCTGGTTGCAAACCACTTGGATATCGTTGGATATTCAAAAGGAAGATGAAAGCCGACGGAAGTATTGATAAATACAAGGCAAGGTTAGTAATCAAAGGATTTAGACAAAAGGAGGGTCTAGACTACTTTGATACTTACTCGCCTGTAACGCGAATAACCTCTATTCGATTGGTTCTTGCAATTGCGGCTCTAAGAAATTTGGAAGTTCACCAAATGGATGAAAAGACCGCATTTCTAAATGGTGATTTAGAAGAAGAAATTTACATGGAACAACCTGAGGGTTTTTCCGCCCCTGGAAACAAGGGCAAAGTATGTAAATTGGTCAAGTCTTTGTATGGCTTGAAGCAAGCTCCAAAACAATGGAACAAAAAGTTTGATCATGTCATGATTGACAATGGTTTCAAAATAAATGAGTGCGAAAAGTGTGTTTATTTTAAAGACACACCAAGAGGTTATGTGATTCTATGTCTTTATGTAGATGATATGCTTATCATTGGGAGTGATGATAAGATGATCAACTCAACGAAAGACATGTTGAAAGCGAGGTTTGACATGAAAGACATGGGTCTCGCGGATGTGATTCTTGGAGTAAAAATGACTAGAACCCAAAATGGTCTTGTGTTAAGTCAATCTCACTACGTGGACAAGATCCTTGGGAAATTCAATTCAGACGATACGAGTATAGCTCGATCTCCAATTGATAATACCCAACGCCTAAGGAAGAATAGAGGCGAGAGTGTTTCTCAGTTAGAATACTCAAGGATCATTGGTAGTCTCATGTATCTAATGACATGTACTAGACCCGACTTAGCGTACGCTGTGAGCAGGTTAAGTAGATACACCAGCAATCCGAGCGAGGATCATTGGAAAGCTATCACGAGGGTGCTTAGACACATAAGATACACGAGAGACTATGGATTGCATTATACCCGTGATCCAGCAGTGATCGAAGGATTCACTGATGCGAACTGGATATCGGATATAAAAGATCATAGATCGACAAGTGGATATGTGTTTACACTTGCTGGCGCAGCTATAGCTTGGAAGTCTTCCAAGCAAACGGTTATAGCTAGATCTACGATGGAATCCGAATTCGTCGCTTTAGATAAAAGCGGGGAAGAAGCGGAGTGGCTACGTCAATTTGTGGAAGATATTCCAAGATGGCCAAAGCCGTTGACGGCGATCTGCATACATTGTGACAATCAGTCTGCTCTTGCTAGAGCACAAAACATGATGTACAATGGCAGATCAAGGCACATTCGACGTAGACACAACACAGTACGACAACTTATCTCAACGGGTGTTATCTCAGTTGACTATGTGAGGTCAAATGAGAACATTGCGGACCCGTTAACGAAAGGCTTAAGCACAGATAAGGTGTATAGGTTGTCAAGAGGAATGGGACTAAAGCCCATAGATGAAGGGAATATGAGGGAAACCTAACCTAGTTGACTGGAGATCCCAAGATCTAGGTTCAATAGGCAAACTTAATCATAAACCCAAAGGGAGTCACTGTGGGGGGCGCCCCAAAATCAATAAAGGGAGTTGTATACTTCCTAGTCCATTCCAATCAGTGACATGAAAGAAAGGTTAAGCATGTTGAGGTTAAGGATTTTGAGGAAATCCAAATTAACCATGATGCTTTTAATGATTCAGAGGAATCACCTATGTTAGAGAGAAGTGGGGTCGCTTCGAATGGATTTGTGGGGAGGCGCAAATCCTAGAGCTCTCGCAGAACCAGGAACGTGTTCCATGACCATGAACGGACACAACCATGAGGTCTTAACTCGACTAGGGAGAGTATTGTGTGAATGTATATTGTCGCCTACATAAATGGGGGATTGTTCAAGGACACCACGTCTACAAGACCCTAGGAGGCTAAGTATGCTTCACAAAAGAAGGTTCAAAGGTTACACCTACCTATCTTGCAATACTCAACTGTAGAAAGTGTATCGTTGAAACTTGATAGATCGATTTCTATTCATGTGGGGGATTGTTGGAAATTTTGTGAAAATAGCATTTTTCACAAATATAGGAAAATGATTTTTTCCTATTTTGGACTAGAAATAAATATAATAAAATGAGCGGGTTTTATATATTTATTTGTGGGTTTGTGTTCTATGTCGGAAGAGCTTCGCAACGAACTAAACCATGTCCAAAACGGAGCTAAGATGAATGAGATATCGATGCTCAAAGTTTGGTGTTTGAAACTTAAATGCTGGAAAAAGTGGGAAAGTAG
The DNA here is from genome assembly GCA_030545235.1 of Helianthus tuberosus. Taxonomy (NCBI): domain Eukaryota; kingdom Viridiplantae; phylum Streptophyta; class Magnoliopsida; order Asterales; family Asteraceae; genus Helianthus; species Helianthus tuberosus. Next base: position 222,999,578 of record CM060369.1, read on the forward strand.
CACCTTGTCCCACATCGGATGAGAGATGGAACTTAAAGGGGTATTTAAGTGGGAACTCTCCATCCTTATTGTTTCATGGAAGCACTCGCTAGTGTACTCGCGAAGGGTGCAGAGCACCCTAACTCGCACTCGCACACGCACTCGCACACGCGCGCGTGGCGTGGGCGATGAGGCGCAATGTGGCGCTTTGATGGCGCACTTTGCACTTCGCATCGCCGCGAGCCGCTTGAGAGCCGCCTTTGTATTTTTGACCATGTGCGCGTGGTGGAAGCACAAGGGTTGCAAGGACCAAGTGGTTGGTGATGTGGCATGCATGCGCATAACCCTGGTGGGTCCACGCGTGATGGCGCATGACGTCGCAATCATGCGCGCGGGGTACACATGGCGCGCACTAGTGCATGGTGCATGGGCCTGATGTGACGTGCGCGGCGCACCAAAGTGAGCCAAAACGGCGCGACTGTGTGGCGTGCTCGTAGAGGCTCACAGGTGACGTGGCACACGCGCGCATGCGCGCATGGACCTAAGTGAGTATGGCGCACGCGTGCATGGCAGTGAGCCAAGTGGACGCACCGCGCGCACCAGTGTGTCTTGCGCGCGCGCGTGCGCAGTAGCTTCCAGCAGCAGTTACTGCAGTGCAGTTACGTTTTCAGCATTCGAAACTGACGTAGTTAATGCGTTTGACTGAGAATTTAATGACGAATTAAGGTGCATTGAAGACGTTTAATGCAGTTTAATTCTCCCATTAATTTCGTTTTTCAGTTTCGACTTTACCTGCAGTATAAATAGGAGGTTCCTATTGCAGATTCGAGACACCGAATTACATAGCTATTTTCTTTCTCTCCCTCTGAATTCTACATCTTCTACAAGCAGCAAGGTATACCTTCGGGTTGGAGTCAAGACCGGCAGTGCAACTGCTTGCGGCTGTTGTATCCTGGAAACAAACGTGTTCTCCTAGGAGACACGAAATTTGTTTTAAGGGACCCGTGTCTAACACGATCCTCAGCCAAGAACAGTTTCGTCTGTTCGAGTTTTCTGTTCTTGTATTTCTATTTTTCAGTTGTAATTGTATTGTACTTCTATTTTATTCTGTAATTGTTTCAGTAATTCAAGTTAATAAAGTTTTTATTTAATTTTATACGAACGGATTCCTACAATCTTAAAACAAATTTTTTAAAACACCGTTCGTGTAGGATCACAAACATTTTCTGTTGTGAATTCGAACCAGTTTTGAATTCATACAGTTGTGTTTTAAAAAACAGATTTTCTTCCTGTTTTGATTCAAAGTAGCGACTTTGTCAAAACAAAATCTGCTTCTACTCCTTTCTGTCGCTGAAGTTCTAAAAATCCTCCTGTTGTAGTCTTCAAAGTTGGACTTAGAAGCTACACGGCTGAATTTTTGAACTCCTAATAATAATAAAGTAGCGTCTTTATTATTTTGAAAACAGAATTTAACTTGTTTTCTTGGAACTTTTTCAAAATGTCGACTGAAAATGTGAACACGAGCAATACCAATGTTGTCGTTGGAACCCCTGCCAACACTGTGGGAGCGTCCACAGTGGCAAATCATGCTGAACGACCCGAGAAGTTCTCGGGTCTCCACTTCAAGAGGTGGAAACAGAAGATGTTCATCTACTTGACCACCATGAATCTTGCGAGGTTCTTGACGGAGACCGTTCCCCAACCTGCGGAAGGGGAGACCGATGCTCAGGCTCTGAGCGCGGTAGAGGCGTGGAAGCACTCTGACTTTATATGTCGAGGCTACGTACTCAACGGTCTCTCGGATGCTTTGTATAATGTGTACTATAATATCAAAACTTCCAAAGAATTATGGGAGTCTTTGGAGAAAAAGTACAAAACGGAGGATGCGGGAACAAAGAAATTTGTTGTCGCCCGTTTCTTGGACTTTAAAATGGTTGATAACAAGTCTGTTATGAACCAAGTCCAAGAGTTGCAAATTATACTAAATGACATCCATGCTGAGGGAATGGTACTCAGCGAAACGTTTCAAGTGGCAGCCATGATTGAAAAATTACCTCCCGCTTGGTTGGATTTTAAGAATTATCTTAAACACAAGTGAAAGGAAATGTCGGTCGAGGACCTTGTTCTTCGTCTTCGTATAGAAGAAGAAAACAGGATGGCCCAAAAAGGCACCATTTTGCAAGCTTCGGCTAAAGCAAACATGGTGGAAGTTGGGGAGTCCTCAAAGGGCAAGAAAGGCAAGGGTAAAAAGGACAACAAAGGGAAAGCAAAGGTTAGCAACCTTGGACCGAAAAAAGGGGCTGTGAAAAAGAAGCCTGCCCTTTTCCAAGGTACTTGTTACAATTGTAACGAGACGGGGCACCGTGCTAACCAATGCAAGAAACCTAAGCGTGAGCGTGCGCACATGGTTGATGAGGATGGTATGCCTCTCATTGCAATGATAACCGAGGAAGCGGCTATGATTGAAGAAGTCAACGCGATGGGTGAAAACCCAAAAGGATGGTTCGTTGACACGGGTGCAACCCGCCATGTTTGTGGAGACAAGGCTCTTTTCTCTACATTCAAAGAAGCGTCGGGTGAAGAAAAGCTTTATATGGGGAATAAAGCTACCGCAAGCATCAAGGGGGAAGGAACGGTCGTCTTGAAGATGACTTCGGGCAAGGAGCTTACCTTGACAAATGTGCTTTATGTTCCAGAGATACGGAAGAATCTCGTGTCGGGATGGATGCTCAACAAGTTTGGATTTCGTCTAGTGTTTGAATCGGACAATTTTGTCTTGTCTAGACGTGGAATATTTGTTGGTAAGGGCTATGCCCTAAATGGAATGTTCAAAATGAATGTATTGGTTGTTAACCAAAACAAAAATATGAATGAAAATGTTTCTTCTACTTACATGATTGAGTCTTCTAATGTTTGGCATGGTAGACTAGGACATGTAAATTTTAATTCATTACGACGTTTAATTAAATTAAACTTGATACCAACATTCCATATCGAGTCCAATCATAAATGCGAGACATGTGTTGAATCCAAACTTACGAGATCATCGTTTAAATCGGTTGAACGAATAACCAAACCCCTTGATTTAATTCATAACGAAGTGTGTGATTTAAAAGCGGTTCCCACGCGTGGAGGAAATAAGTACTTCATCACGTTTATTGATGATTGTACTAAATATTGCTATGTGTATTTACTTAAAAGTAAAGACGAAGCAATAGAGAAGTTTATCTTGTACAAAAACGAAGTTGAGAATCAACTTAAAAAGAAGATAAAAGCTTTGAGAAGCGATCGAGGAGGTGAATATGTTGCACCTTTTGCGGATTTATGCGCAAAAAGTGGCATTGTACATGAGTGTACACCACCTTATTCTCCACAATCAAATGGCGTTGCGGAACGAAAGAACCGCACATTGAAAGAAATGATGAACGCCATGTTGATAAGCTCGGGAGTGAACCGAGAAATGTGGGGGGATGCCATTCTCTCAGCAAATTATCTTTTGAACAAGATACCTTTGAAAAATAGGGACGAAACTCCATATGAGTTATGGAGAAAAAGGAAGCCTTCGTACAAATACTTGAAAGTGTGGGGGTGCCTAGCTAAGGTGATTGTACCACCTCCTAAGGCTCTTAGGATAGGACCCAAAACTGTTGATTGCATTTTCATTGGATATGCACATCAAAGTAGTGCGCATCGTTTTCTTGTACATGAGTCCAAGAATCCCGATGTACACAAACACACTATCATAGAGGCAAATCCTAATGTCGTCTCATATTTTGAGAATGTGTTTCCTATGTTAGGACAAACACATGCGCCTTCATCAAGAGCGGTTGATGAAGCAGGTCCAAGTTCGTCTACATGGTTAGATGAAGCAGGACCAAGTTCATCTACGAGGATAGATGAAAGACATGAACGCCCCGAGGTCGAGGAGGGTGAGCTTAGACGAAGTAAACGACAAAGGGTTGAAAAATCCTTTGGTCCAGACTTCATGAGCTATATGGTTGAGGGTGAGCCCAATACCTACCGCGAAGCGGTTACCTCCGCGGAAGGACCTCAATGGCAAGAAGAAATTAAGAATGAAATTGATTCTATATTGCAAAATCATACTTGGGAGTTAGTAGATCTTCCACCTGGTTGCAAACCACTTGGATATCGTTGGATATTCAAAAGGAAGATGAAAGCCGACGGAAGTATTGATAAATACAAGGCAAGGTTAGTAATCAAAGGATTTAGACAAAAGGAGGGTCTAGACTACTTTGATACTTACTCGCCTGTAACGCGAATAACCTCTATTCGATTGGTTCTTGCAATTGCGGCTCTAAGAAATTTGGAAGTTCACCAAATGGATGTAAAGACCGCATTTCTAAATGGCGATTTAGAAGAAGAAATTTACATGGAACAACCTGAGGGTTTTTCCGCCCCTGGAAACAAGGGCAAAGTATGTAAATTGGTCAAGTCTTTGTATGGCTTGAAGCAAGCTCCAAAACAATGGCACCAAAAGTTTGATCATGTCATGATTGACAATGGTTTCAAAATAAATGAGTGCGACAAGTGTGTTTATTTTAAAGACACACCAAGAGGTTATGTGATTCTATGTCTTTATGTAGATGATATGCTTATCATTGGGAGTGATGATAAGATGATCAACTCAACGAAAGACATGTTGAAAGCGAGGTTTGACATGAAAGACATGGGTCTCGCGGATGTGATTCTTGGAGTAAAAATCACTAGAACCCAAAATGGTCTTGTGTTAAGTCAATCTCACTACGTGGACAAGATCCTTGGGAAATTCAATTCGGACGATACGAGTATAGCTCGATCTCCAATTGATAATACCCAACGCCTAAGGAAGAATAGAGGCGAGAGTGTTTCTCAGTTAGAATACTCAAGGATCATTGGTAGTCTCATGTATCTAATGACATATACTAGACCCGACTTAGCGTACGCTGTGAGCAGGTTAAGTAGATACACCAGCAATCCGAGCGAGGATCATTGGAAAGCTATCACGAGGGTGCTTAGATACATAAGATACACGAGAGACTATGGATTGCATTATACCCGTGATCCAGCAGTGATCGAAGGATTCACTGATGCGAACTGGATATCAGATATAAAAGATCATAGATCGACAAGTGGATATGTGTTTACACTTTCTGGCGCAGCTATAGCTTGGAAGTCTTCCAAGCAAACGGTTATAGCTAGATCTACGATGGAATCCGAATTCGTCGCTTTAGATAAAAGCGGGGAAGAAGCGGAGTGGCTACGTCAATTTGTGGAAGATATTCCAAGATGGCCAAAGCCGTTGACGGCGATCTGCATACATTGTGACAATCAGTCTGCTCTTGCTAGAGCACAAAACATGATGTACAATGGCAGATCAAGGCACATTCGACGTAGACACAACACAGTACGACAACTTATCTCAACGGGTGTTATCTCAGTTGACTATGTGAGGTCAAATGAGAACATTGCGGACCCGTTAACGAAAGGCTTAAGCACAGATAAGGTGTATAGGTTGTCAAGAGGAATGGGACTAAAGCCCATAGATGAAGGGAATATGAGGGAAACCTAACCTAGTTGACTGGAGATCCCAAGATCTAGGTTCAATAGGCAAACTTAATCATAAACCCAAAGGGAGTCACTGTGGGGGGCGCCCCAAAATCAATAAAGGGAGTTGTATACTTCCTAGTCCATTCCAATCAGTGACATGAAAGAAAGGTTAAGCATGTTGAGGTTAAGGATTTTGAGGAAATCCAAATTAACCATGATGCTTTTAATGATTCAGAGGAATCACCTATGTTAGAGAGAAGTGGGGTCGCTTCGAATGGATTTGTGGGGAGGCGCAAATCCTAGAGCTCTCGCAGAACCAGGAACGTGTTCCATGACCATGAACGGACACAACCATGAGGTCTTAACTCGACTAGGGAGAGTATTGTGTGAATGTATATTGTCGCCTACATAAATGGGGGACTGTTCAAGGACACCACGTCTACAAGACCCTAGGAGGCTAAGTATGCTTCACAAAAGAAGGTTCAAAGGTTACACCTACCTATCTTGCAATACTCAACTGTTGAAAGTGTATCGTTGAAACTTGATAGATCGATTTCTATTCATGTGGGGGATTGTTGGAAATTTTGTGAAAATAGCATTTTTCACAAATATAGGAAAATGATTTTTTCCTATTTTGGACTAGAAATAAATATAATAAAATGAGCGGGTTTTATATATTTATTTGTGGGTTTGTGTTCTATGTCGGAAGAGCTTCGCAACGAACTAAACCACGTCCAAAACGGAGCTAAGATGAATGAGATATCGATGCTCAAAGTTTGGTGTTTGAAACTTAAATGCTGGAAAAAGTGGGAAAGTAGCACCTTGTCCCACATCGGATGAGAGATGGAACTTAAAGGGGTATTTAAGTGGGAACTCTCCATCCTTATTGTTTCATGGAAGCACTCGCTAGTGTACTCGCGAAGGGTGCGGAGCACCCTAACTCGCACACGCACTCGCACACGCGCGCGTGGCGTGGGCGATGAGGCGCAATGTGGCGCTTTGATGGCGCACTTTGCACTTCGCATCGCCGCGAGCCGCTTGAGAGCCGCCTTTGTATTTTTGACCATGTGCACGTGGTGGAAGCACAAGGGTTGCAAGGACCAAGTGGTTGGTGATGTGGCATGCATGCGCATGACCCTGGTGGGTCCACGCGCGATGGGGCATGATGTGGCAATCATGCGCGCGGGGTACACATGGCGCGCACTAGCGCATGGTGCATGGGCCTGATGTGACGTGCGCGGCGCACCAAAGTGAGCCAAAACGGCGCGACTGTGTGGCGTGCTCGTAGAGGGTCACAGGTGACGTGGCACACGCGCGCATGCGCGCATGGACCTAAGTGAGTATGGCGCACACGCGCATGGCAGTGAGCCAAGTGGACGCACCGCGCGCGAGGGCTGCAGGCCTGCGCGCGCACCAGTGTGTCTTGCGCGCGCGCGCGCAGTAGCTTCCAGCAGCAGTTACTGCAGTGCAGTTACGTTTTCAGCTTTCGAAACTGACGTAGTTAATGCGTTTGACTGAGAATTTAATGACGAATTAAGGTGCATTGAAGACGTTTAATGCAGTTTAATTCTCCCATTAATTTCGTTTTTCAGTTTCGACTTTACCTGCAGTATAAATAGGAGGTTCCTATTGCAGATTCGAGACACCGAATTAAATAGCTATTTTCTTTCTCTCCCTCTGAATTCTACATCTTCTACAAGCAGCAAGGTATACCTTCGGGTTGGAGTCAAGACCGGCAGTGCAACTGCTTGCGGCTGTTGTATCCTGGAAACAAACGTGTTTTCCTGGGAGACACGAAATTTGTTTTAAGGGACCCGTGTCTAACACGATCCTCAGCCAAGAACAGTTTCGTCTGTTCGGGTTTTCTGTTCTTGTATTTCTATTTTTCAGTTGTAATTGTATTGTACTTCTATTTTATTCTGTAATTGTTTCAGTAATTCAAGTTAATAAAGTTTTTATTTAATTTTATACGAACGGATTCCTACAGATGAAACATGATGTAAAAATGTTAGTATGAAGTTGTTGGGATATATTGCTGATTACTTGCTGATTTACTTGTTAATATTGAGTACTATAAATGTTGTTGATCATTATGCATGTTAACGGAACCAATATAACTCGCATTAGAATGTGAAAGCTGAAAAACAGAAAGCTGTTTGGTGATTACAGCCAACTTCAGTTGGCTGTAACCGGACCTTAATAAAGCAGAAAATGTGTTTTCTGAACTCTAGATTTATGTATTATGAAATACGGTTCTAATGGCACTGGAATCATAATTTTTGGACCTCTTTTACTATTTTTAAAGGGTCATTTTGTAACAGCAGCTCAAGCTGCATTTTTTCTGCTGAAAATAGGTGTTATAATTTTGGTCATAACTGGAAATCTATGATGAATCAGCTCATGAAATTTGTACAGTAGATGACAACTGATGTATTTGTAATTACCCCACTGGAATTTCGTAAATTGGACACTCGATGAATTTTAAATAAATTATTCCGTGGACTGTGGTCAGAAAAAGATAAATCTGAGTTCAGTCGGAAAATGAATGTTTATAAAATATTGGTGATGAATTGGATTCCGAGATTTTACACAATAATATTTGGATCGATTAAGACCTTCTGTAAAAAGTTGGGAATTTTTGGAACATGTTAACTATTTTATTAAAATCTCCGAAAACAGCCCAGTTTTGAATATAAAAGCTGAAATGACTTAAGTCGTAAATTGCGTGTCTAAATGTCGGGTATGTTATCTGTGAATGATATAACATGTTATATGTGTTATGTGCATTATTGTATGTATGTTTCTGAGTGGGGAATGGATGGGAAGTATATATGGGCATAAACAATTAAAGTGATGCATGTTATGTGATAGATACGTGTAGGAACTTTGTGCTCTATTTGAAAATCACTAAATGACTAACTGGTAATCATATTAGGATGTGATTGACCGACCGTGACTGTTAGCTATATTTGAGAATCTAACCGAGCAAACCGAGGTGAGTTCACACTTTCTACAAGGCATGGGATTCCCGGTGGTTTGGGAATGGGTTAAGAAACTAAAATGAAATCTACATATCCTCCTTGGGTAGGATATGTACGACCATCCTCCATAGGTAGGATGCCATTATTAAACCTACGAATTCTCCTGGTGCAGAATACGTACGTTCGTCTTCCTTGGGTAGGACAACAACCTTAAAAACTAGCTAGACAAAACTCTATCAATAAGTCCCTCTTCATTATATCGACTTAATCGCCGAGGCCAATGGCGAGCGGGTCATTAGTTAATAGCGCTATTAGGTTTAACAAACCTCACACCGTGCCGGTCGGACGGGCGTGTACTAATGGACTATGGCAGACTATCAGTGATGATAGACACTGATATAGGGCACAACTTATTTGCGTAGCAGTCGATATCCTACCGTCTAGTAGTTCACACGGGGAAAGCCCCCACTGATTATGGTTATGGATTGGGTAATGAAAAAGGAACTGGTTAAACATACTTTCAACTACGGGGTAACCCCCACGGCAAATTAAGCCAATGAAAGTCAAACCACGTTTTTCAGAAACAACTTAAAACTAAACAACCAAACGTGAACTCACTCAACTTTGTTGTTGACTCGTTGTTACATGCCTTACAGGTCGTTAAACGCTTGGAGCTTGCACGAGGAAGGAGTCGTTGTGGTTTACGGACTGTTATGTTCCATGCTTATTATTTAAATCCTTATGAACTTACTAAACTTGCGTTTTGAACTTTAACTTATAAACTATGGACTTATGCTTTTGGATTTACCCTTATGCTTCCGCTGTTTAAACTAAACATGGTTGACTAGCTTTGGTCACCAATCGTATTGTGGTTGGTCTTATTTACTTAATTACGATGTTCAATATGATTGGTGGCTCGATCCTGGTCACGTCACGCCTCCAAGCGGTGGTACTCCGCATGGTGGATTTTGGGGGTGTGCACTTGTTCCTGTAAGGATAACTGATCTTTTCTTGTTATTTTGCAGCTATTTCTGTCTCTCATCTCATTCCATCACCTGCAACAAAGGAGAGGATCGACGCCTTCTGGAATCTTGATCCTGAAACAAGATCATTCCAAGCAATCACCAAGGACTCTCAGGAAGTATCCTCAGGCTCAGTCACAATGTCAAGTAAGTATCCATGTTTGTATTTAATTAAATGTTTAAATGAAAATAAAACAAGAACACTTATCTGTTATTTTGGATTGATAGGCGCTGGAAAATCCTCAAGGTCTGCCACCTGCTTCAGTGTTACCGATCTTACTGCTGTTGCTCCCAGGTCTGGGAAAAAGAAGACTGCTGCTAGCCCGAGTGCCGTAGTTCCAAAGCCTGTTACCTCCAAAGGGGGAAAGAAGAGGAAGGCCTCTGAGGCTGAAAATCTTGAAGGCTTGCCTCTTATCCGCCATCAGTTCCAAGAATACTTTGCTGATGTAAGGATCATCAACCTTGCTTGATTATCCTGCCCACTTGAGGATCACAGATCCTAAACTTTACCTTGTCTTTTTTGCAGAAATTCGCTGAGGTCGAGATGCTGTTTGATGCATACGTTGAAGAGGCGGAGCAAAAGCATCGTGAGTTCCAAAAGTTCTTCCTGGCCAAGGATCAAACTATCTCCTCCCTTGAAAAGGACCTCAATCTGGCGAAGAAGCAGGTGGTCATGGCCCAGATAAATGCTGATCATGAGAAAGCTGAGCTGTTGGAGGATGCTAAAATCTCTGCCGCCATCACCATGTACAAAATCAGGCTGCAAATGGCCCAGGAGGCTGAGGATCCTGACTTCGACAGGACCACTTGGGACAAGGAGGGCTGGAAGGCAAAGCTAGCTGAGCTTGAGGATGAGGAGGAGGCTACCGAGGTCTTGGCGATTGAGGCAAGTGGCAGAGGAAAGGATCAGGCTGGTGGTGATGATGCTGGTGGTGATGCAGCCAAGGTGTGAGCTGCTGAAATGGGCGATGATGGATATTTCTATACGCGGCCGGAGCCAATTTTTTTAGGATTTGGTAGTGGTTTTTTGGTTATGCTGTTTTTTATGAACAATTGTTGGTCTGTAATAACTAAACAATAGCTATTAGGGTTGAGGATCATGGATCCTTTGAACAATAGGTAGGATAATAGGTGGTGGAGGGATCCTCTGTTTGGGGGGATGAAACCACTTGTTATCCTGCCGTCTTTTGTTTCCTGCACTTTCAAGACCCGTTAACAATGTACACCCTTTGCCAACCCAAGTGGACGGGCCACGTATTGCTGGTAGAAATTTGGGTTGGCAATTTTGACAACCTTAAAAGGGTTTAACCTTTGTGAATAAATAAAATTTTAACTTTTTGGCTACTTCTCGTGTTGTTATCCTTATGAATTCTTTATTTTTCAACTGTTGTTGTGTACTTTGTTTGAATTTGTGAGTAAAGAACAAAGGCTTAGTAAATCATGTTTAAAAGTTTTAGGATATGATCAAGGATCAAATATCCTATAGTTGACAAGTTCGGAAAAATTATGTAACTTAAGGATCATTAGTTCTGTTGTCAAAGGATAAGGGTCACTTATATAAATAAAGAATAAAATCAAAGTGTTTTAGGATCATACCTGAGAATCCAAGTTAGGATCTTAACCTTTAACATCTATAATCAGGATAACCAAAAGACAAACCTTAGTAGAAGGTAAGGATAAGGGATCCTTAGCTGTTTAACTTCGAAAGCCTAAAACAGAATATAACTTGGGACTAAGCCAATATAAGAGAAAAGTTAGTAACTGGGGACAAGCCCAACAATTCTGGGGACAAGCCCAATATACCGGGGACAAGCCCAAAGGATAACTGGGGACAAGCCCAAAGGATAACTAGGGACAAGCCCAAAGGATCTTGTGTAAACTGGAGTATGGCCCTCACTAGCAACTATCCAAACTTAGTGACATGAAAATGCCAAAACCTTAGCTAACGTGAAAATGTTAGAAACCTTAGGAACGGATGTATGGTACGTCTACCATTATACGTAGGATCCCGGATACAGCCAGTACAATGAAATTGTCAGCCCCTAAAGCGAGTACTGGTCCCATTGCCATGAACTGTACCAGGATCATCGTGCGCTACTGGCGATACTGGGGACATGCCCAAAAACTGGGGACAAGCCCAAACAACTGGGGTCAAGCCCAAATAACTGGGGTCAAGCCCAAATAACTGGGGTCAAGCCCAAATAACTGGATACTTCTGTGGATACTCAATTCCTTTGTTAAGAATATCCAAACCTTCTGCAAAACTCAGAATCAAGTGAAAGGAGGATAAAGGATCCAGGATCCTTATCCTTGTATATAAGATAATTAAAGAATGAAATAGTTTGAGATTAGATCATTACCAAAATGAGGATCTTCTATTCTGTAAGGATCCTTCGAGGATACTTGTTAGCTAAGGATCATGGATCCTTATTACATGAAGTATTTCTTCAAGTGGACAGCATTCCAAGCTCTTGGTAGCAAATCACCTTCCATTGTTAGCAATCGATATGCCCCCTTTCCTACCTCAGCTTCAATCAAATAGGGGCCTTCCCACTTTGGTGCTAACTTTCCATCAGCAGGATTGGTGGTATTCTGAAATGCTTTCCTTAATACCATATCACCAACTTGGAATTTCCTGATCCTGACATTTTTGTTGTAGGCTCCAGCCATCCTTTGTTGATAACTGGCCATCCTTATCCTTGCCAAATCCCTGAGTTCTTATATGGTATCCAAGTCTTGAACCAAGTTTTCAGCATTTTCTTCAGGATCGCGAATGCTTGTTCTTGCAGTAGGAACCACCATCTCTGTAGGGATCACTGATTCTGCTCCAAATACCAAAGAGAATGGAGTTTGGCCAGTAGCATTCTTGGGAGTTGTCCTATCAGCCCAAAGTGCATAAGGTAGTTCTTCTGCCCATTTTCCTTTCTTGGATCCGAGCTTCTTTTTCAAATTATTGATGATGATCTTGTTGGATGATTCTGCCTGGCCATTAGCTTGTGGGTGGACTGGTGTTGATGTTATCATCTTAATCCCCCAGCTGTCACAAAAGTTAGTAGTTCTATTCCCAATAAATTGGGATCCATTATCACAAACAATTTCAGAAGGGATACCAAATCTAGTAATAATATTTCTTTTAATAAAGGATATCACTTCTTTTTCTCTGACTTGAGCAAAGGCTTCAGCCTCTATCCACTTGGAGAAGTAATCAGTCATAGCAAGCATGAACACTTTTCCACCAGGTGCCTTCGGAAGTTTACCAACTATATCCATTCCCCATCTCATAAATAGCCAAGAAGAGGATATAGGATGCAAAAGCTCTGCTGGTTGATGAAGGATATTACTATGCCTCTGACAAGGATCACACTTCTTGGCATATTCCACAACATCCTTCTTCATAGTAGGCCAATAGTATCCTGTCCTCAGGATCCTTGAGAATAATGCCCTGCCCCCAGTGTGGTTTCCACAATCTCCTTCATGAAAATCCTTTAGGACTTCTTGGATTTCAGGATCCTCAATGCATCTTAGATATGGTCCTGCAAGAGATCATTTATATAATACGTTATTCAATATTGTAAACTGAGATACCTTAATTTTGAAAGCCCTGGGGTTTTCTCCTGTAGGAATTTCTCCATGTTGGATATATCTTTTGATTGGTAGGATCCATGATCCCGAATGAGATTGTGTATCATCACTAGGGATGATTGCTGAATCCTCTCCTATCTCCATAGCTATATGATCCTCAATAGCAGGGGTTAGGATATGGATAATAGGGATCTTGATATCCTCTGGAATCTTCAAGGATGATCCTAGATTGGCCAATGCATCAGCCTCTGCATTCTCTTCTCTGGGTACCTGTGTCAAACTAAAGGAAACAAAGGAGAGTGTCAATTCTTTGACTATCTCTAAATATTTGATTAGTTTTTCACCTTTAACAACATAGGATCCATTAAAGTGATTACTAATTAACAATGAATCTACATGTACCTCAAGATACCTGATCCTCATATGCTTAGCAATTTGCAAACCAGCTATCAAGGCTTCATATTCAGCCTCATTATTAGTAGTTTGAAACTCACAAGCTATGGAGTGGGGTATTATGTCCCCCTGTGGCGATTTTAGTAGTATTCCAAGTCCTATTCCTTTGACATTGGAGGCTCCATCAGTGAAGAGTATCCAAGGATCCTTATTTTCTTCTAGCTGTTGGACTTCTAACTCAGCTCCCTTTTGCAAGTCACTACTAAAATCAGCCACAAAGTCAGCTAAGGCTTGGGATTTGATGGCAGTCCTTGGTTCATATCTTATATCATAAGCACTAAGTTTCACTGCCCACTTAGCCATACTTCCTGACATTTCAGGTTTCCTGAGAACATTCTTAATTGGAAAATTAGTCTTAACAATAATGGCATGAGTTTCAAAATAATGCCTCAATTTAGTAGATGCCATAATTAGTGCAAGGATAAGTTTTTCTAAATGTGAATACCTGGATTCAGCATCAAGCAAACTCTTACTTACATAATAGACAGGATGTTGTGTACCTTCGTGATCCTTAACAAGGACCGCACTTACTGCTTTAGAGGATACCGCCAAATACAAGGATAATATATCCCCTTTTTCTGGTTTCATCAAGGCAGGGGCTGAGGATAGGTAATCCTTAAGAGCTTTGAGAGCATTTTCATGCTTTTCAGTCCACTCAAATTTCTTGTTCTTCCTCAAAATGTCATAGAATTCCTTGCATTTTTCTGAGGATTTGGATATGAACCTGTTCAAGGCTGCGATCCTGCCTGTTAACCTTTGCACATCCTTGGCATTGGCAGGAGATTTGATATTTACAATAGCCTTAATTTGCTCTGGACTTGCTTCAATGCCTCTTTTTGTCACCATATATCCTAGGAATTTACCTGCTTTAACACCAAAGTGACACTTGGAAGGATTTAGTTTCATATTAAACTTATCAAGGATATTGAATGCTTCCTCCAGGTCTCTAAGGTGATCCTCAGCTTTCTTGGACTTAACCACCATGTCATCTATATAGACTTCCATAGTGTGTCCAATTTGTTCCTTGAACATCATATTGACTAGCCTTTGATAAGTAGCACCTGCATTCCTTAGTCCAAATGGCATAGCAATATAACAACAATATATACCAGTTGGGGTCATAAAGGCTGTATCCTATTGATCAGATGGTTCCATCTGAATTTGTTGAAATCCAGATGAAGCATCCATAAAAGTCAACAACTCATGACCCGCGGTAGCATCCACCATGGAGTCAATGTGGGGTAATGGGAAAGGATCCTTGGGACATGCCTTGTTTAAATCAGTAAAATCGACACATACCCTCCTGTTAGGGCATGAATTTTATGCTAAGGATCATCTATCCTGAGTCTGGGCATGGATCACGGGTCCTTAATGGATGATGCGGATAGTCTGAGGATCCAGAGTCTGAGGATCACGCGTCTGAGGATCACGCGTCTGAGGATCACGAGTCTGAGGATCAGGATCCTTTATGTTTTGCACGTTTTTAATGTGTAAATGCAGGTAATGGACGTAGTGGACCACTTCTTTGCTGGAATCTCGTGGAATATGCTTTTAAGCACGTGCATATTGAAGAAATAACCGTTAGTGGTGGTCATGGGTGACTTCCACCTTTTTCGGGAAGTTAGTTAGTTGTTTTTTCTTATCTTTTTAAGGGGAAACAAGCTCAAAAAAGGCATAAGTCGTGCACACCACAGAAAATACACACAACACTCGAATTCTCTGCAAACACTTAGCAAAAAACACACACTTACACTAGAAATTCATTGTATCGAGCTTGTTTTCTTCCGAAGTTGTACAAGGATCACTATGGTTTCAGCAATATATTTGGTGATCGGTAGTTTCCATCACCCGAGGTTTTTTATGCCGGAGATCTTCTAAAGATCAAGGGCTTTTTCCTCGTATAAATCTCGGTGTTCATCGTTGATTTCATACACTTGTCGTTCATTCAATTAACCAAGCATCATTCCTCACAAAATCAGATTTGGTTGCATTATCCTTGTGTGATTTTTGACCAAAACAGTTTGGCGCCCACCGTGGGGCAATTGGTGCTTCAATTCTGAGAAATTTTGTTCATTTCATTCATTTCGGTTCATTACCTTCAACCACATGGCTTCTCAGGGAAAACTACTCCAAGTTCTATGTCGGCGGTCACTTTTTCACAGGGCATTCCGCCTTTGCATCATCTCCCCCTTGCATTCCAGAAGAATGCTGAGAATTCTCCGAAGAAGACAACCCCCGTTTTCACAAAACCAACTGTTGTTTCTTCCTCTACACTTACTAACAGTGATTTTTATGCTTTGATTGTGCAGATGAAGGATCACATGCAGCAGGTCAAAACTAATGGCAGGGTCCTTCGCGAAATTGATAAAATCAGCAGAGGATCACTCCCCTTTGATGTCGAGGTCGCTGAATTTCGACACTCCGGTCATAACTTCCCAGCACTTTGCAGCTCCATATGTCCAATACCAGGGTGCATCAATAGGAATGCATTCTGGATCATCGGTAATGTCTCAGGCTCGAGGATCCTCTTTCCAGCCTTCAGGATCCTCATTTTAGCATCAGGGATTCTTCACCAGTTTAGGAGGATGCATGGGGACGCAGCCAATTCAGGGATCCTCCTCTCAGGTTCAAGGATCCTTTCAAGTTCAGGGATCCTCCTCCCAGGTTCAAGGATCCTCTCAGGTTCAATGATCCTCCTCTCAGGTTCAAGGATCCTCTCAGGTTCAAGGATCCTCTCAGGTTCAAGGATCCTCTCAGGTTCAAGGATCCTCTCAAGTTCAGGGATCCTCCTCCCAGGTTCAAGGATCCTCTCAGGTTCAAGGTTCCTCCTTCCATGTTCAAGGATCTTCATCTCAGGGTTCCGGATCTATGGATTATCCTCCAAGACCTACATTCACAGCACTTCAAGGATCCAACATCTTCCAGGATCAAGGATACTTAAGGAGTGTGCAACCCGGAAGTTCAGATGTTTATCTAGGAGACTTCATACCAATGCAGACTATTGCTTCCTCTGGTCCCTCGGTTATGCCAGAATCCCGCCAACATGGATTCACATCTGGAATTCCAAACTTGAATCATTCAGGAGAGATACCGAAGAGGTTTCAGACACCAAATCTGGTCGCTTGTACAAGGGCTTTGGATCCACACTTACCAGATCAACGTTAAAATGGCTGCTAAGTCTTCCTCCTTATTCTATAACTTCATTTTCCAATTTAGTTAACTTATTCAATAGTCAAATTTCCTGTAGTAGAACTTTTGAAAGGTTAACTAGTGACTTATATAGGATCACCCAAGGTCATAATAAATCACTTAGAGATTATATAACTAAATTTAGTAGAGAATCCTTAGAAATCCCTAACTTAGATATTGCCACAACTGTAAAGGCTTTTAAAATGGGTTTACTTAATGATTCTCAGTTCTATGTTGATCTTGTTATGACACCTCGCAGGAACTTAGATGAGGAATGAAACAGGGCCCTTAGGTTCATCCGTTTAGAGGATGACAAAATGATCCACGAGAGATTGTCAGGATCCTCAAAGCAAGACAAATAAGGATCCTATCTCAAGGATAACTGATCCAAGCAATACTCCAAGCATGACAACCAGAGTGTGCATGTTGTGGAACAAGAGGAAGATGATCAGGATTATCCTCCTATTTCTGAATATTGTTTTTCTGCTGATAATAATGAACTAATCCTTTCTATGCAGAGTTTAGGTGACAAGGTTAGGTGGCCAAGGAAGAATGACAAACCGCCTACCACCAAAGACGAGTCGAAATGGTATGCTTACCATGGGGATTCTGGTCATCTCACAGATGAGTGCATAGCATTAAGGAAGGAGATAGGTTATCTTTTGAGCAAAGGATACTTGAAGGAATTGCTTGGAAGGAAAAAGTCAAGGATCAAGTATCCTGAGAAAGTTCCTGAAAAAGCTCCTCCTCCACCATCCGATGCTCAAATCATCCATTTCATCTCCGGAGGTTCTCAGCAGCTAAGAGACGTGCAAAGGAAACAAAGATGGAGAATGGGGGCAGACCTGTTCGGACCTCCATCCTTACCCAACAGAAAGTGATATCATATGATGAGGATAACTGTGCGGACATTCAGGATCCTCATCATGACGTTGTAGTTATTACATTATTTATATCTAACCATTTTGTTCGCAGGATTCTCATTGATGGGAAAAGCTCAGTGAACATAATCCAGTTAGATGTCCTCAATAGAATGGACATCCTTGAATCCGATATTGTCCAAAGATCATCTGTCCTTGTGGGATTCAGTGGAGAGACAAAGATTACATTGGGGGACACCAAACTTCCTATCTACATAGAGGGAGTGAATTATGTTAAAAAAATTCTATGTTATTGATTGCTTATCTTGCTGTAATGTTATCTTTGGCAGGCCATGGATACACGATATGAAGGCAATCCCTCTCAACATATCATCAATGTGTCAAGGTCCCAACTCTACGAGATATGGTGAAGATAGAAAGTGATCAGCAGGAGGCAAAAAACTGTTACACTTCTTCAATGAAGCCAGCCTCCAAGGAGCAAGACATCATGGAGGCAAGAGAGCAAGACGTCAAGGATATTATGTTGAACCCAGAGGATTCTGAATCCAAAATTTTTATAGGATCTGGGATCCTAGACAGTATTAAGCAGGATTTAGTATCCTTCTTGGAAAGAAGAAAATCTACCTTCGCTTGGAAACATGAAGATATGACAGGAGAAAGTTTGCACTTGAAAGGAATGCCATTATCCAAGAAGAGGTAGACAAATTGCTCAAGACAAGTTTGAGTGGACTGATAAGCATGAAGCTGCACTTAAGGTTCTTAAGGATTATCTATCCTCAGCACCAGCCCTGATGAAACCAGAAAATGGAGAATCGTTATCCTTATACTTAGCTATTTCAGCTAAAGCAGTAAGTGTGATCCTAGTTAAGGATCATGAAGGCTCTTAACATCCGGTATACTATGTAAGTAAAATTCTACTTGATGCTGAGGCCATGTATTCTCATTTAGAGAAATTAATTCTTGATTTAATTATGGCTTTTGCTAAACATAGATGTTAGGGGAGGATTTTCTAGCAATTAGTGATCCTTATTCGTTATCCTAATTAGTGATCCTTACTTCTGTGACAGGTGGTGATCCTCAGAAGAGCTTCAGGATCAGGATCATGGATCACTTTAAGGATCCTCGTACTGACGATTGTTTACTTATGTTTTGTACTATCTCGCAGGTATAACAAGCTTGACCAAGTCTTGGCGACATTCCTGGAGAATATTCCCAAACTATCCCGCACGTGCTTGACCAAAAATAGACGTTGTGGAGAACGTGGAGGCATGGCACGAAAGTCGGATAGTTAGTTAGAGTAGATTATTTCTATTTTAAAAGGGGTAACGAGCTAGTAGAAAACAGTTAGTCATTTTTGCAGTTACACACACTCATATACTCGCACACTTGAAGCTCTCGACGAACATACGTTCATTTTCACTCACTTATACACATTTCACGATAGTGATCCTTGTACCTAGCTCGTTACTATCCGAAGTTGTAAACATTTATCCATTTATTTGAGCTTGGTGATCGGTAGTTTCCGTCACCCGGGGTTTTTTGTGCCAGAGATCAACTCTTGATCAAGGGCTTTTTCCCCGTATAAACCCTTGTGTTGTTTGTGCAATTTACATTGAAGTGATCCTCATCACTGTTACACATTATAAGCATCATTCCCCGAAACAAAGAGTTTGGTTGCAATATCCTCAACAGATTTTTTGACCAAAACAGTTTGGCGCCCACCGTGGGGCAATTGGTGCTTCGTCCTTAGAAAAATTCGCATTTCTGTGCTCATTTCGGTTCACTACGACCAAGCAAATGGCTTCCTCAGCGAAGAATGCTTCAAATTTGATGCCCTCATTCACTTCTTCTCAAGGCGTTCCCTCTTTGCCTCCACCACCTTCTAGATCCCAGAAGAATGCTGAGAATGCTGCGAAGAAACCAACTCCCATTTTCTCAAAACCTCCAACTTCTTCTGCTTCTTACACTCCCACTACTAGTGACATGTTTACTTTGATTTTGCAGATGAAGGATCAGATACGGCAACAGGATAAGACCAATGAGAGGATTCTCAAAGAAATCGGAGATCTCAAGAAACAAAAGACAACGGCAGAGGATCATTCCCCACTGGTGCCGAAATCCTTGAATTTTGATACTCCAGTGATTACTTCTCAGCCATCAGTGGTTCCAGAAGTTCAATATGTGGGTGGACCAAAAGGAGTGCACTATGGAACAACAACAATGACTCAGGCATCAGGTTCATATTTCCAGCCAGCGGGATCCTATCCTCAGCATATGGGATCCCTCACGAATTCAGGAGGATATTCAGGAATGCAGCAGATTCAAGGATCCTCCTTCGTTCCAGGATCATCCCAGGTTCAAGGATCCTCCTTCGTTCCAGGATCATCCCAGGTTCAAGGATCCTCCTTTGTTCCAGGATCGTCCCAGGTTCAAGGATCCTCCTTCGTTCCAGGATCATCCCAGGTTCAAGGATCCTCCTTTGTTCCAGGATCATCCCAGGTTCAAGGATCCTCTTTCGTTCCAGGATCATCCCAGGTTCAAGGATCCTCTTTCGTTCCAGGATCATCCCAGGTTCAAGGATCCTCCTTTGTTCCAGGATCATCCCAGGTTCAAGGATCCTCCTTTGTTCCAGGATCATCCCAAGTTCAAGGATCTTCCTTCGTTCCAGGATCGTCCCAGTTTCAGGGATCCTTCCAGATGCCAGGATCCTTGAGGAGTTTGCAAACAGGAAGTTCAGATGTCCATCAGGGAGATTTCATTCCAATGCAGACCAATGCCTCTACTGGTCCCTCGATCATTCCAGAGCCCCAACAATATGGATTAACATCCATTCTTCCTAACTTGAATCCAATGGGAGGTAACACTTTTAATAATTCTCATACTACTAACCATGGTCTTATGCAGGATCCAGGTATCAATCATGCCACGGCTAGAGAATTGCAAAAGCTAAAGGATATGATATCAAGTGTTCCGGGAGTAGTCAAACCTATCCCAGAGATTGCAGATGGGAGCCACAAGATATCTCGCTTTGCACCACCAATCTGTGATGCTGAGATACCCAAGAGGTTCCATGTGCCAACAATGAAGTTGTATGATGGTTCAACAGATCCTGAAGAACACATAGCACAATACAGGGAGAGGATGGAGATCAATCCAATTCCAGAAAGGTTAAAGGAAGCATGCCTGTGCAAGGGATTTGGATCCACTCTTACTGGATCAGCTCTCAAATGGCTGCTAAGTCTTCCTCCCTATTCTATTACCTCATTTGCTAACCTAGTTAATTTGTTTAATAATCAGTTTTCCTGTAGTAGAAAATTTGAAAGATTAACTAGTGATTTATATAGGATAACCCAGGGTCATAATGAATCATTAAGGGATTACATTACCAAATTTAGTAAAGAATCCCTATACATTCCCAACTTAGATATAGCTACGGCTGTTGAGGCCTTTAAAATGGGATTGCTTAGGGATTCGTCTTTCTATGATGATCTTGTTATGACACCATGAAGGAACTTAGATGAGGTAAGAACCCGAGCACTTAGGTTCATTCGACTAGAAGATGACAAGAGGATCCAGGAGAGGTTAGCAGGATCCTCAAAGCAGGATAAGCAAGGATCCTCATTCAGGAACAACAAGTTCAGATCTTACAATAGATCTGATAACCAGAACGTGCATTCTGTTGATCAAGAAGAGGATGATGAGGATTATCCTCCAATTTCTGAATATTGTTTTTGTGTTGATAACAATGAACTAATCCTTGCTATGCAGAACCTAGGTGATAAAGCTAGATGGCCGAGAAAGAATGATAGGCCAGCTGCAACTAAGGATAAATCAAAGTGGTGTGCATATCATGAAGATTTTGGGCACCTCACAGAAGAATGCATTGCATTAAGAAAGGAAATTGGATACCTGTTGAGCAAGGGGCATCTAAAAGAATTGTTGGGAAGAAAAAAGTCAAGGACTCAGGATCCTGAAAGGATCCCTGAGAAGGCTCCAGCCCCTCCAGCGGATGCACAAGTAATAAACTTTATTTCTGGAGGATCAGACATTTGCGGCACATCCTTCTCAGATGCTAAAAGGCATGCAAAGGAAACTAAAATGGATAATGGAGAAAGACCTGTTCGAACATCAAGTGTCTCCGAAGGAAAAGTCATAACCTTTGATGAGGATGATCGTGTTGATATCCAGGATCCTCATCACGATGGTTTGGTTATTACTCTTTTTATTTCTAACCATTTTGTCCGCAGGATCCTTATAGACGGAGGAAGTTCAGTGAACATTATCCAACTTGATGTTCTAAAGAAGATGGGTATCCCTGAATCAGATATCATACCAAGATCCTCCGTGCTCGTGGGATTTAGTGGCGAAACTAAGAATACCCTAGGGGACATTAAACTCCCAATATACATTGAAGGCCTACACTCTTATCAAAAATTTTGTGTTATTGACTGTTTATCTTGTTGTAATGTTATCCTTGGCAGGCCTTGGATACACGATATGAAAGCAGTCCCATCTACTTACCATCAATGTGTGAAGCTCCCTAGTCCTTGGGGAATAGTGAAGATTGATAGTGATCAGTAGGAGGCCAAGAATTGCTACACTTCATCGATGAAACCAGCCTCGAAGTCAAGGGAGCAATAGCAATCAAAGTATCCTCCAAGGGGTGTCTTGGAGGCAAGAGAGCAGGATGTGGTAGAAATCCTCATGGATCCTGAATCCAAAATCTATATCGGATCAGGGATCCTTGGCGAAATGAAAGAAGACCTCGTATCCTTCCTCAAAAGGAGAAAGACTACCTTTGCATGGAAACACGAAGATATGACTGGTATATCCAAAGATGTAATCACTCACAAACTCGGCATTGACAGATCCTTCAAACCAATCCATCAAAGGAGAAGAAAGTTTGCACCAGAAAGGAATGCCATTATCCAGGAAGAGGTAGAGAAATTGCTCCGGGCAGGTATGATTAGGGAGGTCAAGTATCCAAGATGGTTGGCCAATGTGGTTGTTGTTCAAAAGAAAAACGGAAAGTGGAGGGTATGTGTCGATTTTACCGATTTAAATAAGGCATGTCCCAAGGATCCTTTCCCTCTACCCCACATTGACTCCATGGTGGATGCAACTGCGGGTCATGAACTGTTAACTTTTATGGATGCTTCATCTGGATTCCAACAAATCCAAATGGAACCATCCGATCAAGAGGATACAGCCTTCATGACTCCGACTGGTATATACTGCTATATTGCTATGCCGTTCGGATTAAGAAATGCAGGTGCAACATATCAAAGGCTGGTGAATATGATGTTCAAGGATCAGATTGGACAAACTATGGAGGTTTACATAGATGATATGGTGGTAAAATCCTTAAAAGCTGAGGATCACCTAAGAGACTTGGAGGAAGCATTCGATATCCTTGACAAATATAACATGAAACTTAATCCTTCAAAATGTCACTTTGGTGTTAAAGCAGGTAAATTCTTAGGATATATGGTGACAAGGAGAGGCATTGAAGCTAGCCCGGAACAAATCAAAGCAATAGTGAACATCAAATCTCCGGCCAATGCTAAGGATGTTCAAAGGCTAACAGGAAGGATCGCATCTTTGAACAGATTTATATCCAAATCCTCGGAGAAGTGCAAAGAGTTCTATGATATCCTAAGGAAGAACAAGAAATTTGAGTGGACTGAGAAGCATGAAAATGCTTTAAGAGCCCTCAAGGATTACCTATCCTCAGCCCCAGCCTTGATGAAGCCAGAAAAAGGCGATGTGCTATCCTTGTATCTTGCAGTATCCTCAAAAGCAGTAAGTGCGGTCCTTGTTAAGGATCATCAAGGTACACAACATCCTGTCTATTACGTAAGTAAAAGTTTACTTGATGCCGAATCCAGGTACTCACACCTTGAAAAGCTTATTCTTGCATTAATTATGGCATCTACTAAGTTAAGACACTATTTTGAAACTCATGTTATCATTGTTAAAACTAATTTTCCAATCAAGAATGTCCTCAGGAAACCAGAGATGTCAGGAAGGATGGCTAAGTGGGCAGTGAAGCTGAGTGCATATGATATAAGATATGAGCCTAGGACAGCCATCAAATCCCAAGCATTAGCTGACTTTGTGGCTGATTTCAGTAGTGATTTACAAGAAGAAGCTGAGCTAGAAGTCCAGCAGCTAGAAGAGACCAAGGATCCTTGGATACTCTATAATGATGGATCCTCAAATGTCAAAGGCACAGGGCTTGGAATACTACTAAAATCGCCACAGGGGGACATAATACCCCATTCTATAGCTTGTGAGTTCCAAACCACTAACAATGAGGCTGAATATGAAGCCTTAATTGCTGGTTTGCAAATTGCTAAGCATATGGGAATCAGGTATCTTGAGGTACACGTAGATTCTTTGTTAATTACAAACCACTTTAATGGATCCTACGCTGTTAAAGGTGAAAAGCTAACCAGATATTTAGAGATAGTCAAAAGTTTGGCACTCTCTTTTGTTTCCTTTAGTTTGACGCAGGTACCAAGGGAAGAAAATACAGAAGCTGATGCATTGGCTAACTTAGGATCATCCTTGAAGATCCCGGAGGATATCAAGATCCCTATTATCCATATCCTGACCCCGGCTATTGAGGATCACGTGGCTATGGAGATAGGAGATGATTCTGCAACGATCCCTAGTGAGGATACTCAATCCCATTCAGGATCAGGATCATGGACCTCACCAATTATGAGATACTTACAACATGGAGAGATTCCTACAGGAGAAAACCCTAGGGCTTTCAAATCTAAGGTATCTCAATTCACAATTTTAAATAATATGTTGTATAGGCGATCTCTTGCAGGACCATACTTGAGATGCATTGAGGATCCTGAAATCCAAGAAGTTTTAAAAGACTTCCATGAAGGAGATTGTGGAAACCACACTGGGGGCAGGGCATTATTCTCAAGGATCCTGAGGACAGGATACTATTGGCCAACCATGAAGAGAGATGCTGTGGAGTATGCTAAGAGATGTGATCCTTGTCAGAGGCACAACAATATCCTTCATCAACCAGCTGAATTATTACATCCTATATCCTCCTCTTGGCCATTCATGAGATGGGGTATGGATATAGTTGGTAAGCTCCCTAAGGCACCTGGTGGAAAAGTATTCATGCTTGCTATGACTGATTACTTTTCCAAGTGGATAGAGGCTGAAGCTTTTGCCCAAGTCAGAGAAAAGGAAGTTATATCCTTCATTAAAAGAAATATTATAACTAGATTTGGAATTCCTTCTGAGATTATATGTGATAATGGTTCCCAATTTATTGGGGGCAGAACCACTAACTTTTGTGACAGCTGGGGGATTAAGATGATAACATCAACACCAGTCCACCCACAAGCTAATGGTCAGGCAGAATCATCCAACAAGATCATCATCAACAATTTGAAGAAGAAGCTTGGATCCAAGAAAGGGAAATGGGCAGAAGAACTACCTTATGTGCTTTGGGCTGACAGGACAACCCCTAAGAATGCTACTGGTCAAACACCATTCTCTCTGGTGTTTGGGGCAGAATCGGTGATCCCAACAGAAATGGTGGTTCCAACTGCTAGAACAAGTACTCGTGATCCTGAGGAAAATAATGAAAACTTGGCTCAAGACCTGGATACTATTGAAGAAATCAGGGATATGGCTAGGATAAGGATGGCCAGTTATCAGCAAAGAATGGCTGGTGCTTACAACAAAAATGTCAGGATCAGGAGGTTTCAAGTTGGAGACATGGTATTAAGGAAAGCATTTCAGAATACCACCAATCCTGCTGATGGAAAATTGGCTCCAAAATGGGAAGGCCCTTATTTGATTGAAGCCAAAGCAGGAAAGGGGGCATATAGATTGCTAACCATGGAAGGTGATTTGCTACCAAGAGCTTGGAATGCTGTCCACTTAAAGAAATATTTCATGTGAGCAGGATCCTCATGGCACAGATGATCCTCACGATAGGGATATCCTTAAAGGATCCTCAAAGTATCGGCGATCCTAACTTAGGTAATATCCTAAACTTAAACTATTTCATTTCTTTATTTTCTCATATAAGGATAAGGATCATGTATCCTTTATCCATCTCTCACGTGAGTTTAAGTTTTCCAAGTTCAGGTATCCTTTGCATAACATTGGTTATCTGCAGAAGCAATCCGTTCCTTGGGTTTAACCCCAGTTATCCTTGGGCTTGACCCCAGTTCCGCCTGTAGCGCATGATGATCCTGGTATAGTTCAAGGCAGTGGGACCAGTACTCGTTTTAGGGGCTGATAATTCCATTGTACTGGCTATGCCTAGGATCCTACGTATAATGGTAGACGTACCATACATCCGTTCACAAGGTTTCTAGCGTTTTCACGTTAGCTAAGGTTTTGGCATTTTCATGTCACTAAGTTTGGATAGTCGCCAGTTAGGGCCATACTCCAGTTTACATACGATCCTTGGGCTTGTCCCCAGTTATCCTTGGGCTTGTCCCTAGTTATCCTTGGGCTTGTCCCCAGTTGCTAACTCTTATCTTATATTGGCTTAGTCCCAAGTTATGCTCTATTTCAGGTTCTTGAAGATAGGCAACTAGGGATCCTTGATCCTTACTTTATTCTAAGGTTTATCTTATAGTTATCCTTATTATGGTTAGGATCCTAACTTGGATCCTCAGGTATGATCCTTAACTATTTTTAATTCTATTCATTATTTATTTGAATAACCCTTATATTTGACAACTGAACTTATGATTCTTAAACCATATCACTTTTTAGAACTTATCGGTTATGGGATATGTGATCCTTGATCATATCCTAAACTTTCTGGATATCTTTTCTGATTCTTTAAGGCTTGATAAGTATAAACAAAATGAATATTACAACAGTTGGAAAGTAAGATATTATAAAGGATAACAATACAAGATAAGCGACAAAAGGTTAAGTTTTTATTTATTAACAAAAGGCTAACCCCTTAAGGTTGTCAAAATTGCCAACCCACATTTCTACCAGCAAAACGTGGCCCGTCCACATGGGTTGGCAAAGGGTGTCCATTGTTTACGGGTCTTGTAGTGCAGAAAATAAAAGACGGAAGGATAACGAGTGGCTTCATCCCCCAAACAGAGGATCCATCCACCACCCATTATCCTGCCTATTGTCCACAGGATCATACATGATCCTTAATCCTAAAACCTATTGTTCGAGTACAACCCATCATTGTTCAGCAAAAAACACCATAACCAAAACAAACTATCAAACTTAAAAAATTGGGCTCCGGCTGCGTCTAGAAATGTCCTTCATCGCCCAATCCTGCAGCCTAAACCTTCGCTGCATTGTCACCTCCAGCTCCGCTTGTTTCACCACCTTCACCTTTGCCTCCAGCTTCAATTGTCAGGATCTCTTCAACCTCCTCAGCCTCTTCATCGTCCAGTTCAGCCAGCCTTGCCTTCCAACCTTCAATATCCCAGGTGCTCTTGTCAAAAGCAGGATCCTGAGCTTCCAAGGCCATTTGAAGCTTGGTCTTGTACATTGTAATGGCGGCAGAGACTTTGGCATCTTCGGTGATCTCACTCTTCTCATAGTCAACATTAACCAGCACCTTGGCCATCTGCTGTTTGGTATCCCGGACTTCCTTCTGAAGATCAGCAATTGTGAGATCCTTTAACACCGCAACCTGCTGGAGATCGGCAATCTTCTTATCCTGATCCTCAACGTGGCCAACATAATCCTCGATCTCGGAGAATTTCTGCCAAAAGGATAAAGGATAAGGTCAGGATTAGGTGATCCTCAAATCAGCAGGATATATCAGCAGGATATATCAACAGGATATACGAGCAGAGACAGTGATCCTTACCTCATTAAAGTACTCGAGGAATTGGTGGCGGATTAGAGGCAGACCCTGTAGATCCTCAGCTTCAGAGGCTTTTCTCTTCTTGATTGCCTTTCCTTTGAGGGGTGCCTTGGGGACCGAAGCTGTCGGACTGGTAGGAGCTTTTCTCTTGGAGGATCTGACAGTGGTGAGATCAGCAACATTGAACTTGGAAGCAGACTTGGTGGATTTTCCAGCACCTACACAATCAAAACAAGATAAGTATCTTTTCTTAATTCATATTTCACTATTTATTTAAATTTTAGACAAGGATACTTACTTGACATTGTGACAGAGCCTGAGGATACCTCCTGTGAATCTTGGGTTGTTGTCTTGAAAGTTCTTGTCTCAGGATCAAGTTTCTTGAAAGCAAGGAGCCTTTCCTTAGCAGCAGGGGACAGTTTGAGGTGTGAGACGGTGATAGCTGCATAACAAGAAAGCAAAAATATAAGTTATCCTTACATCAAAAGAAAGTTCCTGGTGATCCTTATCAGGATCCTCCACCCTACCATGGGTAGCCCATTTTTTAGGTAGATTCTTTCCATCCTCGATGGAATCTCTCTTGATAAAAAAGAAACGCCGCTTCCAATTAGCATCATTCTTGGTGGCTTTGAAGATCGGGTGTTCCTCGTCGGGTTTACGTTTAAACAAATAGCGATGAGAACCAAAGGTGGTAAGATCATACAGCTCTCCCAGCTCTGCCATTCCTAGATCTATTCCCTCCTGATCGATGATCCTTTCAAGGGTGTATAAAACCCTCCAAATCATCGGCATGGCTTGAACATAAGAGATGCCGGTTAGTGAAAAGAAAGATTGGGTGAAGGCTGGAAAAGGATATGAATAGCCTATGTTGAACGGAGTGACGGGGAAAGCAACCCACGTGTCGGAGATATGATCACTCAGGGCATTGGGGTCATAAGGCCTAAACTCAGTGTTCGCCGGGAAACAGTGGCGGATCCTATCTATCTGAGCATCATTGAAACAGCAGCGTTCTTTAATGGAGTCTTCAATGATCCCCTGGCTTTTCGGAGGACTATTCTTTGGGTGATCCTTGGCTGGGGAATTTCGGAGCAACATCTTTGATGGAAAGAAAGAAAAACAGAGTAAGAGAAGGAAGAAGATGAAGAAAGAGATACCTGATTGATCTTCGACAGAGAATATAAAGGGAGTTTCTTTCGAATTTAAATGCAGTTGATCCTATCTCTATCTCCTATATATAATCATGATCGTGCAGGGTTGTCACTTCTGTGACGTCATGGATGCAACGGCTAGTTCGATATCAACGGCTATATATCCGTTAGTTAGTTGCGGATAAGATCAAGAAAATATAACTCGCTTATTTTACAAATTACTCCTTATATTTTGGGGGCAATTGTTAGGGGAGGATTTTCTAGCAATTAGTGATCCTTATTCGTTATCCTAATTAGTGATCCTTACTTCTGTGACAGGTGGTGATCCTCAGAAGAGCTTCAGGATCAGGATCATGGATCACTTTAAGGATCCTCGTACTGACGATTGTTTACTTATGTTTTGTACTATCTCGCAGGTATAACAAGCTTGACCAAGTCTTGGCGACATTCCTGGAGAATATTCCCAAACTATCCCGCACGTGCTTGACCAAAAATAGACGTTGTGGAGAACGTGGAGGCATGGCACGAAAGTCGGATAGTTAGTTAGAGTAGATTATTTCTATTTTAAAAGGGGTAACGAGCTAGTAGAAAACAGTTAGTCATTTTTGCAGTTACACACACTCATATACTCGCACACTTGAAGCTCTCGACGAACATACGTTCATTTTCACTCACTTATACACATTTCACGATAGTGATCCTTGTACCTAGCTCGTTACTATCCGAAGTTGTAAACATTTATCCATTTATTTGAGCTTGGTGATCGGTAGTTTCCGTCACCCGGGGTTTTTTGTGCCGGAGATCAACTCTTGATCAAGGGCTTTTTCCCCGTATAAACCCTTGTGTTGTTTGTGCAATTTACATTGAAGTGATCCTCATCACTGTTACACATTATAAGCATCATTCCCCGAAACAAAGAGTTTGGTTGCAATATCCTCAACAGATTTTTTGACCAAAACAATAGACATTATTTAGAAACTCGCACCATTATTGTGAAAACTAACCTTTCTATCAAGAATGTTCTCAGGAAAATTGAAATGGCAGGTAGAATGGCAAAGTGGATAGTCAAGCTTAATGCATATGACATTAAGTATGAACCTAGGACTGTCATCAAGTCCGAAGCTTTAGCTGACTTTGTGGCTGATTTCAGTAGTGATCTACAAAGGGAAGCTGAATTAGAAGTTCAACAACTTGAGAAGACCAAGGATCCTTGGACACTCTTCACGGATGGAGCTTCAAATGTTAAAGGAACTGGACAAAGCACACTACTAAAATTGCCACAGGGGGACATTATACCCCAATCCATTGCATGTGAATTCCAAACCACTAATCATGAGGCAGAGTATGAGGCCTTGATAGCAGGTTTGCAATTAGCTAATAATATGAGGATCAGGTATCTTCAAGTATATGTAGATTCTCTATCAATTACTAATCATTATAACAGTTCTTACACTGTCAAATGTGAAAAGCTAATCAAGTACTTAGAAATAGTCAGGAAACTGGCAGATTCTTTTGCTTTTTTCAGTCTACCACAGGTACCCAGGGAAGAAAATTCAGAAGCTGACGCTTTAACTAACCTTGGATCATTCCTAAAGATGCCAGAATATGTGAAAAATACTCATCACCCATGTTTTAACTCCTGCAATTAAGGATCACGTAGCCATGGAGATAGTGGAGGATTCTGCAATCATACCTGGTGATCCTGCACAGTCGAATTCAGGATCCTGGATCCTTCCAATCCTAAGATATATACAACATGGAGAGATCCCTACAGGACAAAATCTTAAAGCTTTCAAAGTCAAGGAGACTGTGGAAACCACACTGGGGGCAGAGCACTATTCTCAAGGATCCTTAGAACAACGTACTATAGGCCTACCACGAAGAAGGATGTTGTGGATTATGCAAAGAAGTGTGATGCTTGTCAGAGAAATAGTAATATTCTACACCAACCAACATAACATCTGCATCCTAAGAAGAAGTTTTACTCAAAGTCAGAAAAAAGGAAATGACCAGTTATCAACAAAGAATGGCTGGAGCATACAACAAGAATGTCAGGATTTGAAGACTTCAAGTTGGTGATTTTGTGCTAAGAAAAGCATTCCAGAACACTACAAATCCTTCTGATGGCAAGCTAGCACCAAAGTGGGAAGACCCCTATCTAATTGAAGCTGAATCAGGAAAGGGGGCATATCATTTGTTAACAATGGATGGTGATCTCCTACCAAGAGCTTGGAATGCTGTTCATCTCAAAAAATACTTTAAGTAAGAACGATCAGGGATCCTCAGCGATACCGGTATTCTGATTAAGGATCTAGGATCCTCAAAGGATATATGATTCTACATTTGGTAACACATTACTTTCATTTTCATTCATTTTATACTTATTACTTATCATAAGTTAAAGATGTTAATCAGTTAACATCTATTTTCACAAAGTTTAAGCTTTTGCAGAGTTGTTATCATTTTACAGAAGATCAAAGTGGTTGGCCAACCCTCCAAAGTTTTGGGCTTGTCCCCAGTTTGGGCTTGTCCCCAGTTTCGCCAGTAGCGCACGATGATCCTGGTATAGTTCAAGGCAGTGGGACCAGTACTCACTTTAGGGGCTGACAATTCCATTGTACTGGCTATACCTAGGATCCTACATATAATGGTAGACATACCATACATCCGTTCCTAAGGTTTCTAACGTTTTCACGTTAGCTAAGGTTTCGGCATTTTCATGTCGCTCAAGTTTGGATAGTCGCCAGTGAGGGCCATACTCCAGTTTACATCCGTTTATATGGGCTTGACCCCAGTTTACATCCGTTTATATGGGCTTGACCCCAGTTTACATCCGTTTATATGGGCTTGACCCCAGTTTACATCCGTTTATTTGGGCTTGTCCCTAGTTTATTTGGTCTTGTCCCCAGTTTGTTGGGCTTGTCCCCAGTTACTAACTCTTATCTTATATTGGCTTAGTCCCAAGTTGTATCCTATTTCAGGTTTTTGGAGACAAACGACCAAGGATCCTTGATCCGTACCTTCTATTAAGGTTTGTCTTATGGTTATCTTGTTTATAATGATAAAGGTTAGGATCCTAACTTGGATTCTCAGGTATGATCCTTAACTATTTTGATTTTATTCATTATTCATTTGAAATAACCCTTATACTTGACAACTGAACTTGTGATTCTTAAACTATATCACTTTTTAGAACTTATCGGTTATGGGATATGTGATCCTTGATCATATCCTAAACTTTTTGGATATCTTTTTTAATTCTTCAAGGCTTGATAAGTATAAACAGAATGAACATTACAACAGTTGGAAAGTAAGATATTAACAAGGATATCAACACAAAATAAGCTAAAAAGTTCAAGTTATTTTATTCACAAAAGGTTAAACCATTTACGGTTGTCAAAATTGCCAACCCACGTTTCTACCAGCAAAACGTGGCCCGTCCACATGGGTTGGCAAAGGGTGTCCATTGTTTACGGGTCTTTGTAGTGCAGAAAATAAAAGACGGAAGGATAACGAGTGGCTTCATCCCCCAAACAGAGGATCCATCCACCACCCATTATCCTGCCTATTGTTCAAGGATCCATGATCCTTCACCCTAGAAACTACTAGTTATACAAGTTCTGACGATAAGGATCCTTGATCCTAGAAGCTTTACTTTTCATAGTTTGCTTATTCAGCAATAATTTACAAGGATATAGAATCCTAACTTGGATTCTCTGGTATGTTACATTCTAACTTTTTCTAAGCTGTAAGTTGTCTCTTATCCTTTTTTGGTTAAGGATCATTGATCCACATTTGTCCCAACACTTCAAGTTTTTTTTGTTAAAAGTTTAACATTATCATCAGATTTCCAATAACTTTCCAGTTGTTTGGCGATGATATCTTTGAAAATAGAAAGCATATATGAAAAATAAAGAGGAAAGAAACAACAACAGTTGTAGCTAAAAATGTTTACTGTTATTACCCATTCATTATGTATCAAATCATCTAGCCTGGATTTCACCAGCAAAGCCGTGGACCATCCACCCAGGCCGGATAAGGCTATCTAACAGTTAAAGTGTCTATGCAGAAATTAAAATGCAGGAAGGTTAACAGCGAACTGTGTAGAAGGATTCATTCTCCACAAACAGAAGGATCTTCTTGTCTGTAAAGGCACTTGAGGAGTTATCTCTAACTCTATATTCTGCAATGATGATTATAGCAGGTCTTATCAGTGATGACAGGCAGTGTAACAACTAGTTACCAGCAACAGCGGCTAGTCCGCTTCTGACGGAAATATGACAGCTGTGAATCCTTATCACAACTGCCATATTGGGGGCAATTGTTAGGGCATGAATTTTATGCTAAGGATCATCTATCCTGAGTCTGGGCATGGATCACGGGTCCTTAATGGATGATGCGGATAGTCTGAGGATCCAGAGTCTGAGGATCACGCGTCTGAGGATCACGCGTCTGAGGATCACGCGTCTGAGGATCACGAGTCTGAGGATCAGGATCCTTTATGTTTTGCACGTTTTTAATGTGTAAATGCAGGTAATGGACGTAGTGGACCACTTCTTTGCTGGAATCTCATGGAATATGCTTTTAGGCACGTGCATATTGAAGAAATAACCGTTAGTGGTGGTCATGGGTGACTTCCACCTTTTTCGGGAAGTTAGTTAGTTGTTTTTTCTTATCTTTTTAAGGGGAAACAAGCTCAAAAAAGGCATAAGTCGTGCACACCACATAAAATACACACAACACTCGAATTCTCTGCAAACACTTAGCAAAAAACACACACTTACACTAGAAATTCATTGTATCGAGCTTGTTTTCTTCCGAAGTTGTACAAGGATCACTATGGTTTCAGCAATATATTTGGTGATCGGTAGTTTCCATCACCCGAGGTTTTTTATGCCGGAGATCTTCTAAAGATCAAGGGCTTTTTCCTCGTATAAATCTCGGTGTTCATCGTTGATTTCATACACTTGTCGTTCATTCAATTAACCAAGCATCATTCCTCACAAAAATCAGATTTGGTTGCATTACCCTTATGTGATTTTTGACCAAAACACCTCCACTTTCCATTTTTCTTTTGAACAACAACCACATTGACTAACCACCTTGGATACTTAACCTCTCTTATCATACCTGCCCGAAGTAGTTTATCTACCTCTTCCTGGATAAAAGCATTCCTTTCAGGTGCAAACTTCCTCCTCTTCTGATGTATAGGCTTGAATGACCTGTCAATGCCAAGCTTATGAGTAATTATATCTTTAGATATACCTGTCATGTCCTCATGCTTCCAGGCAAAGGTAGTTTTCCTCCTCTTAAGGAAGGATACTAGATCCTGTTCAATGTTGCTGAGGATCCCTGATCCTATGAAGACTATGGATTCAGGATCATGAGGATCCATAAGGATTTCTTTCACATCCTGTTCTCTTGCCTCCAAGACATCTCTTGGAGGATGCTTTAATTGCTATTGCTCCCTTGGTCTTGAGGCTGGCTTCATTGATGACGTGTAACAATTCTTAGCTTCTTGTTGATCACTCTCAATTTTCACCACTCCCCATGGACTAGGAAGCTTCACACATTGATGATAGGTAGATGGGACTGCCTTCATGTCATGTATCCATGGCCTGCCAAGGATAACATTACAACAAGACAAGCAATCAATAACACAAAATTTTTGATAAGAATGAAGTCCTTCAATATAGATGGGGAGTTTGATGTCCCCCAATGTATTCTTGGTCTCTCCGCTGAATCCCACAAGAACTGAGGATCTTGGGACAATGTCTGATTCGGGAATGTTCATCTTCTTAAGGACATCAAGCTGAATGATGTTTACTGAGCTTCCTCCATCTATCAGGATCCTGCGAACAAAATGGTTAGAAATAAACAGAGTAATAATGAGACCATCATGATGAGGATCCTGAACATCAACACGATCATCCATATCAAAAGTTATAATTTTATCCTTGGTAACAGTGGAGGTCCGGATGGGTCTGTCTCCATTATCCATCTTGGTTTCCTTGGCATGTATTTTGGCTGCTGAAAAGGAAGTACCACAAATGTCTGATCCACCGAATATAAAGTTTATAACTTGTGCGTCTGCTGGAGGAGCAGGAGCCTTTTCCGGGATCCTTTCAGGATCCTGGATCCTTGATTTCTTTCGTCCCAAAAGCTCCTTCAAGTGCCCCTTTCTTAACAAGTAACCAATTTCTTTTCTTAGTGCAATACATTCTTCAGTGAGATGTCCGAAATCCTCATGATATGCACACCACTTGGACTTATCCTTTGTTGCGGCTGTTTTATCACTCTTCCTTGGCCATCTTGCTTTCTTACCTAGATTCTGCATTGCAAGAATTAGTTCATTGTTATCAACAGAAAAACAGTATTCAGAAATGGGAGGATAATCCTCATCATCCTCTTCCTGCTCTACTGCATGCACGTTCTGGTTGTCAGACTTGTTGTAGGACTTAAACTTGTTATTCTTAAAGTAGGATCCTTGCTTTTCCAGTTTTGAGGATCCTGCCAATCTCTCCTGGATCCTTTTATCATCCTCAAATCGGATAAATCTAAGGGCCCTGGTTCTTACTTCATCAAGATTCCTGCATGGGGTCATAACAAGATCATCATAGAATAATGAATCCCTAAGCAAACCCATTTTAAAGGCTTCTACAGCCGTAGCTATATCCAGATTAGGAATGTCTAAGGATTCTTTACTAAACTTAGTGATATAATCTCTAAGTGATTCATTTTGACCTTGTGTTACCCTATATAAATCACTACTTAATCGTTCAAATTTTCTGCTACACGAGAATTGACTATTAAACAGGTTAACTAGATTAGCAAATGAAGTAATAGAGTAAGGGGGAAGACTTAGCAGCCATTTAATAGCTGATCCGGTAAGTGTGGATCCGAAACCCTTGCATAGACATGCTTCCTTTAACCTCTCCGGAATTGGATTGATCTCCATCCTCTCCCTGTATTGAGCTACATGCTCCTCTGGATCCGTTGAACCATCATATAGCTTCATAGTTGGTATTTGAAACCTTTTGGGTATCTCAGCATCACAAATAGGTGGTGCAAAACGAGATATCCTATGGCTCCCATCTACAATTTCAGGA
This sequence comes from Helianthus tuberosus, assembly GCA_030545235.1. Lineage (NCBI taxonomy): Eukaryota > Viridiplantae > Streptophyta > Magnoliopsida > Asterales > Asteraceae > Helianthus > Helianthus tuberosus. Next base: position 223,035,313 of record CM060369.1, read on the forward strand.
ATGGGTTTAACCACTCCTGGAACGCTGGATATCATATCCTTAAGCTTCTGTAACTCCCTAGCCATAGCTTGATTGATACATGTATCCTGCATAGAGCCATGGTTAGTGTTATAAGAATTATTGAAAGTGTTACCTCCCAGAGGATTCAAGTTAGGAATTGCAGATGTGAATCCATATTGATGGGATTCTGGTATGATTGAAGGACCAGAAGAGGCAATGGTCTGCACTGGAATGAAGTCTCCTTGATGAACATCTGTGCTTGGGGGTTGTACACTTCTCAAGAATCCTTGATCCTGAAAGATGTTGGATCCCTGAAGCTGGGAGGATCCTTGAGGCTGAGAGGATCCTTGAACTTGAAAGGATCCCTGAGGTTGAGAGGATCCTTGAACTTGAAATGAGGATCCTTGAATCTGAGAGGATCCTTGAACCATGGAGGATCCTTGGACCCTAGAGGATCCTTATACTGTGTGCATTCCCAAATATCCTCCTGAGCTGACGAAGGATCCCTGATGCTGAAAAGAGGATCCCGAAGGCTGAAAACAGGATCCTTGAGGCTGGAAGTGAGAACTAAAGGCCTAACTCACAGTTGTTGCTCCATAACGCCTTCCCAACGGTTCAGTTTGGAACTGGATGTCTAAGGCTGCAGATTGCTGGGCAGTTATAGCTGGAGTGTCGAAATCCAGCGATCTTGGTATCAGAGGAGAGTGATCCTCCCCTGATCTCTTCTGTTTCTTGATGTCACCGATCTCCCGGAGGATCCTTTCATTGGTTTTGTCCTGCTCTTGTATGTGATCCCTCATCTGCAAAATCAAAGTAAAAAGATCACTGTTAGTAGGATTAGAGGAAACAGAAGAAGTTGGTGGTTTTGGAAAAATGGGGCTCTGTCTCTTTGCAGCATTTTCAGCATTCTTCTGGGATCCAGAAGGTGGTGTAGGCAAAGGAGGAACGCCCTGTGAAGAACTCATTGCCGGCATTGAACTTGAAGTGCTCTTTGCTGAAGAAGCCATCTGCTTGGTTGTAATGAACCGAAATGATCACAAACACAAGAGTTTCTTAGGAATGAAGCACCAATTGCCCCATGGTGGGTGCCAAACTGTTTTGGTCAAAAATCAGGCTAAGATAATGTAACCAAATCTTTGTTGTGAGGAATGATGCTTGAATCAATGAACAATGTTAAGGATAATTCAGAAATGTAGTGAACAAGTGACACAAGGATTTATATGAGGAAAAAGCCCTTGATCAAGAGTTGATCTCCGGCACAAAAAAACCTCGGGTGATGGAAACTACCGATCACCAACTAAGATTAAACAAAAGAAGTTTACAACTCGGGATGATAACAAGCTTGTTACAAGGATCACTAGCGTGCAATGTGCAAAAAACGTATGAAATTGTCAAGTAGTGTTCGAGAGTTAATTGAGAGCTGTTGCGAGAGTGTGTGTATGCCAAAATTAGCTAAGTGTTTTCTATCAAGCTTGTTATCCCCATTTTAAATTAGAAATAACTAAAATAACAAACTGTCCGACAATTATGCAAGCTCCCCACGATCTCCACAACGTCCACAAGAGCCAAGCATGTGCGGAATATTTAGGGAATATGCTCCAGGAATTTCGGTGAGACTTGGTCCATGCCTTTGCTCCTGCAAAACAAGCTTACGTACAAGGTAGACAATTGTTAGTATAAGGATAACAATAAGGATCCTGAATCCTGATCCTGCAACACCTGTTGAGGATCCTTAATTCAAACAGAATTGTGGATCCATGATCCTGGCAGCACTTGAGGATCCGTGATCCTTAGGATTGGAAAATCCTCCCCTAACAGTGGCCATTAGGGTTTTCCATTTGAAAGTTGTATTTGAGTTAGGATATTTCTTCATAAAATAGGAGATTTGGTCTATCTTTTATGATCTCCATATTATTTGGAGATTCGGTTAGTTAATGATATATTTGATTACCATATTAAATTGAGTCACTTATAAAGTAACATGGTCATAATAGGTATTGACCGATTTGATCTGGCCAAACCGGGTCATACCTCGTCATGCGCCACAATTTTTTACATAATTACAAGCTTCTACTCTACCACAAAGTCATACTCCAGTTGCACACAATCGATATGAATACACTTTAAGATCAATAAGCATTCGATCCACTTGTAATGAGGAGCCCAAATTTGCGGCCTCCACGTGACATGTGGAATGTTCGCTCTTCAACTTTGAAGTACTTGAAGAATATAATTTGTATTAGAATGTTGTAGAAATAAAGTTCAACAAGACAAAGATGAAGATGATTCGGTTCAAGAAAATAAAGGAAGATGAGCCTAATGTGCGAAGAGCTAACCATGGACAAACGACCAAGAAGTATATTTTTCTAAAGTATGGGGTTATTTCTCTATAAACAAGAAAGTTGAAGGATCCGGTCAAAGATAAAAGAGATAAAGTATTCTTAAATACCTCTAACTAGATATCAAGTGGTAAGAAGGGTGTCGAATCAACGAAGAGTCTGTGGTCCGTGTTATAAACTAGGTTGATTAGAAAAGGATTTATGAAGCTTGCTAATTTGATTTTTTTTTTTTATCTTTTTGTTTGTTTGATTGGTTTGAAGGTGTGTTGGAATGTCCAACTGTCACACCCCTTTCTGCGGCGGAAGCACGAGGTGTGATCATGAAAGGTTCTCATTGCATACGAAAGGGAAACATACTACATGCTCATAAAAATAACTTTAAATGCAACACATTACATAACTGAAATCGTAGTTTAAGTGTTTACATCACAAGACAACATTTTGTCTCATAAGTTTACAACTTTATTCAAAGATAAACAAAAGCGACATCCAGGAGCATGAGTAAAACTACGCGCACATCCACTAGTTACCTGAAATACATGTGAGTTTTGGAAAAACGTCAACATAATGTTGGTGTGAATTCATGCAATTTTTGTATTTGACGCTTGTACACTTTGTATGAAAACATAATTTGTATCTTGTATAAGTCAAGTCTTTTGTGTACACCACGTACTCATGTATAAACCAAGTATTTCTGTATGTATCAAGTGTTAATGGGTTGCAAAGCCATTAACATGTGACACGACATAGGAAGTCACCAAACCATAGGCATTTTTCTAGTAGTCGATTCACGACTGAGACACAAAAACACTACTCGGTACTAGTTGTCACCAAGAGTGGGGCTGCCCTGGAACCCATTAGATCTAACCTTTTGTTCTGCGGTCTTAGTATGTACACGATTAATGGTGCTTATGGTACCCTATTCGTGCCACGATTTCTCGTATCATTCCTCAATTCTTGTATCTATCATACCATTTGTAAACATTGTAATACTTGTAACATGTATTTCACCCCCGAAGTTATAAAACTGAAAACAGTTAAAAGAAAAGGGGGAGCATGAACTCACAACTTTGTGTTCCTTGCGTCGTAAAATTCACCGGATTTGCTTAATTAACGTCGTGACCTATACGTGTTTTCTTAACGTTAGTCACTAGACTTGTATCGTACAAGTACAAGTCACTGTCTTTTATGTATATGTTTTCTTGTGTTAAAAATAATTCATATTTTTAACTAAGTGTCTTACTTATATTATTTTCTCAAAAATACATATAAGTTTCTTGTATTTTGCACTTTGCACCCGAGTTATTTATCTAGTATGTTGTATGTATATTTTTGTTACCAAAAATTATGGCGAGTTTATATTCGAAAAGCATAGTTTAGAACACACTAGTAAACATTTGTCTAGAAAATATTTACTAAGTGTTAGGATTTTCAGAAGGTTTCGCCATAGTCTCCTTTGTAAATGGAGGTGTCCATGCTTTATAGCATATCATTTCCTTTTACATATATCCCGTAGATTGTTCTCACATAACAAACCCGACAATCGGACATGCAATATACTACTTATGTCATTTCAGCTTTATTCATCAAAACTGGACTGTTCTCGAGCATTTTAATAAAATAGTTAACTGATGCAGAGGGTGAAACCCGAGCTTTAGAGTGTCTAAATATGCTATTTTAGGTATATTTGATGGGTTTACTTGCTTAGAATGAAGTAACTATGAGAATTTGTTGCTTTGCAGGTAAAGCACGTAATTTGGTGCATTTACGATGGTTAAAGATGAAGTTGTGAGCATAGGATGGGATGTTGCAGCTCAAGAATGAGTTTTAAAGCTTGTTCGGGTGATGTAAAGGCTCACGAGTGGAAGAAATGTGAAAAAGCAAAGTACAGGGACTAATTCGGTAATTTATGGAAGTTGTGTGGAGCTTAGATATGCAAGAATCAAGGAAAAATAAAGTTCAGGGGTCATTTGGCAATTAATGGAAAGTTATTATATAGTTAATATGTGAGAAGAATAAAGAAACAAAGTTGAGGGGCCTAAATGACATTTGCTGAAAGTGGTGTGAAGAAGGACTAGAAGGTTATGTATCTCGATCGTAGGCTACGAATCACAACTCGTAGCTTACGAGTTGGTGATGTGTGAAATGAAAATGGACAGAACTTTAACTCGTAGCTTACGAGTGACAACTCGTAGCTTACGAGTTGGTTATATCAGCAAGAAAAGACCAAAAGGAACTCGACCGTAGCTTACGAGTTGTAAACCGTAAGCTATGGTTTAGGTCAAATGTGAGATCAGAATATTAAAACTGTAAGCTACGGTTTCTGATCCGTAGCTTACGACCCGGGAAAGTCCAAAAACGCGAATTAAGGCCTCCAAAGTGTATATTAGGGTTTTAAAAAGTTGGGGATCATTATCTATCATACACGGTCGATTAAGGGCACTCAAGAACTCGATTTTCAAGGCTTCTTCCATCCAATTCCATCAAGATTCTTCATTCAATCACCGAATCGACCATGATTTCTTCATCAAATCAAGCTTTTGAAGATTCTTCGTGCGAGATGAGCGGCTAAACTTTTTGTGGTTTCCTCCGGATGGAGGGTTTTTGTAAGTTGATTGATATTATGTGTTGACACAATCGTTTTGACTTGGTGATCTAAGCAGTCGATGCTTTTCACCATTGATTTGATTTCTTGATTGTAAACAGTTACGTTTATTTAAACCTTAATTTCTAAGCATTCAGTTCCCGAGAGTTCTAGTATTTGGGATATATTTGACATGGGGTTTGGGTTTGTAAATTGTAATTGATAATCATTCGATAACCTCCCGTTATGTATTGACCGGAGTACTTAGTCGTTGGTTATCACAATTAATTAGTCAAAATTAACACCTATGTCTATGTAGGTAACGATTAAACACATAATTGAAGTTAATTGCAAAACCTGAAATCTGGAGGAACCATCTTTCTTCCTACTGATTTAAATCACACTTTTTACTCGTTATTTTAGTTCTTTCAAATAATCAAACAAACCGATTTCTCAATTCAGTAACAGTTAATCAATACTTAGCATAATAACGCTTTCCACAGTCCTCCCTTGGTTCGATACCCTGCTTATTCTATACTAATAGTTTAAATAGGTTTTTGCATGTCACTAACGACAGACATCAAAATGGCGCCGTTGCCGGGGAGGCGTGCGCAAAGTGCTTAGTGTTAAGTTCTAGTTTTAGTTAAATATACAAAAATCCAAAAGTAGTGTCTTTTTAGTTTGTTCTGTTTTGTTCGGATTTACGCGAGGTTTTCTTGTTTTTGTTTGCGCAGGTGATCTAGTAAGTGTATGCATCATACTCGAAATTCCGGGAAGTCATCACCATTAGTGTTCGACCCAGAGATCGAGAGAACAGTAAAGCATACAAAACGAGTACTACATCGTGAGAACAAGATTCTACAATCACCTATACCAACATCTAAAGCAATGGAGAACTTAGCAACACCGGAGAAACAACCCGCAACTTCACAACCGCAACAATTCTCGCCAACACCTACCCAACCTTCACCAAACACTACCGTACTACCACCAACACAGTCTACACAACCTACTTCTACATCTCCAATACCATCATTCTCAACCTTTTTCCCAAACCTTGATAACAATCAACCAACTTCCACTCAAACAACATCTTTTCAACACCCAACTACAACCCAGACTGTCAATTTACAGCATTCGTCTCCTTACGTTAGAATCATTCCTGATGATACTGTATCACCGAGTCTGACTCATGCACCTAATGCAACATCAATTCCGCCAGCCACCCGACCGGTTATTTCACTGCAAAGTCAGCCAATGCCATATCTTTATAGATCGGCCATTTATGACCAAGGAAATAATTCAGGGGATTTCGACGATGGCTTTGAGGAATATGATAACTACGTGGGTCAAAACGAGAGACAAGTGGTCAATATGGGTACCTACGAGAGGCAAACAGTTGGGGCAGGTGGATTCGAAAGAGTTAATCAAGGGAATTTGGGGTATCAACAATATGGGTAATCAACGCCGCTACAACAGATACCACAACCATATCATCAACCTGACCCACTCAATCAGCAACCTGCTCTGAGAAGGCCGGTGGTGGATATTCCATTACCACCACCGGTACCTCAGATGCAGGGTCAGGCAAGACCGCTGCCACGAAACCTACACCGATCGGTGATTTTACTGGAAGGAATTCCACGAAGAAATAATCAAGGTCCAGTTCGAGGTATAGAGAGCCACTTCAGGCCTGCTATAGTTAACAACCCATCACCGGTTGTGATCCCGCAACTACAAGGAGGGCGGTCATTCGAAGTACGAACACAATCAATATCCAGTCTGCCTAAGTTTCATGGTCACGCACATGAAGAACCATATCTACACATTGCTGTATATGATGCATGTTGCAACACAATCAGCAGCCAAGGTTTTCAGTTGATGATGTGAAATTGGTACTTTTCCAATTCACACTTGAAGACAAAGCATAGCAATGGTTTCATTCGCTACCATCAGCTTCGATCTTCACATGGGGCGAAATGCAGCAACCATTTTTAGACGATTTTTATACTCATTTGCGTACTAACAATGCCAGGAAGGATATTCGAGGGTTTCGACAACAGCCCGGTGAGTTATTTCACGAAGCGTTCAATCGTTTCAAAATGATGCTCAAGAACTGTCCACATCTTGAGATATATTTGTGGGAGCTTATTAATACATTCCACGAAGGCCTAACAGATGAAGATGTCAAGGATTTAAATTCAATATCCAATGGTACTTTTGGAATGAATTACGAAGAAGATGATTGGGAATATTTAGAAAGAACCGCAAGGGCGTCAAAACGCAAGGCTCAATCTTCTAGAAGTGCACGACAGTCAACAGTGAGAGCAGTAGAGAATCCACCGGAGGGAAGTGGGAACAGGTATTCAGGTTTCCAAGGAAACAACCAATATTACCAGCCCCGGAACCAAAATAATTATCAAGGGGGTAATAATTTGGGTTTCCAATGAAATTACCAGCATAGTAATGGTCAGGTGAATAATGATATGATGGAGATGTTGAAAGCAATTCAACTTGATTTACAAAATCAAAGGCTTGAGCTGCAAAATCGTGCTCAAAAGGATGAGATGCGAGATAAAGTCGTTCAGTCATTAACCACACAAATGGCCCAACTTGCAACCGATGTGAAGGAGTTGAAACAGCAAAACGGGAAGCTTCCCAGTGACACTCAAACGAACCCCAAGCACGGGAAGAATATACCAGTCAGCGGGGTAAGTTTCGTTCCTAAAAACAATTTGAATGATAAATTTTTAACTTCTTCTGTTTCCTATGTGATTGCAAGTTTAAGTGGCGCAAATGAGGATGGAGATGGGTGTGACTCAGGAGAGCCGGTAGTCCCGATTCGAGTGGGAAAGTTCAAATCCACAAGGCATTGTTGGATTATGGAGCTGGGATGAGTGTTCTTCCCAGTAGCCTTTATGACCAGTACGACTTTGGTCCGTTACACGCAATTGGTCAAATGGCCATGTTTGCGGATGCGAGTTTAAAGCAACCTCGAGGGGTTGTAAAGGATGTGGTAATTCAGCTCGGCGAGTTCTACTACTCGGTCGATTTTATGATGGTTGATTATGTACCCGCACCGACCTACGCACAACCGAAGGTAATTTTGGGTCGCCCGTTTCTGTATACAGCAAATGCACAAATCGACTGCAGGAATGGGATGGTAATTTTAAGTTACAAGAATCGTAAGCTGTATTTCAATGTATTTTTAAAATCTATTGCTTATGATCTTCTGAATGATGTGAGTCCCACAGGTGCTACTAATGAGATTGGTTCGAGTGGAGGTAATTTTTGCAGGTCTGAGTTAACGAATGATGGAAGGCAGGTGAACAAGACAGCTGTGAGAGGAAGAGCAATTGCAGGAAAACCACCCGATGGTGGGAGTGAGTGGGGCAACAAGGCTGAGGTTGAACTCAACTGGCGTGGAGCTGCGAACCTTCCACAAGATTGGACGATGATGTATGGAGAGAAATGGGGAGGCAAGCGTTCAGATGAACCTCCCTGAGTACATCAGGTACGGTCTGGCTGAAGACCTAAAATTTAGCGCTCTCGGGAGGTAGCCCGAGGATGTAGAGTATTGTATTTCGTTTTGGTTCGTTTGGTGTGTTGTGTTTTGACAGGTTTCTACGCGTTTATCTTCGCGGAGGCAATGATTCAAGTGTGGGGATGTTTTGCAACATCCCCGATGAGACATCATAAAAAATCCTATATGGAATGCGTATTTTCCGGTCTTGATCGCAGCAGTTACACCGCTACAGACACTCACTTGTTTCTGATCAGGTGCATGTGTTTCTCTATCTTGTTTCAGTTTGTTTTTGTTTTTGTTTTTGTTTTTGTTGGTGTGAAACTTTGTGTTGTTTAGGGGATGTGTTTTGTTTGTTTTGTTAAGAGTTAGCCGCTCATTTAGGATATTTGGTTTGTTTTCCCGGGCTTATATTTTAAAAGCACCATACATTGGGGACAATGTATCCCAAGTGTGGGGATGGGGGAGCCCGGGAAGGGATTCGTGGATAAAGCTTTGAAGCGATTGAAATGTGATTGAAATCGATGAAATTTGGTAAAAATTGAAAATCTTGAAAATTTTAAAATTTTTCATCGCCTTAAACAAGCTAATTGGATACGAAAACCTAAAGTTTCAATCACTAATAGGCTTCTTACCGGTAGTAGACTAGATTAGTCCCTTGTCATGGTTGTCCCTTTAAGTTTCATGAGAGTAGGTTTGGCAAGTGTTTTTATAGGAAACGAGTTGAAAAGAGATGTCTATCTAGGGGTAACATGTTTTAATTGCACATGCTACATGTCGTCAACCTTTTTACCTTTTCTTAGTGAGATCTTGAGCCTGTAGACGGATAGGATACATTATATGATGAATTCATTTGTTGAGTGCGGGCTACGTTTTATTCTGTGTTAGAACTTGTGTGATTCGATGCGTGCTGAGACTGTGGGTTTGACATGTGCACATATATGATAAAGGCATTAGGATTTCCAGTTACACCTTTTGTGTTTGTGTTTCTTTTGTGTTATTCACCAAATTTCCCTTAGTAGCCCTGTTGAGCCTAACTACCTTTCGTTTGTTCGCCCATTGATTAGGTGAAAAACGGACCGTGATGATATTGCTATGAAAAGAAAAAAAAGAAAAAAAAAGGAAAGAAAAAGGAAAAATAGAAAAATATGTGAAAGAAAAGAACAAAAACAGAAGTGTATGAATATCGTCTATGTTCTTGGGTAGAAACCAACCCAATAGTATAAGTTGTGTTTGAATAAAGTATCACGGTTTGGTTATTGTTTGTGAGCCAATTAGAAAAGAAAAAGAACCTAAAACTATTTTCCTACCTTTACCCTAAGCCCAAAACCCGAAAGTCCTTTTGATGTGTGCCATGTTAGATGATACAGTGGAAGTGTGATTGTCATACAAGCATATGATTGCAGGATTTCATGTTTGCCTTTTGGAGTGTTTATATACTAGCACATTACACGCTAGTCCAGATATTAACCAGAGAGGAGAGTACATTGTGAGGGGTGTGTAGCATGTGTCTAATTGTAAACATGTTAGTTTTAGATAGACAAGTCTTAAGTTTTTAAAATTGCATCATTTGCTTGTCATACTGTCAATCTCGATTGTGTCAATCGGTTAGGGAGTTTAGTTCTAGTTGGTTTGCTATGGTGATTAGTTCTAGTTGGTTTGCTTGGGGACAAGCAAAGGCAAGTGTGGGAATGTGATGCAGAGGGTGAAACCCGAGCTTTAGAGTGTCTAAATATGCTGTTTTAGGTATATTTGATGGGTTTACTTGCTTAGAATGAAGTAACTATGAGAATTTGTTGCTTTGCAGGAAAAGCACGTAATTTGGTGCATTTACGATGGTTAAAGATGAAGTTGTGAGCATAGGATGGGATGTTGCAGCTCAAGAATGAGTTTTAAAGCTTGTTCGGGTGGTGTAAAGGCTCACGAGTGGAAGAAATGTGAAAAAGCAAAGTACAGGGACTAATTCGGTAATTTATGGAAGTTGTGTGGAGCTTAGATATGCAAGAATCAAGGAAAAATAAAGTTCAGGGGTCATTTGGCAATTAATGGAAAGTTATTATATAGTTAATATGTGAGAAGAATAAAGAAACAAAGTTGAGGGGCCTAAATGACATTTGCTGAAAGTGGTGTGAAGAAGGACTAGAAGGTTATGTATCTCGATCGTAGGCTACGAATCACAACTCGTAGCTTACGAGTTGGTGATGTGTGAAATGAAAATGGACAGAACTTTCAACTCGTAGCTTACGAGTGACAACTCGTAGCTTACGAGTTGGTTATATCAGCAAGAAAAGACCAAAAGGAACTCGACCGTAGCTTACGAGTTGTAAACCGTAAGCTACGGTTTGGGTCAAATGTGAGATCAGAATTTTAAAACTGTAAGCTACAGTTTTTGATCCGTAGCTTACGACCCGGGAAAGTCCAAAAACGCGAATTAAGGCCTCCAAAGTGTATATTAGGGTTTTAAAAAGTTGGGGATTATTATCTATCATACACGATCGATTAAGGGCACTCAAGAACTCGATTTTCAAGGCTTCTTCCATCCAATTCCATCAAGATTCTTCATTCAATCACCGAATCAACCATGATTTCTTCATCAAATCAAGCTTTTGAAGATTCTTCGTGCGAGATGAGCGGCTAAACTTTTTGTGGTTTCCTCCGGATGGAGGGTTTTTGTAAGTTGATTGATATTATGTGTTGACACAATCGTTTTGACTTGGTGATCTAAGCATTCGATGCTTTTCACCATTGATTTGATTTCTTGATTGTAAACAGTTACGTTTATTTAAACCTTAATTTCTAAGCATTCAGTTCCCGAGAGTTCTAGTAATTGGGATATATTTGACATGGGGTTAGGGTTTGTAAATTGTAATTGATAATCATTCGATAACCTCCCGTTATGTATTGACCGGAGTACTTAGTCGTTGGTTATCACAATTAATTAGTCAAAATTAACACCTATGTCTATGTAGGTAACGATTAAACACATAATTGAAGTTAATTGCAAAACCTGAAATCTGGAGGAACCATCTTTCTTCCTACTGATTTAAATCACACTTTTTACTCGTTATTTTAGTTCTTTCAAATAATCAAACAAACCGATTTCTCAATTCAGTAACAGTTAATCAATACTTAGCATAATAACGCTTTCCACAGTCCTCCCTTGGTTCGATACCCTGCTTATTCTATACTAATAGTTTAAATAGGTTTTTGCATGTCACTAACGACAGACATCAAAATGGCGCCGTTGCCGGGGAGGCGTGCGCAAAGTGCTTAGTGTTAAGTTCTAGTTTTAGTTAAATATACAAAAATCCAAAAGTAGTGTCTTTTTAGTTTGTTCTGTTTTGTTCGGATTTACGCGAGGTTTTCTTGTTTTTGTTTGCGCAGGTGATCTAGTAAGTGTATGCATCATACTCGAAATTCCGGGAAGTCATCACCATTAGTGTTCGACCCAGAGATCGAGAGAACAGTAAAGCATACAAAACGAGTACTACATCGTGAGAACAAGATTCTGCAATCACCTATACCAACATCTAAAGCAATGGAGAACTTACCAACAACTTCACAACCGCAAGAATTCTCGCCAACACCTACCCAACCTTCACCAAACACTACCGTACTACCACCAACACAGTTTACACAACCTACTTCTACATCTCCAATACCATCATTCTCAACCTTTTTCCCAAACCTTGATAACAATCAACCAACTTCCACTCAAACAACATCTCTTCAACACCCAACTACAACCCACACTGTCAATTTACAGCATTCATCTCCTTACGTTAGAATCATTCCCGATGATACTGTATCACCGAGTCAGACTCATGCACCTAATGCAACATCAATTCCGCCAGCCACCCGACCGGTTATTTCACAGCAAAGTCAACCAATGCCACATCTTTATAGATCGGCCATTTATGACCAAGGAAATAATTCGGGGGATTTCGACGATGGCTTTGAGGAATATGATAACTACGTGGGTCAAAACGAGAGACAAGTGGTCAATATGGGTACCTACGAGAGGCAAACAGTTGGGGCAGGTGGATTCAAAAGAGTTTATCAAGGGAATTTGGGGTATCAACAATATGTGCAATCAACGCCGCTACAACAGAAACCACAACCATATCATCAACCTGACCCACTCAATCAGCAACCTGCTCCGAGAAGGCCGGTGGTGGATATTCCATTACCACCACCGGTACCTCAGATGCAGGGTCAGGCAAGACCGCTGCCACGAAACCTACACCGACCGGTGATTTTACCGGAAGGAATTCCGCGAAGAAATAATCAAGGTCCAGTTCGAGGTATAGAGAGCCACTTCAGGCCTGCTATAGTTAACAACCCATCACCGGTTGTGATCCCGCAACTACAAGGAGGGCGGTCATTCGAAGTACGAACACAATCAATATCCAGTCTGCTAAGCCCAATGAATCGCCGATAATAGCCCGGTAAGCCCAAAAATTGACGAACTTCAGTTGGGGTTTTGGGAGCTTCCCAACTCTTTATCGCTTCAATCTTGGATGGGTCTACATGATTACCCTTCTCATTCACAACATGGCCCAGAAACTGTACTTCGTGAATCTAGAATTCGCACTTCGAGAATTTTGCATAAAGTTTTTCTTTCTTCAGTACTTCCAAGATGGTTCTGAGATGTTGCTCGTGCTCTTCTTTCGTTCGCGAGTAAATCAGGATATCATCGATAAATACAATCATGAATTTATCGAGATATGGTTTGCACACGCGGTTCATCAGATCCATAAACACCGCTGGCGCGTTCGTTAATCCGAATGGCATCACAAGAAACTCGTAATGCCCATAGCGTGTTCTGAATGCAGTCTTTGGTACGCTTTCCTCCTGTATCCTCAATTGATGGTATCCAGATCGAAGGTCGATCTTGGAATAGTAGCTTGATCCTTGCAACTGATCAAATAAGTCATCAATCCTCGGTAGCGGATACCGATTCTTGATTGTGAGCTTGTTCAATTCCCTGTAATTGATACACATTTGCAGTGTTCCATCCTTCTTTTTCACGAACAATACTAGAGCTCCCCAGGGTGAGAAGCTTGGCCTAATGAACCCTTTATCCAACAACTCCTGGAGTTGTGTAGATAATTCTTGCATTTCGGATGGTGCAAGCCGATAGGGTGCCTTGGCTACAGGAGCGGCTCCTAGAACCAAGTCTATACGGAATTCGAGTTGTCGTTGTGGAGGTAGTCCTGGCAGATCTTCGGGAAAAAGATCAGGGAATTCCTTCACCACAGGAATGTCTTCGAGTTTTGGCTCCTCAGCCTTTTTGTCTACAACATGTGCCAGGAAAGCGACACATCCTTTCCTTAAGCACTTCTATGCCTTCATGCAACTGATGATTCGCAGAGGCGCGTCTCATCTTTCTCCATGTACGATGAGAGTTTCATCATTTTCCAAAGGAATGCGAATGATTTTCTCATGACAAATAACTTCAGCTTTGTTCTTGGACAACCAGTCCATTCCAACCACTACATCGAAGCTACCCAATTGAATAGGTAAAAGGTCGATGCTAAATCTTCGTTCACCAAGTTCCAATGTGCAACCTCTAACAACTTCGCCCGACTTAACAAGTTTACCATTGGCTAATTCTATGGAATAAGGAATATCTAATCTACTAGATTCTATTCCAAGCATACGTTTAAATTCCACAGACATGAAGCTATAATCGGCACTAGTGTCAAATAATATAGATGCAAAGTGATTGTTAACGAGAAACGTACCGGTGACCACGTTAGGGTCCTCGCGTGCGTTCCTTGCTCCAATCACAAATGCTCGAGCTTGAGCATTGTTTCCCTTTGGGCAGTCTTTCATGAAATGATCATTGCTTCCACAACTGAAGCATCCTTGATTTCGCCCAGCTCCATTCCCAGTTCGGTTGCCATTACCATTTCCATTCCCACCGTTCGCATTACCAGCACCGTTGCGATTTCCATTTCCGTTCCTTCCTTTTCCCCAACAGTCTTCAGTGCGGTGACCCAACTTTCCACACTTGTCACACTTCGGAACGCGGCAAACCCCATCGTGATGACGCTTGCAATGACTGCATTTGGGCAGAGTGCTCGGGTATCCCTTAGTTGGAGTGTCATTCATGGCTGCAAGGGATCTCGCCCCCTGAGGCTGGTTGGTGTCACGCTTCTTGTTGGAACCCCTATTGTTTCGAGTTGCTTGGTTCAGGTTTGCATGTTTCCTTTTCTTGTCGCCGGACGACTCAGCATGCGTCTCGGTCTCTTCTGTTGGGTTCAGTGATAGCTTCTTCATATGAACACAATCTTCAGTAAGGCTGACAGCCAGAGTTACAGCCTCGGTGATCGTTTGAGGTTTGGCCGAAGTTACCATGCCGTAAAATTCTGGGGCCAATCCCCAAATGTAGCGTTCAACGCGCTTAAATTCGGGAGTCACTATGTAGGGAAGTACTCTAGACAGATCGTGGAACCTTCGAGTATACCCATTAATGTCAGCACCTTCCATGGTCAAGTGCCAGAACTCAGTTTCCAATCTTTGGAGTTTAGCACGAGAGCAATACTTCTCTCTCATTCTTTCCTTTAGTTCATCCCAAGTCAGGCCATAAGCGGCATCATCACCCAATGTTTGGACCTGTAAGTTCCACCAGGTCAAAGCTTCATCGACAAACAACCCAGTAGCAAAAGTGACTTGCTGATCCGCGGTACACTTGCTCATACGGATAGTGGCTTCAGTTTTCTCCGTCCAGCGTACAAACGCTACTGCACCTCCTGTGCCGTCATAGTTCATTGGTTTGCAGTCGAGAAACTGCTTGAAAGTACAGCCCTGAGCTGCGTTTCCTCCAGATGAATCTCCATTCCCATTACGTCTGGCGTTGCTTGGTCCACCACTGTCTGCAGTACGGGTTGCCTCGTAGTGGGCGATAGCTGCAGAGATTCTTTCCTCCAGTAGAGCGTTCAGCTCTTCGGCAGTCTTTGGCAGTGGGGGAGGAGGAGGTTGATCACGTGCGTTCACAGCTTTCCTGGGTGCCATGTTTTGACAGAACATAACACAACAGGGTTAGATATTTGTTTGATATCGTCGTACTAGACATTAGTAGTATATATTTACACAGGTATATACCACATAAGTGACATCAAACTATTATTACTCTAGCAGAGTATATTAATAGGCCGGTGTTCACGTTTGACCTTTTCTTGTACTGAGGGAATCTATACGTGACAAGACTTGCTGTGATTTCTGTGCACCGAATTCCATAATTATGTATGCATCCATAATTACGTAACTCCTTGCACAGTCCGCACAGTTCGTTTCATCCCCGTATCTCTTCCTTCAGATAGGTCATCGTTTTCAGGTAAAGTCACGTATACTTGTGACATTCTATTTTTAGCAATTATCACACATAATCGCAAGTAATTTTTAGTCGCTGACTAGTACTACTCCAGTGCACCCTAAGTCTTGTAGTGTCTTTCCTAGACTCTTGTGAACAGTTTCAGGTAGTGGATGTCGCGGGACGTTTTATGCAATGAAAACTCTTTGTAAAATTGTTTTCGTGAAAGGATCCTAGTGATTGTAGACTAGACTCGAGTAGGAATCCTGGTTCACTACAATCGCAGCTCTGATACCAATCTGTCACACCCCTTTCTGCGGCGGAAGCACGAGGTGTGACCATGAAAGGTTCTCATTGCATACGAAAGGTAAACATACTACATGCTCATAAAAATAACTTTAAATGCAACACATTACATAACTGAAATCGTAGTTTAAGTGTTTACATCACAAGACAGCATTTTGTCTGATAAGTTTACAACTTTATTCAAAGATAAACAAAAGCGACATCCAGGAGCATGAGTAAAACCGCGCGCACATCCACTAGTTAACTGAAATACATGTGAGTTTTGGAAAAACGTCAACATAATGTTGGTGTGAATTCATGCAATTTTTGTATTTCACGCTTGTACACTTTGTATGAAAACATAATTTGTATCTTGTATAAGTCAAGTCTTTTGTGTACACCACGTACTCATGTATAAACCAAGTATTTCTGTATGTATCAAGTGTTAATGGGTTGCAAAGCCATTAACATGTGACACGACATAGGAAGTCACCAAACCATAGGCATTTTTCTAGTAGTCGATTCACGACTGAGACACAAAAACACTACTCGGTACTAGTTGTCACCAAGAGTGGGGATGCCCTGGAACCCATTAGATCTAACATTTTGTTCTGCGATCTTAGTATGTACACGATTAATGGTGCTTATGGTACCCTATTCGTGACACGATTTCTCGTATCATTCCTCAATTCTTGTATCTATCATACCATTTGTAAACATTGTAATATTTGTAACATGTATTTCACCCCCGAAGTTATAAAACTGAAAACAGTTAAAAGAAATGGGGGAGCATGAACTCACAACTTTGCGTTCCTTGCGTCGTAAACTTCACCGGATTTGCTTAATTAACGTCGTGACCTATACGTGTTTTCTTAACGTTAGTCACTAGACTTCTATCGTACAAGTACAAGTCACTCTCTTTTATGTATATGTTTTCTTGTGTTAAAAATAATTCATATTTTTAACTAAGTGTCTTACTTATATTATTTTCTCAAAAATACATATAAGTTTCTTGTATTTTGCACTTTGCACCCGAGTTATGTATCTAGTATGTTGTATGTATATTTTTGTTACCAAAAATTATGGGGAGGTTTATAATCGAAAAGCATAGTTTAGAACACACTAGTAAACATTTGTCTAGAAAATATTTTCTAAGTGTTAGGATTTTCAGAAGGTTTCGCCATAGTCTCCTTTGTAAATGGAGGTGTCCATGCTTAATAGCATATCATTTCCTTTTACATATATCCCGTAGATTGTTCTCACATAACCAACCCGACAATCGGACATGCAATATACTACTTATGTCATTTCAGCTTTATTCATCAAAACTGGACTGTTCTCGAGCATTTTAATAAAATAGTTAACCTTCTCCAAAAATTCCCAATTTTTTATAGAATGTCATATACGATCCAAATTTTATTTTGTAAAAATTTCGGGGTCCAGTTCATTACCAATATTTTAAAGAAATTAATTTACCGGACTACAATCAGATTTGTCACTTTCTGACTGCAGTCTACAGAATAATTTACCAAAAATTAATCGTGAGTCCGATTGACGAAATTCCAGTGGGAGAATTACGGAGACAACAGTGACCATCTACAGTAAAAATTCCATGAGCTGATTCTACTTAGTTTTTAAGTTATGACTCCGAATACAACACACTTTTTCAGCAGTAAAATCGCAGCTTGAGCTGCTTTCCAAAAATAGCCCTTTAAAAATAGTAAACTACTTCGAAAAATTACGTTTCCAGTGCCATTTGATCCATTTTTCGAAAATACATAATTTAGGCTTCAGAAATTCTGTTTTTCAAGTTATTATGGTCGGTTTACAGCCCTTTGAAGTTGGTTGAAAATGCAAATCAGCATGTTTCTTTGTAGTTAAATCGTTACTAAATCGTATTAACAAATGTCCGAACAACGGGTTTATCAAGAAACCAACGATCAAGTATCATGTATGATTTAACCCAACCCTCAACCAACAAGATTTCATCTTCAAGTAACTTTTATGTTCAAGTTTCATGTAAAGTTTCATATTCATCATCTTAGTGTTCTTGTTCTTGTGATTTAAACATGAACATCAAACTACAATTTTTGATCACTAAAAACAAGATGAACAAGGGTGTACAAGTAACTTACTACTAGCACAAGGCTAGGGTAGGTTCTAGTGATGAAGAATAAGCAAGAAACAAAGCTCCTTTGAAAGCCCTTCAAGATGCAACTTCCATGGATCAACTTTGAAGCTTGAATGGAGCTTGTTATTGAAGAAGATGAAGATGTAAAATGGTGGTGGTGGGTTCGGTTTGGGGGTGACCGAAATGAGAGAGAGAGTGAGGTGAGAGAGGTGAAATGATGAAGTGTGATTGTGATCTTAGGGGCCATGCTTTATGTAGATACTATCACATATTTTGGTCACCAAAGCAAGTAACCTATCTAATAAATAATTGAGATAAAATCTTGAGCAAGATATGAGAACATGGTGGATGATTTGTGGGTCCACCCATGGCTGAAAATCGGTTTAGGGGGGGTGTTATGTAAAATTTGCAACTACTATGTAAATGGTAGTTACATCTCAAGTATGAGTCATATATATTAGTTTGTTGGTTTTTAATGGGTGTTATGATAAACGGGGATCAAGACTAGCCAAGAAATAAATAACAATGTGTTTGGAAAAAAATTGGTGTCCCGGGTAATGTCCGGTTGTTCGGTTAAATACCTGTTCGTTAAAGTATTTAATTATTCCGCAAAGTGTCCTTTCGTACCCCTTTTAATTCCCGACACTTAGGGAAATATTCTGGACGATAAAACGTAAATTCTGCATGGTATTTTATTGTTTAAAAGCTGGTTATAGCTGAATTTAGAACAATTATGCACTTAAAGTGCGTTTCGGGTGCTTTTTGGTGCGTATTATAGCTTTCGGAGCGTCTATATGTTAACCCCATGTATGTACTCTTGGGTTTTAATGTATTCTTGTCGTTGGACCAACACCTAGGCCTCAGTTCTAATGTCTGACTGCTTTCTGCAGAGTTGTTGACATATTGTGTTTTACCGGTGAGTTTACTAGTATTTCTGACGCAACGCTCTCGTTAATGCATAAAGCAATATTTTTTAGTATTAAACGTGCATGAATTCACTTGTATATAATGTAATCAATCAATGTTGACATTTAAGCGCATAATTGCAGTCATTAAGTAATAATTAAAGTGTACGGAAATTACCGGTTTCGTGCCAGTTGTCACACCAACGATTTGTGATCAATAGAAAAACTAAATTAACAATTATAACTAACAGTGTGATATTTTGATTAATAACAATACTAGGCAAAAGATTCGCACCCGGTTCGAAATTTTAAGCATCAAGGTTCTATTTCACAATTAGGGTTTGAATTTTGGATGAGCTCGGTACCAACCGGTACTGGTACCGAAAATACCCAATACAGTAGGGTTCGGTACCGGTACGGACTGATACCGAAACACTAAATGTCAGTACCAAAAATAGAGTCGATTCGGGAAATTCGATACCGGTTTTAAACCGGTACCCAGTACCATTGCTCATCCCTAGTTTGAATCAAGATCAACAAGTGAGATTAACGGGGTTAGGTTTCGAGGATTAGGCGTCAACAATTAACAAACCCTAAATCATATCAAAGCATAATTAGCCGAATTCATTTTGCAAAGTCAATGGTACAAGTAATTATCGTAATTCATGAATCCAAATCATGAGAAACACAATTAATACATTTTTGAATACTCAAATGTTTAAAACAAAAATTCATAACCCAAATAGTTTAACAAGAACCCTAATAGCTTACAAAATTTACACCGGGGTGAAATTTGAAGAGTTAGCCGCTCATGGCTTGATGAACTTGAAATCCGGATGAAAAACTTGAAGAATCTTGCATTTGATCTTGATTTTAAAAAAATGTTATGTAACTTCCCAAATTCGAAATCCCCAAATTTGAAATCCCCAAAATACCTCATTAAAATCGGATTTTAATGCAATTTTGACCAAGTTCATTGTTGTTGACTAGACAGGTTGTAGCTGACGGCCTAATATAGCGTCGGCTACAGGATAACTTCAGCAGACGGGCTTTTCCACTGTTGACGGGGTCGCAGACGGCTTAAGTCGTCGGTTACGGGTTAGAAGCTCGTAGCCGACGCCATTGCACCCCTTTGTCCGTATCTTCGTTTCTTCCACTCGGGTCCTCCTAGCTCCATTCCAAAGGCTCGCTCAACTCCCAAAAAGGCACCTTAAACCTATCAAGACCTGCAAAACACAAACCATATCAAAGTAGAGCATTCGAGAACTTAAATTTATTTAATAAAGCGAATTTAGACACGAGAAACTAAGGCTTTCAACCACTTATCAGGTGGTTAAACATTACAACTCACTCGCCGACCAAAGCATTCGAAGGATTCATCAAATATTTTCAAAATGCACCGCTTTGAATACACAAATGAATGAGTTCAACGGAGATTGGATTCAAGGAATACACTTTCTATTTATATTTATTTTTGGTTTATAATTGTATCAATTTATATTTTTATATAGGATCATTTATGAACTAGTGGATGTAATGATTTTCAAGTGATTAAAAAGGCATTGGGTGAATACTAACTTAAACATCCGAACGGTTTTACCCATGTTAGTGCATAGGAGATTGTGCGACTCATGACAAATGGGGTAAAGTCCTGTTGATGGGTAAAGCTTTCGATAGTCATTCCGACAAAATAAGAAAGTCATCGAGAATCCGGTAATTAGCAATCATATACACTTGACGATTCCAACATGTGTTATATGTCAGACCTCAACGAAGAAAACGCACCAACAAGACCAAAACGAAAAGGAAAGGAACACGTCAAGTCGTCAAGTAAAAGTAGTCATTCAGACCAACTTGGTGCGTACAAATCAATGAAAGAAGAGAAGATTAATATGTTGGTGGAAATAAAAATGAAACAAGTGGAAAAAATATAGTGTTGTTGGCAGATAAACGCGAGTCTATGAGGTGAACAATGTTTGACCAAGACTTGAAGATGTTTACGGAATCGCATGAAAAAGTGATCAGTTCAATGTTGGAAGTAATTCTAAACCGAAAACCCTAAAATAACTGCCAAATATGGTTGGGCTAGTAATAGTTTACCACTTTGGTGGGGTGGTAGAGGCTTTGTTCCTCTTTGCGGAGAGACCAGGGTTCAAATCCTGGCATTGGGTAAATTGATGTAATTTAGAAGTAGTAATTATGTAACCTTTGTCATTAAAAAAAAATATGGTTGGGCTTGTAATTTTTAGATTGTTTTTTTTTTTTTGGTACTTGCTATTTTTGTTTAACTTTTCGTATTTTTAATTAATGTAACTTTTAATGTATTTTATTGAAAGTTTAGTTAAATGTTTAACTTATTTTTAATTAAAACGTTTAATTTATTTTTAATTAAAAAGGAAAAATGTTCTAAGGTAGCGTTGTCACCGATTAAAGTATTTTAAGGTAGTTGACGGTAACATTGAAATGAAATGAGAATACAAGATTTGTGGATTATATGATAGTGTTATTAATTAAGAATCTCTTCCTCCGTTAAAGCAAAAATATTGGGTTGAAACAGCTTTCAGCCATCCAATCCCCTGCTCTAGTAAGTTTTTACTTGTTAACATTTTGCTACAATCCAATAAAGAAAGTAAGATTTGAGAAGCATGGTGCACGTAGATGAGATGAGATGAGATGAGAATAGTAAGAATCTTCAAACCAATAGGTTTTGATTCCATTGAGACGTTAGTTTAGGAGATATGATAAGATATGATACGAGGGAATTTGAAGCAGTGACACGAAGAAAATTTTGTTTTACCGTACATTCAAGGCAATGGGATCTATATTAAATTTACTTTTTATATTCACAACTAGTATTATTACCCGCGCTTTCGGGCGCGGGCTTAAGTGTATATATATATATATATATATATATATATATATATATATATATATATATTGGAGGGTTCAAATGAGAAGAATTTTTTTGTAAGAAGAAAAAAGAAGAAGTTTCAACCAATAAGAATGCTTCATTTTACTTCATTTAATATTTGTAGTTAATTTTAATATAAGGGTATATTGGTAAACTTACATAAATCATTAATTTGTATTCTTCCACTTTAATAACTAGCTAAATTAAATTTGTAACTCCTTTTCAAAATATATATTTTTTTCCAAATTAAAAAAACAACTTAATTTAAAGTGTAGAATAAATTACTAGTTGTGTAGGATAAATTATCAGTTGTGTCGGATATATTTCGAGGTGTGTAGGATAAATTTCGACTGTGTAGGATAAAATTCTATAATGTGTAGGGTATATGTAGGAAAATTTTGATATGTGTAGGTTTTGTAGATTATATGTAGGATAATTAATGATTAGTTGACTAATTATTTAAATAGAGAAAAATTAATGATATGAGTTATAAATGAAATAGCATTTTACTAATATGCCCTTTCTTCTTTTTCTTCTCACATTAAATTTGTTCTCAAATGAACATTCCCCTATATATATATATATATATATATATATATATATATATATATATATATATATATATATATATAGCGGTTATCATACATTAGGGGTAATCGTACATTAGCGTACGTGACAATTCTGACAGTCCGATGAGAGAGATTAGTGCGTCATTAATTCTGAAACGATTAGCAAGGGCAAAGTGATAATTGCTCAACGAAAAGGTTAAAAGCGTAATTTACCTTCATCATATAACCGGCATCATCATCTTCTCAAATCAAAATCAAAATTTAGAACCCAAAAATCTCGCTCCGATCGACGGAAAAGTGAAAGAGGGGTCAATGACAATTACGGCATTAGGAGGTAAACCAATAGATTTGTTAAAATTGTTCATCCTTCTCCATATTTTTTAAGACATTTGATTAACGAGTATAACTGCTGACGATACTAAGTGTGTGTTTGATGGTGGTGAATAAACTTAGCTACAAGGGAGAAGAGGAGCAAGAAACTGAAAGATCCGGTGTTGTTGGCGGAGACCATCCCAGGTTTTCACTAAACCCCAATCTTTAGGGCTTGATTTTTGAGCATTCCGTTTGGAACTTTTCAACTTGCGTTTTGTGAAATTGAGTTTGGAACCATTCGTTGTGGTATTTTGATTTGTGCCAACAAGCGGTTTTTTAAGATTGATCTGTAATAACAAGCGTTATTTTAAATTGGGGGGTTTTGCATTCTTATGTTAACTTGCGGTATTATTTGATAACATGCGTTATTTGACAATGGGTGTTTTAATTGACAATGGGTGTTTTAAAACACATGTTCATCATGTTTATCCATTTGAAAATTGGGGGATTCTGATTATTTACCTTTTATCTAAGTTGGTGGTGATAAATGAGTCTGGTACTACCTACGGCAGTGCCTGGTATGTATGTGTATTTAATAATGATGATTATAATTTGTGTGATTTGATATGAACGTATGCAGAGGTTGCTGACGATGATCATGATTTTGAACCCCTAATTGAGTAGACGAAAACACACATGCTTCAAAAGTTAAGTAAATGATCAAAGAAAGTAAATGATGGAGATGATGATGATTTTGAATCACCTGTTCAAGATTTTAGAAAAAAAAGGGGACAAAACACAAAAAAGAGGGCAAATAATAGAACTGGTGAAAATGATGATGATTTTCAGGAGCCTATAAAGAAGATGAGAGTGGGGAAACAAGATAAGGTTCGTGATGCTACAAAGCCTACAAAGACAATTAAGGTACTGGAACCAATCAGGGCGGAACGAAGACCATTCTATGCTTATCATCATGAAGCATTAAGTCTTAGGTGTAGTCCTTCTTCTTTCTTGGAAACAATAAGAGAGTTTACAAAAGAACAGATAGCGGATGTGAAAAGCATGGGATTTGGCCCTGTTCTTGATATAAAGGTTAATTACATATGTACCCATTTGGGATATTGGCTCGTCCGAAACTATGACGAGCGAGACAGCACGCTAAACATTGGAAATCATATGATAAGAATAACACGTGATTCAGTATATGATGTGTTTGGTATTCCGAAGGGACCAAATCCGGTACTCGAAAAAAATAAGCCTCGGAAGGGTGCAATAGTACAAAAAAATTACTGCTACTAATGGGGTAGATACAACCATAGATGAGTTCAAAAATCAGTGGCCCGATAAGAACAAGATTACTCATGGATTAGTTGCAAAAGCAATGCACCTACAACCAAATGGTGGAAGGTTATTCAAGTTAAATTTTTTAGCGTACTGGAACACCTTATTTGTAGAGATTACGAAGTCAACCACAGTGAAACAAAGTTTTTTGCTTGCAATTGACAAAGAGGAAGACATATCGAAACTGGACTGGTGCTCATTTGTATTAGAATCTCTTAAAAGAACTAGACAAGGTTGGAAAAAGATTGATTCACAATATAACGGACCTGTTGTTTTTCTGACGGTACGATTTTTCGAAACATATTGAGAATATCAAGTAAAAAAATCGATTGTTACTAACATTTCAAACTTTTGATTTTCATGTCTATGCAGCTTCTATATGCCCACGAATACAACAAAAGGCACCATTTTTTCAAGGAAGTTATCGAAATGCCTGTCATAAAGTATATGACAGGGATTATGGTTGACGACTTAGAAGAGCATATTTACAACAATGGGCCGCTGACAGATGTTGAAGATGATTTTGAAAATGAAGAACAAACGCATCGGAATGAAACCCAAACGCATGGGGATAACCAGGCCCAACAGCTTCAACAGCAGGATCAACATTCGCCACAGGTTCAAGAGTATCTGGTAGCCTCAGACAACGAAGACAATGAGCAACAAGAGGCTGCTCAACAGCCTTCGACATTATTGGAAGACCTGTTCCATGACGACATCCCAGTACACGAGGCTGCAGCAGTAGAAGGAAACATCGTTGGATTAGAAAGCACGGGTGACCATATAACAGATGAGTTCATAATACCACCTGTGGATACCACAAATGTAACACCACATAAAAACGTGTCCAATTATGTATAGACACGTGTCCTAAACTCTAAATATGTGAAAGATTGAGTTTGAAGGACTAAAGTTGATAAACAGTGAAAATATGTATACAAAGGGACTAAAAGTGTCAACATGCCAAACTTGAGCCTCTGAATGACCATACGTGAAGAATATATTCTTAAACGAGTGATTAATTGGATATAAGAAGCCGTTTGTGAAAATAATCGGAAGATTATAAAACTACAAGGGTTAAACGTGTCAACATGTTAATTCTGACCTCTGAGTGACCTTTTAACGAACCTAAGGCTTTGAAATATTCAAATATACTCTCAAGAATACGTGATAAAAATTTCACGTGGTTTCGAGATCGTTAAGCGAGTGTTTAAGACTTTGGGTGAAAAGTGTCAACTTGATGAAACTTGTATTTATAGTGATATTTAACGAAACCGAGCCTAACGAAGTTTTTTTATACATCCTTGAGCCTCAACAAACTAACTACAAGGGCCTTACATGTCAACAATGAGGTTAAATGAGGTTTTAAACGACCAGGGACTAAAGCTGCCAAGTCGTAAAGTGTTTTAACCTGAAAATCAGGTCTACGCGGGCCGCGTAAGATCCTTCTTGATCTTACGCGGGCCGCCTAAAAGTGCCCAGTGCATAAAAAAGTGGACATGTGCGGGTTTCAACTGTTGCACCGCCTTAAACTCGTTTGTATCAATTTTAGGGGCTGTAAAATGGTTTTATTAACCCACTAGGACACCTGGGGTGATCCTAGGAAGTCCCATAACAGCTGCAACTAATCCATGATGTTGGAAATTAGTATATAAGGGCACTAGTTCATAAGCTTGTGATCACTTCATTTGCAAACTTTCAAAAACTCTCACCTGGAGCTTGCAATCAGTAGGAGAAGAATACCAAGTGTAGAAAAGATAGCAAGGACCCTAAGTAAGAGTCTTAACCCCTGCTTAGTCCTTTTAATTAGCTTAATTACCAAAAAGTCAAACATATCGAAATTTAACTTTGTCTTTCGGTTTAATCAAAATTGGTCCATCCACTGATCGAGTTGAATGTGGTTATAGAACCATATTAAGGTAGGTGATTAACCCTTAAAAGGGCACCTCCAAATTATTTCGTTTGACTAGTTAATTGTTGGGTCAAACTAGTTTGACAAAAAGTCAAACTGGACAGAAAGTTTAAAAATGATTTAAATTAATAAAACAAAGATTTTAAATTTTATTTTAACATTCTAATGACTTAGTAATTAATATTAGAACAAGTTTTATCAGCCCTAACCCGACAATTATCAGTCTAAGGTCAATTTATAGCCGAAAGTCGCAAAAGCTTGACTTTTGCTTTGACTTTCAGTTCTGACCCGTTCAAGCTTAATTCTCCCATGTTTTAAGCTTCCATTAGGACCACATTACTCAGTAGTATAATCCTCTGGAGTTGTAGTGCTTGGTTCATAGTGGTTTGAATTATATGCTATTGATCGTTAATGTGCTTATAAATGTCATAAATGCCCTTTTGACATAAAAATGAGATTTTTAGAAATGTGAGAGGACAAAAACCTTTGATACTGATTTATAAACTTGTCCTAAAAATTTGACATCAGTTTGAGGTGTAGATTAGGAGTTATGCTCAATATCGTAATTAAGAAGCTTTTTATTAATTAAATGGCATAATTAGTATAAATCCTATCTAAACCCAAATTTTGACACCAAACTTTTTAACCACTGATGTAATATAATATTTTGGGATTTTTGAAGATTTTTATTTATTTTTAAACCGATCACATCATAGGGTTCTAGCTTAAATTCGGTAATTGCTGGTTATACCCTTTTCTTGAATAAAATGAGTTTTACATCACATATTGATACCAAATCTTTTGCTACTGATTTTATATGATAAATAAAATATTTTAAGCTTTCTGGAATGATAAAAATATCAGCTTTTCTTATATAACCCGAAAATCGCTTAAAAGCGACTTTTACGCGTTTTTAACGCATAGTATGAGCTAAAACTATTTTAAACATATAAGACTTAATACCTACTGATGTTTTTAGTAAATTTCTATACTTTAACAGTAAGCAAAAGTTTTAAACTCATATTTCCGAAATTGACCTTTAGAGCTTATGTGAAATTACCAAAATGCCCCTTCGGTGCATGAATTGGTTATAAATGATAAATTTCACATATAGGCAACACCCTACTGATATAACTTATTAAATTAAATATTTTTACTGATTTCAAAAGACCAGAACTTCAGTTTGTTAAAAAATCTCTTTTATAAGTATTAAAATTACCAAAATGCCCCTACGGGACTTAAATTGGTTTTAAATACTTTTTGGGCATAGGTGTTAACATCCTACTAATGTATTAACATGTTTTAAGCATATTAACAATTAAGACATGCATATAATTCATATGGATACCCGTTACTCGGTTATGCGTTCGGATCGGTTTATGAGACTAGTTTACATAAAATAGCCGAAACGGGTTTAACCTTATCATTAAATCCTCAGATTCCAGAATTTGTTTAGTTTACCCATATTATACAAGTATCCAAGCTTGTCGGGTCTAAAACGCATTTCATTCCGGTCTCCGCTTAATCTAGCGTTTAGAACCGTAAGGTTTCTTTCTAGCTAGCCGGTCTAAGTCCTCGACTTAACTAAAGACCCGTTAGCATCCTAATAGGTTATTAAACCTTCTATACAGATTAAGTAGCATCCAGTAGAAGGTACCATCATACAGCTTTAGGATTTACGGCTGAGTTATCTTCACTTTTAAGCTCAGGTAAATACTTTTAACTTATTTTTCCTTATACGGGCTTGGGATATGGTATTATAATAATACCACTTGGTCGGGTATGAAATCATTTAATCGGATTATGATTAATAAATTTACATAACCCGTTTTAATCTGTCTTGTTTGATAACATAAACATTGGGGGTTAATACGACCGTGTCCTGGATATCCTCGGCTCATTTCATTTGAAAATGGCCACGACCTATGCACGGGGTGTAGGCATACACCTGATAGATGCAAATGCTAAAATATAAACCCACATGTTGGGGATAACTCCTTTGTGGGTTCTATAAGTGGTGAGTCGGTTAATCATGACCGGCTTCCAACCGGCCCCAATTGTATGACAAACATGTAAATCTGTATACAAGATTATATTTAATAATTGTCCCAAGTTATAAATGATTTGTGCCGTGTGCACTTAAATAAATTTTATAAATGCTTTTCAAAAGAGTCGGTTAATTGTATTTACCAGTGTAAACTGACGTATTTTCTAAAGATTGATTGACAGGTACCTCTCGTAATAGACTGGAGCTATTAGGTGTCGTATAAGAGGATCTTGCAAATCCCTAAGATGCCTGAAGTCTGTTATTTTTGTTTTTCTTGTATTTTATTATGATCCGCCTATGGATCTTATTACAATCCAGTCTGTATATTCTTTCGTCGAACACTCAGACATTTTGGTTTGTAATAGTTTATTCACCAAGCCTTCCGCTGTGCTATTATTTTGTGTGTATTGTCAATGATGATATCAACTACGTCACGATACTCCCCACCGGGCCCACCGGTAATATGTGAAAATATCGGGGTGTGACAACAAAGTTCTACAAAAGGCGAAAAGATCATGAAAAAGATCAAAGCGATGGATGTTACATACCATCAACATCTGATTTGTTTGATGACTGCACTGAAGTTCGTGATATTTCAGAGTTGAACCTAGTTATGGGCATCGGGACCCAAACGCAAAAACTTATAGACTACTGCAGCACACCGATTTAGCTGAAAGGGGTACCCTGTGACGATGGTACGCGTGAAGCCTCGAAGAAAAATAAGAAGGTACACGATTTTGAAATAATCATGCACGATCCATAATGATATCTGTAATAATCACGCTGGATTTAT
Source organism: Helianthus tuberosus (assembly GCA_030545235.1). Lineage (NCBI taxonomy): Eukaryota > Viridiplantae > Streptophyta > Magnoliopsida > Asterales > Asteraceae > Helianthus > Helianthus tuberosus. The sequence continues at coordinate 223,064,283 of CM060369.1, forward strand.
GTATAATAACGCGTGAAGCCTCGAAGAAAAATAAGAAGGGACCAATGAGAGGAGGGCCATCGGGCCACGCGGGACCATCCCATCGACGTACCCCATCAGCGACCTTCTCCAGTTCCGACTCTCGGGACCATTGGAGTCATAACTTCGAGCCGGCGAGACATTCTGTTTCGCTGGGATCCTCACCATCCGACCCTCCATACTTTGGACAACCCATTCCCGATGAACCCCAACATTCCCAACATTCTATCGAATCACACCATTCGAACCAATCTCACCACTCCCATCACTCTGATTCCATTTATTCCCCAGGTCAATTCAATCCCAATGAATATGTCAACAATCTTTTTGGTTTTAACCCTTTAGGACCTCAAGATCACTTCTCCCAGGAGATTGAGATGGACGACGACCCCGACCCTGAAATGCAAACTGGAACACCGAGCCACCCTATCAGTATCTCAAGCGGTTCTTCGTACCAAGGATCGCCGTACCATGGGCCCGATCCATTTAAGGAATGGTGGTCAAGGTATGAATGGGAATTCACCCCTTCATATCATAACTCTCCTGCTCAACCACCTTTAATTGATCCGCAACTTCAAGCAGTTACCCCACCACCTATACCAGTTGAGGAACCACCTCAACCGCCTCCTTAGCCGCCAAGGCGAAGGAGAAATGCTCGAATGTCTGTGCGTGGGGGACCACGGTTCGTATCCCCTCATGGTTCAAGTTCTTACCCTCCTATTCCCGAGGACCCCCAAATGGGTGGACCCTCGCACGCGGTGCCGAAAGTCAATCCCCCGCCAGTTTCTCATGCACCACCGCCACCGCCAGTGGGTTTTGACAACCCGATACCAACATACCCAGGTTCGTCTGGGTATAACCCATATGGGTATCCAACCACTACGGAATATGGAGCCCATGACCCATACCTTACTGCAGCACAATACAATGCACTTTATCCTTCTTCTTACCCACCAATTTACCTAACTAGATATCCGGTACAAGGGTATCAATACCCACCATATCATCAACCTCCTCCTCCCCTACAGGAACAAACTCAGGAGATTCTGCAGAGGTTAGACCGGGTTGAACGTGAAGCCGATGAAACTAAGAAGAAGCATAATGGTTTTCTCAAGGGCCTTGCGAACCTTATTAAAGGCAAGAAGATGTAGGAAGTTGTTATTTTAATTTGTGTTGTCTTTTAATCAAGTCCCTGCGAGGACATTATTTTATTTTCTGTACCGAGTCCCTGCGTGGACTTACTTTCTATTCTGTAGCCCATGTGTGGGCATTGTGTTGTTTCAAGTCCCGTTTAGGGCATCGTTGTACTAGTTTCGTGATTTAATGAAGTTATTTTCGATTTTTAAATATGTATTTTATTGCATCATTATGTTATATCATTTCAAATCTGCCAAAGAAATTCTTAAAGGTATAACCTAGCCAAAAATATTAATGGCTATGATGGTACAACCTTTTTAAGAAAATAACTCCCTGTTAACATCTGAAAACATGTTAACATTCCTGATTGTGTGGAATGAAAAACCACACAAGCTTCCAAATGTACTTGAATCCTTCCAAGTCATTTTATAAGCCTATATGATCAATGTGAATCATGGCCAATAAACATCAATATGATGTATACACCTAAAACATCCATTTGAGATGTACGCTTACAAGCAAAGGTGTAATAATGACAATGATAGTTCTACTTTATAAACTTCTTGTCAATAAGGCGTTGGACTATGTTCGACCCTTAAAAGATCACTGATCTAGTAGATCATTGATTATAGTTTAATCATCCCTGTGACATGGCCTCTTGTGCTGTCTAAATGTCCTTCGAGACAAGCCTTGTGCTAAATTAAAATGTCTTTCATGACATTGACAGTTGTGATTTATATTCCCCTGTCTAATAAAATATAAAGAATTATATCTCATTGATTATTAATATTTTTAAAATGGTCTATATGGTTTAAATAATACCATGACCATCTAATCATCAATACGGTGATTTATTGCTTAATATACATTTAATTGTATGAGGTTTTGTAAAAACAGTTAACAAAAAGGTTTACAAAAAGTGGATCAACTCACATTGCTGTCTTAGATTATCCATTAGGGTTTCCTGGTGACAATCTATAATTTACACAAATGCACACGTGTTAGTATAATAACCCATTTTAACATTAGTAATACCCTCCCCGAGACGGCATTCCAACGACTACATCGGGCAGAACCACGACAGCCGTTACGAAACCCTAGATCAATCAGGCAGAGTATCTCATACGTATCCAGGGGTTATGATACTTACAACGGAGCAGAACTTCGCTATTTAGGGGGTATTAGATCCGAGTATAATGCCTACTATCAAAAATTTACGTTTAGAAAGAAAGATTTGAGCGAGTCGACTGAAGATCTGAGGCCTGCTACTTATAGGGCTTCACTTTGGGTTCTACGCGGCCCGCGTAAGAGAAGACAAGGGCCTACGCGGCCCGCGTCAACTCTGGTCAACGGGCTAGCTTGTCCGGATCATCGCCTAGCCTTGCCACGATGATGACACGTGTCATCACCGGGCTGCGCCACACCTTTGATCTCTAGCGGCCCGCGTAAGATCTCTAAGAGGTCTACGCGGCCCGTGACAAACCCAAAAACTCAATTTTTAATTATTTGTAATAATATTTAAGGTATTCGGGGCCCGTTTTCATGTATGGGGTGTATTTTTGGACATATTGGGATATTTTAAAATATATTAGGGTGTCGGAAAAATTCGAGGGTGTCGGTTTTCTTTAAGGTTGTTATATCCTCCCCACCTTGTTTTAGAGCTCATCCTCGAGATCTACTGGAATAGGTGTGGATATTTCCTTTGCATTTCTGATTCAAGCTCCCATGTATACTCAGGTCCTCTTTTGGAGTTCCACTTCACTATGACCAGAACTAGTCTCTTGTGCTTGAGATTTTTGACTTTCCTGTCTTCAATCTGCAGAGGCCTTTCTACAAACTTGAGTTGTTCATTTACCTCTATATCCTTAAGAGGTACCATCAGCGATTCATCGGCTAAGCATTTCTTGAGATTTGATACATGAAATACATCATGTATTCCTGCCATTTCCTCTGGCAGTTGTAGCTGATAGGCTACAGGTCCTATTCTTCTAATAATCTCAAAAGGTGCAACATACCTGGGACTTAGCTTTCCTCTTTTGATGAATCTTACCACTCCTTTCCAAGGAGAGACTTTTAGCAATACTTTATCTCCTACTTGAAATTCCAAGGGTTTTCGTCTATTGTCAGCATAGCTCTTCTGTCGATCACGTGCTGCTTTCAGTCGTTCCTTGACTTGAATAATCTCGTCAGTTGTTTCTTGTACTATCTCAGGTCCAGATAGTTGCTTTTCCCCAATTTCTGCCCAACAGACTGGGGTTCGGCACTTTCGTCCATAAAGTGCTTCGAATGGTGCAGCATTGATACTTGTGTGATAACTGTTATTATAAGAAAATTATATTAAAGGTAAATGATCGTCCCAATTACCTCCAAAATCAATTACACAAGCTCTAAGCATGTCTTCCATCGTCTAAATTGTCCTTTTGCTTTGTCCGTCCGTTTGAGGATGGTAAGCTGTGCTTAGATTTAACTTGGTTCCCATTGCCTTTTGGAAACTTGACCAAAAATGAGAGGTAAAATGGCTATCTCTATCAGAAACAATTGATACAGGTATTCCATGTAAAGAAACGATTTCATTTACATATAATTTAGCTAACTGTTCCATACTGAAAGTTTCTTTCATTGGTAGGAAATGATCTGACTTGGTTAGCCTATCTACAATCACCCAGATTGTATCATTACCTTTTCTTGTTTTGGGTAATTTGGTAACAAAATCCATTGTTATCAATTCTCATTTCCGCACTGGCATTTCTAATTGTTGTAGCAATCCTGAGGGTTTCTGGTGTTTAGCTTTAACTTGTGAACAGGTTAAACATGTCACACCCCGAAATATCAGAGCATGGCGTGACTGGACTGGTATCTTCATTGCACAGCGGAAGCAAATAAGCAAAGACTTTCTAGAAATTGAACGCCCGCTAAGTACTCAAATCCCCAATGGTTCTCCTATTCCAACCGTGCCATAACTTTGAAAAGTAACCTGAGAAAGAAACATGCGAAAAATCAACATAAAGTTGAGCGAGTTCATAGTTTGTTTGTAAAAGATTTGAAATAAATCTTTTTGAATAACCGATTTTTGAAGTATTGTTGAGAAAACGAATTTAAAATCATTTTCTTGTCAAGTTATATGGAAACTTTGTATGAAGACATGGTATGTATCTTGTATAATTCAAGTATTTCTGTATGTATCTAGGTTGTTAATGGGTTGCAAGGCCATTAACATGTGACACGACATAGGAAGCATCCAAACCATAGGCATTTTTCTAGTTGTCGATTCACGACTGAGATACAAAAGCACTGCTCGGTACTAGTTTTCACCAAGAGTGTGGCTGCCCGAAGACCCATTAGATCTAACCTTTTGTTATGCGGTCTTAGTATGTACACGATTAATGGTGCTTATGGTACCCTATTTGTGACACGATTTCTCGTATCTTCCCTCAATTCTTGTATTCATCATACCATTTGTAAACATTGTAACATTTGTAACATGTACTTCACCCCCGAAGTTATAATACTGAAAACAGTTAAAAGAAAAGGGGGAGCATGAACTCACTGGGTTGTCTCGTTTTACGTACGCAGACCGACCCAATCCCATTATTATACTAGGACAATCTCGTCCCTAATCATTAAGATCATTCACGTTTCGAAAATACGCATTTGTTTTGTAAAACCGGTATCTCTAGTACAAATCATTCGTAAACCATTTGAGTTCTTTGTAATCCATTCGTATCATGGTTTAGAAATATGAGTTTTCGTTTATCGATAAATTGTTTATTTTTGCAAAACTTGCATGTCTTTCCACCCCAAAAACATTTATAATATGTAAAACAGTGAAAAGGTGGGGTTATGAACTCACCTGAATATTCCTGTGCAAAGCTAGCTAAATACGACTTCGCGATGTCGTTTCCAAGACGAGACTCGCTAGCGTGCATTCTACAATATTCCTAACATGGAATATCTAATAAGTTTCTAATTAATGCGGTAACTAATCTACGTGTCACCGAGCTCTACCAAATCGTTAACTGAACGATTCAACATAAGTTATTAACTTAATGAAAACGATTAAGTTATACGTGTTAAGTCTTGTTTAATGTCGTTAATAGTCACTAAGTTTTAGAAGTACTTAGTTTCCGAGAAATTCGAGTATATAAATATTTATACAAAGATATAAATATACCGATAGGATAGTGAGTCGTCCCGTGAAACCGTACGTTGATATCTATAGTACGTCGTTTAGGCGTTTAAAATAAACATATAACTATATTTATTTTATAGACGAACACGAGTCGTTTGATGTTATGAAATAAATATATATAATCTATATTTATTTTTATAAAAAGGAGTCGTTTTGTTTGCTATTTGAAACAAATATATAGCTATATTTGTTTTATGAAACAATTTCGTATTGTTCGATTTTTGAAATAAATATAAACTATATTTATTTTTTTACGAAAAGATTTCGTATTGTTTGATACTTGAAAGGATTGTCGAAAGTAATAAAAGAATTGAAAATATTATTTCATGTTTTATTTTATAAAAGCATTGTCGAAATAATATCCAAATTGTCGTTTTTTGTAAGTTATAAAGTGTTGTCGTGAGTATTGTTACATTTGTATTTGTTTTTATAAAAAAATCACTTGAATACAATTGTTCGTTTTATAATAAAACGCGTTTGTTTTTACGGATTTTCTCTAAAAACGGGCAGAGTTTCCTCTGCTTTTGGACGCCCCGACAACACAAGTTGTCGTTATTTTTATCAAGATTCAACAATATTCAAACAATATACATGTAATTTGTTAAATATATTAAACGTAAACTACAATAAATTGGTTCGAGCTCGTTAGTCACGAAATAATAAAATTAGGAAAATAACGAAATAAATCGCCGTAAAATCTTTACCAATCTTCGCGTGTTGATACGTTTGACTGAGTTGCCCGGGTCAACTGAGTTGACCGAGTCGACTCACCGAGTTGACCAGGTTGACCCGGAACCAAATCTGACCCGAAATGTCGAACCATCACCGAACCAAGCTTGACCCGAACAATCTCTGACCCGGTTTGAGTGGACTTCACCCGAACTGAAGCTGAACAACTGAACATCATCAGTATCATCTTTCATCAGCCACCATCCATAACATCAGCAATCGTCATCGTCTTCATCAGAAACGTAAAAGAAAGGAATCGGAGAAACGGGGTCGGGAGTCTTACCGGAAACTCGTCGGTCCAAAAAGAACCACCACCGCTGGTCCTCCGTCGTTCCGCCGTAGACGGAGGCACCGGAAAACGGCTCCTCCTCCGCCGTCTCTCTCTCTCTCTTTTTGCTCGTCGCCGCCACGCGCCACCACCCGAAAGTGGTGGTGGTCGGTTGGTTCTGTCCGCCGGGAGCTCATTGGAAGAAGGGGGCTGTCCATTGTTGTTCGTCGTCAAGATACTCCACCCCCGCCGCCATCAGCGGCGGCGCTGCTGTCGCCGGAGTCTGGTCGCACACAAGGAACGAGGGAGAGAGGTGAGAGGCCAGTAGGTGTGTTTGGTTTGAGTGTGTGTTTATTGTTTGCATATGTATAGATCGAGAGTGAGGAAGACAGACATAATGTCTGTGTTTTTCTTGTGTGTGTGTATAAAAATAAATGTCTGCACAAATGAAATTAGGAGGGTGTGAACCCTTTTATAGAGATTTTGTAGATTTTGTTAGGATTTTGCAAATCTTGTGTAGATTTTTTAAAGATCTTATAGAGATTTTATAAGATCTTGTACATATTATGTAGGGAAACCGCTAATATTTTACGTGCAGGTTTAGGCTTGTGGGTTTTGGGCTTGGACCCGGGGCCCACAAGTCCATCTCATGTGTAAGTGGCCCGTAATTTCTACGAGACATGTTTTTAAATCCGAAATCACCGTAGCTTTGTAAAATAATATTTCAGAGTTAAAAACGTATAAAAATAATGTCGGTATCTGTTGTAGTCGCGTTCGTGCGTTAATAATCGTTCGTTGCCGTCTTTAATCCATTTTTCGAACCGGTTTCAACTACGATTGCTAAAATTTAATTACGAAGCTAGAATATATCATAAAAATTTAATATTTGTTGGCGTTGTCAGTATTTCGTACGGTATCAGTCCGTTGTCGCGTAATATTCAGCAGGTTTCTCTGTAAACCACCGTTCGCGCACTGTAAGGTCGTATAGACGTTCCTAGGCACTCCAGATGCCTAATTAAGTTAATTTGCGTCGTAAAAATTATTCATTTTTGCGTTAATCGCCTGTTAATCACGTAATTAGGAGCCGTAAATCACCGGTTGTCACAAAACATTTGGAAACATGGGCTGCTATGTCCTTTTTCATTCCTATCTACCAGAAATTCTTTCTTAAATCCTGGTATATTTTATCACTTCCTGGGTGCATTGTATACTTAGATTTATGGGCTTCTTCTAATATACGATGACGCAGGTTCCCTAATTTAGGTATCCACATTCTCTTTTTATGAAATCTCCAAATTCTATCTGTTCCTTGTTCTAATTCCTTAATCATACCTTTTAACTTTTCAGTATCATCCTTGATTACTGATTCTTGTGCTTCTCTTATCTGATCATTTAAATCTACTAGTAGATTTAATTTAAGAGAACGTACCCTTTTTGGCTTGTCATGATACTTTCGGCTTAAAGCATCAGCAACTACATTTGCTTTTCCTTCGTGATACTGGATATCACAATCATAATCACTAAGCATCTCCATCCAACATCTTTGTCTCATATTCAATTCCTTTTGCCCAAAAACATACCTTAAACTCTTATGATCTGTGAATATGGTAAACTTACTACCATAAATATAATGTCTCCAAATTTTCAAAGAAAAAATTATTGCTCCTAATTCTAGATCATGGGTTGAATAATTTTCTTCATGATTCTTAAGTTGTCTAGAGGCGTAAGCTATAACTTTTTGACGTTGCATTAGCACACATCCATAACCTAACTTAGAAGCGTCACAATAGATTACAAAGTCTTCAGTTCCTTCTGGTAACGCTAGTATGGGTGCATGGGTTAATCTATGTTTAAGAATTCTAAATGCTTCTTCTTGCTTTGGTCCCCATTCAAACTTAATGGATTTACAGGTTAACTTAGTTAAAGGAATGGCTATTCTAGAAAAATCTCGAATAAATCTTCTATAATAACCGGCCAATCCTAAGAAACTTCTAACCTCGGTTGGTGATTCAGGGGTTTTCCATTTGGTAATTGCCTCGATCTTAGTTGGATCCACATGAATTCCTTCATGATTAACTAAGTGTCCAAGAAACTGTACTTGCTCTAACCAAAACTCGCACTTTGAAAACTTAGCATAAAGCTTTTCCTTTCTTAATAGACTTAAAAGTGCGTGCAAATGCTTTGCATGTTCCTCTTTACTTTTAGAATAAATTAGAATATCATCTATAAAAACAATTATGAATTTATTCAAATATGGCTTACATATTCGGTTCATCATGTCCATAAATGCGGCTGGGGCATTGGTTAAACCAAATGGCATGACAGTAAATTCATAATGGCCATACCTTGTTCTGAAATCGGTTTTAGGAATGTCCTCTTCCTGTACCTTTAATTGATGATATCCTGACCTTAAATCGATTTTAGAGAAAAATCGAGCTCCTTGCAGTTGATCGAACAGATCATCGATTCTTGGTAATGGATACCGATTCTTAATTGTGACTTTGTTCAATTCACGGTAGTCAATGCACATACGCATTGATCCATCCTTCTTTTTAACGAATAAAATCGGTGCTCCCTATGGTGATGAGCTTGGCTGTATGAATCCCTTCTCTAATAATTCATCTAACTGTTCTTTAGTTCTTGCATTTCTGCTGGTGCCAAACGGTAAGGTGCTTTGGCAATTGGTGCTGTTCCTGGTAATAGGTGAATTCTGAATTCAACTTCCCTGTCTGGCGGTAGTCCTGACAATTCTTCTGGAAATACATCTGAAAACTGAGACACTACTGGAATGTCTTTTAGTTCTTTACCTTTAGTGTTAGTGATTATGGAGATCAAATACACTATAGATCCTTTTCTTATATAACTTGCAGTTTTCATCACAGAGACGAATTTCGTGGATCTAGATGGTTTATCACCTTTAATTGTGATCTTTTCACCCTTTGGTGATTTTACTTGAATTGACTTTTGATCACATAAAATACTGGCTTTATTGGCTATTAACCAATCCATTCCTAAAACGACATCAAATCCTGCCAGATTCATTGGGTAAAGATTTGCACTATATTTTTGGTTTAAAAATTCTACTCTTGCTCCCTGCAAGATTTTAGAAATCCTAACCGTTTCTCCATTTGCTGTCTCGACTAGAAATTCTTGTGAGAGTTTAGTTAATGGTTGATTAAGAAGTTTGCAAAATGAAGTATTAATAAAACTTTGGTTTGCACCAGAGTCAAATGATACTTTAGCAAAAACATCATTAACTAAAAACGTACTGGCTATGACATCCGGAATCATTTTGGCTTCATCTGCAGTCAGAACAAATGCTCTAGCATTTTTAACGTTCTTGTTGTTCGCAGCTGGAGCCAATTTCGGATAGTTCGGCTTGATATGACCTTTTTCTCCACAGTTGAAACATAGTCCATTACTGGATTTTCTCCTGCAATCTTCTTCCTTGTGTCCTGGTGCCTTACAGAAATTGCAGTGAGTGAAGCATTTTCCCGAATGCTTCTTCTTGCAGACCTTGCAGTATGGTGCAGAGGTAGAACCTATATTCCTACGGTTGGAATTCCCAAAACGGAATTCTTGGGTAAGCCTTTGAGTTAGGTTTCTTCTCTGGTCTTCTTCTCTAGTACGGATTAATTCAACAGTCAAGGTGTTTGCTAATTCTACAGCTTCTTCTATAGTTTGGGGTCTAGCTGCCTTGACTACATGTCTAATCTCTCCGATTAATCCCCAGATGTAACGTGAGATTAATACCGGTTCAGGTGATGCAAGGGTTGGTACTATTCTAGCGTATTCAAAGAATGTGGTAGTATAACCCTTACTATCTACCCCGGTCATCCTAAGGTTCAGAAACTTATTAGCTATTTGTTCCTTTTCATTGGGAGGGCAGGATTTCCTATCTACCATATTTTTAAATTCCTCTCATTCCATATTATAAACCCTATCACTTCCTCTGGATTGGAGGATAGTGTTCCACCATTCTAATGCTGAGTTCTTAAATAAATTAGAAGCAAACATTATCTTGTCTTCTTCGGCACACTTGCTTATTTTTAAAACAGCCTTAGTCTTTTCTATCCAGCGTAGAGCTGCAATGGGGCCTTCATTGCCTGAGAATTCTATTGGTTTGTAGAACCAGAATTCTTTGTAAGAACAACCATAAGGCATGGTTCTTCTTCTTTTGGGAATGGGTACTTGAAGTACGGGTCCATTGTTCACGCTGTTTTCTGGTTCAATTGGTCGCTTACTGCTATGTTTACTTTTATTATCAGCATCCTTAACAGTTTGAAGAATAAATGGCATTGCATCTATAATTACTTGTGCCACTATGTGTTGGATAGCACTATTATCCATTTGGTTTCCATTGTTATTGATGCTCGGATTCTCATTAACCACGTTAATGTTACTCTGGTTATCGTTATTCAGATTTTCTTGATTTCCTTCGTCGGCCATCTGAATTTTAAACATTTACCCCATATTAATATCACAAAATAATATTTAATATAGTCAATCACATGACACGCATTTTGGTCAAAAGCGTCGATCATTGCTACTTACTCTATTCATATATTATGCATCTATTACACACCATACTGAAATTAAAAATTACAATACCAACTGAAATAAAATTACACTAATAATAGTAGGCATCCGTAGTTTTTTTTTCATACAGATACACACATATTATATTATTATTATTTTATTATTATTATTATTACTACTACCGTCTCCACCGTCACATTCACGGATATTGATTCATCCAAAAATCCATATTGCGCTCGTCATACTTCCAGACGAGTCGCTCTCCCACCTGTCTCATTCGTTCACTACTTTCTAAAATTTCCTCACCAAATGTCCTAAGTTCTTGTACGTTTTCTGTACTCATTGGGGGTGCAGGTTCTAGGACTAGGTTCGGAAGCTGGGGTGCAGGTTCCTGGTACGGAGGTGTAGGGGCCAGGAATTGGTAAGCATTCTCTAAAATCTCCCTAATGAATACATCGTGGTAATAGGGATCTAGAGGATCTAACCCTGGGTAGGCTCCTATGTTTGGCATGGGCATGTCTTCATGTATTGGGTAACGTTGCACATAGTCCCTATTGTCGTCCCACCAGGGGTCGTAATTTGGGTCTAAGGGATTTGGTGCAGGTACCCTAGGTATTTCTTCCGGGTTGAAGTCATGCATTTCTATTTGATTTTTGGGGTTTTCTATTTCCATTGGTTGGTCAGGAATTGGTGGTTGTGATTGGGGTGCTATCATTTGTTCCAGGTTAGGGTCAGCTGCAGTGGTTGCTAAGATGTGGATGTTGGCTATACCCCTATTAATCATATCTTGGGCATAGGCATCGGTCTCTCTTTTAACTGCTGCTAGTGCTCTCTGGTCTTGTAACTTTTTCATACGCTTCATACGCTCGTGTGCCCCTCGACTGAACCATCCTCTCTTTTTCTGAGGGAATGGCTCCTTGGATTTGGCCTTAAACATGAATATTCCTTCTTCCGTATCAGCAGAGTACCCTGAGAGGGCAGGCTGAGAAGAGGAGGTACCTTCACTTCTAGGCGAACCAGACATTTGACGGTACGTGTCAGATGGTCCTTGGTCACTCATACTGTAAACTAACAAATAGTCAAATAACACATAACAAGAAATACAGTTATGCACGTACTCCCGTAATTTATTTCCTAACAGACTAAATTTTGATGTCAGAAGAACACTTATGTGGCTGAATCAGTGGCTTAGCTCTGATACCACCTTCTGTCGCAACCCCCGATCCCTAATCCCTGGGAACGGGCGGCCGCGAGCCAGTTTCAGTGGTATCATGTATTGTCTAATTTGGCAGCGGAAATTTTCATCTGGACCGTAGTTAGGAAATATTTGATCAGAGTAAAATACACACGTTTTCATAGGAATAAATCATATTTTATTTAATAAAAATATCTATTTTATTGTAGGTAACTTTATTGCCACTTTTCCAAGCCTTCAGTGATGTCCAGCTGGCTTCTATTTGGTTTTCACAATTTGTTACCTGAAACGCGTTTTAAAAACATTTGTCAGTGGGAAATACTGGTGAGTGAATTCCAGTTTAACCAAGTTTAAATAAAAACCATTGTACAGTATTGAGGGCGATCTCGCAATTATATTTGTTTCCAAGTTATAACAATTAACATCCATGGTACTGTCAGACCCGACTTGTGGAAATGTTACTCCTTGACCAGGTGGTAACAAATTTTGTATACAAAACCCCAACATACCCATGATAATTGTATTCTTACAAATACTCAAAAACTGCTTAATATACATTTAATTGTATGAGGTTTTGTAAAAACAGTTAACAAAAAGGTTTACAAAATGTGGATCAACTCACATTGCTGTCTTAGATTATCCTTTAGGGTTTCGTGGTGACAATCTATAATTTACACAAATGCACACGTGTTAGTATAATAACCCATTTTAACATTAGTAATACCCTCCCCGAGACAGCATTCCAACGACTACGTCGGGCAGAACCACGACAGCCGTTACGGAACCCTAGATCAATCGGGCAGAGTATCTAATACGTATCCAGGGGTTATGATACTTACAACGGAGCAGAACTTCGCTATTTAGGGGGTATTAGATCCGAGTACAATGCCTACTATCAGAAATTTACGTTTAGAAAGAAAGATTTGAGCGAGTCGACTGAAGATCTGAGGCCTGCTACTTATAGGGCTTCACTTTGGGTTCTACGCGGCCTGCGTAAGAGAAGACAAGGGCCTACGCGGCCCGCGTCAACTCTGGTCAATGGGCTAGCTTGTCTGGATCATCGCCTAGCCTTGCCACAATGATAACACGTGTCATCACCGGGCTGCGCCACACCTTTGATCTCTAGCGGCCCGCGTAAGATCTCTAAGAGGTCTACGCGGCCCGCGACAAACCCAAAAACTCAATTTTTAATTATTTTTAATAATATTTAAGGTATTCGGGGCCCGTTTTCACGTATGGGGTGTATTTTTGGACATATTGGGATATTTTAAAATATATTAGGGTGTCGGAAAAATTCGAGGGTGTCGGTTTTCTTTAAGGTTGTTATAATTATTGTTTAATATAGTACCCAAATCATGGCTGGATCTGATGAAGTAAACAGTCATCCACGGGAAGGAAACAATAATGAGGCCAGAATAAATCTTACAAACGCTGAACTGCAAGCTATGATTGACACCGCAGTTGCTCAAGCGGTAGATAAGATATTCAAGGAACCGAGTAGTGTTCGGTCCAAAACTCACTCAAAACCCTTATCACAGTCACATGCATCTAGAAGGGATGAATCTCAGCATTCATCCAATCAAAAATCCGAGCCTCAAAAAGTGGTGCCAAACCAGACTCCTAAGTACAAAAAGAGTTGTACTTATAAGTACTTTGTTTCTTGTAAACCGAGGGATTTTACAGGAGAAAAGGGAGCAATTGACTACATGAAATGGTTAGACAAAATGGAGACTGTAATTGACATTAGTGGATGTGCTAAGGAAGACATAGTTATGTTTGTGTCTCAATCTTTTAAGGGCGATGCCCTCACTTGGTGGAAAGCGTTAGTACAGTCCACTGGAAAGGTTCATCTGTATAACCTTTCGTGGAGCAAGTTTGTAGATCTTGTAAAAGATACATATTGTCCTCAGCATGAAGTTGAGAGGATTGAAACTGACTTCCTCACCTTGGTGATGAAGGATTTAGACTGTAGGTCCTATGTGACCAGTTTCAACTCGATGTCAAGGCTTGTACCATATTTAGTCACTCCTGAACCCAAACGCATTGCGCGTTTCATCGGTGGTTTAGCCCCTGAAGTAAAAGGAAACATCAAGGCTTCTAAGCCTACTACGTATAGATCTGCTGTTGATCTATCTTTGTCTCTTACTCTTGATATTGTGAGGAGTAGAGCCAAGAGAACTACCGATGACGGGAAAAGGAAGAGGGAGGAAGACAAGTCCTCTTAATCAAACAAAAAAGAACAAAGGTAACTTTGGTTTTAAGAAAGGGCAGTCGAATGACAAACCCAGGTGCAAGAGCTGCAACAAAAGGCACTTTGGAAGGTGCAACCAAGACCCACAAGCTAAACCATGTGGGATTTGCAAAAAGAAAGGGCACAAGTCTGTTGAGTGCCGAAATATCAAAGATGCAACCTGCTATGGTTGCAATGAAAAGGGGCACATCAAGACCAATTGCCCCAAGACTGCTAAGAAGCCCGAGGAGGCGAAGAAAAACAATGCGAGAATTTTTCAAATGAATGCAAGGGAAGCGGTGAACGACGAGAACGTCATAACGGGTACCTTCCTCATTAATAATAATTATACTAGAGTCTTATTTGATTCAGGTGCTGATAAGTCTTTTGTAGACCATAAGTTTTGTAAGTTACTGAATCTGCCTATTAAGACTCTAGACATAAAATATGAAGTAGAGCTTGCCGATGGTACCTTAGAAACAGCTTCAACTCTTCTTGATGGATGTTTCATATCCATTAAGAATCATTCTATCCCGCTATCCCTCTTGCCAATGAAATTGGCTGGGTTTGATATAGTTTTGGGCATGGATTGGTTATCGCATAACCAAGCCCAAATTGCCTGTGATAAAAAGCTAGTTATTATCCAAACCCCTTCTGGGGAATCCATCACTATCCATGGAGACACACAGTATGGGTTGCCCAACAATGTGACCATTCTCAAAGTATCAAGGTATTTGAAGAACAAATGCGTCATTTACATGGCACAAGTATCAATAAACGAACCGAAACCCAAGATTGAAGACATTCCTATTATCTCTGAATATCCTGATGTCTTTCCTGATGATCTACCTGGATTACCTCCTGAGAGGCAAGTTGAATTCAGGATAGATATTCTCCCAGGATCCGCACCAATAGCACGAGCTCCTTATCTTCTAGCGCCTACCGAAATGAAAGAGCTCAGGACCCAATTGGATGACCTACTGGAGAAAGGTTTCATACAACCTAGCTCTTCGCCTTGGGGAGCTCCAATATTGTTCGTAAAGAAAAAGGATGGATCAATGCGCCTATGCATTGATTACCGTGAACTAAACAAAATAACGATCAAGAATCGATATCCCTTACCCAGGATCGACGACTTATTTGATCAGCTCCAGGGGGCAAGTTTCTTTTCAAAGATTGATTTTAGGTCTGGATATCATCAACTTAAGGTCCGAACTGAAGATGTGCCTAAAACGGCGTTTAGAACAAGGTATGGACATTTCGAGTTTTTAGTGATGCCTTTCGGGCTCACTAATGCGCTAGCAGCTTTCATGGACCTCATGAATAGAGTCTGCAAACCATACCTAGATAAGTTTGTCATTGTCTTTATAGACGACATACTTATCTACTCTCGTAATCAAGTTGATCATGAGAAGCACCTTCGATGTATCTTAGGATTGCTTCGACAGGAGAAGTTGTATGCTAAATTCTCCAAATGCGAATTCTGGCTTCGTGAAGTCCAATTCCTTGGACATGTTGTTAATGGACATGGCATCCAAGTAGATCCCGCCAAGATAGAAGCCGTTATGAATTGGGAAGCACCGAATACGCCAACATAAATTCGCAGCTTTCTGGGTCTAGCTAGATATTATAGAAGATTCATTAAGAACTTCTCAAGAATAGCTGCCCCATTGACTTCTTTGACCCGTAAGAATGTAAAATTTGATTGGGGTCCAAAATAACAAGAATCCTTTGAGATTCTTAAGCAGAAGAGTTTTTTCGTTTATTGTGATGCATCACACACCGGTATGGGTTGTGTACTTATGCAAAAAGGCAAGGTGATTGCCTATGCATCACGACAACTAAAGGTGCATGAAAATAATTACACCACCCATGACTTAGAGTTGGGTGCCGTTGTATTCGCACTAAATTTATGGAGACACTACTTGTACGGAACAAAGTGTGTGATCTATTCGGATTACAAAAGTCTTCAACACTTATTTAATAAAAAAGAGCTCAATATGAGACAGCGCCGCTAAATGGAAACTTTAAATAATTATGATTGTGAAATTCGCTACCATCCCGGCAAGGCGAATGTAGTCGCCGATGCCTTAAGCCGAAAAGAGAGAGTTAAACCTATCAAGATTAATGCTAAGAGCATTGAACTGAAGAATAGCCTGAGTGAAAGGCTATTAGCTGCACATAAATATGTTGTTTTGGAAGCTAACCTTCAAGATGAAAAGTTAGGTGTAACTGCTGAACAGTTAACACCTGGCAAGGATGGAATTCTCAGACTATATGGAAGAATCTGGGTTCCCATTCACGGAGGACTTCGAGATGTAATCCTCCAGGAAGCTCACAACTCTAAATATTCGGTTCACCCTGGAGGTGACAAGATGTATCAGGATTTGAAAGCTAATTATTGGTGGATAGGATTGAAGAAATCTATCGCCACCTATGTAGCTAAGTGCTTGACCTGTGCTCAGATTAAAGCTAAACATCAAAAGCCATCAGGTCTGCTTCAACACCCTGAACTTCCCACATGGAAGTGGGAAATGGTAACTATGGACTTTATAACCAAGTTACCTAAAACAAAGCACGGAAATGATACCATATGGGTTATAGTTGATAGACTGACTAACTCAGCACATTTCTTACCCATCAAGGAGACTCATAACTCTGACAAGTTAGCCCAGCTATACGTGGATAAGATTTGTTGGTGCATATGTCTGTTGACTTCGTCTTGTATCAAGTCTTGTAATAGAAATGATAGATCTAGGTCACGGAGTACGAGGAAACTGGGAAATAGGCTGAAAAAGTCACACGAAATAGCAGTTTCGTGCGAAATTACTTGGCTATAAATACTAGGTCTAATCATTTCATTTGTAACTTTGTGATTTTGGAGCCGAGGTGCTGCCAAATTGTCTCCAGCCATTGTAACGTTGTATAATCAATACAAGAGACTGTTAAAGTGTATAACAAGCTGAACGAAGATCAAATCTTTGAATTCCGCCTCTGATTTGATCCGAGAACTCTTCTGAATGACTCGTTAGGTCGCCAAAACGATCCTACAAGTGGTATCAGAGCTCAGGAGGAAGAGTTCTTACCGATTTAGCTTGTTTTCACTGAAAATTCTGACTTCTACTCATTCTTTCACGTTTTTAACTGAATTTTTCAAAATTGAACGGGTTTTACGGTCCAAATTACATGATTTTTTGATATGTTGTGCGAAAACACCTGATCTACAACCCTACCAAGTTTCAGATCTTAATTCGAAGCCGTTTGGGAGAAATCTGAGTTTTTCGGTCCGAAATCGCGTGACGTCAGACCCATTTCGCACGAAATACACCTATTTCGCTTGAAAAGTCCTTAATTTCGCACGAAATACACCTATTTCGCTTGAAAGTGTACTCATTTCGCACCAAATAACTTCATTTCGTACGAAATCAGATCTATTTCGCGTGAAATACATCATTTCGTGTGAAGAGTCTATTTCGTTTGAAAGTGCTTATTTCGTGTGAATGTGTCACCATTTCGCATCAAATATCTCCATTTCGCGTGAAATTGGTAATTCGTTTGAAAGGGTCGGTCAACATCTGAAACATTAATTGAAATTGTCAATACGTGTCAGCTTTATTAATAATCAAAAGTCATTTGATGCACGAGAATTGACAGATAGTTGTCAGCTTGAATTGATTTATCATAAAAGTTGGTTACTTTTGAAAATGGTGAGAGACCCAATGAACTTGCAAGTCACGTGATGCACTAGATTTGATAGAGTCTTATTTTCGGTCCAATCAGAAACTGAAATATCAAATCTTATCAGTATTGCATGTGATCTTTGCAAAGATTGTCAGCCATTTGCGTATGAAGCAATTGATTGTGTATCAGTTTGTCACGTGAGTATCTAGGACAAAGGTTTGCATGTGATTAAAGTTGAGAGGTCCAATGACATTGAATTGAGTATTAAAGAGTGTCGGCCATTAACTCATTGATGAGATATATCAAATAACACATCGGCCCAAGGTTGTTTCTGTTACATCATGTGAACATTTAATTGTTGACAGTCCACTACATCGAATCACTATCCGAGACTTTGCACAAACAATTTTTATCAATTTACAATTGAAGATTATCGACCCATGTGAATTTGTTGTAATCAATATCTCGGCCAAAGATGTTTGTTACCAATCCATGTGATCTTTTGGATTAGTGTCAGGAACATTAAAATCTTGCTTGAAATTTGATAACCCAATAATTGAACGGCCCAATCAAAAGATTTAAAATCAATTTGTCAATCTATATTTGTCGGACCAATCAATTGTTAACAGAATAATTAAAACAAACGGCCCAATCATATTTTTTAAAAATTTGAAGTTGTCGGCCCAGTGGGTTTGTTGGTCCAATTAAATCAGTAGGTATAAAACTGTTGTCGGACAGTGATTTCAAATACCAATAAAGTGCATGTGAAATTGAACCAGATTTGTCGTTTGACATCACATTGGGTCACAATTCTATTCAAGGGATTTTATTTGTTCAAAGGTTTAAAGTTCAACAAATCGAGCGGCAATCCAAACGAGTTGCCACCCGATCCTAACCAGTTCTATTTGTCTGTGTTTCAGGTGTTTGTCAAGCATCGGATACCCGTCCGAGCGAATTCCCACCCGATCCATTGTCACCTGATTTTTGTCACTCAATCGGATATTCATCTGATTCAGTGGTTTGATAAAGTGATTGAACTAATCTTAGATTGAGTGAATTTTCGTATCGTTTGAAAATCTGTCTTCGTGAATCTTTCAATACTGAAACATGGATTCTGAGTTCTATAACTCATCTTTCGGAAATGGTATGCTTGTTCAGACTCCAGCAAGTATCAAACAGAAGTTTGATAGTTTTACAGCTATCAGGGGAGAATCTACAAAAGAGTTGATCGAAAGGTATTGCAAGTTATATGTAGAGATGAAGCGTTTGAACATTTGTAAAAGAGATGACGAGTGGGTTGACAAGTTGGCAAATGCTTTACCGAGTGATGAGTGGGGCACATATCTGTTGATTTGGAAGAAAAATATGGAATATGTTGGCTTCAATTTGAGCACGTTCATTGAGAAGATTGAAGCTCAAGAACTTGAACTCCATAAGATTAAGAAAATGAAGTCTGATTCAGGAGAGGAATTATCAGATGAAGAAAGCGACGATGACAGTGAAAAAAATTCGAATACTTGAAAATTATCAAAGAGAATTATCACCTGAAAGTTATAATTTTTATTTTGCAGGTAAGATGGAAGAGATCAAAGAAAGACAAGCTGCAAGAGAGAAGAATCAGAAAGCAGCAATTGTTGAAGTAAAAGTCAAATCTGAGGAAAATGTTCAAGTGGTAAAGAAGCAGGATAAAGAAGTTTCAGCTATCAAGGTTGAGAAGGAAGCTGAAGCTGAAACAATGTCTTCGAAGTGCTTAAACTGTGATAAATCTGGAGCAGACAATGTCAAACTCTTGAAAGATGTGGAGAGTTTGACATTGGAAAACAAAAAAGTTAAAAGAAAATGAAAAAGTTTTTCAAAATAAAATAACATTTTTAGAAAATGAAAAGTTAAAAATTGAAAAATATTTTGAAAACAAAATAAAAATTTCAGAAAATGAAGATTTTTGGATAAAATTGGAAAATAAAAATTTAAAAGAAAAAGAAACAAAATTTCAAAGTCAAATAAGAGTTTTAGAAAATGAAAAATATGTTCTTGAAAAGAATAAATTTGAAAATGAAAAGGCAATAAATTCTCATCGTGAAAAAATCTCTCAACTTGAAAAAGAAGTTGAGAATGCTAGAAATAAAATTGCTGAGTTAGAAAAGATATTGAAAGGTTTTGTGACCTCGTTTGCAATGCTAGATCATATATGTCCAAAACCGATCAATGAAATTCCAATAAGTGACAATGTCACAAATTATGACAATGTCATAATTGAAGATTGTGATGATAAATCTGATGATGAAAATGATAAACAGAAAATATTTTTGAAATTAAAAGAAAAATTTCAAGAAACTGTTTTACAATCTACTGAAAGAGGTGAATGCTCAACGCAAAAACCTTTTAAGAAGAATGTAGAACAAAAACAAAACCAAAATTTGAAAAAATTTCAAAACAACAATAAAAGATCATCAGTTCAATCATCCAATCGTTATAAAAAACCACAAAAATTTGAAAATCAAAACTCACAAAAAGTTGGTAATAAGTGGTGCAGGTTTGACCACAGTGCTCAAAAGTCAAATCAAGATTACAGGAGAAGTCATGATTACCACAAGGCCAAACAGTGTTATGATCTAAATGTTTGGATTGATAATGGAGAATGGTATGATAACAGAGTATGTTACAAATGTGGTTTTCAAGGACACATTGCTGTTAACTGCCAGAGTCAGAGATTGGAGACGAGGAGATGCTATGAATGTCAAATCAAAGGTCATATTGCCAGAGATTGCCCAATGAAATCAAAGAGAAGATCGAGGGCTGAATCTCATGGGATGGTGAAGAAATCAGTCAAAACTGATGAAAAGCCCAAACAACAGAAAGTGAAAGAACAGAAAGTGAAACTTTCACAAGAGCAGAAAGATAGACTGAGAAAGAAAAGAAAGAAAGCAAGGGAGTATCTTGAAAAAGTTTTGTCCTCAGATACAACCAGAAAATTAGATAACAGTTCTGATAAATCGTTTTGCTCTCCAAAGAATGATCAGTCAAGTAAAATGAATTCATCAGATACAAATCTGAGGACAGAAGAGAGAGTAAAGAAAGAAAAAGTGGTTAATCAAAAGATTAACAAATCAAAGAAAGTGAGATTTTCACTTCCTGGCGATGAATTTGTTTCTTCGGAAACAAAGGAGCCACGTGTTGGCGATGAATCTGATTCGTCAAAGTCAGAGGAGCCACCAGTTGAACAAAAAGAAGAAAATTCAGTTCCGCCAATGGATGATGTCAATTTTCCACCATTGCGGACTGAAAATTTTAAACAAAATGTCGAAAAAGCTTTTAATAGCAAAGTGAAAAATATTTTTGGAAAAATGGTCAAGGGTAAGCTAAAAGGGGTAAAAGAATTTTATGAAGCAAAAGGAATGATCAAACCCCGAGTGAAATTGAAAAGGTCACACCCAAAGCTGGTCAGGCTTGGGTGCCTGCATTCTTTGCTTAAAATCCTGACTTGCCAGAACTCCCAGGTTGGTAATTGGGTAGTAGGAGTCGGCATCTTTCTTGAAAAATATCACAGATGTGAAGGGTGGTTGTTATGTGATATTTCGACTTACAAGTGGTTAATCAAGGACATTAAGTTGTACTTGATTTAACTATCTTACAAGTGGTATGATTATTGGAAATTGTTTTTGTGATAAACCTACAAGTGGTTGAAAAACAATGTGATGAAACCCCATGTTTGTGAAATGGCAAACAAAACTAATTTTCCGAAAAAAACCATTTTGATTAAAACAAACTTAAGTGTTTTGAAATCATAATGGGAAAATAGTTTGTTGTCAGGGGGAGTTCTGATTGTTTAAGCCAAGTGGATGGCGAATTGAGGCAATTCTCATCAGTTTGTCATTTTATTTGTACAGTTTATTGTTTTCAATTTTTCCCAGAAAATCAAAATTGAAACACATTTTGATTTTAGGGGGAGTAAGAAAATTTAGAAATTTTGAAAATTTGAAAAATTCAAAAACATGATAAAATCTAAAAGGTCAAAAACATTAAAAAAAATAAAAAATGAGTTTTGTTGTGAATAAGAGGAAATGATAGTAAAATCAGTGGACTATCACAGCATGCTAAAGAAATGGAATGTCAAATGTGATAAACGGTCTCACTAATGATGTGACAATAGGCTCAGCTAGACTAGTAGATTTGCAATAACGATACAAACCTAAATGAAAAAGCCTAGTTCTAGTGGGAAACGCGATTGAAAGCATAGTACTTAGTTTTGTCCTTCTTGATTGTGTACCTGCTCGGTAATCGCTGATTGTTGAAAGACATAAAATTGGTCAAGTCTGTGAACTTTCACAACTTTGCTAAAAAGTCACTGTGATTGTGCATTTTATATTGCAAAGATTTAAACTTGTTTTATTTCTTTATTTTGTCTAAGCATTGGACATCCTCTGCGTATACGTGAGTATCGAACTGGATGTTAGTGCCTAAACATTCTGCTTTATTTTCTTTGGTGTTTCGTTTAAGCTTTGGATCACCTCTGCGTATACGGGAGTATCGAACTGGTGGTTAAAGCCTAAACAATTTCAACTTGTTTTTATTTCTTTGTTTTGTTTAAACATTGGACTTTCTCTTCGTATCGAAAGATCGACCTGGTTGTTAATGTTTAAACATTCTGCTTTGTTTTCGCACATATCATAGTTGATGAAAGTTTAAAGGCATTACTTGAGTTAGTGTATTGCATGATGAGTGGATATGCTGAGATCGTGGGGTCCATAAGAATTTAGTGCAAAATTAATATACCCTAACGTATCGGTAAGCATTTCAAAAGTTTTTAAATTGAGTTTAAGAGGATAACTATATCGTCAATCAACGTAAATCGTTTAGATCTTAGAATGTTTAAAGCTTAACGGTGCTGGTGATTTGTCTCAAAAACTGATATGATCCTCTTACACGAACTCACAAAAATATTGTTTGTTTGTATATATTTCTTTACTGCATTTCTTTAAAAGAAAATTTCTAAAAAGAGTTTCGACAACTGATGTTGAAGAGCTAATTTTCAAAATTCCAAATGCTAAACATGATGAATAACAGGGTTGGGGAGTGATGTGTTCAAAATGTAACATATAAATTTCATCAAATGAGGCATAAAACTAACCCTTTTTTAGTACTAATGTTGGAAAAAGTGTGCTTTTGTCTTCCTTTTGTATTTTCAGGATTAAATGACCTCAAATTAACAAAAGAAGCAAAAAGACATCAAAATCTAACATAAATACAAGAAAAGGAACAAAACGTGACATGCCCGACCCCACGACAACATCTTCCCAAGCAAAACAAGATATCAGAAGACTGAACACGCCCCGTGCTCAGCCAGCACGGGGGCGTGCCCAAGTGTCAGCAGAAAACACAAAGTGGTAGAAGTTTCTATTGCCCACCACGGGGCCGTGCTCAGCGGACACGGGGCCGTGGTCAACTATAAGATTCGCACAATCCAGCAAATCTACATAGTACAAAGATTCTTCTGCACCACGGGGTCGTGCTCAGCGGACACGGGGGCGTGGTCAACTAATAAGACAAAGCTGCATTAAATGAAGAAAGAGAAGGATGTGGACACGGGGCCGTGCCCGAGCTTTTGTTCAGCCTATAAATAGAAGTGCTTGGCTCAAGCTCAAACCATCCCTTGGCACACCACCTCTCTCACACTTCACCCACCACCCACCACCACCATAACACCATCATCCAGCACCATCATCCATTGTCCATCGTAGAGTGTGTGAGTCGTCTCGGGATCCAAGATTGATCGTAAGAGTTCTTGACAATCAAGGCCATGTTTGCCTAAGTCTCTTACATCACTTGGTGAAGACAAAGTGTCTAGTGTAATACTTTTTATTTCTAATCTTTTCGCACTTTTTATTTGGTTTCGTATTAATGACTTTAATAACTAGTTGCTTATGTTGAAGGTGATCTTTCTTTATCGTTTGTCCGTGGTGTCTTGAAATTATTTTACTGTCTATATAAAATAAAAGATTTTCACCATTCATATCTCCACGGTCTATATGGAGGTATGTTGGCTACCTGGTCGGGGGTTAAGGGAACGGTTTGGTAAAGGTCTTGCCATTGTTCAGCGTTTAGAGGTCCTGCAATGGACCTGGGTCAAATTTAGTAGGACCTCCTTCAATACTTAACGGTATTGGATGGCGGGGGTCCAAACTCTTTGATCCCCTCATAAGTTAACTACTATTAATACTATAACCCGGCTATTTAGGACTGTATCCCTGCTGACTCAGACTACTTAGCCGAGGGTAACGTCACCTCCAAAAGAGGGGCCTACCATAATATTGCATTAATAACTTAATTAATTATCTTCCAATAATCCACCCTTTTAGGATTGTATCCTTGCTGACTCAAACTACTGGGGTGAGGGTAACGTCACCTTCAAAAGAGGGGCCTACTACAATAACTAAGATAATCTCTTAAATATGTGCAAAAGTGCGGAAATAATCAAAGGTTACACTAGATACGAGTCGGAACCAAGTGATTCATCTTGTCTATCTGTTTTTCTTTTTATTTTTAATTTCAGCATTTTAGTTAGTTTTTATTTTTTTTAGTATAAAACATTTTTCTAACTTTTTATTTTGATTAGACGTTGAGAATAAACCGGTACTAAAAGCTCTTGTGTCCTTGGACGACCTCGGTATCTTGCCAACACTATACTACGCTCACGATGGGTGCACTTGCCCATATGTGTGTTTAGTGTTAGTAAAATATCGTGTTTTATAAATTGAAATCTTGGCTAAAAATAAGTGTTAAAGGGGCTTAAAATATACACCTAATATATATAACACTTCACACGCATTAAGTTTTTGGCGCCGTTGTCGGGGACACAAGGATTTTAAGAAAGTTAGGAATCAACGGCCTAATCGTTTTTCTTATTTTTCATTATTTTTAGGATTTTTTTTTAGTTTTTCAGCTTCTGCAGAACACAGCACAGGTCGTGCCCGCTGAACACGCCCCGTGCCCAATCATTGGAACTGGCAATCTTGTTTTAAGTCAGACAGTACGCTGAACACGGGGCCGTGCCCACTCAACACGCCCCCGTTCCCAAGTTTCAGTTACTGAAAACAGAACCGTAAGATCCCGACGGTTGGTAATTTCTGACACAAACATGAGTGATACTGATACTTTTTACTTTCGGCACTCTTATGGTACTATGTGGTGTCAATTGTGTGGTGGTAACCATAAAGAATTAGAATGTTTTTTTCTAAATTATAAACCCCACTATATAGACCCATCATTTCCTAATATCCTTAAGAGGGGCGAAAGTAAAAATAATCTGTATCGCTCCCTCGAATGCGCCCAACCGGATATTCTAGGAGAAATGCTTCTCGATGAATTATTTCAACTAGAAGATCTAATTTTTAATTGGTTAGAAGAACTTAGGGGAGACCTCAATAATCTTTTCCAAGGCGATAACCAAGAAGAGAGGTTGGAAACGCATTCAAACAACTTCATTGTTTCCAATGATACTTCTAACTCTAGTGAGGACTTGAGCGATAGTCGTCCCTGTGTCGATTGTGCCGTGAAGGACTCCCCATCAACTTCGTTTGATGCATACATAGACCTGAGCGATTCGACATACACCTTCTTTAACGAGAGCCCGGAAAAGGGTTGGACTTGTCCACCTACATATAGCATAGGAATCACCCTCACCGACAACCTCTTGCGTTCTCGTCTAAATCTAGATCAATTGAGGTATCTTAGGCACTTTGGGGTTGTTCCATCCAGTAAGGAACCACCCGATCCGGAAAAGTTCCTTAAAAATAGACGCACTTCATAAATCAGCCTTCCGACACGGGGCCGTGTCCAGGTCAACACGTCCCCGTGTCCACCAAAAGATTCCCTCCTGACTTTTGTCAGAATACGGACAAAACGTGTCAGGATCTTGCCTGCACACGGGGCCGTGTCCAGCCGACACGGGGCCGTGTCCAGCACGCTGTCGTTTTCTATAAATGCAGCCAAGAACCCTGCACATTTGGACCATCCAGGGACAGAGATTTGAAAGGATTTTCTGACTTACCATCCTAGGTATGTTCTAAGAGAAGGTTCTTATAAGCATCTTGTCCTTTCCTCTTTTATCTTTTGCCTTCTTCTTCATCTTTCTTGCACCAAGAACTCCATTAAAGCTTGATTTCAAGCTTTGTTGTGATGTTTGTTGAATTTTTGTTCAAGGAATCTTGTTAAAAGTAAGTTACACAACATTGTTTTAAGTTATTTCTGCTCAAAAAGCTTCATAAGTTGAGAAAATAATTTGAAACCCCAAGATTCCTTGTTCTAAAAATCTGCAGAAAGTTGAACACGGGGCCGTGCTAATCGAGCACGGGGCCGTGCCCGTAGTACTGTTTCATTAAAACGAACTGTTTTTGGTTTGTTTACGTAGAATGTCTAGCCAAAATAGCGGAACCTCTTCTGCACACTCAAGGAACAGTCGACGAGAAAGGAGGCCATCGATTGAAGCAACTCTCGTGAGATACGTAATGGCACTACGTGAAGCACTTGACGAGATGACTTCAGTGGAGGAAGTCCTCATTGACCGTATAAACTATCTCTCGGTGGGGTTGGAAAACAGTTTCCGGGAAATAAACCTCTTGCACCAGAGGTTAAACATTCTGGTAACACCTCCTGTGGAACCAATCCTCCCTCAAGAGGATTGGAACCTCGCACTTGGAATTCAAAATCCTACCGGTTGGGACGACATTCCGGCGGAGCCTCCTCTTGAAGAACTCCAAGAAATTCCGGTGGAAGTTACACCTCCTCAACCTAATGATCATGAGCCCGCTTTTCTTCTCCCTAGGGAGATCGAAGAGTTGCTCGCCGATGTATGAGGAGCACATACCCGTAGGAAGAAGTTGTCAAGCCACTTTTAACCGAGAGATCTATCTTTTCGGAAATTTTGCTAGTAGAATAAATAGTAGGCTAGAAACTTCTTGGATTTCTTGTGTTTCTTTGACCTAACTAGCTAATATTTTTAATTTTTAGGACTATTATGTAATTCTCTCTACGATTAATGAATGATGGTTTTAGTTAATTTGGTGTTTTGGATGGTGTTGAAATGAATAAAACACACTTGAGATGGCAAAGGATGCAAGCGAAACTTGAACCAACACTCCATACAGGAAAACAGAACCATCCGACAAATTTCTTCGTTTACAGTAAGCTCGGCACGGGCCGTGTCCACCCAACACGGCCCCGTGCTGCACAGTCTGCAGAAAAAGACCCAGTTCAGGTAACTGGACACGGGCCGTGTTCACCCAACACGTGTCACAGCCCATGGCCCCGGTTTGACCCGGTCCAGAGCCGCGAGGCAGGAAATCCGATGGTATCTAATTTAGTGACAGCGGAAGTCTTTTTAAACAGGATCGATTATTATTAAAACTGCTTGTTTTTATATAATATAGGGATAAATCCCATAATTTACAATAAAGTGATTTCACTGAGAAATCTTTATTTCTCAAAACATGTTTCTTTATTTATTTACATTGAGCCACTTCCTTGAGCTTGTAGTGCTTTATGGCACTTTTCCTAGATCATAACAGATCACCTGAAACATGTTTGAAAAAGGTTTTGTCAGCGGGAAATACTGAGTGAATCATTCTATTTTGCATAATGATGCATAGTTAATAATTACAGCATAAGAGCGATTACAATGGCTTCTATCTTATCTTTATCTGGCTCTATGTCACAATGGTGACATGTCACAATGGTGACGATGGTCATACCACTATTAGATCAATGAACCTAAATAGTGATGATTATCCCTGTAGGTCAATGAACCTAACAGTGATTATCCCGAGTAGGTCAATGAACCTAACTGGGAGAAAATTAGTAATGTGCACAACACCCCACTAAGCAGTAATTCAAGATATCCATGACTTAGTCCCTGTAATTATAACCTTGAAAATAATTTGAGGTATTGTAAAATAGTTGATAAAAAGAGAATGACTCACATTGTAGATTTAACGAGCAGAGTATAAGCCTACTGATTAGCCTTTTAACCTAAATTTAATAACAGGCACACAATTCTGGATTAGTAATCAATACAGCATTTACGATAACTCACGAGATCAAACCCTCACAACAATTTACAAGTGCGATACTTAACAATTCAGCGGATTCACAACGAATGACAGAGTATAGTCCGATTTCGAACAGCACTCAAACATTCAAGTCGAAATCACGATGAATAACAAAGTATAAACTCAATTTGAGCAGCACTTAAACAATCGTTGGATATATTGATCGATCGGACAATGAATCGTAGCAGCGATTGAGCTAATACCCTGATTGCGGCGTCGATTAGTGATCCGTGTGTGTTAATTGTGATAAACAGAGCATAACTCAGCGTATTTTTCGAATTTCTTCGTCGTTCTGAAGCCAGAAATCAAGTCCCAAGCCCCTGTATTTATACCCGAATTTTGACATTGTCGCGGCCCGCGTAACATTAAGCTTATCCTTACGCGGCCCGCGTAGACACTATTTTTATGCATAGGGTTGCCACGTGTCCAACTAGCTTGGCTGAGTCGACGAAATTTTAAAATTCTATTCTGACAATGAGTTATATGGATAATCATCAATTGAAAATACCCCCCTTGAGTTTTAGGGGCCCTAATCCTGATTCTGATTTTTCTGAAAATCTTAGGGTTTGTGCAGAATCACTTGGGTTTCTCAATTAGGGTTTCCTATTGGTCAATTAAAGTAATAATTAGTACTTTTTGATGAGAGTTGTTACATTCTCCCTACCTTAATAAAAATCTCGTCCTCGAGATTTACTGGAATAATTGAGGATACTTTCGCTTCATTTCTGATTCAAATTCCTAAATGTATTAGGATCATATCTTTGAATCCTACTTTACTTTAACTAACACTACTCGTTTACCTTTATATCTTGGAAAGGTATTACCAAAAATTCGTCTGATAGACATTTCTTGAGATTGGATACATGAAATACATCATGTACCCCTGCTAACTTTCCTTGGATTTAGCTTTCCTTTCTTATCAAATTTAACAACTTCTTTCCAAGGAATACTTTCAATTAGCATTTTGTCTCCAACTCGAACTCCAATGGCTTTCGTCTATTATTTGTATAACTTTTCTGACTATCTCTAGCCGTCTTCAGCTTTTCCTTCGTGATACTGAATATCATAGTCGTAGTCACTTAGGATTTTCATCCATCTCCTTTGCCTCATGTTTAATTCTTTTTGCTCAAATATATATCTTAAATTCTTATGATCCGTATAGATAGTAAACTTACTTCCATACAGATAATGTCTTCAATCTTAAAGGCAAAATTTATGGTTCCTAATTCTAAATCATAAGAGGTATAGTTTTCTTCGTGCTTTTTCAATTACCTTGACGCATAATTACCTTCTTGCGTTGCATAAGCATATATCCACATCCTAGCTTTGAAGCATCACCATATACTTTAAAATTTTCTGTTCCTTCTAGTAAAACTGAAATTTTATTAATTTATGCTTTAAAATCCTAAAGGCTTCTTCTTGTTTAGATCCCCATTTAAACTTAATGGCTTTACAGGTTAACTTAGTTAATGGTATGGCTATCTTAGAAAAATCCTTAGTATAGTATCCGACTAAACTTATAAAACTTCTAATTTCCATTACTGATTGCGGAACCTTCCATTTGATAATTGCTGCTATCTTAGCAGGATCTACGTGAATACCTTCATGATTCACCATATGACCTAGAAATTGCACTTCTGGCAGCCAAAATTCACACTTCGAGAATTTGGCGTAAAGATTTTCTTTTCTTAACAAAGTTAAGAGTGCATGCAAATGCTGACAATGTTCGTCTTGACTTTTTTGAATAAATAAGTATGTCATCAATGAAGGTAATTACAAATTTATCCAAATACGGTTTACAGATCCTATTCATCATGTTCATGAATGCTGCAGGTGCATTCGTTAATCTGAAGGGCATGACTGTAAACTCGTAATGACCATACCTAGTCCTGAAAGCAATTTTAGGTATGTCTTCCTCTTGTACTTTCAATTGATGATATTCAGAACATAAGTCGATCTTAGAAAAAATATCTAGCTCCTTGGAATTGATCGAATAGATAATCAATTCTAGGTAATGAGTATCGATTCTTAATTGTAACGTTATTCAATTCCCTATAATCAATACACATTCTCATTAAACCATCTTTTTCTTAATAATCAACACTAGTGCCCCCCCACACGGGGATAAATTAGGTTGTATGAAACCTTTACTTAATAATTCATCTAATTGCTTTTTCAGTTTTAATATTTCTGTGGGTGCTAATCGATAAGGTGCCTTAGTTATTGGTGTAGCACCCGGAATTAGATGAATCCTAAATTCTATTTCCCTATCTGGTATTAATCCAGGTAAATCTTCTGGGAATACATCTGGGTACTCTGAAAATACAGAAATTTCCTTAAATTCTTTATCTTTAGTATTGATGATTACTGAAATCATGTATACTATTCCTTGCTTTCGTTCATAATTAGAAACCTTTATTACTGATATGAACTTTATGGGTTTATATGGCTTATCTACTGTAATCATTATTACTTCTCCAGTTGGTGCACAAATTTCTATGGAATTCTTATCACAGATAATTCGAGTACGATTGTTTACTAACCAATCCATTAACACAACATCGAATTCAACTACTTTCATAGATAATAGGGTTGCAGAAAATTTAGGACTTGAAAGTTCTATTTCTACATTTTGAAGAACCTTATTTATTTTAACTGAATTTCCATCTGCCATTTCTATTGTAGAAATTTGCCTAATGCTGGTTAAAGGTAAGTTAAAAGTTTGGCAAAATGAAGTATTTATAAAACTTTGGTTTGCACCAGAGTCAAATAATACTTTTGTGTAAACGTTGTGAACTAAGAATGTACCGGCTATCACATCTGGAATCATCTCGGCTTCCTGAGCAGTCAGTTGAAAGGCTCTCGCATTCCTTTTTGCTCCTTCTGCTGGTTTGGCTTTATTGTCAAATGGTTTATTCAGTTTTGGACAATCTGGCCTAAGATGTCCAGCTTCTCCACAGTTGTAGCAGACTGAAAATTTTTTCCTCCTGCAGTCTTCTTCTTGATGTCCCGGAATTTTGCAAAAATTGCAATATCCTTTGCATCTTCCAAAATGCTTCCTTTTGCAAAACTTGCAAAATGGACTAGTGATAGATTGCCCATTTCCTTTTCTCTTGAAATTGTTATGGTTACCCGGATGGAATTCTTGGGTAATCTTTTGGGCTACTTCCTTTCTTCTATTTTCTTCTCTTGTCCGTACTAGTTCGTCAGTCAGAGTATTGGCTAATTCCACCGCATCATCAATCGTGCGAGGTTTTGCAGCCTTGACGATATTACGGATTTCGGAAATCAATCCCCAAATATAACGAGAAATAAGTACCGGCTCTGGCGAAGCCAGGGTTGGTACCACTCGAGCATATTCGAAGAATGTCGTAGTATACCCTCGACAATCTACATCCACCATCCTGTGGTTTAGAAACTTATTTGTCATTTGTTCCTTTTCATACTCGGGACAGAATTTTCTTTCTACAAAGCTCTTAAATTCTTCCCAGTTCATAGCATACGCCATCCTTCTTCCTTTTGCTTGTAACACCGTATTCCACCATTCTAGCGCCACTTCTTTGAAAAGATTTGACGCATACATGACCTGATCATCCTGAGCACATTTACTTATGGAAATTACTGCCTCGGTTTTCTCTAACCAACGCAGTGCCGCAGTCGCTCCTTCATTGCCTGCAAACTCAGTGGGTTTACAAGCAAGAAATTCTTTGTAAGTGCAACCAGGTGTTGCAGTTTTCCTTTTCTTAGGGAGCGGAGCTTGCCGTGGTTCATTATCATGATTAACATGATTATTGCCTCCGTTTACGCTATTACTGAAGTTATCTTCAGAAATACGTTTACTAGGAACGATTTGTTGCGGTTCGATTGGATTTTTAACAGCAGCAACGATTGCTGGAATAGCATTGGCTATCCCTTGAGCAACTATTTCTGGAATAGCGTTGGCTATCCCTTGAGCAACGATATTTTCTATATCCTGCCTAGTCATAAATTGATCCCCCGGTTGTTGCTCAGATTGATTAACCTCATTAACTGGTTCATTATTAACGTTTTCCATCTGATAACTAATTTATAGATAAATAATTAGTATAAAAGAAATAATCCAAGGTCACAATTAATTGCACATAATCACGTAAACGAATATACAACAAAATTGTAAATTTTCTAATATTTCACTTGTTTTATAGATTATATCATGCTTCTATATACAACCGTTTTATTATTTATTTTACACATACTGATTTTACTATTACTATTACACAACCACAGTTTCATGATTCCCTATCCTTTGTCAGGTGATATTCTAGTAATGGCGTTCCTTCTCATCGTATTTCCAGGAGATCTGTCCCAAAATCTCTTGGATCATATTCCCAGCATCTATTAATTCTTTACCAAAGTGGTGAAGTTCAAGCATATTCTCGTTACTCATTGGTGGATTTGGTAAAGGTTCTGGTTTGAATTTAGGAAAAAGCTTATAGGGATGGTTTTGTAACAGTATTTCATTATTCAACCATTCGTCTATTTGCCAGTGGATTGAAGGGTTTGGAATAGCTGGTTCTAAGTTTATTGGTAGTTGTGTTTCAAGAGAATGAATAAAATCATTTTCAATAGTATCATCGTTTGCTATTATAATATCTAGTTCTTCTTGAGATGGTAACCCCTCAATTTGCCTAGAACTTTCCCCAATTTCCATTTTCTTAGGCTTGGGTTTCTCGAGAGGTGAAGCGTTGAATTCTATAGGTTCTTCTATGTCTGGTATATACCTATTGAAATCTCTGGAAACCTCTATTCTTACCAGATAGAGATTTAAATTCTGAAGGGCGTCAGACAAGTCACTCATGCTGTTATGCAAAATACACATAATTACCAAGTTAAAATTATAACAAAATTTTATAGAAAAACTTTTAAATATTATTTCATTCTGGGTAACTATCAAAATAACTGAAAATAAAAACACACTAAATTTTATTTGTAAATTTATTTATTTACTTACTGAATCAAGTTTCTGGTTTATATTTAATAAGGATGCTAAAACTTGAATCAAAATATTTAAAGATTTGTATTTACTGCTACAGTGGTTAGCATATAAAGATTTGCCCGTACTGTATACAGTTAACTAGATAATAAAACATATAATCAGTTAATAAAACATGTTTTCACAGAATAGCAATTAAATTTCCTAAATATCTCTCAATTATTTTAATAGGCTAAGATCAATAGTAAGCTTAAATCAGTGGCTCTGATACCACCTTTTCCTGTCACGGCCCATGGCCCCGATTTGACCCGGTCCAGAGCCGCGAGGCAGGAAATCCGATGGTATCTAATTTAGTGACAGCGGAAGTCTTTTTAAACAGGATCGATTATTATTAAAACTGCTTGTTTTTATATAATATAGGGATAAATCCCATAATTTACAATAAAGTGATTTCACTGGGAAATCTTTATTTCTCAAAACATGTTTCTTTATTTATTTACATTGAGCCACTTCCTTGAGCTTGTAGTGCTTTATGGCACTTTTCCTAGATCATAACAGATCACCTGAAACATGTTTGAAAAAGGTTTTGTCAGCGGGAAATACTGAGTGAATCATTCTATTTTGCATAATGATGCATAGTTAATAATTACAGCATAAGAGCGATTACAATGGCTTCTATCTTATCTTTATCTGGCTCTATGTCACAATGGTGACATGTCACAATGGTGACGATGGTCATACCACTATTAGATCAATGAACCTAAATAGTGATGATTATCCCTGTAGGTCAATGAACCTAACTGGGAGAAAATTAGTAATGTGCACAATACCCCACTAACCAGTAATTCAAGATATCCATGACTTAGTCCCTGTAATTATAACCTTGAAAATAATTTGAGGTATTGTAAAATAGTTGATAAAAAGAGAATGACTCACATTGTAGATTTAACGAGCAGAGTATAAGCCTACTGATTAGCCTTTTAACCTAAATTTAATAACAGGCACACAATTCTGGATTAGTAATCAATACAGCATTTACGATAACTCACGAGATCAAACCCTCACAACGATTTACAAGTGCGATACTTAACAATTCAGCGGATTCACAACGAATGACAGAGTATAGTCCGATTTCGAACAGCACTCAAACATTCAAGTCGAAATCACGATGAATAACAAAGTATAAACTCAATTTGAGCAGCACTTAAACAATCGTTGGATATATTGATCGATCGGACAATGAATCGTAGCAGCGATTGAGCTAATACCCTGATTGCGGCGTCGATTAGTGATCCGTGTGTGTTAATTGTGATAAACAGAGCATAACTCAGCGTATTTTTCGAATTTCTTCGTCGTTCTGAAGCCAGAAATCAAGTCCCAATCCCCTGTATTTATACCCGAATTTTGACATTGTCGCGGCCCGCGTAACATTAAGCTTATCCTTACGCGGCCCGCGTAGACACTATTTTTATGCATAGGGTTGCCACGTGTCCAACTAGCTTGGCCGAGTCGACGAAATTTTAAAATTCTATTCTGACAACGAGTTATATGGATAATCATCAATAGAAAATACCCCCCTTGAGTTTTAGGGGCCCTAATCCTGATTCTGATTTTTCTGAAAATCTTAGGGTTTGTGCAGAATCACTTGGGTTTCTCAATTAGGGTTTCCTATTGGTCAATTAAAGTAATAATTAGTACTTTTTGATGAGAGTTGTTACAACACGCCCCCGTGTCCAGGCTTCTGTTTCTCTTGTTTTAATTTTGTTACTGGCGCTTGAACACGGGGCCGTGCCCGGATAACACGGGGCCGTGTTCAGCGCCCAGTAACACAAAATTTTTGCTTTTCACACCTTTTTACTCATTCAATCAACCTAAAAACTTATTTTTGGGACACATTGAGGACAATGTGTAATTTAAGTGTAGGGGGGATGCTAA
This sequence comes from Helianthus tuberosus, assembly GCA_030545235.1. Taxonomy (NCBI): domain Eukaryota; kingdom Viridiplantae; phylum Streptophyta; class Magnoliopsida; order Asterales; family Asteraceae; genus Helianthus; species Helianthus tuberosus. Next base: position 223,099,279 of record CM060369.1, read on the forward strand.
AACCTTGAATCTTGCAAGTCCTAATTACAAGCCTTACACAAAACTCTATTGGAACCGCTAATCACCCCAAATTTTTTCAAAAATTTTCATTTTTTTACTTGTCTAGGTTTAACTCAGGAAATTCAAGTTCTTAAAAAGGTTATATTTTTACAAATTTACAACCGATAGCATCGTGATAAAAAGAACCAACATAAGAAAATTATGAAAAGGCATGACAAGCTTAGTTAAAATTTAATTATATATACTTGATCAAAATAGCTTCATCAAAATAAAAGTTACGAAAATAGAAAGTCTTACGAAAACCGACACTTGTTACGCTTTTTAACCCTTTTTCTACTAACCACTAACCACCAACCCAACCACCTACCTTTAACCCAAGCCTAACCCTTTACCCACAAAGTCCTCTTGATATTTACAAAGGTATATAAGTTAAAAAGGAGGAGGATTGATTGCTTGGCAAGCCTATGGTAGGAGTAAGTTCCTTGCCGCTCTCGAGTGATCCACAAAAATACATTTTCGGCCGAGTGTTGAGTGATCCCCGTGAGGTATGTGAACTTGTATATAAATAGAATTTTACAAAGGCATGTTATGCCCTAATAAGTAATTTATCTTATAAAAAGTTTTAAATAAATCATGACGAATAGGATTGTGAATAAATAAAAATAAAATTAAATAAAGAATCTTAGAAATCCCGACACTCTACGACAAGCCCAAAACCTTCTTTTCTACCCATTCCATTTGGGAGTGTAAATAGCCACATATTAAAGAGTTTTGCTTGAGGACAAGCAAAGATTTAAGTGTGGGGGTATTTGATGTGTTCAAAATGTAACATATAAATTTCATCAAATGAGGCATAAAACTAACCCTTTTTAATACTAATGTTGGAAAAAGTGTGCTTTTGTCTTCCTTTTGTATTTTCAGTATTAAATGAGCTCAAATTAACAAAAGAAGCAAAAAGACATCAAAATCTAACATAAATACAAGAAAAGGAACAAAACGTGACATGCCCGACCCCACGACAACATCTTCCCAAGCAAAACAAGAGATCAGAAGACTGAATACGCCTCGTGCTCAGCCAGCACGGGGGCGTGCCCAATTGTCAGCAGAAAAGACAAAGTGGTAGAAGCTTCTATTGCCCACCATGGGGCCGTGCTCAGCGGACACGGGGCCGTGGTCAACTATAAGATTCGCACAATCCAGCAAATCTACATAGTACAAAGATTCTTCTGCACCACGGGGTCGTGCTCAGCGGACACGGGGTCGTGGTCAACTAATAAGACAAAGCTGCATTAAATGAAGAAAGAGAAGGATGTGGACACGGGGCCGTGCCCGAGCTTTTGTTCAGCCTATAAATAGAAGTGCTTGGCTCAAGCTCAAACCATCCCTTGGCACACCACCTCTCTCACACTTCACCCACCACCCACCACCACCATAACACCATCATCCAGCACCATCATCCATTGTCCATCGTAGAGTGTGTGAGTCGTCTCGGGATCCAAGATTGATCGTAAGAGTTCTTGACAATCAAGGCCATGTTTGCCTAAGTCTCTTACATCACTTGGTGAAGACAAAGTGTCTAGTGTAATACTTTTTATTTCTAATCTTTTCGCACTTTTTATTTGGTTTCGTATTAATGACTTTAATAACTAGTTGCTTATGTTGAAGGTGATCTTTCTTTATCGTTTGTCCGTGGTGTCTTGAAATTATTTTACTGTCTATATAAAATAAAAGATTTTCACCATTCATATCTCCACGGTCTATATGGAGGTATGTTGGCTACCTGGTCGGGGGTTAAGGGAACGGTTTGGTAAAGGTCTTGCCATTGTTCAGCGTTTAGAGGTCCTGCAATGGACCTGGGTCAAATTTAGTAGGACCTCCTTCAATACTTAACGGTATTGGATGGCGGGGGTCCAAACTCTTTGATCCCCTCATAAGTTAACTACTATTAATACTATAACCCGGCTATTTAGGACTGTATCCCTGCTGACTCAGACTACTTAGCCGAGGGTAACGTCACCTCCAAAAGAGGGGCCTACCATAATATTGCATTAATAACTTAATTAATTATCTTCCAATAATCCACCCTTTTAGGATTGTATCCTTGCTGACTCAAACTACTGGGGTGAGGGTAACGTCACCTTCAAAAGAGGGGCCTACTACAATAACTAAGATAATCTCTTAAATATGTGCAAAAGTGCGAAAATAATCAAAGGTTACACTAGATACGAGTAGGAACCAAGTGATTCATCTTGTCTATCTGTTTTTCTTTTTATTTTTATTTTCAGCATTTTAGTTAGTTTTTATTTTTTTTAGTTTAAAACATTTTTCTAACTTTTTATTTTGATTAGACGTTGAGGATAAACCGGTACTAAAAGCTCTTGTGTCCTTGGACGACCTCGATATCTTGCCAACACTATACTACGCTCACGATGGGTGCACTTGCCCATATGTTTGTTTAGTGTTAGTAAAATATCGTGTTTTATAAATTTAAAACTTGGCTAAAAATAAGTGTTAAAGGGGCTTAAAATATACACCTAATATATATAACACTTCACACGCATCAGGGAGTTTGTTAAAATGAGAAATATTTTTGAAATGACTAAATGGCTCATTAATTTGAAACCAATTTAATCATTTTAAATACAAGTGGTAAACATAAAGTTAAATCTTACTCTTGGGAAGAGATTTGTGTAGATCCCCGAGTCGAAGCTTGTGCAGAGTTAAAGCCAGGTTTCCGATACAAAACCTGTGAAAATGCTATATCAGATTGCGATCCCGGAACAACTTAAGGGGGAGTCTGTTAGCAAAAGGGGAGTTTGAAGAGTGAAAGAGCCAGATTCAGATTCTGGGAAATAGCTGATAATGGTGTTTGAAGAGAAAGAGAGTTTGAAGGATGCTTCAACGTCAATTTTTTTTTGAAAAAGTGTGAAGACTGATCAAGACTGAAGTTTTAATGTACTAAAGTCTCGTACTGAAGACTCCGTCAACATCCAATGGGGAGACTGTTGGTGCGTATGTCTGTTGACTTCGTCTTGTATCAAGTCTTGTAATAGAAATGATAGATCTAGGTCACAGAGTACGAGGAAACTGGGAAATAGGCTGAAAAAGTCATTTCACACGAAATAGTCCTTTCACACGAAACAGCCGTTTCGTGCGAAATAGCAGTTTCGTGCGAAATTACAAATGATAGTTTCGTGCGAAATTACTTGGCTTTAAATACTAGGTCTGATCATTTCATTTGTAACTTTGTGATTTTGGAGCCGAGGTGCTGCCAAATTGTCTCCAGCCATTGTAACGTTGTATAATCAATACAAGAGACTGTTAAAGTGTATAACAAGTTGAACGAAGATCAAATCTTTGAATTCCGCCTCTGATTTGATCCGAGAACTCTTCTGAACGACTCGTTAGGTCGCCAAAACGATCCTACAAGATTGTGTCTCTTCACGGAGTGCCGGTGTCTATTATCTCTGATAGAGATACTAGATACACCTCACACTTTTGGAAAAGTTTCCAACAATCTTTGGGCACACATTTGAATTTTAGTACGGCCTACCATCCTCAAACCAATGGACAAAGTGAGCGTACAATTCAAACTTTGGAAGACATGCTTCGAGCATGTGTAATTGATTTGGGAGGTAGTTGGGATGATCATCTACCCTTGATTGAGTTCTCCTATAACAATAGCTACCATACTAGCATTCAGGCTGTTCCTTTTGAGGCATTGTATGGTAGGAAATGTAGAACACCTGTTTATTGGGCAGAAGAAGGAGAAGCGCAGTTGTCAGGACCCGATATAGTCCTTGAAACGACGGACAAGATTGTCCAGATTCGTGATCGCCTGAAGGCTGCCAGGGATAGGCAGAAAAATTATGCTGCCAAAAGGCGAAAACCTCTAAAGTTTGAGGTTGGTGATCAAGTTTTACTAAAAGTATCACCCTGGAAAGGTGTGATACGTTTCGGCAAAAAGGGCAAGCTTAGTCCTAGATATATCGGACCATTCGAGATTATCGAATGTGTTGGCAGTGTAGCTTATAAGCTAAACTTGCCCGAGGAGCTCAGCGGGATTCATAATGTGTTCCACATCTGTAATCTCAAGAAATGTCTAGCCGATGAATCGCTAGCTATGTCTCATAAAGACGTACAGATTGATAAAAGCCTGAGATTTGTTGAAAGACCTATATCGATCGAAGATCAAGAGGTTAAAAAGCTACGAAGGAAACATGTGCCTATAGTAAAGGTCAAATGGGATGCCCGTAAAGGTCCCGAATATACATAGGAAGTCGAGTCCACTATGCGACAGAAGTACATTCACTTATTTCAGTAAATCTCGGGGTCGAGATTTCTTTTAAGGGGGGTGAGGATGTAACACCACGTCAAAACGTGTCCAATTATGTATAGACACGTGTCCTAAACTCTAAATATGTGAAAGATTGAGTTTGAAGGACTAAAGTTGACAAACAATGAAAATATGTATGCAAAGGGACTAAAAGTGTCAACATGCCAAACTTGAGCCTCTGAATGACCATACGTGAAGAATATATTCTTAAACGAGTGATTAATTGGATATAAGAAGCCGTTTGTGAAAATAATCGGAAGATTATAAAACTACAAGGGTTAAACGTGTCAACATGTTAATTCTGACCTCTGAGTGACCTTTTAACGAACCTCAGGCTTCAAAATATTCAAATATACTCTCAAGAATACGAGATAAAAATTTCACGTGGTTTCGAGATCGTTAAGCGAGTGTTCAAGACTTTGGGTGAAAAGTGTCAACTTGATGAAACTTGCATTTATAGTGATATTTAACGAAACCGAGCCTAACGAAGTTTGTTTATACATCCTTGAGCCTCAACAAACTAACTACAAGGGCCTTACATGTCAACAATGAGGTTAAATGAGGTTTTAAACGACCAAGGACTAAAGCTGCCAAGTTGTAAAGTGTTTTAACCTGAAAATCAGGTCTACGCGGGCCGCGTAAGATCCTTCTTGATCTTACGCGGGCCGCCTTAAAGTGCCCAGCACAGAAAAAATTGGACAGGTGCGGGTTTCAGCTGTTGCATCGCCTTAAACTCGTTTGTATCGATTCTAGGGGCTGTAAAATGGTTTTATTAACCCACTAGGACACCTGGGGTGATCCTAGGAAGTCCCATAACAGCTGCAAGTAATCCATGATGTTGGAAATTAGTATATAAGGGCACTAGTTCATAAGCTTGTGATCACTTCATTTGCAAACTTTCAAGAACTCTCACCTGGAGCTTGCAATCAGTAGGAGAAGAATACCAAGTGTAGAAAGATAGCAAGGACCCTAAGTAAGAGTCTTAACCCCCTGCTTAGTCCTTTTAATTATCTTAATTACTAAAAAGTCAAACATATCGAAATTTAACTTTGACTTTCGGTTTAATCAAAATTGGTCCATCCACTGATCGAGTTGAATGTGGTTATAGAACCATATTAAGGTAGGTGATTAACCCTTAAAAGGGCACCTCCAAATTATTTCGTTTGACTAGTTAATTGTCGGGTCAAACTAGTTTGACAAAAAGTCAAACTGGACAAAAAGTTTAAAAATGATTTAAATTAATAAAACAGAGATTCTAAATTTTATTTTAACATTCTAATGACTTAGTAATCAATATTAGAACATGTTTTATCAGCCCTAACCCGATAATTATCAGTCTAAGGTCAGTTTATAACCGAAAGTCGCAAAAGCTTGACTTTTGCTTTGACTTTCAGTTCTGATCGAAATTTAACTTTGACTTTCGGTTTAATCAAAATTGGTCCATCCACTGATCGAGTTGAATGTGGTTATAGAACCATATTAGAACATGTTTTATCAACCCTAACCTGACAATTCTCCCATGTTTTAAGCTTCCATTAGGACCAGCCACATTACTCAGTAGTATAACCCTCTGGAGTTATAGTGTTTGGTTCATAGTGGTTTGAATTATATGCTCTTGATCGTTAATATGCTTATAAATGACATAAATGCCCTTTTGACATAAAAATGAGATTTTTAGAAATGTGAGAGGACAAAAACCTTTGATACTGATTTATAAACTTGTCCTAAAAATTTGAGATCAGTTTGAGGTGTAGATTAGGAGTTATGCTCAATATCGTAATTAAGAAGCTTTTTATTAATTAAACGGCATAATTAGTATAAAGCCTATCTAAACCCAAATTTTGACACCAAACCTTTTAACTACTGATGTAATATAATATTTTGGGATTTTTGAATATTTTTATTTATTTTTAAACCGATCACATCATAGGGTTCTAGCTTAAATTCGGTAATTGCCGGTTATACCCTTTTCTTGAATAAAATGAGTTTTACATCACATATTGATACCAAATCTTTTGCTACTGATTTTATATGATAAATAAAATATTTTAAGCCTTCTGGAATGATAAAAATATCAGCTTTTCTTATATAACCCGAAAATCGCTTAAAAGCGACTTTTACGCGTTTTTAACACATAGTATGAGCTAAAACTATTTTAAACATATAAGACTTAGGTGTTGTTTGTTTTTTATGCGGGAAAAGGTCTGCGGTCTGCGGACCACATCTGCAGGCATCTGCAGGAGAAGAGGTGGACCAAATGTCTGCAGTCTGCAAGGAGAAGAGGGTTTGTTTTTTTTCTTCTACAAACCACTTTTCACACACACAACACACACACTTCTCTCTGCCTCAACTCTCTCTCTCTACTCTCTCTCTGCATTCTGCGGACCACCACCACCCATAGCACCACCTCCGCCATCACACCACCGCCATCATCTACCGCCAAGAACAACCACAACCACCCACCCCCGTCACAACCACCACCACCGCCTTCGTCGTTCAACCACCACCACCGCCTTCGTCGTCTCCAATTTGGGGGTTTTGTTCGATTTGGGGTTTTTGGTTCGATTTGGGGGTTTTGTTCGATGATGATGGTCTCTGATCTCTCTCTCTCTCTACGGTATCTCTCTCACTCTCTCTCTCTCTACGGTATCTCTCTCACCGATCTCTCTCTCTTCTTTCTCTCTCTCTCTACGGTCTTTCCCTCTCTCTCTACGGTCTCTCTCCGATGATGATGGTGGTGGTGATGTATCAGGTGGCGGTGGTGGCAGGGATGTGGTGGTGCAGGTGGTGGCAGGGATGTGAAGGTGGAGGTGTAGAAGAAGAGGTCTGTGCCAAGAAGAGGTTTGTGTCTGTGTCAAGAAGACATGGGTGAATGTCTGTGTGGTGAAGAGGTCTCGCAGACCTTTTTTAATGAAAGGTCTGTGAGAAAACAAACAAGTTGCGGACTTCAAACCTCTGCGCGCGTCTGCGCGGCGCAGACATAAGTGGCCAGAAGTGCTTGTGGCCAAAAAACAAACACCACATTAATACCTACTGATGTTTTTAGTAAATTTCTATACTTTAACAGTAAGCAAAATTTTTAAACTCAGATTTCCGAAATTGACCTTTAAAGCTTATGTGAAATTACCAAAATGCCCCTTCGGTGCATGAATTGGTTATAAATGATAAATTTCACATATAGGCAACACCCTACTGATATAACTTATTAAATTAAATATTTTTACTGATTTCAAAAGACCAGAACTTCAGTTTGTTATAAAATCTCTTTTATAAGTATTAAAATTACCAAAATGCCCCTACGGGACTTAAATTGGTTTTAAATACTTTTTGGGCATAGGTGTTAACACCATACTGATGTATTAACATGTTTTAAGCATATTAACAATTAAGACATGTATATAATTCATATGGATACCCGTTACTCGGTTATGCGTTCGGATCGTTTATGAGACTAGTTTACATAAAATAGCCGAAACGGGTTTAACCTTATCATTAAATCCTCATATTCCAGAATGTGTTTAGATTGCCCATATTATACAAGTATCCAAGCTTGTCGGGTCTAAACCACATTTCATTCCGGTCTCCGCTTAATCTAGCGTTTAGAACCGTAAGGTTTCTTTCTAACTAGCCGGTCTAAGTCCTTGACTTAACTAAAGACCCGTTAGCATCCTAATAGGTTATTAAACCATCTATACAGATTAAGTAGCATCCAGTAGAAGGTACCATCATACAGCTTTAGGATTTACGGCTGAGTTATCTTCACTTTTAAGCTCAGGTAAATACTTTTAACTTATTTTCCCTTATACGGGCTTGGGATATGGTATTATAATAATACCACTTGGTCGGGTATGAAATCATTTAATCGGATTGTGATTAATAAATTTACATAACCCGTTTTAATCTGTCTTGTTTGATAACATAAACATTGGGGGTTAATACGACCGTGTCCTGGATATCCTCGGCTCATTTCATTTGAAAATGGCCACGACCTATGCACGGGGTGTAGGCATACACCTGACAGATGCAAATGCTAAAATATAAACCCACATGTTGGGGATAACTCCTTTGTGGGTTCTATAAGTGGTGAGTCGGTTAATCATGACCGGCTTCCAACCGGCCCCAATTGTATGACAAACATGTAAATCTGTATACAAGATTATATGTCACACCCCAACCAATGGCGGAAACATCGAGATGAGACGAAGTGTGAAGATTGCTAGAGACTTCATAACACTATTTCCGTCAATATTTAATAAACCGATTTCATTTCATAAACTAAATTGTCAACAATACAAGGAAATTCAAATAACAACAAGTTCAAAAGAAATACATAACAACATAATCAAAATTGAAACAACATTTAAACCTAAACGTCTATGTGTATATCTAGGTGTCAATGCTACTTCATTTCATAGCATCATCATCATCAACCTGTAACATGTTAAAATAAAGTTCAATGCAAAAGAAAAGGCGAGTACACAAGGTTTAAATAGTATAGCATAAGTATAAAGAATTTTACTCGAATCCACATGGCAATTTGTATACAAGGTAACTAGCATGCATAACATTACGTCTAAACCCAAAGTCTCCACTAGTATTTAGCATCCCTCGCCACAAAGTGACGAGACCGTATAGTATATTGACTTAACAAACCCTCGTCGGGTGGTGTGCTACTCCTATAGCGCTATAATTGTTAAGCGAGGGTATAACATAGTAATGGCATAGAGCATGTATTATCTAGCATAACAAGTAGCATGTATATCGGATTGAGTTCACAAAGTACGTTTAAGTGTGTGTAAATGTAATTGTTGTATGGTAACATGTTACAACCCAAAAGTGGTTTAAAATGTAAATGGGTCGAGTGTACTCACAAAATTTGCATATGCTTTCCGATTATCCAATATGACGAAGTTGATGAGGTTAGAAGGTTGAATAAGTTCATGCAGGGATTTAGGAAGTTAAAACACAAGAATATAGGTTTTCGGAAGTAATCATCCTTTAGCACCAAGTACTTGTTCTTGACACTATGAAACCTCAAGGGTTACTCACAGGTTAACCCCCTCTTATCTTGAACAATTTCCGGAGGCGGAAGCGGTTGGTTGGTGATCCCACAGGTTAACCCCCTCTTATCTTGAACAATTTCCGGCCTGCGTGCCGTGTGTTGAACAATTTACTTTCTTTTAACTCTTTTTTATTTTCTGCATTTCTTTTTCTTTTTAACTTTGTGACATGGATTTTGAACTTGGTAATTTAGGATGTTTGCTATGGTTTGGTGTAGTGTTTATTGCTAAAACAGGTACATACGAGGCTTAGAGCACTAAATCTTAGTGCTACTAAAGCCGGGACAGGAAAACTAGAGCCAGAAGCCTGTTTTTCAACCCTGCAGATTGTCTACACGGGGTCGTGTCCAGCTGACACGCCCCCGTGCCCACTTCCCCAGACCTGCTGTTTGTCTAAATCTGCAGACTTTTGCCAGACACGGGGTCGTGTCCAGCCAACACGCCCCCGTGTCCACCTTCTGTAAGTTTTCGTTACTGGCACCTGAACACGGGGTTGTGTCCAACGAACACGAGGTCGTGTCCAGGCGCCCAGTAACACAAATTTCTGCTTTTTCACACCTTTTACACATTCAATCAACCTAAAAACTTATTTTTGTGACACATTGAGGACAATGTGTAATTTAAGTGTGGGGGGATGCTTAAACTTTGAATCTTGCAAGTCCTAATAACAAGCCTTACACAAAACTCTATTGGAACCGCTAATCACCCCAAATTTTTTCAAAAAAAAAACTCATTTTTTTTACTTGTCTAGGTTTAACTTGGGAATTTAAAATTCTAAAAAGGTTATATTTTTACAAATTTACAACCGATAGCGTCGTGATAAAAAGAACCAACATAAGAAAATTATGAAAAGGCATGACAAGCTTAGTTAAAATTTAATTATATATACTTGATCACATAAAAACCCATTCCCACAAAAGTGAGTTTTGAGCCTTTATTGAGCATACAAATACATATCTCTAAACTAAATGCTCATTTTTCGTTTCTTGTGTGAATAGCCGCTTGGTTCTTACAACTCTAGAATTTGCCACGACGATACATTCCCGGTCCTTACCAACTTAAACCCGAGTAAGTAAATGATGGAGGCATTAGGACTAACCCTTTTTATTTCTACACCATTATTTTTCTTTTTTTTACCACCTACCCAAAATCCCCCTAGTTAACCCTTTTGAGCCTAAACCTTTTCATTTCTTAACCCAAACCAAACACCCTTTCACCCACCAAAACCTTTTTATTTTTTAACCCTTTGTTTTAGTAACAAGCTCAGTTTTTCGTATGACTTTCAAAAAAAAAAAATTGTTGATGATGAAGCAAAAGAAATAAACAAGCAAGTTCATCAAAAATAACTTTGTTTGAATTATGGCTTCATCAAAAAAATAAAAAAAAATAAAAATTTTGCAAAAATAAAAAGTCTTACGAAAAACCGATGTTTTTTACGTTTTTCGCCCTTTTCTACTAACCACTAACCCAACCACCTACCTTTAACCCAAGCCTAACCCTTCACCCAAAAAGTCCTCCAGATATTTACAAAGGTATATAGTTAAAAAGGAGGAGGATTGATTGCTTGGCAAGCCTATGGTAGGAGTAAGTTCCATGCTGTTCTCGAGTGATTCACTAAAATACATCTTCGGCCGAGTGTTGAGTGATCCCCCGTGAGGTATGTGAACTTGTATATAAATAGAAATTTTAAAGAGGCATGTTATACCCTAATAAGTAATTTATCTTATGAAAAGTTTTAAATAAATCATGACGAATAGGACTGTAAATAAATAAAAATAAAACTAAATAAAGAATCTTGGAAATCCCGACACTCTATGACAAGCCCAAAAACCTTCTCTTCTACCCATTCCATTTGGGAGTGTAAAGCCACATTATAAAAGAGTTTTGCTTAAGGACAAGCAAAGATTCAAGTGTGGGGGTATTTTATGTGTGCAAAATGCAACATATAAATTACATCAATTGTGGCATAAAACTAAACCCTTTTTTAGTACTAATGTTGGAAAAAGTGTGCTTATGTCTTCCTTTTGTATTTTCAGGATTAAATGAGCTCAAATTAACAAAAGAAGCAAAAGGGCAGCTAAATCTAACATAAATACAAGAAAAGGAACAAACGATACACTGGTTAAATATGACGTGAAGAATTTTGAAACAGTGGATCTTATCTTCATTCCAATACTGTTATCTAAACATTTCTTCTGTATATGCTTTCACTTAAAGAAGGGCGAAATTGAGTTAATTGATAACTCTAGGATCAAACAAGCGTTTGCCAAACGTTACCGTGGTCGTCCCGAAATGCTGGTAAAACTGCAAAATTCAACTTTATATACTATAATACGTAGGTACTAATATAATTTTTTATCTGATTATAGCGTAAAGCTCTCATTCAATACCTAAAAAACAAGATACGACAAAAGGAATGGATAAAAAAATTGGAAACAGCAAGGATAATAAGGAAAGAAATGGATTGGAGGACTCTTGAAAATGGAGTTGATTGTGGTGTCTTCACTATGAGGCATATGGAGACATACAAGGGCAAAACACCATGGAATCCGGGGTTTGTCAACGAAGATATAAAAGACGTTCAAGATTCACAGCTTCGGTTCTTGAGGTATCGCTACCTTAGTAAGATTGTATTGTCTGACTACAATCTTATAAGAAAACGAGTCTTTGACGCAGCTAAGGAATTTGAGAAGAACTCGGGCAAAGTGAATATGTTGAAAGATCTAGATAAAAAAATCAGTCAACGATTAGATGAGTTCTCTAATCTTAAAAAAGTGTAAACAAAAATGTTATGTATTAGAACTTTTTTTTACAGTGATATGTGAACCGTTTTTGGTTTTTTTATTGCTGTGTTTGTAATTATTTTTTTAATTAGATTTTTCTTGTTTTGATGTTTTTCTATACTATACTACGAGACGACATTAATAACAAAACACAACTACCCTATTAAAAGAAAATCTTCATAAATATTTGATAACCCCCATTGGACTTTTGATATCTACAAATAATGATATCTACAAATAGCCTTCCAAAACAACCTGAGAGGTAATTATGCTACATATTTAATTTTACTGAACAAATCTCACCCAACTACCCTATTAAAAGAAATTCTTCATAAATATTTGATACCCCCATTGGACTTTTGAGAAAAAAAAAAACCTTCCCTTAGTAAGTTATAGGAATATTGACTGATAAAAAGAAATTGCTGCTGGTCAATAATTACGCAGTTAGAAAAAATCACGCATGTTTTAAGAAAATGCAAAATGCATACTCTGCCAAAAAAAAAAAACTTGTACATTGAAGGAGTGAATTTAAGAAAGTTGGATATTTTGTTAATAGCAAGCAACTTGCAACTTGATTTTAAATAAAAAAATGCTAATAATAATGATATCTACAAATAGGCTTCCATATCGACATGACTGTTAATTAAGTAGGAAATTTAATTTTACTAACAAAATCTCCCCCAACTACCCTATTAAATCAAACTCTTCATACATATTATATAACCACCATTCCATTTTTGGCAAAAATAAGTAGCCTAACTAAGTACAGCAATGTCGACTAAGCCAGGAAACAGTGCGATCAAGGAGCTCCTTGACAGAGCTTGCATCTGATGTAAACTCTACTAACAGTATTTTTGATGTGCAGAGGAAGGTCTTAGAACAGCAGAAGATGAACCAAGAAATCTGGGGAAAACTACTACAGGAACCGAAATCTTCTTTGAGGGACAACGGCATAAACCTCATGATGGATCAGTCATCTGCTGATCACTTGGTTTACTCGTATCTGAAAGATGCAGTGGAGACGGTGCAAGAGAAGATGGAAACAAGTGACAAGGAGCTTGGGAAGATATTCACATCGAACTAGGTGGTATGACTGATTAATCAACATTTTTTGTTGATTTTTGGGGATGTTATAAAGTTGGTATTTTGAAAACTTACAACTATGGCTTACTTTTAGCATGTTTTGATACCTTTTCAGGCATCTATGTATGGTCTGTTGGCGTTATTATATGAAAAATGAATGTTAAATATTATCACGCATGTTTAAAAAAATATGAATATTATCACGCATGTTTAAATAGGCAGTTTACATCAGACGCTAGTTATGAAACAAAAATATGTGTTTGGGTATGATTTTGCTTGAAATAGCTGTGAACAGGGGATAAAGGCAGTTGAGATATTATCACGCATGTTTAAAAAAATATGAAATATTACCACGCATGTTTTAAAAGGCAGTTGAGATGGTATACTTAATAACGCACGGTAGGGTAAAACATATTAAAATGGTATTTAAATCACGCATGTTAAAATGTCATGATCACAGATCACATAAAGTTGTTTCTTAAAAAAGGCATGAAAAAACCAATGTTTAAATGTATGCAATTGTGGGTCAAAAAAGGCATGAAAAAAACCAATGTTTAAATGTATGCAATTGTGGGTCAAAAATTACTCGTCGTCGTCATTTAGCTCTTCCCATTCAGAATCACTATCATCTACTTCGTCAACCTCCTGATACTCCTCCTCTCCCTCACCAGTTTCTGCCTCCTCGTCCTCTTCGTCTACTAAACCAGGATCAATCTCTAACTGAATTACTCTTCTTTTCTTCCCTTTCTTATCGAGAGCACTAGCTTGACCCTTTAAAACCTCGGAAGTTCGGATATCATGACCTTTGGTATTGCAAACACTGCATGTCCGACTTCTCTTGCCTTTTAGACTAATAATCTTTTCTTTTTTGATTTAATCCGCTTATGTGAACCGCATTCTTTGTTTCTAGTACCGGTTGGCACACGGACTGTAGGTGGAGCATCAGTGTTCGGTTTCTCGTAACCGATTAACCTTGAATATCTATCAAACTTAGGGTTGATGGGCTTAGTTATGCGAAGTTCATCAACCATTTCTTTCATCTCCCTCATCCGATCCCTGACTATAACTAGATGATCAAAATCTCTCATCAACTTACCAATAAGATATTCTCCGGTCTGCGTTATCTCATACGCAACCTCTTTGGCCTTTTTATGCCCATCATTATCATCAACACTTAAATCAAATGTGTTATTTAGATCATTCGGTACCACGTCTTTGGTCCATCTTCTCGTAACGTACTTGTTAGGAATTTCTTTCACTTTGAACATCTTGAACACAAAGTATATATGTTTGCACAACATTCCATATTGTTCAAACCTGCGACAACTGCATGATGCAATTACATCCTCCCCCTTCTTGAAACAAACCTAAACAAAAAAAAAATTGAAAATTAAAAATCAAGGAAAAAAAGTACGTTGTTATCTAATAACGCATGTTAGCTGGTCTAGATAGTGTTACCTCTAACAAACCGTCACCGTGGGCTTTCCAATCCTTCATACTTATCTTCAAGAACGGTTCCTCAATTTTAGTCTCCATAGGAAGGCACTCGGACAATGTTCCATATAACTCTGCCTGTTGATCAACAAAAATGGACCTGGTGTAAATTTTCATAGCATCATCCTCTAAGGTAGTTTCAGACCAGTTATCTTGGGTTGTATTTATAGAAATATGGTCATTTTCCGATGGTTGAATCTTTGCACGTCCATTGCACCATCAAAATGGTTAAAAAACTCAACAAGGGTAAGTTGAGATCTGGATGTGGTCCGCATGAGCCCAGACATAGGCTCATGACGATAGAAAGCTGGAATCCATGAAGATCTCATGCCAAACATATCGTCAATCCATTTATTCTCGGTTAGACCGAATTCAATCATTATCAGTTTCCATTCTCTCTCAAACGTTTTTGGCGCAATCGAATCAGTCCATACAATGTCACACATACGTCTTTTGAAGTCTTCGTTGTTACACAACTCATGTCCCACCTATTAAAACAAAGGATTGGAATGAACAAAAATCAGAAATATTTATAATTACTCACGCTTTTTGTAAAAAAAGAATGAGTGTAGGAAATAATAACGCATGATGAACTTTTTGAGCAAGTGCATATAAAAATCAGAAATCTTTATAGTTATTATGCCGGTTATAATAGTAATAACGCATGTTGTAGTTGTGACTAACCTTATCGGCAACTTTCTTCATTATGTGCCACATACATAATCTGTGCCTACTCTTATCGAACACGGCCTCGATAGCTTGTTTCATCGCCGGGTCCTGATCAGTGACGACCACCTTCGGCTGCTTACTAAATGAGTCCAAAAATGATTGTAACAACCATTTGTATGATTCAATGCTTTCGGATGCTAGCAACCCGGTTCCAAGCGTCACATTCCGACAGTGGTTATCAATACCAGTAAAGGGTACAAACAGCATTTTATACCTTCAAAATGATGAAATAAAAATGAATAAAAAAACAACAAAATTATACAAAAAAAAATAACAGATAAAACATTACAGTGAAGACTAACTTGTTGGTTTTGAATGTAGCATCAAACGATATGACATCTCCAAACTCAGCATAGTTACGTTTGCACAAACCATCGGCCCAGAACAGGCCAGTTAATCATTTGTTTTCATCGACTGAATGTACAAATGAATAATCAACCACAAACTGCTTTTTATCGGTCAACCTACTGATAACCATATCTACATCATACTCTCCTATATAGCTATGTATCCTAGCTCTAAAATTCTTGCAGTCGTCTTTAGTTGCGCCAACATTTTCAAAACCTCCGTATCTTTGTCTCATTATATTGAAGGCTTTCACCGGCCCAAGATTCAATGTACCAAGCTCCCATATCATCTCTTCTTGTGTTTCGGACAGATGCCTATAAGCCGGTAATAAATGCATATCTTTGGGGCACACGAATGAATGATTATGCGATTCAACAAACTTATCAACCTTATACAACACCCCATCCGTCGAACAAAGCTTAATTTGTGCTTTACAACCGGTTCAAATAGTCGGTCTGTTCCTACTTTTATATGGCTTAGACAACTTCGAATAAGGATCATCGAATGCCTGTGGTTTATGCCCCTCCTTTGAACACACAAAGTATTTAGTCTTGATAATACCACCACTATGATGTTCACCTCCTTTTTGAGCAGAGAACCCTGACTTCTTAGCATATGTCTGATAAAAAAACATAAGCTTGCTCTATGGAAGTGAATTTCATTCCTATAACAGGAACACATGATGAAGCTACCTCAGGAATATACAATCTTTCATCTACACATTTTGAAATGACAAAAAAAAAAAAAAAACATCAGCTCTAAAAGAAGACACACAGGGAAATAAAAAAGGAAATCACGCAAAGAACAAAATCACGCATGTTGCCTCAATAATAACGCAGGTATAAAAAAAAAGCCAGTACTGATAACTTCATAATAATAACGCATGCTGTGTTGAATTACACATGTCTCCTACACTATTTAGCTTATAAACGTGCGTGATTTATTACACATTCATTTAAAAAAAACTAATTATCAAATAATGATGCACGATTAAATACAAAAAATCAGACAACAATAATTTCTTTGATTTCTAGCAAATTAAAACGATTAATTCACAACTTGCTGGTCTGATCGTCTAATAGAACCTGGTTGTCTGATGTCAGATTCCTCAAATGCTCAGCAGCATCATGGACGGCTTGGACTTCAGCATCTTCAAATTCAATATCATCTGTGTTGTGTGCGTTACTGCTCTGTGGATCCATTTCAAACAATAAGTGATAGTAACCCTAATCGCACACCTATAACCATGGTTGTAGAAATCGCTAGTCGCTAGTCGGTCGGTGGGGTGGGGACTAGCGATTAATCGGGATTAACCGGGGATTAATCGGGTATAATCGGGATTAATTGTAATTAATCAAAAATTAATCGAGATTAATCGGTGATTAATCAGGGATTAATCGGTGCCTAGTCGGGATTTTTACAACCATGCCTATAACCGCTAATTTGATACTTTGAAAAATGGAAAATATTTGAAACTGATTGGAATCGTAATTAACGGGATGCAGGAGATAACGAACTCGCATAATTCTCTAGATGTTAGTAAATGTCTGAATTACCCTGTTTCAAGAATGAAAATGTCTAATTTGCCCTTAATGAGAAATCTTAATCGGTGCCACGCGTTAAGATCTCCTTGTCACGTACATGAAGTATGATTAGGGCTTTTGTACAATATACTTTATATATATATATATATATATATAGGGTAAGGTTCATGCGAGAACCACCCTTATTGCGAGAACCAATGTGAACACAACCTAAAATAGCTAAAAAAACCTAACCCCCACCCCCCCCCCCCCCGCCCCCAAAAAAAAAAACCTAAACCCCCCCCCCCCCCTCCCAAGCTAAATGCTAAAAACTAAAACCTAAAAAAACCTAACCCCCCCCCCTCCCCCAACCCCCCAAAAACCTAAACCCCCCCCCCCCCACCCCAAGCTAAATTGCTAAAAACTAAACCCCCAAAAAACCTAAAAAAATCTAAAAAGATAAAAAAAAAAAATCTAAAATTTTTTTTAATATTTTTTATGTTAAAATCGCTACTTTTATTAGCAAAAAAAAAATTAAAAAAAATTAATTTTTTTTTTGCTTCGAAAAGTAGCGATTTTTTTATAAAAAATATTAAAAAAAAATTTGTGTGATTTTTAGCTATTTTTAGGCATTTTTGGTTGTGTTCACATTGGTTCCCGCGGTTCTCGCAATAAGAGGTGGTTCCTAACGGATCTTTGTCCTATATATATATATATATATAATTATTTAATAAAAAAGTAATCTTCTTAAACCAATAATAAGTTAAATAACAAAAAAATATAAAAGAAATGTTTAGTAACTTTACTAAAAAATATTCAATTGTTGGAAAATCTAATTAACTAGAAAAGTACCCGCCGCGTTGCGGCCAGGTACACATTATTTTTTTTACATAAGTTATTTTTTCCTACAGTCACATCTACACATCACACATACAAGAATGGTGACACTAAATTTGACATATGAGCATTTAATATGTTAGAGCTATAAATGTTCCGAATGAGAAACTTACAGCATATCCTGCAGTTGTTGACGGTGTTGACAGTGTTGTGGGTCTTGAGGGAGATGAATTTCACATGTGATTGGATAGATTAAAGGATGATTGAACGGTTCGGAACCCTCGATTTGTCGGAACTCGCCACTACCACCTCTGAACCCTCGAATTTTCACCGGAAAACCCTAGACTTGACGACTTCGGTTCTGTAGGTGTGAGGCGAGCACGCGTCTGGAGCCGGTCGCCGGTGACTCGGCGTTCCGCATCTCTGTTTCTCTCTCTTGCTGCTCTCTATCTCTTTCTTCCCTTTCCCTTTCCCTTTCCCTTTCCCTTTCTTTGTCTCTACGTGTCTCACATACAAAGTGGTGATGAGGGCATGTGTAATAAAGAAAGCACCACCATATTGAAGAGTTATTGTACAATAACATAAAGCACATACAACTCATTAAACACAGGTTACAACTCTCATTGCACAAGAATGTTGAAAATTAGAGTATTATATAATTGAAAAACAATTTTTTTTAAAAGTAACTGAAAAATGATTAATTGTCCAAGTATTCAACTAATTTTTAACTTTCAATTGCCTTGTTTCCATCGTTAAAAGGCCAAATATAAAATTAAAGATGTGTTTACAAAAATAAGAAGCCCAAATTAAAACAACTTTTAAGAAAAAAAAATCAACGACTTAGAATGCGAAACTAAAAGAGAAAATTCAAATCGCCTAATACTAACCATTTAGGTTCTTCAATAAATAAAAGGTCCAAACTAATTATTTAGGTCATCTTCTTCGTACAGTTGCCACATCTTTTTCATACATTTACACTGTATGAATATTCTGATTTAATTTCACTATTTTCTTCGTCTCAAATACTCTTAAGGGTATCTTAATATTTGCGTAAGGGTATCCTATACATAAAACTTGCACTTGGAAGACAAAGTTGAGAGGTAGCACATACGCCCCCTCAACAAGTGCTAAGTCCGCACTTGGTTTCACGGCAGATGGTGGTGCATATTCAAAATCACATATTGTAAGACTAGTAGTGCAGTGGTTTAACCAAAAAGTATAAAAGTTTTTGTCATGTTACCATCATGTATGCAGTAGAGTTTTAACTAATTACATTGATATGTGCCCACTACTCCATGTTCATGCAAGCCACGATTTCCATTATAGTTCATTTTTTGTTTGGTTACTTTTGCAAGTGTCTAAGTAATAGGGTTAGTAGGGTTTAACCATTTAGTCCATGTTTTATTAATTCAGTTTGTAATTAAGCCTATAAAAAGGCATATGTGTTAGTGTTTGAGTATGAATGAAAAATATTAAGTCTCAAATTCTCTCTAGATTTCATCTTGTTTCTCTCTATTTTCTGTGGAGCTTGACCCACTTTAACGGGTTATTTATCAAACCAAGTGGTACACATCATTTGGTATCAGAGCGGTCTTGATCCCCTCATGGACGCTCACGAATGAAACGAGTCGTTGGATCGAATCATATCAACGATTGCTGAGATGATCGATCTTCTAAAAAACGAGTCCCGGAGATGGGCAACTTCACCCATTTTTTCTACACCGCTAACGTCACCCGCTGCCGCATCACCACCACCAACTTCCGCTCCCGTACCTACACTTCCATCACCCGTTTATGCCACCGCACCAACAACTACAGCACCACCACCAGTTCCCTCTCCCGCGCCACCATCGGTTTCCGCCCCCAAACCACCACCGGCTCTTGTGGCTTTACCGATATCAGCCCTTTCTTCTCTTGCTTTTGTCTCGAGCCCACTGCCCTTAATCTCACCTTCTACACCTATTTCAGTTCCTATAAAAATTCAACCTCTCATACTACCCCTATCAATTCAAACCAATAGTGACATCAGTTCTCATAACCCCTGCAAACCCATTTTTTCATTACCACCTTTGCAACAAAAATCGCCCAGGTCACGGCCAACCTCCCTCACTCTCAGCCACAAATTCTTCAATATGGATTCAATTGCAAAATGCCACTTGAATTCAATTTCATGGTGGTCTCCAAGTCCAGGCACCAGTCCCTCACCCTCACCCTCACCCTCACCCTCACCCTCACATGGGAAATGTGTAAGATTAAATATATTATGTTTAATATTTAATCTAGTAGCCATTATAATCATTTACATAATATAGATCAAAATATATAACAACCTATTAAATAATTAGTTGGTAATTGTTGATGGACCATATTACCCTTATTAACTAATTGGGTTTCCTCTTGGGTGCTTATATAAGGAGACTAATGTAGAGGTTAAAGGGTTACTCAGTTACACACTTAGACATAACCTATTAGTCATAACATCATCATCATCGACCTCCTCTCATATAGTCGATACCCTTTTCGGTTTAATCTGTCACCATCTTCAGTTCGCACCCTAAGGAGGAACCAGATCACACTGACAACTATGTCGAACTCGATGGCATCATCTATCACTAGATTCTCCACTGCACTGTCTGCTGTAACAGGTATGTTTACATGTTTTCCATTATGATTAAACAGAACTGATCCAACATGTGGTATCAGAGCATATGTTGATTAGTCAGTTCTGTTTTTGTATCCATCAATTCTGGGATAGAAATTTGGAAAACGGAATTTTGAAAACTTAATAAACCTAACAGCCGGTTTCGAGTCATAAAGATCCACTCGAGATCTCTGTTTCGAAGAAAAGAACTGTTTTAAATATCTCGAAATCAAAACGTATAAACTTATATCCGAAATCTGTTTAGAAAGCCTTAAAAATTCAGGTTTCGGGTTCCAGAATTCATGTTTTATTTTTTAGGGTTCATCATGTTCTTAGGAAAATTCGAAGATTCCGTTATGTTTTGGAATGTAATTAGGATTGATGAGTGTTTTTTCCTGTTTGATCCAATTTAATCTGTTAAGTTTATTCGAAAACTGTTAAAAGATATACAGTTATAATTTTCGAAATATTTTTTGATAAAATTAGATCATCTTAAAACAGGAAACCATATCTCATAATCCCTTAGAATTCGAATTTTCAGTTATGTTTTCACATTCACAGCTGTTAACAGGAAGTTTCGAGATCCCTTCTAACGAGCTGAGACCAAGATCTCGACTCGAGACCACAAGGTCTCGACTCGAAATCATAAGTATTCTCAAATGTTTACAACTCGAGACAATGATTTCGACTCGAGATCATAAGGTCTCGACTCGAGACCACTAAGGTTTCGACTAAGGGCTTCAATCTTCACAACTCGAGACCATGGTTGCGACTCGAGACCTCATAAGGAGTCGAGATCTCATAATTCACAGCAGTCGAGACCATGATTACGACTCGAGACACTGAGGTCGCGACTCGAGACCTTAATGAGTCGAGACCTCATAATGATGAGTCGAGACTTGACTCGAGATCTCACTCGAGACCTCATAACTGAGTCGAGATCTCACTCAAAACCTCATTATTTTAGGTTGTTTAATGTGAACTAAGATTTAGCTCGGGGCTCCGCCCCGAACCCCGTGCGGGGGCACGCTGTCCCCCTGCACCCCCCAGCGAACTCACCGCGGTTTGCTATTAAATAATTGGTTTTTGTAATTACTTAGTTAAATTAATCAGAATCAGATAATGTTTTACAAAACCAAAATGGCTTAACTTGAATGAGTTTTTGGTGTATCATTTCTGCCCAAAGCTGATTTGATACATCTACTTATCATTCAAGTATTACGAAAGCTATGTTAAGTGTGCATCATAAACATGAATGTCTTATATATATGGCCAAAGCTGATTTAATTCCTTCATAGATGGCATACTTAACAAGTGCATAACTAAAGTGATTATCTCAATTTCTGGCCAAAGCTGATTTGTTACAATCACTTTGCACACATGCTTAAATGATTACACTTCTGGCCAAAGCTGATTTGTCTTCGTTTAAGTAGAATTTTAACTAAGTCTATTATTTTGATGTTAGTAATAGACAATATCACAGCTTCATAATGTAAAATGGTCATTATTTATGCCTGCCTTAGTTTAACGTGCCCTTAGATCACATTAGGACTTCTTCTTTTGTAACGCCCCAAAATCCGAATGTTTATATTTGCCGTGTGTTCCTATATGACACGTCATGAAATAAATAACTAGGCTATTTAACCTAGTTAAATGTATGGTAAAAATTATTAAAAGATGGAAGTAGTGCACGTTATGTTAAGTGGCAAACATGAGGGGTTAAATGGAACAAGATAGAAGTTGAGTTATTAAAATGAAAGTTCAACACACACAAACACACACTTCGTGTGTGTTCACGAACGTTCAGGAGCTCCAAAGAGCTCTAACCCTAAACTCAACTAAATCACCAAATTGAAGGGTGAATCGAAGCTCAAATTCAAGAAGGAACACGGATTAATGATCACCTTCACGGGGGGATCATAAGGTATGTCTTAAATCTAAGATTGGTGATCATGTGTGAAGTGGGTTATGTTCAAATCCGTGAGTTAATATGAAATTGATCATGTACAAGGGTTAGAATCATCGTATAGAACATGGGTTACGTATGATTTGTGTTAATTTGATGATTAGGGGTGAAACCCGTTAGTTAGGGTGAAGATGATGACTAGAATCATCACCTATGTCCAAGTCTTGTTGAAAGATTGATGTATTATGTGGGAATGATGAATTCTTGTTAGATGAATTAGGAGAAATATGATGATGATATGTTTGATGTTTATTTGGGAATGATACATGATGATTAGTAGTAGGATTTGATGGGTTATGTATGAGTTTAGAAGAATTTATGCATGAATTAGTTGTACGTTATGCTTAATAGGTTGTACACACACCAAGCGTATGATAAAATGTATCTAGTGTCGTCCGTAGAGTCGATTATGATGTTACGAGTATATGGTGATAAGTCGATAGTTAAGTATGGTTAATAGTTGACTCTTGAAAGTCAACTAAGTATAAGAAACATGATTTGACTCGTTGTCGTAAAGGTGGGACTATAGGATGTAGTATGGTACATGTTATAGCAATACGTGTTAAATGTACTGACATGATGAATTACATGAGCTTAAACGGATATGGACATGATTATATGAGTTATGTTTGTTAGAAATGACTAATGAAAGTTTAGTGTGAAATATGCGATTTATATGATAGTTAACATGTACAAATGAGTATGCTAATAAGGGCGTGATTTTGATGAAATGGAAGTAAAGGAATCACGTCGAGACGGGCTCAAGCACGAGGTGTTAACGGGTCAAGAAGAAGCAAGCAAGCAAGCGGATACGAGCATGGACGCATAAGGTAAGTGATTTCCGGGATCACTTCTTAGTTTATTTAAGCAAAGTTGTGTACTAAGTTATTTATGAATGATAATTGAAGTCTAATAAGGTTTGATTATATATAAGTGTGGATTTTCGTTAAGTAGACCATACGGGTCAAAATAATGATTTGTTGTAATACGGAATGGTTGCATAAGTAATGACGACGGTATGATAACCGGGTAATGGATAAAATTGTACGTAAGCATGCTAACCGAGTAACGGTGATGCGGGTTAATGGGCAAGAGGTTCGGTAGGAAATTACGAGTAAATGAATAAACAATTTCATAGATGGAAATTGTACTATCTAATGTTCAATTACGTAATAATGAATGAGTTTAACGCATACCGGGTATCGGGTGCGTAAACCACAAGTACGAAACTCCGGATAACGTAAAAGTATTATGGTTATAAGGTTCATGTAAGTTTTGGGCTAAAAGGAATGAGATGTTTGATGAAAACATGAACGGGTCGAATAAGTGAAAGCGGGTATATAAAGCCGAGAGCTTTAAGTGAATATTTTCCTTAAACCGGATGTTGGATTTCAAGTTCATATGATAGAATGTGAATTTACAAGCATGTAGGAAGAAATGGGAGGTTAAACGGGTAAACGGTTCAAAAGTTATGCACGTTTTAGTGCGTACGGACGACGAAACGGAACTGCAGAAAAATGCAAAATCTAGAGGGTGTCGCCGACGGGTATGGGGGCGTCGCCGACGGGCTCTGGAAAGTCAGTTTTTGGCTGACGGGTTATTTGACTGTCTACGGAAGTTTTGGGCTACGGGCATTTGCAAGGGCCGTCGCCGACGGCCTCCCCATGTTCAAATACCTGAAATTTGCTATCTAAGTTGATTTGGGTATAGTAGGCTTCGGTTTGTTATCCGTGGACTACGAAGGGCTTCCCAAACATGTTTTTGATCATTCCTTTGACGTTTATGGGCTATAAATCTAAGTCTAAGTACCATGTAATTAATGTATAGATATATAAGAGATATGTAAGATCTTGAACGTGTACGTATGAGTGTATGTACATATGTAGACGTGTATTTAAGTATATATAAAGGCACGTAGGAGTGTATGCAAGTAAGTAGAGACGTAGTAATGTATGTACGTATGTAGATATGCATTTATGTATATGTGAAGATACGTATGTGTATATGTACGTATGTAGAGACGTAGTAATGTATGTGCATTTATAGATGTGTGTTTGGTATATATGAAGGTACGTATGAGTGTATGCATGTTTGTAGAGATATAGGAAGGCATGTACGTATGCAGATGAGTATGTATGCATGTAAGAATGTATGTACGCGTGATTTAGATACGTTGAGTAATACGTTATTAATAGTGTGCCTTGAGAATGAAAGGTAATGCAGGTACATTATTGAAGCCTCACCAGGACATGGATACGCAGATGAAATGCTTAAAGTTAGAAAGAAAACGAAATGGGAAGTGTACGAGATTGAATCTTGTTTATGTATTGTATACTAATGTTATGAATGTATGTGGTGAGTGCAGGTTGTACGAATCGCAGGCGGTTATCACGAGGGATAGAGATCGAAGATCGGGTCACAAAGTAGATTGTACGGGGATAATTGAGTATGTACTTTAGTAAACATGACTTATACCTTATTTTTGTAAAAATTCATATTAAAACGAACTTTCAAGTAAGTCAAGACGTTTGTAATGAAAGAAATTTTATGGCACGTATTTCCGCTGCGTCTTTTCAGTTAAAGCGTGTTAGGGTCTTACAAGTTGGTATCAGAGCCCTGGTTTGAGGGAAATCAAGTACGATAAGGTAAGTACTTGAACTCAGACCTATGTGCTCTTATGATAATAAACCCGTACAATCTAAGACTCGGTCAAGATCCAAAGGTAGAAGTAAATGTAATTATGCATAAAAGGTATGTATATACAAAGGAAACTAACAGCTTGTTATGTGTAAGGTAAGCATGATTTTTTTTGAAGAGGATGATCTGTGAATGCAGTCTAGGATGAATCCTAAGGTAGGCAAAGAGGTAATAAGACAAATTTGAATCCAGGTACGTAAATTCAATATGTGGGTATATGTAATGGTAAAACTCATTAAGGGAAGGAAAATTCTAAATGAAGGACAATGATAGTATAGTAATGAAGTACTGAAAGTGATACACGCGCCGAAACCTAAGTCTTCGGACATAAGGTGACAATTATCGCAAAGGCACGAAACTAGTATGTGGATTGGGTACCTGGCCAGTGCACGAGAAACATATGACGTTCGTGAGATTGTGATAATTGTCACAGGTATGTTTGGTAGAGTTGGGTAGCAGGCGGGTGTGCGGGTGAAATGGGAAGTAAGACTCTCGGGAAATCGAGAGCACTATGTAAGAATGAAAAGTATGCCTGATAAGAATGAAGAATGTTGATCCGTACTTAATTACGGATCAACAAAATATGAATAAAGTGTTTGAATCCGGAAGACAGATTCAAGGAATGAAAGATATGAATGGAATGTTTGAATCCACGAGACGGATTCAAGGAATGAAAGGCATGAATGGAATGTTTGAATCCGCAAGACGGATTCAAGGAATGAAATGCAGGAATGATATCTTTGAATCTGCAAGACGGATTCAAACCATAGAAGGAAGAAAAGGTATGAATGGTAGGTTAGAAACCGCTAGACGGATTCAAAATATAGAAGTAATAAAAAGGTATGGATGTTACGTTTGAATCCGCGGAACGGATTTAAAACATATAAATAATAAAATTTACCCACATCAGAATTGTGTCAATAGTTGACCGTAGTTATGTCAAACGATTCCTATGAGTAAATGTAAAGTAAATGAACAAAAGAATGATCGTAATGGGCACACAAACCTAAGTTTTAAAATGAAAGAAAGAAGTTTTGTATAAGTTACGTGTTAGATGTGTTAGTGATCGACTCTTGGAAGTCAGAATGATTACGGGCTATGACCCGGACAATAACTCGAGTACGGGCGGGAAGGGTAAGTTTGGTAAGAAATACTGAAACGATGTAATAAGGTCTTTCCAAGTAAGCATAAATGGAAGGAAGTGCGAGCGTGTACTTCAGTTGGTGAAATGATTAATAGAATGAAAGGATTACATGTAAGAAATAAAATGTGTGATATGTTATAGCATGTACGTAGGAAATTGTAGAAGAGTTATAGGTGGGTAATCACCTAGTATGATGAATGTTTGAATGAAAATGTGCTAATCGCCGATGTTGTTGATGATAATGTTAGAACTATTGATGTGATGAAACCAATCGCATTGGTGAAAGTATGTGCACGAGCGGAAGCTCATTACACGGATGAATGAAACCTGGCCTGTTACGGCTAGTACTCGAGGAGAAGATGATCGATCTGGGTTGCGGGTCGTTGGTTTGGGAAATGAAAAAGAGGTTAGTAAGATGTTTAACTCATGTTGGATAGATATGAACTAGTATGACACATTTAAATATGTAAATTAAGTAATGCATGAAGTGAAAGCAATAGTAATGTGAAATGAACGAAATGATTTAAAGGTAACGTAAAGGTATGCAAGGTACAAGTAACTTTAGAAAACGTAGAAAGGTTAACGTTAAAGTTAAGCACGTAGGTGTGACTATGAAATAGTAGTTTTGTTGTGTTAAGAAAACAAAAGTTAAATGTTATACAGAGCATGTAGAGAATGTAATTTTAAAGAGATGAGATGGAGATATTAGATCCGTTAAGAACGGATCATATTACAGGTTGAAGGAGTATGTGTATTGACCCGTTATTGACAGGTCAAGGAAATGAAAATGAAAATGAAAATGAAAACGATATGTGAAAGTATGATAAAGAAAGTCTGGAGTTGTTAGGAAAAAAAAGTCAATTGTTTGAATAGTTTATGAATCGAGAATATATAGTTACCTATTACTATGATGTGCTAGTTAGAGTTAAGCATATATGAGTATGTACAAATTACGAAGTAAGATCGTATAGACGATGAAAACATTAGGAATGTTGAAATAAACATAAAGGAATGTTAGTAATGGGAAGTTGGAATTGCTTCAAGCAAACAAAATGATGAATGAACGGCTAGCTACGAAGTGCGTTAAAAGCAAGTGCTATTTAGTGAAAGTGACACTAATAAGAACTCTGGGACGGGTTCTTGAAAATAAAGGATCGTCATTGAGATGGGCTAGCGGTCGTGTTGATGGGACGTAAAGAAGAGTTAATTAGTGTTAAATGAAAGTGAGAAAGGTTTCGGGGACGAAACCTTATTTAAGGTGGGTAGACTTGTAACGCCCCAAAATCAGAATGTTTATATTTGCCGTGTGTTCCTATATGACACGTCATGAAATAAATAACTAGGCTATTTAACCTAGTTAAATGTATGGTAAAAAATATTAAAAGATGGAAGTAGTGCACGTTATGTTAAGTGGCAAACATGAGGGGTTAAATGGAACAAGATAGAAGTTGAGTTATTAAAATGAAAGTTCAACACACACGTCGTGTGTGTTCACGAACGTTCAGGAGCTCCAAAGAGCTCTAACCCTAAACTCAACTAAATCAACAAATTGAAGGGTGAATCGAAGCTCAAATTCAAGAAGGGACACGGATTAATGATCACCTTCACGAGGGGATCATAAGGTATGTCTTAAATCTAAGATTGGTGATCATGTGTGAAGTGGGTTATGTTCAAATCCGTGAGTTAATATGAAATTGATCATGTACAAGGGTTAGAATCATCGTATAGAACATGGGTTACGTATGATTTGTGTTAATTTGATGATTAGGGGTGAAACCCGTTAGTTAGGGTGAAGATGATGACTAGAATCATCACCTATGTCCAAGTCTTGTTGAAAGATTGATGTATTATGTGGGAATGATGAATTCTTGTTAGATGAATTAGTGTCGTCCGTAGAGTCGATTATGATGTTACGGGTATATGGTGATAAGTCGATAGTTAAGTATGGTTAATAGTTGACTCTTGAAAGTCAACTAAGTATAAGAAACATGATTTGACTCGTTGTCGTAAAGGTGGGACTGTAGGAAGTAGTATGGTACATGTTATAGCAATATGTGTTAAATGTACTGACATGATGAATTACATGAGCTTAAACGGATATGGACATGATTATATGAGTTATGTTTGTTAGAAATGACTAACGAAAGTTTAGTGTGAAATATGCGATTTATATGATAGTTAACATGTACAAATGAGTATGCTAATAAGGGCGTGATTTTGATGAAATGGAAGTAAAGGAATCACGTCGAGACGGGCTCAAGCACGAGGTGTTAACGGGTCAAGAAGAAGCAAGCAAGCGGATACGAGCATGGACGCATAAGGTAAGTGATTTCCGGAATCACTTCTTAGTTTATTTAAGCAAAGTTGTGTACTAAGTTATTTATGAATGATAATTGAAGTCTAATAAGGTTTGATTATATATAAGTGTGGATTTTCGTTAAGTAGACCATACGGGTCAAAATAATGATTTGTTGTAATACGGAATGGTTGCATAAGTAATGACGACGGTATGATAACCGGGTAATGGATAAAATTGTACGTAAGCATGCTAACCGAGTAACGGTGATGCGGGTTAATGGGCAAGAGGTTCGGTAGGAAATTACGAGTAAATGAATAAACAATTTCATAGATGGAAATTGTACTATCTAATGTTCAATTACGTAATAATGAATGAGTTTAACGCATATCGGATATTGGATGCGTAAACCACAAGTACGAAACTCCGGATAACGTAAAAGTATTATGGTTATAAGGTTCATGTAAGTTTTGGGCTAAAAGGAATGAGATATTTGATGAAAACATGAACGGGTCGAATAAGTGAAAGCGGGTATATAAAGCCGAGAGCTTTAAGTGAATATTTTCCTTAAACCGGATGTTGGATTTCAAGTTCATATGATAGAATGTGAATTTACAAGTATGTAGGAAGAAACGGGAGGTTAAACGGGTAAACGGTTCAAAAGTTATGCGCGTTTTAGTGCGTACGGACGACGAAACAGAACTGCAGAAAAATGCAAAATCTAGAGGGCGTCGCCGACGGGTATGGGGGCGTCGCCGACGGGCTCTGGAAAGTCAGTTTTTGGCTGACGGGTTATTTGACTGTCTACGGAAGTTTTGGGCTACGGGCATTTGCATGGGCCGTCGCCGACGCCCTCCCCATGTTCAAATACCTGAAATTTGCTATCTAAGTTGATTTGGGTATAGTAGGCTTCGGTTTGTTATCCGTGGACCACGAAGGGCCTCCCAAACATGTTTTTGATCATTCCTTTGACGTTTATGGGCTATAAATCTAAGTCTAAGTACCATGTAATTAATGTATAGATATATAAGAGATATGTAAGATCTTGAACGTGTACGTATGAGTGTATGTACATATGTAGACGTGTATTTAAGTATATATAAAGGCACGTAGGAGTGTATGCAAGTAAGTAGAGACGTAGTAACGTATGTACGTATGTAGATATGCATTTATGTATATGTGAAGATACGTATGTGTATATGTATGTATGTAGAGACGTAGTAATGTATGTGCGTTTGTAGATGTGTGTTTGGTATATATGAAGGTACGTATGAGTGCATGCATGTTTGTAGAGATATAGGAAGGCATGTACGTATGCAGATGAGTATGTATGCATGTAGGAATGTATGTACGCGTGATTTAGATACGTTGAGTAATACGTTATTAATAGTGTGCCTTGAGAATGAAAGGTAATGCAGGTACATTATTGAAGCCTCACCAGGACATGGATACGCAGATGAAATGCTTAAAGTTAGAAAGATAACGAAATGGGAAGTGTACGAGATTGAATCTTGTTTATGTATTGTATACTAATGTTATGAATGTATGTGGTGAGTGCAGGTTGTACGAATCGCAGGCGGTTATCACGAGGAATAGAGATCGAAGATCAGGTCACAAAGTAGATTGTACGGGGATAATTGAGTATGTACTCTAGTAAACATGACTTATACCTTATTTTTGTAAAAATTCATATTAAAACGAACTTTCAAGTAAGTCAAGACGTTTGTAATGAAAGAAATTTTATGGCACGTATTTTCGCTGCGTCTTTTCAGTTAAAGTGTGTTAGGGTCTTACATCTTTAGTATCATAACTTGCTCATCTTATTTCCACTATCAGCGCCCAATTGCGGGATTCCACCTTTGACCGGTGATAACTTTGCTGCATGGAAGGATGTTCTCATGCTTACACTCGGATTGCTGGACTTTGACTATGCTCTAAGAGAGAATAAGCCAGCGGACCTTACTCCACAAAGTATTGCTGGTGAGCAGTTAACTCATGGAAAGTGGACTAGGTGTAACCGCATGTCTCTCATGTTTATGATGCAGTCCATAAGCAATGCAATCAGGGGAGCTATTCCTGATTCTGAAGATGCTAAAACCTACTTGGCTTCTGTGGAGGCGCAGTTCAAGGGGACGTCTAAAGCACACGCTAGTACCCTTATCCTCAAGCTGGTGACAACTAAGTATGATGGGAGGAGCGGCATTCGCGAGCACATCATGATGATGAATGACATGGCCAATAAGCTGAAGGGGCTGGAAATGGAAATCAGTGATGGTTTCCTTGTTCATTTCATCATTACTTTGCTTCCTTCGTCCTTTGAAGCATTCAAGATCAATTACAACACTCAGAAGGATAAATGGACGATGAGTGAGCTGGCCGCCATGTGCGTACAGGAGGAAGAGTGTATGAGGGTGGATCGCACTACTAATGTTGCTAACTTCCCCACCTCCAACTCTAAGAAATGGAAGAACAATCATCAGAGGAAGGATGCTTCTAAAGTCCAAAGGCCAAATCCTAATGCAAGTGCACCTTCTAGCTCTAAGAACTCCTTAGGCAGAATCCACTGCAAGTTCTGTAAAAAGGCAGGACATATGCAAAAGGAATGCCCTGACTTTAATTAGTGGCTGGCTAAGAAAGGTAACGATTATTTTATGATACTTGAGTCCTATAATTTAAGTGTTCCTGCTAATTCTTGGTGGTTTGATTCTGGTTCTATGGTTCATGTTACCAATTCAACTCAGGGATTCCTTACAATCTGGAAGCTGGAAAGAAACCAAAGAACGCTTAAGGTTGGGGATGATCGAGAATTAGAAGTGAAGGCCATTGGAACATTACAATTATTTATGAAAACTGGTTTATGTATTAAACTTTATGATACCTTATATGTTCCTGAGGTAACTCGGAACCTTGTATCAGGACCAAAGTTAGACATGGACGGTTTTATTGTTTCCCATTGTCATCGCAAACTCTATATCCTCTATGATTCTGTTCTTTATGGTACTGGTATTCTGGATGGTGGTCTCTATAGATTAGAACTAGATGATGGCTTTCCAAATCTTTGTTGTCATATAACATTAATGAATCACTCACAAAGATGAAAGAGAAACGAGACTTAGAGACTTCATCCATGTTGTGGCATCAGCGTTTAGGCCACATCTCAAAAGAACGATTAAATCGTCTCGTAAAGGATGAAGTCTTACCTCCTCTCGATTTCTCTGATTTTGGAACATGTGTCAAATGTCTTAAAGGTAAAATGACATTAGCGAATAAGAAAGGTGCCACTAGGAGCTCTAATTTATTAGAACTCATTCATACTGACATTAGTGGTCCTTACCTAATCCCTGGCATAACAAGACATACTTCATTTATCACTTTCATTGATGATTATTCTCGTTACATGTACTTGTATCTAATTAAGGAGAAATATGAATCTCTTACAACTTTTAAAGATTATAAGGCTGAAGTTGAAAAGCAATTAGATCGTCAGATTAAAGTTATGAGATCAGATAGAGGCGGTGAATATTATGGAAGACATACTGATGTGGGTCAAGCTCCTGGTCCATTTTATGAGTTTTATAAGGGCCAGGGGATTGTGAACCAATACACCATGCCTGGTACACCTCAGCAGAATGGTGTTGCTGAACGAAGAAACCGTACCCTTATGAACATGGTGCGCAGTATGTTAGCCAACACTAATTTACCATTATTCCTCTGCACTGAAGCGTTAAAAGCAGCTGTTCATATACTCAATAGAGTTCCTTCTAAGTCTGTCCCTAAAACTCCTTATGAACTTTGGACAGGAAGGAAACCGAGTCTTAAATATATGAAAGTATGGGGATGCATCGCTGAAGCAAAACTTTTCAATCCTTTCCTAAGGAAACTTGACCCTAAAACAGTTACCTGTTTCTTTATCGGGTATCCTGATAATTCAAAGGGTTATCGTTTCTATTGTCCTTCCCATGTCACCTGTATTGTTGAAACCAAGCGTGCTGTGTTCCTGGAGGATTGCAAGGTCAGTGGGAGCAGTACCAACCCTTATGAAGAATTGCAAGAAGTACAAGACGTGGGGGGGAGAGATTCAACACTTGCCATTACTCCGATTACTCCTCTTATACCCAATGCAACTACTGTACCCGAAGCTACTGCACCAACTCCAAATTCACCTCTACAATCAGAACCCATTATACCTCATGATGAAGGCACATCAAACGCTCAACACCAAGACAACGCTGAACCCGATAATCCACTCAGGAGGTCATCTAGGCAAAGAAGGCCTACTAATTGGGATGATTATGTTACCTACCTGACTGAAATGGATCCCGGAAAACTCAATGATCCTATCTCTTACAATGAAGCCATAAGCAGTGATCAGTCTTCTGAATGGAATAAAGCAATGATTGATGAGCTTGAATCCATGAAGAAAAATGACGTTTGGGATTTGGTAGAATTACCCAACGGTGTCAAACCCGTAGGATGTAAATGGGTGTTTAAAACAAAACTGGATCCGAATGGGAACGTTGAACGCTACAAAGCGAGATTGGTTACAAAGGGCTACACTCAGAAAGAGGGAATTGATTATCAAGAGACATTTTCACCTGTCTCTCGTAAAGATTCATTAAGGATCGTCATGGCCTAGTAGCTCATTTTGATTTAGAGTTACATCAGATGGACGTTAAAACCGCTTTCCTTAACGGAGACTTAGACGAAGATGTTTACATGAAACAACCTGAAGGCTTTAAACCTGAAGGTCAGGAGCATCTAGTCTGTAAGTTGAAGAAATCCATTTATGGGTTGAAACAAGCATCACATCAGTGGTACCTCAAGTTTGATGAAGTCATGAAGAAGCAAGGTTTTATGAAGAATCAAGTGGATCAATGCACCTACCTCAAGATGAGTGGGAGCAACTTTACTATACTTGTCCTTTACGTAGACGATATTCTATTGGCAAGTAATAGTTTAGACATGTTGCATGAGTCGAAGCGGTTACTCTCGCATAACTTCGACATGAAGGATCTCGGAGATGCTTCTTACGTCATTGGCATCGAAATCCACCGAGATAGACACAAAGGGATCTTAGGATTGTCCCAGAAGGCTTACATAGATCGTGTCCTTACACGGTATAACATGCAACAGTGCAAACCATCCGTCGCTCCAGTAGTTAAGGGAGATGTTTTCGGTTCATTCCAGTGTCCGACAACAGAGGTTGAGAAGGAGCAAATGAGCCAGATACCTTACGCGTCAATAGTCGGGAGCATGATGTATGCTCAAGTCTGTACTCGCCCAGATATCGCTTATATTGCTGGAATGCTAGGCCGTTATCAGACTAATCCTAGCCTAGATCACTGGAAAGCAGCTAAGAAGGTACTTCGATATCCGCCAGGGACGAAAGACTATAAACTGACTTATAGAAGAAGTGATCATTTAGAAGTGGTGGGCTATTCTGATTCTGACTTTGCCAAATGCAAAGATGACAAGAAATCCACTTCGGGCTATATCTTTATGTTAGCAGGCGGCCCTATCTCTTGGAAGAGTCATAAACAACAGTTGACCACAACTTCCACAATGATGGCAGAGTACATTGCTGTTTATAACGCAACCTGTCATGGAATGTTGATTAGAAATCTGATCACTGGACGCAAAGTCGTTAATTCCATTTCTAGACCATTGAAGCTTTATTGTGATAATTCAGCTGCCGTTAGTTTCTCGAACAGTAACAGTTCGACTGGAGCTGGTTTATATCTCGATACAAAATATATGTTCGTATGTGAACGAGTTGAGGAAAATAATCTTTGTATCGAGTATATTAGTACTAAAGATATGCTTGCGGATCTGATGACTAAAGGTCTCCCTCCTAAGGTTTACGAAGAACATGTTCGGAATATGGGATTTAGTAAAGACCTTATTTAAGCATATTGTACTAGCTTATGTTTTATGATTAATGAAATTTCCTCAGTTTGATTTTGTATGTCTCTTAGAATATGTTCAACCGGTATAATGGCATATAGACAAATAAAGTTACAAATCAAACAAAGGGCTTATGCGTATTTTGATCATTACGATTAGGTTTTAAATTAAGGCTATAGTATGACTAATGGGGGTCCTGAGTCGCATAATGATTCAACGGCTGTATTTCTCTGCTATAGTACTTGTTTAAGGCTAAAATGAGTGTTAACTCCTGATCAGGCTTATCTAATACTCATAGTAAATGATTACTCGGCTAAGTGGGAGAATGTAAGATTAAATATATTATGTTTAATATTTAATCTAGTAGCCATTATAATCATTTACATAATATAGATCAAAATATATAACAACCTATTAAATAATTAGTTGGTAATTGTTGATGGACTATATTACCCTTATTAACTAATTGGGTTTCCTCTTGGGTGCTTATATAAGGAGACTAATGTAGAGGTTAAAGGGTTACTCAGTTACACACTTAGACATAACCTATTAGTCATAACATCATCATCATCGACCTCCTCTCATATAGCCGATACCCTTTTCGGTTTAATCTGTCACCATCATCAGTTAGCAGCCTAAGGAGGAACCAGATCACACTGACAACTATGTCGAACTCGATGGCATCATCTATCACTGGATTCTCCACTGCATTGTCTGCTGTAACAGGTATGTTTACATGTTTTCCATTATGATTAAATAGAACTGATCCAACAAAATACATACACAACAATCTTGTCACCACATCCAATTGCTTTGGTCTTGTAAGCAGGGAAGAAGTTGACAAAGGTGAAGCCGAGAAACACGAGTGGCGCCCATGTTGGTGCATTCATCCGTCGTCTTCGTCTTTTGTCGAGTCTTGGGATCGTTGCGGTTCGGAACAAGAATGATGTCATCATTCTTGATGATGACATCATCCAAATGTTATCATGCTTACATCAGCCACAACATATGCACGTGAAGATAACATGCAAATGTTATCAGTTTGCATGTTCTCATATGAGACAAAATTAGCATGTGCACGTGAAGTTTGTACGTATGTCATTAAGATGAGGTTCGCTCATATGTCCTAGTCTGGTTCGCTTATTAGTCAAGTGTTCTGGATCGCTCTTATGGCATGTCATACGAGCGGACCAGAATGTCTATATATAGTCTGAATGAGCGGATCTCAGTAATAGTTGTAGGTGTTTGTCTTCCGGTGAGCCACGAAGTGCTGCCGAAGTGTTGTCAGGTCAGTAATCGTTCGTATATCAATATAAACAACAGTTAAAGGTGAAAAGTTGCTGAATTACATCGAAACACTTGTTTCCGCCTCTTGTTTTGGTGAAAAACTCTTCTAACCGACTCGTTCGGATCCGAAATCGATCCAACAATTGGTATCAGAGCTCAGGAGGAAGAGTTCTACCGATTCAGCTTGTTTTTCACGGATAATTTCTGTTTCTACTCCATTCTTCACGATTTTTCAAAATTTAAACAAGATTTTCTGGATGAAATGGAATGATTTTGAAATATAACGTTCGGAACAGTAGTTTAATCAATCTGTGAAAGTTTCAGATCTTAAAACAAAGTAAATCTTGATCAATTTCTCAAAAAATCGGTCAGTTCGTTTGAGCGATATCCAATTCACACGAACAGAATTTTGAACTCAGATCTACAACGTTTTAGTGGACGTTTTTGAACAAAAAACACTTCATTGTGCTCGGTTTTTGTTATAGAACAATCCTTGAAAGTTTCATAACTAAAATCGACCTAAAATCTTGGATTTTTGATGTTTCGCTCATACGGACTCGTGATATTGATGATGTCATCAGCTGGTTCGCTTTTGTGGTCCGCTTATCCGGACATTATCTGATCCGCTCATCTGGTCAGTTTATCTGATACGCTCATCTGGTCCGCTCATTTGAACAATTTGAGGTTCGCTTTTAGTGACATTTGAGGTTCGCTCTTAGTGTCATTTGAGATCCGCTCTTGTGGTTTGCTTATTCGAACATTCTGGTCCGTTTTTGTGACAAATAGGGTCTTGTTCTTGTGATACTCAGTTATCGAACAGGATAATCACGTGAATTATGTCAGTACTTTGGGACTAGAAGTCATTTAAAAGTGTTATTGCCAGCTTAATTTGTCAGTGGTTTATGTCAGATATGAATGGAAAGTTGTCAGTTGTATGTGTTGTTGATTAATTGTGATAGACTTTAAAATTGTCGACTTGTAGTATTAATAGTCCATCTGCATTAGTTCAGACCACGTGATCAAGTCTGTCATGTATATAATGGATACATGTGAGTTGCAAAGTCAGCCCATGGGACTTTGAGTCTATAGCATACCACTATATGTTGTCGACCCAATCAGACTAAAAAAGGGAGTTTGAGGCCCAATCAAGTATTTGTGTAATCGGGACATTTATAATCAAGTGAACTTCTTTAAAAATTGTCAGTTTGTATAAAGTGAGTGGTATCATATCAGTTTGCAACGTCATTGGAAAAGGTCGTTTGAAATTGGTCCGGGTCATAGCAGTCCGCACAATTTGTCATTCTGCAGTCCGCACAGTGTATCAAATTCAGTCCAGCACAGTGTGTCAACTTTCAGTCCGCACAAAATTATCACCAGTTTGAGTACCAGTCTTATTTTGTTAATCGATAAATTTTTAAACTGATTGTTGTTTTTGTGTTGTCAGGTAATTGTTAGGTATTTTTACAAGGCGATACAACTCATTTGAAAATCCGAAACATGGAAAACGAGTTCTACAATGCTTTTGCTAGTCCAGTTACAATCACTCAGAGTGCCGTGCATGAAAATGAAACAGGGACGTCTCAGAAACCACCCAAACTCATGGATATTGATGATTACAATGGATGGTCCGGAAGGTTTGGAAATTGGGTTGAGGCGTATCATTTGGATGCGTGGGAACATACGGAAGAGCCTTATGTTAAACCCACAACCAATGGTGTACAACAAACAATTAGAGAAATGAGTACGGAAGATAAAAAGAAATATCGAGATGAGAAACTGATGGTGAGTCTGCTTCAGCAAGCGATAAAAGAAGATATTCTGATTTTGCTTCAACATGATGGAACTGCTTATTCTATCTGGACAGAATTGGAAGCAAAATTTGTTGGAAGTGATGATATGCTCAAAAACAAAATGTCTCTCATGAAGAAAGAATTTGATTTGTTCCGTGGTTTGAGATCTGAAAATACCAAGCAAATAATTGATAGATATTGTAACTTGGTGAGAAATATGAAAAAACTTGGAATTAAGAAAGATACTGATGAATTGATTGAAAAACTTGCAGATGCACTACCTCATGAAACTTGGGGAACGTTTCTGATGATGCTGAGATCCAACAGAAAAGATTATAAAAATATGACACTGGGAGATTTCATCAAACATTTGGAAGCTCAAGAGATGGAGCAGAGAAAGATTGCCAGAATGAAAAATTACGATGGAGAACAAGATATCAGCTTGTATTACAAAGGTGGTGTCAACGAAAAGTCAAATTTTTCTCCAAAAATAGAAACTGCTTACAGTGTGAAAGATTCTTCTGAAAAGAAATCATCCCAAGGATCAAGCAGCACAAGATTTTCATCATTCGATCCAAACATTTCTGCAACAAAGAATGGAAGAAAACTTCAATGCAATATTGTGTTAAATCTTGAAAGTGATCAAGATTATTCTGAAGAAGTTGCCAAAAATCAAATGTCTTTGTTGGGAATGGTGTTAGAATCTTATAGTAGTTTTGTGGCCGGAAAGATCGGTAATCCAATGCTCACGAAAGAGGATTACGATCAAATCGATGCTGAGGAAATGGAATTGATGGATATTAAATGGTGCATGGCCAGTGTGTTGAGAAGAGCCGAAAAATTTAAACAAATTACAGGCCGAGATGATTTTCTTAATGCTCATGTTTCAACTTTAGGCTTTGATAAATCTAAAGTTACATGTTTTCGTTGCAGGGACAAGGGGCATTTCAAGAGGGAATGCAAAAATCGTGAAGCTACTGGAACCCAGAATCCTTTTGGAAACAACGATTATCACAAAAAAGCGATTTATCATCAAATCACACCACCAGCATTGCATCAGGCACAAACTGCACATGGAATGATGGAGATTAAAGATTCAAAGAAAGCTTGTCTGGGAAAGGATGGTAGATTCAGTTGGGATAATTACATTCCAACAAACAGCAAAGTGTGTTTGGCAGAACAAGATGATGAAAAACTGGCTGAAGGTTTCAATTGGGATAATTTTTGCCCAGATCAAGAATTTATGGCCAAAGAGATGTCCAAAGACACTTCAAATGCTTGCAAATGCTTATGATTTGAAATGGGGTTATTGGATTTTATCACCTCCAACTATCGGCCTTTGGCCGTTGTCACCCGCAACTAACACTTTGACACCCGGCACCCCCAACTTAACTTTTTGTTTGTGCTGGCACCACCCAGTTAAATCTTCACTAACTGGGTTAGTTTTTGATCCTACGTGTCACCATCATGCTTACTTATACATTATTACGTGGCACCTTGCTTATGTCAAACACCATCACCACCGAATCATCTCTCCATTTTCTTCTTCAACTCTCTAGACTCTAAACAAAAACCTCCATTACAGACCTCCTGCAACTCTACAATCTTCAACACTTTCCACAAATCACCACACAACCTCATCTTCAATGACGTCACCCTAAACTCCACCACCAGCAATCACCGTCCAACCCGCCTCCCCTCGCTTCCCAAAATCCACCCATTAACCGCCGAAACTCACCGGAAAATCGCCATCGTCGTCGAACCACCGGCCACATCTGCCCTACCTCCGTCCTCTACGGCGCCGATTGGGGCGCCGTCGAACCACCGGCCACCGGAACCCTAACCGACGAACATAGAACCAATACAACGCTCGAAGACTCGAAATTGTGACTAATTAAACGCTGTAAGTATAGGATCGATGTGCAAGAGGAGCTAGGGAGTGACTGATTAAACGCTGTAAGTATAGGATCGAGCAACGATTCGTTAACAATTCGTTCAGATCTGCATCTTGTTTGTGTAGATTGCGTTATATTGTGAGCTTTGATAGTGAGAGCAGAAATGAAATAGGATCTTCAGATCTGCATCTTGTTTGTGAAGATTGCGTTTGATCGTTCAGTTCTGCATCTTGTTTATGCAGATTCAGTTTGCTTGTGATCTTTGATTGTGAGAACAGAAGTGAAATAGGATCCTTAAAAAAATCACAAATCCAGATTTGTGTTTTGTTTGTGCATCTTTTTTGTGCATCTTGTAATAACCCCTAAATTAATTTATAAGAGATCCATTTCCACATCATCATGCCACATGGGATATAATGACACATCATCGCCATGTAATCAAGTCCAACTCATCAAATTTGTGCCACGTCGGATAAAAACAAACCCAGTTAGTGAAGATTTAACTGGGTGGTGCCAGCACAAACAAAAAGTTAAGTTGGGGGTGCCGGGTGTCAAAGTGTTAGTTGCGGGTGGCAACGGCCAAAGGCCGATAGTTGGGGTGATAAAATCCAATAACCCTTTGAAATGTGCTGAAAGGTGCAGAAAAGTCATGGAAGCTGCTGAAGCAAGACGGAGAAAGCTTGAAGAAGAGGAAGAAGAGGAAGAGAGATTAAAAGCTGAAGCTAAAGCTGAGAAAAAGAGAAGAGCTGAATTTTTACAATCAAACCGAATAGTCAAAGAGGTTCCTGAATTTGAAGTCAAAGTTGATGCTGAACCTGTTAAAGTTCCTGAAAAGTGCATGAATTGTGATTCTTTAATCAAGCAAAACAATGAGTTGCTGCACAACATAAACAGATTGAAAGAATCCTATGATACAATGAACAGAGAAATTAACAAGTATACTGATTCAAACGGTGAACAAGTTGTGGCAATGAATACGTTGAAGAAAGCGTACCTGAGACAACTTGATGATGTCAACTTTCACATAAAGAAATGTGTTGATCTGGAGTTGAAATTGGCAACACAAAAGATAGAAACTGAAAGAGTTAACAAGTTATTAGAAAGTTACTCATGTTCTACTTTTGTTGTTGACAGGATTTATCCGATCGTGGAAGAATTAAAGACGTTTGAAGAAGTGAATACGTCCAAAGAAAAGAAATCTGTGACAAAAGATGAAGATAAAGTGAAGATTTCTGGTAAGAAACCAAGTGTGGTCTACACTAGATGTCCGCCCCCGGTCGAAAATGGATTTTTACCTCGAAATCCAAATTCCGAAAGAGTCGAAAAGGCAATAAACTTACAATGGGAGTCTGGGCCATCGGATAACTTGCCAGAAAATATTGATGTCACGTACACGTCGTCCGACACTGATCATGAGTCAAAGTTGATAAAAAGTGTGGTCGATCAGGTGTTAGATAAAGATGATTGTGAGGAGTCAAAACCGGAGTCCAAATTCAAGTCAAAGTCTGAGTCCGATACGTCAAAGTCAACAGTCAAAAAGGACAAACGGGTTTATGATAAAGAGTTTTTGATATCAAAATCTAATTTGAATGATGAATCATTCAAAGTGGCATATACTTTGAAAGATTCTGACAAATTATATTCTGATGAAGTTTTTCCAATAAGAAGTGTTAGATTTGAAATGATTCAAAAGGTTTTCAAAATCACAGAAATTAATATTTCTGAAATAAAAGATTTAAATCTTAATGGAAAATCTAAACAATACACTTCAAGAGATCAACAAAGAATTAACAAGAAAATGGGTTACAATTGTGGTTACAGTTTCCAAAAGAAACCAAACCATAATCGTAATTTCAAAAAGAAAGGATTAGGTTTTATACCACCGAAAAACTATAAAAATGAAAAATTTTCTAAACCAAAAACTGTGTTTGTTTCAGGAAATTTTTTAAATGATGAGAAAGAGCAAGCATTCAGAAAGCAGACAAATCAGGAATTCCTTGCCAAGAAGCAAGAAGAGTTGAAGAAGAATGTTGTTCAGAAGAAGATTGAAACCAGAACCTGTTTTCAGTGCAAGACTGTTGGTCATGTTGCTAGGAATTGTCCGAAGACATTCAAACCAAAACAGGAAGTCTCTGGTAAATTGAAAGAGAAAGTTGTTGAGAAAACTGAACTTTCAACCCGAAAGTTTACAGGCTTTGAAAATTCAATCTTTGAGATTGGTGAATGCTCA
Organism: Helianthus tuberosus; assembly: GCA_030545235.1. Classification (NCBI taxonomy): domain Eukaryota; kingdom Viridiplantae; phylum Streptophyta; class Magnoliopsida; order Asterales; family Asteraceae; genus Helianthus; species Helianthus tuberosus. The sequence continues at coordinate 223,141,322 of CM060369.1, forward strand.
AAGAATGTGATAAAAAGAACAAAAAATTTGAAAAATCAAAAATGGGTTGTGAAAGGTTCGGGTAATAATTCTGGTGATGAATCTGATTCCACAAAATCAGAGGAGCCACGTGTTGAGAAAAAGGTTGAAAAATCAGTTCAAACTATGAACGATGAAAATTTTCCACCGTTGTGTGCTGAAAATTTTATGAAGAAAGTTGGAAAAGTTGAAATTTCAAATCAATTTTATAATGACAAAAAGGTTTTTGATGTTGACAAGGCCTTTAACCCTACTGTAAAACATATTTTTGGAAAAATGATTGATCGAAAAGTCAAAGGGGTTAAAGAGTTCTACGAGAAGAAGAGGGGAGGTAAGAAACCGAGTGATGATAACTCGGTAACACTCAAGGAAGGTCAGGCTTGGGTGGACATATTCTTCAAAGAGTAAAAACCTGACTTGCCGGAGATCCCAAGTTGGTAATCGTGGATCATGAATCGGCATCATTCTTTATCATGTTTGTATAATGTGTTTGAGAAGTTTTGCAGGACTTGCCGGAACTTCCAGGTTTGTAAGCGAGGAGTAGGAATCGGCACCTTGAGAATTCAACTAACAGATGATGTTTGGTTGAAAATGTTTGGTTGAAAATGTTTGATTGGATTGATGTTAAAAGTGGTAAATCAGGGACATTAAGTTGTATCTGATTTTCTACAAGTGGTTGAAAAACAATGTGATGATTTAATCCCCAATTTTACAAGTGGTAAAATCAACAAAACTTATTTTCCGGAAAAACCATTTGATTAAAACAAACTTAAGTGTTTTGAAATCGATGGGAAAATAGTTTGTTGTGAGGGGGAGTTCTGAGTGTTTATGCCAAGTGGATGGCGAATTGAGGCAATTCGATATCAGTTGTCACGTTGTTGTACAGTTTGTTTTCAAATTTCCTAAAATGTGTTTGCATTTTAGGGGGAGTAAGAAATTTTAGAAAATCCAAAAACATTTGAAAATTTGAAAAAGCCAAAAACATGATATAATGAAAAATGAGTTTTGTTGCATAAAAGAGGAAATGATAGTACATCAGTGGACGATCACAACATGCTAAAGAATTGGTAAGATAAAAAGTGATAAACGGTCTCACTGATGATGTGCCAGTAGGTTTTTGCACATCTAGTAGATTGTGACGAGATATAAACCTAAATTTCAAACTTGCTTGTTCTGTGGGTTAACACAAACTTGGATATATAGGTAACCCCTGAAATCTTGTTTGAAAGGTCCCTTATTCTGAGATACTAGGTCTTTATGCTCAGTGATATCTGGGGTATTATCCCGGGACTTCTGCTGAAAGAAATTTCTGACCTAGTCCCCGGATAATGCTTTCTGTAAATGCTTAAAACATAGCATCGCCCTCAGCAAGCTGATGAAACAATAAAATTGATAGTCGCTGCTGTTGTAATGCAAAAGATCCTCTAAAGGGGACCCACCAAAAGTCGAAGCCGTCATCTCTCTGCGTATCGAAAGATCGACCTGAGCTCTCACGGCCCTCGTACTATAATTTATTCCCCTGACAGATATCATCTGTGGTATACTCACCTGTAAGACTGAATATTGGGATCTGGATACGGGAGTATATTCAAGTAGTGGGACACACGAATAAGTTCAAGAGCTTAAAACATTAACCTCGTATCTCGGATCAATTGAACTTTGTGTGAAAATTTAAGTGGATCAATATACTGACAATCTAGGTGAATTGTTTAGAACTTAAAATGTAATGAAGCTTAACGGTGTTGGTGATATGTCTCAAAAACTGATATGATCCTCTTGCACGAACTCACAAAAATATTGTTTGTAAATATTTCATTTTTGCATTTATTTTCTTTTAGAAAATCCAAAAAGATTTTAGTGTGTTTTAGCATAAATTTTTGAAAAATCCAAAAAGATTTTTGACAACTGGTGTTGAAGAGCTGATTTTCAAAATTCTGAGTGCTAAACATGATGAACAAATGGTTTGGGTGAAAGTGTTTGAGAATGTTGAAATGGAATGAGAAAAGTTTTGAAATAAAACGTTATTCCTGCAAGTGGTAAATTAGATTTGAAAATCTTATCCACAAATTGTTATCAGAAAATTTATTTTTGGGTAGAGTTTATGCAGGTTAGCCAGGTTCTGAAACCTGAGGGTGATGAAGTGCCAGGTTACGATCTAAGAACCTGTGGAAAGTGAATTCCAGACTACGATCCCAGCAGATTGAGAGGGGGAGTCTGAAGACACTATGATATTCAACATTTGAGAAAGAGGAGTTTGTTGAAGATAAAGATAGAGAATGAGGATTCTTGCAAAGATAAATACTTCAGAGGAAGATCGAAGACCGATAAAGACTGAAGATGCAAAGACTCGACACTTAAGACTCGTCAACATCTGAGGGGGAGTCTGTTGGTGCATTCATCTGTCGTCTTCGTCTTTTGTCGAGTCTTGGGATCGTTGCGGTTCGGAACAAGAATGATGTCATCATTCTTGATGATGACATCATCCAAGTGTTATCATGCTTACATCAGCCACAACATATGCACGTGAAGATAACATGCAAATGTTATCAGTTTGCATGTTCTCATATGAGACAAAATTAGCATGTGCACGTGAAGTTTGTACGTATGTCATTAAGATGAGGTTCGCTCATATGTCCTAGTCTGGTTCGCTTATTAGTCAAGTGTTCTGGATCGCTCTTATGGCATGTCATACGAGCGGACCAGAATGTCTATATATAGTCTGAATGAGCGGATCTCAGTAATAGTTGTAGGTGTTTGTCTTCCGGTGAGCCACGAAGTGCTGCCGAAGTGTTGTCAGGTCTGTAATCGTTCGTATATCAATATAAACAACAGTTAAAGGTGAAAAGTTGCTGAATTACATCGAAACACTTGTTTCCGCCTCTTGTTTTGGTGAAAAACTCTTCTAACCGACTCGTTCGGATCCGAAATCGATCCTACAGCCCACCATGGCGCTTGATATTGGAAACGACTCCGAGTGCTACAGTACGAGTCGAGTGGCGTCCGCCGTGGTTTACACCAAGTCGTATCCTGATTTTCGACTTGCGGACAAGTCGAGTTCGAGTGGGGTGGATTGATATGTGCCCACTACTCCATGTTCATGCAAGCCACGATTTCCACTATAGTTCATTTTTTGTTTGTTTACTTTTGCAAGTGTCTAAGTAATAGGGTTAGTGGGGTTTAACCATTTAGTCCATGTTTTATTAATTCAGTTTGTAATTAAGCCTATAAAAAGGCATATGTGTTAGTGTTTGAGTATGAATGAAAAATATTAAGTCTCAAATTCTCTCTAGATTTCATCTTGTTTCTCTCTATTTTCTGTGGAGCTTGACCCACTTTAACGGGTTATTTATCAAACCAAGTGGTACACATCATACATCCCTTAAAAGTGTGTAGTGGTTTCATTAAAAAATTAAATAAAAGAAAAAAAAAACAGAAGTGATTGGTTGTAGTTGGTGGACCCTATCTCCTATTCTACCTTCACGCCCGTTTAACCCTTGGTGATAGGGATGAGCATATGGGACGTGATATTGGTACCAAATTTGTCGTACCGATTTTTTTCGGTAACGAATCGGTACCACTTTTCGATGTTCTCATACGGTACCGTTATTTTACCTTCAAATATCGATACCGTATCGAACATTTTCGGTACCGGTACTGGTACCCATATTTGGAAATTTCGGTACCGATACTGGTACCAAGCTCATTCCTACTTGTGGATGACTCCCTTGTCGCCCCTATAGCGGTTTGTAATGCCCAATTTGACATAGGCGTACATGCACGTTAACCCGCTACACTCTGTCTAAGACTGACGACGCCACAGACAATAATTAAATAATAATCACTACAATGTTTAGTATAGGCTTATGTATATGTTCCTTTTTTCTTAAAGACTAACCTACTACTCCATCACGCATATTTCTTGGTCATTTCCTCTTTCTTCACTTTTTTTTACTTGTCACTTATTGTTTTTTAACCTTATTATGGCCATCACCCGGCCAAAGAGACGCCATATTTACCATGTGTTTATATTGTAGATGATGAATATGAATTTCAAAATTTTATCTTTTTCTAATGACAAACTAACCTACTCCCAAACTAACCTACTCATATTAATTACCAATACTCGCACATTGTAAGATTTGGACCCTTTACCTTTATTATAGGGGATACACCTTACCACCATACCATGTCCTGATAATTTAAGAACAACTCACATTTATTATAGAGGGATACACCTTACCACCATACTATGTCCTGATAATTTAAGAGCTAATCATTGTTTTCTTTGTATAACGTGCATTCTTTACATTACAAGACTTCTGCTTTTGAAATAGTCACACATGGATCATCCATGAATGAAACATAGTTCTCATTTCTCGTAAAGAAATCTAATCTTTGGGTTGCGCTGATGTGGAACCTGTCCCATGACCTATGAGTTGAAAATGTTCTAAGTCAATCTCCAACCCAGTCACTCAAGGGAATCCTTGTGCCGATGTGAAAGATAGGAGGACACGAAGACATGATGAGGAGGGTGAGAATAAAATTCGTCTTCATTGGCATGAGAGGGAGAAGGAGAGATTGGGAGGGCGGCCACCATAAATCAAAATCCATGTAAAGTGAAAGAAAATGGGACGGATGGGTTGGGCCGTGGCCAGGGCCGTCTCCGAAAATCACAAAGAAAATTTTGGCTATGTTCGAGATAAAAAATTTGGCCCCTATTCGCAAATCTTCATATAATATAAACTCATCAATCATTTAATCAAATATATAAATACTAAAAACCCATAATACTATGATAATTATTATGAAATAGATAAAACAAATTAACAAAAATAGTGTAGCAAAACAAAAATGATCAAATTATTGAACCTACTTGCTAAGCGAACAGTGTGGTTCTTCATCTACGTTCACATCTTTTTCACCCACATTATCGTCCCTCAAGTTAGAAATAGAATTTTGAGTTTCTTTTGAAAAAAAAACTTGTGTATTCGGTTTTCTTTTACTTTGTCCGTCTTTCTTTTCTCTTCCTCTAGCTTCCTCTTCTTACGTTTTTGATGGTCGGATAGGTGTTTGTATTTAGGAACGGGAGGCAATTTCTAAATATTAACAAAAACACATTCATTCAATCACATGAAGTTTTATAGTATATGAAATCAGAATCACACATATTAATATATTACGATATCAACAACATATGACATCAAAAACATATGAAATCAAAATGACAAAAACATACGATCGACGTTTTGTTTCCAGTTTCCCTCGTCCCAATTCCCTGTCCGGTATACTATACTGCCTGCGACCGTGCGACGTTTAGCAGGCCCTTATTTTTGTTTAGACTAGTCATTTGGGCTTGTTAAATGGGCCGTTTTTTAAAACTTTTAAACATGCCCTTAGTTAAAAAACTTTGGGTCTTTTAGCAGGTGACGGGTGGTCCGTAGGACAACCCTTAAGTGCTTTAAATAGAATAAACACCCATATTTTATCCGGTTATTTGCGTGAATTAGGTAATCACAAGATATTGATGATGCAGGTGTTAAAGTGTTCAAGATGAAGGTTTTAGGAGGCACGAATGGATGCTAGAGGTTGAAGAATCAAAGTGTTGAAGAAATCAAGTTTTGATAAAGAACAAGAAGAAATATCATGCTCAACACCGTAACCTACGGCTCCCAGCCGTAGGTTACGGCCCTCATAATCATCCGAAAAGGCTGCCGTAAAACAGGAGCTGGGAACCGTAAGGTTTGATGACAGCCGTAAGGTACGGCACCCAGCCGTAGCTTACGGCTCTGGGTTGACTTTCTGAGCTGGTTGACTGCCGTAAGCTACGGCTGAGAGGCGTAGCTTACGGCTCCGTCTGATCCAAAATGTGTAACTCCTCATTTAATGGCCAATTTGATGGATTTTATGGAGGCTTTTCACTTGTTTTCGGTTATCAATCATTGTGGACGAATTTGTGAGCTAACTTGGAGACTTTTTGGCAACAACAACACTTAGGAATCATTAGGTTTATTGTTTTTGATCTTGATGAACATTGAAACTTGTGTTAAGATGTTGTTTGAAGCTATGCGTGGCTAAACACTCTATGATCATCCTAGGTTGAAGGTTTGTTTAAGACGGTTGTGTTTTGATTCCATATTTCTAGAATGATAAACTTTATCTATGTTTTGTTTATCATGGTGTGTGATTGCTTAGTTGTAAATTGTTAATTCTTATGATTTTTTCTAGTTTGAAACCATACGTTCTTGGTGCCGTTGGCAATCGAGATATCATGGGTAAAATTAGGATTGGGTAAGGGTTGATTGGTCATCGGGTAACAACCTCACGTTCTCGGAATCTGAGTACTTCGTTCCCTTTTATCACAATAAGTAATTACACACGAACTATGTCTATGTAGTTCTTTCTAGTGGATGATAACACAATTGTTGAAGCAAACCGAAAACTTAGGATGGTCATTTGTTTCCAAATTGTTTCCAAACTCAAATTCTCATTTTGCAAATTAATTATTAATCTTAGTTTTAAAAAGCAAACAAACAATCCAACTCTTTGAATTTACTTTTTATTGCAATTAGTTTAATCTTAGTTAACTTAGATACACTTCTAAATAACACATATTCCACAAACTCCCGGTGTTCGATACCCTATTACCGCTATCTATATAGTTGTTTTTGGGATTAAATTTGATTGTGACCGCGACATCACGTCAGCAGGCGCTTATTAGTACAAACATCCAGGATATATATATATGTAGATATAGAAATGGGATCAGGAGAAAACGCTCAAAAGTGTGAAAACGTTGATAGCGCATCCTGGCCCAACACGTGGCGCGGGACATGATCAGGGTCCCAGGGGTATTTTTGTCTTTTCAATCTTCTTTTATTTTCCCAACGCGGTATATTATTTTCTGGCGTCTAATTTGTTTTTGGCGTTAATTGTATTTATTAAACTTTTTGGCGTTGAATTAATTGTTTCTGTGTCACATAGATAATTTTTTGGCGTTATAGAGTTTTCTGGTCAATTTTTTGGCGTTTTGTGTTGTTTTGTATAATAATTCACTACGAGTCATTAATATTTGCATAAGATTACAATAAGACCAATTTTTTTTGGCGTTTAGTGAATTTTTTTTGCGTTTAATACATTTTACAAGGTGCTTTGCCAGCACCCGTTCTCCCATTTTTCATACTACTAGCGTTTTGTTGTTTGAAGTTTTTGGCTTTTTATATAATAATGTATTTTATTTATAGAGAATTAGATAACAAAACAAAATATAACTTGATATTAAAAAAATATAAAATGAAAATAAAAAAAAATAAAAAATGGTAATCTAATTTCTCTTCCGAATCTTCACTATCATCAGCCTCTATCTTCTTGATTTTGTTTTGGCGTTTTGAACCTTTTTTGAATACTTTAGCTAGATGCCAACTTTCTTACATAAATCCTGTCTTTTTCAGATGAAGCTGCATAGTGGCATTCTGTGTTTTGGTGTGATATTCTTGTTTGGTGGCATGTCATTGAAGATTAACTCTTGCTTGATGCTATTTATAATAATGGAGTCCAAAATAGCATTTTACACTTGTGTTGATCCCTTTATTCTATACCGATATTCATCAAGAACAAAGCTCACATGATTACATATCACTGTCATCAGTCTCTTTTTCTTGAATATTTGTCCATCTTATTCAGCAAAATATTATTGAGATAACCCCTTTAGAAGAAGAATCCATTTCAGTGAAAATTTTGACATCTATGGTTTTTTAACTAACATTTTTTGGCGTTTTAAAGTGAGTGGTTTCTAGAGGATATGGCGTTTGTGTTTTCTGGGTGTGATCAATTTCATTGTGTATAGACCCCTCTCTTATAGGAGTTTTTTGGCGCGTAGTTTAGGCTGGACTTTTTTTATTGTAATAAATTATAGTAATAAAGTAACTGTCTTTTCAGTTACTGTTTTTGTATTTACTGTGTTGATCAGTTTTTATCAGTTTTACAGGTGATAGACGTCCCATCTTCTAAGTTTGGCGTTTTTTTATGGCGTTATGCAGACCAAGATGACAAAATACAATAACGGAGTAAATAAAATATTAAGCAAGAACATTTTTTTTTGTTATTTTTCGCGTTTTGTAAGGAATAACAATTTTTAGTATTTTTTGGTGTTTTGCTAATAAAGGGAGAAATATATCATTTAATTATTTAAAAAAACAAAAAGAATATTACACAGAAGAAAAAAAAGAGGAAAAAAAATTTAAAAGCCTTCGTCAGAAGGTATTTTATCCGAATAGTATCCACCACTTGCGTCATCTTCTTCCTCCTCGGAGTCTTCATCTGGATCTTCATCCATGTCATCACCTTCACCTTCATCGCTTCTTGTTTCTAAAGATTCTGAAGCCTCCACCTGAACATGTCTTGCATTAACTTCAATTTTGAGTCTATTTCTGTGTTGGTACAAGTGGCGTTATGTAATTATTCCATGAAACCCAGACGTTGCTTTGTCATGATGTTCTCTAGCCAGTAGACTTCCTGCTCTCCGCTGTCGTATGTAACCGTCACCATGTCTGTTTCATCATCAAAACGCCATGATGTCATGACAGGGTCCGGCTTCACATCTGCTTTGATTGGTCCAAATTTGCTGGTTAATGCTTTCATAAGCATATGCACTTCTAGAAAATATGGTATTTACTACCGCATTTTCGGTCGCAAAACGGTAGCAATTGCTCTTTTGCCACCGTCTTGCCACCAAAAACTCGGTGGCAAAAGCACACGTAGCAAATGCCCTATTGCCACCTATTTGCTACCGTTTTATTTTTTGCTACCGATTTTGCTACCGCTATTTTGCCACCGTTTTGCTACCGCTATTTTGCCACCTATTTGCTACCGTTTTATTTTTTGCCACCGTTTTGCTACCGCATTTTGTCACCGTTTTGCCACCACATTTTGTTTTGCCACCGTTTTGCTACCGCTATTTTGCCACCTTTTTGCTACCGCTTTGTCACCATTTATGGTATTTCATTTCCATTCCATAAATTGGCTATTCCCTTTCATTAAAAAATATATAACCTCTTGTCATTCCATTAAAAAGGTAACAATTTATACATCCTATGTTCCTCATAATAAACATCCAAATCAAAATATCAAATAACTCATATTAAACCATCCAAATCCGAACATCCAAACTACTTGGAAAACCTCACCATCATCAAATTCAAGGGTCAAATCTCCCTCCAACTTGGTCACAATGGCAAGCTATCAGGATGGTATGGTGACTGACCTATCAAGTTCATGAAAAAAAAATCTTATAATTTAACAAATTACAAATTGCACTTATAACTACTCCACAAATTGTAACAATATGGTAATGGAGTAGCTATATTACAACTCCTATTTACAGCTATATAACAAAAGATGATATTATTATTATCTTACCTTTTCATTAGTTGTGAGTGCTGAGCAACAAAGAAGCATTTTCGTGAACAGTCCAGATGACTCCCAACGAGAAGCTGTGCTGACTGTATCATCAAAGTTAACTTGAGATTGTTTAACGATAGTATGTCTTTTCGGAATATATTTCTTTTTATCTTTTTGTTGAGAACCACATGCTTCATTTGGTAGCTTTTGAGATGCATGAAGTGGGCATAACATGACAAAATTGTCCTGCGACAAGAAAACAGAACTTGACCAGTTGACCAATTGACAATGTTTGATGTAATGTGACACAATATAATGATACATTGACACGTACATCATCCCATCGGCATTGTGGTGTTAACTTTGCACAGGTGAAATGAAAGCTTTACGACAACTTTTTTCATAACAACCAACAGTAGCACCTTTTAATCCACAGCAAGAGCACTTAATTCTTTTGCTTCTTGCCAGCTCAGCTTCCAGATTGACAGCAATATCGTCTTCAAAGTATACACTAGGAGCCCTACATACACTTTCAATGTCAGTCTACCAACAAATGGGAAAACAAAAACAATATTTCCATGTAATTACCACTCTGTGCAGTTCCTATGCGCATGAATTGCATGTGGTACAACTTCATGATCCAAAGTTATAGGCTTTCCTTTAAGGTAGTACAACTTCATGATCAAAAAATAAGGTAAGTAACCTTATATGAGGCATATTTTTTTTGGCGTGTTATAACAATATACAATATATAGTACCTGCATCTTCAATGGACTTGCACAAAGCTCAGGAGAACAAGGTTTTTGTGTCCATTCAAACATTTCACTGTCAAACATGTGACCATCGGCATCCAGCAACGATGCGCACTGTCAAAACACCGTCGAGAAGTATAAATATATAGTTATGTATGCTAATAAATTATGTCATTCGAACTAATTACAAAACTACCTTTGAGGCAGTGTGAGAAGGATGGTCATCTTAAGAATCTTTGATATCACTAAAGCATGGAGCATCTGGTGGTGACACATTTACAGGTTCAAAAGGTGTAGGTTGTGTTGGTTCTTCATTAACCCGTTCATGTCCCTGCAAGTGATTAGGTATGTCATGTTAGAAAGTTAAATGAAACTACAAAGAAAAAAAGTTTAAACCAACTTACACATAAGAAAAAAGTAAAGTCTCAGATATCTTCTTCAGCAAATGCAATACTTACACATGTATCAGGCTCATGTTTGAGTTGAAAAGTTTAGGTGGAATGGGACCTGATAACCGATTATTTGCCAAATCGCTGCATAATGACCAAAATGTAGCATCCATAAGGACAATTCATCAATTCAAAAGTTGGAAAAGTCAAAATGTGGAATATTAGAGATAGAATGTACAAGTGTTTTGCTTTCAGTAGGTTGTCAAGACCAGGAGATGTTGCGTTAGAGAGGGGAATGGATCCTGTAAGCTGATTCTGACTTAGATCCAACCATGATCATTTAGTTAGATTACCAATAAATGGTGGGATGGATCCAATAAAGCTGTTATTATTGAGACGTCTGCAACAAAAAGGATTAAAACAGGAAGTGTGTTAGAGACATACAGATAAAACTAGAGGGTTAACAGGTTTGTAAAGGATCAAAACTGGTTCAGGTTGAAACAGGTTTGTTAACTCCTAAAGAACTAGTATTGACACTGCAGCGTGCTTCTATCTTTGTAAGCAAATACATTATCTGAGTTCTTTACATCATCATAATCCACTTTGTAAAGCCATTTAACTGCATATCGGTAGGTTGAAGAGATGGCTAGCTCTGCATATTACCCGTTGACTAGTCAATGGTCTCTTACTGATGATATTGGTGTCAATTTCATTGCATTCGGCGTAAAAAAATAGGCAAATTTAACAGTTAACCTATGTTCCTATTTCCCTATGGCAAAGTGGAATATATTGCAATATGATTTAACTGCTATCTCTAAGGAATTAACTCAAACAACAAGTAAATCAACTTAAATCCAAGTTCTATGAGCAGCTAGGGCACCAAACTATCACATCTTATGAACAAAAAATTCATCATTAACATTACACTCGAGTATAACCTAATTCAACCTAATATTCTCCAGATCCATAAAACAAACACAAAATCAAACTACGACTAAATTAAAGCATAGCATTATCATCAAAAGCTCGTAGAACATAAAAATCAACAAAATCTGAACCTGAATCTGAACAAAAACAGCGAATGGACTACATAAAGCTCTGTTGTTTACAAACTGATCCATTTAAACAGTGAGATACGTACGGTATTGAGTTTAATTGATGTACGGAAAAATAGTGAAAGACGAATCGTACTGTACGAGCGATTGATCTTCGATAGATCTGTAGTGGATCGATTGATACCGTACGAGCGATTGAACGGTAGCGGAGCGAGTGTTCTTCGATTGATCTGTAGATTCACATTCAGTTAAAGTAGATGTCTAGATCCGTAGCGGAGCGATTGATCTTTGATTGAGTTCTTCAAATGAAGTAGCGAGGGATTGAGTTCGTCAATCGATAGATGTGAAACCCTAATAGGAATGAAAGGCGGCCTAAATAAAATAAATGTGCCGCTCGAAAAGTATGGTTATTGTGTTTTGGTTAGAAATCAGTAGTAAAATTTGCCACCATCTTTTTTGGTGGCTAATTTAGGTGGCTATTGCCTATTTTTCTAGTAGTGATGTGTTTCATGGCATTCGTTGTCTAGAGCGATGCCAATGGATAAGATTTGCTTCTGTATCTCTTCTTCCATCTTCAGAATTGCCCTGACCGTCTTAACATACACCATCATTCTGTTGTCGAAATGGAGGACGTATCGCCTGATTCCCAGAGTGTATCTACACGAAACGATTGTTGCCATTTTTGGCGTTTTGGTTAAGTTGGCGTTTTTTTGTTAAAGATGTTTTTTTTGCAGAAATGGATAGATTGAAGTGATTATAGAAGCTATGTTTTACCTTGTTTATATAATGATGTTTTTGGCGCGTAATTTAGGAGGGAATTTCTTCTAATAAATGTTAATAACTGAAATACAGTTACTGTGTTGTTTCATCTTCCTGTAATATCCAACGCGTTTTATTACTAATTTTTTGTGTTTTGTTTTTTAATGGCGTTTTATTTTTTTGAATGGCGTTTTATCATTTGATAGCGTTTTGAATATAAGCGGTAAAAGACCCTTTTACACTTAATGAAGCGCGTCCCACATAATAAAATTGATGTTATTTACGAAAACGTCACCGCGCAATCTTGTCCATGGATTGTTTTGATCGGACGACCGATAAGCGTTCTCACCATTCTCACACTTTTGAGCGTTTTCTCTAAATCCTGACCCTATATAATCTATCTACTAAAATAAAAGAAACCAATAAGTGACACGTGTCATTCATTGAAGGCGTCTACATTTGTAATTTCCCCCCTTTTCATACTTATCTTATATCAATTAATTAAATAATAAATAATCAATTAATATTAAATCTTATCTTACTTTAAATGTCGGATAGAATCATTCTATTTTTCTAATAATATATTATCTTCAAATCTATCTACTATAATAAAAGAAACAAGTTTTGGACACATGTCATTATTTATCTTATATTAAATAAATAAATAAATAAATAATAGTAAATCTTATCGTACTTTAATAAAATATAATCCTAAAATATAAATTGTTAATTTAATTTATTTTTAAAACAAATAATTCTCTTTCCTACTTATCTTATATTAGATATATAAATAATAAATTAATATTAAATGTTATCATAATTTATTAAAAATATTCTTTTTTATTATTTGGTATACATAATTATATATATTAAACTCGTATAAAATGCGGGTTTTTTAAAAAATATAATTTTTTTATTATTTACTATACAAAGTTACATTTATATAACCCGTGTAATACACGAAGTTTTAAAGATATAACTTTTTTTTATCATTTTCTATGTAAAAATTAGATTTATTCAACACGTGTAATACACAGGGTTTTTTAAGGGTATATTTTTTTATTTGGTAGATTTTTCAACCCAACTATACATGAGTTTTTTTTAAAGATATGACGTTTTTAGTATTTAATATACAAAATTACATTTATTTAATATGTGTATAGACATGATTTTTAAAGATTTTACTCTTTTTAGATCTATTCAACACGTGTAATATTCGGGGGTTTTAAGGATGTAATTTTTTATTATTTGGTAGATTTATTCAACCCGATTATACATGGGTTTTTTTTAAAGATACGTCGTTTTTAGTATTTATTATACAAAATTACATTTATAATTACATTTATTTAACCCGTACAATATACGGGGTTCATAAAGATATAACTTTTAATTATTTAATATATAAAATTACATTTATTCAACCCGTGTATTACACGGGGTTCTAACCTAGTTCAAGTTATAAATTAATTATTCAGTACAATACATGGGGTTCTTAGAGATATATTTTTTTATTATTTAATATATAAAATTACATTTGTTCAACTCGTGTAATAAATGAGATTTTTAAAAAATAACTGTTTTAATTTAGTATATAAAATTACATTTATTCAACCCGTGTAATACACGGGGTTCTAACCTAGTATATATATATATATAATTTCTAAAAAAATTTCGGACCCTATATTGATTTGGACCCTGATCGTTGCACCCCTGATAGACGGCCCTGACCGTGGCTTCCTCCAATGTGAAGGAAACACATATTTAACTTTCTAACCTTTTTTTCTAACCTCTCTATGAAATATATATGTGTTATAATACCACAAATTTAACACTAGATTTTGTGTTATATCTTCAAGAAACAAAGATGAAATTTGTTGGTGCATTCATCTGTCGTCTTCGTCTTATATCGAGTCTTGGACTTGTTGCAGTTCTGTTCGTGCATGAAGTCATCGTCAAGAATGATGACATCACATATGTGACATCATATGTGTGACAGCATCACATAAGTTAGATTTCACGAAACAGAATATGACAGATTGTAGGTTTCTATTCAAAGTCAAACTTGTAGGTTTCTCTTGAAAGGTTTCTATTGAAGCTGACATGTGTATTTTCAATAGAAACCAGGAACACTATAAATAGGCATGAGAGCTATTCATTTGTAAGGATTCCAGATTTGATACCAAGGTGCTGCCGGTATTCCTTGTGATTGTATTTGCTATTAAATCAATACACAAGACGTTTAAAGTAATATTCAATCTGTTTTTACATCCGTTTCTTAGTTTCCGCCTCTGAAACGGACTAGAGCTCTTCCGAACGACTCATTCAGGTCGCAACTCGATCCTACAAAATTTTATAAATCTTGTCTGTAATCTATATTCTATGCAATCTCAAGTAACATTTATTTATAGTGGGAATTGCCATCTATTTTTGACAATTATGACACCATCCAGAATATATAAAATCTGTCATCCTTCTTTTGACTTTTTGTCATCCATTTTCATAACACTCCCCCTTGGATGACACTTTGTAAACTCCTGGGTCTTTAAGTACTGCCTCGTTAAAAACCTTGCTAGGAAAACCCAGTGGGACAAAACCATAGCTAAGGGAAAAAGAGTGCAGCTTGCATTATACACAGTGGATCAGATATGTTGCCTCATTAAAAACCTTGCTAGGAAAACCCAGTGGGACAAAACCATAGCTAAGGGAAAAAGAGTGCAACGTGTATAATGCTCCCCCTCAAGTTGCAATTTGTAAGGCATCACATTCTCCGTACGTGACGCATGCCAATGTCATGAACGTGTTTCCTGAAAGTTGCTGTAGGTAGTGCTTTTGTGAAAAGATCGGCTGAATTGTTGCTGGATTGGACATATCTCATCTCGACTTGATTGTCTTTAATAAGGTCCCGAGTATATGCAAAGAATCTTGGTGGTATATGTTTTGTTCTGTCACTTTTGATATACCCTTATTTCATCTGAGAGACACAGGCGGCATTATCTTCATGGATAGGAGTTGGATTTCGATCTTTCTCTAGCCCACAAGAAGTCACTATGTGTTGTGACATAGATCTTAGCCATACACATTCTCTTGAAGCTTCATGTAGTGCAATGACTTCAGCATGATTTGAGGATGTTGCGACAAGTGTTTGTTTCTGAGAACGCCATGAAATCGCAGTTCCTCCGTTCATAAATACATATCCAGTTTGAGATTTTGCTTTTTGAGGATCAGATAAATAACCTGCATCTGCATAACCAACTAACCCTTCTTTTGAATAGTTAGGATAAAACAAGCCTAAATCAACGGTACCTCAAAGATATCGAAAAATGTGTTTAATTCCATTCTAGTGTCTTCTAGTGGGAGCTGAACTAAATCTTGCTAACAACTTCACTGCAAAAGAAATGTCAGGTCTCGTACAATTCGTAAGATACATAAGTGCTCCAATTGCGCTGAGGTATGGTACTTCTGGACCAAGAACTTCTTCGTTGTCCTCACAAGGACGAAATGGATCATTTTCGAAATTAAGTGATCTAACGACCATTGGAGTGCTTAAAGGATTTGACTTATCCATATTGAAACGTTTCAACAGCTTTTCAGTATAATTCGTTTGATGCACAAGTATTCCATTGCACATATGTTCAATTTGTAAACCAAGACAATATTTGGTTTTACCAAGGTCTTTCATTTCAAATTCTTTCTTTAAAAGAATCATTGCTTCAAGAATTTCTTTTTCCGTCCCAATTATATTTAGGTCATCAACATATACAGCTATGATCACATATCCTGATGTTGTCTTCTTAATAAAGACACATGGACAAATAAGATTATTTATATAACCTTTACTTGTCAAATAGTCACTCAAACGATTGTACCACATCCTTCCAGATTGTTTCAACCCATATAAAGATCTTTGTAATTTGATCGAATACATTTCTTTGGGTTTTGAACTTAACGCTTCAGGAAGTTTAAATCCTTCAGGAACTTTCATATAGATGTCACTATCAAGTGATCCATACAAGTAAGCTGTAACGACATCCATAATACGCATTTCTAACTTTTTAGAAACTGCTAAGCTGATTAAGTATCTAAAGGTTATTGCATCCATAACGGGAGAATATGTTTCTTCATAGTCAATCCCTGGCCTTTGTGAAAAACCTTGAGCTACAAGTCTCGCTTTATATCTTGTAACCTCATTTTTCTCATTTCGTTTTCGTACAAAAACCCATTTATATCCTACAGGCTTTACAGCCTTAGGTGTAACAACAATAGACCCAAAAACCTTTCGTTTGTTGAGTGAATCTAATTCAGCTTGCATAGCGCCTTTCCATTTATCCCAATCATGTCTATTTTGACAATCATTGACAGATTTTGGTTCAGGATCATCATCTCCACCCATGATGTCACTTGCTATAGAATAAGAAAATATCTCATCAATATTTTCCATTTCATATCGGTTCCATATGATATGTGTATGACCATAGTTGATTGATATCTCTTTGTTAGTATCATCAACATCTTCCTCATGAGAGGTTTCGGTATTTACCGCTTGATCAAGATTTTTATCCTTTTGGTCAATTTCATTTATAAGCGCTTTTGTTTTTCGAGGATTTTTATCCTTCGAACCAATTGGCCTTCCACGTTTTAAACGTTTCTGAGATTCATGAGTCATATTATTATCTATTGCCTTATTAGGGATCTCAACTCGAGCTGGAGCATTTGCAGCTGGTATATGAGATTTAGTAACCCTATTTATATCAGCAAATGCATCAGGCAATTGATTTGCAATTTCTTGCAAATGTATTATCTTTTGAACCTCTGTCTCACATTGTTTAGTTCTTGGATCCAGATATAACAATGAAGGTTCACACCATGTGACATCCTTTTCCTTATTTTTATCTTTATTCTCTCCCCGTAATACAGGGAAAGTTGTTTCATTAAATTTACAATCATCCAACCGTGCTGTAAAGACATCACCTGTTAAAGGTTCAAGATATCTTATTATAGAAGGTGAATCATATCCAACATATATTCCCAACCTTCTTTGAGGTCCCATTTTTGTGCGTTGTGGTGGTGCAATTGGGACATAAACTGCACATCCAAAAATTCTAATATGGGAAATATTTGGTTGTTGGCCAGATGCAATTTGTTGGGGAGAGAATTCATGATTTGCACTTGGTCTTATGCGAATTAATGATTCAGCATGTAATATTGCATGACCCCAAATGGATACAGGAAGTTTTGTCCTCATTATTAATGGTCGAGCTATTAGTTGTAGACGTTTAATTAATGATTCAGCTAAACCATTTTGTGTATGCACATGAGCAACAGGGTGTTCAACAATAATTCCTCCAGACATGCAATAATCATTAAAAGCATGTGATGTAAATTCACCAGCATTGTCGAGTCTCACCCTTTTAATACTATGATCTGGGAAATGTGTTCGCAATTTAATAATGTGTGCAAGAAATTTTGCAAAAGCCATATTGCGAGTTGATAACAAAGACACATGAGACCATCTACTTGATGCATCTATTAGAACCATGAAGTATCTAAATGGTCCACATGGTGGATGGATTGGTCCACATATATCTCCTTGAATTCTTTCAAGGAACATTGGAATTTCCTTTTCAACTTTTATAAACGAAGGTCTTGTAATTAATTTTCCCAGAGAACAAGATTCACATAAAGGAATTTTATCAGATTTTGGGATCTTTTTATACTTCAATGGATGTCTATGAGTATTTTCAATTACTCTTTTCATCATTGTTGAACCTGGATGGCCTAATCTGTCATGCCATAAATTAAATGTTTCAGGATCACAAAAATTTTCTTTTACTACCATATGTGCTTGAGGCACATCAATATATGTATAATGCAAACCAGATTGAAACATTGGCAGTTTTTCCAATATCTGACATTTGCTCATGATATACAAATATTTTTCCTTATCAACAGTCTTTGACTGAGTATCATATCCATTATGATATATGCTTTTGAAACTTAACAAGTTTCTTGATGACCTTGGGGAAAATAAAGCATTCTCTATTAAAAGCTTTGTACCATTTGGTAATATTAAATTTGCTTTTCTCACTCCTTCTATTAATTTTGTAGGACCTGATATTGTATCAACGGTTCCTTTTGTTGGTTTCAACTCATAAAAATATTTCTCGGATTTAAGTATAGTATGTGTAGCTCCACTGTCAGCTATACATATATCAGCATCATTCATTCGATCTTGAGCTTCAATGATATCCATTTTAATCTTACAATTATAAAAAAAATGATAAGAGTATGATTAATATATTATAATTATTGGTAATAACTTTATAAAAAAAAACTTTATATGAAGGAAAGACATAATAAAAATACATATTTAATTGTTACATAAAATCATTGAGATCAAGCAACATTTTGTTTAAATGTCTTCACTAAAATCCGTGGCATTTAGCTGAACACTGAATTTATCCAAATAGTTTACTTCCTTGTCCTTTCCTTTAAGCGAGGCTTTGTAAAGCTCACATAGATGTGGAGCTGTTCTACAAGTTTTTTGCCCAGTGATCTATACTTCCACATCTATAACAAGAATTATCAATTTTTCCGGACACACCGGCTTCATTCCTTTGATTATGAAAATTGGAAGTATTATTTTGTGGAGCATGATAATTTGTAGTTCTTTGATTTCGGCCACGGCCACGACCGCGCCCACTACCTCGGTAATATTTATTATTTTTGAAAGTATGATTGTGACAATTATAATGACCTTTACCAAAATACCCACGACCGCGGCCACGGCCTCGTCCTTGGCCTTGCCCACGGCCTTGTCCTTGGCCTTGCCCACGGCCTTGTCCTTGGCCTTGCCCACGACCTTGTTCCCTTTTATTTTGATAATTATTAACAACATTTGCTTCAGATATAGTTAATGATCCTGTGGGACGGGCTTCATGATTTTTCATCAGAAGTAGGTTATGTTGTTCTGCTACGAGGAGATGTGCATTCAAATCAGAGTATCTGTAAAATCTCAACAATCGATATTGTTGTGCTAAACTTATATGTGACGCATGAAATGTGGAGTAAGTTTTCTCCAATTTTTCTTCCTCAGTAACAGGGTGCCCACAAAACTCTAATTTTGAACATATTTTAAATAGAGCAGATGTGTAATCATTTACTTTTGTAAAATCTTGGAACCTCAGACTGTTCCATTCATTTTTAGCTGTGGGAAGTAAAACTTCCTTTTGATTATCAAATCTGTTCTTTAAATCCGTCCATAATTCATATGGATCATCAGAATTGAAATATTCATGCTGTAGTAAATTATCAATGTGTTTATGAATAAACACATCAGCTTTTGCCTTTTCCTGATTCGAACAATTATTCTCTTCATTTATGACTTCTATCACACCCATTGCTTTTAGGTGTCTTTTGACATTTGCTGTCCAAGTCATATAATTTTCTCCGGAGATATTCAATGCTGGAAATTCCAGTTTCGCGATATTTGTCATTTTGTTACTAAATACAAATATATATAAATATTAGGATTACATACTTATTAAAATGAGACAAAATATAACAATACACATAATTAAAATGTTAGTTGCATAAATAAATGTTAGTTGCATAAATAAATGTTAGATGCGTAAATGTTAAATTCATAAATAAATGTTAAATGGTTAGTAGTCCCATTATTATTATTATATTTCCATAGTAATAGGTACCCTGTACTCATTTTTATTTATCAAAGAACTATATTATAAATAGACATATATATAAAGGAGAAACGGGATATAAAAGATCATCCTAAAGATGTGTGGTTTTACAATCCACTGGTGCACCCTTAGGCTTTCAACCTATATAATATGTACACATATGTATATATATTTAAATGTATAAAATTCTTACATTGAGTATGATAATAACTCCTTTGCCTTTGTTGATATGCTTGGTAGAGAACCCTCGTGCTGATAACGTGTTATAATACCACAAATTTAACACTAGATTTTGTGTTATATCTTCAAGAAACAAAGATGAAATTTTATAAATCTTGTCTGTAATCTATATTCTATGCAATCTCAAGTAACATTTATTTATAGTGGGAATTGCCATCTATTTTTGACAATTATGACACCATCCAAAATATATAAAATCTGTCATCCTTCTTTTGACTTTTTGTCATCCATTTTCATAACAATATGTACTTTTTTTAATATTTTCACTTTAAATTTATAAAACTATTCAGCTAACATTATCTATCTATTTAAATATAGACACAAGTTTAGATGCTTTAGTTCTTTTTCATTAATTTATAATTTTTAAAGAGTGTGGAAATTGTGTTCTACTGCGAACAAGTCTCTTCACTCCTACAAATTCTATTACTCACATGGCTAGGGGATCACAACTAATCAACTTGCTTAGACTACCTGCCGTACCTGGTATGGGGGCCGGCCCTGCCCCGGCGCTGCACCCCCACACCGCCCCCTTCCTTCCGTCGCGTCGTCTCCGTTGGCCGGAGGACGTTCTCGCCGGCCCTGCTTCTTCTCTCTCTTGCATCTTTCTCTCTCCTCTTTCTCTCTAAAATCAAATCAATTTAATATATTTTAATTGTTTTTATATATAGTGTGGGACCCTATCCTCCACTCTCTTGTTCCATCCCCTTTAGACCGTGAGGTATGGTGGGGCGTGGGTTGGGGGCATGGTGCGACACGTGGAGCATGTGGCACCCAAGACCAAAAGCAAATTTCAAAGGGGTATGGTGGGGCGTGGCTGGGGTGGCGTGGAAAAAAAAACAATTTCAAACACTACTAGAAATTTGGGCAATTGTGACCAAAATTTGCTACCGAAAAAAATGATAGCAAATTTAGCCACCGATTTGCCACGAAAATGAAAATAAGTGTATTTGTCATGATATAGTAGCAAAGTGGTTGCAATTTTTGCCACCTTTTTATTTTCGGTGGCAATTTATGGGAAAAATACGTAAAAACATGAAAAATAAAAATGTATTTGTTAATTGTGACCATGTTATTGGTGGCAACATGAAAATTCAAATAGGCGGGTTAATTTTTAATGAACCAAATAACTCCCTCCCAAAATTTTAATCCTTGCTTCTCATCCTCTCCCCTACGTCTAGCAATTCATAGAACTTTGCTCCCATACGTTTGCTGATCGAAGAACTAAGCCTCTTGCAGAAGCAATTTCAAAGAACCCGCTCCCATACGTTTTGCAACCGATTCAACCTTTGTAGAAGAATTTGCAAACCCTAACCCTAATTTGAGGCGTCACGATTCTCCGACGGTTCTAGAAGACGGCGCCGCCGCGTCGAAAACACCGTCTCTGGCTGCTAAAGCGATTATAGCGTCATTGGCGAACCGTGATTCTTCTCTCTCTTCGGCTTATGGTCAACCGACGATTTCACCACGGAATGTTAAGTCAAATCCACTTTAATCTTCGCACTCATCTGCTCCTAAGGTTCGTTGTTGACATCTGTTTAACTGTTATAGTTGTATTTGTGTATATGTGTTTGATTATTATGCTTGAGATATGGTGTTATTGATTAAAGCAGGACTACGGTTACATTTTGGAGCCATAGTTTTTTCTTATTGGATTTAAGAATGATAAGTTTAAGGTTTAGGTGCTTATATTTCAAATATGTTATGCTGTTAGACCAATAGATTACAAGCTTGGTTTTAAAAAACTTGTTGCGATCCATTCCTCCGCACAAGGCGCGCACATCACGTGTTGAGGCGATCATTATTAAAACATATTTATAGATAAAATTTTAACTTGTTTTATTACGAGATTTAGTTTTTATGTTATTTGTTTGTGCTTGAATTTGCGTTAAAATGTTTTCTTGTGGATGCAGGAGTTGCTTTGCTTGAAGGTTGGGTGGATTTTCTTACAGACTTATGCCTCTTCTAAACATTTGGTAAGTCTTACTTTTGCAACATATGCGATAATAATTAGTTCACTGCTGGTAGAGGCTCAATAAAAGATATGAATTATGTGTTGTGTAGGAACATACTATAATACCTTTTGAGCTGGACTAAGAAAAAAGAAGAGAACAAAAGATTGAATGAAATTATTGCAGGGTTGGCGATGAAAAAAGAAAAAATATAAGGCGGAGAAAGAGGCTGATGCTTGATGGGATGGAAAACATTGAAGCTAGGAAAAAGACAAGGTGGAGAAAGAGGCGATGCTGGATAGGATGGAAAATAGTAAAGCAATGTTAAAAGTTAGGTCTCAAAAGATGTAACCATCGAGTTATGCTATGAACACTTTATTTTGCATATGTATTATGTTAGGATAAATAAGGTATTTGATGTTCTAATTTGTATTTTTAAGTGGAAAGTTTTATATAGTATTGAAAATTTGATAAATGCTTCAATTTATTTAAAAATGTGATCATTATTAGTAAGTTTATGATATAAAATAGCGGGAAAGGAAAAAAATTGCAATTGAAAAGTACAATTGCGACCGCTCTTATGGTGGCAAAATAGCTAAATGGTAGCAAACTTTAAATGAAAGTGGTGGCTAAATGGTGGCAATATTGGTGGCTAAATAGTACCGAAACGGTGGCAAAAAACCGTCACAACTCGATAGTAAACAAGGCCCAGTGTAGAGCGGTCACAAATAATTTTGACCATTTTTGTGGTGGCAAAATGTGGTAGCAAAATATAAAATCGGTCGCTATTTGGTGACATTAGGGCAATTGACACGTGTGTTTTTGCCACCACACTTTCGGTTGCAAAATGGTGGCAAGAGGACAATTGCTACCATTTTGCAACCGAAAACGCGGTGTCAAAAAGCCAGTTTTCTAGTAGTGAAAGCGCTAGTGCTCTTGACCAATGGGTTCCGCCATGTCATGTGGGTAGCCCCGTCCAACGCCCGGGCTGAATCCCCAGCCCAACGGGCCACGCTGAAACCCACGTCCACCCGGGGTGGTGACTTGGGCGTTTGTACACAACCCACGTCCCAACCCCCGCCCCATACCCCATAGTCTTAGGCCCATCCTCACTCCCGGCGACGTGACGTCCTACGTAACGACCCATCCCTTAGAGATGACCCTCACCATACCCACTATCCTTAGTGCTGCTACTATCATATCATAAATGTTTTCAAATTGAGTATTATATTACTCTGCTACTACTATCACATCATAAATGTTTTCAAATTGTGTATTACATTAATTTGAAGAAAATGTCTTTTCATAAAAGAAAAAAAAACTTGATTCTTAACAAGTATATTGTTATGAAATCAAACGTCTATTACCAAAAAGAAAATAAAAAATAAACTGATTAACATCCAAGGGTGTGCTAAACATAGCTCGCCTGACTCACAAACCACAAACCTGACCCACCACTAATAAATATATTTCCCCCACATAATAGGGTATGTTCAGAAAGGGAAAAGAGTTCATTTAGACAACCTCACACCTATGAATTCCACCATGAGGCTGTCCACACCGGTAACAAAAACCATGCCCACACCTGCAAAGACAAAAGTCATCATCAATAAGACAATAACATGTTGTGCAATATATGTAGTCATCATCATGCATGTATCAGACCAAAAACATCACCTGCAATATATGTAGTCACAACCACTAACTTTTTCCACAAAAAGCATGCATTTTGAGCACTTCATCCATTTTTTCCTCTTTGCAAGATCTATTAACAGTTTATCATGATCTTGATTTCTCTTTCTCTTCTTCGATCCCTGAAACTCAACGCAACTAATCCCACAATGCCATGCAACCTTACACTGGGCGCAAAAGAGGCGGTTGCAATTCGGGCATTCTGATTGCGTGACGACGACCCCACCGTCATCCACCAACATTGCAGAACAGTCCTTAAAGGGGCAGTAGAACTTCTGAGACTCCATGATGAGAGACTCACACAGAATGCTCTCCCATCTTTCCAACACTTCCTTTGGAACAATGGATCTGCATGCTTCAGGCCCTATCACCCCTTTGCATTTGGGGTCAGGGCACTTAACCTTGGTTAAGTTCTCCTTGATTTTAACCGCTACGTGCTGACTGATGCAGTCTGAGCAAAAGATATGACCGCAAATGCCGGTGTTATCAAACATCTCAGAGGCCGTCTTTTTGTCCATGCAAATGCCACAGAAGTTATACTGTGACTTACTTTCAGTTTTTCTTCTTTTCATCATCCTCGTCATCATCTTCTTCTTCTTCAATAATGATAACATCCTGTTGTACAACTTTATAAATGCATAATAAGCTAGTAAAAGCAGGAAAAGACGTTATGGAATATCTAGAAATTTAAATTCAAATTTCAGGATAACATAAAGTAACATCAAGCGTCCAGTATATAACAAATATCACTCGGTATATATTATCGAATCCCGAAATTAAGGAAGTAGATAAAAGATATTTAGAACAAATTACGTACTTAGTGATTTATTTAGGCTAATTGTTATGAGGCTGGTTGAGAAAAAAAATATTACAAACATGAAATAAAAAATAACTTGTTACAAATAACATTAAATAAAAAATTACAAATAACTTTTGTTAAATTGTTAACCAGATGCCTAGAAGGGAATGAAATGGACGAGGTAATTAGGGGTGAGCAAGTTTAGGTCGGTACCGAAAATAACCGAGAACCGAACCAAAAATATACCCAACCCGACCCGAACCCAAGTACCTAGGTATTTAGATCGGTTCCAATTTTTCATATAAAATCGGGTCGGGTCGGTTCTTGGTTCTTTTCATGGTGAAACCCGACTTGGACCTATGGACCGGAACCGACCCTATATTTAGGGTAGTGAATCGGTTCTGTATTTTATGTTTGATCGGTTTTCGAGTTGGGTCGGGTAGGGTCGGGTTTTTCCTTTTGCTCACCCCTAGAGGTAATGGAATGGACCAAGTAATACAATAGATTATTACCATTACATGTCTTGTTTGGTTACCATGTGTGAATGGAATGAATTATTATTGTGTATTGTTTGGTAGGCAAGAAAAACAAAGGATTAAATCAGCGGTTAGTGGTGGTCGGTGGTAGTGATTGTGGGTGGCTATAAGTGGCGGTGGTGGGTGGCGGCGAGTGGCGGTGCGGCGGTGACGGCGGGTGGCAGTGACAAGGTGGCGACGGTGGGTGTCGGTGGTGGTTGGTGACGACAGAGGTGGCAGTGGGTGGCAACGGCGGTGGTGGTTGACGATGGCGATGGTGGTGGCGTCGATGGTGGTGGTGCGTGACAGCGGCGACTGGGGTTGGCAACGGTGGGTTGCGGGTGGCGGCGGCAATGGCGTTGGTGGTTGGTGGCAACGGTGGTGGGTTGTGGTGTTGTTGATGAATGGTGCAAGAGGAGATGGAATGAAAAAAACATGGGGGTGGATGGAATGGTTTTGAGGGAATGAAATGGGTGATTACATTTCATTGACCAACCAAACATCTTTTTCTTCATTCTGTCGTAATGATCCATTCAATTACGTCTCTCATTCACGCATACCAAACAACAGTGGCAAATACAAATTTTTTTTGTTCGGTTGGCACAATTTACAAGAAAAAAACTATGTTCATTATATAATATAATAACGACATGTCTCAATTACGATCGTCCTTTACGTGTTTTTATCTTTTGGAAATGCAAAATTGCATCTTCATTATTAACAAATTTAAAAACCATAGAAAGCATA
Source organism: Helianthus tuberosus (assembly GCA_030545235.1). Classification (NCBI taxonomy): domain Eukaryota; kingdom Viridiplantae; phylum Streptophyta; class Magnoliopsida; order Asterales; family Asteraceae; genus Helianthus; species Helianthus tuberosus. Next base: position 223,167,330 of record CM060369.1, read on the forward strand.
AATTAAAATTCTAAGAAAACACAAATAAAAAAAAGTGAAAAAAAACCTATAATACAAAGGGGCAATCACAAATATAAAAATATAGGATCAAGAGAAAACCTTAGCCAGTGGCAAATTTCAATCGGTTCGATAAGAAAAAAAAAAAAACACGTTATTTGTAGCTTCTACTTGTCGATCACAATTCACAAAGTTGTTTTTTCTTTGTTCTGATGTAGGCTAGTAGCAAAGAGTAACTAATAAAGCCGAGACCAAATTGCAGAAATCAACCTTTATGTTATACTCAAATTGCACTTCGTACATTTCATTATGAATTGAAATCGGCAAAAACTAACCTTTATGTTCATGTTTTGCTACAGGTTCAACCTTTACCACTAACCTCGTCAAAAAACTCAGTTAACTTACCTCACATGCTTTGCATGTGAGGGTATTATGGTCTTTTCCCAAACCTTTTATTTAATATATTATTTTAAATGAAAGAGACTCTGTTTGTATGTGTGTATACCAATCGCTGAATCTAGGTTCCGATTTTCCACCTCTAGTTGTAGCATGAAATTAATTGCAAGTACAAGTGTTTCAATAGTGAGCTGAAAAAATGGTATTGTATTCGAGTTATCTTCACCTCGGTCTTCCATAAGAACGATAACCCAATTAACTGATCTACCATGGTCGAGGCATAGTGGCATCAGTGCTAAATTTTTTAAATCGGTAACATGCTTGTAAAACCTTCGATCTTTGTAATTAAAGAAAACTATAATGTCTTTCGGAATTAAAACAGAATCGCCACCATATTCTTGAGCAACTGTAGGGACTGAGAATTCTTTGGGTGCCATATCACCCAGCTTCTTCAATTAACTGTAGGGATAGAGAATTATGTGTATGGATTTTTTTCTTTCTATCCCCTGATAGTGATAATTTGCTGATGATTTGTGCATTAAGGGCCCAACCAGTATCCGTCCAGCATATGGCCTGATGGGTTAACCAGATCAGTTTTTGTTGTTACCTGATTCAACAGAACCTAGTGCAAGACTCAACTCAAGGTCCACATCGGTTTCGGTTTGGATATTCATAGTAATCAAGATTCTGGGAAAATATTCTGGCTCCAAATCGGAATAACAGAGACGATAAAACTTTCACCGGAGTAACCCTTCCGATGAATCTGAATCAAATATATCCATTGATTATGTTCGTCCTTAATGTACAAACAACGATGACAATCAAGTAAACCCTTGATTGATTTGATTAAAAAAATCCGATTTTTTCAACTTTTTATAAAACAGGGGATCTTAAAACGTTTTCCGGCGACGGTTTTTTTGAACGTTTCGTCCAATTGTTCTTCGGTTACAATCGATAGTTATCAAATAAATCCTTTGATGACTGTGATTTTCAATCGGAATTGTATGGCTAAAATTCTGTTCTGTATATAAACTTCGAAGAACAGAGGGTTACAAACTTCAATCAGATATGTCCTCTGATTTGCGAATTGTTTCGGGGTGAATGAAAACGGGAAAAGGAATGGTAACAGGGGATTTCATTAAAATAATATACTAAATAAAAGGTTTGGGAAAAGACCATAATACCCTCACATGCAAAGCATGTGTGGTAAAGGTTGAACCTGTAGCAAAACATGAACATAAAGGTTGGTTTTTACCGATTTCATAGTGAAAGGTACGAAGTGCAGTTTGAGTATAACATAAAGGTTGATTTTTGCAATTTTGTCTAAAGCCAAAAGGGTTATACTAAAAGTTATGGGTAAATAGGTAACTGGGTATTCTCAACAACTACATTCAGAAGTGTCGGCACCGACCGGCCAATAGTTCTGGCCCTTCATTGGGCAAAATGGGCGGCAACTTCAATAGTGCCAGGCAGCTGCCTGACACTTCCCTATTGGCCCAAAAAATTTATCACTTTATCCCCCTTTAAAATTACGATTTTGCCATCAGTTAAAAATTATGTTTTTCCCCCACTTAAAAATAAATTTATGCTTTTACACCCAGCTAAGTATTTCAATTTTGCTCCCGGTTCAAAATTACGATGTTGCCTCGTTTCAATTTACAGTTTTGTTATTAGTTTTTTCCCTTAAAATTACGATTTCCCCATCAGTTCGAAATTATGTTTTTACCCCCACTTAAAAATAAATTTACGCTTTTGCTCCCAGCTAAAAATCCCAATTTTGCCATCGGTTCAAAATTACGATTTTGCCCCGTATAAATTTATAGTTTTGCCATTAGTTTTTTTTTCTCACACCGAAGTTACGATTTTGTCCTCAACTTAAATTTACATTTTGCCCATCGTTTTTGTTTGTTTTCCTGGTGAAATTACAATTTTGCCCCCAGTGTAAAATTACAGTCGTGCCGGCAGCTTCCTGACACTCTCCTGTTGGTCCATTTAATTTACGATTTATCCCCGAATTAAAATTATGATTTCGCCCTCAGTTAAAAATTACGTTTTTCCAATCGTTTAAGTTTTTTTAGCAAAACTATAAAGGTTTTTTTTAATCGGTTTACTCGATTTAATTTTTTTTTTCGTGTCAAGGAGCTGTCTAACACTCGCTCATTAGTCCTGAAAAATTACAGTTTTGCCCTGAGCCCAAAATTACGGTCTTATCATCGTTTTTGTTTTTTTTTTTAGCAAAATTATAGTAGTCTTTTTTTAATTGGTTGAGAATTATTCTGCCATCGCCCCGCAACTCGGACGGGGCATCTACTAGTTAATTAACATTTAACAATTGGGAGTTGGGCCAGGGTATCTTAATTGTAGGTATTGGACTATTGTTGATTGGCACTTCACCAGTAGAGCCTGAGATGCACTAACAAAAGGAAAACACATGGATTGCTGTATGGATCGGACGGTGGGCCTGTGCCCACCCTCCTTTCGTTTGCATCTAGAGGTGCACAAACCGGTTAATTTTAATAACCGGTTCGGTTAACCAGTTATACCGGTTAATTTGATTTTTTGACTTTGACCGGTTAATGCTTTAACCGGTTATTACTTTAACCGGTTATTTTTTTAACTGGTCCGGTTAATTACTTTAACCGGTTCGGTTAATTAACCGGTTATTTTCGGTTATTAACCGGTTTTTTTTGCCTTTTTTTTGAATTTTTCGGTTATTTTTTCGGTTAACCAGTCTATCGGTTAAAAAACCGGTTAATAACTGGTTATTATACTAAACACTTATAACCGGTTACTAACCTACGGTTAAAAATAACCACTAACCGGTTATTCCTAAATCGGTTATTAACCGGTTACGGTTTCGGTTAATAACCGGTTACGGTTAATTAACCGGTTATTTTGTGCACCTCTATTTGCATCCGCCACTATAAATGAATACATTAATGTTTTGTGGAGTTATTTTATTAAAAAACTAGGTTAGAACCTCGTGTATTACACGGGTTAAATAAATGTAATTTTATATATTAAATAATAAAAAGTTATATCTTTATGAACCTCGTATATTGTACGGGTTAAATAAATGTAATTTTATATATCAAATAATAAAAATAGTTATATCTTTAAGAGTAAACTGTCATTTTGGTCCCAGTGGTTTGGGCAATTTTGTTATTTTAGTCCAAATCTCAAACTTTTTAAATCTGGGTCCCTGTGTTTTGCATTTTGTTTCTCATTTTAGTCCAAATCTCAAAAACTCTCATTTTTTACTGTTCCAACATGCCTTTTTTGTCTTTTTGTGCAGGGGTAGCTTTGTCCAAGTATATTTCATTAAAACATTTTCTTAATTAAAAAACCCCTAAATAAATACCCTCTTAAATAAATCAGTTGCCATCTTCCTCAAATGCAAATGCAGAGCAAAAACCCAAACCCTAATTCCACAAATGCAGAGATCACCACCACCGCTGCACCACCACCATCCCCACCACACCACCACCATCCCCACCGCCGGCGGCACCTGCAACCACCCGTCACAACCTAACCACCTGCAATGACCCGTCACAACCAGCGGCACCTTTCAGATCTACGATGTGGGCTACAATCGGAGATGCTTTGTGATTTCTTGAGTCCTCACAGAGTGAAAACTACCACAACAAACTCGAAAACACACCGGAAACATATGATTTTGCATCAAAACAACCGCATCCGATACAAAAACTGTCAAAATATAAAACCCTAAAATCCTTCATCAGCCGCACACCCTTTTTCCCTCATCTGATCAGAACCATCCGGTCGCTGGAGCACCCCCCGGTCGTCATTCCTACCGTCGTGTAGAACCACCTCCACCATCTTCAACCTCCAGTAGCCTAACATCATCATTGACCTGTTATCCAGCAGAACACCGAAATCAATCTTCAGAAAAAATGAAAAAGGACGAGGGAGACAGAGAGAAGTGTTACCGGTAAAACAACTCGTCGGACCAAAAACTGTGCCGGCGTGGCTCCACTGTCTCCCCTGCTCCGGTCTCTCTCTCTTATCGCCGTCACTCTCTTTCTTCGTCGTCACTCTCTCTCTCTCTCTCTTTCCGTTTCTTCGTCGTGCCACCACCAGACGGTGGTGGTGGTCGGCCGGTACACAGATCAAAGGGAGGGGTGGTTTAGGGGGTTTGGATGTGTGGTGAGGTACCAGAGAGAGTGAGAGAGGGTGTGTAAAGAAGGGTATTTATTTAGGGGTTTTTTAATTAAGAAAATGCTTTAATGAAATGTATTTTGACAAATATACCCCTGCACAAAAAGACAAAAAAAGCATGTTGGAACCGTCAAAATGAGAGTTTTTTAGATTTGGACTAAAATGGCAACAAAATGCAAACCACAGGGACCCAGATTTAAAAAGTTTGAGATTTGGACTAAAATAGCAAAACTGCCCAAACCACAGGGACCCAAATGGCAGTTTACTCTATCTTTAAAAACCATGTCTATTACACAGATTAAATACATGTAATCGTGTATACTAAATACTAAAAATGTCGTATCTTTAAAAAAACCCGTGTATAATCAGGTTGAATAAATATACCAAATAATAAAAAAAATTACATCCTTAAAAACCCTGTATATTACACGTGTTGAATAGATCTAAAAAAGAGTTATATCTTTAAAAACCATGTGTATTATACATATTAAATAAATGTAATTTGTATATTAAATACTAAAAACGTCGTATCTTTAAAAAAACTCGTGTATAGTTGGGTTAAAAAATCTACCAAATAATAATAAAAATTATGTCCTTAAAAAACCCTGTGTATTACACGTGTTGAATAAATCTAATTTTACATAGCAAATGATAAAAAGTTGTATCTTTAAATTCCGTGTATTACACGGGTTATATGAATGTAACTTTGAATAGTAAATAATAAAAAAAAATTATTGTTAAAAACCTCACGTTTTACACGAGTTGAATAAATATAATTTTGTATATTAAATAATAAAAAATTATATTTTTTAATAAATTAGGATAACATTTAATATTAATTTATTATTTATATATTTAATATAAGATAAGTAGGAAAGAGAGGTATTTGTTTTAAAAATATATTAAATTAACAATTTAGATTTGAGGATAATATTTTATTAGAGGATAATATTAATTTATAAATTATATTTAGTTAATATAAGATAAATATAGATTTAAGGATACATTCAATGAATGACACATGTTCAAAAGTTAGTTTCTTTTATTATAAGGGGTGTTTGGCCTAGCTTTTTTATCTAAGCTTATAGTTTTTTTAGCTTATTTTTACAAAATAAGCACTAATGAATGTTTGGTTTAGCTTTTTAAGCTTATGCTTATTAGCTTATATAAGCTAATTTCAAAAAGCTTATGAGATGATGGTTTTTTTAGCTTATTTGAAAAATATGTTTTTTTACTTATTTGCCCTCAAATGGTGGATTAACTCATTTGAATCTGATACACACAATGGTATTATACCCCTTCCCATAATACAAAATAAATTAACAAACAACTAAAGATTTAATTATTAATTATTTTGTAACCCATCGATTAGTTTGTCAACTTGAGTGATTTTCTTTTTTAGATAAAAGGAATATGAGTGAATTTAATATTGCATTTAACCCACTGATTTATTCAAAAATGATGGTATAACTCATAAAAATGATGGTATAACTCATAAAAACAAGGGTTATTGGATTTTATCACTCTCAACTATTGGCTATTGGCCGCTGCCACCCCTAACTATTACTTTGACATCCGGCACCCCTAACTTAACACTTAGTATGTTATGTCACCACACGTTAACTGATCACTAACTTTTGATCTTGTTACTATACTTTTGGGGGTGTTTTAGGGATCTTAGGAAGGTTTTAGGGATCTTAGGATACCCCCAAAAGTATAGTAACATTATCAAAAGTTAGTGATCAGTTAACGACATGGTGACAGAACATACTAAGTGTTAAGTTGGGGGTGATGGGTGTCAAAGTGATAGTTGGGGGTGGCAGCGGCCAATAGCCAATAGTTTTGGGTGACAAAATCCAATAACCCTAAAAACAAAGTAGATACATATAAAATATAAGTTATGTGATAATATGTAACCATGCCATTTTCGTCATTTTACTAACATAAGCTAAATAAAAAAAGCTAACACAAACACTTAAAAAGAGCTTATCAACTTGTAGAATATAAGCTAATCCAAACACTTAAAAAATAGCTTATCAAATGAAAGAAAATAAGCATAAGCTACTTTAAAATATAAGCATAAGCCAAAAAAATAAAAGCTAGGCCAAACACCCCCATAGTAGATATTTTTTTTTTTCCAAAAAGACATAATGATAAAAAAAAATACTAAAAATAACATCATAATTAAAAAGGTATTTTCTATAAAGTATTTTTCCAAAAAGACATATTATTGTAAAGAAAGAAGAGACAAAGAGGAGGAAAATTGTATTGATTCATCTAGGAATGTTCATCGGTTAAGTTTACGGTTTATTTGGTTTTCAAAATTTTGTACTTTAAACCAAAAGTCAAACTAAACCAAATTAAGAATATGCAAACCGAACTAAATTCAACCGAATTCAATTAGGTTTGGTTTCGGTTAAAAAGCAAACAAACCAATTTCAACCAAATTTAACCGAATTGTACCTAAGTACTTTTTTTTCCTAATTTATATTCATGTTTGTGTTCCGGCTTCCGAACATCAAGTCAGCAACTAATTTAAACCGAACAATATATTTATGTTTGTGTTCCAACTTCCTAATTTAAACCATCAGTCGTGAGTAATCAAAGGGTCGGCTGAACATCTTTTAATCTTGATATGTTAAAATTTAGAAACCCTGGTATATTTTGAAGTTCAAAACTAGGTTAGATAAGAAATGAGTAGGCTGTATTTTGAGTTTGGCCCAAAAATTTATCATTTGAGCTAATAAAATTTATATGGTTTATTAAATACTATTATTTTTATTTAATAATGAATTAAATCAAGTGTTTTTTTTATCGAACCGTTATTCGGATCTATTTTTCGGTTACGGTTACGGCTCGGTTTTCGGGTTTTATTCGGTTTCGATTTTTTCTGAACACCCCTACATTCATTTATCTATTAAGGATTACAACCATCTCATATATACACACACTAATACGACATATAACCGACGATATCATAAGTGGAGTAATGATGGTAAAATATCCCCTCAGATTCCGGGAATTCTGGGCTGACAATCAGTTAATGACAACGAGGATATTCGGTCACAGAAGGGTTGTTTGGGTGGATGCAAATCTGTATGCCTTATTCGATGCCCGTAGATAAGGTCAAGGATCTTATTCAGCATGCAAAGTGTTGGAGTGATGCTCTTGGGGTTTTTTTCTTAGCTCCTTCCTTGTTAAGACAAGTCTCCCTTAGTTTTGTTTAATGAGACAAGCCTCCCTTTGTTTTGTTCTAAAACACAAGAATGCAACTTGAGAGAGAGAGTGGGATTTTTAAGGTACAAAATAATAAATCAACATATATAATTAAACCAATAGAAAACTAACCAGATTGTTGCTTTTCTTTTTACAAATGGCAGCTTGAGAGGCTTTTAGGAACTTGATTCTTCAGCACTTGCTGGTAATCTATAAAATTTCCTGTCTCAAAATTATGCACTTTCACATTTGCTTCACTGATGAGTGAGCACATTAATGCCCATATTCATTTAGATACCTTTACATGAAGCATTTTTTCTTTATATATACAGTTGCGTGTTGTGTCATGTTGAATAATGATATATGATGTAGGCAACTTTGCTTTGTCTTTACACCTAAGTCTGATTTATAACTTTTTGATCATAGTTTACACCAAAAATTATTTAAAAATCCTCGTTTATTTTTTTTTTACGAAATTCCAGTTGAAGGTTATCGCTACCTCCTGGAGGTGCTTACAGTAAAAATTTTAGATCATGACTCAATTCCTCCATTGAGTTATGACATTTGTAATGGGCTGCAAATTCTGACAGAAAATGCAGCCTAGACCTTTGACACGAAATAAATCATTTAAAATACTAAACGACGTCGAAAAAATGCGATTCCAGTTGGGTTTGAAAGATATTTCCTGGAAGTTCAACATAAACTCAAGAAACATCAGCTTTATTAACTTTTGTTTTGGTTACAGCCGATTAAATTCGGCTGTAACGTTCTGGACAGAACCTATTTAGTCACCCGAAACTAACAAACAATTAATTTATGAACAAAATGACCCATATACTTTATTCATAGTAGGTTTGTATCACAAAATAGTTCATTTAACACCAAATTGACACTAATCACCGGGTTAAACCCATAACACCAGAGAGACATACCCGAACCCGTGTTCAACCATATCATCCAAAATCATCAACTAATCCTAAAAACGCAGCCATGTTAACTCCAAAAATCATGCATGATCATTAATCAATATTTCATATCACATGTTTAAACCCGTAGACAAAACTCTAGCGACACCACCAAACTCATAGTCGATCCAAACATTATAATTACATGGTTTAAACTACTCAAGCTACATGTATCATCATATAATATAAACACCCATCATGGATCATAAACGCAGCCGAGATTCAACAAAAGATCAACGATTTCAATCAAAAATAAACTTGTAAAGTTATATTAAGACTCAAGATATAATACCTAGCGATAAAAAGGAAATTGCTAGAGCTTGAATATCCACTTTTCCAATGGATCTTGGCTTGCAAACGTTCATGGCAGAAGGGAGGAAGAGAGAGCAGGAGAGTTCGTAGGTGGTGGTTTAGGGTTTGATTAGGATAGTTATGATATAACTTAGTTATAATATAATCTATATCTATACTATATAATAAAAGAAACCACTTTGGGGACACTTATCATCATATTAGGGTATCTCTTAAAGATAATTATTATTTTAATTTAATCTTTTCTAATTAATTATAGATAACCCTCCTATTAAATATTATTTAGTTTAATATCTTATGTATAATTATTATTTAGTTTAATCTTCTTCTCGTTTATAATATTATTTAGAGAAAATTACGATTTTGGCCTCTATAGTTATATCACTTTTACACTTTTAGCCCAAAAAAGAATTTTTTAACATCTGAGCCCCCAACGTCTTCTTTTCTAAGCCTTTTGACACCTAACACTAACCCAATCCATTAAATGTTAGGGGCCAAAATGGTTAAAAAAAAAGACGTTAGGGGCCAAAAAGATTAGAAAAAAAGACGTTGGGGGCTCAGATGTTAAAAAAAAAAATTGGGCTAAAAGGGTAAAAGTGATATAACCACAGGGGCCAAAATCGTAATTTTATTATTGGAAAAATTACAAGTTTTGTCCTTTATCTTAACACCATTTTACAGGCGATGTCCTTTTCAACGAATTTTGACAAGCTTTGCCCTTTGCAACGAATTTTGTTACACATTTTGTCCTTTAATCCTAACCCAGTTAGATTTTTTGATTAAGTCTCATCATGTGCAAGTCACATGAGGGTAGTTAAGTCTTTTTACCTATAAAGGGCGATTTTTGTAAATACTTGTATCTATATCCACCATAAAACTTCCCCACTACCAACAATCACTTCCATCACCCACAAGCCGCTACCCCCTAACTGCAACCACCGACTTGCCACAACAACCCACCCGATCTGATAACCCACCACCAACACAATTTTTTGGACAGCAAAAAGCAATTCATTCTATCTTTTACATTACAGTAACAAAATGCTAGTCATACATAACAGGACCAATATGAGACTTTACATTACAGTGACAACAAGAACCATTCAACAATAATAAAATTCACCCATTGCGCCACTTCCACAATAGTAAACGGAGCCCTTTTCCATTCCCAAACCCATTTGTCAATACCCATTGTGATGCTTGTGCCTCGAACAACTTCTTTAAGCTGGGAACTTGTCGTGACCTAGATGAAGATTTAACAAGAGTTACAGGAGTTAAACTATTCGCACTTACAAGGGCACCGAAAATGGATCTGAAATCGGTTTCCGTAACGCCGTGAACCTGTCGTGACCTAGATGACGATTCCGGCGAGAATCAGAGCGATTGAGACGGCGAATCGAACCGATCTGAGTGTGTAGGAGAGATAAATTGAGCGGATCTGAGTGACCAAGGGTTTCGTCTAGAGGTTCTGCCGCCATGAAAATGAGGTCCGGTGAGTTGTTCCGCCGGTGGTCAGTTTTTGAGTGGCGATGGGGGTTGTTGGTGGTGGGGAAGTTTTTGAGTGGCGATGGGGGTTAGGGTGGTGACTAACAGGGGGTGGTGGTGGGTGTTTCTGGTGGGGAATAGTGGTAGGTTGATGGCATGTGGGTGCTGGGTGGTGGTGGGTTGATGTCAGGCGGGTTAATGGTGGTAGTGGGTTGATGGCAGGTGGGTGGCGGGTGGTTGTGGCTTAATGGCGATGGTATGTTGATGGTGGTGAAGGTTGGTGGTGGGACCTGACCATTGAACATGTGAGAGCTAGTGTGTGTAAAGAGATAGAGAGAGAGAGAGTTTATATATATAGATAATAATAATAATTTTTTAAAATGTTTTTTTTTTGTTTTTTTTTAAATAATATTAAATAAAGGGTAAAAAGAATAAAATACCCTTGGGTAACTAGATTTAACAAAAAAAATCTAACTAGGTTAGGGTTAAAGGACAAAACATGTAACAAAATTCGCTGCAAAGGGCAAAGACTGTCAAAATTCGTTGAAAAGGACACCGCCTGTAAAATGGTGTTAAGATAAAGCACAAAACTTGTAATTTTTCCTTTATTATTTGATGTATAAAATTAGATTTATTCAATTCGTACAATACACGAGGTTTTTTAAGGATATATATATTTTTTTTATTATTTAGTACAGAAAATTACACTTATTCAAACCGTGTAATACGCATATTTTTAAAGATGTAATTTTTTTTATTATTTAGGATATAAAATTAGATTTCTTCAATCCGTGTAATAAATGAGTTTTTTAAAGATATATTATTTTATTATTTGGTAAACAATATTACATTTATTCAACTTGTGTAATACACGTGGTTTTAAAGATATAACTTTTTTATTTGGTATAATAGATATAACTTTTTATTATTTAATATATAAAATTATATTTATTCAACTCGTGCAATAAAGAAGGTTTTTAAAGATATATTATTTTATTATTTAGTATATAAAATTTATTTATTTAACCCGTATAATACACGGAGTGATAACCTAGTTACACATATACGTAAGTCGTAAACCATATAATGTGCCTACAGGCCAGGGTGGGGCGGTTTAAGCATTGAGTGTTGGGCTCTTAACCCAACGAATGTAAAGAAAATGGTGGGGGGTGTTGGGCTCTTAACCCAATTGTATGTGTGAGTTCACACAATTAAATTTAAGGATTAGGAGACAACTAGAAACATGTTTGCTAATTTGTTTATTATTATTATTATTATTATTATTATTATTATTATTATTATTCTATTTTTTTCAACTAATATAAATGAATAATTAATCTTCATGCTATGGTTCGGGCCTCGTAAGTTCCGAGCTACGCGAGTGGGTTGAATCGACACGCGAGACATATGCTTTGGTTCAAACGGTTCGGGTCGGTTCAACACGATATGGATTTGGTCTCGACTATACGTTTGCACACTATAAATTAAATAAGTATAAATCTAATTCGTCGAATAAGATAAGTATATAATTAATTTGTAAAAGCGAAACCAACAGTTTTTTACCTCGAAGTTACGGATTGTCACACATCCCCAAGTTCAAAGAAATTTCGTCCCAAAATTTTCCAACAATCGATGAAGAAGCTAGTGCGGTTGAGCGTTTTCGTAGGGTGTCACAAAATGAGTTACAAAGTGCAGACCACATGGACCATTTGCGTACCTTTGGCAAAAGTTGAGGACTAATTATGTTACAATGTGCAAACCACAAGAACCATCCATGTACTTTACTCAAACAATTAATCAAACTGAAACCTTATTGTATAAAAAACATTAAAACATAAAAATAATTTAATGACAAAATTCCACAAATCAACCTTTATGTTTCACCTAAATTGCAGACTATACCTTACACTTTAAAATCGACCAAAAACCACCTGTTCATATGGATGATGATTCACTGATTCCTTTATTTAACGCTATTTTATTTCCATTCAAACAGGTTTCTACAATAAAAATACCATTAAATAAAAAATAGGAAATGACTGTAATGCCCTAACATGCATCTTTTTCACTCCTACAAATTCTATTACTAACAAAATGGCTAGGGGATCACAACCATACGTTTATTTCCAAAACAAAAAAAAAGGAATTTACGAAAATGTCATTTGACCAACGAAAATGTCACGTTCATGCGTCCGTGGACGGACTCCTCCACATGGGAGGTGTCTGTGCGTCACCTTGAAGAGTCCATGAACGAGGAGCTCACACGTGTCCTTTCAAATGTTGAAGAGTCCATCCCCGACGCATCCCATGCCTCCCCGACGCATCCCATGTGGAGGAGTCCGTCCACGGACGCATGAACATGACATTTTCGTAAAGAACGTTGGTCAAATGACATTTTCGTAAATTTCCCAAAAAAAAATCCTTGTTTCTTAACAAGTATATTGTTATGGAATTACAAGTCTATTACCAAAAAAAAAATTATAGTGATTTACATCGAAGGTTGTACTAAACATACCTCCCCTCACTCACAAAGCACAAACTTGAGCGAAAGATCCACCATTAATTAATATATTTCCTTCTCACATAGTAAGGAATGTTCACAAAGGGAAAGGGTTCATTTAGAAACACCGTTACACTTATGCGTTGCTTCTGCTATTTGACCATGACCACAAGGCTGTCCACACCGATAACAAAAACCATGCCCACACCTGCAAAAAACAAAACAAAAAAACTCGAGACACATTTATATATGTACGAGTTGTACGTCTCATGTATCATATCAAAAACATCAAATTTAATACCTGCAAGCAATAAAGTCACAACCATAAACTTTTTCCACAAAAAAATTGCATTTTGAGCACTTCATCCATTTTTTGTTCTTTGCAAGATCTATTAACAGTTTATCATCTTGATTTTTCTCTCCCCTCTTCAATCCCTGAAACTCAACGCAACTGATCCCACAATGCCATGCAACCTTACACTGCGCGCAAAAGAGGCGGTTGCAATTCGGGCATTCTGATTGTGTGACAGCGACCCCGCCATCATCCACCAACATTGCAGAACAGTCTTTAAAGGGGCAGTAGAACTTCTGAGACTCCATGATGACAGACTCACACAGAATGCTCTCCCATCTTTCCAACACTTGCTTTGGAACAATGGATATGCATGCTTCAGGCCCTATCACCCCTTTGCATTTAGGGTCTGGACACTTAACCTTTGTTACGTTCTCCTTGATTTTGACTGCTACGTGTTGAGAGATGCAGTCTGAGCAAAAGAGATGACCACAGATGCTGCTGGTGTTTTCAAACATCTCAGATGCTGTCTTTGTATCCATGCAAATGCCACAGATCAAGCGTTTACTCGATGTCATCAACGGCTGCTTCGATGATGATGATGATGATGAACATGAGACTGCTGATGTGTTTTGATTTGGTGAAGATAGAGACACAGAGCTAAATATCAATGCCTCTTGAAGTTGCAGTTCTTCGGCATATCTCTCATCGGAAGCAGGAAAGATTTTTTCATTGTCCATGTTCTTCACTTATTTGTTATCTGCCCCGGCCCCTACAATTTATAAATGCATAGGTAAACAAACAAACAAACAAACTCAAAGACGTTATGGAATGAGGTTACTGTTTTGACACTTTAGTCCAAATTTGAAACCTTTTACATCTGGGTCCATGTGGTTTCACTTTTATTGCCATTTTGGTCCAAAAATCAAATCAACTTATATTTCTTAAATTAATTCCTGCTATTTTGTCCAATTCTTCAAAGCAAAATAGTCATTATAATTATTATATTAAAACACATTATTAATTAAAATAATAAAATTAAAAAAAGGACCCTTTGACCTTATAAAAGCACAGAAATATCTTCGTCTTCTCCAAAACCTCAAACCCTAATCCCTCATCTTCTCCGAAACATGATCCACTTGCTGCATAGCAACATCCATGGCAACCTAAAAGTACAGATGAGCAACGACAGAGCCTCAGAATCTTGAATTCCAAAACCAAACAGTTCCAGTTCAATAACAAAATGCAGAACAAAATATCGAACTCAGTTCAATTTCAAATCAATTCAATAATAAGTTACAAACCATTTGAGAAAAAGCAAGTTCAATCAACAAACAAAACAAAACCCTAACTTGTGAAATTGGCCATCACGTTGTTCAAGGAAGATAAATATGGTGGTGTTAGAGAGAAACAGAGGATGTGCCATAATGACTAAAAACCTGATTAAAGTGACCAAACCTTAGGAACGACGGAAAACGTTTTGATCATATATATGAATGTGATGATACATCAAGCAGAAATCCTAAATTGACCAAATCCCGAAATTATATAAGGAAGTAAATAAAAGAAATTTAGAAAGTAAATTCAAACTTACAACTACCAATGTACTTACTAAATGAAAATCAATAGGAGAGGAGAAGAATTGAGATCGGGAGAGTGACGACGAGAAGAATTTTATATTTTTATTCTTGAGATGTTGATGGTTGCGGCTCAAGTAGGGTTTGTATCTATCTATTTTAAGGGTGCTACTTTCTACACCCTCATATTTACTTTTTTCACCCCTCTCCTCTCACATACTTACAGGTGGGGCCTGCGTAGGACCGACAGTTTTCCTCTCACAATGGGGGTATAATCAGGAAAGGGGGGGTGCGTATAGAATGAGCCTATTTTAAATGGTATATTATCTAAAATTTAATTTTTAAGCCAATAAAAAAAGTTAGAAAGGAATCAATAATTACCTGATATGCTCACCATCAGTAAGTACACCCTTTTCAAAAATTACAGGCTAGCTCACTATGGTATATGGTATACTTGGTGCTCTAGAAGCGGATGAAGTTTTTGTTGTTAAGCCAGCCCTTGTGGAATGTGATTATTGTCCTTAATGATAGAAAAAAAACAAAATAAAAAGAGTATTAAGTGTCAATTATGTCTTGATGGTTTGTTCACTTTTGTTGTTTTAGACCAAATTTTAAAACTGCACCATTTTCCTATCTAACATTTTGAAAACGTGTCATTTCAATCCAAAAAAATAATCACAATTAAAAAACTCAGTTAGCCTACGGCAGTGGCGGACCCATGGTTTTTTTTCATTAGGGTCACTTTTTTTGTGAAAGAATTTTTCACAACCAAACATTAAAATTTTCGGGTCAGTCATCGTTGTCGGGTCAGGGCTAGGAAATAATGTATAAGCATTTAGTGGACATGAAACCACTACATTATATGTTGGAAGTTTTATTTGGTAATCAAGTATTAAATAAAATCGACATCTACATTATAGTTTATCAGTTTAAAGAAGCAAATTAGAAGTTCAATGGGTAGTTGTGCTGTTTTAAAACACTAGTTTAATTTTGATGGGAAAAAAAACTAAAAAAAAAAACAAAACATGTAAGACTTGAACTTGAGATCTATTTGTTGGAGCACAAGGAGATTTACCACCACACCATCTTTGCTTTTAATACTATGGGGTCCAACTAATTTATTTTATGGGGTTCTTAAAACATTTAACGTACCGGTTCTACTATTTTCTAAAAAAGATTGGGGTCCGTGGACCCGGACCATGTGGGTCCGCCCCTGGCCTAGGGGTAACCATTATGGGGTTCTTAAAACATTTAACGTACCGGTTCTACTATTTTCTAAAAAAGATTGGGGTCCGTGGACCCCGACTCGGACCATGTGGGTCCGCCCCTGGCCTAGGGGTAACCACAGTCAAAATTGCAGTTGGCCAGGATCGAACCCGAGACCAGCTGCTTAGAAACAAACGAATTTTACCCCTAAGCTAACTGAATTTGTTAACTTTAGTTATTTTTTTGGACTGAAATGGAGCGTTTTCAAAATGTCAGAAAGGAAATTTTGCAATTTTGAAATTTGACCTGAAATGAAAAAAAAGTAAACAAATCATCGGGATGTAAATAACAATCCAACTCATAAAAAGATCCAACCCAAGAGATCAAAGGTGTAATGTGGATCACACCTTGGACCTGATAGTATCCCAACTGTACTCTTGGGTTAAAAATAGGACGAAGCATCGGGCGATAGATTGGTACAAATGGTGCAACAAACTGGAAGACTGTTTCATGTAATGTTGTTTCGTTTCCCTTCTTTTTTGTTATTTGTTGTTGTCGTTTCAACTTTGTTTCGCTGCTGATGTACTTTCTTCCAGTCGCGCGCTGGTTTCTTTTATGTTATTATTGTTTGTTGCTGGCCAAAAAAAAAAAAAACTCATAAAAAGATAAAGCAAGTGGACCCACTTCTTTTTAAACAAAAAATAGAACAATTAAATAAATGCTAAACGCCCCACTCATCACCCTTTTCGTCCAACTTCCCCATGTCCGTTCTTCCCTTCTGGCGATGTGATACTCTGATTAAACAGTAGTGTTGGCAATGAAGCGATAATATCAAACAGACTACATCGAAATAAAGCGATTGTATCAACTTAAACATTTTTTTTCTAAATAATATGCTGTTATATTATACTATTGGTCATGTGGTAGTCTTATTTCATATGTTACAATTTATATGTATAACCAAACTGAAATTCAATCTTGAGATGATCAAACGATTGGTGTTTAGGTTTGGAATTTTACAAGAAATTTATATGCAAGTGGGCCTGCTTCTTTTTAAAGAAAAAATAGAACAACTAAATAAATATTAAATGTCCCATCTCATCACCCTCCTTGTTCAACTTCCCCGTGTTCGTTCTTCCACTCCGGCAATGTAATACTCCGATCAAACAACGGTGGTTGCAACAAAGCGATAATATCAAACACATTTGGCAACGAAGCGATAATATCAAACACATTAACTCGAAATGAAATGGAATTTGATCGTTGGCAATGGCTAAGGCTTAAATAAAAGAAATAATATATATAGTGACAGGGGGAGGGGAGGTGAGGGGAGGGGAAGGAAAATTTTCTCTCCTAATCTCTCTAATTTGGGAGGATGAATATATGGTCATATTTGGTCATATTTTCTTCCCTTTTCCCTCCCCCCCCCCCCCCCCCCCCTCCTGTTAAATGAAACTCGGGAACATGGTTTTTCATATTTTCATCTCTTTTCCCTCCCCTCCCCCTGTTAAATGAGTCTCGGGAACAGAGTGTTAACGTACAATATGTACGAGATGAAATAATAACGTGGGTTATTAGTTTTATAACATGCATGATTAGGGTTTTACCCCATGCGTGATTTCTGATTTTGTAAATGCATGATTATGTTCATGTGTAATTAGGGTTAGGATCGTGTGAGAAACAATTGAGAAACTTGATAAGCATTCTCGACCACACATTTTCCCTAAGCCCTTTCGTAATATACACATATGTATAGATTAAAATTAACTATATACATATGTATACAATTCAAGATTTGATAGTATACATATACGTATATAGTCAATTTTAAAATATACATATGTGTATATTACAAAAGGTTTAGGGAAATGTGTGGTCCAGAATACTTCTCATGTTTCTCAAATATGGTGGATTTCTCTTATGATCCCTACCCCCTCTCTCTTTATATATATACAATGAAAGTGTAAAATACAATATCCCTTAACGTATAATACGTACGATATAGTGAAATCGCATGTTATAAAAATGCATGTTGGAAATCGCATGTTGTTTTTTTTTATGAAATCGCATGTTGTTTTTTTGTAGCAATTTTGCATGTTGGTAAATATAATGAAATCGCATGTTGGTATATAAAGCAATTTCACATGTTGGTTTTTCAGCATAAATTGCAAGTTCAAAATTGAATTCGCACCAGATCAGACGGCTAAGATGAGCGTACATATTGTATGATAAGAGCTATTGTAGGTTAACCTAACCCTATACATATATATATATATATATATCCCAAACTTAATTTGCATATGCCACATTACAACTTGGTTTACCACATTCTTCACCAAAATTCATACTTGACTAAACCAAAATTCAAACACTATGAATTCACAAAAATTAAAGGTTAGTGCAACCAAGGAATTCTATAAAGCACAGGGAGCTGGTTTAAGTGCGAGATGAGCCGATTCAAGCTCGAGTCGTCATTCTATAAAACGTAACTAAATTTTATACAACAACCACAACCATAGGGGCAAAGTCCCGTTGATAGGTGAAGCACCGATAGTCATTCCAACAAGAGAAAAAAGTAATCAGAATATGGTAGATTAATAGGTTTGTGGAAATAAAACAAAACAAGGTGAATAAGCTATAACGTTGGCGGATCAGTCCAAGGCTATGAGGCAAAAGATGTTTGATCGGGACTTGAAGATGTTTACGATGGTTAGAATCTTTAAACCAACAACTTTTGATTCCATTGAGATGTTTAATTAGGAGATAGGAGATATGAGGGGGTTTAAAGAGTGATGATGGTGCATATTTAAAGTCACATATTGTAAGACTACGTGTAGAATAGTGGTTTAACTAAAAATTGTAAAAGTGCATGTCACGCCACTATCACGTAGGCAGTAGGGCTTTAACTAACTACACCATTCTCCCTTCAAGCCCATTAAACCCTTGGGGATGACTCCCTTATCGTCCCTATAACAATGTGTAACGCCCAATTTGGCCGAGGTGTACGTGGTCGTTAACCAACTACCCTCAGTCTAAGATTAACGACCCCACAAACAATAATTAATAAAATAATAATCACTACAATGTTTAGCATATGCTTATACATATTCCCCTTTCTTCTTTTTGTCTTGAAAACTAACTCCTATTGTCACTTATACACTCACATTGTAGAATTTGAACTATCCACCTCTAGGATATAAGAGAGACATCTTACCACAACACCATGTTACTTAACGTCGTTTCCTCTTTCTTCTGACTTTTTTTACTTCTCATTTATTGATTTTTAAACCTTATGGCCATCACCCGGCTAGAAAGACACCAAGTTTACCATGTGTTTATATTGTAGATATTGAATATGCATTCAGGATTTAATCTTTTTTAACGGCAAACTAACTTACTCCTATTAACCATCAATATTCACACATTGAAGGATTTAAACCATTCACCTACAGGATAGAGGGGAGACACCTTACCATCACACTATGTCCCTTGAGGATAATTCAAAATTTAATTATCTTCATTGTTTAACATGCATTTACATTACTAGACTTATACTTTTGAAATAATCACACATGGATCAGATCATCTATGAATGAAACATAGTTTTCAAAGAGAAAACTAATCTTATAAGCTTTATCGGTAACCACCGACGACTTAGTAAACAACCAAAATAAAAACGAAGAATATTTCCTTAAAGCCTTTCATTATTTTAAATCAAACATAAAAGCGAGTATATGTATGGCTTGTGGTCTGTTGAAGGTGGTATGTGTCTTGCGTGTAGGGATGAGCATGGTACCCGTTCGGTACCAAAAGTACTAGTACTAGAAAATGGGGACTATTGGTACCGGTATGAGCTTGCTCGTCCCGGTTCGATTCGGTACCAGTATGGTTCGGTACTAGTACCCGATCCCAAATGTTCATCCCTACTTGT
Organism: Helianthus tuberosus; assembly: GCA_030545235.1. Lineage (NCBI taxonomy): Eukaryota > Viridiplantae > Streptophyta > Magnoliopsida > Asterales > Asteraceae > Helianthus > Helianthus tuberosus. The sequence goes on from CM060369.1 coordinate 223,187,386, forward strand.
CTGACTCTCGAGGAGGGAGAAGTTAGTATATGGAGGGCAAGCTTCGGGTTAGGCCCATATGGAACCTGTCCATGACCTGTGGATTGCCAATGCTCTAAGTGAATCTCCAACCCGATCACCCGAGGGAATCCTTGTGCCGATGTGAAAGATTGGAGGATGCGAGGACGTGACAAGGAGAGGGAGAACTAAAATCGTCTCCACTCCAAACATTCAACTTGAAGATTGTGTTCCACTGCAAACAACCTTTTCACTCCTACAAAATTTTATTACTAACAAAATGGGTAGGGGATCACAACCATTCCACTTATTTACTACTACTACTACCATATCATAAATGTTTTGAAATTGAATATTTCATTAATTTGAAGAAACATATTTGAAGAAAAATTATATTGATTTCCATCCAGGGTTGTGCTAAACTTACAAAGACCCACTATTAATAAAGAATGTTCACAAAGGGAAGGGTTCATTTAGAAACACCCTTATACCTATGCGTTATTGCTGCTATTTGACCATGACTACAAGGCTTTCCACACCGATAACAAAAACCATGCCCACATCTGCAAAAACAAAAGTAATCATCAATAAGACAATAACCTCCACACAATATTTAATTTTAACTTGTTGTACGTCTCATGTATCAGATCAAAAACATCAAATTTAATACCTGCAAGCAATGAAGTTACAACCATGAACTTTTTCCACAAAAGCTTGCATTTTGGGCACTTCATCCACTTTTTTTCTTTGCAAGATTCACTAACAGTTTATCATGATCTTGATTTCTCTTTCCTTTCTTTGATCCCTGAAACTCAATGCAACTAATCCCACAATCCCATGCAACCTTACACTGGGCACAAAATAGGCCGTTGCAATATATACATTCTGATTGTGTGATAGCGACCCCACCATCATCCACTAGCATTGCAGAATAGTCTTTAAAGGGGCAGTAGCACTTCTGAGACTCCATGATGACAGACTCACACAGAATGCTCTCCCATCTTTCCAACGCTTCCTTTATCTACATATGAATAAAGAAAATAATAGATTCAAAAAATTATAAATGTAATTTTATATACGTTTCATCAAATTGGTTTAATTTAGGCTCATTTGATGAACCACCATCAATTAAAATGTTTTAGTTTCATCTGAAGTTCATTTTCAAAGGTGCCTTAATAATTCCAGCTATATACAATCTCCTTGTGAGTTAATTGTATGAAAAGAAAAGAAAAGAAAAAAAAAGTCAACCATTTTTGTTGTGGAGGTTGCATATAAAAAGTTCAGTACCTATATCCTATATCGAAGCATGAAACAAAAAAATATCAAGAATTTCACAACATATCAAACATATCATGATATATTTACAATATCTTCATCTAAAATGATGCACTTCCTGACATAAATATGATGTCACATGAGCTTAGAAGATTTGAAAGAACACATTACATGTATCATCTTCGGCAATTCTAGTTTGTAAAATAGGAGCTGAAACATCAATCACATATTATGTAGGGTAAGGCATTCAAAATAGGAGCTGAAACATAATTTTTGTTGGCTAGTTCAAGCTAACAGTAGTAGGGCCATAACAAACACATATCACAATTTTAAATGTGTTTCTTTGTACACACGAGTCGTCCCTAAATTCATGTTTGTAACACCCCGAAAACGGGTTTGGTAATCAAACCACGTTAATACTAACAGATGGGAAAATTACCGTTAGTGGTAAAATTAATCCGGTGAATATTAGGATTTTAAATAAATAAACCTAATATTAAATAAAAGTTATATAAAGGCTTTTGTGGAAATAAAGTTTATAGAAGGCCCGAGTTAACGGGACTTAAAATAAACTTAGTCATAGATTCCCCGAACTCACTAATTTAACTAGGAATGTTTAACCTAGTTAATAAGTGGGAATATTGTTAGAAATAAGTAGGTTGTGCCCTACTTAATTAACTAACCAAACAAGAGGGTCCAGATTTGGATAAATGGAAACTTAAGTTATAAAAAGAAAACTTAAACATAAAAACACACATTGAGTGTGTTCTGGGTGTTCTGTTCGTCGACCAGAAGCTCCCCATGAGCCAAAACCCTAAGTTTCCAACAAATCATCAAATTGAAGGTCCAAATGGAGTCTAAATTCACAATTGAACATGGATTAATAATCACCCAACCTAGGGGATCATAAGGTATGTAAAATTTTGATGTTTGGTGAAGTTGTAAAAATTGGATAATTATCCTAATCGCGAATTAGGCATGGATTAGAGAAGCTATGGCTAGATTAGTGATGTATATTTGCTTAGGAACAAAACCCTAAGTGAAAATCATACATAACATGCTATGAATTGAATGATTTACCACACTAGGTTAAGTGGGTTTTAATCATATGACAAAATTGATGATATAACTATGATTAGAATCATCATACGTGATTGTAATAAGGAAATACTTGAATAAATTATGTGTTCGAGTACATGATCATACTTGCTAAGAAACGGTTTTTGTATGATAAAATGAACATGATGATATATTCTTGATTAGAATGATGTTGATATCATTATGTGTTAAAATGATTAAACCGGTAACATAAGATTGACGTTATCGGATAATGGACTAAGTAATTAAACAAGTAGTAGAGCTACATCGAGTAATTATTAACGTTGATAGGCGGTTGACTTTAAAAAGTCAAACCGACCAAGTACATGATCGAATGATAAATTCGACATAAGAAGCGTAGGATGTGATAGTTGTAAATGATTATGACTAACTTAACCATCCTACAATTGCAATGATAGTTTGACGCTTGGCAAGCTAGGTGAAAGCTTGGGAAGGAAGCGAGTCAAACAAATCAAGAATGAAGGAAAAGCATAATATGGATGCTAGGTAAGTACAACTTACACTCTTTGTATTAAATACCTATTGGTTTTATAGGTCATGAATAATATAAAGTCTTATTTGAATTATGATGTTCCGACACGACAGGTGCGCTTTGGAACAAAAGACAATGATAATAAACCATGTTTAATGATTAAAAAGAGCTAATACGGTTATTTAGTCATGAAATGACTAAAAGATAACGAGTTTTTAATGATTACCTTATAAGGTAAACCAATGCAAATAATAATGGTAAAACGGTAATTTGGTCACTCGTTGACTAGAACCATTAGTTTTGAAAGACACTTTATGGCCTAAGTCATAATGGGTTAAAAGAGTTAAGAAAATTGTTTATAAGTAAATTAACCGTACGGTGTAAACCGGTGCGAGCCATGTAGACGAGATGATAATAAATCCATCTCGCAAAGATATACGGTCATTTAGACCAAACGGGTCAAAAGGTGAAATTATCACCCTTTGACAATATCGACTAATCGTTTGTCGAGTTGTATGATTCTAGGAATAAATATCAAATGGATATTTACATTGCTATTACTTAGCGGCTATTAAGGCAAGGTATCGAAACGGGTCAATATAGCGATCCGAGCCAGGTATGTATAATAAGTCAACTGTTCATTTAGAACTTAAGGTTCTATGAGAGCTAGACAAGTTAAAAATAGACATTTGGTTACCTTAATAGGTAAACCGAATGATTTAAATTATAGTCATTATGTTTGAAAGCATAATGATTATTCAAACATGATCATAGTTTTAAAAGTGGGATTTTGGTCAAATATGGCTTTAAAAGTCCTTCGTCGTAAAAGAAGGGTTAAAAGTGACCAAAATGCCCTTGTAAGCTAAATCGAGCGAACGACCTTTAAAGGTTGTTTGGAAATGAGTTTTATGATCAAACTAATACTTCGAATAAGTATAAAAACCGAAAGATGTAGAATTTTTGGTCAAATGACTCTATATAAGTCTTTGCCGTAAAATGATAATCCGAGGGATAAAACTCGGAATATATAGATCTCCATATTAAATCTGCCACAAATCTAGTTGTGGTGAAAGAACGATTGATAAATAATGTGGAATTAAGAAGCTAGAAGTAAACAAGCATGAATTATGCGGAAAAATGCTTAAATACCCTTAACGGGTCATGATAAGCATTCAAGTAAAAACGAGGTTAAGAATGTGTATAAACCCGGGATTTGGAGCTAATATGATAGTCAATATCGAAATTATAATGTTCATGAGAAATTAGGATCAAACAAATATGTTTGTTTGATAAATACACGAACGGGTAAAAACGTACTAATTTATATATTAAGCCGAGGGCTTAAAAGTTTCAAATTTTGTTAATCCGGATAACGGATTTTAACTCCAAATGATGGAGGATTAATTTACGATCACGTAGGAAGAAACGTGACCAAAATCGGATCAATAACGCAGAGTTATGTCCGTTTACGTAAACTTTGGTTTGGCTGAGGATATGCAGCACTTGGCTGCAAACATTCTGTCAAAAACACACCCTCGCGTCACGCGACAGGGTGGGGGAAGTGTGGTCGCGGCCCGCGACGGGTGTCGCGTCATGCGACAGCCTGATCTTCATCACGTCGCGGCACGCGATGGGTTAAACGTCTGCAGTTTTGTTGCTGTGTATTGTTTTGTGTCTTAAGAACTTGAAAAACACATTATAAGAGTATCATGACTAACTCATTTCATGTTTTTATGAAATGTAGGTATTATTTGAATTACCGGAGGACGATCAAGCTCGATAAAGAACCGAACACAATCAAGATTCAAGCTTCCGTGTTACGTTTTCGTCGTTACTTTTAAACGGCAAATGTATTAACAAAATGTTGAAAGGTTTTATTTATTAAAAATTTTTAACAAACTTAGAATTTCAAGTGTATGTTAACTGTAAATACGCAAATATAGTCGAAATCTATATGATAATTGTATAATTGGACTAAGGGTCTTACAAGTTGGTAATCAGAGCTCCAGGTTAAGGAGTAAAGTGTTCGGTTCGAGACTTGATCGTAAAATCCGGTAAGTTATTCAATACAGTAACGGTCTAGCATGTAAAGTGTTGAAAACAACACATAGGGTTATCGGGTAAAACACGTTACCCCAAATAAAGTAATAAAAGACCGATATAGTTAAACGAATTACGTGTGTTAACACATGTCGTAGAAAGCCTTGTATTATAATACGGGCATGTAACACCCCAAAACCCGAATGTTTATATTTGTCGTATGTTCCTATATGACTTAGTATGAAATAACTAACTAGGCTATTTAACCTAGTTAAGTGTGTGGTTAAAAGTCTTAAATGACTAAAGTAGTGCAATTTATGTTAAGTGACAAACATGAGGGGCCAAATGGAACAAGATGAAAGTTAAGTTACTAAATAACAAAACTCTCACACACAAACACACACATCGTGCGTTCGAGAATGAGCAGGAAGCTCCCATGGAGCCAAGAACCCTAACTTCATCCTTTTCATCAAATTGAAAGGCAAAATGAAGCTTAAATTCATAACCGAGCATAGATTAATGATCACCTTCACAAGGGGATCGCAAGGTATGTCTTAAAAGCTAGTTTGGTGATTATGCATGAAGCGGGTTATGTTGTAAATCACGAATTTGTATGAAATTAAGTATGAGTATGTATTAGAATAATCATTTGGAACATGGATTATGCATGAATTAGGTTAATTTGATGTTTAAGGGTGAAACCCATTAGTTATGGTGAGAATGATGATTTGAATCATCATCCATGTCTAATTCTTGTTGAATGTTGATGTATTTTGATTTGTATGATGGATTCTTGTTAGAGGAATTGAAAGAAATGTGATACTAGTATGTTTGATGTTTATGCATGTATGATTCATGTTGATTAGAAGGAAGAAATTGATGAATTATGTATGAGATTTGAAGGATATGCATGAACTTGTTGTACACTATGCTTAGAAGGTAGTACACATATCAAAAGTATGATGAAATTATGAAGAACTTAAGATTAGATCACTTGTAAGTGATTAACAAGTAGTTATGAAGTGGGTTTTAGATGATGTAATGTAAATTGATGATTTACTTAAGTTAATAATGTTTGGAATCATACATGTGTGTGAATGTCTAAAGAAATCGGGTAAGAAATGATGGATTAGCATGTTATAAGGTTGAATGATAAATTCCATATAAGATCCGTGTAAAGAAAAAGCTGTGATGAATGATGAATAAGCTAACTATCTTGAGAATGATATATGATAGTTGATGCTTGATAAGCGACATGGAAGCTTGGGAAAGAAGCGGGTCAAATGGAACTTATGTGCACGGGAAGCGTATTCGGATGCAAAGTAAGTTAAGCTTACACCCTCCTTGTAGAATACCTATTCATTTTATAGATTATGAATATGATAAGTTTATAAATGAGGTATGAAGTTCCAACAAGTTTTAATACGGGTCGAAACATGTGTTCATGATAAGAAACTAAGTTTGATGGTTAAAAAGGGAAAAAAGGGTATTATGGTAATTTTGGTTGCAAGTTAACAAAGTAATAAGTTACATGGATGGGATGACGAATAACTAACGTCCCACAAGGATAAAATGGACATTTAGACTTAATGGGTCAAACGGTGAAGATGTCACCCTTTGGCGTTATCGACTAATGAATTTCTTTGTTAAGTATTATGAATTTGTAAAATGTATAGAAAAAGGATTTGTGTTGCTATTATCTAGCAATTCAGCGGATGAAGTATTAGAACGCGTCATAGCTTTGATCCGAGCCAGGTATGTGCTTTTACCATTGTAGATAAGTCGCATAATCGGTGATTTATGAAATGAAGTCTTTAGTAGTAAAAGATGGGTCAAAGTTGACAAAAACGCCCTTGATGGGTAAAACAAGCAAATGGTCCTAAAAGTTGATTACAAACAAGCTATTTGATTAAATGAATGTTTTGAAAAAGTAAGAAAGCGAGAAGTATGATTTTCGTAAGCTAAGGACCTTAAAATGCGCAAATACCCTTAACGGGTCAAAATAAGCTCTTGAGCGAAAATGGGTCAAGAGGATGCAAGACATCCGAGAACTTAATATTTTATGATAGAAAATGTTGAAATTATAGGGTTCATGAGGAATTTAGGTCAAACAATCAAGTTATGTTGAAGAATGCATGAACGGGTCGAATAAGTAAAAGCGGGTATATAAAGCCGAGAGCTTTAAGTCAATAATTTCCTTAAACCGGATGTTGGATTTCAAGTTCATATGATAGAATGTGAATTTACAAGCATGTAGGAAGAAACGGGAGGTTAAACGGGTAAACGGTTCAAAAGTTATGCGCGTTTTAGTGCGTACGGACGACGAAACGAATCTGCAGAAAAAGGCATTTTCTAGAGGGCGTCGCCGACGGGGTTAGGGCCGTCGCCGACGGGCTCTAGAAAACCAGTTTTTCTCCGACGCCCTAATTACCTGTCTACGGGGTTTTTGGCTACGCGAAAACCACAGGCCGTCGCCGACGCCCTCCCCAAGTCCAAAAACCTGAAATTTGTTATTTAAGTTGATTTATGTATCGTAGGCTTCGGTTTGTTATCCGTGGACTACGGCGGGCTTTCTAAACATGATTTTGATCGATCCTTAGATGTTTATGGGCTATAAATCAAAATCAAAGTCTAAGTCCAATGTAATTAACATATGAGTATGTAAGAGGTATGCAAGATCTTGTATGTGTATGTAGATGTGTATTTATGTATATATGGAAGATATGTATGAGTATATACATGCATGTAGAGATGTATGAATGTAGGTACGTATGTAGAAGCGTATTTATGTACATATGAAGATACGTATGATAGTATGTATATATGTGAAGGCGTAGGAATGTATGTACGTATGCAAATGTGTATTTATGTATGTATGGAAGTACGTGTGATCGTATGCAGGTATGTAAAGACGTAGGAACGTAGGTACGTATGCAGATGTGTATTTATGTATGTATGAAGATGCGTATGGTGTAGGCATGTATGTAGAAACGTACGAATGTAGGTACGTATGTAGAAGTGTATTTAAGAATATATGAAGATACATATGAGTGTATGCATGTATGTAGAGAGGTATGGATGTATACACGTGTATATGTAAGTATGATTTTGGATAAGTTGAGTGTTAATGATATTAATCGTGTGCCTAGAAAACGAAGATTAATGCAGGTCCATTATTGAAGGCTCACCAGGGAATGGATATGCAAATGATATGCTTAAAATTAGAGAGAAAGCTGAATGGAAAGTGTACATGTATGAATCTTGTTTATATGTGTAACGTATGCTAATGTTATAAATGTATGTGGTGAGTGCAGGTTGTACGAGAGTACGGGCGATTATCACAAGGAATAGAGATAGAAGACCGAGTCACAAGGTAGATTGTACGGGAATGATCGATTGTGTACCTTAGCAAATAGGAAGTTTGCTTTTGTTTAGTAAAAGAGTTATTTTTAAAACGGACTTTCAAGTAAGTCAAGACGTTTGTAATGAAAGAAATTTTATGGCACGAATTCCCGCTGCGATTTTTGTTAAATACGCGCTAGGGTCTTACAAGTTGGTATCAGAGCCCTGGTTTGAGGGAAATCAAGTACGATATGGTAAGTACTTGAAATCAGACCTATGTGCTCTTATGATAAGAAACCCGTACAATCTAAGACTCGGTCAAGATCCAAAGGTAGAAGTAAATGTAATTATGTATAAAAGGTATGTATATACAAAGGAAACTAACAACTTGTTATGTGTAAGGTAAGCATGATTTTTGAAGAGGATGATATGTGAATGCAGTCTAGGATGAATCCTAAGGCAGGCAAAGAGGTAATAAGACAAATGGACCCCAGGTACGTAAATTTAACGTGTGGGCGTATGAAGTGGTATAATTAAGCAAGCGAAAGAAGATTTTAAATGAAATATAATAGTGACATGGCAATGAAGTTTTGAAAATGTTACACGTGCCGAAACTTAATTCTCCGAACATAAGGTGGCGATTACACGAAGGCACGAAACTAGTATGTGGATTGTGTACCTGGCCAGTACACAAGAAACGTATGGCGTTCGTGAGACCATGATAATTGTTACAGGTATGTCCGTTAGAATTAAGTAGTAGGTGGACGTGAGGGTGAAGAGAAATGTAAGACTCTCAGGAATGAAAGTATGAATGCTATGTTAGAATCCGCGAGACGGATTCGAAACACGAAAGAAGTTAAAGTATGAATGCTATGTTAGAATCCGCGAGACGGATTCGAAACATGAAAGAAGTTAAAGTATGAATGCTATGTTAGAATCCGCGAGACAGATTCGAAACATGAAAGAAGTTAAAGTATGAATGCTATGTTAGAATCCGCGAGACGGATTCGAAACATGAAAGAAGTTAAAATATGAATGCTATGTGAGAATCCGCGAGACGGATTCGAAACATGAAAGAAGTTAAAGTATGAATGATGTGTTAGAATCCGCGAGATGGATTCGAAGCATGAAAGGAATAAAGTATGAATTACATGTTTGAATTCGCGAGGCGGATTCAACACATGTAAGGAAGAAAAGGTATGAATGATATGTTTGAAACAGCTAGATGGATTCAAACATAGAAGGAATGAAGGGTATGGATGTTACGTTTAAATCCGTGGGACGGATTTAAAACATAAAAAGGATGTAATGAATGCCTTTATAAGTAAGCATGAATGGAAGGAAGTACGAATGTGTACCCCAATGCATCTATGATAAGTAAGAAAAGTCAGTTTACCTTAAAAGGTCAAACTGCAAAGATAGGCAAAATAAGTAACCAGAATAAAAGAATTGCATGTAAGGAATGAAACATGGAATGTGTAATAGCATGTACATAAGAAGTTGTGAAAGGATTATAGATGAGTAATCATCTAGTATAATGAACGTTTGAATGAAATATGCTGACTGCTAAATTGTTGATGATTATGTTAGAACTCTTGATGTGACTATTAAGTCAAACATAAATGTGTGTGTGTGTGTAAGAGGAAATGAGAAAGGTTTCGGGGACGAAACCTTATTTAAGGGGGGTAGACTTGTAACACCCCAAAACCCGAATGTTTATATTTGTCGTATGTTCCTATATGACTTAGTATGAAATAACTAACTAGGCTATTTAACCTAGTTAAGTGTGTGATTAAAAGTCTTAAATGACTAAAGTAGTGCAATTTATGTTAAGTGACAAACATGAGGGGCCAAATGGAACAAGATGAAAGTTAAGTTACTAAATAACAAAACTCTCACACACAAACACACACATCGTGCGTTCGAGAATGAGCAGGAAGCTCCCATGGAGCCAAGAACCCTAACTTCATCCTTTTCATCAAATTGAAAGGCAAAATGAAGCTTAAATTCATAACCGAGCATAGATTAATGATCACCTTCACAAGGGGATCGCAAGGTATGTCTTAAAAGTTAGTTTGGTGATTATGCATGAAGCGGGTTATGTTGTAAATCACGAATTTGTATAAAATTAAGTATGAGTATGTATTAGAATAATCATTTGGAACATGGATTATGCATGAATTAGGTTAATTTGATGTTTAAGGGTGAAACCCATTAGTTATGGTGAGAATGATGATTTGAATCATCATCCATGTCTAATTCTTGTTGAATGTTGATGTATTTTGATTTGTATGATGGATTCTTGTTAGAGGAATTGAAAGAAATGTGATACTAGTATGTTTGATGTTTATGCATGTATGATTCATGTTGATTAGAAGGAAGAAATTGATGAATTATGTATGAGATTTGAAGGATATGCATGAACTAGTTGTACACTATGCTTAGAAGGTAGTACACATATCAAAAGTATGATGAAATTATGAAGAACTTAAGATTAGATCACTTGTAAGTGATTAACAAGTAGTTATGAAGTGGGTTTTAGATGATGTAATGTAAATTGATGATTTACTTATGTTAATAATGTTTGGAATCATACATGTGTGTGAATGTCTAAATAAATCGGGTAAGAAATGATGGATTAGCATGTTATAAGGTTGAATGATAAATTCCATATAAGATCCGTGTAATGAAAAAGCTGTGATGAATGATGAATAAGCTAACTATCTTGAGAATGATATATGATAGTTGATGCTTGATAAGCGACATGGAAGCTTGGGAAAGAAGCGGGTCAAATGGAACTTATGTGCACGGGAAGCGTATTCGTGTAGGATCGATTTCGGATCCGAACGAGTCGGTTAGAAGAGTTTTTCACCAAAACAAGAGGCGGAAACAAGTGTTTCGGCGTAATTCAGCGCGTATTCACCTTTAACTGTTGTTTTTATTGATATGCAATCGATTACAGACCTAACAACACTTCGGCAGCACTTCGTGGCTCACCGGAAGACAATCACCTACAACTCTCTCTATGTGTGTATCTGTGATTCGCTCTTACAGCCCCTATTTATATGTGAATAGGTCCGCTCCAACATACATGTCATATAAGCGAACCTGTCACTTGACATAAAAGCGGACCTAAACTTGACACATGAGTGGACCTACTACAATTGACATATGAGCGAACCTAGTCTAGGACATAAGAACGAAAACAAAATTAATACAAATATCTCATGCACATACAATCCTATTTTGTCATCTTGTAAGGTGATGTCATCATGCTTGACCAAAACCGCAACGAACCCGAGACTCGATGTAAGACGAAGACGACAGATGAATGCACCAACAGACTCCCCCTCAGATGTTGACGAGTCTTAAGTGTCGAGTCTTTACATCTTCAGTCTTTATCGGTCTTCGATCTTCCTCTGAAGTATTTGTCATTACAAGAATCCTCATTCTCTATCTTTATCTTCAACAAACTCCTCTATCTCAAATGTTGAATATCATGGTGTCTTCAGACTCCCCCTCTCAATCTGCTGGGATCGTAGTCTGGAATTCACAAGATCATAACCTGGCTTTCATCCTGCTCTGAATCGAAATCTGGCCAACCTGCAAAAACTCTACCCAAAAATAAATTTTCTGATAACCATTTGTGGATAAGATTTTCAAATCTAATTTACCACTTGCAGGAATAACGTATTATATTGCAAAAACTTTTCTCATTTCATTTCAACAATCTTCAAACACTTTCACCCAAACCATTTGTTCATCATGTTTAGCACTCGGAATTTTGAAAATCAGCTTTCCAAAATCAATTGTCGAAAATCTTTTTGGATTTTTCAAAAATTTATGCTAAAACACACTAAAATCTTTTTGGATTTTCTGAAAGAAAATAAATGCAGAAATGAAATATTTACAAACAATATTTTTGTGAGTTCGTGCAAGAGGATCATATCAGTTTTTGAGACAAATCACCAACACCGTTAAGCTTCATTTCATTTTAAGTTCTAAACAATTCACCTAGATTGTCAGTATATTGATCCACTTAAATTTTCACACAAAGTTCAATTGATCCGAGATACGAAATTAATGTTTTAAGCTCTTGAACTTATTCGTGTGTCCCACTACTTGAATATACTCCCGTATCCAGATCCCAATATTCAGTCTTACAGGTGAGTATACCACAGATGATATCTGTCAGGGGAATAAATTATAGTACGAGGGCCGTGAGAGCTCAGGTCGATCTTTCGATACGCAGAGAGATGACGACTTCGACTTTTGGTGGGTCCCCTTTAGAGGATCTTTTGCATTACAACAGCAGCGATTATCAATTTTATTGTTTCATCAGCTTGCTGAGGGCGATGCTATGTTTCAGCATTTGCAGAAAGCATTATCCGGGGACTAGGTCAGAAATTTCTTTCAGCAGAAGTCCCTGGATAATACCCCAGATATCACTGAGCATAAAGACCTAGTATCTCAGAATAAGGGACCTTTCAAACAAGATTTCAGGGGTTACCTATATATCCAAGTTTGTGTTAACCCACAGAACAAGCAAGTTTGAAATTTAGGTTTATATCTCGTCACAATCTACTAAATGTGTAAAAACCTACTGACACATCATCAGTGAGACCGTTTATCACTTTTTTATCTAACCAAATCTTTAGCATGTTGTGATCATCCACTGATGTACTATCATTTCCTCTTTTATGCAACAAAACTCATTTTTCATTTTATCATGTTTTTGGCTTTTTTAAATTTTCAAATGTTTTTGGATTTTCTAAAATTTCTTACTCCCCCTAAAATGCAAACACATTTTAGGAAATTTGAAAACAAACTATACAAGAACATGACAACTGATATCAAATTGCCTCAATTCTCCATTCACTTGGCATAAACAATCAGAACTCCCCCTCACAACAAACTATTTTCCCATTGATTTCAAAACACTTAAGTTTGTTTTAATCAAATGGTTTTTCCGGAAAATAAGTTTTGTTGATTTTGTAAAACCATTAGTAGGTAAGGGATTTGGTTCATCACATTGTTTTTCAACCACTTGTAGGAAATCAGATACAACTTAATGTCCCTGATTTACCACTTGTAAGATCAATCCAATTCAACTTCTGAACCACTTATAAAACTCACAATCATACAACTCAACCCTGCTTTTCAACCAATTTACCATATGTAGGTTGAATTATCAAGATGCCGATTCCTACTCCACGCTTACCAACCTGGGAGTTCCGGCAAGTCCTGCTTTTAAAAAAAAACACATTAAACATGATAAAGAATGATGCCGATTCATGATCCACGATTACCAACTTGGGATCTCCGGCAAGTCAGGTTTTTATTCTTTGAAAAATATATCCACCCAAGCCTGACCTTCCTTGGGTGAAACAACCTCTTCATCATTTTTTCTTTCAACTAACCTGTGACCTCCTCTTTTGGCAGCGTAAAATTCTTTAACACCTTTGGCCTTACCATTGATCATTTTTCCAAAAATGTGTTTCACAGTTCCGTTGAAAGCTTTATCAACATCAAATTTTTTCTTGTCAGAATAAAATTGATTTGAAATTTCAACTTTCCCAACTTTCTTCATAAAATTTTCAGCACGCAAAGGTGGAAAATTCACATCATCCACTTTTGGAACTGATTTTTCAACCTTTTCTTTAACAACTTTTGGCTCCTCTGATTTTGTGGAATCAGATTCATCACCAGAACTGTTTCCTGAACCCTTAACAACCCATTTTTGATTTATCAGATTTTCTTTTCTTTTAACCACATTCTTTGAACATTCTCCCTTCTCAAAGATTGAATTTTCAAAGCCTGTGAAATTTCGGGTTGAAAGTTCAGTTTTCTCAACAACTTTCTCTTTCTGTTTACCAGATACTTCCTGTTTTGGTTTGAATGTTTTCGGACAATTCCTAGCAACATGACCAGCAATCTTGCACTGAAAACAGGTTCTGGTTTCTATCTTCTTTGGCACAACATTTTTCTTCAACTCTTCTTGCTTCTTGGCAAGGAATTCCTGATTTGTCTGCTTTCTGAATGCTTGCTCTTTCTCATCATCTAAAGTATTTCCTGAAACAAACACAGTTTTTGGTTTAGAAAATTTTTCATTTTTATAATTTCTCGGTGGTACAAAACCTAATCCTTTCTTTTTGTAATTACGATTATGGTTTGGTTTCTTTTGGAAACTGTAACCACAATTGTAACCCATTTTCTTGTTAATTCTTTGTTGATCTCTTGAAGTGTATTGTTTAGGTTTTCCATTAAGATTTGAATCTTTTATTTCAGAAATATTAATTTCTGTGATTTTAAAAACCTTTTGAATCATTTCAAATCTAACACTTCTTATTGGAAAAACTTCATCAGAATATAATTTGTCAGAATCTTTCAAAGTATATGCCACTTTGAATGATTCATCATTCAAATTAGATTTTGATATCAAAAACTCTTTATCATAAACCCGTTTGTCCTTTTTGACTGTCGACTTTGACGCATCGGACTCAGACTTTGACTTTGATTTGAACTTCGGTTTTGACTCCTCACAGTCATCTTTATCTAACACCTGATCGACCACACTTTTTATCAACTTTGACTCATGATCAGTGTCGGACGACGTGTACGTGACATCAATATTTTCTGGCAAGTTATCCGATGGCCCAGACTCCCATTGTAAGTTTATTGCCTTTTCGACTCTTTCGGAATTTGGATTTCGAGGTAAAAATCCATTTTCGACCGGGGGCGGACATTTGTTGTAAACCACACTTGGTTTCTTACCAGAAATCTTCACTTTATCTTCATCTTTTGTCACAGATTTCTTTTCTTCGGACGTCTTCACATCTTCAAACGTCTTCAAATTCTCCACAACTGGATAAATCCTGTCAACAACAAAAGTAGAACATGAGTAACTTTCTAATAACTTGTTGACTCTCTCAGTTTCTATCTTTTGTGTTGCTAACTTCAACTCTAGATCAGCACATTTCTTTATGTGAAAGTTGACATCATCCAACTGTCTCAGATATGCTATCTTCAGTGTATTCATTGCCACAACTTGTTCACCGTTTGAATCAGTATACTTGTTGATTTCTCTATTCATTGTATCATAGGATTCTTTCAATCTGTTTATGTTATGCAGCAACTCATTGTTCTGCTTGATTAAAGAATCACAATTCATGCACTTTTCAGGAACTTTGACAGGTTCTGCATCAACTTTGACTTCAAATTCAGGAACCTCTTTAACTATTCGGTTTGATTGTAAAAATTCAGCTCTTCTCTTTTTCTCAGCTTTGGCTTCAGCTTTTAATCTCTCTTCCTCTTCTTCCTCTTCTTCAAGCTTTCTTCTTCTTGCTTCAGCAGCTTCCATGACTTTTCTGCACCTTTCAGCACATTTCAAATCATAAGCATTTGCAATGAAAGCTTTAGCATTTGAAGTGTCTTTGGACATCTCTTTGGCCATAAATTCTTGGTCTGGGCAAAAATTGTCCCAATTGAAACCTTCAGCTAACTTTTCATCATCTTGTTCTGCCAAACACACTTTGCTGTTTGTTGGAACATATTTATCCCAACTGAATCCACCATCCTTTCCCAGACAAGCTTTCTTTGAATCTTTAATCTCCATCATTCCATGTGCAGTTTGTGCCTGATGCAGTGCTGGTGGTGTAATTTGATGATAAATTGCCTTTTTGTGATAATCGTTGTTTCCAAAAGGATTCTGGGCTCCGGTAGCTTCACGATTTTTGCACTCCCTCTTGAAATGCCCCTTTTCCCTGCAACGAAAACATGTAACTTTAGATTTATCAAAGCCTAAAGTTGAAACATGAGCATTAAGAAAATCATCTCGGCCTGTAATTTGTTTAAATTTTTCGGCTCTTCTCAACACACTGGCCATGCACCATTTAATATCCATCAATTCCATTTCCTCAGCATCGATTTGATCGTAATCCTCTTTTGTGAGCATTGGATTACCGATCTTTCCGGCCACAAAACTACTATAAGACTCTAACACCATTCCCAACAAAGACATTTGATTTTTGGCAACTTCTTCAGAATAATCTTGATCACTTTCAAGATTTAACACAATATTGCATTGAAGTTTTCTTCCATTCTTTGTTGCAGAAATGTTTGGATCGAATGATGAAAATCTTGTGCTGCTTGATCCTTGGGATGATTTCTTTTCAGAAGAATCTTTCACACTGTAAGCAGTTTCTATTTTCGGAGAAAAATTTGACTTTTCGTTGACACCACCTTTGTAATACAAGCTGATATCTTGTTCTCCATCGTAATTCTTCATCCTGGCAATCTTTCTCTGCTCCATCTCTTGAGCTTCCAGGTGTTTGATGAAATCTCCCAGTGTCATATTTTTATAATCTTTTCTGTTGGATCTCAGCATCATCAGAAATGTTCCCCAAGTTTCATGAGGTAGTGCATCTGCAAGTTTTTCAATCAATTCATCAGTATCTTTCTTAATTCCAAGTTTTTTCATATTTCTCACCAAGTTACAATATCTATCAATTATTTGTTTGGTGTTTTCAGATCTCAAACCACGAAACAAATCGAATTCTTTCTTCATGAGAGACATTTTGTTTTTGAGCATATCATCACTTCCAACAAATTTTGCTTCCAATTCTGTCCAGATTGAGTAAGCAGTTCCATCATGTTGAAGCAATATCAAGATATCTTCTTTTATCGCTTGCTGAAGCAGACTCACCATCAGTTTCTCATCTCGATATTTCTTTTTATCTTCTGTACTCATTTCTCTAATTGTTTGCTGCACACCATTTGTTGTGGGTTTAACATAAGGTTCCTCAGTGTGTTCCCACGCATCCAAATGATACGCCTCAACCCAATTTCCAAACCATTCAGACCACCCATTGTAATCATCAATATCCAAAAGCTTGGGTGGTTTCTGAGACGTCCCGGTTTCATTTTCATGCAAAGCACTCTGAGTGATTGTAATTGGACTAGCAAAAGCATTGTAGAACTCGTTCTCCATGTTTCGAATTTTCAAATGAGCTGTATCACCTTGTAAAATACCTGACAATTACCTGAAAACAACAAACAAACACACAATCAGTTTTAAACTTTTATCAATTATCTGAAAGAAACTGGTACTCGAACTGATGATTTTCTATGTAGACTGAACGATCAACTGTGCAGACTGAATAACCAACTGTGCGGACCGAATGACCAACTGACTGAATGACCCGGATCGAATTCAATTAACCTGATGAACCTTTGATACAAAATTGACTTTATGACACCTTTGAACTCCGAACCTTACGAATTCTCAAGCGAATTGATGACTTTAATACGCAACTTGACTGACAAAACAACTAATCGAAACGTGCGAACCGACTGAACTCCAAATCGTGCAAACTGAGTGAATGAACTGAAACCAACTTTGTGTATCTGACACTAATCCAAGTCACATGGGCTGGTGACTTTTCACAATTCAATTTGATTTGGCCTCACTACTTTAAAGCATATGCCAAAAACTGACAACCTCAATACCCAAAATCGGACCTAAATGTCGACCACTAAAATGACAAGTTCAATTCTCGAGACCGTAACCTTTTACACATATCTCTTATTCTGACAAACCTCACATGTATCAACTAATAATGATTGGGCCGCATAATAAGAGTCATGTGGGCTGACAATTAAAATCAACAATTTTTCATTGGACCTCAATTTAATTCAAAGACTATGATTGGGCCTTTAATCCACTAACACGACAACTTGATTATATATTGTATTTCGACAACAAATTCAACTATTCTGATAATATCAATAGACAAACTATCTAGATTGTGCCGATAACCATGAACATATTCACATGCAATCTGAACTTCAATTTACGAGACCTGAAATGATACTATCACATGCACCGACACAAAACACGTTAATTCACACAATATACGATGAACAATCACGTGAAATACTGACACTTTGGAGCTGAATTCCTAAGTGTCACTATGAGCGGACCTCAAATGTCACTAAGAGCGGACCTCAAGTGTCACTAAAAGCGGACCTGCTGATAACACTAAAAGCTGACCTCAAATTGTTCAAATGAGCGGATCCAAAAGTTGTTCAAATGAGCGGACCAGATGAGCGGACCTTACTGCTGATGTCATTTTTGAACGTGACCGTAAAAGCGAAACCTCAAAATTTCAATGTTTTAGGTCGATTCAAGCTTTGAAACTTTCAAGGATTTACTTATACATGATTACGAACACACTGTGTGAATTTAAAGCGATTCTGACCGTAAAAATTTTGATTTTCGAAAAAAAAAAGGTGTAGAAACAGAAATATCGGCTGAAATCGTAAAGAACTCTTCTTCACTGGCTCTGATACCAATTGTAGGATCGATTTCGGATCCGAACGAGTCGGTTAGAAGAGTTTTTCACCAAAACAAGAGGCGGAAACAAGTGTTTCGGCGTAATTCAGCGCGTATTCACCTTTAACTGTTGTTTTTATTGATATGCAATCGATTACAGACCTGACAACACTTCGGCAGCACTTCGTGGCTCACCGGAAGACAATCACCTACAACTCTCTCTATGTGTGTATCTGTGATTCGCTCTTACAGCCCCTATTTATATGTGAATAGGTCCGCTCCAACATACATGTCATATAAGCGAACCTGTCACTTGACATAAAAGCGGACCTAAACTTGACACATGAGTGGACCTACTACAATTGACATATGAGCGAACCTAGTCTAGGACATAAGAACGAAAACAGAATTAATACAAATATCTCATGCACATACAATCCTATTTTGTCATCTTGTAAGGTGATGTCATTGATGATGTCATCTTGATGATGTCATCATGCTTGACCAAAACCGCAACGAACCCGAGACTCGATGTAAGACGAAGACGACAGATGAATCCACCAACAATTCGGATGCAAAGTAAGTTAAGCTTACACCCTCCTTGTAGAATACCTATTCATTTTATAGATTATGAATATGATAAGTTTATAAATGAGGTATGAAGTTCCGACAAGTTTTGATACGGGTCGAAACATGAGTTCATGACAAGAAACTAAGTTTGATGGTTAAAAAGGGAAAAAAAGGTATTATGGTAATTTTGGTTGCAAGTTAACAAAGTAATAAGTTACATGGATGGGATGACGAATAACTAACGTCCCACAAGGATAAAATGGACATTTAGACTTAACGGGTCAAACGGTGAAGATGTCACCCTTTGGCGTTATCGACTAATGAATTTCTTTGTTAAGTATTATGAATTTGTAGAATGTATAGAAAAAGGATTTGTGTTGCTATTATCTAGCAATTCAGCGGATGAAGTATTAGAATGGGTCATAGTGATGCGTGCGAGTGTTATATATTTTAGGTGTATATTTTAAGCCCTTTTTAACACTTATTTTAGCCAAGTTTTAAATTTATAAAACACGATATTTCACTAACACTAAACACACATATGGGCAAGTGCACCCATCGTTGAGTGTAGTATAGCGTTGGTAAGATACCGAGGTCGTCCAAGGACACAAGAGCTTTTAGTACCGGTTTATCCTCAACGTCTAACCAAAATAAAAGTTTGGAAAAATGTTTTAAACTAAGAAAAATGAAAACTAACTAAAATGCTGAAAATAAAAATAAAAATAAAAACAGATAGACAAGATGAATCACTTGGTTCCGACTCGTATCTAGTATAACCTTTGATTATTTCCGCACTTTTGCACATAATTAAGAGATTATCTTAGTTATTGTAGTAGGCCCCTCTTTTGAAGGTGACGTTACCCTCACCCCAGTAGTTTGAGTCAGCAGGGATACAATCCTAAAGGGGTGGATTATTGGAAGATAATGAATTAAGTTATTAATGCAGTATTGTGGTAGGCCCCGCTTTTGGCGGTGACGTTACCCTCGACTAAGTAGTCTGAGTCAGCAGGGATACAGTCCTAAATAGCCGGGTTATAGTATTAATAGTAGTTAACTTATGAGGGGATCAAAGAGTTTGGACCCCCGCCATCCAATACCGTGAAGTATTGAAGGAGATCCTACTAAATTTGACCCAGGTCCATTGCAGGGCCTCTAAACGCTGAACAATGGCAAGACCTTTACCAAACCGTTCCCTTAACCCCCTACCAAGTAGCCAACATACCTCCATATAGACCGTGGAGATATGAATGGTGAAAATCCTTTATTTTATATAGACAGTAAAATAACGCCAAGACACCACGGACAAACGATAAGGAAAGATCACCTTCAACATAAGTAACTAGTTATTAAAGTCATTAATACAAAACCAAATAAAAAGTGCAAAAGATTAGAAATAAAAAGTATTATACTAGACACTTTGTCTTCACCAAGTGATGTAAGAGACTTAGGCAAACATGGCCTT
Organism: Helianthus tuberosus; assembly: GCA_030545235.1. Lineage (NCBI taxonomy): Eukaryota > Viridiplantae > Streptophyta > Magnoliopsida > Asterales > Asteraceae > Helianthus > Helianthus tuberosus. The sequence continues at coordinate 223,207,996 of CM060369.1, forward strand.
GATTGTCAAGAACTCTTACGATCAATCTTGGATCCCGAGACGACTCACACACTCTATGATGGACAATGGATGATGGTGGTGGATGATGGTGTTGTGATGGTGGTGGGTGGTGGATGAAGTGTGAGAGAGGTGGTGTGCCAAGGGATGAGTTGCAATGAAACCAAGCACTCCTATTTATAGGCTGAACAGAGGCCTGGGCACGGCCCCGTGTCCACTGGGCACGGCCCCGTGCCTGTCTGACACTCTCTCTCTTCATTAATTGTAATTCGCAATTACAATTAATGCGCCTGCAGTACTTTCGGCACGCCCCCCGTGTCCGCTGAGCACGGCCCGTGGTGGGCAATAGAAGCTTCTATAGGTTTGTCTTTTCTGCTGCTTCTTGGGCACGACCCCGTGCTGGCTGAGCACGGGGCGTGTTCAGCCTTCTGTTTTCTCTATTTTGCTTTGGAAGGTGCCGTTGAGGGTTCGGGCAATCCACTAATGTTCCTTTTCTTGTATTTATGTTGGATTTAGCTGTCTTTTTGCTTCTTTTGCGTTTTTGAGCTCATTTAATCCTGAAAATACAAAAGGAAGACAAAAACACTCTTTTTCCAATATTAGTACTAAAAAAGGGTTAGTTTTATGCCTCATTTGATGTAATTTATATGTTGCATTTTACACACATCAAATACCCCCACACTTGAACTTTTGCTTGTCCTCAAGCAAAACTCTTTAATATTTGGCTTACACTCCAAAATGGAATAGGTAGAAGAGAAGGTTTTGGGCTTGTCATAGAGTGTCGGGATTTCCAAGATCTTTTTGGGTTTTATTTTTATTTATTTACACTCCTATTCGTAATGATTTATTTAGAACTGTTCATAAAAGAAATTACTTATTTGGGCATAACATGCCTTTTTAAAATTCTATTTATATACAAGTTCACATACCTCGCGAGGAAATCACTCACACTCGGCCGAAGGTGTATTTTTAGTGAATCACTCGAGAGCGGCATGGAACTTATTCTTACCATAGGCTTGCCAAGAAATCAATCCTCCTCCTTTTTAACTTTTATACCTTTGTAGATATCAAGAGAACTTTGTGGGTTAAGGGTTGGCTAGGGTTAAAGGTAGGTGGTTGGGTTAGTGGTTAGTAGAAAAAGGGCTAAAAAGCGTAACAAGTGTCGGTTTTCGTATTTTTGCAACCTTTTATTTTTGATGAAGCTTTTATTCAAACAAAGTTATTTTTGATTACTTTGTTTGTTAATTTTCTTTTTGCTTCATATTTTTTTTTTTTTTTTTTTTCGAAGAACCGAACTTGTTACTAAAATAAAGGGTTAAAAATGAAAAAGGTTTTGGTGGGTGAAATGGTTTTTGTTTTGGGTGATGAAACGAAAAGGTTTAGGCTCAAAGGGGCTAACTAGGGGGATTTTTTGGGTAGGTGGTAAAAGGAAAAAGAAAAATAATGGTGTGGAAATGAAAAAGGTTAGTCCTAATGCCTCTATCATTTACTTACTCGGGTTTAAGTTGATAAGGACCGGGAATGTATTGTCATGGCAAGTTCTAGAGTCGTAAGAACCAAGCGGCTATTCAAACAAGAAACGAAAAATGAGCATTTAGTCAAATGGTATGAAATTGAGTGCTCAATAAAGGCTCAAAACTCACTTTTGTGGGAATGGGTTTTTTTTTTTTATGTGATCAAGTATATATAATCAAATTTTAAATAAGTTTGTCATGCCTTTTCATAATTTTCTTATGTTGGTTCTTTTTATCACTACGCTATCGGTTGTAAATTTGTAAAAATATAACCTTTTTTGAGAGCTTGAATTTCCCGAGTTAAACCTAGACAAGAAAAAAAATGAAATTTTTGAAAAAATTTGGGGTGATTAGCGATTCCAATAGAGTTTTGTGTAAGGCTTGTATTTAGGACTTGCAAAATTCAAGGTTTTAGCATCCCCCCCACACTTAAATTACACATTGTCCTCAATGTGTCCCAAAAATAAATTTTTAGGTTGATTAGATGTGTAAAATAGTGTTTAAAAAGCAAAAATTTGTGTTACTGGGCACTGAGCACGGCCCCGTGTGTATCCGGGCACGGCCCCGTGTTCAAGTGCCAGTAACAAAATTGAAATAAGAGAAACAGAAGTCTGGACACGGGGGCGTGTTGGGTGAACACGGCCCGTGTCCAGTTACCTGTACTGGGCGTTTTCTGCAGGTGGTTCAACACGGGGCCGTGTTGGTTGGGCACGGCCCGTGTTGAACCTTCTGAAAGGGAGAAAATTGTCGGGTTGCCTTGTTCTTGTGCATGGGATCATTTTTCTCGTTCCCCTTTTCATCCTTTACCACCATGAGTGTGTTTTATTCATTACAAACCGTCCAAACATTAAAACCATCATTTCATTTCATCATAGAGAGAACTTACATAATCCTAAATTAAACTAAGATTAAAACTTAACTAGATAGGTCAGAAAGTACACGAGGTTATCATAAGGAGTTCTACTAATTTAGGAAAATTTCGAGAATGATTTCCCGATAGAGTAGGACTTTTAGCCGAACGAGTTCCTTCCTAAACTTTGTTTAAAGCCATTCTTCGATCTCCCTAGGGAGGAAGAATGCGGCTTCGTTTTCTTCTGCTGTTGGTGGTTGAGGGGGAACATTCACCGGGACTCCTTGCACCACTCTTCGAGGAAGCTCTTGGTGCATGGCGTACCATTCAGCTGGAATGACAACTTCGGGTACCACGTTCCACGCCCTTTGGGTTATTATGGGTACCAAAGGCGGGGAGGCGAGAAGGTTCAACCTCTGGTGCAAGAGGTTTACTTCATGGAGACAGCCCTCCAGCCCCACAGAAAGATGGTTGATACGGTCGACCAATGCTTCTTCCACTCCCGTCATTTCATCAATAGCCTCCCTTAGAGCGTAAACATAGTTTACAAGAGAGTCTTCTGCTGTTGAAGATCTCCTCCCTTGTCGGTTATTCCTTGAAGATGACCCGCTTGTTCTGCTTGCCATTTTCTGTGAAGAAAACCGGAGAAAACTAAATTTTTACAAAACAGAGCCCCTGGACACGTCCCCGTGCTCGTTGAGCACGTCCCCGTGTCCATTTGTCTGCAGGATTTTTGGCTAAAGACTCTTGGAGTTTTAAATTATTTTTATGATTTTTATCTGGGTTTTAAGCTCGGATAATTTAAAGTAAAGTTATTCAACTAACTTTAGCCCAGAATCTTTAGCAAATAATCTTACAAACTTCTCATAGAGGATTGGAATCAAAGGATTTCCAAGCCTCCATGGAGGAACTTTTGAAAAATTTTGAAAGAGGAGGAAATGAATAAAAGTGGAAAGGACAAGAGGGTCCCTTGGAACCTTCTTTTGACACTTACCTAGGATGGTATGAGTGAAAATTCCAGAGATCTCTGTCAATTGAAGTGGTCAAAATGAGCAGGAATCAGGCTGCATTTAAAGAAAACGACAGCGCCCTGGGCACGGCCCCGTGTTGACTGGACACGGCCCCGTGTTCAGAGAAAATCCTGACACATTTTGTCCGTATTCTGACCAAATCAGCAGAGAATCTTTTTAGTGAGCACGGGGGCGTGTTGACCTGGACACGGCCCCGTGTCTGGAGGCTGTTTTATGGAGTTTTGCTAATTTAAGGATCTCCCCGATATCGGGTGGTTCCTTACTGGTTGGAACAACCCCAAAGTGCCTAATATACCTTAATTGTCCTAGACTAAGGCGAGAACGCAAGAGGTTGTCGGTGAGGGTAATTCCTATTTTCATTCTAGGTGGACAAGTCCAACCCTTTTCCGGGCTCTTGTTAAAGAAGGTATATGCCGAATCGCTCAGGTCTATGTATGCACCGAACGAAGTCGATGGAGAGTCCTTCACGGCACAATCGACACAGGGACGACTATCGTCCAAGTCTTTGCTAGGCACGAAGGTATTTTTGGGAGCAACGAGGTTGTCGGAATGCGGTTCCAACATTTCTTCATGGGTATCGTCTTGGGGCGGATTAATAAAATCCTTCCTAAGCTCTTCTATCCATTTCAGAATTAGCTCTTCTAGTTGAAATAATTCGCTAAGGAACATTTCCCCTAGAATATCTGGCTGGGCGCATTCGAGGGAGAAATAGTGCTTATTTTTACTTTCGCCCCTCTTAAGGTTGTGAAAAGATCGTGGGTCCATGTAGTGGGGCCTATAATTTAGGAAGTAGCATTTTACTTCTTCATGTTCGCCACCACATAATTGACACCACGTACCATAAGAGTGCCGAAAGTAAAAATAATTACTATCACTCATGTTTATGTCAGAAATTACCAACCGTCGGGATCTAACGGTTCTGTTTTCAGTAACTGAAACTTGGGCACGGGGGCGTGTTGAGTGGACACGGCCCCGTGTTCAGCTTACTGTCTGATGTCAAACAGGATTGCCAGTTCCAATGATTGAGCACGTGGGCGTGTTCAGCGGGCACGGCCCGTGCTGAGCTCTGCAGAAGCTGAAAAACTAAGAAAATCCTAAAAAATAAAAAAGAAAAATAAAAGATGATTAGGCCGTTGATTCCTAACTTTCTTAAAATCCTTGTGTCCCCGGCAACGGCGCCAAAAACTTGATGCGTGCGAAGTGTTATATATTTTAGGTGTATATTTTAAGCCCTTTTTAACACTTATTTTAGCCAAGTTTTAAATTTATAAAACACGATATTTCACTAACACTAAACACACATATGGGCAAGTGCACCCATCGTTGAGTGTAGTATAGCGTTGGTAAGATACCGAGGTCGTCCAAGGACACAAGAGCTTTTAGTACCGGTTTATCCTCAACGTCTAACCAAAATAAAAGTTTGGAAAAATGTTTTAAACTAAGAAAAATGAAAACTAACTAAAATGCTGAAAATAAAAATAAAAATAAAAACAGATAGACAAGATGAATCACTTGGTTCCGACTCGTATCTAGTATAACCTTTGATTATTTCCGCACTTTTGCACATAATTAAGAGATTATCTTAGTTATTGTAGTAGGCCCCTCTTTTGAAGGTGACGTTACCCTCACCCCAGTAGTTTGAGTCAGCAGGGATACAATCCTAAAGGGGTGGATTATTGGAAGATAATGAATTAAGTTATTAATGCAGTATTGTGGTAGGCCCCGCTTTTGGCGGTGACGTTACCCTCGACTAAGTAGTCTGAGTCAGCAGGGATACAGTCCTAAATAGCCGGGTTATAGTATTAATAGTAGTTAACTTATGAGGGGATCAAAGAGTTTGGACCCCCGCCATCCAATACCGTGAAGTATTGAAGGAGATCCTACTAAATTTGACCCAGGTCCATTGCAGGACCTCTAAACGCTGAACAATGGCAAGACCTTTACCAAACCGTTCCCTTAACCCCCTACCAGGTAGCCAACATACCTCCATATAGACCGTGGAGATATGAATGGTGAAAATCCTTTATTTTATATAGACAGTAAAATAACGCCAAGACACCACGGACAAACGATAAGGAAAGATCACCTTCAACATAAGTAACTAGTTATTAAAGTCATTAATACAAAACCAAATAAAAAGTGCAAAAGATTAGAAATAAAAAGTATTATACTAGACACTTTGTCTTCACCAAGTGATGTAAGAGACTTAGGCAAACATGGCCTTGATTGTCAAGAACTCTTACGATCAATCTTGGATCCCGAGACGACTCACACACTCTATGATGGACAATGGATGATGGTGGTGGATGATGGTGTTGTGATGGTGGTGGGTGGTGGATGAAGTGTGAGAGAGGTGGTGTGCCAAGGGATGAGTTGCAATGAAACCAAGCACTCATATTTATAGGCTGAACAGAGGCCTGGGCACAGCCCCGTGTCCACTGGGCACGGCCCCGTGCCTGTCTGACACTCTCTCTCTTCATTAATTGTAATTCGCAATTACAATTAATGCGCCTGCAGTACTTTCGGCACGCCCCGTGGTGGGCAATAGAAGCTTCTATAGGTTTGTCTTTTCTGCTGCTTCTTGGGCACGACCCCGTGCTGGCTGAGCACGGGGCGTGTTCAGCCTTCTGTTTTCTCTATTTTGCTTTGGAAGGTGCCGTTGAGGGTTCGGGCAATCCACTAATGTTCCTTTTCTTGTATTTATGTTGGATTTAGCTGTCTTTTTGCTTCTTTTGCGTTTTTGAGCTCATTTAATCCTGAAAATACAAAAGGAAGACAAAAACACTCTTTTTCCAATATTAGTACTAAAAAAGGGTTAGTTTTATGCCTCATTTGATGTAATTTATATGTTGCATTTTACACACATCACATAGCTTTGATCCGAGCCAGGTATGTGCTTTTACCATTGTAGATAAGTCGCATGATCGGTGATTTATGAAATGAAGTCTTTAGTAGTAAAAGATGGGTCAAAGTTGACAAAAACGCCCTTGATGGGTAAAACGAGCAAATGGTCCTAAAAGTTGATTACAAACAAGCTATTTGATTAAATGAATGTTTTGAAAACGTAAGAAAGCGAGAAGTATGATTTTCGTAAGCTAAGGACCTTAAAATGCGCAAATACCCTTAACGGGTCAAAATAAGCTCTTGAGCGAAAATGGGTCAAGAGGATGCAAGACATCCGAGAACTTAATATTTTATGATAGAAAATGTTGGAATTATAGGGTTCATGAGGAATTTAGGTCAAACAATCAAGTTATGTTGAAGAATGCATGAACGGGTCGAATAAGTAAAAGCGGGTATATAAAGCCGAGAGCTTTAAGTCAATAATTTCCTTAAACCGGATGTTGGATTTCAAGTTCATATGATAGAATGTGAATTTACAAGCATGTAGGAAGAAACGGGAGGTTAAACGGGTAAACGGTTCAAAAGTTATGCGCGTTTTAGTGCGTACGGACGACGAAACGAATCTGCAGAAAAAGGCATTTTCTAGAGGGCGTCGCCGACGGGGTTAGGGCCGTCGCCGACGGGCTCTAGAAAACCAGTTTTTCTCCGACGCCCTAATTACCTGTCTACGGGGTTTTTGGCTACGCGAAAACCACAGGCCGTCGCCGACGCCCTCCCCAAGTCCAAAAACCAGAAATTTGTTATTTAAGTTGATTTATGTATCGTAGGCTTCGGTTTGTTATCCGTGGACTACGGCGGGCTTTCTAAACATGATTTTGATCGATCCTTAGATGTTTATGGGCTATAAATCAAAATCAAAGTCTAAGTCCAATGTAATTAACATATGAGTATGTAAGAGGTATGCAAGATCTTGTATGTGTATGTAGATGTGTATTTATGTATATATGGAAGATATGTATGAGTATATACATGCATGTAGAGATGTATGAATGTAGGTACGTATGTAGAAGCGTATTTATGTACATATGAAGATACGTATGATAGTATGTATATATGTGAAGGCGTAGGAATGTATGTACGTATGCAAATGTGTATTTATGTATGTATGGAAGTACGTGTGATCGTATGCAGGTATGTAAAGACGTAGGAACGTAGGTACGTATGCAGATGTGTATTTATGTATGTATGAAGATACGTATGAGTGTAGGCATGTATGTAGAAACGTACGAATGTAGGTACGTATGTAGAAGTGTATTTAAGAATATATGAAGATACGTATGAGTGTATGCATGTATGTAGAGAGGTATGGATGTATACACGTGTATATGTAAGTATGATTTTGGATAAGTTGAGTGTTAATGATATTAATCGTGTGCCTAGAAAACGAAGATTAATGCAGGTCCATTATTGAAGGCTCACCAGGGAATGGATATGCGAATGATATGCTTAAAATTAGAGAGAAAGCTGAATGGAAAGTGTACATGTATGAATCTTGTTTATATGTGTAACGTATGCTAATGTTATAAATGTATGTGGTGAGTGCAGGTTGTACGAGAGTACGGGCGATTTTCACAAGGAATAGAGATAGAAGACAGAGTCACAAGGTAGATTGTACGGGAATGATCGATTGTGTACCTTAGCAAATAGGAAGTTTGCTTTTGTTTTGTAAAAGAGTTATTTTTAAAACGGACTTTCAAGTAAGTCAAGACGTTTGTAATGAAAGAAATTTTATGGCACGAATTTCCGCTGCGATTTTTGTTAAATACGAGCTAGGGTCTTACAGGCGCTTATAAAGATCAACGTTACCAATATTTGTAAACGTTTTAAGATGAAGGAACCTCGCATTGGAAGATGATGAGAGTTTATAGATTTATTGATACAAGGAATATAAGGTCTGAAGTATGACAAGTAAGTCATACACGCCAAAGACATGAAACCAAGAAATGATCTCGAACGAGAGATCGAATAACAAGAAAGTTATCAAGGTGAGTATCTACAAGGTACACGTCTTAACCTTATAGTATAACTAGAAATATGAAACAAATACATAGTGAATGACAGTTGCATATAGAATATAAAACTTGGAAAACCTGGATAGGATTCCTATCCAGGATGACGTTTCCAAGAGAAAATTCAGTAGAGATACGTATTATTCACAGTCGTGAATAATAAGACAATAATTGAATTTAGTTTAAATATAAACTTGGACGAAATTAATCATCCAAGTAAGTATTCTCAATAAAGATCCAATTGAGAAAAGTAATGATCACATCAACGAATGTGATTGTATAAATGGTTATAAAAAGGAACATTGTATATGTTCAAAGATAAAATGGGTAAAACTAATAATTGTTAATTGACAACTAAATAAAGTTTTACCAAATGAAATCATAAAAATGAAATAAATCGAGAGATTACTTATAACAACCTCCAAAATATTCCGACACCCCTAATATATATTAAAATATCCCTATACGTCCTAAAATACACCCCGTATATGTATAATAGCCCTAAATACCTTTATTTTTATTAAATTAATTAAAAATAAAAATTTTAATATCTGTGGCGAGCCGCGAAGACCTATGCTTGGTCTTACGCGGGCTGCGACCGAGTGGACATGAGGCGCAGCCCGGTGCTGCCACGTGGCAGCCACACATCGAGCCTACACCGATGACTGGGCCAGGCCAGGGCCTACCCAGCCTATGACGCGGGCCACGAAGGCTCTGCCTTCTTTCTACGCGGGGCCCGAGGGACTGCAAATCAACTCCTATAAATTGGGAGCATCGGCCTTCAGTTCCAGTCGCTTATTCCTTTCTTTCTCTCTCGAATTTCTGCTTAGATAAAGTGATTCTCGGGTGTAATACCCCCTAATTAACGAAGTTTTTCCCCGTTGTAAGTATCATAACCCCGGTTACGTATTAAATACGCTGCCCGATTGATCCAGAGTTCCGTAACGGCTGTCGAGGTTCTGCCCGACGTAGTCGTTGGAATGCCGTCTCGGGGAGGGTATTACTAATGTAAATATTGGGTTATTATACTAACGTGTGTGCATTTGTGTATTTAATAGATAATAACCAGGAAATCCTTAAGGAAAACCCTAAGACAGTAATGTGAGTAATCTCCTTTTTGCAAACTGTTTTTACAAAACCTCACTTAATTAATATTATAGTAAACAGTGATTGAGTATTTGTATTCTACAATTATCGTCGGTATGTTGGGGTTTTGTATACAAAATTTGTTACTACCTTGCGAGGAGTAACAAGACCACAAGTCAGGTTGACAGTACCGTGGGTGGTAATTAAAGTAGATGGAAACAAATGTAATTGCGCGACCGCCCTAAATACTGTACAATGGTTTTACTTAACTTGATTAAACTGAGATTCATTCACCAGTATTTCGCACTGACAAAATGTTTTTAAATGCGTTTCAGGTAACAAAATGTGAAAGCCAAATAGAAGCCAGCTGGACAGCACTGAAGGCTTGGAAAAGTGACTATAAAGTTACCTAAAATAAAGAGATGATTTATTAAATAAAATAGGGTTTATCCCTATGAAAATGTGTGTATTTAAAAATTGGGATTTTCCCACGTGGTTAATATTATAAAAGTGTGGTATTTTACTCTGATAAAATATTTCCTAACTACGATCCTGATGTGATTCCACTGCTAAAATGATAAACCCCTGGATACCACCGAAACTGGCCGCGACCGCCTGTTCCCAGGTTGTTAGGGGACGGGGGTTGCGACAGAAGGTGGTATCAGAGCTAAGCCACTGATTCAGCCACAGAAGTGTTCTGCTGACACCAAAATATTATGTGTTAGGAAATTAATTACGGAAATACGTGCATATCTGTATTTTATTATTGTGTGTTATTTAACTATTTGTTAGTTTATAGTATGAGCGATCAAGGACCCTCCGACGCTTATCGTAAGTTGTCCAGCTCACCTAGGAGCGAAGGCACCTCTTCACAACCTGCCCTCTCAGGGTATTCATCTGACAATGAAGATGGGATATTTGTGTTTAAGGCTCAGTCTGAAGAGTCATTCCCTCCTAAAAAGAGAGGATGGTTCAGTAGGGGAGCAAATGAGCGTAGGAAAAGAATGAAAAAGTTACAACAGCAGCGAGTTCTAGCAGCCGCTAAAAGAGAAACAGATGCTCACACACATGATATGCTTAATAGAAGTTTAGCAAACTTCCATATTTTAGCAACCACAGCTGCCGACCCAAACCTGGAGCAACTCATAGCCCCTAAACCATTACCCTTGTTTCCCACACAACCAATGGAGATTGAAACCAACCCAGAAAACCAAATCCAAATGCATGATTTTAACCCAGAAGAGATACCTAGAGTACCAGCACCTAATCCATTAGACCCAGACTATGACCCGTGGTTTGATGATCATAGGGATTATCAGCAACGCTACCATATATCAGAAGAACCCATGCCAAACCTAGCTGCTTACCCAGGTCTGGACCCTCTAGATCCCTATTATGATAATGATGAATACATTAGGGAAAACCTAGAGAATCCGTATCCTCAAGAAGAACCCATGCCACAGTACCCAGATCCAGTACCAGCACCTACACCCCCAATGAATGCAGAAAATGTGCAAGAATTCCGAACCTTCAGTGAGGAGATTTTAGAAAATAGTGACAGGATGAGGCAGATCGGAGAACGACTCGTCTGGAAGTACGACGAGCGTAATATGGAGTTCTGGATTAACCCATATTAGTAATGGTGATAGTAATAATAATATAATAATAAATATATATATATATATATATATATATATATATATGTTGTAGTATATACCACCTCCTGGTTAGTGACACATATTAGTATTGTAATTTTTAATTTCCAGTTCTAGCATGTATTAGATGCAGAATATATAAGAAAGAGTAAGTCGCAATGTTCGACGCTTTTGAACAGTATGCGTGTTATGTGAATGTTTACATTAAATATTATTTTTGTGATATTAATAATTGGAAAATGTTTAAAATTCAGATGGACAACGAAGTGAACCAGGAAAACCAGAATAACGATAACCAGAGTAACAATAACCCGGATAACGATAACCCGAACAACAATAACAATAATGAAAACCAAGTGGATAACAGTGCCATCCAACACATAGTGGCACAAGGGATAATAGATGCAATGCCATATATTATCAAAACGGTTAAGGAAGCAGATAATAAAAGTAAACGTGATAGTAAACGACCCACTGAACCTGAACACAACGTAAACAATGGACCCATACTTCAAATGCCCATTCCCAAAAGAAGAAGAACCATGTCTTTTGGTTGTTCTTATAAAGAATTCTGGTCTTGTAAACCAATGGAATTCTCGGGCAATGAAGGGGCCGTTGCAGCTTTACGCTGGATAGAAAAGACTGAGGCAGTCTTAAAAATAAGCAAGTGTGCGGAAGAGGATAAGATAATGTTTGCTTCCAATCTGTTTAAGAATTCAGCACTAGAATGGTGGAACAATATCCTCCAGTCTAGGGGAAGTGATAGGGTTTACAACATGGAATGGGAGGAATTTAAGAATATGGTAGAAAGAAAATTATGCCCTCCCAATGAAAAGGAACAGATAGCAAATAAGTTCCTAAACCTTAGGATGACTGGAGTGGATAGTAAGGGGTACACTACTTTATTATTTGAATATGCTAGAATAGTGCCAACCCTTGCATCACCTGAACCAGTATTAATCTCCCGGTATATCTGGGGATTAATCAGTGAAATTAGGCATGTAGTCAAGGCAGCTAGACCTCAAACCATAGAAGAAGCTGTAGAACTAGCAAATACCTTGACATATGAATTAGTACGTACACGAGAAGAGGATCAGAGGAGAAACCTAGCTCAAAGGCTTACCCAAGAATTCCGTTATGGAAATTCCAACCGTGGGAAAAATGTAAGTTCTACCTCTACACCGTACTGCAAGGCTTACAAGAAGAAGCATTCAGGAAAATGCTCCACTTACTGCAATTTTTGCAAGACACCAGGACACAAGGAAGAAGATTGTAGGAAGAAACCTAATAATGGAATGTGCTTCAACTGTGGAGAAAAAGGTCACATCAAGCCGAACTGTCCAAAACTAGCACCAGCTCCGAACACCAAGAATACTAAAAATGCTAGAGCATTTGTTCTAACTGCAGAAGAAGCAAAGATGATCCCGGATGTGATCGCTGGTACGTTTTTAGTTAATAATATTTTTGCTAAAGTATTATTTGACTCTGGTGCGAACCAAAGTTTTTATTAATTCTTTATTTTGCAAACTTCTCAATCGACCATTAACTAAACTCCCACAAGAATGTCTAGTAGAGACAGCAAATGGGGAAACCATTAAGATTTCTCAAATCTTGCATGGAGCAAGAATAGAACTTCTAAATCAAAAATTTTTGCAAATCTTTACCCAATGAATCTGGAAGGATTTGATGTTGTATTAGGAATGGATTGGTTAATAGCCAATAAAGCCAGTATTCTATGTGATCAAAAGTCAATTCAAGTAAATTCACCAAAAGGTGAAAAGATCACAATTAAAGGAGATAAGCCGTCTAGATCCACAAAATTCATCTCTGTGATGAAAACAGCCAGTTATGTAAGAAAATGATCATTAGTGTATTTGATTTTCATAATCACTAACACTAAAGGAAAAGAATTAAAAGATATCCCTGTAGTATCCTAGTTTTCAGATGTATTTCCAGAAGAATTACCAGGACAACCTCCAGACAGAGAAGTTGAATTTAGAATCCACCTGCTACTAGGAACAGCACCGATTGCCAAAGCACCTTACCATTTGGCACCCGCAGAAACGCAGGAACTAAAGAAACAGCTAGATGAATTGTTGGAAAAGAGATTCATACAGCCAAGCTCATCGCCATGGGGAGCACCGATCCTATTCGTCAAAAAGAAGGACGGATCAATGCGTATGTGCATTGACTACCGCGAATTGAACAAGGTCACGATTAAGAATCGGTATCCATTACCAAGGATTGATGATCTGTTCGATGAATTGCAAGGAGCTCGATTTTTCTCCAAAATCGATTTACGATCAGGATATCATCAATTAAAGGTACAGGAAGAGGACATTCCTAAGACCGCATTCAGAACAAGGTATGGCCATTATGAATTTACCATCATGCCATTTGGTTTAACCAATGCCCCAACTGCATTTATGGACATGATGAACCGAATATGTAAGCCATATTTAGATAAATTCATAATTGTCTTTATAGATGATATTCTCATTTATTCTAAGAGCAAAGAAGAACATGCAAAGCATTTGCACGCACTTCTAAGTTTATTGAGAAAAGAAAAGCTTTATGCTAAGTTTTAGAAGTGTGAATTTTGGTTAGAACAGGTACAGTTTCTTGGACATCTAGTTAATCATGAAGGAATTCATGTGGATCCTACCAAGATCGAGGCGATTACCAAGTGGAAAACCCCTAAATCACCAACCGAGGTTAGAAGTTTCTTAGGATTGGCCGGTTATTATAGAAGATTTATTTGAGATTTTTCTAGAATAGTCATTCCCTTAACTAAGTTAACCTGTAGGTCCATTAAGTTTGAATGGGGACCAAAACAAGAAGAAGTCTTTAGAATTCTTAAGCAAAGACTAACCAATGCACCCATACTAGCATTACCAGAAGGAACTGAAGACTTTGTAGTCTATTGTGACGCTTCTAAGTTAGGTTATGGATATGTGCTAATGCAACGTCAAAAGGTTATAGCCTACGCCTCTAGACAACTTAAGAATCATGAAGAGAATTATTCAACCCATGATTTAGAATTAGGAGCTATAATTTTTTGCCCTTAAAATTTGGAGACATTACCTTTACGGTAGTAAGTTTACCATTTTCACCGACCATAAGAGTTTAAGGTATGTCTTCGGACAAAAGGAATTGAATATGAGACAAAGACGCTGGATGGAGATACTTAGTGATTATGATTGTAATATCCAGTACCATGCAGGAAAGACAAACGTAGTAGCTGATGCCTTAAGTCGAAAGTATCACGAGAAACCAAAAAGAGTACGTTCACTAAAACTAAACCTGCAGATAGATTTAAACGAACAGATTAGAACAGCCCAAGAATCAGTAATCAATGATGATACTGAAAAGTTGAAAGGAATGATTAAGGAACTAGAACAAGGAATAGATGGAATTTGGAGATTCCATAAGAAAAGAATGTGGATACCTAAATTAGGAAACCTACGCCACCGTATATTAGAAGAAGCCCATAAGTCTATGTATACGATGCATCCTGGAAGTGATAAGATGTATCAGGACTTAAGAAAGAATTTCTGGTGGATAGGAATAAAAAAGGATATAGCAACATATGTTGCAAAGTGTTTAACTTGTTCACAAGTCAAAGCTAAACATCAGAAACCCTCAGGATTGTTGCAACAGTTAGAAATGCCAGTTTGGAAATGGGAATTAATAACAATGGATTTTGTTACCAAATTACCCAAAACAAGAAAAGGTAATGATACAATCTAGGTAATTGTAGACAGGCTAACTAAGTCATCTCATTTCCTACCAATGAAGGAAAGTTTCAGTATGGAACAATTAGCTAAATTATATGTAAATGAAATAGTTTCATTACATGGAATTCCTTTATCAATTGTTTCTGATAGGGATAGCCGTTTTACCTCTCATTTTTGGGCAAGTTTCCGAAAAAGCAATGGGAACCAAATTAGATCTAAGCACCGCTTATCATCCTCAAACAGACGGACAAAGTGAAAGAACAATCCAGACAATGGAGGACATGCTTAGAGCTTGTGTAATTAATTTCGGAGGTAATTGGGACGATCAACTAACATTAATAGAATTTTCTTATAACAACAGTTATCACACAAGTATCAATGCTGCACCACTCGAAGCACTTTATGGACGAAAGTGCCGAACCCCAGTCTGTTGGGCAAAAATTGGAGAAAAACAACTATCTGGACCTGAGATAGTGCAAGAAACAACAGACAAAATCATTCAAGTCAAGGAACGACTGAAAGCAGCACGTGATCGACAAAAGAGCTATGCATATAACAGACGCAAGCCATTGTAGTTTCAGGTAGGTGACAAAGTGTTATTGAAAGTCTTTCCTTGGAAAGGCGTGGTAAGATTCATCACAAGAGGAAAGCTAAGCCCTAGGTATGTTGGACCTTTTGAGATTATTAGAAGAATAGGACTTGTAGCTTATCAGTTGCAACTGCCAGAGGAAATGGCAGGAATACATGATGTATTTTGTCACACCCCGACCGCGTTAAAACAACAAACTGCGACGGAAACGCTGGGGAGTGGAGTAACAGAATCATTGTTTCACAACACATGGATAAAAGTTCTGTTTTATTGAATTAAGTTTATTACATTGTATTGAAACTAGAAACAAAACATGAACAAATTAACTTCCATTGTTATTAAGTCACTAAGGCCTCGTCCATTCCTATGTGAGCATGCACCAATATCATCATCAAACATCATTAACTATGGTACCTGAAACACACGTGAAAATACGTCAGCATAAAAATGTCAGCGAGTACATAGGTTTTATGCGAGTGTCAGATTCATGGCTCGTTTTTCCTTTTGAAATAACTCAATCAACTTTGTTATTCGATATTAGAAAACTTAGTTTTGTAAAATGTTTATATTGTGAATTGAGATAACCAAGTTAAAACAGATTTGTTATAATTTATAAAACCTCGATGCCATGAATCTTAACTCCAAAACATTTGTTTATGTAGACCCAGATCGAAAATCGTTTTTATAATAAAACTCGAATAGTTTATATTGTTAGAAAAACCTTGTAATATAACTTTGTTTTGATAACATTTGCCCAAGTGATCTAGATAACGTAACGATATATAATTTGTTAAAAGAACTTATATATAGGAAGTACCAGCAGCGTATCCACCATGCTGTTAACACATTACACCCACCTCGTTACCTAATCACTTCCCTAACCCAACGGTTCAAACAGTTCCAAACGGTTCACATCAATCAATCAGTTCTAAACGGTTCACAAGAATCAAACAGTTCCAAATGGTTCATAAGGACCAAACAGTTCCAAATGGTTCACATAAATCAACAGTTCTAAATGGTTCACATAAATCAAACAGTTCCAAACGGTTCAAACAGTTTGAAATGTAAAACAATGTGTCCATATGCCGGATGAGCATATGCAACAAAATGTAATATATGAAAATCAATGTGCTAGCATGCTAAGTGAATATACATAGCAAAACATAATGAAATCATGTACTATATGTGTACTAATGAACATAGCAAGTATATGATATAAAAACATGAAAGTAACAAGTAGGCACATGTGTTTCACCCCAAAATGTTTGTAAAAAGTAAAATAGGGGACTATGTACTCACTTGAGAATGCTTAGAAGTCTTGAATAACAACCAAGCAAAGCTAGAGGGATCACGGAATCAAATAGAACCTAATATAGGTAACTATGTTAATAAACCGGACCTAAATCGGAAGATCGGATAGGATGAGGTCTCGTAAACCAAATGAGTATTGGAACTCATATGACATGGTTTAACAAGACCTACATACTAAATCGAAACCTAACCTAAGTGCTTACGACCCATTACGACTCGTTTAGGTAGCTTACGCTACTTTAACGCGTCGTTCGCGTAAAACGCGTTCGGAACGCCTAACTAGTCCTATGACAAGTATTATATGCCTAAACATGTTTAAATATGTTGCATAATCAGTTAAGTGACAAAAGTTTGAGTTACATATGCTTAAATACCAATTATGCATGAAAAGGGCATTTTGGTCATTTTACCTAAGGCATATAAACAACCTATCATACAACTAATTAAACTAAGTGACCATAAGGTATAACCTCGGAAGGTTATTCCCTATACATCTATGGTCACTAAACATGCTTGGTCGGATCCTAACGATCGACCAAACCGGTCGGGTTTGAAAGTCTAAGCGGTTGTTTAGACCGCTTATCTTACGACCCTATATAAGCACTAATCTAAAAGTGACGAGTTAAACATGTTAAAACATGTTTAACGAAGTTTGAAAACATGTTTGGTATCAATACAACCGGTTTTGATACCCAAGAATAGTTTAGTTGCAAAATACGCATGAATACGCATTTTGACCGAAACTATGACTCGTCACTATACCTAATCAATGTGGTAATCAGTAGGTATAGTCACAAGAGACTATAACCATCGTGATTACACTCACGTTGCGAAGTTCAAACGAACTTCGTGTTGACCATTGACCGGTCAAATCAGAAAGTCAAACACTGTTTGACTTTCGTGCTTAAAAACGCATAAAAGAACGAAAGAAACTTACAAAGAGTCCAAGCTAGGAAGATCTTGATTCAAGTTGCTCAGGTATGAAGTGATAAACCCCAACTTAGAGCAATTGAATCAGATTTGTGAGTTGCAAGGAATGAAGGTGTTGGGTATTTATAGAAATCCCACAACTGTTAGGATCGTTCCTCGCAATTCGTGCTTCGATCTTGGCCTTACACTTGGGCACATGGTTTTATAATACAAGGGGACACTAAAAACCATAAAAATCTAGCCCATAGAGTGAAAGAAACCATGTGCAAAACAAAGGAATAGTTGGGTTTTGCTGGAAAATGATTTTTGCTGATCTTGGGGTCTCTCGTTCCCCGCGTAAGAAATGGGCTTCATCTTACGCGCCCCTCCTGAGCCAATGTTTGGCAGATTATCAAAATTGGTCCCTGCAGCCCAGAAACTTGGTTTTCGATGCATTTTTGACACGTTTAAGCCCCGTTAACCCCATTTCAAGGATTTAAAATGAAGTTAAAGTATAGGGAGCTTAAAATATGTTCAAAAATGTCTTGGATGTCGGTTCGTTGGTCGTACGGTTGCGTTATTCAGTTAATTACGACGGAAGTCGTAACGGACGCAAAAACGATCCAAATTGCGCGAAGAATGAAATTTTATCATGCCATATTTTAATGATTATATAAATTTTTGGATGTCCGGATATATTTAGAACGTAAGATATGCGCGAAAATGCAAACTTGTGCACTTTTTGACGCTTTTAGTCTCTATTGATCAAGAAAGTTTATTTTTGCGCACCAAACACCTCAAAGCCTATTTCTAGGCTGTGTAAAGGATATTTAGGGCACGTTTAACTTATGATCAAGTTCCAGAATGCTCGTTACCATACGAATCGGTAGACTTTTGCAGTTTGACGCAAATAGTCCCTACGATCGAATAAATTTGATTTCGACACACCAAACCCTCCAAAACTTATTTCTAAGTTATGTAAAGGTTATTAAGGTATGTTAAGCCCATGTCACTGTCCCGGAGTGTTTGTCGCAGTAAACTGATTACGTTTACGCATCGGTTCGCGTATAACTCTCCAGAAGGCGATTTAGAGCTCGAAATCGAACGAGAATTGATATGTGCAAATAATACACATATTTATACAAATCCCAAGTATGAAACACAATATTTCATTGATTTGGTATTTGTTCGATTGTCACAGAGGCACATATGTCACATATTTCATGTATCTAATCTCAAGAAAGGTTTAGCTGATGAATCACTGATGGTACCTCTTAAGGATATAGAGGTAAATGAACAACTTAAATTCGTAGAGAAGCCTCTATGAAATGAAGACAGGAAAGTCAAGAATCTCAAACACAAAAGATTAGTTTTGGTCAAAGTGAAATGGGACTCCAAAAGAGGACCAGAGTACACTTGGGAGGTTGAATCAGAAATGCAAAGGAAATATCCACACCTATTCCAGTTGATCTCGAGGACAAGCTCTAAAACAAGGTGGGGAGGATATAACAACCTCCAAAATATTCCGACACCCCTGATATATTTTAAAATGTCCCTATACGTCCTAAAATACACCCCGTATACGTATAATAGCCCTAAATACCTTTATTTTTATTAAATTAAATAAAAATCAAATTTTTAATATCTGTGGCGGGTCGCGAAGACCTAAGCTTGGTCTTACGCGGGCCGCGACCGAGTGGACATGAGGCGCAACCCGGTGCTGCCACGTGGCAGCCACACGTCGAGCCTACACCGATGACTGGGCCAGGCTAAGGCCTACCCAGCCTATGACGCAGGCCGCAAAATCTCTGCCTTCTTTCTACGCGGGGCGCGAGAGACTGCAAATCAGCTCCTATAAATTGGGAGCATCGGCCTTCAGTTCCAGTCGCTCATTCCTTTCTTTCTCTCTCGAATTTCTGCTTAGATAAATTGATTCTCGGGTGTAATACCCCCTAATTAACGAAGTTCTGCCCCGTTGTAAGTATCATAACCCCGGTTACGTATTAGATACGCTGCCCGATTGATCCAGGGTTCCGTAACGACTGTCGAGGTTCTGCCCGACTTAGTCGTTGGAATGCCGTCTCGGGGAGGGTATTACTAATGTAAATATTGGGTTATTATACTAACGCGTGTGCATTTGTGTATTTAATAGATAATCACCAGGAAATCCTTAAGGAAAACCCTAAGATAGCAATGTGAGTAATCTCCTTTTTGCAAACTGTGTTTACAAAACCTCACTTAATTAATATTATATTAAACAGTGATTGAGTATTTGTATTCTACAATTATCGTCGGTATGTTGGGGTTTTGTATACAAAATTTGTTACTACCTTGCGAGGAGTAACAAGACCACAAGTCGGGTTGACAGTACCGTGGGTGGTAATTAAAGTAGATGGAAACAAATGTAATTGTGCGACCGCCCTCAATACTGTACAATGGTTTTACTTAACTTGATTAAACTGAGATTCACTCACCAGTATTTCCCACTGACAAAATGTTTTTAAACGCGTTTCAGGTAACAAAATGTGAAAGCCAAATAGAAGCCAGCTGGACAGCACTGAAGACTTGGAAAAGTGGCTATAAAGTTACCTAAAATAAAGAGATGCTTTATTAAATAAAATAGGGTTTATCCCTATGAAAATGTGTGTACTTAAAACTTCAGATTTTCCCACGTGGTTAATATTATAAAAGTGTGGTATTTTACTCTGATAAAATATTTCCTAACTACGATCCTGATGTGATTCCGCTGCCAAAATGATAAACCCCTGGATACCACCGTAACTGGCCGCGGCCGCCCGTTCCCAGGTTGTTAGGGGACGGGGGTTGCGACATTACTTACATGGGACGTAATGTAGTAATTATAATAAGGTCATGTGTACCATGTGTTGATCGCTTACTCTGGCCAAGTAAGTACTGAACACATGATACCATGAGCTTCTTATAATGAGCACAGTTATGTCCGATGTGGTAAGGTCAATATGAATGAAAAAGTTAAAAGAAACTTAGGGTCAAGAAATCTTATGGGCATGCTCGTATAAATGGCTTTTGCGGGAACCATAAAAACGACATGGAGCACATAGAAATAAATGACCCAAGGGAATATGTGAAATAGGTCATTTTGGATGAAAGAGCCATGGTTGACAACAAGGGGCATATAAAACCAAAGTATAAATGAACCGCAAGGTCATAAAAAAAACGAAGGTATTGCCCATACAAAAAGACGATCGAAGTCATTGACTTGGTCGTAGTAAAGAAATGATGATGAATATGATCATCATTCAGAAATTATAAGATCGTCAACGATGGTCAGATAAAGAATAAAGTTTTGGTTAAAGAAAGCGATGGATTTCGCTAAGACAACCAAACAAATCAAAATGAAGCTTTAATGCATACTGGAATGGTTGCATTAATAAAGACTTTAGTAAAATACCCGGTTGATGGGTAAGGATCTAAACACATGCGTAGACCAAGAAATGGGAACGCAGATTGAAAGTCAAAAGACTCGGATTATGGGTTATGACTAGATGATTATAAAATTTCATAAACTGAAATTGTGATAATTATGTTTAACTATTTTGAGGTTGAACGGAATCAATAAAGAACAAAGTTTGACTGTTCACCAGTGATGGACTTCACATGAATAAGTCAAACGGGTTGAATACAAAGAAATGCCAAATGGCATAAGAAAACGATTGTAGATACGGACGACAGCCAAACTTAACGGATTTCAAATGTGAAAACAAATGATTTTCAAACATAAAAAGAAGGATCTATGGGATCATCATAACCTTCGGGTTATGAACAGTGTAAAGGTCTGCGGGACCCAAAATGACTCTCGGAGTCATCAATGTAAAGAAATGAGTCATAAGGACCTTGTTTTAACAAGGTGAAAATCTAAAGAAATAGCCCACGAGGCTAAGTGATACAATCTATGGGTTAATTAGACAAAGCGAGGGAACTAGTTAAGAATCCCCGCGTAAAACAAAGACTGTAAAAAAAAGAATAAATTTTTAACTGTCAATATCCTGGTATGGATAATTGACAAAAGTTAAAGAAAAGATGCTAAACTAAAATTTCAGTTTTAGTAAGAGATAACGTTTTTTATAAATATGAATTCTGATAGGAATTTAAATAGTAAATATTAAAGATATAGATCTCGACACTGATAGGTGCAAGATGATATATTCAAAAGAAGATATTTAGAAAATGAAAGGTTGAAATAAACCTAAACCTGACGTGACACGATTACGGTCAAGAAAAGTAATGTGAAGTATAATCACATTATAGCCCGAGTGATGGATATAAAGTAATTGGACTAATAAGTCTAGTTAGTGAGACCGGTAAAGGTCGAAATTCAAATGGAGAATTTGGATAATACGCTATTTATTATAAGAATAGCATGGAATAAACAAAAAAACCAATAGATTTACATGATTAAGTGGCCAAATTGGCGACTCAGTCAAATAAACAATAAAAGTATGTAGATACAATATAAAAGTGACGGCCCATGAGAACTCACTAACAGAAAATACTGATCACCTATTTTGAGGGATCATAAGGCTATAAGTTCACAAACAAAGGAGTTTGTTTGTTCAAAGTGAACGATTTCACTAAAGACCTCTGAACAGGTTAAAATAACGGATTCATGAAGAGTCCGAAAGTATAAAAGCGATAGATTTCGCTAAGTTAACCAAATTGGTTGAAATAACGAGATTACGTTATTTTGATTTACATTATTTCGTATAAAATATGTATATGATTTGTAACCAAAAAGATATTACCATATTTTTCTGGTAATACTAACAATTGGTTAAAGTATGAGTAATGCTTAAAAGATTACTCGGGTCAAATGCATTGAGTTTAAAACTCAATGAACTATATAAGAAAGGTTTCGATGATGAAACCTCTTTAAGGGGGGTAGAGTTGCAACACCCGAAAACGGGTTTGGTAATCAAACCACGTTAATACTAATAGACGGGTAAGTTACCGTTAGTTGTAAAATTAATCCGGTGAATATTAGGATTTTAAATTAATAAACCCAATATTAAATAAAAGTTATATAAAGGCTTTTGTGGAAATAAAGTTTATAGAAGGCCCGAGTTAACGGGACTTAAAATAAACTTAGTCATAGATTCCCCGAACTCACTAATTTAACTAGGAATGTTTAACCTAGTTAATAAGTGAGAATATTGTTAGAAATAAGTAGGTTGTGCCCTACTTAATTAACTAACCAAACAAGAAGGGCCAGATTTGGATAAATGGAAACTTAAGTTATAAAAAGAAAACTTAAACATAAAAACACACATTGAGTGTGTTATGGGTGTTCTGTTCGTCGACCAGAAGCTCCCCAGGAGCCAAAACCCTAAGTTTCCAACAAATCATCAAATTGAAGGTCCAAATGGAGTCTAAATTCACAATTGAACTTGGAATAAATATCACCCAAGCTAGGGGATCATAAGGTAAGTAAAATCTTGATGTTTGGTGAAGTTATAAAAATTGGATAATCATCCTAATCGCGAATTAGGCATGTATTAGAGAAGCTATGGCTAGATTAGTGATGTATATTTGCTTAGGAACAAAACCCTAAGTGAAAATCATACATAACATGCTATGAATTGAATGATTGAATGATTTACCATACTAGGTTAAGTGGGTTTTAGTCATATGATGAAATTGATGATATAACTATGATTAGAATCATCATCCGTGATTGTAATAAGGAAATACTTGAATAAATTGTGTGTTCGAGTATATGATCATACTTGTTAGGAAACGGTTTTGTATGATAAAATGAAAATGATGATATATTCTTGATTAGAATGATGTTGATATCATCATGTGTTAAAATGATTAAACCGGTAACATAAGAATGACGTTATCGGATAATGGACTAAGTAATTAAACGAGTAGTAGAGCTACATCGAGTAATTATTAACGTTGATAGGCGGTTGACTTTAAAAAGTAAAACCGACCAAGTGCATGATCGAATGATAAATTGGACATAAGAAGTGTAGCATGGAATAGTCGTAAATGATTATGACTAACCTAACCATCTTACAATTTCAATGATAGTTTGACGCTTGGCAAGCTAGGTGAAAGCTTGGGAAGGAAGCGGGTCAAACAAATCAAGAATGAAGGAAAAGCATAATCTGGATGCTAGGTAAGTACAACTTACACTCTTTGTATTAAATACCTATTGGTTTTATAGGTTATGAATAATATAAAGTCTTATTTGAATTATGATGTTCCGACACTACATGTGTGGTCTGGAACAAAAGACAATGATAATAAACTATGCTTAACGATTAAAAAGAGCTAATACGGTTATTTAGTCATGAAATGACCCAAAGATAACGAGTTTTTAATGATTATCTTATAAGGTAAACCAATGCAAATAATAAGGGTAAAACGGAAATTTGGTCACTCGTTGACTAGAACCGTTAGTTTTGAAAGACACTTTATGGCGTAAGTCATAATGGGTCAAAAGAGTTAAGAAAATTGTTTATAAGTAAATTGACCGTACGGTGTAAACCGGTGCGAGCCATGTAGACGAGATGATAATAACTCTATCTCGCAAAGATATACGGTCATTTAGACCAAACGGGTCAAAAGGTGAAATTATCACCCTTTGACAATATCGACTAATGGTTTGTTGAGTTGTATGATTCTAGAAATAAATATCAAATGGATATTTACATTGCTATTACTTAGCGGCTATTAAGGCAAGGTATCGAAACGGGTCAATATAGCGATCCGAGCCAGGTATGTATAATAAGTCAACTCATCATTTAGAACTTAAGGTTCTATGGGAGCTAGACAAGTTAAAAATAGACATTTGGTTACCTTAATAGGTAAACCGAATGATTTAAATTATAGTCATTATGTTTGAAAGCATAATGATTATTCAAACAAGATCATAGTTTTAAAAGTGGGATTTTGGTCAAATATGGCTTTAAAAGTCCTTCATCGTAAAAGAAGGGTTAAAAGTGACCAAAATGCCCTTGTAAGCTAAATCGAGCGAACGACCTTTACAGGTTGTTTGGAAATGAGTTTTATGATCAAACTAATACTTCGAATAAGTATAAAAACCGAAAGATGTAGAATTTTTGGTCAAATGACTCTATATAAGTCTTTGCCGTAAAATGATAATCCGAGGGATAAAACTCGGAATATATAGATCTCCACATTAAATCTACCACAAATCTAGTTGTGGTGGAAAAAAACAATTGATAAATAATGTGGAAATAAGAAGCTAGAAGTAAACAAGCATGAATTATGCGGAAAAATGCTTAAATACCCTTAACGGGTCAAAATAAGCATTCAAGTAAAAACAGGGTTAAGAATATGTGTAAACCCGGGATTTGGACCTAATAGGATAGTCAATATCGAAATTATAATGTTCATGAGAAATTAGGATCAAACAAATATGTGTGTTTGATAAATACACGAACGGGTCAAAACGTAATAATTTATATATTAAGCTGAGGGCATAAAAGTTTCAAATTTTGTTAATCCGGATAACAGATTTTAACCCCAAATGATGGAGGATTAATTTACGATCACGTAGGAAGAAACGTGTCCTAAATCGGATCAATAACGCATGAGTTATGTTCGTTTTCGTAAACTTTGGTTTGGCTGAGGATATGCAGCACTTGGCTGCAAACATTCTGTCAAAAACACACCCTCGCGTCGCGCGACAGGGTGGGGGAAGTGTGGTCGCGGCCCGCGACGGGTGTCGCGTCACGCAACAGCCTGGTCTTCATCCTGTCGCGGCACACGATGGGTTAAACGTCTGCAGTTTTGTTGTTGTGTATTGTTTTGAGTCTTAAGAACTTGAGAAACACATTATAAAAGTATCATGACTAACTCATTTCATGTTTTTATGAAATGTAGGTATTATTTGAATTACTGGAGGACGATCAAGCTCGATAAAGAACCGAACACAATCAAGATTCAAGCTTCCGTGTTACGTTTTCATCGTCACTTTTAAACGGAAAATGTATTTACAAAATGTTGCAATGTTTTATTTATTAAAATCTTTTAACAAACTTATAATTTCAAGTGTATGTTAACTGTAAATACGCTAATATAGTCGGAATCTATATGATAATCGTATAATTGGACTAAGGGTTTTACAATTTTTAAATTGAATCACATATGCATAGCACAAGAAACGCAATGTCATATTATAGCAGTCAAATAGAACCCAAATATTGTCTTTTTGTAGCATTTGAACTCTAGGCCTTTTGGTGTTAAAGTACACCACTTTCCACCAAGATGTCCCACTAGGGACATACTTCTTAACTAAAAAGACACAATTCAATATAAAGAAAACTTTTTTAGATTGTTTTCATAACTAACATAATGTTAAGAACACATGTGTTTGATTACCGGTTAATTCGGTTTTGATTTTTATTCTGCCGTAACCCAAAACTGAATTGAACCATATTAAAGAAATACATAGTCGAACCGCATATGAATTCGGTTACAGTTTCTGTTAAAAAACCTAATTAACTTATTTTAACCGCTTCAATAAAGAAAGAACAATAAGGACATCAAAATCATACCAAAAATTCGACTATAACCAAATACACAAATATGACGAAGAGAATTGATGATTAGAATTAGACTATAACCAAATACTTAAATATACTGTAATAAGAAGATATAATTAATTAAATACGGTGCCAAGATACCTAAAGGAACCTGAAACTGAATGCACTTAAATAAAAGCCCTATAAAGTAAAATCCAAAACATCAAACCTTGAGTCAAGAATCTGGTGCATATGGGAATAACTTGAAGCCCTATAAATTTTAGTGTTCTGCCAATAATTCAGACATAGACTGACTAAAAAAATATTAACCAATAAACCTAAGTAAAATTATATAAAAAAAAACACAAACTTCAAATTAAAATTAAACTTGACATGCCTATCAATGTCTCCGGAAGTTCTAATATGAAATTATAACCATAAGAAACCGTAATTTAAATCTAGATGCTTAGCAATCTAAAAAGAAATACGTAAGGACAAAGCATAGATCGAATTAAGAAGGAAAAAACACCAAATACCTGATGCGGTTGAATGAAGAACAAAGGTTCAATGAGAACAGAGAAATGAAGATGGCGGTGAAGAAGAAAGAGGCGTCTAAGGGTTTTGAGGGAAAGGGAAAAGGATTAATTAGAAACGGGTATGGATAGATCCACATGTTTGCAGCATGGGTTACTGGGTTTAGCGGGAAATCAATTGTGAGAATGCACGGGAATGCAACACGTGTCCCTAATTTAGTTTACTTTATTAGATA
Source organism: Helianthus tuberosus (assembly GCA_030545235.1). NCBI lineage: Eukaryota > Viridiplantae > Streptophyta > Magnoliopsida > Asterales > Asteraceae > Helianthus > Helianthus tuberosus. The sequence goes on from CM060369.1 coordinate 223,234,891, forward strand.
TAGATATAGGTATAGATATCGAATGAAATCTTTGACGTGAATATCGTCCCTCATCCTAACAAACCAAACATAAACTAATATATTTAATTCAAATCTTCCTGTTTTTCTTGTTTGTCTCTTTTCTTTTATCGTCTTTATCATTTTTCTTTTCTCTTTGATCCTACCTAAACTAGTCCAACATTTTCAACGTTTTTTGAGATATTGGTTTAATGGTAGCCGAATGATTTGAATATATGAACACTCAACAATTAATTATTATATGAGTATCAATTCAAACACGTGTTTTAATCAATTATTATATGAGTATCAATTCAAACACGTGTTTTAATAATATGTTATATTATAGTTGGTCTTGGTCATATAGTATTCTTACTTCATATCATACAACTGCTTTCAAAGTGTATCGTACAAACCAAACCGCTGGTTTAAAATTTCAAGAAAGTAAGAATTTGACGCAATTTAGTTTATTTGTTTGTGTAATGTTACAAGATATATAAAAAACAGATTACAACAAAAATATCCGGTTGAAATATATTGCTATCACTCATCCAATCCCCTACTCTAGGAAGTTATAATCCAATAAATATGCTAAAAATATCTTTAGTCCTTGTCTCCAAAACATCCAACAAAATTGGATATGAAAAATACTAATTGGTGGTTATGAAAATATAGGAGACGCCATGGAGTTTTTAGGGTGGCAGAGATGTCGATTATTATAGCGTCAAGGTTGGCTTATTATTTTCTTGGTGGATATCTCGAGTTGTGTTACGTCATCTATGTATTTTTTTTCTTTAGAACGATGATGAACAATTGATTGTTGATGCATTTTGATTTGGTGATCAATATCTCGAGTTGGCTTATCAGTACCTCTTGAAGTTGCTATTGAGCATATTTCTCATCAGCAATAGGTCCCTATTCTTCCAGTTTTGCCTATGTTTGCACTTGAAAGAAATATCTTTCATTTAATCTCAAGGTCTTTGTCTGCAAGGAGCGGGGTGAGTATATATGTTCCAAAACATTAAACAGTCTTTTTTAAATATTGGTTTATAGCTGAATGATTTACATTTATAAAAAATACTCAATGTTATTTGTGTATCAATTCAAACACCTTTTTTTTACATGAAACACTTTTTTTAATAATATGTGTTTGTTATTTCATATGGTAATAAGATTACACCAAAATATTGGGTTAAAATTGTTTTTCACCCTGTCATCCTATACTTCTGAACATCTATATATATCTAGCAGCGACAAGTCAAATATGTTATAAATATCTTTAGTCCTTGTCTCCAAAAATAAAATCTCACAAAATTGGATTGAAGGATACCAATCAGTGGTTTAACTTGTATGATTAGGAAAGTATAGTGGACGCCCTGGAGTTTTTCCGGTGGGGGGAGATGTTGATTATTGCAGCGGCCACCACTACGAGATTGGCGTATCATTTTCTTGGAGGATATCTCAAGTAGTGCTACATCATCTATGTATATCCTGCACTCTTCGCTGCAGAAACCTTGATCCCTTCTGCATGTATCAATTAGTTTCATTTCGCATTAGGATTTAAATGTACATAACTGATGGATAATTAAGTTATACATACCTGTATTTGTTAAGGGGAAGATTCTTGTGACAGAGAAAGCAAGGTGTAGGTGGATGAGATGGAATTTGATTCCGCTGGAAAATGGGATTGGAATGAGTTCGTGTTTTGATTCCATTGAAGCTGTCTCCACTTTCAAGTATCTAGCCATGCCCATGGAGATCTTAGCTTAACTTCAACAAAGAAGGATATATGAGGGAGTTGAGTGATGATGGTGGGGTGAGTGTTAGTTTAAAGTCACATATTATAAGCCCCACAAACAATAATCATAGTTAATAATTACTACCATGTTTACAATATGCTTATACATCTCCTCTTTCATCTGACTTGTTTCTTTTTGCTTTTTTACTTGTCGTTTACTGTTTTTTTTGCTCTTATAGGGTCATCACACGGCTAGAATGCACCATGTGTTTAAACAGTAGAAAATATATATAAATTCAAGATCTAATCCGCGTTATTTATCTTTTACATTCTTTACACTACCTATAAACCACCAACGATATAAATTCAAGATATAATCCATATTATACATTCTTTACACTACCTATAAACCACCAACTCTTAAACTCTAATTTTCACCACCGAGTTCCTATTTTGCATGTGATTATCTTTCTCCATCTATGGCTATATATGGTCTTATGACTTCCCTATATGTTCCTAGTTTACTATTTTACCCATCCATAACCTTAGGTCTGTTATTTGGTCAGTGTCTATGCCTGTCTCTTGAGGCCTAGTGTTTTTTTTTTTTTTTTTGTGCTGGGGGTCTCTCTGTCCTAGGGATAGGGGTAAGGTTTGCCTACATCACACACTCCCAGACTCTACCAGTAGCTAGTTTTGCTATTTAAGGGACTTACTAGGTATGGTTGTTGTTGTTAACCAATAGACACATATGACCTAAAGGAAATCATTAAGGGATCTCGGTGGGTGTCTACACAATTAAGTTTTCCCCCCTTTAGGCAAGCATAAGGTATAAAATAAAATCAAACTGTAATTTTGAATCTTGTCGATAATCTACAATGGATATGTGTGGATAAAAATTAATTCTAAGTTCAGAATCTGTGGGGTAAGAGCATTTTGTGACGGATGATCAATCTGTACATCGTCACAACATCTAAAGATAATTATATTTGATTAAGGTATGCAAAAGTTGTCAAGAAATATCAATTATTGATAGATGATGATGCAATTGAACCAGGCCCGTCAGGATCCAGCTCGCAACCAGATACTATTATGGCCCAGCAAGATGTTCAACGATTTGGTAGACAAACCCGAGTTCCAAGTTGGTTAAGAAATTAGAAGCAAATTCAAGATGAAGATTTCAAGATCAAAATATTTATTACTTTCTTATTCTTAGTTATTTGTTTCCAGTTTTTCTTGTTTTCTAAGTTTAAACTTCCTACAAGTATTTTGGTTTTTTTTAATAAAATTTATTAGAAAAATTGCCCAGATCATCTTTGGGAAATTAATGAAAATGTCATTTGACCAACGTTCTTTACGAAAATGTCACGTTCATGTGTCCGTGGACGGACTCCTCCACATGGGAGGAGTCTGTGCGTCACATTGAAGAGTCCATGAACGAGGAGCTGACACGTGTCCTTTCAAATGTTGAAGAGTCCATCCCCGATGCATCCCACCTCCCCTGACGCATCCCATGCCTTCCCGACGCATCCCATGCCCTCCCCGACGCATCCCATGCCTCCCCGACGCATCCCATGCCTCCCCGACGCATCCCATGCCTCCCCGACACATCCCTTGCATCCGGACACATCCCATGTGGAAGAGTCCGTCCACGGACGCATGAACGTGACATTTTCATAAACACGTTGGTCAAATGACATTTTCGTAAATTTCCCATCATCTTTTCCCTTCTTGTTGTTCTTGGAGATTGACCATCTCTAACTCGGTCGCATCATTGGTGCTTTCGTTCGCTAACACATTGCCACCCCGGAAGGACAACAAAGACGTGATTGCCGCACTCAGTTAGGCACTCGCGAACCAATAGTGTGAAACACCTGGTGGTTCAAAACCCTAACCGACCAGATCTTGGCTTAGGTCGAACAAACCAATCTCATCCTTACAGCCCTTCACAAAACCGAAACCAAACCCGCATCCACATCCCATACAATCAATGAAAACCAACCACGACATCGGAAACTTTTTCTCCCAACCTTTGACAAGTCAAAGCCTTTGGATTGGCTGTTTCAAGCAGATCAATATTTCACCTACTATAATTTTTCGTCGAAAAATCATATTAATATGGTGGCGTTCATGCTTGTTGGTGACGCACTCAGTTGGTACAAGTACCTCTCCAACAATAAACTCCTTACCACTTGGGCCGCTTTTACTCGACAACTTGGGCTTCGCTTCGGACCGACTTCGTATGTGAACCATCAAGCCGCATTATTCAAACTTCAACAAACTACCATAGTTTTCGAGTACGTAACGAATTTTGAACGCTTAAGCAATTGCACCATTGGAATACCACCTGATGTTCTTCTTAATTGCTTCTTATCCAGTCTTCGGAATGATATCACCAGGGGTTTACTATCCTTCAACCACAATCACTACCGGACGCTATTGGGTTAGCCCGGTTGGTTGAAGATTAACTCAAAGACCAATGATTCCGTTTCAAAAACGACCACCTACCGTCCAACCACTTCTATGGTGTCATCAAAGTCCGCCACCCCCGGTGCCGGTTCTCTGTCAAACGCTAACACCACCATAGCTCCTCCTTTTTCCCACGTCGAAACTTCCACCACCTACCCTTCAACCGTTTATCACCAGATGCAATTCAACAACGCAAAGCCACCGGGTTATGCTTCCGTTGCTCGGAAAAATACCACTCCGGACACAAGTGTAATCCACCACAGTTCCACTTGCTCGTTGACTAAGACGACCTCGATACCACCACGCCCTTGATTGATTTTAGTGATGAACCACCCGGCTCCCCACACCCTGCCACCCAACCGTAATTTTTGTCCCTTTCGGCCGCGGCTTTGCATGGTCTCACATCCCCAAAAACCTTGAGAATCACGGGTTATATTATGGGCCATCCAGTTACAATTTTGGTCGATTCGGGGAGCACTCACAACATCATACAACCCGAATTGCTTCCTTCCTCAAGTTATCAATGGACTGTATATGTCCTTTCTCGTTTATGATAGGTAATGGGGATTTTCTACAATGCGCCAGATATTTTCCGCAAGTCAAGGTGGTACTTTCACAACAAAATTTTGACATTATGTTTTATGTCTTACCTATCGAATGGGCGGATGTTGTGCCGGGTGTATCTTGGTTAAGCTCCTTAGGCCGCATCGCATCGGATTTTTCCGTTCCGTCTATATCGTTCACTTTATAAATTCTAGATAGGTTATATGTTATTGCATAGTTCAATTTATATTTTATAAATTCTAGATAGGTTATATCTAATTGCATAGCTCAACTTTTAACACTAAAATTCCCTATATAAATATACCAAACCAACCAACCACTTTATCAATTTTCAAAGGATTCCGTTCAAATTAGAATTCCAAATTCAATTCCAGTTAACCAACGAACCCTAGAGTTTGAAGTTTTTGAATCCTTTAGTATTTCTGACTATTTGATTACTTTCGTTCATCCGCATCATGTTTTTACTATTTCATATCGTAAAACCACTTTCAAATTGTAGCTAGTACAAAATAATGTTTAACTTGTGACGTATTGTATTTTTTAATGCATAATCAGACTCTATCTTGAGAGTTGAGATGATACAAATCATTGATGTTCGTGTTTAGAAGTTGATTTGTTTGTGTAATGCGACAAAAAAAAAAAGTACAGATTACACCAAAAAAAATGGGTTGAAATTGTTTTCACCTGGCCATCCAATACTTATTAACATCTATCTAGCAACTACTAGAATCCAAAAATATGCTACATATATCTTTAGTCTTTGTCAATAAAAGTAACATTCCACAAAACTGGATATGAAAAATACCAATCTGTGGTTATGAAAATATAGGCGAAGCCATGGAGTTTTTCCGGTGGCAAGGGTGCGGATTGTTACATCGGCGTATCATTTTCTTGGTGGATATCTCAAGTTGTGCTACATCATCTATGTATATCTGTCTGCTCCTGCACTCTTCGCTGCAGAAACCTTGATCCCCTCTGCCATGTATGGATTATTAGTTTCATTAATTAATTAACACATTCAGATTTAGAATAAAGAAAGGGTTAGTTAGTTATAGTAGGTTACCTGTACATATAAACCTCTTTGTTAAGGGGAAGATGCTTGTGACAAAGAAAGCAAGATTTGAGAAAGCAAGGTGGAGGTGGATGATGATGAGATAGAATTTGATTCCTTTGGAAAATGGGTTTGGAATGAGTGTGAGTTTTGGTGGTAAGTATCTTCAAACCAACAGCTTTTGATTCCATTGAAACTGTCTCCACTTTGGCCATGGAGGGAGATCTATCTTACTTCTTCTTCAACTTCAAAGAGCTGAGATATGAGGGACTTGAGTGATGGTGCTTGGGTGGGTATTTAAAGCCCCACAGACAATAATTATAATTAATAATCGTTACCATATTTACCATATGCGTATATGTTTTCTCTTTCTTCTGACTCATTTGTTTTTTGTTTTTTTATGTTGACATTTATTGTTTTTTTAACCTTCACACGGCTGGAAAGACACCATGTTTACCATGTGTTTAAACTATGGATAATAAATATATCTTTTTTTTTTGCCACTTAGGTTATAGCCTAGTGATTAAGAGGAATTATCTCTTGTGTGGAGGCCAAGGTTCAATCCTTGGGAGGTGGTAAGTATTTAAGGGAAAATTAGCCGTTCAAAAAAAATAGAGTAAACTTCCGTTTTGCTTCCTGTGGTTTGGTCACTTTAACGGTTTTGCTCCAAACCTTTAAAAATAGCCATTTTGCTCCCTGATGTTTTGATTTTTTTGCCAGTTTGCTCCCCGCCTCTAACTCCATCCAAATTGTTTGTGTTTCCATTTTGCTCCCCGCAGGGAGCAAACTGGCAACAAATTAAACCAAAACATCAGGGAGTAAAATGGTTATTTTTAAAGGTTTGGGGCAAAACCGTTAAAGTGACCAAACCACAGGGAGCAAAACGGAAGTTTACTCAAAAAAATATATATAAATCTTTTTTTTAGGCTGCGAGAGAACTACTCACCAACGAATCAAACGAAATTCAAAAAAAAAAAAAAAAACCCTCTAATTTTCACCGGCTTGAAAATAAAATGATGGTTTCCAAATGTTATACGCATATATCATCAAGGGATTTCGATTCACTTGCATTTTTTTCTTTTAGCAAGCATAACGTAAAAAATAAATTTTGTTGGTGATCTCCAACGGAAATGTGTAGATAAAACTTTTTTAAAGTTTTTCGGTATTTGTGGGGTAAAAGCATTCTTTGAAGGACGGATACAATCAGTCGCAACATCCGAAGCTAAATTTTTCTTAAAATGGTTCGCAAAAGTCACCTTACTCCCCCAACTTCTTTTCACTAGCTGGTATTCACATTTATAAATAAGCGACTTGAAACACGGCAAGATTTTAAGTGGGTCCGACACAACATGTCAACACAACACGAATAAGTATATAAGCCATTGATGATCTACACGGCGTTGATCCGTCACTGTAGTCTCTAAGTACCCACACTGGGATTTTCCAAAGAGTTGTTATTATGATGTATCTCATCTAACACGATTTTAGTGGCTTCAACACACACGTTTCTATCTGATTCCAAAGAAAAGAAAAGAAAAGCATATGAATAAAGTTGATATTACACTATATATTTTAAAATAGTGTATATTATTATATAATGCTTAAACACTTTGGAAAGCAAGATAGAACTTGGAACAGAATTGTTTACTTTATGCGATTATTAGTGAAATGTTCAGAAGAAACGAAAGGACGCGTATGGATTGACGGGTGGGCCGGTTTTATTATTATAATAATACCAAAACGTGGAAGCCGTGATATACACTTTATTATTAATATATTGTTAAATAAATACTTGTAGTTCAAACAGTGCGTAAATATTATAAGGGCCAAACTATCTACACACGAAGTGAGATAGTCACCCTTGAAAGGTGTTTTTTGTCCTTATATGCACACCTTGCAGTGTTGAACTGTGGCCAAAACGCGGCGTTTTGGTCCGGTTAACCAGACAAAGACTGACGGGTGTCTGACAACCAGACCGGGTGTCAGTCTTTTGTCTGGTTGATAGGACCAAAACGCGGCCAAAGCTCGGCGTTTTGGTCCGGTCAACAGACCCGTCAGACACCCGTCAGTCTTTGTCTGGTTAACCGGACCAAAACGCCGCGTTTTGACCACAGTTCGACACTGCAGGGTGTGCATATAAGGACAAAAAACACTTTTTTTGGTGTGTAAATAGGCAAAATGGTGTGTAGATAGGTACACCCTATTATAAACTATATTACGAGTCTGCATGCAGATTCTTATCATTTATGGATTTTAATTATTAAGCTTAAAAATCAACATGGATTCAAATATATTAGAATGTTGAGGAAAAAACAAACACCTCTCTAGCGGGTTTCAGTTGGTATTAGCCCGATTTGTTATAGTATCAATATAATATTGACACTTGATATAGCATCTGAAAAAAAAAAAAAAAAAAAAAAAAGGTTACTAGAAAAACATCTTATATTTAGAACTATATAAAATATTATATTATATTATTATAATAACGAAAAAGTAGGGCTGGCAAATCGTGTCTTAGCAGGTTTAACAGGTATCTGATAACGCGAACAACAAAATTTTTTTAACATGAATACGACTCGTTTAACTACTTTATATCCAATATCTATAAGACAAATGTATATTTTATGCACCTAGAAGGAGAAATAATGGATCATAACTTTCAAATTTTGATTATTTTAAAAAACATAAAAAATCACATGGTTTATTTTTCTGTTATCGTGTCTTAGTAGGTTACCTATTGTCAGCCCTACGAAAAAGGTAACTGCCGTCAATATATACAAAAAAGAAAAAACTAAATTTAAGGTAGTTTTGATAAATTATACAATTAGTTTCGATTAGGTGTAAATTACTACTCGCAACTAAGAAAAAAAAATATTAAGACGTTAAAAATATCATTCTAATAATTATAGAAAACAACTTATGTTGAAAGTTATTAAAGAAAACAGCATAAGCTAAAAATTATTAATAAAATAATAATAAAAATTTTAACTGAATAAAATAAAGAATAATACCATTCATGCAGGAATTTCAGTTCATTAGTGTATATCAAGTTAGCAAAATAAATTAAGGACAACGTCATAATGACTGATATACAAAATACAAGACTTATCGGTAAAATCCAAGCTACATTGCATATCATAAATGTTCACGTTGTTGAACATCGATCATAAACCTAATTACAGGTTAGTACATGTCGGTCTGTTAAAGCATGTGTCACAACCCCGACCTCACCCTGGGCAGGAGCCGTGATGTAGTACCCGTCTTAAATAATCACGATTTTAATAATAAACTAAGCATTTTTACTTGAAAATACGTCCATTCAAAAACTTTTAAAAAGTTATCATTCATACATGTCTAGCATAATCAGTTAACATCCCTACTAGTTTTTAAAACATTCATAATTTAACAATCAGCGTTTTCACGGCACACATTGACTAAGCAAAATATAACATGGCGGAAGCTTCGAAAGTAGTGAGTTCGGTTCTTGGAACTTGCTTGATCTTCATCCGTGTGCATAATTCGATCACCTAAATTCATAAGTTAAATACATGTTAAAACAAGTTTCATGAGTCAAAACAACAAAATTCAAAGAAATTACAACGTTTAAGGGCGTCGCGCTACGCGACGGTTATAAGGGGTGGGCGTCGCCGACGCTAATCCCCATTTTCGACAGAAAGTATGTTCCTTGCTGCTGCAAATGCCCAGCTCCAATATTTTCCGAAAACTCAACTTTAAACATTCATAACTTTCATTCTATTAATCCGTTTTACGTGATTATTTTTCCTACGCGTTCGTAATTTAAATACAAACACGTTTATCATCTTTTTATGCTAAAAAGTTCGGTTTATGGACTGAAAGCCTATAAGTTCCGTTTTTATTTATTCGACCCGTTTAGTTTTGTACTACACTTTTACTACTTACAAGTTATGACCTCTAGACATACTTGCCCATTCCCTGGGCTTGTGATCTTTGGCATATCATTACCATTCCATGGTTTTACGCTCTCATGATCCACAATCGCCAAGTGACGTTCAAGTCACTTTCATATTACCTACTTAATATATGTTTGACCCGTTTGGTTGTTTAATGGAATCCACCATTTTCAATGACAACCAAACATACCTGAACCAATCTTTTAACCCGTTTTAATTATGTAGTGAACTTCATCACTTCTACAAAGGTTACATTTTCTCACAACACTAATTCAAGCAACTAAATTCAATTCAATTTCTATGTAACGAGACCAAGGTTACATACTTGCATAATTCATCGCCATTGATTTCTAACCATAATTACCCATTCCCGGGTTTGTCCATCTTAGCGTATCACTTCCATTCATGGTTTACGCTTTTATAACTCAAATTTAACGAGTGACGTTCAAGTCACTTCGAACACTACCATTTCGACCATTATTTTAACCCGTTCTTTATCTAGTGAGTTACTTCACTTTATTTACATTCCAAACATGACTAATTAAACAATATTATCAATAAACGTATCTAACCAACTATTTATTTTGACCCGTTTGGTTTGTCGAGTGAATTCCATCACTTCTTAGACTTACCAAATGATTACAATTTCACTATTTCAACATCATACATATTCCAACTATTTGTTTTGACCCGTTTGGTTTGTCGAGTGAATTCCATCAGTTCTTAGACTTACCAAACACAACTATTTTCGCTATAACAACATTAAACATATCTACAACTAGGCTTGTCTACATAAATGTAAAGAGACGACAAGTCGCGTACCTTTCAAAGCATATCCTTCAAGCGCGCGTCCGCTCCGACCTGACCGCTTGAAGATTCAACCACCGTGCCTATAGAGTTCAACCAACACCGTGTTTAGAACTCATATCATTTCATATTACACGCAATTTGCCATATTATTCAATTACGCGTTTCATTCGTAATTTTCGATACATTAGCATTCGTTTAGGCATTTAATCAAACACCTTGTGGGCATTATTTTTATTCTTCTTCTATCTAGTCCATATTTAACTTTTAACCAAGTTTTAAATCATTAAACTTCAAGTCATTATGGCTAGCATTCATAAACAATATCAAGACTTGTATCATAATCATCAATTCTACACTATTTCAACATTGAAATTCAGTGTTCATCACATAATTACAACACCCACTTAACGCATGTATGGGTAATTATCAATTTCATAATTTTCATCACTAGTTTAACAAGTTATTGACTAGGGTTTACTCCTAGACATGTTTTCATTACTAACTTCATCTAAATAACAATCTTTCAAGCTCAATTTTTTATTTCAAGTTTTCATCTAGAATTCAAGATGTAACAAAAAGATGAAATTCAACATACCTTGTGATCCCTTCACTTAGGTGATTACTAATTTGAGCTCGGTTTTCGATTCAGACTTGATTTGGTTGATTTTGTGAGTTAGGGTTGAACTTTTGAGAGCCCTTTCTTGGCTTTGTGGATCGCACGACCAGAACACACACTTAGGTGTGTGTTTTGGTGTTTGGTTTTTAATTTAATTAAAACCTTTTCACTTTTGCCAAGTTTAGCCCCTCTACAATTCAATTATTTTTATAACGGGTGTTTTAACCTTGTTTTCTTATTAATTCAAGGCTTATGATTAACTAGGTTATTTATTCCTAATTACTTTATCGTGACCATAACCGACTTTTAATTTATAATATAAAATTTATATTTTTGGGGTGTTACACGTGAGCAGATACAACTGGTACCGATGTTTATTAAAATTATCGCAGTGGAAAACTTATCAAGACCGGGTGTCAGGAAAAATACGTTTTATTCAGGTTTACATAACCACTTTTTTTAACCTTGAGTGCTTCATAGCATTTTTTCTTCTCTTCACAGTAAGTCACCTGAAACGCGTTTTAAAAACATTTGGTGAGCGAAAAATACTGGTGAGTTCATTCAGTTGTACAAAAACACAAAGTTATAGTTACATCATTAAGAGTTTTTACATTTGTTTATATCTTTCAACTACTTAAATCAATATTTGTCACCTATCCAACTAGGTGGCCATAGTCATATTACTATTGGCTAACTTTCGTTCAATAGCAACGCTGGACTTGTAGCGTATACAAAACCCTACATACCGGCTGTAATTTCAGAATACAAAAACATAATAACTGTAAGTACAACTAGAAAACATTAAGGGTTTTGAAAGCAGTTGATAAAAAAAAAGAGAATGACTCACATTGCAGATTTAGGGTTTCGGCAATTGACTTCTGGTCTAAGTCTGGATTTCCTAATTAAACACACAATGCAACATGTATTAGTGTATTAACCCAATTCAACTTTAACGATAATCACGATATCCAAACCACAACGTGATGACAAAGTATAGCCGTATGCAGGCATCACTTAAACATCCGTTGATTTGGTTTTAGATCGATCGGACAGGGTATCGTACCAGTGATTCGAGTTAGTACGCTGATTAGGGGCGGAGTTTTGGGGTTTAGGGGCTCCGGTACTAGAACAGAAATTCGAGAGAGAAAGAAGTATCGATTTGTGATCGAACTGGTGCAACTGAACCTCTCCCAAACCTGGCCTTATATAGCCCAGGCAGGCTTCTCCCGCGCGTCGCGGGAGAAGACAGTGTATCTTCCGCGTGTCGCTTGGAGGGTCAGCCTAGCTTAGACCTGCCATGTGTCCAGCATAAGTCTGACATGTGGCGCTTCGATGTGACACGTGTCCTTGGGCGCCTTTTCGCCCAATCGTGCATTTTTCTTGATTTTCGTGTCGGTTCTTATCGTGTATACTCGGGTCTTGATCCTAAATGGGTTGGCTTTTAATTGCGAGTCTAATAAAGGTACTTTTGTGCGGGTTGGTTCATCAACCGTCAAGTTTTAAAGTTTCGTCGCGCACACTTCTGGTTTTGTTTATGGGTCTTTTCGAGGGTTGTTACACAACTTGTGCTTCTTTCTTGATCTTTATGGCATGTCACTGCTGCTGCAACTGCTAGCCAAATTAGCCTGTGGTGGCCAGCCCTTCGATACATACTGCTCTTTTATTTACGTGTAGTTCACCTTCTTCCAGCCTTTCATTAGCATCATCGAAGATCCTCTTTGCTTGTGCGTTAGTTGATGACGTTTCTCCAACATGTTTCAAAAATTTAGTATGTTATGTATTTGACTCTTAGAAGATAGATGTATTAGGGATAATACCAAAGATATCCAAGATTCAAATACTATATAGTATCATTCTCATGTTTGTTATATACTTATATCCCCATTATTGTTGGCATTGTTTGTTTAGTTATAGCTTAGTTATCAGTTGTTATGTTCTTGTATAAATGTACACCTCAATTTATCAATACAATTACGTTTCACATTACTTTTACAATAATTGATAGTTCATCAACGATGGTTTTGATAGTTTGCATGTAGTTTTTGACATATTGACTTTGAGCCTTGGAAAATTGTTTCAACCTATGTGGGAGTTATTTTATGTGTTCTCTTGAAGTGGATGCATAGGTAGTGGAAAGAATTTTCAATTCTTCAGTGGAGATTTGAGATGAAGCATTTGTGATTAAATGGACGATTAGTGGCCAAAGGCTTCAATCAACATCCCAGCATTGACTATGTTGAAACCTTTAGCCCGGTTGTCAAACCTGCCACCCTTTGCCTTATTCTATCCCTAGTTTCCCACAACTAGACCCTTTTATTAACTTGACATTTATAATGCCTTTTACAATGTACACATTACAAAGATTTTTACATAGCTCAACCCCTAGATTTATTGATCCCTCTCATCCTTCTCCTGTTTGTAAACTTCACAAAGCAATTTATGGTCTCCACCAAGCCTCTTGCGGTTGGTGTAATAAACTTAAAACATATCTTCTCTTTTAAGGGTTCCGCCCTACATTTCTCGTTGTCCATTCATACTACTGTGTCCTCTCCATTTTTCTACCTTCACGGGCCCTTTTGTTCCTCTCATCACCACCTTCATCACTTTCTTTCTACAAAATCATCCCTCAAAGACCTTGGCCCTTTCTTACTTTCTAGGTGTTAAAGTCCTCCCACACTCTCGCGGTCCCTTTCTTTCCCAAACTAAATATATCCAAGACAACCTTTCTCAAGCCTAAATGATGGTCAGAAGTTGATATCCACATCGACCAGTTGCTCATAACCACTTACATCACTTGGTGGTAATTATGTACCCTCACCCACACATTGTCGCGCCCTAGTCGGGGCCTTACAATACTTGTCCCCAACCCACCCAGATGTTGCATTCACTATCAACAAGCTATCTAAATTTATGCATGCTCCCTCTACTACTCACTTGACTGCCCTTAAATGGCTACTATGGTATTCGTATGGATGTTTTCATCATGGCATATAGCTTCAACATAACTCATCGCTACGTCTTTATGCTTCCACCAATGTTGATTGGGTAGGTGATAAGGACACATATTGAAGCACGATTGGTTATATTGTATATCTTGGATCTAATCATATCTTATGGAGCTCCATGAGCCAAACCACCATATTATGATCCTCCACCTAATGTTAAATTTTGAGTTGTGGCATCCACCATTATTGTGGTTCAATGGCTCACATCGCTTCTATTTGAACTTGGTTTTACATAGGCTATTCCACCTACGATTTATTGTGACAACCTAAGTGCAACACACTATTCTGCCAACTTGATCTTTCATACTCACATGAAACACCTCGCTTTGGATTTTCACTTTGTTCGTGAGAAAGTTCATGTCAGATTCACATATATTGTTAGAGATGACCAACTCGTTGATATTCTTACCAACCGTTGTTGCACCCTAAGTTCCATCTCTAACTTACCAAGATTAGACTTTTCTCTTAGATAGCCCATCTTGAGGGGACATATTTAGGATAATACCAAAGATATCCAAGATTAAATTATATTTAGTATTATCCTATTGTTTGTCATATCGGCATTTGATTGTTTAGTTATACCTTAATTATTAGTCGTTTTGTTCCTATATAAATGCAAGTCTCAATTTATCAATATAATTATGTTTTACCTTTGTTCTTTTTCTTCTCAATTAAATTTTCTTCTCAAATGATTCTCTCCATAGGTTGAAGATCCTGTACATTAATTCAAAAGTGTGAGAAGTGTGAGAAATATTGTGGAGATGGCATGTGTCCTCAATCTAAATTAATTCAAAAGGGTAAACAAGTAATTTTCTTATTGATTTAATTAATTGATAACCTTCCATAACTGCCACTCTTAATTATAGGAATACGAATTAAGAATTAATCTACGAATTTGTGTCATCTCGTTCAGAACTGTATAGTGTTATATATTTTTATATAGTGTTACGTTGTGTTATGTAGTGTTATATAGTGTTACATAGTGTTATATGGTGTTATATAGTGTTTTTTGTGTTATATAGTGTTATATGATGGATGTATAGTGTTATATAGTGTTATATGATGTTATATGATATTATATGGTGTTATATAGTGTTATTTAGAGTTATATAGTGTTATATTTTTCTGATAGCATGTCTATGATAGATGTATAGTGTTATATATTGTTATATAATGTTATATAGTGTTACATAGTGTTATATGGTATTATATGGTGTTACATAGTGTTATACGGTGTTAGTGGAAGGTTCAAATGAGAAGAAATTTTTTGTAAGAAGAAAAAAGAATAATTTTCAACCAATAAGAATGTTTCATTTTACTTCATTTAATATTTGCATTTAATTTTAATGTAAGGGTATATTTGTAAAGTTACATAGATCATTAATATCTAGTCTTCCTTTTTAATAATTAACTATATTAAATTTGTAACTTATTTTCAAAAAATATATATTTTTTCAAAAATTAAAAAAAAATAATATAGAGTGTAGGATAAATTACTAGGTGTGTAGGATAAATTACGGGTTGTGTAGGATAAATTTATGCATGTGTTGGATAATTTTCGAAATGTGTAGGATAACTTTTTATGTGTGTAGGCAATGGAAATTAGTGTAGAGAATAATAGTCTTTATGAGTAATTAATTACTTAATAATTGTAATAAATGAGATTATAGAATAACTCCTTAATAGTTTACAATTGTACCCTTTGTTCTTTTTCTTCTCAACTAAATTTTGTTCTCAAATGAACCTCCCCCTACGGTGTTATATAGTGTTATATGATGAATTTATAGTGTTATATATTTCTTTTAGCAGTCACATATTTCTGGAATCTTTAGAATGTCCGAATTTTAGAATAAGTTTAAAATTCAATCGCTAGAATTTAGGAGTGAATCGCTAGAATTTAGGAGATGTTACCTAATTTGAAACATATACAAAGACACTATTACCCCTACAATTTTCAAATCAGTCCAAATAATTAAAACACAATTTATAATTTGGTCCATATTAATCTCAATCATTAGATCAAAGATCTAATGGTTTAAAACACTTTTCATACTTCTCACACTTTTGAATTAATGTACACTATCCCTACCCTCTCCCCATATATATATATAGGGAGGAGCTCATGCGAGAACCACCCTTATTGTGAGAACCGCGAGAACCAATGTGAACACAACCTAAAATAGCTAAAAAAAACCTAACCCCCACCCCCCCCCCTCCCAAAAAAAAAAACCTAACCCCCCCCCCCCCCAAAAAAAAAACCTAAACCCCCCTCCCCCCTCCCCCACCCCCCAAAAACCTAAACCCACCACCCACCCCCCCCCCCCCACCCCCCAAACTAAAATGCTAAAAACTAAACCCCAAAAAAACCTAAAAAAATCTAAAAAAAATCAAAAAAAAAATCTAAATTTTTTTTTAATATTTTTTATGCTCAAATCGCTACTTTTAAAAAATTTTTGTGTGATTTTTAGCTATTTTTAGGCATTTTTGGTTGTGTTCACATTGGTTCTCGCGGTTCTCGCAATAAGAGGTGGTTCTCGTATGATCTTCTCCCTATATATATATGGGGAAAGGGAGAACGGGTGGAAGTGTGAGAACGGTGAGAACGCTTATGGATCGTCCGATCAAAACAATCTATGGACAACATGGCGCGGTGGCGTTTTCGTAAATAACATCAATTTTATTACGTGGATGCGCTTCTTTAAGGGTAAAAAGGGTAAAACATCATTCTTCACATAAAACTCCGTTGAAATATAAAACGCCAAATAAATACAAAACGCCAATTTTATTACTGCGTACTTTTTTTCTGTTTTTTATTTAAGCTCTCAGGCTACAAAAACGCCACAAAATGTGAAACGCCATAATATATAATGCCAAGCCTTACATCTGGATAAATGTTAATTACATTTTTTGTTATAAAAATAATATCCCGCCTAAACTACGCGCAAAAAAAATTCCTATAAATAGAAACGTCGCACCACATTCTTTATCACACCAAAAAAACACACAAAAAACACAGTGGTTCCTAAAAAAATACAACTCAAAGTAAAACGCCAAAAAATACAACGATGGCAAACATCTTTTCTTTGATACTCAGTAATGTTCTGCATGAAGTTTCGCTGAATGATTTGTTACGTAAGTGCTGTAAGATTTTGCTGCATGAGATGGACAAAATTCAAAAAAGAGGGACTGATGACACCCATATGTCATTCTGTCATCTTTGTTCTTGAAGAAGGTTTGGATGATTAGAAGAGACCTATATCAGTGTAAATGCTACTTTGGCCTCGATGATTATAATGAAGACGACGGCCAGATAGCATCCACCCACACAGGGTCGATCTATGTCTCCAACATCCACAAAGACACTTCAATACATGAACAAAGAAAATAAACCACGCCAAACCCAAAAACGCCATTTATTTGTGACAGTTCTTGTAGTTTTAAAAGAAAAAAGAGACTGATGACACTGAAGATTTAGATCATAAATTGCTTCTATTTGTTTTTTTAATTATCTTTATTTGTTGTTTGTTTTGTAATTTCAGCTAATAAACAACAAAAGTACATTAATACTATAATGAAAAAATATAATAAAATGCCAAAACGAGCAAATGTTTGTAAAACGTCATCATGCCATAAAAACGCCCAAAAAAACTACCAAACTATAATAAAATTACTTTGAACAAGTACTATTATAAAAAAAAGCTTAAAACAATGTGCAAAGAAAATAAAACAAAAACGTCCCATCGTTATCTAAACGCCATCGGAAAACAAAACGCCATAATTACAGCCGTCAAGATTAGACGTGTTACACCATAAAAACAGTTGAGTCTAAAAACAAAACACGGTAACTGCAAAAAACAGTAAAATGAAACGACGTAAAACATAATTACTAACATTTATTATATTGAAAGCCAAATACTTGGGGAATTTAATTTATTTATCTTTTTTAAAACGCCATAATTACCTGTCATGGGCGGGGAAAAAAGTCAATATAAAAGAAGACCATGAGAACACAAGCTCAAACACGCCAAAAACATTGACTAAAAACGCCACATATTGTTCAAAACGCCAAAAACTTTAAAGTCATCATTGGTATGAATGAAGGGGTTCAGGGGGATATCCTGGCCCTTAGGGTTCCAATGTCCAATAATTGTGAAAGAACTCGAACTTTAATAAAAAGACTGAAGAGAAAATTTCCGGCAGAAGATGATGATGAAGATGATGATGATATTAACGATACTCCTCTACCAACACTTAGCAGTTGGGTGATGCATGAGGAAGAATGAACGCTTGAAGTGACTTATAAAAACGGGGTGCAATATTCATTGCCAATGGAGGAAATGTTGAAGACAGGGTTGCTATCTATCATTGAATAACTCTGTGATATAGTACCTTCGAACGATCCAAAATCCAAGGATGCAATGATATTCAAGAATAGGCTCCAGCAAAGAAGAGGCGAGCTAATGGCGTTATACGCCAATCTAAAATTTGATGATGATGAATCTGAAGAAAGTGATAAACAAAGCGATGGGTACATCTCTGATGTAATCCCATCCACGGAAGACTATTAGTTTATTTTGATTTCGTATTATTGTAATTTTATAAAATATTAATCTATGGTAATCAATTATTAACAAAAAGACTCAGAACGCCAAAAAAATGACATGGAAAAAGTCATAACGCAAAAAAATTAACTATGTGACACAAAAAGAATTAATTTAACGAGAAGAAATCTGAGAAAAACAGTAAAACAGTAAAACGCCAAGTAAATTAATGATTCTAGATAACGCCAAAATTATCTTGCACGCCAAAAATGAAGCAGCATGTCAAACGTGAAAATCGGGAAAGGAGAAGAATACTAAAAAGACAAAAAAAACCCCTCGGACCCTGATCATGTCCCGCGCCACGTGTTGGGACAGGATGCGTTCTCACCGTTCTCACACTTTTGGGCGTTTTCTCCTGATGCCGTTTCTATATATATATAATTTGGCATGTCTTAATACACTCAATGATTTAGTTAATTTGGAAAACAAGCATTACGTTTGTCTTTAGAAAAGTTGTGTGCTCCTCATTGAAGACGATGGATGAGATCAAATTTTCTTTGTTTAATTGCATCAAATATAAGACTAAGGGGCTGTTTGGTAGCCTCTGAATGGTCATTAAAAGACTACCTCTTAATAGAACCATTAAGAATTTTACCAATGAGAAGGTAGAAAAATGTGACATGTGATGATTTACCATTTAGAGGTTACCTCTTATTCATTCAGAGGTTTTAAACCATTAAGAGGTAGCATCTGAATGGTCATTAAGAGGCTACCAAACAGCCCCTAAGATGTTTAAGTTGTCATGGTTAGACTGGTGCGATTCTCGGCATTAACTTTACTAACGTCTTGTTAGTGTTTTGTTTTATTTGATGCGGTTGTGGTTATAAAAAATCAACATATTACATATAAGTTTTATTATAATAAGATATCATGTTGTGAAAAGTTGAATGAAGCATTAGGTTTGAAAGGAAAGAGAAACGATTCATCATACAGTTCTCTGATAGGAGAAGGGTGAAGGTAAGGACAATCAAAGTCATCATTGGTATGAATGAAGGGGTTCAGAGGGATATCCTGGCCCTTGGGGTTCCAATGTCCAATGATTGTGAAAGAACTCGAACTGTAATAAAAAGACTGAAGAGAAAATTTCCGGCAGAAGATGATGATGAAGATGATGATGATATTAACGATACTACTCTACCAACACTTAGCAGTTGGGTGATGCATGAGGAAGAATGAACGCTTGAAGTGACTTATAAAAACGGGGTGCAATATTCATTGCCAATGGAGGAAATGTTGAAGACAGGGTTGCTATCTATCATTGAATAACTCTGTGATATAGCACCTTCGAACGATCCAAAATCCAAGGATGCAATGATATTCAAGAGTAGGCTCCAGCAAAGAAGAGACGAGCTAATGGCGTTATACGCCAATCTAAAATTTGATGATGATGAATCTGAAGAAAATGATAAACAAAGCGATTGGTACATCTCTGATGTAATCCCATCCACGGAAGACTATTAGTTTATTTTGATTTCGTATTATTGTAATTTTATAAAATATTAATCTATGGTAATCAATTATTAACAAAAAGACTCAGAACGCCAAAAAAATGACATGGAAAAAGTCATAACGCCAAAAAAATTAACTATGTGACATAAAAAGAATTAATTTAACGAGAAGAAATCTGAGAAAAACAGTAAAACAGTAAAACGCCAAGTAAATTAATGATTCTAGATAACACCAAAATTATCTTGCACGCCAAAAATGAAGCAGCATGTCAAACGCGAAAATCGGGAAAGGAGAAGAATACTAAAATGACAAAAAAACCCCTCGGACCCTGATCATGTCCCGCGCCACGTGTTGGGACAGGATGCGTTCTCACCGTTCTCACACTTTTGAGCGTTTTCTCCTGATCTCGTTTCTATATATATATAATTTGGCATGTCTTAATACACTCAATGATTTAGTTAATTTGGAAAACAAGCATTAGGTTTGTCTTTAGAAAAGTTGTGTGCTCCTCATTGAAGACGATGGATGAGATCAAATTTTCTTTGTTTAATTGCATCAAATATAAGAATAATAAGATGTTTAAGTTGTCATGGTTACTGGTTAGACTGGTGCGATTCTCGGCATTAACTTTACTAACGTCTTGTTAGTGTTTTGTTTTATTTGATGCGGTTGTGGTTATAAAAATCAATATATTACATATAAGTTTTATTATAATGGGGTAAGATCAAATAAAAAGTTAATTTTTCCTAAGTAGGATGAGAAGGAATCTTAACCATTCATTTTTCAAATCAATGGTTAAGATGAAAGGGTATGAGAAAGGAGGAGTGCAAGAGTATCTTGGGAAAATCTTATTTATGAACTTTCTCTCTCCACATGCATATTCCACCCCCATTTTTTAAACATTCATAACTTTTTTATACGACATTATTTTTTCATAAAAATTTCACCGTAAAATCGAGCGTCTTTTTATCTTTAATTTGAGTACCATATTGCTATATAAAATATGAAGACTAAAAAAACACACTTAAATGTGTTGTATTTCTATGTTGTATAACATTTTTTTGTGCTGAATTTTTGTACTATATTTTGTGCTAAATTTTTGTCTTAAATTTTTTTCCTCAATTTTTTGTGCTGGATTTTTTTTGTACTATATTTTTTTGCTGAATTTTTTCGTGCTATATTTTTTTGTACTAGATTTTTTTGTGCTATATTTTTTTGCTACATTTTTTGTGCTATATTTTTTGTACTAGATATTTTGTGCTAGATTTTTTGTGCTAAATTTTTTTGTACTAGATTTTTTTTGTTGTATTTAAAAAAACAAAAGAGGTGCCACATGTCATTTTCACTCCTATTTATAAGGACCAAAATGCCATTCATTCCTACTTATTAGGAGTGTCACATGTCATCATCACAATCCTTCTTAGGCTACTTAAGCAAAATCCACTTTTTAGTGGATCGTTCCCCTTATTATAATAAGTTATCATGTTGTGAAAAGTTGAATGAAGCATTAGTAATACAATAAATATGTGGGGTTGAAGGGTTACATCAAGATGTTGAAAGGTTCGCACAATGTTACGTGGCCAAAGTCTGATAACAAGATAACATGTTGATGAGCTGTATGAAAATAACAATTTAATTATTTTGTTATGTTTTAAATTATTAATAATAACCTTTATAAAGCATCTTTAAGGATATTTATTGATTTTTTTTTTCCTTTTTGACTAGATCCCAATCTCATGTAGTTACGATGAGGAACACATTTCTAACACACCTTGATGACAAGCCTTTTGGTAGGTATTTATTGAAATCACATAAAAAACAATTTAGCGGTTTAAGATTTTGCAAATACTAAATAACAATGAGTTAGCTATTCCAGTTTCGGTTGGGTGATAGAGACTCTTGTTAATCCTGATATGAAGTAGATTAGAATTAACTTGATATAATTTAAAAGTATGGATATTGCCGTTGAATAATAAACCAAAAAACAATTGAGTTCATCTTTAATGAGTAGTTATTTAATGGAGAAGATCTTGTGATAAATGGCTACCTATTCAAGAACAATAATGAAAAAAAAACACCCTTCTCAAACTAAGTCATAGAGAGACGAGATGATAAGTTGAAATTTTGACGATGAGATATGAATTAATATGAGTGATCACGTTATGAATATAAAATGGTTTCTGACTGATGCGATCTTGGTTTAAAATAGCGCGAGGCGCTCCGGTTCTAAACACTTTTAGCGAGGCGAGAACTTCACATATGTGAGGTACTCGAAATAAAAAATATATAAAAAAACATTTATACACATCGATATGACATATTCAACTTGTTAATCAATAATAAACACAAAAACATGATTATAAAACACACTTAAACACATAGTTAAAACATACATTGAAGTCGAAACACACTTAAAACATAAACATAAAAAATAGTCTTTAATCAATAATCGATGCAGAAGAGTAAGGAGCCGGCTGAACATAAGAGGTCGCAATGTTTTTTTTTAGGGTAAAGTACCCAAACTGACGTGATTAAAAGCTGTTAGGCCCCTTGTGAAACCCTATTGGAGTTGATTAATAATAATATTGGGCCGAAACATAACCCAAATCTGACTTGATTGGGCCTGAGGCGTCGCCTCACACACCTAGCGGTTTAAAGCATCGCCTCGAAACGCTTCACATAAAATAACGCTTCAGGGTAAAAAAAGAATTTTTTTTTCCTAACGCCTCGAGCGCTTCACGTTTTAAGCTCGCTTTTTTAAACCAAGAATGCGATTAATTTTTATGAAAATTTCAAATTCTGTGAACTAGGATTAGATTCAAGCTGATCATAGACCAATCAATCAAAAGGCTTGAGCTACATGTTTCATAAAAAAAACGTCCTTTTTGTAAAAAAAAAATAAAATTATATATGATGACGTGGGTAGCTCAAGCTTAAAAAACTAACTATAAATGCAATGCAGCCTAAAAGGTTAAAAGGTTGACCAGCTGTTGTGAACAGCAAAAAACATGGGACAGGGTCACGTCCCATCACACTTTATGTGTGAGTTCTCCCACTCAGCCGCAAAAGAGCATGTGGGAGGAAACACTCTTTTGCCCGCAGGTCCAAAGCCTTCAACCCTCCAAAAAGGTCAACCCCCTCACCGCATACACGGATCGCTAAGTCAAAGGTTTCCTCTCTTAGCACATTCCTTCTCTATAAATGACCACACTTGGTCATTCAGCCAAACATTCCGAAATCTCACTCTCTTTCTAGAACTTGTACTTTATATGTTGTATTCTTCACTTATCAAAACACAATCACATTGCATGTATCACTTCGGGATTGAATCTTTTTCAATCCTGAGTTCAAAGCAATTGATAGAAGAGTGATCCGACCCTACGTATTACATACGTAGGGGGACCCCGCGACCTGCGTTAGGCAAATCAAGACTTTTGAACCCTTTTGCCTAACCAGTCTAAACACTAACCTTGGTCTCACATTTGTTGTAGCAACAGTATAGATAAAAACCGACTTGCAAGAAACTAGCCGCGAGAAAACAGAACACAAAACACGTCCTTTTAATGTTGCTAGCAGGAAGGTCCCTTACAAAATTAATTGGACATGTAAAAAAGGATTACAAGTAAAGCTGGATAAGCTCATCGCTAACCACAGACGGTGTCAACACACCCAGATCTGTGAAAAGCAGGGTTAAATATTGAGGTGGGGTGTAATCCCGTGCCGATGTTTCCACCTCAACCTTTGATGGTATCGGTACACCGAAATCAATTGGCCGTGCGGCTGGCACCATGTCCTTTTGATCCAACGGATACAAACGAGCAAACTGCAATGCAGTTCTAAACATCAATAACTATTTTAAGGTTGGTTTTTAATGTGATGATAATAATAATAGCAATACCTTGTAGCTCTCGGCTGCAACATAAACAGGTTTGTCCATGGTTTTAGCCACTAAAGCAATCTGATAAGTTCCCATCATGTTAATGATGCCTCCACTTTCAACAACTCCATCTGCCCCAACAAATACCATGTCCACTTCATCCATACTGTATGCTACTGCTGAATCGATCAACAGTTTCACAGGTACGTCCACCTTTGCCAGCTCATTGGCAAATCGTAATCCTGTCCTATCTGGCCGCCCCTCTGCATTTGCATTTCACTTTCAAATTTTACAACTATCATCACGATTTTATTCACAAGACCAAATGGACCTTCTTACTTTCGTTAACCAAAATAAGATGTTCGAAAACAGACCTGTGCAGAGAACTCGAAAGACTTTCCTACTTTCTGCTGCGGTCTTCAAAATTTCAAGAACCACTCTTG
This sequence comes from Helianthus tuberosus, assembly GCA_030545235.1. NCBI lineage: Eukaryota > Viridiplantae > Streptophyta > Magnoliopsida > Asterales > Asteraceae > Helianthus > Helianthus tuberosus. The sequence continues at coordinate 223,259,440 of CM060369.1, forward strand.
AAAAACCGTGCACCAGGATTGTACAACCGTTGAAGATAAAATCTTGACCTAGCATTGCGATGATCTTCCGAGCCTAAAAAAGTAAATCTTGACTATAAACTTTTTTGTGCCAGGTATTTAGATACATACCTTGATTCATATAAAAAGTACAAACCTTATAAGAAATCTCCCCAAATTTCTCTGCACGTTCAAGGAAGCGAGACTTGGCTGAATTAAAATCCTCATATTCAAAAGCTGATGTTCTTGTTATGTAACGCATAAAAAGATCACAGCCAGCTGTCAATGAGATTGATGTTCTGTCCCATGACTGGAAATGTAAATATTTAAAAGTCAAAAAGTTTCTCAAATGGAGATAGACCCAAGTCACAATCTTCATCATTTATCACAGATATGCAGGATAAAGTACAGATAAAGAGACGAACCACATTAACAATTGTTAAGATGAAGAAAAAGAATAACACGAGAATGCACGGTGCAAAGTACTGAACTTAAAGTGCAGCGCCTTATGACCTAGCATTCAACTTTTTTTAATCAACTTGATGGATCAAACTAATCAGGTAAACCCCACATCAGCAGCAGTAGAAGAGATGATGGGTTCTTAAAAAATGTTTGGCCTCAAATGCCACCGTTGCGTTTGAGGAGCTAGGACAGTTGATGAGAACTCTACACTAGGAAAACCAAAACCAAAACCAAAACCGTACGCTCAAGGAGGCGGGCAAAGCAAACAATATCAGTTGGTATGTATGAGGAATCGAGAGTTACAAAGGTTTTACATCTCACTTCAATTGTTTGTTATATCAAAGCCTTTGTAGATTGTATCGCTACCAGTTTTAAATTTTTTAATTGTTGCTCTTTTTAATTTAAAAAAACAAACTTACACAGGTTTAATTGTATTGTCCGGTAGTAACTTATATGGTTGTTTCACCTACAGTGCAGTGCAGGATACCTCTGCGCTAATAATAAGCTAATGTAACAGCCCAAGCAAACCGTGCCAAGATATTGTCCGCTTTGCCCCCGATGGGTTGCCCATCCAGAAACTCACGGTTTTGTTTCCCACCAGACGAGTTGCTCGCCCAGGCAAAACGCGTCTTGGTAGAGAAGGTTTCCGCCCCCCATAAGGAAAGCTTCATTCTCCTTTCTCAACCGATGTAGGACTTACAGCTAACCTATGGAGAATAAGAATTATGTCCCCAAAAAAGCATATAGATTTCTCAGCAGCATATAGTTGGACAAAACTACTACCAGAATGCCTACCGAGGACTATATAAATAAAGGCAATTTAGAAATTACAACAAAACAAGCTTTCTGTAACTCAACTAAAAGCTTCTGAAATGGTAAGCACAAACCTTGAGAGAATCAGAAGCCGACTTGAGTTCGCTTTGAAGCTCGGCAATGGTATTAGCCTCACTAGACCTAATAACAGAAGCCAAAGCCCTAATAGCCGCCACAGCTTCAGCCAAATCAGGTTGTTTCCTCCAGTTATTAAACTCCTCAATCACACTAAACGGCTTTTCAGAGGCGCTAGACTTGAGCGAGGTGTCCGAATCGGATGGCTGATCGCGGCCAACAGCGGCTTGAGCCTGGGCGAGCCAGTCGCTGGTGACGACGCCGTGGTGAGCCGCTCTTGTTTGATAGTAAGCGGATATGTTGTTGATAGGGTTAGGGTTTGGGTTAGGGTTGGTGTCAGCCATGTGGGATGACGGCGGAGTGAGAAGACGGCTTTCGGGGTTAGGAACGGTGTCGTTTTGGAGAGGATTGTCGTTCCTGTCGAGAATGAAAGAAGCAGATCGCCACCACATTTATTTTTCGAAAAGACGGCCAAATGAAAACGATATTCTAACGCTTTTACAAGATTCCGGTGAATACTCTTGTTAGTGTCTTAATAGGCTTTCTAAGTGTTGTTAGGGTCTAGGAGTGTTTATGGGTCGGTTTTACGTCGAATCAGGGGTAAGTTGGATATTGGAACTTTCAATTAATTGGTTCGGTTTTGGTTTTGATTTTTTTCCTTTTGTTGGTTGCATGTAGACGGTTAGGTTATAATTCGATGAACGTCTATTGGGCCTAATTCGGTTTGGGCTTGACGACAGGGGCGCAACTTTCAAGGGACCGGGGAGCGCCCAACCCTCCGAACTTTTCGCTCAGTATTGTTATGTATGTACGTTTCGTATACAATTTTTTAGGTATATACGTTTTCGACCCCTGGTTTTATAAAAAGAATTACTTATACAGAATTTTTTGGTCTGTGACTTCCGACCCCCCGGTGGAACTTTTCAAGCTTCGCCACTGCTTGACGAAGTTGGACTAAATTATTGTTGATCTATAATTGAGCAAATCTATATTACCTGCTAACAGGCCTGGTGATAAGTAGGGGCAGGTAGGGCAATGGACCCAGGCCCAAAGTTGTTGAGGGCCCAGAGTTTTTTTAAAAAATCCACAGACTATATGTTTTTGTTATTGGGCCCTTAACTATTAACCTAATTATTATAATCTGCCTTCATTTGTGATTGACGTCAATACGTGATGAGCGGGAATCTGGAATAGAATACGAAGCGACGACAGATAACAGGCAGCGCACACACAAAAGCAATCGGAATTCAAAGATTCAAATCTGGTCGGTTCACTGTTCTGTTCGCTGTTCAGCAATCAGCAACGACGCGGCCACGAATCAGTGATTCGGAATCACGTTACAGGTCTGTTCACACTTCACAGTGACGATTTTGTATGAATGTATGATTCTGAATTCTGAATTTCTGATTTATTGTCTATTTGTGTGATTCTATTAAGGGTTAACTTATGATTCTGAATCTGGATTTTGATTATTTAAGTATGAATTCTTGGTCGGTTCTGTATGATTCTGGTTAGAAGTTTATGGTTGTAAATTGTTCAAGTGTGATTATAAGTAATCGCTTTGTGCTCAAGTGTGATTCGGGTTGTAATCGCTTTGTGTTCATGTGTGATTCGGGTCGTAATTTACTAATAGGGTTAGGATCGTTCGGTAATGTAGGTAAATTTAGATCATTTTGGTACAATACTTTTATTTTGATGATTGTTTTAACAATTAGTGTCATATTATAGTTTTTTTTATATATGATTATTGTGTTTAAATTATATGGGCCCGATTTATTTTTAGTGGCTCCAGGCCCAAAACGTTTCGAGATTTCTCGGAGACGGCACTGCCTGCTAAATAAGGATCTTGAAGGGAAAGAATCTTGCTTGGACGAAAATAGTTGGATTTGGAAATCTTAAGGACCTAGAAGCAGGAAAAAAAAAATTGGTTTTTGTATGAAATGAGTTGACGTTAACCCGCGCGTTGCGGCGGGGCCGGTAAACCAAACACAAATTAAGAGTTAACATGTTGAAAAGAATAACTAATCCGAAAGGATAACATTGGTTCGTTATGATCCGGACACTCGCTTCAACATAGAAAACCCAAATGTCGAAAAAAATTAAATCGATCGAGAACCATAAAAATAAATGCCGTTTTGATTTTTTATACATAAACGATAAAAATATTTAAACATACACAACAAATATTCATCTATCTCCTAGAAATATTCTAGCATAATATATATAACAAATAACAACTTTTATATTTTTCTCTTTGAAGATCAATAATTAGTTTAACCTTTTATTATGAGGAGAGATGTTACGGTTTGGGCATTTTAAGGTAAACATCGTATTTGTTAAGTTAACTTAAAGCAAAAATCGTATGCCAATTTTTATACATGTGTCAATTTATTTTTTCTAGAATGATATATTATATGTTTGGTAAACCAAAGCTCGTTGTAAAGACGAAGGTTTGGCTAGTTGGAAGATAGGCAATGAGTGAAGTGGTGGTGCTAATCGATTCAGGTATCTACCATGTTTTAGGTTTGTCATTCAGAAGGAATATAATATTGTTAACTTTGAACATATTATTGCTAAAAATGTAAACCCGATCGGTTCAACATTTATAGTTTTGCTAATCACTTTCTATCTACTATAATAAAAGAAATCAACTTTTGGACACATGTCATTCATTGAAGGTATTCTCAAATCTATACTTATCTTATATTAACTAAATAAATAATAAATTATTTTAAAAAAATAAGTAAATAATAAATTAATATTAAATCTTATCATACTTTAATAAAATATTATCCTTAAATCTAAATTGTTAATTTAATATATTTTTAAAACAAATATCTCTCTTTCCTACTTATCTTATATTAAATATATAAATAATAAATTAATATTAAATGTTATCCTAATTTATAAAAAATATTTTTTTTATTATTTGGCATACAAAATTACATTTATTCAACTCGTGTAAAACGCGAGATTTTTAAAAAAAATATTTTTTTTTATTATTTTACTATACAAAGTTACATTTATATAACCGTGTAATACACGAAGTTTTTAAAGATATTTTTTATCATTTGCTATGCAAATTAGATTTATTCAACACGTGTAATACACAGTTTTTTTAAGGATATATTTTTTTATTATTTGGTAGATTTTTCAACCCGACTTTTAAAGATACGACGTTTTTAGTATTTAATATACAAAATTACATTTATTTAATATGTGTAATACACATGGTTTTTAAAGATATAACTTTTTTTAGATATATTCATCACGTGTAATATACAGGGTTTTTAAGGATGTAATTTTTTATTATTTGGTAGATTTATTCAACTGGATTATACACGGGTTTTTTAAGACACGACGTTTTTAGTATTTAATATACAAAATTACATTTATTTAATCTGTGTAATACGCATGGTTTTTAAAGATATAACTTTTTATTATTTAATAACATATAAAATTACATTTATTCAACCCGTTTAATACACGGGGTTCTAACCTAGTTTAATATATATATTTGAGTCTAGACGTTTAGACATTACAAATACTTAAAGATTATTTAACCTCGACCAAAACAACAAAATTGTCACATTATATCAAACAAAAGGTTTTAATTGTTTGGTTATCTAATGTTTCAATTCAATTTCGAAATATCATACCCCATTAAAAATATTTTAATTAATTCTAACGTAAACCAACACAATAAAATTATGAAATAATCATACAATCATCTAAAAAATCTATATAATAATTGGGTTATCTAATGATGGTGTTGGGAAATGTTAAAACCGTGGGCGACAAAGTACAAAACAGTTAAACACAATTCAAATACCACCACACACCAAATCTGTACAACCCAAATACATTCAAGAACAAATTTGCCAGTTTCTTCTACACACTCAACACACCTAATGGAACCAAGAAACGCCACCACAACCACATAGCCGCAACCACCACATCACCACCATCAAACCGTCGCTACCCCTTCAACAGCACCAACGCCGAACCACAACCATCACAACACCGTCAGTGATTCACCGCGACCACCGTCGTTCAATTTTGTAAATCCTAAACTCTTCATCAACCATCACCGCCACGACTGTCGGCCCTGACGATCTCTCTCCATTTCTCCGTAACCGCCATGGCCGGAAAACGGTAACCGCCATGGCTGTAGAATTTTGGTGGCTTCGGAGGTTATATAGGGAGTGAAAAGGGGGCAAACGATAGGGGAACAGTAGTTGCAGGAGATGCGTGAGCGGTGCGTCGGTTTGGTTATCAAATTAAGTCACGACGGCTTTTAAATGTTCTTGTCGGTTTTCATTACCACCGGTAGGGTTTGAGAATAGAAGCATATATCTTTTACATTGTTATTGGTTGTTCTAATACGTGACGTCTTATTTAAGAAGTTTATATTGATATTTCCATTTTAACGGTGATGTCGGTTAGTAGACGGAAGTGTCCGACGTTGGATCGAGTAGGTGGCGGTGGTTCGTGGCCGGCGGACATGTTTTCCATTGATAACCGTTTCTTCGCCGTTTTCTTCGCTGGGTTTCATCACCGTCTAGGATTTGTTGCTCTTGTGTTGTTTCTTCTTTTGGTACATCTTATCAATATGAATAGGGTGTATGGTGAATTTACTTTGTATGCCTTTTCATTTACCCGGATGGGATGATTTGTATGGAGGTTATATACATGTATGGCGGTGCGTCGTTTTGCTTTAAAAAAACAGACGGTGGGGCTATTACCTTTTCAAAGGGTGTGTCTGTTACTTCTTCCGGCCGTGTCTTAAGTTAGGATTTCTATGTATATGTAATATAATGGAACGCTTCGGTAGCATCAAATTGAAAAGGTGGAAGTTTGGGTTTTTAAAGGTCGCGTCCTTCCATCCTTATACAGGCACCTCAAGTTGCTAATTGTATAAGGGTATAACTAGCAAAAGTGACCATACCATAAAAACGAAAATGACAATTTACTCTCCCCAAAATTTTAACAAGTATTTTGCTTGTAGAACATGAACTAGAGAAATTTTAAACTATGGTGTAGAGTGTAGACAATACCTTCTCTTGTGAATAAATAAGTATGACTCGTCGCGGCCTTCGATTTAAAAGAGCTTTTATACTTATCGATAAATATAAGTACTAAATACCAACTCTAATGTATATTGAAGGTTGGAATTCCTTAAACATGCCTTGCAACTTGAGAAAATATAGAAATTTTACCAAGTTTCGTTTCCACCAACTTTTGTTTATTTACTTTTATGTCCCATCACGCAAATATATATAAAATTCGCTATTATCAGAGCATTCACATCCTAACCATCAAATTATCTGAGGAGGAGTTTTTATATTATAAAGGGTATAAAAAGTGGTTGTGAGTAGAGGAGAGAGAAAATGTTACTGTTCATCTCTATATTTGGGGGGACACTGTTCACCCGTTATAATTTTTTAATATATTTCGAAAGTGGTTGTGAGTGGAAATGAGAGAAAAATGTAATGATAATATTATTTAATTGAAAGGAGAGAGAAAAGGTATTTGTTTTTAGTGGAAATATATTGATATAGGAGTTGTTTTTTAGTGGAATGTATGTATAATTTGATGGAGTGGATGTGAATGCTCTCACCCTTCTTTGCATTCTTTATCCAAATACTTTTAAATAATCATCAATCTAAATCAACATACTTGTTGCCATCAATCAAATAAAGCTAGAAGACGATATACTGTCTTATTTATTTGTTTTACATGCATTCATCTTATAGAGTTATTAAATAACTCTAATAAAGTTTCTTTCACTAAATTCTTGATTCTTATAATTTTCTCATAGTGCTTACCATACATATTAAAGCCCAATATGATGTATCTTGTTTGGGGATCTAGAACTAATGTTAACAAGAGATTCATATTTAAGTTGCTTTGATATTTACCAACTTTTGTTTAAAATAAGGGTCTCTTTAGTATGGGGTAATGGAATGGACGAATGAATTAAATGGACGAGGTAATGGAATGGACGAGGGAATGCAATGGATCATTACCATTACATGTCTTGTTTGGTTACCATGTGTGAATGGAATTAATTATTATTGTGTACTGTTCGGCAGGCAAGAAAAACGAAGTAATAAAATCAGCGGTGAGTGGTGGTGGTGGTCGGTGGAAATGATTGTGGGTGGTTATAGCCTTATAGGTGGCGGTGGTGGGTGGCGGCGGCGATGGGTGGTGGTGGTGGCGGCGAGTGGCGGTGCGGCGGCGACGATGAGTGGTGGCGGCGGCAAGGCGGCCGTTGGTGGTGGGTGGTGGTGGAGGTGGCGGTGGGTGGCGGCAACGGCGACGGTTGGTGGTGGCGTCGACGATGGTGGTGGGCGGCGGCGGCGATTGGCATTGACGAGTGGCGTTGGCGGTTGGTTGCAGCTGTGGGTGATAACGGTGGCGGGTGGGTGGCGGCGGCGGTGGCTGTCCGGGTGAGGTGGTGGCGGGTGGCGGCGATGGCATCAGTGGTGGGTGGTGGTGGTGGTGGGTTGTGGTGTTGTTGATGAATGGTACAAGAGGGGATGGAATGAAAAAAAACATGGGTGGTGGATGGAATGATTTTGAGGGAATGTAATGCCTTTTGGAATGGATGATTCCATTCCATTGACCAACCAAACACCCTTTTCTTCATTCCCTCGTAATCATTCATTACATTCCACCTCTCATTCATGCATACCAAACACTACCTAAGGGTTATTGGATTTTATCACCCCCCTCCCTAACTATTGGTCATTAACTGCTGTCACTCCCAACTAACACTTTGACCTCTGACAGCTCCAAGCTAACACTTAGTCTGTTCTGGCACCACTTTGTTAACTAAGCAATAACTCAGTTAGTGTTTTTGCCTACATGTCACCACCTTTTCTACATGGCTTGATGAGGTAGATCAAAAACAAATTCCTTTTGTTTATAAAACCTTAAACCCCCTTCATTTCATCACCCATCTCTCTCTAACACTATCCCTCTGCGGTCACCTCCACCAACCACTAGCCACCACCACCATCTCCACCACTCGTCGCAACCGGTCGCAGATTGTAGGCATCGGATGGTTCAAACAAATGGTTCGGGAGTGTCAATGATCTTCGAGTGAGTCCTACAACGAATGGTTCAAACGACGTCGTAGGCATCAACGAAATGGATCTAAAAGCTGATTTGGAAGCTTATTGTAAGAAGGATGGTGGAAACCCTAGGTTTTCGGTGTCTGAAGCTGATTTGGGGGTTTTGGAAAAGGAAAATAGTTGAAGAGAGAATTGTAGAGAATAGAGTCACCGGAGTTTGGGTGGAGAAAGGGGCAAACAGGGCAGAGATTGGAAAAGTGCATCCGGGATCTAGTTGTTTTAGCAATTTGAGCAATCGGATCTGGTTGTTTTAGTTAATCGGTTTGACGACGGTTAGTTATGGGGAACTGTCACACGACGGAGGCTGCGGTGGTGGTGGTGGTAATGCAGCCAGGATATAAAGTGATGATGATTTACCAGCTGGTGAGTGGCGTGACGTCATGAATATGAATTCCGGTCACTACATCGCACAACTGGTTAAGTCGCTGGTGAAGTATTTGAAGCTACTCCGGCGAGATGATACCTTGCTTGTTGGTCAAGTTTACCGACTCATCAGTGTCACACCCCGATATTTCCACGTATTACAGGTGGGCCCGGTGGGGAGTATCGTGACGTAGTTGATATCATCATAGTCAATAATCACAGTTTAATGCACAGCGGAAGTCTAAAAGTAATAATATTACAAACCGAATGAAAGTATCAAGAGTATTACAAACAGAATGTAAAAGGATCCACAGGCGGATCAAACAAGAGAAGATAATTGTTCAACAGAATGCAAGACTTTTATTTATTCACTCAGGAGTAGCCAGCCTATTCCGCCTAGTACCTGCACTTAGCCTTTTGGAAAATACGTCAGTTTAGACTGGTAAATACAATTAACCGACTCATTTTGAAAATGTTTAAGAAAATTGAGTTTAAAACTGGGAATCTGAGTTCAAAACTTTTTCTTACTGTTAAAGTATAAAAATTTACTTAAAACATCAGTAGGTATTAAGTCTTATATGTTAAAAATAGTTTTAATCCATACTATGCGTTTAAAACGCGTAAAAAAGTCGGTTTTAAGCGATTTTTGGGTTATATAGGGAAAACTGAAAATTTTATCAGTCCAGACGGCTTAAAATATTTTATTTATCATATAAAATCAGTAGCAAAATATTTGGTATCAAAATGTTATGTAAAACTCATTTTATTAGTAAAAAGGGTATAACCGTCAATTACCGAATCAAAGTAAGAACCCCATGGTATGATCAGTTTAAAAATTAATAAAAATCTTCAAAAATCCCAAAATATTATATTACATCAGTGGGTAAAAGGTTTGGTGTCAAAATTTGGGTTTAGATAGGCTTTATGCTAATAGTGTCGTTTAATTAATAAAAAGCTTTCAAATTACGATATTGAGCATAACTCCTAATTTAGACCTCAAACTGATGTCAAATTTTTAGGACATGTTTATAAATCAGTAACAAAGGTTTTTGTACTCTCACATTTTCAAAAATCTCGTTTTAAGGTCAAAAGGGCATAATGGTCAACATTTAAGCAATTGACGGAAACATGCAAATGAATCGGATTTATTTGGAACCAAGTTGTATAACCTCAGAGGGTTATACTAACCTATAACCTGGTCCTAATGGAACTCTAAGGCATATCTAAACTAAGCTAAATCGGGTCAGAACTGAAAGTCAAAGCAAAAGTCTACTTTTGCGACTTTCGGTTCCGAACCGAGCCTAAACTCAAAATTGTCGGGTTGAACATGCTTAGACATGTTCTTACATTAATTACCAAGTTATATAAGTGTTAAAACAGGTTTCATAGCGTCTACATTGTTAGTTATGAGTTTATTTGCAAAATAGCTTTCTGTTGACTTTTTAATATTAAGTTTGACCCGGCAATTGACCTAGTTAGAGTGGAAATCAGAGGGTGCATTGCCACTTTCAATTCGAAAAATGACTGGACCATTAGTGATTAATCACTAAGTCAAAGCTTAATTACGACGGTTTTGACTTTTGGTCATTAGACTAATAAAACATGAACTAGGATGGCTAAGAATGCTTACAAAGGCTCTTAGCACGAATTAGGAACTTGAGGAAACTAGCTTGAGCTCCAGGAAGTTCCAGAGGAGTGGTTGAGAATGATTTTTGAGAATGAGTACCAAGAACTAGCAAACAAGAAGCTTATATAGGACATTAAAACTCACAATATCCTTCCACATAACTCTACAACTGATCTTGGATGAATTCCAGGTGTCCCTATGCATGAAAAACTGTTGGATGAGCTCCTGGATTCGAAAAATGGCATGCAAAGGCGGTGCAACCTGTTGTTACAGGCATCTGTCCAAAGTTTCTGCATCTGAAGGTCCTACGCGGCCCGCGTAAGGTTTGGCCGAGGGCCTATACGGCCCGCGTAGAGGTCAGGTCCGGTCAACAAGTTTCCATACTTTGCATTTTTGGTCCCTGGTCCTTCAAAACTTGTTTTAACTTGTTTTTATTGCACTTTTAACCCCCAAACTTGACTTTTAAGGTTTCTAAGTCATAAACAAACTCCGTTAAGCTCCCGGTTAGTTATACGATCACCCGTAAAGTCCTGAATTTCAACGTTGACGCTTTTAACCCCTTATTTACGATTGTTAACGTATTTTCCTCATACGATATCGAAACCTTGTGAAATTTTTATCACTTATTCTCGGGAGCATAATTATTCGTTACAAGGCTTCGGGTTCGATAAAAGGTCACTCAGAGGTATAAATTAAACATGTTGACATATTTAACCCTTGCGGCTTGTAAACTTTCACTTTCTTCCACAAACGGTTTCATACGATTCATGATTCATTTGTTTAAGGGTATAAACATCGTGTAGGGTTGTTAAAAGGCAAAATTATCAAATGTTGACACTTTGAATCCTTCTACACACATACCTTCTTTGTTTGTCAACTTTAGTCCCTCGTAATCAATTTGTTACTCGTTTAGAGTCCATGACACGTGTCGATATTATATTGGTCATGATTTTACGAGGTGTTACATCCTTACCCCCTTAAAAGAAATCTCGACCTCGACATTTACTGAAATAAATGAGGGTACTTCTGTTTCATTGTGGACTCAACCTCCCACGTGTACTATGGGCCTCTTCGGGCATCCCATTTAACCTTCACAATCGGTACGTGCTTCTTTCGAAGCTTCTTAACCTGTCGATCCTTAATCGAGAAAGGTTTTTCAACAAACTTTAAGCTCTCATCAATATGCATATCCTTATGTGACATAGCTAGCGATTCATCTGCTAGACATTTCTTCAAATTGCAGATGTGAAACACATTATGAATCCCACTGAGCTCTTCAGGCAGGTTTAACTTGTAAGCCACTGTTCCGACACATTCGATGATCTCGAATGGTCCTATGTATCGTGGGCTTAACTTACCTTTCTTACCAAAATGCATCACCCCTTTCCAGGGTGACACCTTAAGTAACACTTTGTCACCTACCTCGAATTTCAGAGGTTTACGCCTTTTATCTGCGTAGCTTTTCTACCTATCCCTAGAAGCTTTGAGACGATCACGTATCTGCACAATCTTATCTGTCGTCTCCAGGACTATATCAGGTCCTGTTAGTTGGACATCTCCAACTTCCGCCCAGCAAACTGGCGTCCTGCACTTTCTTCCATACAAAGCTTCAAAAGGTGCAGCTTGAATACTCGAATGATAACTATTATTATATGAAAATTCGATCAATGGAAGATGATCATCCCAATTTCCACCTAAATCAATAACATAAGCTCTTAACATATCCTCCAGAGTTTGAATTGTACGCTCGCTCTGACCATCCGTCTGAGGATGATATGCAGTGCTGAAGTTTAATCGAGTGCCTAGGGATTGCTGAAAGCTTTTCCAAAAATGTGATATGTACCTCGTATCCCTATCAGAGATGATAGACACTGGCACTCCATGAAGAGATACAATCTCGTCCACGTACAGTTGAGCTAACTTATCTGAGCTGTGTGTTTCCATAATAGGTAAGAAGTGGGCTGACTTAGTCAACCTGTCAACTATAACCCAAATAGTATCATTTCCTAGCTTCGTTTTAGGTAACTTAGTGATAAAATCCATAGTTACCATTTCCCACTTCCAGGTGGGAAGTTCAGGCTGTTGCAGCAAACCTGACGGCTTCTGGTGTTCATCTTTAACTTGCGCGCACGTCAAACATTTGACCACATATGTGGCTATAGATTTCTTCAAACCTATCCACCTGTAATTTGCCTTTAAATCCTGGTACATCTTATCACAGCCAGGATGAACAGAATACTTGGAGCTATGGGCTTCTTGAAGAATCACATCCCTAAGTCCTCCATAAATTGGAACCCATATTCGTCCATTCAATCCTAGGATTCCATCCTTGCCATACGATAACTGTTCAGCAGTTACGCCCAACTTTTCATTCGGATAGTTAGCTTCTAGTACAGCTTCCTTCTGAGCGGCTAACAATCTTTCATTCAGGCTGTTATTTAATTCAATGCTCTTGGCATTGATTCTAATGGGCTTAACTCTTTCCTTTCTGCTGAGAGCGTCAGCTACAACATTCGCCTTTCCTGGATGATAGCGAATTTCACAATCATAATCATTTAAAGTCTCCATCCATCGACGCTGTCTCATGTTCAGATCCTTCTGATTGAACAAGTGTTGAAGGCTTTTATGATCAGAATAGATCACACACTTGGTACCATATAAATAATGCCTCCAAAGTTTTAGTGCAAACACAACGGCACCTAACTCCAAATCGTGGGTGGTGTAATTCTTCTCGTGTACTTTTAATTGTCGGGAAGCATAGGCAATAACTTTGCCCTTTCGCATGAGCACACATCCCATACATGTGTGTGATGCATCGCAGTATACCACAAACTCTTCAATCCCTTCAGGCAATGTTAAAACCGGAGCATTGTTCAACCTTTGCTTAAGAATCTCGAAGGATTCTTGTTGCTTAAGACCCCAATCAAACTTTTTATTATTCCTAGTCAACGAAGTTAGGGGTGCAACAATCCTTGAGAAATTTTCAATAAAATGCCTATAATATCCTGCCAGACCCATGAAGCTGCGAATCTCTGTAGGCGTCTTCGGCTCTTGCCAATTCATGATAGCTTTAATCTTAGCAGGATCCACCTGGATACCACGCTCGCTAACCATATGTCCAAGAAATTAGACTTCACGAAGCCAAAACTCACATTTTGAAAACTTGGCGTAGAGCTTCTCTTGCTGAAGAAGTTTAAGAATACATCGAAGGTGTTTCTCATGATCGGCCTGATTCTTTGAGTAAATAAGGATGTCATCAATAAAGACAATGACAAACTTGTCCAAGTAGGGTTTGCAAACGCGATTCATGAGGTCCATGAACGCTGCTGGTGCATTAGTGAGCCCGAAAGACATCACTAAGAACTCGTAGTGACCATAGCGAGTTCTAAATGCAGTCTTGTGCACATCTTCGTCTCTAACCTTCAGTTGGTGGTATCCTGACCTTAAATCTATCTTGGAGAAATAACTTGCTCCTTGAAGCTGATCGAACAGATCATCGATCCTGGGCAATGGATATATGTTCTTGATTGTAACCTTGTTTAGCTCACGATAATCGATGCATAGACGCATCGATCCATCCTTCTTTTTCATGAATAAAATCAGCGCTCCCCAAGGAGACGAGCTAGGACGAATGAATCCTTTTGCCAACAAATCATCTAACTGAGTCCTCAACTCTTTCATTTCAGTTGGTGCTAACCTGCAAGGTGCTCTTGCAACTGGAGCTGCTCCAGGAATAATGTCAATCCTGAACTCTACTTGCCTATCTAGTAGTTCTTCAGGGAATACGTCTGGATATTCAGAGGTAACAGGGATGTCTTCAATCTTGGGCTTTGGCTCATCAATAGTCACTTGTGCCATGTAAATGACACAACCCTTCTTCATGCACCTTGACGCCTTAAGCATAGACACTTGCTTAGGCAACCCATACTGAGTATCTCCTTGTATGGTAAGTGGCTCACCATACGGAGTCTTGATAATCACTTGTTTCTTGTCACAAACAATCTGGGCTTGGTTATGAGATAACCAATCCATGCCTATCACTATGTCGAAACCAGCTAGTTTTAAAGGAAGCAAAGACAATGGAAAAGAGTGGTTCCTAATGGATATAAAACATCCATCTAACACGGTTGAAGCAGTTTCTATGGTACCATCGGCCAATTCTACTTCATATTTTATGCTTAGGGTTTTAACAGGCAGATTTAATAACTTACAAAACCTATCATCAACAAACGATTTATCTGCACCTGAATCGAATAATACCCTTGCATAAACATCATTTATGCTTAGGGTTTTAACAGGCAAAACTCTGCCCGTCTAAATTTGCAATGTGAGTCATTCTCTTTTTATCAACAATGTTTTACAATACTCAAATTATTTTCAAAAGTTATAGTTACAGGGATTAAGTCATGGTTATCTTGAATCACTGGCAAGTGGGGTATTGTGCACATTACTAATTTCTCACGATTAGGTAAACAAACCTAACCCTGATAATCATCACTACTTGGGTGAAAGGACCCAATAGTGGTATGACCATCATCACCAGGGTGTGACATGATGCCAGATAAAAATAAGATAGTAGCCATTGTAATCGCTCTTATACTGTACTCTATAACTAATGTGTCATTTTATATAACCTGAATAACTCGCCAGTATTTCCCCGCTGATAAAAATCTTTTTAAAACATGTTTCAGGTGATTTACTGTGAACCAAGGAAAACGTGCCACATAGCACTAAAGCTTGAAGAGGTGGCTCAGTAAAATAAATAAACATGTTTTGTAAAACAAGGGATTTCCTAGAAAAATCCCCTTTATTGTAAATTATGGGTGTTATCCCCAAATTGTGAAATAAAATAATTGGCCATTTTCAATTTAAAAGATCCTGTCAACATTTCCGCTGCCAAATTAAATAATAAATATCACGGGTTTCTGTCCCGTGGCTTCTGGACCGGGTAACACCGAGCCGGGGGCCGTGACAGGATATGCTACCAAGATCCTGGAATGCTATACACTTAAAGCTCTATTTCAAGTGAGTTTAGAATTTAATTTCTAACTCAGGATGGTATGAATTCTATCTCTTTTAATATATATGTGATATTATTCATTCTTTTGGACCCAATACTGACTTAAGCATCGGAGGGGTGTTAGCCTGGCTAACACCCACCTTAGTTTACAGTTGTTTTGCAGTATATACTTCAGGATATAACTTCGGGATACACACTCAGGATATTTCAAAAGATTAGAGGATTGGCCCCCTCTCTCACGTATAAGGGATTCTAATCCCTTCATAGGTTTAAAGGTATTCACCTTTCTTACGAATTGGGTTTAAACACCCCGCCTGGAGCGCAAGTTATCTAGGGATAGTTCAAGGTAGCGGGACCAGTTCATGTAAAAGTGTGTTAGTGCATTGCGTCTATTGACTTCGTCTTGTATCATGTAATAGGATAGATTAGAATAATCAGTGCACGAGGTTCGAGAGTCGAAGTTTAGTGATTAAGCAAGAGGTTTCGCTCATATGGACATTGTCCATAAAAGCGAAACTATAAGCAACAGGTTTCGCTCATATGGACATGTCCATATAAGCGAAACTACCTCAACTATATATAGGTGCATTGTTTGTTCATTTTGGCAACGGATCTGGAACTTGTAACGAAGTGCTACCAAATTGCTTTCAGGTTGTAAACGTTGTTAAATCAATCAAAGAAGCATTATAATTAGTTTGAGCGTCCGTTTCACTGATTCCGCCTTTGAATCAGATTCACAGCTCTTCTGATTGACTCATTCGGGTTCAACAACGATCCTACAAGTGGTATCAGAGCACAGGAGGAAGAGTTTAGCTCAATTGGATCAGTTTTCTGTCTTCTACACCTTCTTTTTAAATCTGAACAAGTTTCCACGGTTAAAATCGGCCAAATTTTTCACAGAGTGTGTATTAGTGAATATTAACAAAGCCTTGAAAGTTTCACATCCAAATTCAGATTAAAAATGGACCAAATTACCTTCGGATGTGATTTCGCTTATTCGGACATTGTATTGTTTCGCTTTTAGGACCACATGGTTTCGCTCCAGTGAACAAAATTTCTTGGTATTTCGCTCTTATGACATTTTGACTAGAGGTTTCGCTCCAAGATACATGTTATTTCGCTTATCAGTCCAAGACAGTTTCGCTCATAAGTCCAAGATAGTTTCGCTCATTTGATCATTCTGGTTTCGCTTTTGTGAACAAATTCTAAGGGATTTCGCTCATCAAGTCATCAAAGGGTTTCGCTTATTAGTCATCAAGTGTTTTCGGTTTTGTGTCACAAGTGGTTTCACTTTTGTGTCACAAAGAAACTTGATTTCGCTCAAAGTGTACCTTGTGTGCTATTTCGCTCATAGTGTCATATTTCGCTCGATAGTGAACTTTTTCGAGTCAAGATTATTTCACGACAATCGAGTGTCAGTGTATTTCAGATTACTTGATATTGTTTAAACTGATTGAGTTTGTTTGATTGTTCTCAGGTGATTGAAGATGTCAAGCAACAGTGAAGAGTTTTACAACACATTCTACAATGCATTTACTTCCGAATCAACAGATAAAAGATCTGAGATGAGAGAATATTCAAGAGAGATTTCGGAGAACTTGAAGTTTGAGAACATGTATGGAAGCCAACAGAAACCACCAAAGCTGATGAAAGTTGAAGATTATAACTGGTGGAAAAACCGATTTGAGGGTTGGGTAAAAGCTTTCGCTCCTGAAAGCTGGTTAAAATTGATAAATGGATACACTGAACCAGTAAAAGAGGGAGGAGAGTTAATAGATGCAAAAGATTTCACAGACATAGACATAAAAAATGTTGTGGCTTAATATAAAATGATTACATTGATCAAACAGTCAGTGAGAGAGGATATTATCTCGTTACTTGAACAAGAGAAAACTTCAAAGAGTTTATGGGAAGCGTTAGGGAGAAAGTGTGTAGGAAGTAATGAAATTGTTAAAAATAAAAAGAAATTGTTGCGTAAAGAGTTTGATCTATTCAGTTGTATGAAAATGAATCTGTTTGTAAAATGATCGAGAGATTTGGACATCTGAAAATGGAGCTGACCAGACATGAAATCACATATTCTGAAGAGGAGCTGGTGGATAAATTGTTTGATTCATTGCCAAATGATCAAGAGTGGCAATACTTCGCTCTAATGTTGAAAAATACAATCAAGCCTGAAGATTTAAAAGTGGATTTGCTGATCGAAAGATTTGAAAGTCATGAGTTGGAGATAAAGAGATCTAAAATCAACAATCCGGCTTATCAGCAGAATGTAGAGCTTTACTACAGAGGAAATGTACCACAGGCTGGGTCTCCAAGAACAGCGTTTTCTGCAGAAAGCTCAAATTCAGTGAACAATGAAAGTCTTCACAGTGGTTTTCACAGTGAATCTTCTTCAAACACTTCAAGTCAATCTGCTTCCAAGAATTTGTTTCAGTGTAATATCGCAGTGGATCTGAAGAATGGGCAGAATTTCAGCGAAGAGTCGGCAAAACAACAAATGGTTTTCTTGGCATCTGTACTTGAATCGTATGAAAGCCTCGTTGCAGGAAAGATTGGCAATACCAACCTGACGAAAGAAGATTATGACCAATTAGACCCCGAGGAGATGGAACTAATGGATATATGATGGTGCATGGCAAGTGCGGTTCGTCGGGCACAGCGGTTCATGGAGATCACGGGGAGAAAGTCAATTGGTGGACCATCTACCAAACTGGGATTTGATAAATCTAAGGTGACATGCTTCAAATGCAAACAAAGAGGTCACTTTAAGCGCGAGTGCAAAAATGCGTATGCTGATGATGATTCTGCAAACCCGTTCAACGAAGATTATTACAAGAAAGCGATTTACCATCAGAACAAGTCTGAGCCACCAAGATTGAAACAGCCTGAAGAAAAATCAAGGGCTCTTGCAGTTATATATGATGATGAAGGTTACGACTGGAGTCAAGTTTGCCCTGAAGAAGATGCAGTTGGATATGCATTTGTGGCTGATGCTGATCCTGATAGATGGTGGAAAGCAGACTATGCAAGATGGGAAATCGGAAAATTAAACGAACCATTCAAATAAGCCCAGAGAGCAAAACGATGGAATGATGATTTGGAATGTTACATGGATCCACGGGGTAATCCAGTTGTTGACCCATCAAAAGTGGATTTCAAAGCTGTAACAAATTTGCTTCCAAGGCAGGCTACTTTCAACACACGAAGGTTATCTGATAAAGCATATCTGCCTGATTTGGAGAAGAAGATAAGAGAGGTTTGTGAAGCAAGTCTAACGAAGGTGGTAGAAATGAAGAAGAGAAAAGAAGAAGAATTGAAGAAGATGATTGAAGAAGTAAAGAATGTTGTGAAGATTGCTGCTG
Source organism: Helianthus tuberosus (assembly GCA_030545235.1). Classification (NCBI taxonomy): domain Eukaryota; kingdom Viridiplantae; phylum Streptophyta; class Magnoliopsida; order Asterales; family Asteraceae; genus Helianthus; species Helianthus tuberosus. Next base: position 223,278,301 of record CM060369.1, read on the forward strand.
AACAAGACCAGAAAGCTGAAGAAGAACAGAAGAATGAAGAAGCTCAGAAAGAAGAAAAGGAGGAAGATCAGAAAGTTGAGTCAGAAGAACTGGTGCTGAATGAGACTGAGGTTAGAAAATCTTCTGATCTATCGAATGTTGAATTGGTTGATGAAAAAGAAAACAAATGTAGGAACTGCATAGAAATGTGCAAAGGCTGTACTGAAAAAGATGACATCATAAAAACAAAAGACAATGACATAGTTAAACTTGAAAATGGTTTCACAACAAAATGTAAAGATATGATTGAAAAAGAAGAAATTTTGAAACTAAAAGTTGAAAAATTGACACAGAAATGTCAAGGTCTTGAAAAGGATAATGATGTTTATAGACAACTGTGTTCAGCAAAATGTGTCGATTGTGTTGAAAAAGAATCTAAATTTCAAGATTTACAAAAACAGTATGATTCTTTAAAGTGGTCGAGTCAGAGAGTACAAGAAGCTTATGATACTTTGAAGAGCCAAGTCAAAAGTTTTGATCAAAGATTATCTGAAACTTTAGTCACTAAAGAAATGTATGAAAGAAAGCTTAAAGAAAAGCAAATTGAATTGAACAAGTGTGTTGATGAAATTGCTAATCTTAAACAAGTCTTGGCTGAAAAAGAAAAGATTGTTACAAAACTTCAAAGTTATCATAACTCTTCGTACATTCTTGAATGCATTTTCAACATCACACCAGATGACAAAGATACTAACAATTGCAAAAAGGGTATTGGTTCAGAATTTCATCAGCTACCACCACCATTGAGAAACAATTATACTTTTTTTTATGAGGAAAAGGTGGCAAAGGGTTTGAACATAGCTGACCAATTACCTGAAAGTATCGATGTAACTTACACCAAATCTGATGAAGCTGATGATTCAGAGGTGGTGAGTAAGGTTGTTGATAGTGTTTTGAAAGATGAGTCAACAAAAGGTAAGTCTGAATCACAGGATGAAGATGAAGGAAATCTTTATGATGGTTATCTGAAAAACACAAAATCCGAGAAAAATTTGAATGATGATTCAAAAGGATTGGTTTATACCATGATTGGATCGGACAAATTATTCTTAGATGTTGTATTCCCGATTCAGAATGTGATTTCAGAAAAGGTTGATAAAGTTTTCAAAATGGTTGAGATTGAGAAGTCTGAGATTCCAAAGTTTGCTGGTAAAGGTCATAAATCTTTTTATAACAAACCTGGTTTTTTGAAGAAAAACATGAAGGCTGGTTTGGGTTATAAAAAGAAACGGAATTGGAATCAAAGTAAAAAACCAGATTTGCAACAAAAGATGAATTTTGTTCAAGGGAAAAGCTTGAAAGAAGAGGAAAAACTCAAATTTGGAAAACAGTCTAATGAGGAGTTTGATGCTATGAAAAAGAAACAACAACAGGCCAAGGATGTTTCAAAGAAAGTGTGTTTTAAATGTGATCAAATTGGACATGTTGCTCGAAAGTGTCCAAATCCAAAGCCTGTTGATGTTGAAAAACAACAATCTGAGAATGTGAAACAAAGGTTAACCAGATTTGATTCGAAACAAACTTGGAGGTACAATACAAACAAGTTTGCTTCAAATCAAAATTGGAAATCAAACCCGAACAGGTTCGATTCAAGACAGACCTGGAATTCTCACACACCCAGATTCAGAACAACACAGAGTTGGAGAACATCTGTTGATATGACAAAACCTCAAGAGTTTTGGAAACCTAAAAATGTTATTCAAAATCAAAAGGTTCAAAAAGAGACAAACTTTTACAAAACAGGTACTCCGGAAGGTCAAATGTGGAGTGCTAAGAAACAAGTGACATCGGAAAAAGATGAGAAAGTTGAAGTCAACGCTGAAAAAGTTTTAAATGATAAAGAGTTTCCGAAATTAAATGAACATTATTGTGTTGAAATGCCTAAGGTCCAACAGACCTGGGCTAAATTGTTCAAATGATTGATAAAGTTTGAATGTGCAGGTGCTCAACGAAGCTGAAGATTGTGAGAATGGTAGTTGGAGCAGCCTGGCACAGGAAGAGGTTGCAGAACCCTGGTTTGGTTAAACAGGGAGTTTATCAATTTTTGTACATAAATAAACAATATTTTCAAAATCCTAAAAATTGAAAAATTTAAAACCAAAAATATGTTTTTAGTTTGTTAAAATTTGAAAAAAACCAAAAATATGTTGTCTTTAATATTGTTTTGAATGTATGTTGATTGAATATGCCGAAACCCTCACGGCTGAACAAACATGATTACTTTCATCAGATTGAAAAACGGTTTTCAAACTGTTAAGATCAATGGGTTGTAAATCATGGGGGTAATTACTGCTTTTCGTGTAATCCAGTTCACAAGATGCAGAAAATGGATGGCGAGACAAAGCTATCAGTATTGTGTTGTCAAATTTTTAATGATTTTGCATTTTAGGGGGAGAAAAATTGTCATTAGAAAATCCAAAAACATTAGAAATTTTGAATAAGCCAAAAACATGATAAAAATTTAAAAATTTGAGTTTTGCGTAAAAAGAGGAAAATGATAGTACATCAGTAGACAGTTACAGTATGCTAAAGAATTGTAATGATTATATAGTGTTAAACAGTCTCACTGATGATATGTCGATAGGTTTTCGCACATTTAGTAGACTTTTTAGGGATATAAACCTAAATCTTTACTTACTTATTTCGTGGGGAACACTACTTGGATATATAGGTAACCACTGAAATCTCGTTTGAAAGGTTCCTTTTTCTGATATACTAGGTCTTTATACTCATTGATATCTGGGGTATTATTCCGGGACTTCTGCTGAATGGAAGTTCTGACCTAGTCCTCGAATAATACTTTTCGCAAATGCTTGAAACATAGCATCACCCTCAGCATATATGATAAGACAATAAAATTGCTTAGCAATGCTGTTGTAAAAAAGATCCTCTAAAGGGGACACACCCAAGTTGAGTCATGATCTCTCTGCTGAACGGTAGTTCTTACCTGAGCTCTCATGATTCTTCATAATTTATTAACCCCTTACAGATATCATTTGTGTTATACTTACCTGTAAGACTGAATATTGGGATCTGGATACGGGAGTATATTCAAGAGGTGGGACACACATATAAGTTTAAGTCTCTAAAACACTTAATCCGTATCCTGGACAGATTGAAAATTATGTGAGAATTTAAAGTGGACTAGTATATCGACAATCTAAGTGAATTGTTTAATACTTACTGTGTAACTAAGCTCAACGGTACTTGTGACTTGTCAAAAACTGATATGATCCTCTAACGCATACTCAAACAAAAATATTGTCTGTAAATATGTTTGTACATATTTCTTTACTGCTTTATTTTTTCAGAAAATACAAAAAGATTTTGATTTCTGCTTTATTTTCGACAACTGATGTCTGAGTGCTGAGTTTCAAAATCTAAGTAAGCTGATTGTGTTTCTGAGAATAAAACAAGTTCATTAATTTGAAACTTGAAGTTTTAAAATCAAAAATTAAAAACAGTTTGTGATATCTCCAAGGTCATTAATTTGGACTTGGATGATTAACTGTGGGGGATTTGGATACTTATATTGTTATATGAGTTAGTTTCCGATACGATTCGATGAAACTGCCAAATTCATGAGAAGTGATTTTGAGGAGATTGAATTGTTAGATTACAATATTGGGAAGTTTAAAATGTTGTTACTTATAGTTGTATGAGTAATTGCAGGAAAAGTCCAGACTACGATCCCGAGAGTTGAGTCTTAGGGGGAGTCTGAAGACAAGTTGAAAGTTAGGAGGAGCTTGTAGCTGGAAAGCTAGGTGTCGATCCCTAAAAGCACGGAAGCTTGACGAAAGGGGGAGCTTGTTGATGATAAAGCTGTTGATGATAGAGCCAGTGATGAGATCCCGGTGTAAGAGTCAAAGTGTGAAGTTGATCAAGAGAGTGATGGATGCTTTCAATGTTACAATCTGAACGAGAAGGCAGAATGATCAAGACAGAAGAGGTGTCATAACAGAGACTAGACACTGAAGACTTCGTCAATATCCGAGGGGGGGTCTGTTAGTGCATTGCGTCTATTGACTTCGTCTTGTATCATGTAATAGGATAGATTAGAATAATCAGTGCACGAGGTTCGAGAGTCGAAGTTTAGTGATTAAGCAAGAGGTTTCGCTCATATAGACATTGTCCATAAAAGCGAAACTATAAGCAACAGGTTTCGCTCATATGGACATGTCTATATAAGCGAAACTACCTCAACTATATATAGGTGCATTGTTTGTTCATTTTGGCAACGGATCTGGAACTTGTAACGAAGTGCTGCCAAATTGCTTTCAGGTTGTAAATGTTGTTAAATCAATCAAAGAAGCATTATAATTAGTTTGAGCGTCCGTTTCACTGATTCCGCCTTTGAATCGGATTCACAACTCTTCTGATTGACTCATTCGGGTTCAACAACGATCCTACAAAGTGGCTGACAATTTCGTTACTATTGGCTATATCCTGGATCCTAAAGGTATATGAGGATTAATCACCCTCTCTCACGAAAGGGTATTTTCATACTCTCTAAGGTTTAAAGGTTTTCACCTTTCTAAGTCTTGGAGTTTATACACTCCCTCCTGTATCGCATGAAAATCAGGGTTTATCCCCAGGATATTAAGGGTTTATCCCCAGGATATTGAGGGTTTATCCCCAAGATATTCAGGGTTTATCCACAGAAAAGCTAAAGTATGACTATGTTTGCATTCCTAAGTCTTCAAATATGCTGAACACAGGGGACATACATCATACAATTCAAAGGATGGATTCAAACTTCTAAATGTGCACGGGGGACATTCCTATGATGGAAGATTGGAATTGACTCTCTAAGAATCTTTGGTATGATCTCTCCTTTTTATTTGAATAACTTAAGTTTTCTAAGTTATGTGGCAGTATCCTAACCAGGATATCTCTCAGGATACTCTCAGAATATGTTCCCAAGAATGTTCAAACAAAACTATTTTCATAAGTAAAATTTATGCAATAAAAGTATAACAACAAAGATAGGGTCAAAAGAGAGTTATATTATTAACATGGCAAAAGTTTGTGCTTTTGGTTTCATCTCAAACTGAGATCCATCCACCAAAAGCACAATAAGTTCATAGTTATATTTACATAACAGTTGAAGGTTTCATTTCAAATCGAGACCCGTCCACCTCCAACTGTTACATTGTTCAAAATGCATGCAGGAAATATAAATTGTTCAAATGCAGGAAAAGTAAAATGCAGGAAAAGTAAAATGCAGGAAAAGTAAATTATTTTAGGGTTACAAACCAACATTCAAATTTAAAAAAGTGGGCTCTGGCCTAGGCATCAACATCCATCATCGCCCACTTGAATGCCCTCTCACAGCGGCATCTTCACCAGCCTTCTCCGTCTTCTCAGCCTCAGCATCCTGAGCAACATCCTCACCAGCATCTGTCCCAGCATCCTTCTTCTCTCCAGCCTTGTCCACCACCTCTGCTGACTTAGAGGACTCACCAGCCTCAGCAGGATACGGCACAGCTTTGCCTCCAAGCTCCTTCAGCTTTGCCACCCAGGAATCTACCGGCCAGGATGGACACTCCAGGCCTGTCTCCTTGGCCTCATAAGCCATCTTGATGTGAGCTTGTAGCAGGGAGACAACAGCTGAGTTTTTGATCCCTTCCCGGAAGGAGACCATGGCCTGTTCGTGCTCCACTTGGACGGCAGCCAACTTTACCTCAGCATCCTGAGTGACCTTCTTCAGCTTATCCTCATAATGTCGGGTCTTGACTTCAGCAATGGCGCCTTGGTCAGCAACAGTGGTCTCGAGCTGCTTGATCCTGGCCTCTTGAAACTTGTTCGTGCTGCAGGCATCTGTGTAAAAGTGGAGCAGATGCTGGAAGCCCTGCAAGTCAAAATTCAGGTATAAATCAAAATTCATTAACCAGGATATCTTGTCAGGATATTCTGTCAGGATATTCTATCAGGATATGTGTGCAGGATATAGTATCAGGATATTACCTCATTGAGGAAGGATGTCATCGGCTCCAAAGAATCAGTGAAGCTTAGTTCTTCGTAGGAGAATCCTTCAGAGCCTGGGGTGCTGACTTCAGAGCCTTCACTCTTCTTGGCGGTGGAAGCACGAGTTCTTGGGTTGGGCTTAGGAGCCGGGAGCGGTTTGGAGCTGGTAGTAGCAGGAGTCTCTTTCTTGACGTTGACTGGAATGGGGTAACTATCAAGCTCATCAAGGTCCAGGAGGATTGGAACTTTGCTAGAGTCTGCATACAGGGAGTAAAACTCTTTCCTAAACATATCAAATAAAAACATGTATGCAGGATATTGTGCAGGATCCTTACCAGACATGTTTGAACTGGAGAGTGGACTTGGAGATGGTGGAAATGGATTGAAACTTCTTTCAGCCTCTAGGAGGAGTCTGATGGCGTCGATTCTCTTCTTTGAGTCGGCTAAGGGAGGTGCAAGCTTCCTGAAATCGGCTGTGTACAAGAAAAAAAAGGTTAGTACAAGATATGAAACAGGGTACAAGACAGGATCATCCTAAAACCCTAAATCCTACCCTTTCTCAACCACTGCACCGGATAATCCGCTCCACCAGGGATTGAGTCTCTTTTTACAAAGAAAAATTTGGACTTCCATTCCTCCTCATTCCTGGTGGCACGAAGTATCAGTGGATCGCTGGAGGTAGAATAAAACAAGAATCTACAAGAACCATGGCATCTAAGCCGATACGCTAAGGGGAGGTCATGAATGGAAAGATCAGGGATATGATCGTTTTTTATTTGATCAAGAACAAGCAAGACTCGCCAGAGCATCGGCATTGTTTGACTAAAACAGATTTTTGTGGTGTTAAAGAACTCGGTGATGAAATCTGGAAAAGGAAATTGCAACCCTAAGGTAAAGGGAAAAGCATTAAAACACAACCATTCATCGGAAACCATGTCCGATCGGATTTCCCGATCAAACGGCCGGAACACCGTCCCTTTCGGGAAGATACCGGAGGTTTTGAGAGCCGACAAGTGGGCACTATCGAAGGAGCATACTTCTTTCTCCGGATCTTGGAGAATATTCTGGTGGATAAATGTTGGAGCGGAATCACCGGAGCTGGATCTGGTTTGCCTCGCCATATGGTTGCCGGAATACTGAACAAAATGGAGGAGGAAGATGGAAATGAGAGAGAATTTTTTTTACCTTTTTTCTCTTCGGTAGGGGTTAAATGAGGATGGGGATGAGAAGTTATAGGGAGGTAATGAGTAATTATAGGCTGCGTGGTTACAACTAGTCACATCAAGGTCTTATCTCTTAATTACCTCGTTATTCGTGAAAAATGAAACCGTTAGTATCAGGATACTTAACGGTAACATTTTTGGGGACAATTGTTATGGGTGAAATTCTGAGCCCATATCCTAGATAATATCTTAAGTTATATCTTGATTATATGATGTCTGTTCATGCCCGGGATGCTGATTCAGGATATTGGTAACATCCTGACATGGTATCCTGAGGATCACTAACGGATTATGTGCAGGAATATGAGTCTCCAAGCTTGCAACGTTCGTGAGGACCTATTCCCCGGAAGACTCGGTCCAAGTTGTTCAAAGAAAGACGTTGAACCCGCTTTACTTGGTCTCCAACGTTTACTAAGGAATATTCGAAGGCATCCCCTATTTATAGGAAATTTTGTTTTCATTTCTTAGCTATAAATAGACGGATATATCAGATCGAATAGGACACATAACACTCACTACTCTCAAACACTTCTACTTTCTCGCAACTCTCATTTTCTAAAAAAACATTGTAACACTTAGCGATCTGATCAATATCCTGCACTGTATCCTGACGTTTGAAGTAATAAGAAGAACAAGGCAGCTGCGATTGTCAGCTCCCGAGGTTTTGTGCCGGCGATCTAGATTGATCAAGGGCTTTCCTCGTACATCTCGTGTCACCCCCTTTACTTTCTGCTCATTGTTTGATCATAGATATAGCTCGATATCCTGAGCTATATCCTGAAACTGTTTTAACAAACAAGCAATTTAGCATTTTTACAACACACATTCTTAGCACACTACCTCACTTAACTAATTTGATCACTAAATTGCTTAGGTAGTTTTTGACCAAAACAATAAGGATGACTTATGTGATTTTATCGAATCACATTTGCCAGGAGTGTTAACATGTTTTCAGATGTTAACAAGGATTTTGAATCTTACAAGGAACTACCATCATGGCCCTGTCTTAAAATGACACATGGCTAGGTTTTGCCCTCAATATTTTCTTTTATATATAATGGCAGATTGATTTTTAAAAAGGAATTTTCCATTTTGTTTTATTTCATATATTATATTCATATATATAATGATAATTGAAATTTTAAATTCAACACATTCCATAAATAACTAAATAAAGAAGAGTACATAGATGCCCTAAACGGGACTTTAACAGAAATAACTTGCCCACGCAGGGGCTAAACTGAAAATACAAGTCCTCGTAGGGATTGAATACATAAATAGATGTCCACGCAGGGACTTGATTGAAAATAAAGAAATTACAATACAAATAAATAAGGAATCTTCAAAATTCCCTTTTCTTCTTTCCCTTGATTAGATTCGCCAGACCCTTTAGAAATCCCCGGTGATTCCTACGCTCTTCTTGAACCTCCCGTTCCACCTGGCTCAATCTCTGAAGAATCTCCTGTTGCTGCGGTGGCGGTATCAGTGGCGGCTGCGGCGGCTGCTGCTGCGGAGGTTGAGGAGGTGGCGGGTAAGGATATCCAAAAGCTTGGTACCTAGACTGGTACGAAGCCGCATAGGGCCCTTCAGGGTGAGGAGAATTGTAGTTGGCTGCTACGAGGTATGGGTCAACATCGGGGGCATTGTTGTAGTTGTACCCCGGGTAGGCAGGCTGCTCAAAAGGGTTATACGCCGCTGCACCGGCGTAGGAAGGAATTGGGTTATCATAACCCACTGGTGGTGGTGCGACTTGCGCAGAGTCCACCTCAGAAACGGGGTTTGAAGGCCCACCCATTAGTGGATCTTCATATAGTGGTGGGTAGTGACTGCCACTTGAATGCTGAGGGGTGCTGAAATGGAATCCCCCTCACTAGGACATCCGTGCTCCTGATCTCCTACGCCTCGGTGGCTCCGGAGGCGGTTGCTGCTCTGGCGGCGGTGGTGGCGGTGGAGTAACCGCTACAAAACGTGAATCCTCAGAGGGATCCTGCTGCAGCTGCTGAGACGGGTTGTAAGAGGGAGTAAACTCTCAGTTGTATTGGGCAAATCTTGCCTCATAGCTGTCTGGACCACGATAAGGTGATCCATGAAAAGACGACCCATCCGAAATCTCGATGGGGTGAGTAGGTGTCCCAGATGGTGGTTCGGCAGGATCTGGGTCATCATCCATATCCATGTCCTGAGCTTCAGGAAAATGGTCTTCAGGGCCCAATGGGTTATGACCCATTGGTTCTTCAATCTGATTTGCCGGGTTAAACCGGCTCTGGAAATACAGGGTCGGGTCTTGAAAGGCGCAGTGCGACCCCGACCGCTGCAGTGGTAGGTAGGAATGGCGTGAATGGTCGGACTCGTTGCCTTGATGGAGTCCGAAGGAATCATGGTAGGAAGGTGAGGAGCTAAGCAAGACAGAACGCCTCGCAGGCTCTAAGTAGGTCCTCCATTCTTCCTGAGGACTGGTGCTCATGGTAATAGACGGAGTTCGTCGGTGGGAAGGTCCGGTGTCACACCCCTATTTCCACGTGTCACCGGTGGGCCCGGTGGGGGAGTATCGTGACGTGGTTGGCAACGTAATAGTCAAACAACACAATATTATTATGCACAGCGGAAGCAAATTTAAAATATGATACAACCGAATTTAATATTGTTTATCAATGTAACAATATCCGGAAGTTTATCCACAGTAGGATCGAAACAAAATAATATTAATGGTTCAACAGACTTCAGGCATCCTAAGCTTGCGAGACTTTTTATTGATGCTTAGGAGACAATCCAGCCAATTTCGTTTAGTACCTGCATTCAGTCTTTTTGGGAAAATACATCAGTTTACACTGGTAAATACAATTAACTGACTCATTTTGGAAAATGGTTTAAAATTGGTTTGGATGCACATGGCATAAAGATTTTTATAACTTGGGAGAATTATTTAATATTATAATCTTGTGAACGAATTACATGTTACTTATGCGTTCAGTAGCCCGGATCTTGTCCGGGTTAAAGATCAATAGACACACCACATAATTGAGTTATACACTGACAGGTGTACGCCTACACCCCGTGCTCAGGTCGTGGCCATCTCGTAAGATGATGCCAAGGATATCCGGGACATGGTCATTAACCCCCCAAAGGCTGTAAAGTAAACAAGACTGTTTAAACGAGCCGATCAAATTATTCAACTACCCACTTAATGTGGAGATTTGATGCCCGATCAAGCGGTATGCTATATACCGTAACCCAAGCCCGTATAGGGAAAATAAGTTAAAAGTATTTAACTGAGTAAGTATTAATCACAATAAGCAAAATGCACGTAGCTTTTACTGGTCCTCCTAATCTGGAACGAAGGTTTATAATAACCTATTAGAATTCTAACGGGCCTTTTATTAAGCTTAAGCTTAGACCGGCTAGTTTCAAGGTACGGTTCGTACGCACGATTAAGCGAAGACCGGATAGAATGTGATTCAGACCCAACAAGTTTGAAGACTTGTTTAATATGGGTTTATTATTCACATTCTGGATTTTGAGATAAAACCGATAAGGTTTGACTCGTTTCGGCTAATTTATGTAAACTTGTTACATAAACCGAACCGTGCGCGTAATAAGCGTAACGGGTATCCGTAAGAGCCATATACAGGTTTCCTAAGTTAATATGCTTCAAATATGTTGTGACATCAGTAAGATGTCTTTCATTATGCCCGAAACGTATTTAAACACAAACTAGGCCCCGTAGGGGTAGTTTGGTCATTTAAAAGTGTATAAAAGAGTTTTAGTAACATTCTGAGTTACAGGTCTGATGTAATCAGCAAATATACTCAATTTGCTAAGTTATATCAGTAGGTTAAATCATGTATGTGAAATTTATCATTTTTAACCAAACTATGCCCCGTAGGGGTATTTTGGTAATTTCACATAAGCCGAAAAGTTCAAAACTGAAGTCTGAGTTTATCAACCTTTGCTTACTATTAAAATATCATAATTTGCCTCATATATCAGTAGGTATCAACCCGGGTATGTCCAATATGATTTTAAAACATACTATGCGTTAAAAACGCTAATTAAGGCGATTAAAGGCCATTTCCGGGTTCGATACTTAAATCTGATATTTTTATATTTCCAGAAGGCTTAAAATAATTTATTTATCATATGTGATCAGTAGCAAAAGGTTAGGAGTCGTTTAGATATGTAAAACTCATTTTATGGCCCGTAAGGGCAAAACCGACAATTACCGGGTTAAGCCTAAGACTACTAGTTATGCTCAGCCTAAAATTAATTAAAAATCTTTAAAATTCCCAAAATAATATATTACATCAGTGGGTATTAAGTTTGATGTCAAAAAGTAGGCTTAACTAGGCTATACGCTAATTACGCCATTTTATTAACATAAAGCTTTAAATTTGCGATAATGAGCATAACTCTTAATCTACAAGTCAAAATGATGTCAAACTTTGCATACAAGTTTATATATCAGTAACTAAGGTTTCTACACTTTTACATTTTCATAAATCACATTTTAAGGTAATAAGGGCATAACGGTCAACATATGAGCAATTAACGGAAACATGCATATTAATTGGATAACTAGTGAACCAAGGTGTATAATCACAGAGGGTTGTTCTGAGGCATTTCTAAAGCATGCCTTAACGGGTCAGAACTGAAAGTCAAAGTGAAAGTCAAACTATGCGACTTTCGGTTCCGAACCGGGTCTAAACAGGAAATAGTCGGGTTGAACATGTTTAGACATGTTCTTACACTAATTAATAAGTTATAACAATGATCAAACAGGTTGTATATGTTCTAGATAGCTAATTATGCATAAATGGCATTTTAAGCATCCTGTTGACTTTTTAATTATAAGTTTGACCCGACTTTTGACCTGGTTAGCGTGGTGATCAGGGGAAACCCTTTTGAGGTTTTATTACCCACATAAATACCAACTTATAACTACTTTTAATTCGAGATATGACTGAGCCATTATTGACTAATCTCGAAGTCAAACCGTAATTACGACGGTTTGACTTTTAGCTAATTAACTAAGTTAAAACTAATTAAAGAAGGACTAGCAGACTTACAAGAGTCCTATGTACGAATTATGATCACTTGAGGCTGCTTGATAGCTCCAGAAATGATCCCACAATGCAGGAGAAGGTGTGGGAATGTTTGTTGCAACTAATGAGCTTTATATAGTGAACTAAGGCACCATAAAATGTTGACAACAAAGTCTAGGACCCATCCATAACTGATTAACACTTATCCTAGTGCTTAGGGGTGCCTAGGGGTGCCTAGGGGTCGTCCATATGTGAGAAAAACCGGTGAAATAGGTCACAATCGCGCATAACAGGCTGCAGAAGGTTTTCTGGTCGCTGGCACTTGCTTACGGACCGTAAGCTTTATTTGTTGCGGTCCGTAAGCCTGACATCAGGCCCAAAAATCTGTTGTTCTTTGGTATTTCGAAGGGGCAGCCACTTGTTTCGTAATTGGGACTTGTTTTATCAATTAGGGACCTCCAAAAAGTGCTTTGTACAGTATCAAACCCTACCATTATGAATGTATACTTGTATTCCAAAAGAAAGTACCGAATTATAAGGTTTACCGTTGGAATTTCTTCGTAGGAGTCCACCAAGTAAATCATGCATCATTCAATGTTATAATTCACTGAATTTTGAACATATATTAGATGTTTTTAATATGTTTTGAGTCTTGGGATTTATATCGAGGTCGTTCAGAGGTGCAAAAATTAACATGACGACACTTTTAAATCCTGTCAAACATCTTTATAAAATCCGAGTTTACAACGCGTTTTGTCTTACATGACACGTGTCGTTTTATTATTTAACACGAATTTTCGAGGTGTTACATCCTCACCCCCTTAAAATAAATCTCGACCCGAGATTTACTGAAACAAATAAGGGTACTTTTCTTTCATGGTGGATTCAACCTTCCACGTGTATTCGGGACCTCTACGGGCATCCCATTTGACCTTAACAATAGGCACATGCTTCCTTCGAAGCTTCTTAACCCGTCGATCCTCAATCGACAAAGGTCTTTCAACAAATCTTAAGCTCTCATCTATATGCACATCTGTATGTGGTATAACCAGTGATTCGTCAGCGAAACACTTTTTCAGATTGCAGATGTGGAACACATTGTGAATTCCACTGAGCTCTTCTGGTAAGTTTAACTTATAGGAAACTGACCCGACACGTTCGATAACCTCGAAAGGTCCTATGTATCTCGGGCTTAGCTTACCTTTCTTACCAAACCGCATCACTCCCTTCCAGGGTGACACTTTAAGTAGGACTTTGTCACCTACTTCGAAGTGAAAATCCTTACGCTTAGGATCAGCGTAACTTTTCTGCCTATCCCGGGCAGCTTTGAGACGGTCTCGAATCTGGACAATCTTGTCCGTTGTTTCGAACACGATCTCTGGTCCTGATAACTGGACATCTCCAACTTCCGCCCAACAAATAGGCGATCTACACTTTCTACCGTATAATGCCTCAAAAGGCGCAGCCTTGATGCTGGTGTGGTAGCTATTGTTGTAGGAGAATTCGATTAACGGTAGGTTCTTATCCCAACTACCACCCAAATCGATCGCACAGGCACGTAGCATGTCTTCCAACGTTTGAATAGTACGCTCACTCTGACCGTCTGTCTGAGGATGGTAAGCCGTACTAAAGTTCAAACGTGTGCCCAAAGATTGCTGGAAGCTCTTCCAAAAATGTGACGTGTACCTAGTATCTCTATCAGAGATAATAGCTACAGGTATGCCATGTAAGGCTACAATCTTATCAACGTATAACTGGGCTAACATATCGGAGCTATAAGTCTCCTTGATAGGTAAGAAATGAGCTGACTTAGTCAGTCGGTCAACTATAACCCATATCGTATCATTTCCTTTCCTTGTCTTGGGTAACTTGGTAATAAAATCCATAGTTACCATTTCCCACTTCCACGTAGGAAGTTCAGGCTGTTGTAGCAAACCTGACGGTTTCTGATGCTCGGCTTTGACTTGCGCACATGTCAAGCATTTTGCTACGTGGGCGGCTACAGACTTTTTCAAGCCTATCCACCAATAATTTGCCTTTAAATCCTGGTACATCTTATCAGCTCCAGGATGAACGGAGTAATTGGAACTATGGGCTTCCTGGAGGATGACATCTCGAAGTCCTCCATAAATTGGAACCCATATTCGTCCGTTTAATCGTAAAATTCCGTCCTTGCTAAGAGTTAACTGTTCCTCAGTTACTCCTAACTTTTCATTAGGATAGTTAGCTTCCAACACAGCTTCTTTCTGTGCAGCTAACAACCTTTCAATCAAATTATTCTTTATCTCCATACGCTTGGCGTTAATTCGGATGGGCTTAACCCTTTCCTTCCGACTCAAGGCATCGGCGACTACATTCGCCTTGCCGGGATGGTATTTGATTTCACAATCATAATCATTTAAAGTTTCCATCCAACGGCGTTGCCTCATGTTTAATTCCTTCTGATTAAACAGATGTTGGAGGCTCTTGTGATCAGAATAAATCACACATTTGACACCATAAAGATAGTGCCTCCAAAGCTTTAGTGCGAATACAACGACACCCAGCTCCAAGTCATGGGTGGTGTAATTCTTTTCATGCACTTTCAATTGTCTTGAAGCATAGGCAATAACTTTGCCTTTCTGCATAAGCACACACCCCATGCCAGTGTGCGAAGCATCACAATAAACCACAAAGTCTTCAATTCCATCTGGCAGTGTCAGTACCGGGGCGTTGCTCAACTTTTGCTTCAGAATATCAAAGGATTCTTGCTGCTTAGGGTCCCAAACAAATTTAACCTTCTTCTTAGTTAAGGAGGTTAGGGGTGCAGCAATCCTTGAAAAGTTTTCAATGAAACGCCTGTAATATCCTGCCAATCCCAGGAAGCTACGAATTTCTGTAGGAGTCTTTGGCTCTTGCCAGTTCATTACGGCTTCAACCTTAGCGGGATCCACATGGATACCACGCTCACTAACCACGTGTCCAAGAAATTGGACTTCTCGTAGCCAAAATTCACACTTAGAGAATTTGGCGTAGAGCTTCTCTTGATGTAGAAGTTTGAGAATACAACGAAGGTGTTTCTCATGGTCAGCTTGGTTCTTAGAATAAATAAGAATGTCGTCGATAAAAACGATGACAAATTTATCCAAGTAAGGCTTGCAGACGTGATTCATGAGATCCATGAACGCGGCTGGTGCATTAGTGAGCCCAAAAGGCATCACTAGGAACTCGTAGTGACCGTAACGAGTCCTAAATGCAGTCTTGTGCACGTCTTCATCTTTGACCTTCAATTGATGGTAGCCTGACCTCAAATCAATCTTCGAGAAGTAACTTGCCCCTTGAAGCTGATCGAACAAATCGTCGATTCTGGGCAAAGGATACCTATTCTTGATCGTGACTTTATTAAGCTCGCGATAGTCGATGCACAGACGCATCGACCCATCCTTCTTCTTGACAAACAAGATTGGCGCTCCCCAAGGAGATGAACTAGGTCTAATGAAACCTTTAGCCAGCAATTCATCTAGCTGCGTCCGCAACTCCTTCATTTCTGTGGGTGCCAATCTGTATGGTGCTCTAGCAACTGGTGCGGCTCCGGGGATGATATCAATCCTGAATTCCACTTATCTATCTGGTGGTAAACCAGGTAGATCTTCAGGAAACACTTCTGGGTATTCAGAAATGACAGGGATGTCTTCTATCTTCGGTTTAGGCTCATCAATAATCACTTGCGCCATGTAGATGACACACCCCTTCTTCAAACACTTGGAAGCCTTGAGCATAGTCACCTGCTCAGGCAGTCCATACTGGGTATCTCCCCGAATGGTAAGTGATTCACCAGACGGAGTCTTTACCACTACCTGTTTCATGTTACAGACGATTTGGGCCTGGTTATGAGATAACCAGTCCATACCCAGAACTATGTCAAAACCAGCCAACTTAAACGGAAGTAGAGATAGAGGAAAAGAATGGTTCTTAATGGATATAACACATCCATCTAACATAGTTGAGACGGTTTCTATGGTTCCATCTGCTAACTCTACCTCATAATTCACTTTTAAGGCTTTGACAGGTAACTTCAGCAATTCACAAAATTTATGATCTACGAAAGACTTATCTGCGCCTGAATCAAAAAGTACTCTTGCAAAGACATCATTTACAAGGAAGGTACCTATTATGACATTATCGTCTTGCACAGCCTCTTTCGCGTCCATTCTGAAGACTCTGGCATTAGTCTTCTTAGCCTCTTCAGGCTTCTTGTTGCACTTTGGGCAGTTGGTCTTGATGTGCCCCTTTTCATTGCAACGGTAGCACGTTGCGTCTTTTATCTTCTTGCAATCCAGGGTTTTGTGATCCGTGGACTTGCAAATTCCACAAGCAAAGGGTTTTGACTGAGTCTGAGAGTTCGACTCCAGTCTGCACTTTCCATAGTGCTGCTTCTTGCAAATTTTACACTTGGGCTTTTCGCCAGAATTATGCCCATCCTTCCTCGACTCCGACCCTTTCTTGTTATCACCACTCCCACGGTGCTTCTTGTTCGACTTTCGTGAACCATCATTGATATTCGTTAATTTACACATATTTTAGTTCCCCGTTTTACCCCTATTTTATGCATTTTTGGCCGTAAAACCGTCATTCGGATACTTATTTATCTACATTTATGTTTACAGGCCTAAAACAGCATACCAGACAAGATGATAGCAAAAACGAGGACTTTCCGGACAAAACGACGAAGCTGCGGACATTCTGTTAAGGATTCTGAACTGGGCCTGTGGAACGACCGTTCCACCTGATGCACGGTCGTGCATCTCCGACAAAGTTGATCAGCTCGGTGATGAACGAGAGGTGCGACTGGGCGTTCTAGGAAAACAAGGCGGCTCGGTGAAGAACGGACGTTCCATCTGAGGAACGACCGTGCGTATCCGATGAACCAACAGAGTCTCGGTGATGAACGACCAGTGCGACTCGGCGTGCGTATCCGAGGGCCGGCACGTTGGATCGCACCCTCGGTGCATATCCGAGAACATGCTGCAGGGTTTGAGCGATGTCGGTACCGCACGACCGTTCCATACCAGGAACGACCGTGCCACAGGCTGAGGGCAATTTTGTCATTTTGCACATTATATATACCCTCATCTGCTGCAAAATCCCTCATTCGCGAACCCTAGTCGCTGCAGGCCGTTCCAGGGCGATTCTTCACCATATCGCACGGTTTTTCGCACGATCTCACACCCTTCTTCGCACGGTACGTTCCTAGTTGTAGTTTTCTTGTTTTATTGCTTTCTAGGTTGGATTTCTTCCAATTCTTCAAGGAATTTTTAGGGTTCTCTTCATAAACAAATCGAAACCCTAACCCTTGTTGAATCGAAGTATCGTGAACACCCGGTTGACTTTCAGACCCCTGTTAGCCCAATACTTGTTGAAATTTTGCAAAGATCAGATTGTTCTAAGTACAGGGGTCGAAATCTGCAGACACGAAGTTGCACGGTCGTTCCTCGTGTGGAACGGTCGTGCCTCGCCGGCTTGTTCACGATATCCTCTGGGCTTGGCCTGTTAGTTCTCGGTGACGCACGACCGTGCGTCTCGAAGAACGACCGTGCCATTTGCCCAGTGCAGTTTGACAGTTTCTTCATAATTTGCTGCTCGGCTGTTTTCAATTCATTTCTCTCCTGTTTCTGTCTTTCTAACAATTTTCCCCATTACAGATAAACCATCCCTTCCTACAGTTTGACCCCAACATTGAGAAAGAAGCTTTGTGCATACCGAAGCGCGATGCATTGTGGGCGAGACGGGGGCAGTTTGGAGTCCCCCGATGGTTAGATTGGGAAGTCATGCGTGAACTCAATCAGTATGATCGACTGGACGACATGATGACTCGCACGCTTGCAAATTTGGTCGGTTGCAACCGACCCGTTTACCGGGAGTTGACAATTGAATTCTTCAATTCGTATGCCTATGAAAGACCGGTTGCACATACACAGCCCGAGTTTCGCTACAGGGAGCGGGTGACCTTCAGGTTATGTAGACGATGGCATACATGGTCGGTTGGTTGATTGGGAAGAAGGCTTGGGATTTATACGCGGGAGGACATGGATGATCCTGACGTCTTCAACGATCAGTTCAACTTCCCTAATGATGCAGCGCGGGATGCATTCTGGGCAGAAAATGCCGTTGGGGACCCCTACAACCCACGGATGTCAAAGGCCTCGCGACTCAGAGACCCTCTAGTGCGAGTGATGCACCATGTATTCAGCCATTCGATATGCGAACGCATGGACAGTCTCGGTAACTGTCCCACACCTGACTTGCTTTTTCTATATGCGTTGGTTGACAAAGCACCAATCAACCTAGCCGCACGAATGGCTGAGTACTTTGTCAAGTGTTCGGGGCGGACCCCGAATAGTGAGATTCATGGCGGTCAGTACGTGACCGAAATAGCGTACAATGAGCGCTATATGACGCCGGGGGTGCTTAGGGGTCTCACTTTGATTACCGAGGGGGTTCATGTCGATATCCGGTCTCTGAAGTTCATGGGGGTGATTGCTGAGCTTGATAGGGGAGATAGGTTGAGGGGATTGAACAACGAGGTCTGGGAGCCGTTACCTCCAGATGAGGAGGAACATGAGGAGGAAGATGAAGATGTTGAGATGGGAGAGCAGCACCAGCCACCGACACCACCACACTCGCCGCAGCACCATGCATTTCATCAGCATGAGGATTGGCCCACTTTCTACCAGCAGTTCCAGGATATGCGTGTGACGCAGGAGCAGCATGGTACCTACTTCCATGAGATCAGATCTAGCCAGGACCAGATCCGGGCTAACCAGGACGAGATTCGGGCCAGTCAGGCTCAGATTCGGGCCACCCATGACCAGCTTCGGCAGAGCCAGGACACTTTATATCAGGGGGTCAGTGCGGGGTTTTCTTATCTTTTCGGGGAGATGCATCACGCATACCCCGACTACTTTCAGCACCCTCCGGAGTTCCCACCATGGAACCCCCTGGCTATGGCGATCAGGGCCCATCTGGCACGAGACATGATGATGATGATGATGAGTAGTTGGCGGTGGTGATAGCATTTGGTAGTGTTTTATCTTTCAGTACTTTGCTTTTATTTGGGTGTTTATTTTGACTATTATTTAAAACACCCCGGTTATGTATTTTCAGACAATTTCCTTTGTATTTTGTTTGGATTTTAGTACTTATGTATATTATGGTTGTTTTGTGATTTTTCTGTTTCTGTTATATTTTGGGTGCACATGACATACTCGCAGGTTTTATCTATCGGATCTTGGACCGGAGCACGTACCAGATACAGCTTCGGAAGTCTCGTGGCACCAACATCATCTTGAGGGGAGTATTTTTTTTTTATTATCCCTTTCTCTATATTTCGGGTCTCGCATTGGGGACAACGCGAAGTTCAAGTGTGGGGAGGGGGTTAACTTTGTTAACTTAACTTTGTTTGTCCTCTTATATATATATAAAAAAATCAGAAAATCAGAAAAATCATTCAAAAATACTTGTATTTTGTATATATTTTTGTAAATAAACCGGTTGGTTATGTTTTAGAAAGCGTCGGACTTGATAAAAACTCGACAAGCAAAATATTTTTGAAAAAGGAAACCGGAAAGCGTGACAAACAAAGAAAGACTTACATGATAGTTTTCACACTTTTACCCATTCCTTCCGTTACGTGAGCATTTTTTAGCCTAGAGTGTTATATATTTGTTCATTTCGGATATAGGAGTGAGCCGGATGTTATGTGCAATTTAGAACTTGTCACTAGTATGCTTGTTAAGACCATGAACGTGCGGATTTGTGTAAACGTGATAGAGGCACTTAGATTACCCCTTTGTTGTGTACCTTGTTCTTTGTGTTGTGCTTCCCGTTCACCTTATATTACCCTTTAGGATTAACCTTGTCGAGCCTTCCCGTTCACCTTTGTTTACCCACATTATCGCCCACTTAACCAAATTTAGCCTTTTTATGTTTTTAACCCTTTTTAGTGTTGAAACTCGGTTAAAATAATAGTTTAACTAGCTTATTATTGTTTAAATTTCATTGTATAGTTTGTATGTTTAAAAAAAAAACAGAAAATAAAACACCCTAAAATAGGGTGAAGTTGATAGAAATCGAGCAATTTTGAATGCTTAAATGTTAAAAATTTCGTTGATAAGCTCGATTGCGCTTTAGTCGCCTTTTTAAGGCGTTTGTATGTAATGTTGTATTGTTTATTGCTAGTTAAACGCTACTACCGAGTTTTAACCATTTTCGCCACTTTAAATGTCCACTTCCATACCCTTCGCCCAAGCCTAACGTTATAACCCGTAAAGACCTCTTGATTTACACTTATTTGCATGTTAGTTGGTGGAGACGAGATCTTATGACAATCTTATGATATTGCACATTTCATTGACTAGGCGTTGAGTGTTTACGCATGCACATTTTATGTATGTTTCATAAATAAAACCGAGTGTGTGTGAACATTGTGAGTCGTGTGAAGATTAACATGTGGGTCAATTAAATGTGAAGTCACGGCTTTTTGGTTGTCGCTTTTTAAATTGCATATGCTTGTTGGGTTTGAGTCTTTTGATGTTGCCTTTCGACAAACCGGCTAACCGTTTATATTAGTTTTCAATAAAATAGTGTGTAAATTATCGTTCTTGTTTGTTTATGTCTTTTCTTGCTTTTTAGTTTAGCTTGCTTGAGGACAAGCAAGGTTCAAATGTGGGGAGATTTGATATTCGTTAATTTACACATATTTTAGTTCCCCGTTTTACCCCTATTTTATGCATTTTTGGCCGTAAAACCGTCATTCGGATACTTATTTATCTACATTTATGTTTACAGGCCTAAAATAGCATACCAGACAAGATGATAGCAAAAACGAGGACTTTCCGGACAAAACGACGAAGCTGCGGACATTCTGTTAAGGATTCTGAACTGGGCATGTGGAACGACCGTTCCACCTGATGCACGGTCGTGCATCTCCGACAAAGTTGATCAGCTCGGTGATGAACGAGAGGTGCGACTGGGCGTTCTAGGAAGACAAGGCGGCTCGGTGAAGAATGGACGTTCCATCTGAGGAACGACCGTGCGTATCCGATGAACCAACAGAGTCTCGGTGATGAACGACCAGTGCGACTCGGCGTGCAACAAGTGACCCGGAACTGAACGACCGTTCCACACGAAGAACGGTCGTGCGATATCGTATCTGGTCAAAGATCTGATGACGTATGCAGTATGGTGACCCATCCCCAATAATTACTTAAAGTGCACGGTCGTGCCATATGGAGAACGACCGTGCGACAGCGAAAAATATAAAAACAGAACAGAAACCTTCTGTTCAATATTCTGGAATTTTGGGAGCTTCACAGGCGATTTTACAGGCTCCGGAGGCTATGCTTTTGACCCGGATTCAAGCCACATTGTGCCGTTTAGCTCCATTACTATCCGGATTCTTAGTCTAGTGCTTGTTTATGGTTTGGTTTTCTAATCTTTCCATGATTTTGTTAATCTTTCAAGCATTTAGATTAATGTTTATGTATTATTGTAGCCTTTGGGCAAAAACACAACAATCCCTTGCTTAATTATAGCCATTAGTGTGTTAATCTTTGTTTGTAATGACATTTTGAAGTATTTTCTATGTTAATCTTTGATGATTAGTTTGCAACCTTGTTATTGATATTGATTTCTTGATTATAAGTAATTATGTTGGATGATTGATGCTTGGTTAGTTAAGATAGTTGAAAAATGAAGCTTGATTAATCTTGTATTAGTAAACTTTGAACCTGGTTAACTAGATTAGCTTGGTTTAAATGTATGCATCATGATACTAGAAATGATTAGTGATTTAATAAAATGTAATTATTGTTAATCAAGAGAGCTTGCCGTCACGTAAGGACCTTAACGGGTTAGATGGTGTCGTTATAAATTCTTGCCATGATTTGTTAGGTTAGTTAGTAGTTTAGGCCAAAATTGCTATCTTGGTGAATTATTGTGCAAGATTTGTAAAATGAACTCGGTTGTGACTTAATCTAGTTTATGCTTGTCTCGGTGGTTGCATTGTGTTTATCGGTGTCTCTTTCCTTGATTAAGTGCGGTTAGAAAACTCCTAACGGATGACTAACTTATTTTTAAGAGATTTTCATAGACATTTATCAATTGCACGTTAAAGAACAATTTTAGGTGGTTAAAGTGTGTTTATCGTTTTAGCTTTCCGAATGATTGTCATGTTAGGATTCTCGAAAGGGATACTAATTGTCTTAAATTGGAAAATTTACCGAATGCTTCTAAGTGCCAAAACTGACTTAGTTGACATATTTTGGTTGTGTATTAAGCAAGGCTATTTATCAATTTTCTACTATGTTTTTATATGTATTTGTTTACGCTTACTTTAGTTTAATTAAAATCAAACAACTTATGTTTTTACCGGTAGTTTAGTGACAAAGGTCTAGTATTATTTCTCCGCCCATTTCCGTGGATCGATACTTGGTTCTTACCGATACTTTACTACATATGTGACGGGGTACACTTGCCTCTTTCGTGAGTGTTTTGATGTAAAAGTAATAATCACTTTTATAAATTTAAAACCAAATCGTGTGTAATTTCATTGCAATATTATGTATATATACGCACACGCAAATCATCTTCACGCTTCCTCTTCTCGGCCTCCTTATTCCTCAGCGATCTCTGCCTGACCGCATCCAGAGTGAGGGATATGGAAATGTCAGTTACAGACCTGAAGATTGCTGGCCGAGAAGCTTTTACGCTTGCCTTGATCTCGGGGGCTAAACCACCAATAAAACGAGCGATTCTTTTTGGCTCCGGGGTTACCAGGTAAGGAACCAACCGGGAGACCGTATTGAAGCTTGTCAGGTAAGCTTGACAGTCGAGGTTCGTCATCACCAACGATAGAAAGTCAGATTCTATCTTCTCCACCTCATGTTGAGGGCAGAAATTTTCCTTGATTAGGGCAATGAATTGATCCCACGACATATTATACAATGGGATTTTTCCGGTGGCCTCGATCAGAGATCTCCACCATGCTAACGCTTCACCCTTAAAGGACTGTGACACAAACTTAACTACATCCCTTTCAGCGCACCCGCTGATATCTACCACCGTGTCCATCTCGTCCAGCCAAGTCATACAGTCGACGGCTCCTTTTTCCCCAGTAAAATCCCTGGGTTTACAAGACACGAAGTACTTATAGGAGCAACCCTTGTTACGGGGTTCTTGATGCAGTACTAATTGTTGGGATGGGACACTTTGATGGTTGGTGGACTGACGGTCATCACCATCTTTCTTGGGTCCATTCTTTTTGGGAGGAGGCTTGCTATGAGCCTCAGAATGTGTCTTGGGCTTTGAATGTGGTGCAGAGTGGGTCCTACTTCGAGTACCACTGTATTCTTCATACTGCCTTTCCAAAGCCTGTGTAACAGCGCCGTCTATGATCGCTTTTAATTCAGCACCCGTTAACATAATCTGGGCGTTCTCATTTTGCTCCACTGGATGGCTATTTATTTCATTTGAGTCAGCCATTTGAATTGAACTGTTGCAGAAAACAAGGACAATATTTTATTTGGGAGTTTATTATGGAATTTCCCCTTAGGGTAACTCGTTAACCATGGTAACAGAGACCACATTTGGTTAACTTATTAATCGTATAAATTTAGGATTTCAATTAAAATTTATCCTAATTATAAACAATAACAATATATATTAGCACATAAGGCTTAGTCACATGGACAATTTAAATTATAAGCTATGATTTCAGAGAATCAAGGCTTTTAAGGTTTGAACCTAGTTCATTACCCTTATCAGACAGGGAGTCATAGCTACCACTGTCTTTTGGCTCATATGGAAGTGAGCTGGGCCCGTAGGCATCATATTACTACGTACGGTAAAATATGATCATCTTAATTGATGATCTTAACCCATGATTCAGAGATCATATAATTGGGTTTGGAATCTTCTAAAGAATCCTTATACATATAAGAATGACATATGATTTTAACGAAACACTTCTGCCAGGAGTGTTAACATGTTTTCAAGATGTTAACAGGGATTTGAATCTTTTAAACAGGTCTTACCATCTTGGCCTGGTCTTATACTTGACACGAGGCTAGGTTTCACACTTTAAGATTCTTAATTACCTAATTACATAGGCAGATTAATTTAAAAGGAATGATTTTAATTTATTTATTTCATTTATAAATTATTTATGCGCAAAATGGCAAACATGAAATTTATAAAACAAACATTCCATTGATTTATTCAAAATATTATACACTGCCCTAAACGGGTCTTTTCAAATAACAAACTTACCCTCGCAGGGGTCAAACAAGTACTTACCCACGCAGGGGTTTAATAACACACATGCCCACGCAGGGGCTTAATAACATAATTGTCCACGGGGGGACTCAAAGCAAACATACCAACACACATACCCATATAGGGCTTAACAACCAAATACACCCACGCAGGGGCTTACACAGAAAATGGAAGGATTCAATGATCCTTCTTGTTCTTCCCTTTGATCAATCCTACTAATCCTTGGAAGAAAGTCTGTCTCTCCCTACGGTCCCTGTGCACTTCCCGTTCCACCTGATCCAGCCTCTGAAGGAGTTCCTCATGCTCAGGTGGGAGAACCTAGGCGGCTGCGATTGAGTCCGTATGATAGGCCTAGGTGGTATCTGGTACCCTTGTGTTGGGTACCCAACTCCCCATGGAGCTCCGTAAGGTCCTTCTGGTTGCAAGGCATTGTAGTTTGCTGCCACCAAGTAGGGGTCGACTTCTGCATACCCGTAGTTGTTGTGGACTGGCGGCTCGAACGGGTTATAAGCCATGGAACCTGTATAAGCTGGGATTGGGTTGTCAAAACCCATTGGCGGTGGCTGCGGCATCGCGGGGTTGGAGGGTCCACCCATTTGTGGGTCCTCCTGATGTGGCGGGTAGTGGCTGGCACTTGACTGACGTGGGGAACTGAAATGGAAGTCCCCTGCTCGTGCCGATATGCGGGCACCGGTTCTCCTACGCCTTGGCGGTTGAGGAGGTGCCGGCTGAACTGGCGGCGGTGGAGGTGGTGGCGTAACTGCCACAAATCGGTGATCCTCAGAGGAATTTTGATGATGCTGCTGCTGCTGTTGCTGCTGCTGCTCATGAGGCGACGAGTGGTGAGAAGGTGTGTAGTACCACTCGTGCCGAGTGAACATGGCTTGGAAACTGTCTGGACCACCATAGGGTGATCCGTGAAAAGACGATCCGTCGGAGATCTCGATCGGATGGTTTGGAGTGCCACTAGCAGGTTCGACGGGGTCTGTATCCTCGTCCATGTCGTCAGCGTGATCGCCAGAGAAATGGTCATCTGGACCTAGTGGGTTAAAACCCACGGGTTCTGGTAAGTAATTGGCCGGATTAAATTGGCCTCGAAAGATGGGTGTGGGGTCACCATACGAATGATGAGACAGGGATCGCTAAAGTGGTATGTAGGACGGTTGAGGGTTATTGGGTTCATGAGGGTTAAGAACAGGAGGTGTTGAACTATGCGAAACCGACCGCCTGGCCGGCTCGAATAGGTTTCTCCGGTTCTCCCGAGGGTCGTCACTCTCGGTGTTGGATGGAGCTCGCCGTTGCGAAGGTCCAGCTTCATGATCGTTGGGGGCGGTGACTGGCCCCTTGCCTCGTCCTCGTCTCCTAAAGAATCTTGGCGGCATTTTTGATTCCTGTCAATATTTCATGAGATAACAACAACAAGATATAAAAATAAAGCATAAGACAAAAATGAACAAAAATAGAATTTGTCCTATGTTATATGTCTAGACTCGAAAGTTTAGAATGTGCTATTGTGTACTGAGATTAAACACAAAAGACTAGTGTTTAATTCACTCAGAGTTGACTTTGATACCAACCTGTCACACCCCTATTTCCACGTGTCACCGGTGGGCCCGGTGGGGGAGTATCGTGACGTGGTTGGCAACGTAATAGTCAAACAACACAATATTATTATGCACAGCGGAAACAAATTTAAAATATGATACAACCGAATTTAATATTGTTTATCAATGTAACAATATCCGGAAGTTTATCCATAGTAGGATCGAAACAAAATAATATTAATGGTTCAACAGACTTCAGGCATCCTAAGCTTGCGAGACTTTTTATTGATGCTTAGGAGACAATCCAGCCAATTTCGTTTAGTACCTGCATTCAGTCTTTTTGGGAAAATACGTCAGTTTACACTGGTAAATACAATCAACTGACTCATTTTGGAAAATGGTTTAAAATTGGTTTGGATGCACATGGCATAAACATTTTTATAACTTGGGAGAATTATTTAATATTATAATCTTGTGAACGAATTACATGTTACTTATGCGTTCAGTAGCCCGGATCTTGTCCGGGTTAAAGATCAATAGACACACCACATAATTGAGTTATACACTGACAGGTGTACGCCTACACCCCGTGCTCAGGTCGTGGCCATCTCGTAAGATGATGCCAAGGATATCCGGGACATGGTCATTAACCCCCCAAAGGCTGTAAAGTAAACAAGACTGTTTAAACGAGCCGATCAAATTATTCAACTACCCACTTAATGTGGAGATTTGATGCCCGATCAAGCGGTATGCTATATACCGTAACCCAAGCCCGTATAGGGAAAATAAGTTAAAAGTATTTACCTGAGTAAGTATTAATCACAATAAGCAAAATGCACGTAGCTTTTACTGGTCCTCCTAATCTGGAACGAAGGTTTATAATAACCTATTAGAATTCTAACGGGCCTTTTATTAAGCTTAAGCTTAGACCGGCTAGTTTCAAGGTACGGTTCGTACGCACGATTAAGCGAAGACCGGATAGAATGTGATTCAGACCCAACAAGTTTGAAGACTTGTTTAATATGGGTTTATTATTCACATTCTGGATTTTGAGATAAAACCGATAAGGTTTGACTCGTTTCGGCTAATTTATGTAAACTTGTTACATAAACTGAACCGTGCGCGTAATAAGCGTAACGGGTATCCGTAAGAGCCATATACAGGTTTCCTAAGTTAATATGCTTCAAATATGTTGTGACATCAGTAAGATGTCTTTCATTATGCCCGAAACGTATTTAAACACAAACTAGGCCCCGTAGGGGTAGTTTGGTCATTTAAAAGTGTATAAAAGAGTTTTAGTAACATTCTGAGTTACGGGTCTGATGTAATCAGCAAATATACTCAATTTGCTAAGTTATATCAGAAGGTTAAATCATGTATGTGAAATTTATCATTTTTAACCAAACTATGCCCCGTAGGGGTATTTTGGTAATTTCACATAAGCCGAAAAGTTCAAAACTGAAGTCTGAGTTTATCAACCTTTGCTTACTATTAAAATATCATAATTTTCCTCATATATCAGTAGGTATCAACCCGGGTATGTCCAATATGATTTTAAAACATACTATGCGTTAAAAACGCTAATTAAGGCGATTAAAGGCCATTTCCGGGTTCGATACTTAAATCTGATATTTTTATATTTCCAGAAGGCTTAAAATAATTTATTTATCATATGTGATCAGTAGCAAAAGGTTAGGAGTCGTTTAGATATGTAAAACTCATTTTATGGCCCGTAAGGGCAAAACCGACAATTACCGGGTTAAGCCTAAGACTACTAGTTATGCTCAGCCTAAAATTAATTAAAAATCTTTAAAATTCCCAAAATAATATATTACATCAGTGGGTATTAAGTTTGATGTCAAAAAGTAGGCTTAACTAGGCTATACGCTAATTACGCCATTTTATTAACATAAAGCTTTAAATTTGCGATAATGAGCATAACTCTTAATCTACAAGTCAAACTGATGTCAAACTTTGCATACAAGTTTATATATCAGTAACTAAGGTTTCTACACTTTTACATTTTCATAAATCACGTTTTAAGGTAATAAGGGCATAACGGTCAACATATGAGCAATTAACGGAAACATGCATATTAATTGGATAACTAGTGAACCAAGGTGTATAATCACAGAGGGTTGTTCTAACAAGTAACCTAGTCCAATTAAAGCTCTGAGGCATTTCTAAAGCATGCCTTAACGGGTCAGAACTGAAAGTCAAAGTGAAAGTCAAACTATGCGACTTTCGGTTCCGAACCGGGTCTAAACAGGAAATAGTCGGGTTGAACATGTTTAGACATGTTCTTACACTAATTACTAAGTTATAACAATGATCAAACAGGTTGTATATGTTCTAGATAGCTAATTATGCATAAATGACATTTTAAGCATCCTGTTGACTTTTTAATTATAAGTTTGACCCGACTTTTGACCTGGTTAGAGTGGTGATCAGGGGAAACCCTTTTGAGGTTTTATTACCCACATAAATACCAACTTATAACTACTTTTAATTCGAGATATGACTGAGCCATTATTGACTAATCTCGAAGTCAAACCGTAATTACGACGGTTTGACTTTTAGCTAATTAACTAAGTTAAAACTAATTAAAGAAGGACTAGCAGACTTACAAGAGTCCTATGCACGAAATATGATCACTTGAGGCTGCTTGATAGCTCCAGAAATGATCCCACAATGCAGGAGAAGGTGTGGGAATGTTTGTTGCAACTAATGAGCTTTATATAGTGAACTAAGGCACCATAAAATGTTGGCAACAAAGTCTAGGACCCATCCATAACTGATTAACACTTGTCCTAGTGCTTAGGGGTGCCTAGGGGTCGTCCATATGTGAGAAAAACCGGTGAAATAGGTCACAATCGCGCATAACAGGCTGCAGAAGGTTTTCTGGTCGCTGGCACTTGCTTACGGACCGTAAGCTTTATTTGTTGCGGTCCGTAAGCCTGACATCGGGCCCAAAAATCTGTTGTTCTTTGGTATTTCGAAGGGGCAGCCACTTGTTTCGCAATTGGGACTTGTTTTATCAATTAGGGACCTCCAAAAAGTGCTTTGTACAGTATCAAACCCTACCATTATGAATGTATACTTGTATTCCAAAAGAAAGTACCGAATTATAAGGTTTACCGTTGGAATTTCTTCGTAGGAGTCCACCAATTAAATCATGCATCATTCAATGTTATAATTCACTGAATTTTGAACATATATTAGATGTTTTTAATATGTTTTGAGTCTTGGGATTTATATCGAGGTCGTTCAGAGGTGCAAAAGTTAACATGACGACACTTTTAAATCCTGTCAAACATCTTTATTAAATCCGAGTTTACAACGCGTTTTGTCTTACATGACACGTGTCGTTTTATTATTTAACACGAATTTTCGAGGTGTTACATCCGGCCTCGTGATCGTTGGGGGCGGTGAATGACCCCTTGCCTCGTCCTCCTCTTCGGAACCTTGGCGGCTTTTTTGTTGATCCTGTCAAAACAAACAAAAGAAACAACAAAGGAAAACAATAAAGGACAAAATAAAATAATTTAGGATTAGTCCTAAGTTTTTTGTCTAGACTCGGAAGTCGAGGAATGTGCAAATTGTGTCATTGAGATTAAACACAAAAGGCTAGTGTTTAATTCACTCAATGTTGGCTCTGATACCAACCTGTCACACCCCGATATTTCCACGTATTACCGGTGGGGAGTATCGTGACGTAGTTGATATCATCATAGTCAATAATCACAGTTTAATGCACAGCGGAAGTCTAAAAGTAATAATATTACAAACCAAATGAAAGTATCAAGAGTATTAGTGTATTACAAATGGAATGTAAAAGGATCCACAGGCGGAGCAAACAAAAGAAGATAATTGTTCAACAGATTTTTAAGTGACAAAGCTTGCAAGACTTTTATTTATTCACTCAGGAGTAGCCAGCCTATTCCGCTTAGTACCTGCACGTAGCCTTTTCGGAAAATACGTCAGTTTACACTGGTAAATACAATTAACCGACTCATTTTGAAAATGTTTAAGAAAATTGATTTGAATGCACAAGGCACAAATTATCTTTTATAACTTGGGATAATTATTTAAAAATAATCTTGTTAAAGAATTATATGTTTATTATACGTTCAGTATCCCGGGTTGAAAACCGGGTTAAAGATTAATAGACACACCACATAATGTATCCCACGGCGAGTTATTCTCAGACATGTGGGTACATTATTTTACATACGCACCGGCAGGTGTATGCCTAACCCCGTGCTTAAGTCGTGGCCATTTCAATGAATGAGCCGAGGATATCCAGGACATGGTCATTAACCCCCCAAAGGCTTTAAATAAACAAAACAGATTAAACGGGTTATCTCAATGATTTAACCTTCATACGATTAAAAATTCAATACCCGACCAAGCGGTACTTTATATACCGTACCCCAAGCCCGTATAAGGGAAAATAAGTTAAAAGTATTTACCTGAGCAAATTATACAAATTTACCCCAGCCGTATACAATCAGCAAGTGCAAATATCTTTTACTGGGCTCCTAAATCTGGAACGAAGGTTTTAATAACCTATTAGATTCCTAACAGCTCTTACTTAAGTTTAAACTTAGACCGGTTAGTTTTAAAGAAAGATTTACGGTTCAAAACGCAAGATTAAGCGAAGACCGGATTAGAATGTGGTTTAGACCCGACAAGTATGAAGACTTGTATAATATAGGTAAGCTAAACACATTCTGGATTTTAAAGAGAAAATGATAAGGTTTGACCCGTTTCGGCTAGTTTATGCAAACTAGTTACATAAACCGTACCGAATGCGATAAATGCATAACGTGTAACCAAATGAGTCATGAGCAGGTTTCCTAAGTTAATATACCTTAAATATGTTGTGATATCAGTAGGATACCTTCCATTATGCCCAATACGGATTTAAAATAAATTTAAGCCCCGTATGGGTATTTTGGTCATTTTAAAGATTATAAAAGAGGTTAAATATTAACCTGAGGTCTGGTCCTAAATGATCAGTAAAAATATTTATTTTTTCAAGTCATATCAGTAAGGTATTGCATATATGTGAAATTTATCATTTATAACCAAACTATGCACCGTAGGGGCATTTTAGTCATTTCACATTAGCCTTAAAGGTCAAAATTGGGAATCTGAGTTCAAAACTTTTTCTTACTGTTAAAGTATTAAAATTTACTTAAAACATCAGTAGGTATTAAGTCTTATATGTTAAAAATAGTTTTAATCCATACTATGCGTTTAAAACTCGTAAAAAAGTCGGTTTTAAGCGATTTTCGGGTTATATAGGGAAAGCTGAGAATTTTATCAGTCCAGACGGCTTAAAATATTTTATTTATCATATAAAATCAGTAGCAAAATATTTGGTATCAAAATGTTATGTAAAACTCATTTTATTAGTAAAAAGGGTATAACCGTCAATTACCGAATCAAAGCAATAACCCATGTTAGGATCATTTTAAAAATTAATAAAAATCTTCAAAAATCGCAAAATATTATATTACATCAGTGGGTAAAAGGTTTGGTGTAAAAATTTGGGTTTAGATAGGCTTTATGCTAATAATTCCGTTTAATTAAGAAAAAGCTTTCAAATTACGATATTGAGCATAACTCCTAATTTAGACCTCAAACTGATGTCAAATTTTTAGAACATGTTTATAAATCAGTAATAAAGGTTTTTGTCCTCTCATATTTTCAAAAATCTCGTTTTAAGGTCAAAAGGGCATAATGGTCAACATTTAAGCAATTAACGGAAACATGCAAATAAATCGGACTTATTAGGAACCAAGTTGTATAACCTCAGAGGGTTATACTAACCTATAACCTGGTCCTAATGGAACTCTAAGGCATATCTAAACTAAGCTAAATCGGGTCAGAACTGAAAGTCAAAGCAAAAGTCTACTTTTGCGACTTTCGGTTCCGAATCGAGCCTAAACTCAAAATTGTCGGGTTGAACATGCTTAGACATGTTCTTACATTAATTACCAAGTTATATAAGTGTTAAAACAGGTTTCATAGCTTCTACATTGTTAGTTATGAGTTTATTTGCAAAATAGCTTCCTGTTGACTTTTTAATATTAAGTTTGCCCCGACAATTGACCTAGTTAGAGTGGAAATCAGAGGGTGCCCTTTTAAGGGTTTATTACCCACATAATTACCAACTCATAGCCACTTTCAATTTGAAAAATGACTGGACCATTAGTGATTAATCACTAAGTCAAAGCTTAATTATGACGGCTTTGACTTTTGGTCATTAGACTAATAAAACATGAAATAGGAAGGCTAAGAATGCTTATAAAGGCTCTTAGCACGAAATTAGGAACTTGAGGAAACTTGCTTGAGCTCCAGGAAGTTCCAGAGGAGTGGTTGAGAATGATTTTTGAAAATGAGTACCAAGAACTAGCAAACAAGAAGCTTATATAGGACATTAAAACTCATAAGATCCTTCCACATAACTCTACAACTGATCTTGGATGAATTCCAGGTGTCCCTATGCATGAAAAACTGTTGGCTGAGCTCCTGGATTCGAAAAATGGCATGCAAAGGCGGTGCAACCTGCTGTTACAGGCATCTGTCCAAAGTTTGTGCATCTGAAGGTCCTACGCGGCCCGCGTAAGGTTTGGCCGAGGGCCAACGCGACCCGCGTAGAGGTCAGGTCCGGTCAACAAGTTTCCATACTTTGCATTTTTGGTCCCTGGTCCTTCAAAACTTGTTTTAACTTGTTTTTATTGCACTTTTAACCCCCAAACTTGACTTTTAAGGACTCTAAGTCATAAACAAACTCCGTTAAGCTCCCGGTTAGTTATACGATCACCCGTAAAGTCCTGAATTTCAACGTTGACGCTTTTAACCCCTTATTTACGAATGTTAACGTATTTTCCTCATACGAAATCGAAAGCTTGTGAAATTTTTATCACTTATTCTCGGGAGCATAATTATTCGTTACAAGGCTTCGGGTTCGATAAAAGGTCACTCAAAGGTATAAATTAAACATGTTGACATATTTAACCCTTGCGGCTTGTAAACTTTCACTTTCTTCCACAAACGGTTTCATACGATTCATGATTCATTCATTTAAGGGTATAAACATCATGTAGGGTTGTTGAAAGGCAAAATTATCAAATGTTGACACTTTGAATCCTTCTGCACACATACCTTCTTTGTTTGTCAACTTTAGTCCCTCGTAATCAATTTGTTACTCGTTTAGAGTCCATGACACGTGTCGATATTATATTGGTCGTGATTTTACGAGGTGTTACAATCAGCTACCAAGGTAACAGTAAAACTCAGGTTTAATTGCATGAGTTGAATCTTTAATTGATCTAAGAGTTTTTTTTCCAACATTTTAGATGTGTTGAAAGAGTTTGCTGCAAAGAAGTGCATGAAACTCGGGAAGTTGTTGATAGAAAGAGTAGTGATTGCACCGGTGAATGAGGCGGTGGTTGCTCCGACGTCGACAGGAAATATCAGTTCCGACAAAGTAATTATGCATAGAGTGATGCAGTTGTTGAGATTGTGTAGTATCATGAAGCACACATGTTTTAATGGGATCAAATAAGATACCTCATCATCATGCCACGTTGGAGCATGAGTGCCAATAGTCGGGGGTGATAAAATCCTAAAACCCTTAAAATAACTACTTGAATAACAATTGAGTCAAGGCTTAAAATAATATCTTAACCCACTTTACAATTATTAAGAAAAAATAATTGAAAACATATGTGAATGCACCAAATATGGGGCTGTTTGGCTAAGCTTATTTTGGAGTGACTTATGACTTATTGACTTTTTGAAAAAATAAATAAGTCATAATGGAGTGACTTATTTACTTATTCCTCTCACATAATAAGCTAACCCTAACACCTTTTAACTTTTCAAAAAGTCAATAAGTAAATAAGTCAATAAGTAAATAAGCTTAGCCAAACAACCCCTATATATATGATGCTAAGTTAATTACATATATCTTTTTTGTGGTATACAAATTCTGCGGATTTTGTCACTTAGTATGAGAAATTACTGGTTTAGTCCTCATTGTTTGCCTCGCGTAATAAAGATGATCCTAACTTCCGTTATATATTTTGTTAATTTATATGAAATTACTAATATACCTTAATATATTTTTTAGTATAATTATTCCATTGATTCAAGTAGGAAATTACATACTAATGGCAGGTAAACGGACAACAAGTTGCACCGCAACCCCCTTTTGAATTGCAAAACCGATCCTACTTAAAACAAAGACCAAAAATACGGTTTAAAAACAGATCGTGAAAGCAAAGAGAAGACTGAATTAGGGGGTTCATGGTTTCAAATAGCTCAGCTCGAGCCCTAGTTTCTCGGCGACGAGAAATTGTTGTGCACAGCTCGCTACACTCTCTTCAAGAAACCAACAACTTCAATTGGTTCAGTTTTGTTTTTTTTTTCTTTTGTTGGTTGCATGTAGGTGGTTAGGTTATAATTCGATGACCGTCTTTTGGGCCTAATTCTTTGGTTTAGGCTCGACGAAGTTGGGCTAAATTATTCTTTATCTATAATTGGACAAATCTATATTACCTGCTAAATAAGGAACTTGCTAGGATTTTGAAGGAAAAGAATCTCAGTTGGACGAAAATAGCAAGATTCGGAAATCTTAAGAACGTAGAAGGGAAAAGAATAGGTTTTTGGATGAAAGTGACAAAAGTGACCACGCCACAAAAACGAAAATGACAATTTACTCTCCCCAAAATTTAACAACTATTTTGCTTGTAGAACACGAACTAGAGAATGTTTAAACTATGGTGTAGACCATACCTTCTCTTGTGAATGAATAAATAAATGACTTGTCGCGATCTTCGATTTAAAAGAGATTTTATACTTATCGATAAACATAAGTACCAAATGCCAACTTTGATGTAACACTGAAGATTGGAACTCCTGTAACATGCATTGCAACTTGAGAAAATATAGAAATTTTACCGAGTTTTGTTTCCGCCAACTTTTGTTTATTTACTTTTACGTCCCATCACGCAAAGATATATAAAATCTGCTATTATCTACCCTTCTTTGGATTCTTTATCCGAATACATTTAAATAATCATCAATCTAAATCAACATACTTGTTGCCATCAATCAAATAAAGCTAGAAGACGATATAGTGTCTTATTTATTTGTTTTACATGCCCTCATCTTATATAGTTATTAAATAACTCCAATAAAGTTTCTTTCACTAAATTCTTGATTAGTTTTCTCATAGTACTTACCATATATATCAAAGCCCAAATAATAACCGATATAACGCATCTTGTTTTGAGGATCTACAACTTATGTTACGTGCAACAAGAGATTCATATTATTTAAGTTGTTTTGATATTTGTCAAGTTTTGTTTTAATAACTACTTGAAAACAATTGAGTTGGGGCTTAAAATAATATCTTAATCCACTTTACAATTATTAAAAAATAAAAAAACTATTGAAAACATATGTGAATGCACCAAATATATATGATGCGAAGTTAATTACATATACGTTTTTTGTGGTATGTATGTTTTACGGATTTTGTCATTTAGTATGAGAAATTACACGTTTAGTCCCCCACTGTTTGCTCTGCATAACATAGATGATACTAACTACCGTTAAATATTCTATTAATTTATATGAAATTACTAATATACCTTAGTATTAGAAACAAAATAATAATAACAATAATAATAATATATAAATTAAATACTCCTACCCTCCACCGATAACATCCATTCTTCTTTGTTTCTATGAACCACCTAACCACCACTAGCCCCTATCTCTATAACAGTCGTCGCCCCTCAACTGCGTCACTTTTCGTCGACCCAACATGGCAACATACATCATCTTTTTGGCAACCCACCGCACATCTTCTTTTTGGCAACCCATTACACATCACCATTTTCTATTTCACATTACCTAAAGAAACTTCATTCGCGCATCCCCCTTTCTTCAATTGTGTCTTCTTTGACAGGCACGCCATTGCAAATTCATTAAATGCTTTGAAAGGTAGATACAAACTCATAAGTAGATGGGTATTATAGTTATGTAAAAAATATCAAGAGAAAATTTGTCGTTCATACATTTCAAGGACTGTGGGGGATAAACTTGTAATTTCTTATATATGGAGACCAAATCCATAAAACATGTATACTATAGGTATACTATCGGTGTGTAACTAAATCTAATGTGGTTTTAAACAATAACATGCTTTTACGTCATTAAATATATTATTACATTTAGGTACATAATGACTATTTTATCATATAGTATGTTGTTACCAAAAGTGATATGAGTAAACAGTATACATAACTTAGCCTATACATCACTATTAATATTATGATTGCTTTGATAAAAAAAATGAAGCACTCCGACGACACTATTATATATTTTCACAAAACGGTATATCAACTTAATTAACTTGTAATGTTTATTTTGTTGATGGAATCACAAATTATGGTGGGGGTTTTTGCATGTGATAGCATAAGCTGGCTTTTTTGTTTGTTTGAAAGTGTGTGTTTTTTCACAAGTAATGATATTCTTTTTATAAACAAGATATTATCCAAATAATAGATACGTGTTAGACTATCCTGGAATCTACGGCTAGGTTCTTCAATAAAAACTTGATCGTTTCTATTTGGGATCCAATGATGATAATGGAACAAACTTGTCTTGTGTTTGTGTAAAAACCATTGTTGTAATAGTTAGGTACCATGTGGTCTATAGAAATATAGATTCAAAGGGACTAAACTCTATATAAAATGGATGTAAACATGAAACATAGTATGATTAAGAGATATCAATAAAAATGTTTATTAAGAATTAAGAAAGAATACATAAATAAACACGAGCCTCACGCATAAGATTATAGTGAGAAGTAAGATTATCTTGTGGATGTTTTCATCGTTCGTAACCTATACATTATCATGAATGGGTTATTTGGAACCACTACAATATAAAACAAATGAACAGTCTAATTTTTTTTAATCTTAAAACCATAGTTATATAAGTGTTTTACATTAAAAATAAATTGAGGTAAATTTCAAAGTTTTTTTTTCCTTTATAGGCAGGCATGTACAACACGACACAAACACATATCTTCAAAAATCCAAATTAATTTATAATTTCAAACCAAAACATTCTACACATGTATAATGATTAAACCAAACAAATTACACCATAAAAATGTTGTAGACACCCTACGTTATGTACTTTTATTGGTATTTTGTAAACTCACACTAAAAATTCAGTTAGGTTTTATCATATTTACATATTGTTGAAACTTAATGTATATTCACATGTAAAGTACTATTTCTTTTACATTTTGATCAAAGTTGGTTTATGCTTGATTAACATTAGCTCACATGTTAACTTATGATAATTAGCATGTTAATTAGTGTTTACTTCACATATGAGGCACATTTTAACACACAATTCTTGTATTGGATATTTGGGGGAGACCTACTCATATCTATACTATCTATACTATATTATAAAGCATTATGTAGGATACCGGCAAAATTTAAGTAATTACAATATTTTATGCTTATGGTACAACAGCTTAATGGGGTTAATAAATGGGTGCAATGGTCTTTTAACATGAGTTAAATGAATATAAATTAACAATTGAAGTGTTCTTAAATACAATTAAATTGATAAAATAAATATAGACGAAATGATAATAAAAAAGAATTCGAAGAGTTGTCTGCACTGTTTCCTAACGATTGAATTTAATTTCAACAAACCAGCTGAAGAGTTATGATCTTGATGCTTGCTTATATTTAAACCCTTCCCTAAGTCACGCAAACCTCACAATATGGGTTCTCATTATTTCCCATCTCTTCTCCTAAACTAATAATCCAACTCCGTACTTCCATTGTCCCTTCACCCCTCTCTCATTTTATAATGTTGAGCATCATGCATCTGTCTCATGTCCTACATTCACTTATTCACTCAACATCAACCAATGATGAACACCAACAGTCCTGCACCATATAACACCACGAGATCATGGTACATGTTTTGATAACTACTCAATCTCTACTGATTTATTGATTCATGATAATAACATGATATATCTTACGGGTCAAGTTATTCTACAAAGGCTTCTAATTGTAAGAAGTGTAAGAAGAATTTATAGAGTGACAAGTGTCCAATAACCTAAAACTAAACCCACTACATCACCACCAAAAACCTAAACACCCACCCCACCCCACCCCACCACCACCCAAAAACCTAAACCCCCCCCCCCCACCACCCAAAAACCTAACCCCCCCCCCTACCCCCAAAAACCTAAAAAAAAAATCTAAAAAAAACTA
Source organism: Helianthus tuberosus (assembly GCA_030545235.1). Classification (NCBI taxonomy): domain Eukaryota; kingdom Viridiplantae; phylum Streptophyta; class Magnoliopsida; order Asterales; family Asteraceae; genus Helianthus; species Helianthus tuberosus. Next base: position 223,316,760 of record CM060369.1, read on the forward strand.
AACACCCACCCCCACCCCCACCACCACCCAAAAACCTAAACCCCCACCCCCTTGGCAAAAAAAAAAAAAAAAAACTTTTTTTTTGGGGGGGGGGGGGTGTTAGGTTTTTGGTGGTGGTGGATGTTTTTTTTTTATTTATTGTAGTGGGGTTTTTTTGTGTAGTGGATTTTTTTAGGTTATTAAACACTTGTCACTCTGTAAATCCTTCTTACACTTCTTACAATTAGGATCCTTTGTATTTGATCATAATCCTATATCTTACATTACTTTAAATGGTTTTTACAAGATTTTTGTTATGGTTTTTAAAATCCCAAGGTCTATTAGCGATGATTTGTTGCAGCGGTACGTGTTTTTTTGCAAGCAAAAGCTGCATACAGGAACTGTTATCTACTTAGTAACACGGATTGGAGTGCTAATGTGAATGGAAATTATGGATGGAAAGTGTTGGCTTTTGAAGATGGTGTTGAGATATCGAAACGTCATCTGGATCCGGATACTTTCATGCTTTTCGCAACCAATGGTTGTTTAAATCGGTTTCGCCTGAACAGTTTATCAACGGATGGTCCACGTGGTTCTTTTTGTGTGATAAAGTCGTTTTTTCTCTTAAAAAACAGGCTATTGCAACCAATATTTGCTGCTAAACGCACATTAGCGACAAATTTGCAACCAAGAATTAAATCGATTGCAAAATTAGCTAATGCTTGCGACCAAAAACGATAACTGTTCTGTTGTAAAACTAGCGAAGATGAAACCCAAATTATTGTCACTAAAAGCACTCACAAAATGTCCACTGATCGCCAACTAGTAGCAAGTTTGATTACGCATGAAGGTTTTAGCGACAATTTTTGAGTTGTGAATGTCATCTTACCTTTCCCTTTATTCTTCATCTATTGTTTGGACAGCAATGGGACTCAGATTTGGTAGAAGCAAGGTACATCAAACATCTTGATGAAAACCTCAACAACATAAGATTAAGATATGGTGAGCACAGGAAGCCGTTTTTTCGTAATTAACCGCGAGTTCATCATGTACGAGAGACGAGAGACAACGGGTGTTGAACTCTGGTAAATGATCAATGAATGGATTGTACTTATTTTTTGTTATAAAAAATGTTATAATTTGATCTCAAAGTTTGAAGTGATATTGATACGAAGGTGGTACCATTGGCCTCATTGCCAAAAGAAATGACAGCAGAATATTCAATAAGAAATGGTATTACAGCCCGTAAATCACAAGCACACCTGCTACGATTCGCCGATGCATCACCATCTAGGCACCGAATCCCTATACTACCACATCGACGGGTTCAAATCTTTTAATTAGATAATCCGATTCATTTTTTATAAGAAGCGTCGACAATCATATATAGATAATTTATTTAAAGTTTAATATAAATTAAATTGTATATAGTGGAACATATCTATACATATAATAAACGAAATCAGATGTGGGACACATGGCACTCTGTTAGATGATCTCTATAGGATTTTTCCGCCTAAAATATTTTTTTCTCATTTATCCCTACATTATTTATCAAATTTAAATAATTATAATGAATTATTAAGTTAAAGATCATATGTTATCTGATAAGATTGTTTTATTTACGTGATTTAAAAAGAAAATATTAACTTGAAGATAATACGTATATGATAAGTTTGTTTTATTTACGTTGAAGATGACTATGGATATATGATTTATTAAGAAGTCATATACAAGTATTCTATTTTTTAGCACCTTTTGTAAGTTATATTTTCTAATATATATACACACACAATATCTTAGAACCCGATATTATATTATATGAGTTGAATAAATGTAAGTTTATATACTAAGTAACAAAATAGCTATATTTTTTTTAAAGTCTGTGTATTGCAAGGATTGATTAAACACATTTATTATATGGGTTGAACAAATACAATTTAAATGATTAACACATACAAGCGTTAAGATATGTTATTTTTTTTAAATGGACTTAGATGTACCATTTACTTATTAAAATATTTTACTTTTTTTATTGCTAAGTTAGAAACTTGTGTATTACACGTGTTATAGTATTTTACTATGTTTTATATATCTATTACTGGATTAGAAACTTGTGTATTACACGCGGTTGGATTAATGAAATACTAAATGGTTATTAATAAGAAGAAATAAAAATAAGTAAGAATATAAATATTAAATAAATAAGAGATCAACAGATATTATGATTTAATATTATTATTTTATAGGAAAGAGAAACGGGATAATATGATTCAATATTAATATTTAATATATGAGAGATTCACGTGTTTTATTTATTTGTAAACTATAATGTAACACACGTAAAATAACAAAAATACAACATATGACTAACTTTTTTTGTAGGTGATAAGGAAAAAACTTGTTTATCTAACATTCTAGATGGTATGCTATACATTACCTTATACATATATACATTATTAATGTTTTTTCTAACTTAACTTTTTAAAAACTTTTAGTTATTTCTTGCAATTTGTACCCCCGATAATGTTTATACCAACGCTACCGAGAGGCGTAAATCAAAAAAAATGTTGTAGAATTATCATAGATTAAACATGATACCCAAAACAATAAATTCTAACAAAATATCATTATCGAATAATAATATTTAAGAGTAACTTAACTAAATCTATTTATATTTAATAAATGTTTTAAATAAAGTTTATCCTCATCGTTTAAAAAAGGTTTACAATGTATTGCAATTTATTTATTAGACATTTTTAGGCTCTAGCATAAAGTTTTACAAGATGTATATAGCTGAAGAAAGTTTCCAATACATTCTAATCACGTCATATTTAATTAAGATTGTATTATTAATTTTGAGATGAAAATATAATCCCAATACGTCTTAATCCTCTCATATTTTAATAGGTAAATAGAACATCAAAGTTTATTTTTTTTTTAAACTTATCTTAACGACTATATGTGTTAACTGATTACATTATATTTATTTAACAAGGGTAATACAAGGGTCTATTCAACCGGTGCATTGCAATACACATGTTTTTATTAAAGATATAACTTTTTTTTATTATTTGATGTATAAAACTATATTAATTCAACCCGTGTAATACACGGGGTTATATCCTAGTAATTTGATATAGTCAGCCTTACTTTACCATTTACCATTATCTTTGTATTTGGTCTTTGTTTAAATTTTATTAACTATCATTTAGTAATTCTTATTTGTTTTTTTTTTTTTTAATTTTAGTATTTAAAAACTTGGGATACGAATGAGCCAGTTTTCATCTTAGACACCTATGAGGTTTAACCATTTGAAATTTAAAACGTGTTGATATAATTGTAATTCGATTGAATATATTATTATTTAAAGTCTCTTCTTGTCATTATACATGCATCCTAAGATATAGTGTTATATTTTTTACATTACCTGCTCCGATTTGTCTAAGTTGATCTGTGAAATAGTTATTAACTGTCGTGTCCCCGCCGCATCGTGCGGGCTCCCCATTAGTATTAAGTTATTTTTAGGATTAACAAGATAGTGCGTTACAGGTGGCATCACGGACGTAAGAGAAACATTATGGTCTGTAAGATGAAATTTTAAAAAATCGCATTTTAGTCCCTGGACTTGCATATTTACATAATTGCTAATACTTAAAGTTGGACACGTGTCACGAGTGTGGGTAGTATATATGTATATACATGTGTATAGAAATACGGGGTGACACACCTAAATAACTATCGAATAATTAGTTGCCCCACAAACAACCAAGTTCATGTATATAGGGTCAATAGGGACAAAGGCACTGACAATAATAAGCTTACACATCTACATAGGTTGGCGTTAAAGAGCAATCACATGAGTTTTATGTGACAACGGATTCCCAATGAGATTGAGAGGGAAACTCTATAGGGTTGAAGTTTGTCCAACTAGATTGTACTAAAACGATCGCTGGTTATCAAGAAAACACAAGCACATAAGTTGAAGGGGTCAAAGACGAGAATGCTGAGGTAGATGTGGATAAAGAATTATTATTGTTGTTGTGGTTGGGAGAAATTAGGGGTAATACACTTTTCATATAAGATAAGGGTGGCGTGATTAAGATGGTCTATGTAACATCTTGACTTAATTGGAGATGAGTGTAATAAATATGAAAATTAGAAACCAGACGTCACTCTATTAATTTTTAAACTGTTACATAACATGAAGTTTAACATACAAGGTCTTAGAACTTTATAATGTTAGTTTAGAATACATGCTATGAGATTATGAATCCCATATTACGGGCTATGATCTTATCTTAAAATGAGGTTAAAGATCTGCACAGATATAAAGATAAGCTTTGAAGCTTATGTGTGAGGTTCATGAGCTTCAAAAGGGTATTTCAATAAGATAAAACTTATAAAAAACTTTTGAACAAAGTTAGAGTAAACAGTACTATTGTGTCTAATAATTTTAAAAAATGAAAAACATGTGTGTATTCGGATAATCTTGAGTGGTCTAGATGTTTACCAATATTTAAATCATATTGTTGGATCAATATAAATTTTGGGAATGAACTATAGTGATTAGAAATATGATTATATGAAAGTGTTTTAAACCAAAGAACCTGTATATTTTATGTGATTATTCAAGATGAATTTATGTGTAGTTTGTGTGAGATTAAATATATAAATGTAATATTTAATCTTGTAGCCTATATAATCATTTATATTATATTAGATCAAAATATATTTAATAACCTATTAATAATTAGTTGGTAATTGTTGATGGACCATATTACCCTTATTAACTAATTGGGTTTCCTCTTGGGTGTATAAATAAGGGGCTTATTAGAGAGTTAAAGGGTTAGACACATTACACAATTACAAACCCTCATAACATCATAATTCGTATCTCTCCCCATAACCGAAATAAACCCTACTTTCGGTTTCATCACCATCATCACTTTACACCCTAAGGAGGAACCGGATCACCTTGACAAAGATGTCGAACTCAATGGCTGGATCTTTGACTGGATTCTCTACTGCTTTGAATGCTGTAACAGGTATGTTATTCATGTTTTCCATTTAGTTTAAAACAGAACTGATCAACATGTGGTATCAGAGCATATGTTGATAAATCAGTTCTGTTTTTTGTATCCATTATTCTGGGATCATTATAAGGAAAACAAAAATTTTTAAAGCCTTAATATCATGGTTGTTTTCGTTTTTAAATGTCACCGAAATCACTGTTAATTCGGAAAAGGATGGTAAATCATGTAACTTGAAACCAATATGGGTAAACTAATATCCGAAATCTGTATATAAAGCTTTAAAACTCAGTTTCGGATCCCAGAATTACGGTTTTATTTTTTAGGGTTCATCGCTTGTTCTTAATAAAACTCGAAAATTCCATAAGATTTGGAATATAATTTGGATTAGTTGGTGTTTTACTGATTTTGATCTGAATTTTATCTACTAAAATTTTCGAAAACTGTTAAAGAGATAATCAGTTATTATTTTCGAAATATTTGATAAGTTTAGATCAGCAACATAACAGGAAACATTATCTCACAATCCCTAAAATTTCGAGTTTCAGTTATTATCACAATAAACAGCTGTTAACAGAGGATTCGAGACCATCAGACTACGACTCGAGACCATCAGGTCTCGACTCGAGACCACAAGGTCTCTACTCGAAATCATAAAGGTCATCAAATTTTTACAACTCGAGAACAGAAGCTTACAACTCGAGACCACCAGGTCTCGACTCGAGACTACAAGGTCTCGACTCGAGATCATAAGGGATCAAAACTTCACAACTCGAGACAACAGTCTCGACTAGAGATCACTGCGTTTTCGACTAAAGGCATCATTCTTCGCCACTCGAGACCATGGTTGCGACTCGAGATCTCAGTATGGACTCGAGATCTCATAAAACACACTAGTCAAGACCATGATTATGACTCGAGACCAAGGTTGCGACTCGAGATCTCATAACTTAGTCGAGACCCAACTCGAGATCTCATAACTTAGTTCGATCCGCGCTAACAGGTGGTTTGCTATTAAATACTTGGTTTTGTTTATACTTAATTAATTAATCAGAATCAGATAATTTTTACAAAACCAAAATAGCTTAACTTGAATGAGCTTCTGATGTATTAATTCTGGCCAAAGCTGATTTAATACATCTATTTATTGTTCAGGTATTATAAAAGCTATGTTAAGTATGCATTACAAACGTGAAATGTCTTAATTCTGGCCAAAGCTGATTTAATTCATTTATGTTCAACATGCTTAACAAGTGCATAACTAAAGTGATTGTCTCATTTCTGGCCAAAGCTGATTTGTCACAATTACTTTGCACACATACTTAAATGATTACACTTCTGGCCAAAGCTGATTTGTCTTCATTCAAGTAGAATTTTACTAAGTCTATTATTTTGATGTTAGTAATAGACATTATCACAGCTTCATAATTAAAAATGGTCATTATTTATGCCTGCCTTAGTATAACATGCCCTTAGATCACATTAGGTGAAGGGGTAAGGTCCCAAAAACCTTATAAAAAGGATTTGAGACCATACCACAAATTGGCTTTTCAACCTTTTAACTTTGCGCGGCCGCGCATTAGTCTTACAAAAGGAAGAAAGCAATCAGTAATTTATAGTCGCGCGCCCAAAGGAAAACATAAATCCTTGCGCTTTCTCCCATAAACCAAGAATTAAAATCCTGAAGTCAATACTTCCGCCCAAATATCCAGACTTGGATATCATTTTACCCAGACATTGGGATTTATTCGTCTGTGTCCACACAGTAAGGTGTCACACTAGATTACAGCAGTAATCTTCTAGAAAGAATATGATCGTGCCCCACCAAGACGGTTATAACCGTCTGGACACGTGTCATTACCATAAGCATCCCTGAAATCACAACGAAAGCATGCAATTGAAGAATGATCTCCACTTAATCACTTTCCACGTGGCAATTCCCCAGCCATAGATCAAACCACGATCCGTGTGCATTCACATCGGATCGAGACAACTTAACATTGGATCAAAAAACTTAACGGAAGAAAATATAACCGCTACGGTGTTAGCATCTTCCGTCATCTTTTCAATAACAGATTTTCCCTCCCAAACTCCCGGCTATAAATAAGAGAATTGTTCAGGTATAAACTCAGATCACACTCACTTCTCAAATACTTATCTTCTCCATTACCAATACTTATTCTCACACCGGAGTCGGGTCAAGGAGAGAACCCTCTTCTCCCCTTGACGAGGCTAACGGTGTTCTTTTTTTGCAGAATCACCGGAGAAGAAATTCCATTGCAACTGAATCAACCGAGAGAGAGCTAACCTTTTATGCGGATTCAAACCCCCTAACTATCTCGGTTCCGACCATTTAGTTAGTGTTTCTTCATTGGCGCCCACCGTTTTCTCAGTTTTCCTAGTTTCTACCTCGTTTCGATTCAGTTCATTCCGTTTTCTGTTTTTGCACATGGCAGAGAATTCATCATCTCGCCGGCAACTTGGTCCTCGACCAAACGTCGGAAACAATTTACAACTAGAAGAATCTCCAGAACATTGGTTTAGCAGATGCCAAGCTGCTTTAAACACAATCGTCATTCAAATCGCCAGATCTGATTTATCAAACATCAGATCTGGAAAAGTAATTGATACCACAGTATTGGATCCACCAACACCATGTAGGAGGGACATCCAATCCAGTCAATATAGCAGTTATCAGAAACAAATACACATGGTTCAAGGGGGTCTGTCACGAAGACCAAATAAACGAAATTATGACCAACATTGGAGAGAACAGCAAGTCATATTTCCCGTTGTTCCTGGGGGCCCTCAGGAAGAACGACCAGTAATTATTACTGGTATTTTCGGTCATTACCGAACAGACTATATGTTCATAGATCCAGGGAGCTCGATGGACATCATATACGAACAGTGCTTTAAACAGCATGATTCAGAAGACAAAGCACGTCTAGAACCAGTCGATTTTCCCCTCACTGGATTCTGTAACGAGGCTGTATTCCCATTAGGGCAAATTGCTTTCCCGGTGACTTTATCAGACGGCGAACATTCACGAACAGTTACAGTCAATTTCATGGTCATGCCGGCAACATCACGTCATGATGTCTTGCTCGGGAGAAGGTCACAAAGGGAATTTAGCATGATCACTTCCATTCCACATGCTGCTTGTGGGTTTCCGACAGAAACCGGAGTGGCAATTCTCTATTCAAGCAAAGAAGTCATGTCCGTAGACGATGAACCACCAGCAAAGGTAATCAAACCTTCGACACCAAACGAACCAGAAAAATGGGTCTTGAACAACGAGTATCCAGAACAGACCATTCTGCTAGGACAAGCTATTTCCCCAGCAACACGCGCACAACTGAAAAAATTGTTGTCTAACAACAAAGATATATTTGCCTGGTGCCCAGCAGACATGACTGGAGTTCCACGCGACATCGCGCAACATTGCCAAAACATCAAACCATCAGTAGAACCTGTTGCTCAGGGGAGGCGCAGCTTCAGTGACGAAAAAGCAAAAGCAATGGATGAGCAAGTAGCAGAATTACTTAATGCGGAAATCTTGCGCGAAGTAAAATACCATACATGGGTCGCCAACCCAGTGATGGTACAAAAACATAGCGGCGGGTGGAGAATGTGCGTCGACTTCAAAGACCTGAATAAAGCATGCCCAAAAGATTGCTACGCGCTCCCAGAGATAGACAAAAAAGTCGATTCTCTAGCATCATTCAGATGGAAATGTTTTCTTGACTGTTACAAGGGTTATTATCAGGTCCAGATGAAAGAAGAGGACGAAGACAAAACGGCGTTCCGCACAGATAAAGGCATTTTCTGTTATACCAAAATGCCGTTCGTCTTGCGCAACGCAGGCGCAACTTATCAACGCCTAATGGACACAATTTTCAAAGATGATATTGGCAAGACTGTCGAAGTATACATGGATGACCTCGTCATCATGAGCCATGAGGAAGGAACAATGCTTGACAATATTCAGCGCACATTCGACTCCTTGCCCAGCGTAAGTCTAAAACTCAACCCAACTAAATGCTCCTTCGGCATGGAAGAAGGGAAATTTTTGGGATTCATCGTCACAAAAGATGGTTTTAAAGTAAATCCAGAAAAGGTGCAGGCTATTCAGCTAATGCCGTCACCCGCAACAGTTAAAGAAATGCAAAGGCTCGCCGGACGCCTAGCGGCTTTAAACAGATTTTTGGCTAATCACGCAGCGAAGTCTTATCCATTCATAAGTACGCTACGAAACTGCGCAAAGAAAACTGACTTTCAGTGGACTTCTGAAGCGGAAACCGCATTCAAGCAAATGAAAGAATGTTTAATTCAGTTGCCAACACTGACAGCACCAAAAGAAAAAGAGCCACTAATTTTATATCTATCTGCCGCGGAAGTAGCAGTCGGTGCTGTATTAATGGTGGAACGCGAGAACATCCAAACTCCAATCTATTACATCAGCAAAATGCTCACCGGCCCAGAAACTCGGTACTCAATGATAGAAAAGCTAGTCCTAGCACTAGTACATGCATCCCGACGCCTACGCAGGTATTTCTCGGGTCACGTCATCACAGTTCTTACAAATTACCACTTAGGCCAGATCTTATCCAAACCCGACGTGGCGGGACGACTGGCCAAATGGGCAATTGAACTAGGAGGCTACAACATTTTTTACAAACCAAGACCCGCAATCAAAGGGCAAGTTCTAGCAGACTTTGCCACTGAAGTTCCTATCGATAAAATACAAGAATGTGAGGCAATCCAGAACCCAACACCTGTTTTCGACGACAGAGTCTGGACCTTACACACAGATGGTGCTTCCAATGACGATGGAGCAGGAGCAGGTCTCCGATTAATCAGCCCAGACAACCACGAGCTCACGTATGCTATACGATTAGATTTCAAAAGTACGAATAACGAAGCCGAATATGAAGCCTTCTTGGCAGGTCTTCGCTTAGCGTTGAAAATGGGGGCAAGAAATCTTGAAGCTAACGTCGATTCAAAACTGGTAGCCGAGCAAGTTAACGGCAATTACGATGCAAAAGAAGCTATGGCGTTGTACCTTGAACAAGCGCGGATGTTAATCAGCCAATTTCAAACATTCAAAGTTAATCACATAAACAGAAGCGAGAACAAACATGCTGACGCGCTAAGCAAGCTAGCTGCTACCAGCTTTCAGCACTTAGCAAAGGAAGTACGCATAGAGGTATTATCCAACCCTTCCATTCATCTCAAGCAAGTAAACGTCATAGAAATGGGAGATCCATCTTGGATGTCTCCAATTATCTTGTACCTCCAGCACGGAAAACTACCGGAAGGAAAGGCAGAAGCTCGAAAAATACAACACAAGGCAATAAATTACGAAATGGCAGATGACGTCCTCTACCGGAAATCATTCATGGGCCCATTACTACGCTGTGTCGATAAAACTGACGCCCAGTACCTCGTCAGAGAAATCCACGAAGGGTTATGCGGGATACATGCGGGACCACGCATGGTCGTAGCAAAGATAATGAGCGCTGGATACTACTGGCCAGGAATGCACATGGATGCAGTCAATCTATTAAGAAGATGCGAAGCATGTCAACGCCACGCACCAAAAACACTCCGACCCAAGAATCCGCTAATTCCCGTTACTTCCGCCTGGCCATTCCAACAGTGGAGCATCGATCTCGTTGGGCCATTTCCTGACGCGCCAGGTGCAGTAAAGTTCATAATCGTCGCGGTGGATTACTTCACAAAATGGGTGGAGGCTAAAGCTTTGGCCTCAACGACAGCAATGGTAATCCGCAAATTTATATGGGAACATATCATTTGCAGATTCGGATTACCATTGCGCATTATTTCCGACAATGGTACAAACTTCGCCGCAGAAGATCTTCAAAAATGGTTTAAAGAAATGAAGCTCGAGCATAACTTTGCCTCCGTTGCGCATCCTCAAGCGAACGGACAGGTAGAAAGTGTAAACAAGCAGATCGTTGATGGCATAAAAGCGCGACTCGGGACAGCGCGCAGAGGGTGGGTTGACGAACTTCCCAGCATCCTCTGGGCGCATCGAACAATGCCAAAGACTAGCACCGGCGAGACTCCGTTCAGTCTAGTCTATGGATCTGAGGCCGTCATTCCAGCCGAGATAGGTTTACCATCACCGCGCATGATAGCCATGGAAACTCAGAACAACGAACAAGAGCGAAGAATGGATTTGGATCTTTTGGAAGAAAGGCGCGAGAACGCCGCGATAGCAGAAGCAAGGTACAAATCTAAGCTCGAGAAGTATTACAATGCGCGCGTCCGCGTTTGCACATTTGTCCCTGGCGATTTCGTCTTGCGCGACAATGAGGCGTCAAACGCTGAAAAGCCAGGCAAATTAGCGCCAAGATGGGAAGGACCATACATCATTAACGAGGTCCTAGGCAAGGGAGTATATACCCTAAAATGGACCGATGGGACCCCAGTCCCCCGCACCTGGAACGCACAACAGTTGCGCAGGTGTTACATATGAACTAAATCTTCAAAAGCGGAAAGAACATACAGGCAATGTATTTCTTTATTATGTTTTGTATTACAAGCCTTGCGCTCTTATCAATACAAACGTCATTTTTACCTATCTCACTGTTTATTACAAATTGCATGTAATTTCTTTGGTTCGCGCGAAAACAATATGGTCAAACATTGTATACCTCATGAACAGTCTAAAAACAAGGCAAGCTGTTACGCCTTTTAGACAAACGTTCAAACATGAGCACAATACCATCTCTCATTCGCCTTACCTATCCAAAAGCAATTAAAAACATGCAACATATTGTAAGCTAAACACGTAAGAAATAAAAACATTATCAATATACATATCATTAAGTATAACAAAACACTTCATAAACAAGATCATAACAATGATCTTCAAACTTTTAGTTCCAGAAACTAAAACATTCACAAAAGCAAAAAAAAAAACCTTGTTTCTACAAAATGGCAGGACGATCAAACGACAGCTGTTAACAACGATCACACCCGTGATCTTCAAAAAAAGAGTTTATGCTAACAGACTAGTATAAACAAAAGAAGGGATGAAATAACCCCCAAACCTAACCAACAACAGGTTCGTCTTCAACATCTGCTTCCCCCGGAGGTTTTTTCCGACGATGGTATACCAACCGGCAATCTTCTCTCCGGATCGTCGAAAAACAAGCAGTGAGACCATCCGCATCCAGCACAACACCACTGTTAGCAACAACTTCCCCTTGCTGGAGAACCTTATCATCAGAACAAGCCACCATAGAAGGATCAACAAAGATAGAGTCCTCACCGGTAGCCATCAAAGGTGGAGAGCTAGCAAGTAACAAAAGAGCTTCAGCAGCTTCTCGAATCTTCAAGATATCTGAAAGACGCCGGGAACGAACGGTACTTTTTCCCTTCATCTTTTCCAAATTAAAGATAAACAAGCACCCCGAAACATATATATACAAAACAAAAACTCAACCTCGGGAAACGAAAGACCTACTCATCATTAGTTGTCAGAATTATGTCACATCCGAACGGCGCTACAGGAACCAGGGTCATTTCCTCATTAATAAAGACTGACAAGCGCCATTACAAACCTCAAGACAAAGGAGGAAAATACCCACTTTTACTCCCAACTGACGTCATTACACGTCAGAACATAATTACAAAGTCACATTTTGTCAACAAGTTAAAACTTCCAAAAGAAGTTTTCTTATTTTTCGCGCCCAAAAACCATTTTCCTCTCATAAGTCCAGTGCTCCACTTACTTGCATAAGTACAACACTAGACTGGGGGGACTTGAAGGGGTAAGGTCCCAAAAACCTTATAAAAAGGATTTGAGACCATACCACAAATTGGCTTTTCAACCTTTTAACTTTGCGCGGCCGCGCATTAGTCTTACAAAAGGAAGAAAGCAATCAGTAATTTATAGTCGCGCGCCCAAAGGAAAACATAAATCCTTGCGCTTTCTCCCATAAACCAAGAATTAAAATCCTGAAGTCAATACTTCCGCCCAAATATCCAGACTTGGATATCATTTTACCCAGACATTGGGATTTATTCGTCTGTGTCCACACAGTAAGGTGTCACACTAGATTACAGCAGTAATCTTCTAGAAAGAATATGATCGTGCACCACCAAGACGGTTATAACCGTCTGGACACGTGTCATTACCATAAGCATCCCTGAAATCACAACGAAAGCATGCAATTGAAGAATGATCTCCACTTAATCACTTTCCACGTGGCAATTCCCCAGCCATAGATCAAACCACGATCCGTGTGCATTCACATCGGATCGAGACAACTTAACATTGGATCAAAAAACTTAACGGAAGAAAATATAACCGCTACGGTGTTAGCATCTTCCGTCATCTTTTCAATAACAGATTTTCCCTCCCAAACTCCCGGCTATAAATAAGAGAACTGTTCAGGTATAAACTCAGATCACACTCACTTCTCAAATACTTATCTTCTCCATTACCAATACTTATTCTCACACCGGAGTCGGGTCAAGGAGAGAACCCTCTTCTCCCCTTGATGAGGCTAACGGTGTTCTTTTTTTGCAGAATCACCGGAGAAGAAATTCCATTGCAACTGAATCAACCGAGAGAGAGCTAACCTTTTATGCGGATTCAAACCCCCTAACTATCTCGGTTCCGACCATTTAGTTAGTGTTTCTTCATTAGGACTTCTTTCTTAGTATCATAACTTGCTCATCTTATTTCCACTATCAGCACCCAATCAAGGGATTCCACCTTTGACTGGTGATAACTTTGCTGCATGGAAGGATGCCCTCATGCTTACACTTGGACTTTTGGACTTTGACTATGCTCTAAGAGAGAATAAGCCAGCGGACCTTACTGCCACAAGTACTGCTGCTGGGCAGTTACTTCATGATAAGTGCACTAGGTGTAACCGCATGTCTCTCATGTTCATGAAGCAGTCCATTCATAACTCAATCAGAGGAGCTATTCCTGATTCTGACGATGCTAAAACCTACTTGGCTTCTGTGGAGGATCAATTCAAGGGAACATCAAAAGCACACGCTAGCACTCTTATCCTCAAGCTGGTGACGACTAAGTATGATGGGAGGAGCGGCATTCGCGAACACATCATGATGATGCATGACATGGCCAATAAGCTGAAGGGCCTAGAGATGGAGATCAGTGATTGTTTTCTTGTTCACTTCATCATCACTTCGCTTCCTTCGTCCTATGAAGCATTCAAGATCAATTACAACACTCAGAAGGACAAATGGACAATGAGTGAGCTGATCGCTATGTGCATGTAGGAGGAAGAGCGTATGAAGATGGATCGCACAACTGATGTTGCTAACTTCACCACCTCCAGCTCAAAGAAGAGGAAGCATAATTATCAAAGAAAGGATGCTTCTAAGGTTCAAAAGCCAAATCCAACTCCTAATACAAGTGCACCTTCCAGCTCTAAGAACTCCTTAGGCAAACCCTACTGCAAGTTCTGTAAGAAAACAGGACATAAGCAAAAGGAATGCCCTGACTTCAAGGAGTGGCTGGCTAAGAAAGGTAACGATTTTTTCATGATACTTGAGTCCTTTAATTTAAATGTTCCTGCTAATTCTTGGTGGTTTGATTCTGGTTCTATGGTTCATGTTACCAATTCACTTCAGGGATTCCTTACAATCCGGAAGCTGGGAAGAAACCAAAGAACACTTAAAGTTGGAGATGATCGGGAATTAGAAGTGAAGGCCATAGGAACATTACAATTATTTTTGAAAACTGGTTTATGTATTAAACTTTATGATACCTTATATGTTCCTGAGGTAACTCGGAACCTTGTATCAGGACCAAAGTTAGACATGGACGGTTTTGTCGTTTCTCATGGTCATCGCAAACTCTCTATTCTCTATGATTCCATTGTTTATGGTACTGGCATTCTGGATGGTGGTCTCTATAGATTAGAACTAGATGATAATTTTTCCAAATCTTTGTTGTCATATAATATTAATGAATCACTCACAAAGATGAAACAGGTTCGAGACTTAGAGACTTCATCTATGTTGTGGCATCAACGTTTAGGCCACATCTCAAGAGAACGATTAAATCGTCTCGTAAAGGATGAAGTCTTACCTCCTCTCGATTTTACTGACTTTGGAACATGTGTCAAATGTCTTAAAGGCAAAATGACATTAGCAAATAAGAAAGGTGCCACTAGGAGCTCTAATTTATTAGAACTCATTCACACTGACATTAGTGGTCCTTATCAAATCACTGGTATAACAGGACATACTTCATTTATCACTTTCATTGATGATTATTCTCGTTACATGTACTTGTATCTTATAAAGGAAAAGTCTGAATCTCTAACAACTTTTAAAGATTATAAAGCTGAAGTTGAAAAGCAATTAGATCGTCAGATTAAAGTTGTGAGATCAGATAGAGGTGGTGAATATTATGGAAGACATACTGATGTGGGTCAAGCTCCTGGTCCATTTTATGAGTTTTGTAAGGGCCAGGGGATTGTGAACCAATACACCATGCCTGGTACACCTCAGCAGAATGGTGTCGCTGAAAGAAGAAATCGTACCCTTATGAACATGGTGCGCAGTATGTTAGCCAACACTAATTTACCAATATTCCTCTGGACTGAAGCGTTAAAAGCAGCTGTTCATATACTCAATAGAGTTCCTTCTAAGTCTGTCCCTAAAACTCCTTATGAACTTTGGACAGGAAGGAAACCGAGTCTTAAATATATGAAAGTATGGGGCTGTATTGCTGAAGCAAAACTCTATAATCCTTTCCTAAGGAAACTTGACCCTAAAACAGTTACCTGCTTCTTTATCGGGTATCCTGATCATTCAAAGGGTTATCGTTTCTATTGTCCTTCCCATGTCACCCGTATTGTTGAGACCAAGCGTGCTGCGTTCTTGGAGGATTTCAAGGTCAGTGGGAGCAGTACCAACCCTTACGAAGAATTGCAAGAAGTACAAGACGCGGGGGGGGGGGGGGGAGAGACTCGTCGCTTACCATTACTCCGTTTACTCCTCTTGTACCCCATGCAACAACTGTACCTGAAGCCACTACACAAACTCCATCTCCACAATCAGAACCCATTATACCTCATAACGAAGGCACATCAAACGCTCAAAACCAAGACAACGCTGAACCCGATAATCAACTCAAGAGGTCATCTAGGCAAAGAAGGCCTACTAATTGGGATGATTATGTTACCTACCTGACTGAAATGGATGCTGGAAAGCTCAATGATCCTGTCTCTTATAACGAAGCCATTAGCAGTGATCAGTCTTCTGAATGGAATAAAACAATGATTGATGAGCTTGAATCCATGAAGAAAAATGACGTTTGGGATTTAGTCGAATTACCTAATGGTGCCAAATCTGTAGGTTGTAAATGGGTGTTCAAAACAAAACTGGATCCGAATGGGAACGTTGAACGCTACAAAGCGAGATTGGTTGCAAAGGGCTACACTCAGAAAGAGGGAATTGATTATCAAGAGACGTTTTCACCTGTCTCTCGTAAAGATTCATTAAGGATCGTTATGGCCCTAGTAGCTCATTTTGATTTAGAGCTGCATCAGATGGACGTCAAAACTGCTTTCCTTAACGGAGACTTAGACGAAGATGTTTACATGAAACAACCTGAAGGCTTTAAACCTGAAGGTCAGGAACATCTAGTCTGTAAGTTGAAGAAATCCATTTATGGGTTAAAACAAGCATCACGTCCATGGTACCTCAAGTTTGATAAAGTCATGAAGAGGCAAGGTTTTATGAAGAATCAAGTGGATCAATGCACCTACCTCAAGATGAGTGGGAGTAACTTTACTATACTTGTCCTTTACGTAGTTGATATTCTATTGGCAAGTAATAGTTTAGACATGTTGCATGAGTCGAAGCGTTTACTCTCGCATAACTTCGACATGAAGGATCTTGGAGATGCTTCTTACGTCATTGACATCGAAATTCACCGAGATAGACACAAAGGGATCTTAGGATTGTCTCAAAAGACTTACATAGATCGTGTCCTTACACGTTACAACATGCAACAGTGCAAACCCTCCGTCGCTCCAGTAGTTAAGGGAGATGTTTTCGGTTCTTTCCAGTGTCCGACAACAGAGGTTGAAAAGGAGCAAATGAGCCAGATACCTTACGCGTCAGTAGTCGGGAGCCTGATGTATGCTCAAGTCTGTACTCGCCCAGATATCGCTTACATTGCTGGAATGCTAGGCCGTTATCAGACTAATCCTGGCCTAGATCACTGGAAAGCAGCTAAGAAGGTCCTTAGATATCTGCAAGGGACGAAAGACTATAAACTGACTTATAGAAGAAGTGATCATTTAGAAGTGGTAGGTTATTCTGATTCTGACTTTGCTAAATGCAAAAATGACAAGAAATCCACTTCGGGCTACATCTTTATGTTAGCAGGCGGACCTATCTCATGGAAGAGTCATAAACAACAGTTAACTACAACTTCCACAATGATGGCAGAATATATTGCTGTTTACAATGCGACCTGTCATGGAATGTTGCTTAGAAATCTGATCACTGGACTCAAAATCGTTAATTCCATTTCTAGACCATTGAAGCTTTACTGTGATAACTCAGCTGCCGTTAGTTTCTCGAACAGTAACAGTTCGACTGGAGCTGGTTTATATCTTGATACGAAGTACTTGTTCGTACGTGAATGAGTTGAGGAAAATAATCTTTGTATTGAGTATATTAGTACTAAAGATATGCTTGCGGATCCGATGACTAAAGGTCTCCCACCTAAAGTTTTCGAAGAACATGTATCGAATATGGGACTTACTAAAGACCTTGTTTAATGGCATATTGTACTAGCTTATGTTTTAATTAATAAAATTTCCTCAGTTTGATTTTGTATGTCTCTAACATATGTTCTGCCGGTGTAATGACATATAGACAAATATAAATACAAATCAGACGCTAAAGGGCTTATACATATTTTGATCGTAACTATTAGGTTTTAAATTGAGGCTATAGTATGACTAATGGGGGTCCTGAGTCGAATGATGATTCAACGGCTGTATTTCTCTGCTATAGTTCTTGGTTTAAGGCTAAAATGAGTGTTAACTCCTGGCCAGGCTTACCTAATACTCATGATAAATGATTACTTGGCTAAGTGGGAGAATGTGAGATTAAATATATAAATGTAATATTTAATCTTGTAGCCTATATAATCATTTATATTATATTAGATCAAAATATATTTAATAACCTATTAATAATTAGTTGGTAATTGTTGATGGACCATATTACCCTTATTAACTAATTGGGTTTCCTCTTGGGTGTATAAATAAGGGGCTTATTAGAGAGTTAAAGGGTTAGACACATTACACAATTACAAACCCTCATAACATCATAATTCGTATCTCTCCCCATAACCGAAATCAACCCTACTTTCGGTTTCATCACCATCATCACTTTACACCCTAAGGAGGAACCGGATCACCTTGACAAAGATGTCGAACTCAATGGCTGGATCTCTGACTGGATTCTCTACTGCTTTGAATGCTGTAACAGGTATGTTATTCATGTTTTCCATTTAGTTTAAAACAGAACTGATCAACAGTTTGCAACTATCATGCCACGCAATCATTCAAGATGAATTTATGTGTAGTTTGCAACTATCATGCCACGCAATCATAATCATAATATATTAAACATATACACTTTTATTACACGTCTCTATGTGTAAGCGTGATAATAACTGGAAAAAATAGGATTCCCTTTATATCATCTAATATAACAATGTCAAACTACTATAAAACTGGTTCATGCAAATTTGAACTAGAATTTTAAATCTTTTAAAGAACAATCATCTCTGTTTTCTAAGTTATGAAGAAAAAATCTGGTTAATACTAGCTTCTTAAATTGAAAAATACATATGACATGTTGATAGAGAAGAGAAAATGAAATATGAAATTAAAAGTTGGGTAAAAACGAAAGCTACATAAGAAAATCAAACCGGTTTCGCATACTATCTTTGACAACTTCAACCATACATACATACATAAGTTATAAGTACACATGTAGATGTAGTCACGGCAACGGGGTGTGGTTATAATAATAACAATTTTAGGGGAAGAATAAATTATTTAGATAATAATAATAATAAAAAAGGAAGGCAAAACTATTATTTTTAGTTATTAAATAAAAAAGAGTAAACTGTCATTTTGTCCCTGTGGTTTGGGCAGTTTTGCCATTTTAGTCCAAATCTCAAACTTTTTAAATCTGTGTCCCTGTGGTTTGCATTTTGTTGTCATTTTAGTCCAAATCTCAAAAACTCTCATTTTTTTACTGTTCCAATATGCCTTTTTTGTCTTTTTGTGCAGGGGTAGTTTTGTCCAAGTACATTTCATTAAAACATTTTCTTAATTAAAAAACCCCCAAATAAATACCCTCCTAAATAAATCAGTTGTCATCTTCCCCAAATGCAAAGCAAAAACCCAAACCCTAATTCCACAAATGCAATGCAGAGATCTCCACCACCGCCACCTCCTCCCCCCTTCTCACCACCGCCACTACTACCTCCTCACCACAGCCGCTACCACCACCTCCTTCTCACCACAGCCACCATCTCCTTCTCACCACAACGTCACCATCACCGTCACTCTCTCTCTCTTCCGATCACTCTCTCTCTCTTCCAATCACTCTCTCTCTCTCTCTTTGAAGCCATAGCGACCGGTGATTCCTAACGGTCTCCTGTCTTCCGGTGGTGTTAGAGAGAGAGAGAGAGAGAGAGAGAGAGAGAGAGAGAGAGAGAGAGAAAGCAGAAATTCATATAAAGTTGTATAAAGTATGGTGATTTATCTAATTTATGCAGCGATTTAGGTTATCACCGGTGCCTGTGGCTGTTGTCTCCTGTCTTCCGGTGGCTTTCTCTCTCTCTCTTTTACCAGTTGTCTCTTGTCTTCCGGTGGCTTTCTCTCTCTCTCTCTCTCTCTTTTATCAGTTGTCTCCTGTCTTCCGGTGGTGATTTATCTGATTTATGCAACGATTTATCTGATTTATGCAGCGATGTCACTAAATAAATCAGTTGTCATCTGTTATCGCAAACGAGATCTATGAATTTGTTAAAAGTTTGTGTGGGGGTGGTGGTGCGAGAGGGTGGCGGCAGGTGGTGGTGCTAGTACGAGAGGGTGGTGGGGGTGGTGGTGCGAGAGGGGTGTGGCAGGTGGTGGTCCATCAGAGAATTCTCTGGTTTGCAATGGTATATGCAGATGCAGATGTTTATGGTATATTAATTTAGTTTATTAATTATTAATATATTATATTAAAATTAGATGGACAAAAATGCCCCTGCACAAAAAGATAAAATAGACAGGTTGGAACAGTAAAAAAAGTGGGTTTTTGAAATTTGGACCAAAATGGCAACAAAATGCAAACCACAGGGACCCAGATTTAAAAAGTTTGAGATTTGGACTAAAATGGCAAAACTGTCCAAACCACAGGGACCAAAATGGCGGTTTACTCAATAAAAAATAAAATAAAATAAAAAAAAGATGAAACTAAAAAATAAAATAAAAAAGATGAATAGAAAGGAAGAAACCGGGTTCCGGTTATGGATAGATAAAATAAAGTAGTTGAATGAAGAAAAAGCGGTGACAATAGCAATAACAATAAAAGTCGTCTTGTTCTACGGTCCCTCACAGTCTCGATCTTCGTTGTTGTACGATTCTTCCTTCCTTCCTTCCTTCCTTCCTTCATCATCAAATCAAATCAAATGCCAACCAGATGTTCATCAATTCTGAAACCGATTGCCCAAACAACATAAACAAAAAGGTATTCAACACAACCCCCTTTTCTTCTTCTTCTTCTTCTTCTTCTTCTTCTTCTTCTTCCTCTACTTCTTAACCTAATTTCACCTTTTCACGGACTTCCTCGATCCATCTTCACTTTCCCCCTTTTCCTCCATTCCTAATCTCATCCCATATATTATTATTATTATTATTATTCGATTTACTTTTCTTATCTCTTTATTTATTATTTATTATGTTTCCGGATATTTACCCATCTGATTAGGTTTCCAACTACTAATTCCTACTTCACTACACCCAGATTCCTCAACCGATTTCATTTCATTTTTTAGATTTAGATCCAGACTTCAACATCAGAATCATATGTTATAGAAACTACACCTTTTATAGTTGAGGGATTTGATCAAGCTCAAGTGAATCAATCGGTGTATTGAAATCTGATGATATGGTTGTAGACAGATAGATGAGTATTTCACAATGAGTGGTGATAGGATAGGAGGGTTATATATAGTCAGTCCATGGATGCAACGGACAACCCTTTATCTGATCTCTTAGGTGCCTTGAAATCTTGGGGGGTCCCTCGCCGGCAGTCTGACCCGATTAACGTGTCGAGGGACTTTTGGATGCCCGATCAGAGTTGCAGGGTATGCTACGACTGTGATTCCCAGTTTACTTTGTTCAACCGAAGGCATCACTGTAGGTTTTGTGGTCGTGTTTTCTGCGCCAAGTGTACTCAGAATTTTGTCCCCGCACCATCATCATCTAGTGTTGTAAGGGAAGAGACTGGGAAGATCAGGGTCTGTAATTACTGTTTCAAGCAATGGAAGCAAGGTGGCTTGGCTGATCAAGAGGTCCAGGACAGTAACCTGGATCTCAGCACTTCACCCTCTGCTGCTAGTTACATCAGCACCAAATCCAGTGGCACTGCTGACAGTAGTTGCATAACTTTTACATCTGCACTCAGCTCTTTTCAACAGCATCCTAATCATTCTCAATCTTTAGTAATGGAATCAAATCTAGACGACCACAACTCAGCCGCAACAAAGAACGATGAGCAACAAGTTGATGTGGGAAATCATTCTCCTACTCGATCTGAGTTCTGCATGAACAGGTCCTTTGTTTTTACATTTTGTTTGCTTGATCATATTGTGTTGTGAATGAAGTTTTTGTTGAATTCATGATATATTTATGTTTTATTTACATCAGGGGTGATGACTTGGAGGATGACTTCGCTTATTCAAGGCATCTTTCACAGGCTGATAATGCGTATTACGATGAACTTCATCTAGATGACTATGGGTCCCGCAAGGTTCATCCAGATGGAGTAGCCGCTGATGCAAGCAGCTCTTCTTTACCAAACAGTTTCGAGAAAAAAGAAGATGAACATGACGTTGGTGATGAATGTGAAGCATCGTCATCCTCTTTATATGCTGCACAAGATATTAATTCTGAACCTGTAGATTTCGAGAACAATGGAGAGCTATGGCAACCTCCTGAACCTGAAGATGAAGAAGATGAAAAGGACGCTCTTTTATTTGACGACGATGAACATGATGATGGCGATGGTGTTGGAGAGTGGGGATATGGCAATACGGGGAGTGGAGAATTTCGAAACAGGGATAGGTCAAATGAAGAACACAAGAAAGCTATGAAGAATGTAGTTGATGGACACTTTAGAGCTTTAGTATCTCAGCTGCTGCAGGCTGAGAATCTTGCTGTAAATGAAGATGATAAAGATAATTGGTTAGAAATTATAACATCACTTTCATGGGAGGCTGCATCGTTGCTAAAACCAGATACAAGCAAAGGCGGTGGAATGGATCCTGGTGGTTATGTCAAGATTAAGTGTTTAGCAGCTGGACGTCCTTCTGACAGGTATAAGTTTTGCATCACTACCATATTTGTAAGTTGTTAGTTGCACTTTAAGCCAATGGTGTATTGAGGAATGTAGATGTGAGCAATATCAGTCAGTCACTTGTGAAATTGCATTTATTTAGAGTAGGTCATTGTTTTTTTTAAGGTTTTGCCCTTTGTGTATGGTTCTGTTTGTTTGTGGCTTACACTAATTAGTTTGAGATAAAAGGCTTCTTGTCGTCGTCTCATTTGCACGTTATCCTTTGCTTCATGTAATGTTCCTTGTTTCTCCAGTATGGTGGTGAAAGGAGTTGTTTGTAAAAAAAACGTGGCTCATAGACGAATGACATCAAGAATAGAAAAGCCGAGATTTTTAATTCTTGGAGGGGCTCTGGAATATCAGCGAGTTTCTAACCTCCTTTCAAGCTTTGATACTTTATTGCAACAGGTTGCACTTCTTTTCTTCTATTATTGTTATCCTAGTGTTAGTTGAGTTAAAAGTCCCACTTTAACCTTTTACTTATATGATATTATCTTTTTGTTTAGGAAATGGATCATTTAAGGATGGCAGTGGCAAAGATAGATGCACACCAGCCTGATGTTCTTCTGGTAGAGAAATCAGTTTCACGTTACGCACAAGAATACCTTTTGGCAAAAGATATATCCCTTGTATTGAATATAAAAAGGCCACTTTTGGAGCGAATAGCTCGTTGCACCGGTGCTCAGATAGTCCCTTCAATCGATCATCTTTCATCTCAGAAATTGGGATACTGTGACATGTTCCATGTTGAGAAGTTTGTAGAAGAACATGGAAGTGCAGGGCAAAATGGGAAGAAATTGGTAAAGACATTGATGTACTTTGAAGGCTGCCCAAAGCCCTTTGGTTGCACGGTAAGAAATTGGTAAAGACGAAATGTAGCCTTTTTTATGTGTGTTACAATTTGTTATTTAATTGTGTCAGATATTGCTGAGAGGTGCGAGTGGTGATGAACTGAAGAAAGTGAAGCATGTGGTTCAGTATGGAGTTTTTGCAGCCTATCATTTGGCTTTGGAGACGTCGTTTCTTGCTGATGAAGGAGCCTCACTTCCAGAATTACCCTTGAATTCTCCGTTAACCGTTGCGCTTCCCGAGAAGGCGTCAACCATTGACCGGTCAATTTCGACAATACCTGGTTTTACACTCTCCATGAATGACGCTGAACCATCATCTAGGTCAAACAGTCTTCCTATGTCAGATGTGTTTTCTTCAATAATGAATCAAAAGTCACAAACAATGCTGTTGCCACTTGTGGAATCTAATACCCGTATGTTTCAAAACAAACCTCTTACTTCCGTTCTTGACAGTTCCACCCCAATGTCCGATGGTTCCGATGCAACAAAGGATTCCTCTGAAGCAGTAACGACTAACGGCGACTTGGTTAAAAGTTCACCGATTAGTGATGACATGGAACATATGGACCATTTTTTGGACGGAAAGAATGGTGGTGGTGGTGGTTCAAAGGAAGAGTTCCCTCCAACACCGTCAGATCATCAGAGCATTTTGGTATCATTGTCATCTCGGTGTGTGTGGAAAGGGACTGTGTGTGAACGGTCCCACCTATTTCGCATCAAATACTATGGAAATTTTGATAAACCGTTGGGACGTTTTCTGCGAGATAATTTGTTTGATCAAGGGTATAGATGTCCTTCATGTGAGATGCCTTCAGAGGCACATGTACAATGTTACACACATAGGCAAGGCACGTTAACGATATCTGTGAAGAAATTGACGGGATTACCCTTACCAGGAGAAAAAGATGGTAAGATTTGGATGTGGCATAGGTGCCTGAAGTGTCCACGGGTTAACGGGTTGCTTCCTTCAACTCAAAGAATTGTGATGTCAGATGCTGCTTGGGGTTTATCGTTTGGAAAGTTTTTGGAACTTAGTTTTTCTAACCATGCTGCTGCCAGCAGGGTTGCTAACTGTGGCCATTCTCTGCATCGTGACTGCCTTCGCTTTTATGGGTAATTGATTCTCTCTTAATCCTGCATTATTCATAATTGTTCTCATCCTTTTTTATGTCATATTGTATTGTGGGTGCCGCAGGTTTGGAAAAATGGTTGCTTGTTTTCGGTATGCATCAATTAATGTCCACTCTGTTTACCTTCCTCCTTCCAAGCTTGTTTTCAAATTTGAGAATCAGGAGTGGATACAAACTGAAGTTAATGAGGTTTGATTTTTGATTCAAAGTAACCAATACTGAAATTTGTGTAGTTTAATTGTATGTAATGCATGTGCAGGTTGTTAGTCGGGCTGAGTTATTATTTTCCGAAATTCTGAATGCACTGACTCAGATTTCCGAGAAGAAATTTGGGAAAATGTCATCTAATAATAACATAAATATGCCACAATCAAGACGTCACATAGCCGAATTAGAAGATATGTTACAGAAGGAGAAAACCGAATTTGAGGTCACAAAATCTCACTTTTTTTTTTTTTTAAATCAAGTTTTGGTAGATATGCGGTTAACAAGTGTGATATATAAAAATATTTTCAGGAGTCGCTTGAAAAGATATTAAACCAGAAAGGCCAAGGCATGATTGATATTTTTGAGATCAACCGATTGCGAAGGCAGTTGGTGTTTCAGTCTTATGTGTGGGACCACCGACTAGTGTATGCAGCTAGTGCTAGTAGCAATGGTCCTCGAGGTGTTTTGGATAATGTAAAATCTGAAAATGTGGATAAAGTAAACGGATTACTTCCTGATTCAGATGTTAGTGAGACTACTGATACAAGGCAAATTCAGTCTGAAGTAACGCTGGATTCAAGCCCTAAAGAAGAAAACAGTTCTGATACAGGCGTTCATAGGGTGGTTTCTGAAGGGCAGTTATCAGTTATGGCTAGTTTATCAGACACCCTAGATGCTGCATGGACTGGTAACCTCCCGGGTTCCGATCTGAACGATACAGATGATAAGGGTGATTATGCTGAAGACCATCATACACCATCGTCACTTCCGTCTCCTACACTGTCTACAAAAGGTTCCGAAAGTGTAGAGGATTCGTCAAGCTGGTTTAGGATGCCGTTTTTAAACTTCTATCGTTCTTTAAATAGAAATCTATTACCGACTAGCCAGAAACTCGAAGCCCTAAACGATTATAAGCCCGTTTATATCCGGGAATCAGAACTCCAAGGCGGGCCCCGGTTGCTTCTATCCGTGGGTATTAACGACATTGTTGTCCCGGTGTACGATGATGAGCCAACAAGTATCATATCCTACGTGTTGTTGTCCCATGATTATGTTACACAGATGTCTGATGAACTAAAAGACGGGGAATCTATTTTTTCGTCGCAATCTGCTGACTCAGCGATATTTCAGTCTTTCAACAGTTTCGATGATGCAACGCTGGAATCTGTTAAAAGCGGCGGGGACGAGAGTTTATTGTTATCCATGTCGGGATCTCGTGGGTCCCTGGCTTTAGATCCGTTGTCGTACACAAAGGCTTTGCATGCAAGAGTTGAATTTTCAGATGATGGGAAAGTGAAATACAGTGTGACATGTTACTATGCGAAACGGTTTGAAGCGTTAAGGAGGCTGTGTTGTCCTTCCGAGCTGGATTATATAAGGTCTTTAAGTCGGTGTAAGAAGTGGGGTGCACAAGGTGGTAAAAGCAATGTTTTCTTTGCAAAAACTTTAGATGACCGGTTTATAATTAAGCAGGTTACAAAAACAGAATTGGAGTCGTTTATTAAATTTGCTCCTGCTTACTTTAAGTATATTTCTGAATCTATTGGTACTGGTAGCCCTACATGTCTTGCAAAGATTTTGGGCATTTATCAGGTATGCAACTGTTTTTTCTTTCTTCTTTTGTTGTGCTATTAGTCATTTTGTATTTGTGAGCGTATTTTTTGTTTGTTTGTGTGTAAAGGTGACTAAGCAAATGAAAGGGGGAAAAGAAACGAAAATGGACGTGCTTGTTATGGAGAATCTTCTGTTTGGAAGGAATTTGTCACGGCTTTATGATCTTAAAGGATCTTCAAGGTCACGTTATAATCCTGATTCGAGTGGGAGTAATAAGGTTTTACTTGATCAGAATTTGATTGAAGCAATGCCAACGTCTCCGATATTTGTGGGAAATAAAGCTAAACGATTGTTGGAACGAGCTGTTTGGAATGATACTGCGTTTCTTGCTGTAAGTCAGTTTGTATGTTTTATCTTAGATATGAAGATGCTATATTTATTATGTTTGGATGATGGATGTTTGCAGTCAATTGATGTGATGGACTATTCATTGTTGGTTGGGGTGGATGAAGAGAAACATGAGCTCGTGCTTGGGATTATTGATTTCATGAGACAGTACACATGGGACAAACATCTTGAAACATGGGTCAAGGCCTCTGGAATTCTTGGAGGGCCGAAAGCTCCTCCAACGGTGATTTCACCGAAACAGTATAAGAAAAGATTTAGGAAGGCAATGACAACATACTTCCTAATGGTGCCCGATCAGTGGTCTCCGCCTGCTGTTGTGCCAACCAAGTCCCAAGCAGATCTCTCTGAAGCGGGGAATGAATGAACGGTGTTGGTGTATGTATATTTTGATGATTGTCAGATATATATATATATATTTATAGTTGCTTTTATAATTCATTTTTGAGCATCAATCAGTATTCTCTAAAAAGATGGGTGTTATTTGTTGCTTTCATGGCGGTGAAGAAGAAAAAATGGCATACAAAAATTGTTATTACAAGAAAGTTTTGTACATTTGTGTTTGTTATGTGAATATTTGATAGTCATTTGGTTTATTGTTGTGACTTGTGAATTTGGAGTGTTGCATGCTAAGATATGTTGAAGAAAGGAAAATAATATTTGAAAGTTAGCTAGTAGTCTCTTTGGGTGAAAGTTTTAATGATGCAAAAGTTCAAAACTTTTTTTATTTTTTATCTTTCGGTGAAAACATGTTTGCATAGTGTGAAAAGTTTGATGGAATGCCTGTGCTTAGTGTCGACTGATAAGTATACTATTATTGTTGTATCCTTCAGTTTTGTTCTTTCATCCTTCTTTTGGTTTGTTTTCGAAATATATTAAAGGAAGAATAGAAGAAAGCTCCAACATCTTATTTAAAAGACTGCATGCAATCCACCAAGCCATGTGAAGCTAATGGTTGTGCGTGCTACATCTTTCAACACAGATTTATTGATATGTGGGTATCATGTTTACATCTAATTTCACCTACCTTTTCGTCTGTCTCGCCTTGACCTTCTCCTTCTGCACGTCTAGCACCTTGCCTCTGCCTTCAGCGGCTCTTCTTTGTTTCCACCTAGCTGACACCTTCCTTGTGGTGGTGGTGGTAAGGAATGGCATCAATACTGGTGTTGTGCCACCTCCTCCTCCTTTTAGCGCTCTTCATGCGCTTTTGTCACTATTGTGTGTATATTCAGACAATCATGCACCCCATTGTTTCCATTTCTTGAAACCTCTTTAGCAAACATCTACGTTTTGCCTTTTCATAAACAATTACCCTGAATGCTGTACCTTAAGAGACAGACGTATGTGTCGTCTCAGCATAAGTTTCAACGGAACTATGTCGAACAAGTAGTGACCTCAGCCAAATCTAAAACTATTTATTTTGCTCGTTTCTTGCAATTGCATTACCCTTAAAACTAGGACAACCTTGACTGCTTCATCCACATATAGTCTTTATATTAAAAATATTTAACATGTCATCTGGTAAAAAAAAACCAAGGCATTTGTTTTGTGGGTGGTTTAGAAAAATCATAAGCGTTTATAGATAATTTTTAAACACTAGGCAATCCTACGATTTTTTTAACCACATTCAAATAAAATTAAAAAAAAATTCTAAAAACTAACCACCAATTCTCCTTCAAGTAGAAATAGTTAAGATAGAAAATTACTAGATCTTTTCTTTATTATCAAAGTTATGTATGTATCCATACACACACTTGGCCCTCCCTATATACTACATGGAGCATTGATTCATAATCCAGGCCAAAAAGGGAAGTCCGTGTGTGGCAACCAACCCCAACCATTAATGAGTCTTGCCACAGTAAAATGTCTTGCCTCATTTTTATCCTTGATCACACCCCACCCTTTCCACCTAACCCTCTTAGACGTGTTCGACCCGGGCCCTGAGTTTTGGTACTCTCGATAATACAGCGTGTCCAACGCAAAATCCCCATCCCATGGGTACCATCCTTCCTTCCTTATCACGTCACTGATTATCGAATCCATCACCACCGTTCTTGAAAACTCCTTCCAAGGCCTTCCCAGATACGTTGGAAAATCCTTTTGAACCGCCTTTAGCTCATTAGTTGCTCGGATGTTGCATTTGTGAATCACAATGCCCGTGGCTTGGTTTTTGTCCGTCCGCCCTTGTGCTGTCACCATGTTACTTTGACGCGGATTAGGCTTGCGGATCATGATGTCGCAGGACTGGAAAACGGCTGCTGCATTGCCGAATATGAAATCGATTGTGCCTGTTATGAAGCATTTGATGTAGAACTGACGGTTTGAGTGGACGTAAAGGGTGTCTTGATAGCCTTCAAAGCCACATTTATAGAATGCGGATAGATCGGATCCAACACGTAGTGCCACTGCTTGATGGCCTGACGCCCCTGCCGTATTTTGAAATGTGATATCTCGTGCCAAGAATCCCTCGCCCAAGACGCCTATTTTCATGATTTTTCCATACATGAGACAAAGAAAATTTAGTTATTTTTCATTCCTCAAATTAAAC
The DNA here is from genome assembly GCA_030545235.1 of Helianthus tuberosus. NCBI lineage: Eukaryota > Viridiplantae > Streptophyta > Magnoliopsida > Asterales > Asteraceae > Helianthus > Helianthus tuberosus. The sequence continues at coordinate 223,346,131 of CM060369.1, forward strand.
TCTATGCTAAAATGAACACATTGATTAATTGTTTGATGCAAGCAGAGCAGATGAGAGCTAACCTACGGTTGCGGAGGTGGTGGTAGTGGTGCCATCGCAGGCTGCGACGTTCTTGTTCCCGGTTATAATGGTTTGATCTCTTCCGTCCCCAACAAACATTATGTTATGTTTGCTTCTTGGAACATTAACATACTCCTTGTACGTCCCTGCCGTTATTGTTGGAGGATAAGTTACCGACTCACCACAAGTCGGTGGTGTGATCAGCCTACAATTCTAATCAAGTTGGATTAGGATTAATTAATTAATTTAAATGAATTCAAATAGTTCGTAATTATCTAGAAAGTTGTTTAGGTAATTAATGATAGCTATTTGAGTAGGATTAGAATACTTAAGGCAGAAGTTATCTGGTCCTATATTCTGATTAATAAAAGATATTGGAAGTTCGCCAATTCAACTGTATTATTTTCCTGGCTTGAAATTGGTATCAGAGCTAGTTCAAGCCACCAATCTCTATTACGAACCTGCGTACTCGTAGTCGGAAGAAGCCAGATCAGCGACAACAATTCTCAGTTCAGTTTCAAGTCGGGTATTGAACTGAGAAAAAGTCGAAGGACTGGAAGGAAGCCCACTGCTAACATATCGCAGGAAGAAGGGATCGAGATCGATGGCTGGTGAAGATGGCAATCAGCCTCCTGTCGCCATAAAGGAAGGGAATTCCACTGTCTTGCAATGTCCGGTATTGAATGCAACAAACTACAATACATGGGCCATTCGAATTCGAGCTATATTCCGAGTTCATGGAATACTCGAAGCCATTGAATCTACGAATGCTACTCCCGTTGAAGCAAAGAAGGATCACATGGCGATTGCACTTCTATATCAAGCGATACCAGAAGACCTTGTACTCCAAGTTTCACAACATACCACCGCGAAGCAGATTTGGGATGCTCTGAAAACTCGTTACGTTGGTGCTGAACGGGTTCGGGAGGCAAGGTTGGAGACATTGGAAGCTGAGTTTGAAGGCCTAAGGATGAAGGAAGGGGAAACCATTGATGACTTCTCAAGTAGGATCAGTCAAGTGGTTTCTAAAGCTGCTACACTCGGGTCCACTTTCGATAACAAGAAACTGGTACGTAAATTGCTTGGGTCTGCACCACCTAAATATATATCCCTTGTTGCCTCGATCGAACAATTCGTAGATTTGAAGACTATGTCGTTTCAAGAGGCGGTTGGGCGATTAAAAGCTTTTGAAGAAAGACTAAAAGGGGCTGAGGAACAGGTTGATGCTCAAAGTAAACTCCTATTTTCTAGGACCGAAACCTCATCCTCCAACCAAAGCCGTGGTAGGGGCAGGGGTAATAGGTCCTTTGGAAGAAGTCAAGGTAGGGGACGGGGTAATTATCATAAAGATGGTTCAAAAACGTCTTCCCAGAACCGAACCGAGGAGCGAGATAATGGCAAGAAAAGAGATCGGTCAACTGTTCAATGCTATAGATGTGACAAGTTTGGTCACTTCTCTTCGGTGTGTCCAGAACGAAAGAATAAAACTGCTGAGGCAAATTTTGCTGATGCTACCGAAGGCCAAGCTGACACACTATTAATGGTTCAAGCCGTCAAAGAAGAAGTGTTTCTAAATGAAGAAAAGTTCAAACCCAAGAAATATCAAGATGACGACAAAGAGCTCGGAACGTGGTATCTTGATAACGGGGCTAGTAATCATACGACGGGAGAAGAATCTTTTTTTGTTGAGTTGGACAAAAATATTAATGGACGAGTCAAGTTTGGCGATGGCTCTTATATAGAAATCAAGGGGAAGGGAACGATCATTCTACAGTGTAAAACCGGTGAGCACCGAATGATTGCAAATGTTTATTTTATTCCTAACCTACGTTGCAATATTTTTAGTTTACGACAAAGAGCTCGGAACGTGGAACAATAGTTATGAAAGTGCCTAGATCAAGCAATAGACTATACAAGATACGATTACAAGCAGGTATTCCAGTTTGTCTTCATGCAAGTTTGGATGAAGCGGCATGGGTTTGGCACGCAAGACTCGGCCATCTCAATTTTGATTCCATGAAGCTTATGGCGTCTAGGAAGACGGTGAAAGGGCTACCAAAGCTAGTGCATCAAAATCAGGTATGTGATTCATGTTTGTTGGGAAAACAAGCAAGACGGGCGTTTCCCGAACAAGCTTCGTTTAGAGCAAAGAAAGTTTTAGAATTAGTACATGCTGATCTCTGTGGTCCTATTTCCCCGTCCACACTAACCGGAAACAAGTATGTTTTTGTCATCATCGATGACTATTCCCGGTACATGTGGACGTATATGTTGAGGAGTAAAGATGATGCGTTTATGACCTTTAAGAAGTTCAAAATCTGGATTGAAAAACATAAAGGGACTACCGTGAAGACTCTTCGAACCGACAGGGGAGGAGAGTTTACATCTCACCGATTTTCAAGATTTTGTGAAGATGAGGGCATCACGAGACATCTGACCGCTCCATACACACCTCAACAGAATGGTGTGGTGGAGCGTCGTAACCGTACACTTCTTGGTATGACTAGGAGTATTATGAAGGCCAAAGGTGTACCAAATTTCATGTGGGGAGAGGCAGTGAGACATGCTACTTATATTTTAAATCGTTCGCATACCAGAGCTCTTCAAGATCAAACACCTTATGAGATGTTTAACGGAAGAAAACCAAACTTGAAGTATTTGAAGATTTTCGGATGTATAGCTTATGCAAAGGTCATGGTTAATCACTTAGAAAAACTTGCAGATCGTTCTAAGCCACTTGTGTATTTGGGAAATGAACCTGGTTCCAAAGCTTTTCGGTTATATGACCCGAAAAACCGAAAAATAGTGGTAAACCGGGATGTGGAGTTCGATGAAAAAAGAAGGTGGAACTGGTCTAAAACAACAAAATCAGCCCAATACGGAGCAGGTAATTTTATTCTAACTGAATATGTTGATACAGGTGTTGAACATGTTCAACCTGAGGCTGAATCTGGGTCCGAAAATGTTGTTGAATCTGGGTCGAATGATGCTGCTGAAACAACAGCTACAACAGAAGATGACAACAACCAAGATGAGGTTGTTGGTGACCAAACACCCCAGCAAAGCGTCCAATCTGAAATTGGCAGCAGTTATTCAAGTGAAAGCAGTGAACAAGCAGCTCTAAGAAGATCCAGTCGAATGCCAGTTACTCCTGTTCGGTTCAATGATTATGTAATGAGAACCGAAGTAATGGAAGAAGAATTATTTCTTGCAACCGATGAAGAGCCTCGATCATATGAAGAAGCAAAGACATGCAAAGAATGGATACGAGCAATGAAGGAAGAAATAGACTCCATTAATCGAAACAAGATATGGAGTCTAACTGTGCTTCCTCATGGTGCAAAAACAATTGATCTCAAGTGGGTATTTAAGGTGAAGAAAAATCCAGATGGAACGATCAGTAAGTATAAGGCTAGGCTCGTGGCAAGAGGGTTTGTACAAGAACACGGGATCGACTACGAAGAAGTCTTCGCACCCGTTGCTAGACTTGAAACAGTGAGACTTCTCATAGCATTAGCAGCAAGTGAAGGATGGGTTTTACATCATCTTGACGTAAAATCTGCATTCTTGCATGGAGAATTGAATGAGGTAGTGTACGTAAAGCAACCGGAAGGGTTCGTGCGAAAAGATGAAGAAAACAAAGTCTACAAGTTGTCAAAGGCTTTGTACGGATTGAAGCAAGCCCCGAGGGCCTGGAACACGAAGTTAGATGGAGTTTTAAAGGCATTTGGTTTTAAAAGATGCAAGCATGAACAAGCTGTGTATATAAAGACGTCTAAAGATTCGATCTTAATCGTTGCTGTGTATGTCGACGATCTCTTAGTCACTGGTTCAAATACGGCTGAAATTTTTGATTTCAAGAAGCAGATGAAATCTAAGTTCGAGATGAGTGATCTTGGAAATCTGACATATTACTTGGGTATTCAAGTAAATCAAGGTCGTGAAGGTATCTCCATTAATCAAGCAAGTTATGCTACGAAGATTTTAAAAGAGTTTGCTATGATTGATTGCAATGCAACGGTTTGTCCTATGGATCCTGGTGTGAAGCTCAATAAAGATGAGAAAGGAAAATCAGTAAATCCCACAATGTATAGAAGGATGATCGGATGTCTTCGGTATCTTGTTCATACACGGCCTGACTTGGCTTACTCGGTTGGAGTAGTTAGTCGTTATATGCAGGATCCAAGAGAGTCTCATTTGGCAGCCGTGAAGCAGATACTACGGTATTTAAAGGGATCAATTAATTATGGTCTTATCTATCGAAGAGGAGACACAACACGGTTGATGGGGTTTAGTGATAGTAGCCATAACGTAGACAAGGATGATGGAAGAAACACTACGGGCCATGTTTTCTATCTCGGAAATACCCCGATTACATGGTGTTCGCAAAAGCAAATCACTGTGGCATTGTCGTCTTGTGAAGCCGAATTTATGGCTGCAACTGCTGCAGCATGTCAGGCAATTTGGCTACGAGAACTCTTGAGTGAAATCACCGGGAAGAAACATCAGAAGGTTATGTTGAAAGTGGACAATAAGTCGGCAATTGCATTGGTGAAAAATCCTGTGTTCCATGGAAGAAGCAAGCACATACATACCCGGTTTCATTTTATTCAGGAATGTATCGAGAACGGGCAAGTAGAAGTGGAGCATGTGAGCGGCAACGAGCAAAGAGCAGACATCTTAACTAAGGCGCTTGCAAGGATCAAGTTTAAAGAGATGCGAGACTTGATTGGCATTGAAGACCTCCCTAGTGCGAGTCGGCAATTAAGGGGGTGATTGTTGGAGGATAAGTTACCGACTCACCACAAGTCGGTGGTGTGATCAGCCTACAATTCTAATCAAGTTGGATTAGGATTAATTAATTAATTTAAATGAATTCAAATAGTTCGTAATTATCTAGAAAGTTGTTTAGGTAATTAATGATAGCTATTTGAGTAGGATTAGAATACTTAAGGCAGAAGTTATCTGGTCCTATATATATTCATTGTAATCAGTTTTTGAGATAGTTTTCTGATTAATAAAAGATATTGGAAGTTCGCCAATTCAACTGTATTATTTTCCTGGCTTGAGTTATCTTTATGACAAATCTCCTACTGCTTTTGTTCGGGGCAGCATCCACCGCAGCCTGCACTGTCGTGAAGTTTCCCTTCCCGTTCTTTGCCACAATTACGTTAGGCCTCATTCCCACAAACTTGAACAGTTTTCTGTCTCTTGCGGATAACCACTCGGGCCACATAATCCCCTTCTTCGCCTGACCAACTGGTTTATTAAACTCTTGGTTGTTGGCAGCAATATCTGTGTCAGTCATGCTCTTAATCATAGCCAACACGTTGCTACACATCTTTCCCCCAAGGTCCTGGTCTTGGATAGTTATAAACTCGTGTGACCGCTTACTGCATTCAGAATCATGTTGGGAGAGGGCGTCTAAGCAGGTTTCCTTGTTAGTGATGATGGTGCTCATAAGCGTATTGAGGTCATCGGCATATTGGCGAAGAGGTTTCTTGGTTGGGTAGTCTCTGAGGTATTGAATGACGGTGTCGAGTTGATCTAGGTTTGCAGCTTCCATATCTAAGCAGTCAAGAAGAAGAGGCATTTTGGCATGCTTGGGGGTGGTGGTTGTGAGGTGGGTGATGGTGTGATAGTTGGCTTCAATGATGTCCTTTGTTTTGTTGAGGGTGAGTTGGATGACATCTTTTTTAGTTGCGATGTGGGTGTTGGTGATATCTGAGAGGGTGTTGTAGCATATGTCCGGATACAACGTGGTGCTGCATGAGGAAGTGATAATATTGTTGGCGTGATTAAGCTGGGAGGAAGGTAGTAACAGTGAAGAAGCAAAAAGAAATAATAGTAAAAGTGGCATTATTATTATTATTGTTATGTTTTTGTTGGTGGGGTTGGACATGCAGTAAGTAAGTTTTATATAATTGTGGATATATGACATGTGATGAATTAATAAATCAATTCACGGCTCATAGTTGTTGAGAAAAGAGAGAGTGGGGTTTTATTTGAAATAGTCGGGTAGTAGTTTGGGATAGGAAGTTAAACGTACTGTTCATAATCACCCAGAAACATGACAATTTCTTTTTAATTAATCACGCTTTTCATCTTTTGTGTGTATTTCTTCTACTTTCTTCTAGGTTTGTTATGCAAATACCAAATTCATTGTTTATGTCGATTGATTGATTGTTTCGTACCAGGCTGTATTTATGGGTTTTACTTACTGATTAGGCTAACATTCATTTTTGGATGTTTTAAGATGGAAAACCTCCTTAATTACGTACGTGCACTTTTTTATTGATTATAGATCAAAGACTCCATCGGCGGCAAATTACCAATAGATTATCCATGTCTATTCTACCATTGGATTTTCAGTTGCTAAATTCATATCTTAAAGTCTTTTCGATTTTCACCTATATCCAAAAACCATGTAAATATTCAAAAGACACCTGCCTGCCTGCCACTTGTTTGTAATTGGTTGTTTTGGAACGGTAATAAATATGTTATTTCTAATATTACACAATAACATATCCAAAAACCCTCTCCAATTAAGATTACACTAAAACATGGCTAAAATTACACGCTACATTGGCAGCCCTGAGGGCCCTATATTTCGAAAGACACGTTATTTAAAAAAAAAAAACCCAACATGTATATGTAACAAAAAATAAAATTAATAGGGTATACTCATACAAACATCAACATAGGCTCATTTACAAAACTATTCTTATGGTTTAGATTAGTTATTAGCCCATTAGCATAAGATTTAGACCTTTAGTGAGACCAATACCCAATTTCGTTAAGGCCTAAGGGCACGTTTTTTCAAGCTCAAACAAGGTACACGAATTCTCACTTGTACATCACTAGACGTGTTAGGAATTTGTTAGATCCCAACTATGTTACGTTTAAAATTGTTAAGAACCGATGACTAGTTACCAAAAAAATTACTATTGGTAAGAAAAAATGCTTGGTATTTTAAGACGCATGGGAACAAAGTGTTAGATGAGTAATAAAGGTTGCTGATAAGTTGGTGTCTTTGATAAAGTTGAAAATGTAACATGATATGGATAGCAAGTTACGAGTTATTAGTGTGTATATATGATATGAATGTATAGAGGATATTATTAGTTGGCATGGGAGTTAGTAGGTTGTTAGGCATATATATATATTGTATGTTTTCTTCAGTTAACAGAAATGAAATGAAAATACAGCCAGCTGATACTTACTTGTTTATGGTATCCGAGACGCATAGCTCCTCCTGTGACAGTTAACTTTTCGAATGTTTATTGAGAATCAAGATTTCAAACCTACATATAGCCAATTGAAAGCAAAATTCTTAACTCGTGTGGTTTGTTTAAAGCAAAACATCTACTCCACTTCTGTTACAATTGTTGCCATGGCAACAATGAGTATCAACCAACCACCACACTCTGCAAATTCATTGAATACTTCTGTTGTTTGTCAAATATGTGATAAAATCGGGCATAAAGCAGCAACTTATTCTCACCGTTTTTCACCAGCAAATAAATCCGGCCAATGTGGTGGTGGAAGATGGAGGTCTGACAATAGGGGTAGGAATGGTTATCGCTGTGGTTATAACGGTACGTCTCTCACCATTACTGATGTTGGCTATGCCTATATTCATTTATCTTGCCAAATTCTTTAACCTAAACACGTTCTTGTAGTTCTTAACATTGCTAATAACTTACTTTCTATTACTCAGCTTGTTATTGAGGATCCTATTATTATTATAATGTTTTCACATTTTGGATTGAGTATTCAGACACTCGATGGATAACACCTCCACCACACGCATGGTAGTCCACGCCAGCTGTATTCATTGATTGTTGTTGCTGCTGTTCCTCGAAAGACATGGCACACTCTGCTTGGACATCTTTCTGATGTTGTGATCACTAGATTTTCGTTTTTACATTTTACGAATAAATCCATGTATTCACATTGTACTGTTTGTGGTATCTTGAAATCAACACGATTACCATTTGATTGTTGTTTCTTATTCAATAGTACCTTTATATGTGATTCATTGTGATATTTGGGGTCCATCCCCTCTGTTATGTCTCGTGATGGTTTCAGATACTTTACTACGTTTATTGATGATTTTAGCAGATGGATTTATCTGACATATCACTCTTCGGAGGTTGATTCATTCCATCATTTTGAACCGCTTGTTAATAATCTATACTTATGCACCATTAAACACCTTTATTGTGATGGTGCTCCCGCGCTTATTCATGGACCGATGGCATGATATCAGTTTGAATCGGAAATCGCTTATCGTATTTCATGTCCATACACACCCTAACAAAATAACAAAATAGGGCTGTTGAGCGGAAAAACAACCATCCTTCTGAGATTGCTCTTGCTCTTTTATTTCATGCGCATTTACCAAATACATTTGGTATGGTGCTTATGCCATTGTAGCTTCTCTCGTTAAACGGTTACCTTCACCAATTCTTCACTACTCCTCTCCGTTTGAGACATTGTTCGGTTCTCGATCAAATTATTCTATTCTTCGTACTTTTGGGTTTTTGTGCTATTCATTTCTTGGTAATACTCGGGTGGATAAACTTGCCAAGAATTACTCCCACATGTTAATGGCTCTAACGTTGCACCCAAATCATTTGTCACCAAAGATGAGAACCTCTTGACAACCCTCTCTTTCTTGCATGGCGTACTGATGATCAACAAGCAATTATAAATCTCCAAGCCTCATTATCCGAAGAGTTCGTTTCCGTCGTCGTCGCCCTCAGTACCGCTCGACAAATCTGGTTGGCACTAGAAGCAACTTTCTACAATGCTTCGATTGAGCGAGTTCATAACTCGGGTGACCAAATTCGGCTATCTTTGAAAGGGGATAAGATCGTGGACGAGTATGGCCGCTCGTTCAAACTTCCATGTGATTAGGTGGGTGTCGTTGACCCTTTCAACCTAAATGACCAAGTGCACTGGTTCCTTTGTGGCATTGGTCCGACGTTTAAAAGTTTCTTTACATCTATTTGGTCCATTTCCCCGCCGCCTAACTTTGCGAATCTTCTCGCTAGAGCAAAAGGACATGAGTTGTTTGTTCGGGCTATCCATGGACCCTCCACACCATCGGTTACTTTCTCAGCCCAAACGGGTCGCTCGTCGACTCCCACATGTGGTTGTGGTGGCCGCTTTAACCATGGCTCAGACTGTTACAGAGGTCACGGTCGTGGTCACCGGCAACCTCATTGTCAACTTTGTAGGTCGAACGTGCTTTTAGGATGCTTTAATAAAGAAACGGGATGTGGAGAGGCTTGAAAGAACAAAGAAACAAGATGGAAAAAGGACTTGGTTGTAAGGCAGTGGCCACGCACTGTAAGACCAATTTAGACCATATGCTAGAGGGGCAGTAACCTACGGGAATGATGTAGGCTATGATGTTTAACCCCCACCATATCTTATGGCTCGACTTTGGAATTGAGGGTATAAAAGGAAAAACATAGGTTTTCCAGGATATCGTTAATTCTAATCCGTCCCCGGGGATGTAGAGGCGACTTTTGGGGGCCAACATCAAGACTGCTGAAGATTCCAATTATACCGATCATCTTTCCATCCTGCAACATCAACTGTGAAGACCTAATCCACGTCATGACCGACCAATCTTTTGGTGGTTTCCTCCGGGTGGAGGATTCTTGTAAGTAGACAGTTAAACCTGGTTTTTTCTTGTATTTGGAATATGTAATCTAACCATTCAATGCTTGTTGCTTAATGGTTCATTAATTTTGTTTGATTTCAAAATAGTATCTTTTATTTGAAAGCTTGTTTCTAAGCCTTCAGTTCTCGAGAGTTCTAGTAATTGGGAGTCTGAACTAGGGTTAGTTTCATTTGGTACATTATAATTGATAATTAAGCGATAAACCTTTCATTGTTTTGCAATCTAAGTAAATTGTCCTTGTTATTACACCTAATTATTTAACTTGTTAATCATGTCCATGTGATTTCCTAATTTAAAACTAAGTTTTTGAATCTACTTTGAATCTAAAACCGGAGGAATCACTTCTCCTCACAATTGTTTACAACTGCCTTAATTAATCTGTTAACCTAGTTCTTAAACAACTCTCAAACGATCAATTTTCTTTTCCGTACAATTTCATAATTTCTAAAGAAGCAATTAAACAACAACGCTTTTGATCGGAGTGTCGCGCTCCTATCAAAAATATTTATCAGCCCGAATTACCCTTAACTATGAGTTAGTGGAAGTACGGGGTCGATCCACGAGGAGTCTGTGGTTTGTGTACGGATGTGATTGATTGTAAAGTGTGTCTGTGACAATTGTCAAATTTGCATGCATCCGTACAATAATTAGACAATGATTAATGCTTTAATGACTATGCTGATTTAACATTTATGACATGAATGTTTTCTGATTATTGTTATCATACATACATGTGCATCACATATTGCATAATGTCATATCATTATTGCATGCAACACTTATTGATTCAAATGATGCACGAAACAGAGATAGCACAGTTATCAGACAAATCAGAAAAATGCTGACGGAGTTCAGTACATATACAGACATGGTATTGAGACACAGAATGAGTCAGAAACCAAGAGTTACACTAGTATAGTGTGTAGGAAAGTAAGGATCATAAAATTGACTTCCTAGTGATAGTTTAAGTGCCAGAAAGTGCCTAAAACTCACATAAATTGCTGAATTCAGCAAAATTCAGCATTTAAACAACTTAATATCATGCAGAAATATGGTTAAATGGTCCAGAATGCTTTCCTAAGTGTCGGGAATCACAACTGTCACAAAAGGTAACATAAAGCACACTAAACTGCATAGTTTAGCACCTTAACGAACCGGTAACCAACCGAACAATCGGACACTAACCGAAACACCAAATTTTCACTAGAAACATTGTTTTATCATTTCCGAGCTAGTTATGGTCCCCAAACATCATAACACACTATATAACATCATAACAACTAACACCCTAACTAAATCACTTAGATTCTAACTAGTTCCTTAACTTAACATTGATACTCAACTAAACACCCCCCATCTTACGGTTACATGGTAGCCCCCACCATGGATTTTCTTTGTTTATTTTATTGGATCTTGTCTACTTCTTTTGTTAACATATTACCCATTAGAGAAACTCTTGTTGGAAGATATTATAAGAAACCATTAGGACATAAACACTCATTCTCATCACTCACCAACACTTCACAACTCTCTCTTCCTCTCCCTTCACCTACGGCCGAGAACAACAAGCACATCACCACCACCACTTTCACTTCATTTCATCCAATTTCCAAGTGATCACAAGGTGTAAGGAGTCTAACAAAGGAGCTAGGAGCCTTTGGAAGTGGAAGGACCTCTTGCAAGTGCTATTAACCATCACATTCATCTTCATCTTCATCTTGTGTTCATCCCTAGCCTTGAGCTAGTAGTAAGATCATCTTAATCTCATTTTACATCTTGTTAAGTTAGTTAAAAGATGTTACAAGTAACTAATCATGAAGAACACTAATGATCAAGAACTTAATCTTTAACATAAGACTAAAAACCATGAAGAATCATGTTGTTTAAGTGTTATTATGCTTCTTGATTGTTGATTGTTTATGTTAATGATGTTAAACATCATATGAACTTGCTAGATGGTGATTAAAGACATAATCTAGCAAGATGAGAGGATGATTATGTTAGAAATCAAGATGATCATCCTTATGTGAAAGCATGAACTTGAAGTATAAAATGTTTTTCTTGAATAACGATGATCAAATTGTGATATAAATCATGTAAGTGGATGATTTCAAAACTAATTTCTCAAGAAACTAAGTTAAAATACAAGATTTACATAAACTTGGTTCTTAAAGAACTAACCACATTTTTAGTGGTTAATCAAGTGTAGAAACATGTATTTAACAAGAAAAATTCAAGAAGAAATATTTTTAGAAAAATATTTTACAAGTTGTAAACATCCAAATCCTTCAAGAATGATGTTTTTAAATAAACAACCACACTTTAAAGGGTAACTAAGCTTACTAAACACACTACTAAGTTACTACAAATTTTTATAAACTTTTAAGTTCATGAAGTAGTGTAAATAGCTTGATTTTGGCACTTGGTAAGTATTGTTTGCTTTGATGACGATTTGTGATGATTTGTGATGATTTATAAAAGAAAATGATATGCTTTGAAAGCATGGAAACCTTCATTTTTAAGGGGAAACTATGGCAAAATTTTTCTAGAAATTTAACACTTAGAAAAATATTTTTAAACAAATAATTACAAGTATATTTTAACCATGGATTTTCCTGTAAAGTTGCCGTAATTTTTGTTACAAAAATTATAAATATTGGTGGTTGGTTTTTGATAATAAAAGTGACTAAATATGTATTTAGGAGATTATATATTTAGATGTTACCTTGTGTGTGATTATTTGTATATTATGTGTATTAGTTATATTATTTTAGGACTTGAAATAATATAACTCACCAAAATACCAAGAAATTACTATACAAAATATTACCAAAATTCCAAGAAACAAATATACAATTTATACCCAAAATATTGGAGAAACCAAACAAGGAATATAACCTACATAAATATTCCGGAAGTTAATTCGTGAGTATATTTTGGTAAACGGTATTTTGGACACCAAGAGAACAAAAATATGATTTTTACAATTATTACAAAATTATATTATATTTTTGACAAGAAGAAATCATATTATTTTTGGGAAAGAAAAATATATTTGTTTTCTTGGATTACTAGAAAATATATTATTTTTGGAGAAATATATATTTTCTTAGATAAACTTAGAATATATTATTTTTGGGTGAAAAGTGGATTTATAAATATTTTCTAAAATAATCTTGAAAATATATTATTTTTGAGATATATAGGAAAATATAAATATTTTTGCCAAAAAGAAGTATAAATAAATTTCTATAAATGATTTCTTAAAAATATATATTTTAAGAATATATATTGGTGAATTTCTATTAGAAATATTATTCCAGAAAAACTAATACAAAAATTAAGTATAAGAATACTTAATAAACATGATAAAAATACGTATTCTCGTACGTACAAATACACCAGAATACGCCACCGATACTTGGCAAAAATACATAAGGTTAAGAATACGGGTATGAATACACCCATCCATGGGGAAGTTATACATGTACAAACACATAAATGTGTCAAGTTAAAATATATTATTTTAACTAATATTCCAAAATTTAATAAATATAATTTAAGTTAAAATATTTATTATTTTAACAGATAATTATATACTTGGAATAATATTGGTAACACAAAGAAACGTAACTCAAAGACACTAATTAAGACTAAGGTCAAGGCACGACCCACCCGTCTAATAACTCGTAGTACGTTTGTAGGTAGTCTTGCACTTTAGAAGAAGCCTTGGGTTTTGGATCGAAGAACGCAAAACTGTGAGTTCATGTCCTCTTTTCTTTTAACTGTTTTCAGTTTTATAACTTCGGGGGTGAAGTACATGTTACAAATTGTTTACAAACGTTTACATATGGTATGGTTAGCTAAGGAATGAACTGCCAGATCATGTGAGTGGTGGGTACAATGCTTAAGACCATTAATCCTCGTAGTAGGACCGAGGGACAAGAGTGATAGATCTTTTGGGTGTTGCGAGCCCCACCCATGAGGACTGAGATTTGGCCCATGAGGTGACTATGTCTTCCAGCCGGAAGCCCGGTACAAAATCCGCTAGGATTGAGCCTTTCTGCATCACGTCACACATATTAATGGCCTTGCAAACCATTAATTGATCTATTTCCTTGTTTGCTTTCATACTGGGGTTTACAAATACATACATACTTACAAATTGTTACAAGGTTTATTCGTGCAGACATACAAAACACATGAACTCGCTCAACTTTTGTTGATGTTTTCAAACTACATGTATTTCAGGGAACTGAAATGGATCTGGCGGGCATTGGAAGTTTTCAAGTATTGACTGAAATAAAAGATGTCCTCCCGTGTCGAATGGTTTGGGTTGTGTATCTTATCCTGGATAAGATACATAGTTCAAAGCCTAGCTTCTAATAGTGTCTTTTGTTAAGTCCTTATGGAACTTAAAACTCTGTTTGTGTTGTATTCTAAACTTGAAGTCTGTGTTTGGATTTAAAGCAATGTTGTTTGTAATGTTTTGAAACTTAATTTATGGATGGACATCTTGGTTTTATCATATAGATGTTTGTTATGGTTGAATGCAATGATATTAAGCAAGTCACACATAATCACGCTTCAGCAAAAGTCAGGGTGTGACAGTTTGGTATCAGAGCTTCGATTGTAGCGAACTAGGATTCTTTCTTGAGTCTAGACTACAATCATTAGGGCTCTCACGAAAATATTTTTACAACATATTTTTCATTGCATACACAGAACACCCAGATCCATGGAACAAACATTTTTACAAAAGGAAAGACAAGAAACATGATTGCAATCACAAACCCCATGCGGACTGGTAGAGTGGTAGACTGGTAGACTAGGAAAGATAGAAAAGGTTTCATGAAGGATAATGTGAATACATGATTGAGTGATAACTGTCTTGATTGCATACTAAGTGTTAGTGATTTAATATACGTGCACCTGTTATGATTATTATGTTACAGGCACACATGTCATCTTCCAAGAGCGGATTATCAGATATTGACGACCCTATGGCCATCGTCTCAGATGATGAGATTGCACCCGAGCCAGAGATATTTACGTCAGACACTGAGAGTGATCCTTACATGCTATCTGAGGACGAGGATGACTTCCAGCCGTTCGCGTTGCCCGACTTTGGCGATGATTTACCCCTTGCTGATGGTTTCCCTGACGAGGATCCTTTTGCCATTCCTGTTCCAGTCCATGATCACCTCATCATTGGTTACCCCGATAGTGAGCACCTCGTGGCTCCGATCCTCGATCCTGTTCCTCTTGTGGTCATCCCTCCCAAGGACTGGCCTTTCGATGATTTGTTTGATGACGATGTCGATTTGTTTGTAGACGGTCCTCCAGTTGACGCCCTGGGTGATGGGGAGATAGATGAGGATGTTGTAGCTGTCCCACCTCCTGAGATTCCTATCATTGAGCTATCCTCTGATTCTAGTTTGCACTCCGTTTCAGACTCCTTTGAGTCTGTGACATCTTCAGCCCTGCAGGCTGCATGACTGCAGCGTTATGCTACCGATTCTGATGATGACACCACTATATCTGCTGCACCATCTCCTCCACACAACCCCGAGCATGTCCCCGAGCCGGACCCTATTCACTTTGATCAGCCTGATGTTGCACCTGTTGATCCTGAGCCGATACTTGATCCTGACCATGTCCCATTTGGTTTACCAGACATTGCACCTCTTATTCCTGACCCAGTTCTCGCACCTGTTGATCTTCCAGCTGTTAAGCCATTTATTCCTCCACCCGCACCCGCTGATGTTGCTCTTCTCCCTCCTGTAGAGTCCGATGTCCATTGCACTGATTTGCCGATTGTTTTCCTTCAGGACATCCCTGCACCCCGTCCATGGGAAGGTACTTCGGGTCAGCACCCTAGTTTCGATCCTTTTGCTTCAGCAGCATTTCCTCAGATCCCTTAGACTGCACCGTTTGCTCCCTTCACATCTTCACCGCTTGACGAGCCACTCCGATGGTTCCCACCATACTCTATGCCGATCTCAGACCCCTATCATCCCTCCCATTTTGTTGGCTACACACGGGATGAGTTGCTTTTATCACTTCAGCTTCAATTTGAGATTATAAGCTGCAGAGTTTTGGAGCTCGAGCTGACTCCACGTCCCCCAACTTGTCCTTGTCAGTCTACTTTTGTTCCCCCACATTCATCACCGTCTCCTTTTGCACATCCACCTGCTCCTCTTACTCCTTTTCCAGGTTTTGATGCTCGTTTCCTTACTGTCGAGCAGCAGATCAGTTACTTGCTTTGTCGTGTCTATGAGCTCGAGGAGGAGCTTGCGCATGTTCGCAGCTTGCTTTTCTTCCCACCTCATCCACCTCCACCATCAGCATAGTTGGTTTTTGGTTTTATGCAGATTTCATTACTTTTGGTGAGAGCACTACTTTTGAGCCGAGATTATGAAGACTTTTGGAGACCACTTTTTGACTATGTGATTTTGTATATTGACAGACTTATTGGATAAGGGTAGTGTGACCCTCTGTCCCTTTTGATGTGATACACTTGTAAACAATGTAACTGTGGTCGGTAAATAATGAAAGCTCAATCGTCATGTTCTCACTAAACACATTGTTGGATTACTTGCTTATGCTATGATTGTGTAGTTGCAAGATTGCTTTATATGATGATTGTTTATATGTATGTACATACAACCTCTAGACAACTATATATTTATTAAACGAATAAGACCTGACCTATCCGACCTTCTTCTTAGAAGAAAGATGCCGCCGCGAAGGAACACCGGTAACAACAACCCTCTGCCGACGACAGAGGCGGAATTACTTGAGCGCATCTCACAGGCCATTGCACAGCACGAGGCCCTTCGCTCCGAACACAACGGAGGTACCTCAGGGAATAACCCACCTAACGGTAATGTTTAAGTCACCTAAGACACATTACAATACGTTTGGACATTTTCAAGTGTGCTTTGCTAATGTTTTCTGTAAATGATGCTGCTTCTGTTGCAGGCTGCACCTATAAGCAGTTTTTGGACTGCAAGCCTCTGAACTTCGACGGCACTGGAGGTGACGTAGCTTTTGTGAGATGGGTTGAGAAGACGGATTCTGTTCTACGGATGAGTAAATGTGCACCAGAGCATCAAGTCACGTACATTTCTGGATTGTTTCTAGATGGGGCTCTGTCATGTTGGAACCTTCAGGTTCAAACTTTGGTTGAGGCTGCTGCGTATGCCTTGACATGGAATGAGTTGAAAGAGTTGATGCGTAAGAAGTATTGTTCTCGGGCCGAAATCCAGAAGTTGGAAACTGAATTTTGGAATATGAAAATGGAAGGTCCTAAAGTAGCTGAGTATGTGCAGAGATTTCATGATTTGTCTCGCGTGGTTCCTTACTTGGTAGAACCGGAGTTTAAGAGAGTAGAACGTTTCATCTGGGGTTTGGCACCTCAGATTCTGAGCATGGTGACTACTTTTAAGCCACCAATGATTACTGAGGAAATTGACTTGAGTGTGGCGTTGACTGAAGAAGCGATTAGATTGGGAAAGTTCACGATTTCTGAAACTAAGAAGAAAGAGACTCATGTAGAGTCGTCTGGAGAAAACAAAAGAAAGTTTTCAAATTTCAAGAAGAGTACTCGGGCCAACAACAACAATGCCAACAAGCGCAGAGACGCTAATACGCCAGCTGAGGCACAGACTGGCGCTACAAGTGCTGAAAGGGTATATGGGCACTCTGCCCAAGTGTGATGTATGTCAGTTTCATCATGCCGGTCAGTGCAGGTTTAAGAAGTGTGGTAACTGTGGAAGGAATGGTCATTCTAAGGAAACGTGTTGGGTTGGAGCTGGTCGTGGAAATGGTGGGCAAGGAGGAAATGGTAATGGTAATGGCAACGGTAACCGTGGTAGTAATGGGAATCAGAATGGGAATCAGAACCGTGGTGGAAATGGAAACCAGGCTGGAAACGGAAACCCGGCCGGAAATGGAAACCGAGGAGGACACAACCACAACAATAATCAGGGTGGTACCGGTAATGGACGCGGTCAAGGTTGCTTTGGTTGTGGTGAAATAGGGCATTTTAAGCCGGATTGCCTAAAGAATAACCAAGCTCGTGGAAGTGTGTTCAACATTGGAGCTAGGGAAGCTCACCGGGATCCGAATGTGGTTACTGGTACGTTCCCTATTAATCAACATTTTGCATCTGTGCTATTTGATACTGGTGCCGATTATAGCTTCGTATCTCTAGAGTTTAAGAATATACTTGGTATAGTAGCAAGTAAGTTAGATATCCCGTACTCGATAGAACTAGCTAATGGAAAGCTAGTAGAAGCCGGTGAAGTGATTAGAGGTTGTGTTATAGAGCTTGGAGAGCGTGAGTTCTCGATCGATCTTCTGCCAGTTGAGTTAGGAAGCTTCGACGTCGTAGTTGGGATGGATTGGTTGTCGAGTAATCGTGCAGAGATTGTATGTCATGAGAAGATTATTCGCATCCCGTTGGCGAGTGAAGAGACGATTCTGATACACGGGGAGAAGTATGATACACCTCTGCGAATTATTAGTTGTTTGAAGGCACGGAAGTTTTTGCTTAAAGGATGTGTTGCCTTCTTAGCTCATGTCATTGATAAAGAGGCCGAAGGACCGCAGCTCGAAGAAATCCCTGTGGTAAGGGAATATCCTGAAGTCTTCCCCGAAGACTTGCCAGGATTACCTCCTCAACGACAAGTCGAGTTCCACATTGACTTAGTTCCAGGCACCGCGCCTGTAGCCAAGGCACCTTATCGACTTGCGCCTTCAGAGATGCAAGAGTTATCGACGCAGCTTCAGGAGTTACTAGACAAGGGATTCATAAGGCCAAGCTTCTCGCCTTGGGGAGCTCCAGTACTGTTCGTCAAGAAGAAGGATGGTAGGTTTCGAATGTGTATCGACTACCGGGACCTGAACAAATTAACCATCAAGAATCGGTATCCCTTGCCGAGGATTGATGATTTATTCGACCAACTTCAGGGATCAAGTTACTATTCCAAGATTGATCTTCGATTAGGTTATCACCAGCTACAGATACAGGAAGAAAGTATACCAAAGACGGCTTTCAGAACTTGTTATGGACATTACGAGTTTCTAGTGATTCCGTTTGGGTTAAATAATGCACCGGCAGTATTTATGGATTTGATGAATCGGGTTTGCAAGCCAAATCTCGATAAATTCGTGATCGTATTTATCGATGATATTCTAATTTATTCACGGACAAAGGAAGACCATGAGCAACACCTCAGAGCCATCTTAGAGCTGTTAAAGAAGGAGAAGCTCTACGCAAAGTTCTCTAAGTGCGAGTTTTTGATACGCGAAGTGCAGTTCCTCGGTCACGTGGTAAATGAAAATGGTATTCATGTGGATCCCACCAAGATCGAGGCAATTAAGAACTGGGAAACTCCGAAGACGCCAATCGAGATCCGACAGTTTTTGGGTTTAGCAGGGTATTATCGCAGATTCATAGATGATTTCTCCAAGATAGCTCAACCGTTGACATCCCTTACTCAAAAGGATAAGAAATATGAATGGGGAGACAAGCAAGAAGAAGCTTTTCAGCTGCTTAAGAATAAGCTATGCGATGCACCTATATTATCCCTACCTAAAGGCACTGACGACTTCGTGGTATATTGTGACGCCTCGCGTCAGGGATTGGGTTGTGTGCTAATGCAACGCTAGAAGGTTATCACTTATGCTTCACGCCAACTAAAGGTCCATGAGAAGAACTACACCATGCATGATTTGGAGTTAGGCGCGGTGGTATTTGCTTTGAAGATCTGGCGACATTATCTATATGGTACTCGATGTACGATTTTTATAGATCACAAGAGCCTTCAGCACATATTCGATCAGAAAGAGCTTAACATGAGACAGCGACGATGGGTTGAGTTGTTAAATGATTATGATTGTGAAATCAAGTATCATCCTAGAAAGGCGAATGTGGTAGCAGGCGCCTTAAGTCGGAAAGAAAGGATCAAGCCCATAAGGGTTAGGGCTTTGGAAATGATTATTCAGACGGACCTCACATTACGTATTCGTGCTGCACAAAGAGAAGCTCTTAAGAAAGAGAACATTAAGGCTGAATATCTCCGAGGGATGGAGAAAAAGTTGGTACCCAACGAGGAATGAACCTTGTATTTCATGGGAGGCATTTGGGTTCCGCTTTTTGGTGGTAAAGAGAGGTTATTTTTTATGAGGCCCACAAATCGAGGTACTCGATCCATCCAGGATCGGACAAGATGTACCAAGATTTAAAGGATTACTATTGGTGGCCAAGACTTAAAAGTGATGTTGCTATTTATGTTGGGAAGTGCTTAACTTGTGCCATGGTGAAGGACGAGTATCAGAAGCCTTCAGGTCTTCTGCAACAGCCGGAGATACCCATGTGGAAATGGGAGCAGATTTCGATGGATTTCATAACAAAGTTACCCAGGACTCCCAGAGGTCACGATACGATTTGGGTAATCGTAGACCGATTGACAAAGTCTGCACACTTCTTGCCGATTAGAGAAAAGGATAACACTGGTAAGTTAGCTGAACTTTACCTAAGGGAGATAGTGGCACCTCATGGAGTGCCTACCTCGATTATATCGGACAGAGATGGACGGTTTGTGTCAAGGATTTGGCAATCCTTTCAAGAAGCTTTTGGTTCTCAGTTGAATCTAAGTACAACTTTTCACCCACAGACGGACGGATAGAGCGAGAGAACTATTTAGACGCTAGAAGATATGCTACGTGCTTGTGTAATGGATTTAGGTGGCAGTTGGGATACTCATCTGCCTCTGGTTGAGTTTTCCTATAACAAAAGCTACCATACAAGCAATCAAGCTACACCGTTCGAGGCTCTCTATGGACGCAAGTGCCGATCACCGTTATGCTGGGCAGATGCAGGTGACAGACAGATGGTTGGTCCCGAACTGGTCCAAGAAACAACTAATAAGATCATACAGATCCGAGAGCGCATCAAGGTGGCTTGTAATCGAAAGAAGAGTTACGCGGATCAAAGATGAAAACCCTTGGAATTCGAAGTGGGTGAAATGGTTTTGTTAAAAGTTTCACCTTGGAAAGGTGTAACACACTTTGGGAAGCGTGGTAAGTTAAACCCACGTTATATCGGGCCATTCAGGATTCTGGAAAGGATTGGTACTGTAGCATATAAGTTGGAGCTACCAGCGGAACTAAATGGTGTTCACGATACATTTCATGTATCTAATCTGAAGAAAAGTCCAACACAAGAGACAGAGGTCATCCCTGCGGATGAAGTACACATTGACGACACACTCCACTTCATCGAAGAACCCGTTGAGGTTACAGATTGGAAGGTTAACAAGACTCGGAGGAGTAGTGTTAAGCTTGTCAAGGTTCGTTGGAATGCCCGTCACGGCCCAGAGTTTACCTGGGAGCGTGAAGATCGTATGAAAGCAAAATACCCACATTTTTTCCCTAACTCCCCTGCAGCTAATAGCGCAGCTTAAAATTTCGGGACGAAATTTTCTTAACAGGGAGAGAATGTGACAATTGTCAAATTTGCATGCATCCGTACAATAATCAGACAATGATTAATGTTTTAATGACTGTGCTGATTTAACATTTATGACATGAATGTTTTTTTATTATTGTTATCATACATTCATATGCATCACATATTGCATAATGTCATATCATTATTGCATGCAACACTTATTGATTCAAATGATGCACGAACAGAGATAGCACAGTTATCAGACAAATCAGAAAAATGCTGACGGAGTTCAGTACATAGATAGACATGGTATTGAGACACAGAATGAGCCAGAAACCAAGAGTTATACTAGTATAGTGTGTAGGAAAGTAAGGATCATAAAATTGCCTTCATAGTGATAGTTTAAGTGCCGGAAAGTGCCTAAAACTCACATAAATTGCTGAATTCAGCAAAATTCAGAATTTAAACAACTTAATATCATGCAGAAATATGGTTAAATGGTCCAGAATGCTTTCCTAAGTGTCGGGAATCACAACTGTCACAAAAGGTAACATAAAGCACACTAAACTGCATAGTTTAGCACCTTAACGATCCGGTAACCAACCGAACAACCGGACACTACCCGAAACACCAAATTTTCACTAGACGCAATGTTTTATCATTTCCGAGCTAGTTATGGTCCCCGAACCTGTCACACCCCGATATTTCCACGTATTAGCGGTGGGTCCGGTGGGGAGTATCGTGACGTAGTTGATATCATCATAGTCAAATAATCACAGTTTAATGCACATCGGAAGTCTTGGTAGAAAATATTAATACAAACCGAAATGCAAAGTATAAGTAAATATTATACAACGGTTGCAAGTGGATCCACAGGCGGATCTAAAACAGAAAACAAATTATTGTTCGACAGACTTTAAGCATCAAGAACTTGCAAGATTCTTTATCTAATGCCCAGGAGCTTCCGGCCAATTTCATTTAGTACCTGCCACTTAGTCTTTTTGAAAAATACGTCAGTTTACACCGGTAAATACAATTAACTGGCTCTTTTGAAAACATTTATGAAAATTGATTTAAATGCACAAGGCATAAATATTCTTTTATAACTTGGGATAATTATATAAAATAATCTTGTATACAGATTCTCATGTTTGTCGTACGTTCAGGGCCCGGGATAAAAGCTAAGACAAGATTAATAGACACACCACTAATATAAACCCACAAGAAGTTATCCTCACGAGTGGGTATACCATTTTACATACGCAACTGTCAGGTGTATGCCTACACCCCGTGCTTAAGTCGTGGCCATTTCAAATGAATGAGCCGAGGATATCCAGGACACGGTCATATTAACCCCCAAATGCTTAAATCAAACAAAACAGATTAAAACGGGTTATCTCAATGATTTAACCACTAATCGATTAAATATTCAATACCCGACCAAGCGGTAATAATTTACCGTATCCCAAGCCTGTATAAGGGAAAATAAGTTAAAAGTATTTACCTGAGCTTAAAATGTAAAATTTATACTCTCAGCCGTATATCCTACTCAACAAGTGTAGGTATCTTTTACTGGGCTCCTAATCTGGAACGAAGTTTATATTAACCTATTAGATTCCTAACGGGTCTTATTTAAGTTGTAACTTAGACCGGTTAGTTTTAAAGAAAAGTTTACGGCACGAAACGCTAGATTAAGCGATGACCGGATTGGAATGTGATTTAGACCCAACAAGTATGAAGACTTTTATAAAATAGGTAAACTAAATACATTCTGGATTTTGTAGTAAAAATGATAAGTTTTGACCCGTTTCGGCTAATTTATGCAAACTAGTTACATAAACCGTACCGAACGCGTATAAGCATAACGGGTAACCGGACGAGTCATGTATAAGTTTCACAAGTTAATATGCTTTAAATATGATATGATACCAGTAGGATATCAATAATTATGCCCGAAAAGAATTTAAAACCAATTTAAGTCCCGTAAAGGGTATTTTGGTCATTTTAAAGCTTATAAAAGAGGTTTAAAAATAAACTGAGGTTCTGGTCTAAATTAATCAGTAAAAATATATATTTTATCATGTTACATCAGTAAGATATCATACATATGTGAGGTTTACCATTTATGGCCAAACTATACACCGTAGGGGCATTTTTGTCATTTCACATACGTTTTAAGGACCAAATTGGAAGTCTGAGTTCAAGACATATACTTACTGTTAAAAAATTAAAATTTATTTATAAAATCAGTAGGTATCATGTCTTAGGTGCTAAATATGGTTTTAAACCATACTATGCGCCTAATTTGCGTAAAAGTCGATATTTGACGATATTTGAGATGTTTATGGAAATCTGAGATTTTTATCAGTCTTGAATGCTTAAAATATTTTATTTAATATATAACATCAGTAGGAAAAGGTTTGCCATGTAAATGATATGTAAATCTCATTTTATTAATGAAAAGGGCATTATCGTCATTTACCGAATTCATGCAAGAACTCTATGTTATGGTCAGTATAAAATCTGACCAAAAATTCCAAAATTCCCTAAAAATTATATTAAAACAGTAGGTATTGAGTTTGGTGTTAAAATTTGGGTTTAAACATGATTTATGCTAAAAATGTATTTTAATTAACAAAAAGTTTCATTTTACGATATCTTTCATAACTTTAGTTTGAGACCAGAAACTGATGTCAAATTTATTTGACATACTTATATATCAGTAATAAAGCTTTTTGTCCTCTCACATTTTCAAAAATCTCGTTTTTATAACATAAGGGCATAATAGTTAATTTTTAAGCATTTAACGGAAACATGCAATGAACTATGATTTCTAAAGGACCATGAAGTATAACCTCAGAGGGTTATGCTTACATATAATATGGTCACAAAGGAACCCTAAGGCACAAAGAAACTAAACTAAATCGGGTCAGAACTGAAAGTTAAAGCAAAAGTCTACTTTTGCGACTTTCGGTTGCGAACCGAGCCTAAACTCAGAATTGTCGGGTTGAACATGTCTAAACATGTTCTTATATTATTTACCAAGTTATTTAAGTGATAAAACGTATTTTATAGCTTCTACATTATCAGTTATGAATTATTTTATAAAAACTGACTCGTTTGACTTTTCTGTTCATTACTTTGACCCGACAATTGACTGAGTAAACGTGATAATTAGGAGGTGCCCTTTTTAGGGATTATCACCTACTTAATTACCAACTCATAGCCACTTTCAATTCGAACAATGGCTGGACCGTTAGTGATTAATCACAAAGTCAAAGTATAATTACGATATCTTTGACTTTCGGTCGTTAAACTAATAAAAACTTGACTACAGAAGCTAAGAACACTTACAAAGGTCCTTAGCACGAAGATTTAACTTAAGAGAGCTTCCTTAATGTTTAGGATGCTCCAGAGAATGCTCCAAAGCTTGAGAAATTGAGAATGTGAGAAAATTTGAAGTGCATGTGAAGAAGCTGCCCAAATGCACCTATTTATACTAATTCAAGACATCTCCAGATCATCCCAGGTGTTTATTGATGTTTCCAAATGAGAACAAGCGTCCCTAGTGGTTTTAGAAACCATCAAATAGTCCATTGTTTCGAGTTTATGAGAGTATAAAGCTGAATTGGGGAAGAAGCATGCAGAACCTGCACTTGTGCATCTTTTCTGTCAAAACCAGGCCGTCACGTCGCGTGACGGCAGACCATGTTCAGGGTCGCGCAGCGCGAGCCCAAGGGGGACCAGCATATCAAGTTTCAAACTTAGCAGAAACAACCCCTGGTCCTTTTTAAGCATTAAATCTTTCGTTTTAAGCACAAATAACCCCTCTAGTTAGTTTATGAATGATCTTAAGGTTATAATCAAACATCGTTAGGTCCTGTTTTGTTAAATGATAACCGAAAACACTAGTTTCACCATGTTGACGCTTTTAACCCTTTATTTACGAAAGTTAACGTATTTAATACCAAACGATATCGAAACCTCGTGAATTTTTCGTCACTTTTTCTTGAGAGTATAATCACTTGTTACAAAGCCCCGGGTTCATTAAAAGGTCACTCAGCGGTAGTAAATAGTAATTTAACATGTTGACACGTTTAACCCCCGCGTCTTGTAACTTTCACTTTTTTTTTCACAAACGGCTTCATACGTTCCATAATTCATTCGATTAAGAGTGCAAACATCGTGTAAGGTTATTGAAAAGAAAAATTTTCAAATGTTGACACTTTTGGTCCTTCCACATACATCTATTCTTTGATTGTCAACCTTAGTCCCTCGAAATCAATTCATTACACGTTTAGGGTTTATGACACATGTCATTATTATATTGGACATGATTTTGAGAGGTGTTACATCCTCACCCCCTTAAAAGATATATCGACCTCGAGATTTACTGAAACAAATGAGGGTATTTCTGTTTCATCGTGGATTCAACTTCCCATGTATATTCTGAGCCTCTACGGGCATCCCATTTCACTTTTACGATCGGCACATTCTTTCTTCAAAGCTTGTTAACCTGTTGATCCTCGATCGACAAAGGTTTTTCAACGAACTTCAAGCTCTCATCAATCTGCACGTCCTTATGAGACATTGCTAGCGATTCATCGGCTAGACATTTCTTTAAATTGCAGATGTGGAATACGTTGTGTATCCCACTAAGCTCTTCAGGTAGATTTAGCTTATAGGCAACAGTTCCGACACATTCGATGATCTCGAACGGTCCTATGTATCTTGGGCTCAGCTTGCCCTTTTTGCCAAAATGCATCACCCCTTTCCAGGGTGACACCTTGAGTAGCACTTTATCACCAACTTCAAATTTTAGAGGTTTGCGCCTCATATCTGCGTAGCTTTTATGCCTATCCCTGGCAGCTTTGAGATGATCACGGATCTGAAAAATCTTGTCCGTCGTCTCCAGGACTATATCAGGTCATGATAGTTGGGTTTCTTCGACTTCCGCCCAACAAACTGGTGTTCTGCACTTCCTTCCATATAAAGCCTCAAAAGGCGCGGCTTGGATACTCGAATGATAACTATTATTGTATGAAAATTCAATCAAAGGAAGATGGTCATCCCAATTTCCGCCCAAGTCTGTGGAGAGATACTATCTCATCCACATACAGCTGAGCTAGCTTATCGGAGCTGTGCATTTCTTTAATGGGCAAGAAGTGAGCTGACTTAGTCAGCCTGTCGACTATTACCCATATCGTATCATTCCCGTGCTTCGTCCTTGGTAACTTAGTAATGATATCCATAGTTACCATTTCCCATTTCCAAGTGGGAAGTTCTGGCTGTTGCAGCAAACCTGACGGCTTTTGAAGCTCGGCTTTAACCTGTGCACACGTCAGACATTTAGCCACATAAGTGGCTATAGATTTCTTCAAACCTATCCACCAATAATTTGCCTTAAGATCCTGGTACATCTTATCACTGCCTGGATGGACTGAATACTTTGAACTATGAGCTTCCTGGAGGATCACATCTCTAAGTCCTCCACAGATTGGAACCCAGATTCGACCATTTAACCTAAGGATTCCATCCTTTCCATAAGACAATTGATCAGCAGTTACGCCTAACTTCTCATTCGAAAAGTTAGTTTCCAATACAGCTTCCTTCTGAGCAACTAACAGCCTTTCATTCAAACTGTTCTTTAGTTCGATACTCTTGGCATTGATTCGTATAGGTTTGATCCTTTCTTTCTTTCCTGCTTAGTGTATCGGCGACCACATTCGCCTTCCCCGGATGGTAGCGAATTTCACAATCATAGTCGTTCAATGTCTCCATCCAACGGCGTTGTCTCATATTGAGATCTTTCTGGTTAAACAGATGTTGAAGGCTTTTGTGATCTGAATAGATCACACACTTGGTTCCATATAGGTAATGCCTCCATAATTTTAGTGCGAATACAACAGCACCCAATTCCAAGTCATGGGTGGTGTAGTTCTTTTCGTGCACCTTTAGTTGACGTGATGCATAGGCAATCACCTTACCTCTCTTCATAAGCACACAGCCCATACCAGTGTGTGATGCATCACAATAAACGAAAAACTCTTCTATCCCTTCTGGCAATGTCAACACAGGTGCATTGCTTAATTTCTGCTTGAGAATCTCAAAGGATTCTTGTTGTTTGGGACCACAGTCAAACTTTACATTCTTACGAGTTAACGAAGTTAAAGGTGCAACGATTCTTGAAAAATTCTCGATGAAACGCCTGTAGTAACCAGCCAAACCTAAGAAGCTGCGAATTTCGGTGGGCGTCTTAGGTGCTTGCCAATTCATAATCGCTTCAATCTTAGCGGGGTCCACCTAGATACCACGCTCACTTACCACATGTCCAAGAAATTGGACCTCTCGAAGCCAGAATTCACATTTAGAGAACTTTGCGTAGAGCTTCTCCTGTTGCAGAAGTTTAAGAATACACCGGAGATGTTTTTCATGATCGGCTTGACTCTTTGAATAAATAAGTATGTCATCGATAAAGACAATGACAAACTTGTCTAGATACGGCTTGAAAACGCAATTCATAAGATCCATGAATGCTGCAGGTGCATTAGTGAGCCCAAAAGGCATCACTAAGAACTCGTAGTGGCCATACCTTGTTCTGAATGCAGTCTTGTGTACATCTTCGGTTCTGACCTTCAACTGATGATACCCTGATCTCAGATCAATGTTTGAGAAGAAACTTGCTCCTTGCAGTTGATTGAATATATCATCGATCCTGGGTAATGGATATCGGTTCTTCATTGTAACTTTGTTCAGCTCATGATAATCAATGCATAGACGCATTGAGCCATCTTTCTTCTTCACAAATAGAATAGGTGCTCCCCAAGGAGATGAACTTGGTCGAATAAAACCTTTCTCCAATAAATCATCCAATTGTGTTCTTAATTCTTTCATCTCGGTTGGTGCTAAACGATAAGGAGCTCGTGCGACTGGTGCTGCTCCTGGAATGATATCTATTCTGAATTCCACTTGTCTGTCGGGAGGTAAACCAGGTAATTCTTCAGGAAAAACATCTGAATATTCAGAAATAACAGGAATATCTTCTATCTTGGGTTTTGGTTCATCTATAGTCATCTGTGCCATGTAAATGACACAACCTTTCTTCAAACACTTTGATGCCTTAAGCATAGATACTTGTTTAGGCAATCCATACTGTATATCTCCTTGAATAGTAAGTGGCTCACCATAAGGGCTCTTAATGACAACTTGCTTCTTATCACAGGCAATTTGGGCTTGGTTACGAGATAACCAATCCATGCCTATAACTATATCAAATCCTGCCAATTTCAACGGAAGCAAAGACAGCGGAAAAGAGTGATTCCTAATGGATATGAAACATCCATCTAAGATTGTTGAAGCAGTCTCTATGGTACCATCGGCCAATTCTACCTCATATTTTATGTTTAGAGTTTTAACAGGCAGATTTAACAGTTTACAAAATTTATTGTCTACAAAAGACTTATCTGTGCCAGAATAAAAAAAAACTCTAGCATAAACATCATTGATGAGGAAAGTACCTATTATAACATTATCATTCTGCACTGCCTCCTGAGCATTCATCTGGAAGACTCGAGCATTGGTCTTCTTGGCCTCTTCAGGCTTCTTTGGGTTTCTCGGGCAGTTGGTCCTTATGTGCCCCTTCTCATTGCAACCATAACAGGTTGCATTCTTTATGTTCTTGCATTCCAAAGTTTTATGCTCTTTTGACTTGCAGATTCCACAAACTTTAGGCTGCATCTGCGATTCAAGTCTGCATTTCCCAAAATGGTGTTTCTTGCAGGTTTTACACTTAGGCTTCTCACCTGTCTGCTGAGAGTCCTTCTTAAACCCAGAACTCTTTTTATGCTCAGAGTTACCCTTTCTTTTCTTGTCGGAGCGACGTGAGCTCTTATCTTCCCTTTTCCTCTTTCCCTCATCAGAAGTCTTAACAGACTTATTTCTAACCACATCGAGTGTAAGGGATAAGGACAAATCTACCACAGACCTATAAGTGGTAGGCCTAGATGCTTTAACGTTGCCTTTGATTTCCGGGGCCAGGCCCCCAATGAAGCGCGCTATGCGCTTGGGTTCAGGTGTAACCAGATAAGGGACAAGCCTAGACATGGTGTTGAAACTTGTGACATAAGCTTGGCAATCCAAATTCTTCATGACCAGAGTCAAGAAGTCTGTTTCAATCTTTTCTACCTCATGCTGAGGACAAAAGTTTTCCTTGATTAGCGCTACAAATTGCTCCCATGACAAGTTATACAATGGGATCTTCCCTGTGGCCTGGATTAACGACCTCCACCAAGCCAATGCCTCCCCTTTAAATGACTGTGAAACAAACTTCACAACATCCTGCTTCGCGCATCCACTGATATCCACAACGGTATCCATCTCATCAAGCCATGTCATACAGTCAATGGCACCCTTTTCGCCTGTAAAGTCCCTTGGCTTGCAAGAGACGAAGTATTTTTAAGAACAAGTCTTTGTGCACGGTTCCTGATTAAGCACAATTTTCTTGGATGGGAGACTCTTCTGATTCGCTGAGTGACGAGAATCGTCCTTATTTGACTCATGTGTTTTAGAAGGGGGCTTACTATGAGCCACAGATTGAGTCTTTGTGCGAGTATTACTTGGTTCCTTGAACTGTATGTCAATGGCTCTAGTGACAGCATTACCTATCATCGCTTGTAGATCTACACCAGTTACATTTACTCTGGTGTTATCATTTCTTTCCCTTGGATGACTATTAACTTCTTCTGAATCAGGCATGCTGAAGCTTGATTGCTATAAAACAATTGACAATAATTTGTTCAGAAGTTTATTATGGAATCATCATTTTTGATGACTCATTAACCATGATAAACATAGACCATATTGGTTAATTTGTTAATAAGATTTATTCAAATTTTTCATTATAATTTCCTTCCCAGTTATAAAACATTAAGGATATCGAAGTGGCACAAAAGGCCTAGTCACGAGGACAGTTTTATTTTGTAAGCCATGATCTTATAAGATCAAGGCATTAAGATTTGAACATAGTTCATTACCCTTCTTAAAAGGGAGTCATAGACTACAACTGTCATTTGTCTTATTGGACAATAAATATGGCCCTTAGGCACTTCATCACTAATGGATGTTTATAATATGATCATCTTATTGATGATATAAGCCATGATTTTCTAGATCATTGGCTAAATAAGAAATTGGAATAATCCAATATAAAGATGACTGGTGTGATTTTATCGAACCACTATTGTCAGGAGTGCTAACATGTTTTCAGATGTTAACAAAGATTTGAATCTTAAAAAGGTTTTACCATCATGGCCATGTCTAAAATGACATATGGGCTAGGTTATACTTTTAAGATTTTCTTTTAATATTTAATGGCAGATCAATTATAAATTGAAATGATATTTTGATTTGCGATATAATGTATATGTATATGTATAATGACGAATAAAATTTAAAATGAAACATTCAATAAATTGTCTTAAGAAGTACAATAGTTGCCCTAAACGGGACTTTTTAAATAAATAGCTTGTCCTCGCAGGGAATAAATAAAGAAAGACAAGTCTACGCAGGGACCAAGTACATAAATGAAATGTCCACGCAGGGACTTAATTGAAAATGAAATTACAAAACAATAAATAAGGGTTTTTAATAATCCCTCTTCTTCTTCCCCTTAATGAGGTTTGCCAAACCCTTTAGAAGACCGCAGCGACTTCTACGCTCTTCGTCTACCCTTTGTTCCACCTCACGCAACATCCGGAGAATTTCTTGTTGCTGTGGTTGCTGGATTTGAGGTTGAGGTGGCTGCTGTTGCTGAGGTTGAGGAGGTGGTGGGTATTGATACCCATATGCAGGGTACCCAGTTGGGTACGTAGGTGGAAAGTGCCCAGGGTAGAGAGCATTGAAGTTTGTTGCTTCAATATACGGGTCAACGGCAGGTGCATTGTTGTAGTTATAACCCGAATAAGCAAGCTGCTCAAACGGGTTGTACCCAGCTGCACCTGGGTAAGATGGAATTGGGTTTTCATAACCCATGGGAGATGGTGCAGGTGCGACTGGTGCAGAGTCGACTTCAGAAATGGCATTTGAAGGCCCACCCATTTGCGGGTCTTCATAGAGCGGCGGGTAGTTGCTGGAGTGTTGGGGGGTGCTGAAATGAAAACCCCCACGCACGGACATCCGTGCACTTCTTCTCTGCCTTGATGGTTCTGGAGGCGGTGGCTGCTCTGGCGCTGGTGGTGGCGGTGGCGTGACCGCCTGAAAATGTGGGTCCTCGGAAGGGACCTGCTGGTGTGGCGGTGAGTTGTGGTGAGGGGGAGTATACTCCCACTTATACATGCTCCATATTTCGGCCCAGATATCAGGGCCCCTGTATGGCGAACCATGAAAAGATGATCCGCTAGAAATCTCGATGGGAGCGTCGGCGTCCCTGATGGAGGCATTTCAGGATCTGGATCATCGTCCATATCCATGTTTTGGTACTCGGGAAAATGGTCAGCTGGTCCCAAAGGGTTTTGGCCCTCTGGCTCTTCAATTTGGTTCATTGGGTTGAACCGGCTCTGAAAATAGGGTGTTGGGTTCTGAAAGGAATGGTGTGAACCCGAACGCTGTAAAGGAATGTAAGAATGGTGAGAGTTGTGGGACCCGTCGTCCTGATACGGCCCGAAGGAGTGATGGTAAGATGGTGAGGAGCTAAGCGAGACAGAGCGTCTCGCAGGCTCAAGGTAGGTCCTCCAGTCTTCATGAGGACTTGATCCGAGTGATGCAGAGGGTGCGCGCCGGTGAGATGGCCCAGCTTCGTGATCATTCCTAGTTACTATCGGTGCTTTTCCTCGTCCTCCACATCCTCTCACTCTTGGTGGCATGTTTGCTTGTAATCCTGTCAAAACAAGAAAAACAACAAAAAGATATAAACCAATTAAGATTAGGATTAATCCTAGGTCTTTTGCCTAGACTCGGAAGTCAAGGAATGTGCAACTGTGTCATTGAGATTAAACACAAAAGGATAATGTTTAATTCACTCAGTGTTGGCTCTAATACCAACCTGTCACACCCCGATATTTCCATGTATTACCGGTGGGCCCGGTGGGGAGTATCGTGACGTAGTTGATATCATCATAGTCAAATAATCACAGTTTAATGCACAGCAGAAGTCTTGGTAGAAAATATTAATACAAACCGAAATGCAAAGTATAATTAAATATTATACAACGGTTGTAAGTAGATCCACATGCGGATCTAAAACAGAAAACAAATTATTGTTCGACAGACTTTAAGCATCAAGAACTTGCAAGATTTTTTATCTAATGCCCAGGAGCTTCCAGCCAATTTTGTTTAGTACCTGCCACTTAGTCTTTTTGAAAAATACGTCAGTTTACATTGGTAAATACAATTAACTGACTCTTTTGAAAACATTTATGAAAATTGATTTAAATGCACAAGGCACAAATATTCTTTTATAACTTGGGACAATTCTATAAAATAATCTTGTATACAGATTCACATGTTTGTCGTACGTTCAGGGCCAGGGATAGAACCCGAGACAAGATTAATAGACATACCACTAATATAAACCCACAAGAAGTTATCCTCACGAGTGGGTATACCATTTTACATACGCAACTGTCAGGTGTATGCCTACACCCCGTGCTTAAGTCGTGGCCATTTCAAATGAATGAGCCGAGGATATCCAGGACACGGTCATATTAACCCCCAAATCCTTAAATCAAACAACACAAATTAAAACGGGTTATCTCAATGATTTAACCACTAATCGATTAAGTATTCAATACCCAACCAAGCGGTAATAATTTACCGTATCCCAAGCCCGTATAAGGGAAAATAAGTTAAAAGTATTTACCTGAGCTTAAAATGTAAAATTTGTACTCTCAGCCGTATATCATACTCAACAAGTGTAGGTAGCTTTTACCGGGCTCCTAATCTGGAACGAAGGTTATATTAATCTATTAGATTCCTAACGGGTCTTATTTTAGTTGTAACTTAGACCGGTTAGTTTTAAAGAAAAGTTTACGGCACGAAACGCTAGATTAAGCGATGACCGGATTGGAATGTGATTTAGACCCAACAAGTATGAAGACTTGTATAAAATGGATAAACTAAATACATTCTAGATTTTGAAGTAAAAATGATAAGGTTTGACCCGTTTCGGCTAATTTATGCAAACTAGTTACATAAACCGTATCGAACGCGTATAAGCATAACGGGTAACCGGACGAGTCATGTACAAGTTTCACAAGTTAATGTGCTTTAAATATGATATGATATCAGTAGGATATCAATAATTATGCCCGAAAAGAATTTAAAACCAATTTAAGTCCCGTAAGGGTATTTTGGTCATTTTAAAGCTTACAAAAGAGGTTTAATAATAAACTGAGGTTCTGGTCTAAATTAATCAGTAAAAATATTTATTTTATCATGTTACATCAGTAAGATATCATACATATGTGAGGTTTACCATTTATGGCCAAACTATGCACCGTAGGGGCATTTTTGTCATTTCACATACGTTTTAAGGACCAAATTGGAAGTCTGAGTTCAAGACTTATAATTACTGTTAAAATTTTAAAGTTTATTTATAAAATCAGTAGGTATCATGTCTTAGGTGCTAAATATGGTTTTAAACCATACTATGCGCCTAATTTGCGTAAAAGTCGATATTTGACGACATTTGAGATGTTTATGGAAATCTGAGATTTTTATCAGTCTTGAATGCCTAAAATATTTTATTTAATATATAACAGCAGTAGGAAAAGGTTTGGCATGTAAATGATATGTAAATCTCATTTTATTAATGAAAATGTCATTATCGTCAATTACCGAATTCATGCAAGAACTCTATGTTATGGTCAGTATAAAATCTGACCAAAAATTTCAAAATTCCCTAAAAATTATATTAAAACAGTAGGTAATGAGTTTGGTGTGAAAATTTGGGTTTAAACATGATTTATGCTAAAAATTTAATTTAATTAACAAAAAGTTTCATTTTACGATATCTTGCATAACTTTAGTTTGAGACTAGAAACTGATGTCAAATTTATTTGACATACTTATATATCAGTAATAAATCTTTTTGTCCTCTCACATTTTAAAAAATCTCTTTTTATAACATAAGGGCATAATAGTCAATTTTTAAGCATTTAACGGAAACATGCAATGAACTATGATTTCTAAAGGACCATGAAGTATAACCTCAGAGGGTTATGCTTACATATAATATGGTCACAAAGGAACCCTAAGGCACAAAGAAACTAAAATAAATCGGGTCAGAACTGAAAGTCAAAGCAAAAGTCTACTTTTGCGACTTTCGGTTGCGAACCGAGCCTAAACTCAGAATTTTCGGGTTGAACATGTCTAAACACATTCTTATATTATTTACCAAGTTATTTAAGTGATAAAATGTATTTTATAGCTTCTACATTATCAGTTATGAATTATTTTATAAAAACTAACTCGTTTGACTTTTCTGTTCATTACTTTGACCCGATAATTGACTGAGTAAACGTGATAATTAGGAGGTGCCCTTTTTAGGGATTATCACCTACTTAATTACCAAATCATAGCCACTTTCAATTCGAATAATGGCTGGACAGTTAGTGATTAATCACAAAGTCAAAGTATAATTACGATATCTTTGACTTTCGGTCATTAAACTAATAAAAACTTGACTATGGAAGCTAAGAACACTTACAAAGGTCCTTAGCACGAAGATTTAACTTAAGAGAGCTTCTTTAATGTTCAGGATGCTCCAGAGAATGCTCCAAAGATTGAGCAATTGAGAATGTGAGAAAAATTTGAAGTGCAAGTGAAGAAGCTGCCCAAATGCACCTATTTATACTAATTCAAGACATCTCCAGATTATCCCAGGTGTTTATTGATGTTTCCAGATGAGAACAAGTGTCCCTAGTGGGTTTAGAAACCATCAAATAGTCCATTGTTTCGAGTTTATGAGAGTATAAGGCTGAATTGGGGAAGAAGCATGCAGAACCTGCACCTGTGCATGTTTTCTGTCAAAAGCAGGCCGTCGCGTCGCGCGACGGCAGGCCATGTTCAGGGTCGCGCAGCGCGAGCCCTAGGCGGACCAGGATATCAAGTTTCCAACTTGGCAGAAACAACCCCTGGACCCTTTTAAGCATTAAATCTTTCGTTTTAAGCTCAAATAACCCCTCTAGTTAGTATATGAATGATCTTAAGGTTATAATCAAACATCGTTAGGTCCAGTTTTGTTAAATGATAAACGAAAACACTAGTTTCACCATGTTGACGCTTTTAACCCTTTATTTACGTAAGTTACCGTATTTAATACCAAACGATATCGAAACGTCGTGAATTTTTCATCACTTGTTCTTGAGAGTATAACCACTCGTTACAAAGCCCCAGGTTCGTTAAAAGGTCACTCAGAGGTAGTAATTTAACATGTTGACACGTTTAACCCCCGTGTCTTGTAAACTTTCACTTTTTTTCACAAACGGCTTCATACGTTCCATAATTCATTTGATTAAGAGTGTAAACATTGTGTAAGGTTATTGAAAAGAAAAATTTTCAAATGTTGACACTTTTGGTCCTTCCACATACAACTATTCTTTGATTGTCAACCTTAGTCCCTCAAAATCAATTCATTACACGTTTAGGGTTTATGACACATGTCATTATTATATTGGACATGATTTTGTGAGGTGTTACACCGAACATCATAACACACTATATAACATCATAACAACTAACACCCTAACTAAATCACTTAGTTTCTAACTAGTTCCTTAACTTAACATTGAAACTCAACTAAACACACCACCCATCTTACGGTTACATGGTGGCCCCCACCATGGATTTTCCTTGTTTATTTTTTTGGATTGTAACACCACGTAAAAACGTGTCCAATTATGTAAAGACACGTGTCCTAAACTCTAAATATGTGAAAGATTGAGTTTGAAGGACTAAAGTTGCCAAACGATGAAAATATGAAACCAAAGGGACTAAAAGTGTCAACATGCCAAACTTGTGCCTCTGAATGACCATACACGAAGAATATATTCTTAAACGAGTGATTAATTGGATATAAGAAGCCGTTTATGAAAATAATCGGAAGATTATAAACTACAGGGGTTAAACGTGTCAACATGTTAATTCTTACCTCTGAGTGACCTTTTAACGAACCCGAGGCTTCTAAATATTCAAATATACTCTCAAGAATAAGTAGTATAAATTTCACGTGGTTTCGAGATCGTTAAGCAAGTTTTTAAGACTTTGGGTTAAAAGCGTCAATAGTAAGAAACTTGTGTTTATGGTGATCTTTTAACGAAACCGGGCCTAACG
Organism: Helianthus tuberosus; assembly: GCA_030545235.1. Classification (NCBI taxonomy): domain Eukaryota; kingdom Viridiplantae; phylum Streptophyta; class Magnoliopsida; order Asterales; family Asteraceae; genus Helianthus; species Helianthus tuberosus. The sequence goes on from CM060369.1 coordinate 223,382,676, forward strand.
GAGTTTGGTTATACTCCCTTGAACCTATACAAACTAACTACAAGGGCCTTATATGCCAAAAATGAAAGTTATATTGAGTTTTAGAGCATAAGGACTAAAACTGCCAACTTTGGAAACTTATTTGAGGCTGTGGCGACCCATGAAGGACTAAGGCTTTTCCCGTAGCGGGTAGCCATACCCTTACCAGTTCGAAATTTTGCCTTGGCTACCACACAAACCGCCAAAACGAGTCAGAACCATTACCAGGGGCTGTATGTCGGCCTTGTAATACCACTAGGACACCTGGGGTGATCCTAGAAGCCTCCTTAACACCTGCCTTGATCTTATTTCATGCCAATTGTGTATATAAAGGCTCCTAAGTCTAAGTGTTCAAGTGCTCATTTGGTTGCAACAACTCTAATACTCATTTCTGGAGATAGCCAGCAGTAGGAGAGGATCAAGAAGTGTAGAAAAGATAGCTAGGACCTTATGTAAGTGTCTTAATCCTTGTTTAGCTCAGTTTATTAGCTTAAAAACCGAAAAGTCAAAGATATCATAAATAGACTTTGACTTTCGGTTTAATCACAAATGGTCCAGCCTCTGACCGAAATGAAAGTGGTTATGGAACCATATTAAGGTAGGTGATTAACCCTTAAAAGGGCACCTCCTAATTATTTCGTTTGACTAGTTAATTGTCGGGTCAAACTAGTTAGTCAAAAAGTCAAACTGGACAGAAACTTTAAAAATAATTTAAACTAATAAAACAGAGGTTCTAAATTATATTTTAACATTCTAATGACTTGCTAATTAGTATTAGAACATGTTTAATCAGGTCTAGCCCGACAATTATCAGTCTAAGGTCAGTTTATAACCGAAAGTCGCAAAAGCTTGACTTTTGCTTTGACTTTCAGTTCTGACCCGATTAAGCTTAATTCTCCCATGTTTTAAGCTTCCATTAGGACCACATTATATAGTAGTATAACCCTCTGGAGTTATATTGCTTGGTCCTTAGTGGTTTGAATTATATGCTCTTGTTTGTTAATATGCTTATAAATGCCGTAAATGCCCTTTTGACATATAAATGATATTTTTAGAAATGTGAGAGGACAAAAACCTTTGCTACTGATATGTAAGCTTTTCTCAAAAAATTGACATCAGTTCTTGGTCTCAAATAGAAGTTATGCTCGATATCGTAATTAGAAGCTTTTTATTAATTAATTTGCGATATCTTGCATAAGACACGTTTAAACTTGGATTTTGAACCAAAACTCATTACCTACTATTAAGATATTATTTTTAAGGATTTTTAGGATTTTTGGTCAGATAATAATCTGTTTAAATCATAGAGTTCTTGTGTAATTCGGTAAATGACGATAATACCCTTTTCATGCATAAAATGAGATTAAAAAATGATTTGAATGCCAAACCTTTTTCCGACTGATTTCATACATTAAATAAATTATTTTGAGCATTTAAAACTGATCAAAATCTCAGATTTACATAAACATCTTGATTATCGTCAATTAGCGAGTTTTACACTAATTATGTGCATATTATGGTTTAAAATCATATTTAACACCTAAGACTTGTTACCTACTGAAATTTTAAACAAATTTCAATATTATTACAGTAGGTATAAGTTATGAACTCAGATTTCCAAAAATGTCCTTAAAAGCATATGTGAAATGACCAAAATGCCATTTCGGGGCGTAGTTTGGCCATGAATGGTAAACCTCACATATATGTAGTATCTTACTGATGTAATGAGATAAAATAAATATTTTTACTGGTTACCAAAGACCGGAACTTCAGTTTGTTATAAAATCTCTTTTATAATTATTAAAATGACCAAAATGCCCCTACGGGACTTAAATTTGTTTTAAATACTTTTTGGGCATATATGTTAACATCCTACTGATGTATTAACATATTCTAAGCATAATAACATCTGAGGCCTGTATATAATTCATTTGGTTACCCGTTACGCAATTATGCGTTCGGATCGGTTTATGTGACTAGTTTACATAAAATAGCCGAAAGGGGTTTAACCTTATCATTAAATCCTCAAAATCCAGAATGTACTTAGTTTACCCATATTATACAAGTCTTCATACTTGTTGGGTCTAAATTACATTCTATTCCGGTCATCGCTTAATCTCGCGTATTGTACCGTTCTAGATACCTTAAGCTAGTCGGTCTAAGTCTACGATTTAAATAAGACCATTAGCATTCTGAATTGGTTATATATTACCATCACTCCAGACTAGAGCCACCCGGTAAAAGCTACCTGCATTTAGATAGATTGGATACGACTGAGTTATTTTGCTGTGAATCAAGTATTAGCTCAGGTAAATACTTTTAACTTATTTCCCCTTATACGGGCTTGGGATACGGTATAATATAATACCGCTTGGTCGGGTATGGGATTATTTAGTTGGATTGTGATTTAATAAATCCGCATAACCCGTTTTAATCTGTTTTTGTTTGATAACATAAACATTGAAGGTTAACGACCGTGTCCTGGACATCCTTGGCTCATTTCATTTGAAAATGGCCACGACCTATGCACGGGGTGTAGGCATACACCCGACAGATGCAAATGCTAAAATATAAATAACCCACATGTTGGGAATAACTCCTTCGTGGGTTTTGTAAGTGGTGAGTCGGTTAATCATGACCGGCTTCTAAACCGGCCCCATATGTATGACAAACAAGTAAATCAGTATACAAGATTTTATTAAAGATTGTCCCAAGTTATAAACGGTTTGTGCCTTGTGCACTTAAATCAATTTTCATAAACTCTTTTCAAAAGGTATACTATTTATATTCAATGTAATCGAAGAATTTACATCGAGATAATTGGTAAACGGGCAACAAGTTGCGCCGCTACCCCTTTCTGAATAGCAAAACTAAGCCTTTTAAAAACTACGTTCATAGATCTCGGGGTCATAACATTACTATGCATGACCCTTTGAACTCGACTAAGTAGGTCCACAGCCTCTGGCGCCAGAAAACCAAAAGTATCAAAAGCAAATGGGATAAACACGTGCTGGTTGTCAATGCACGCTTTCTCATGCTTGATCACTTTACCCGAAGCAGCCTTTAAAGCAGCCTGGCCCACTGTGAAAGCACTACTCCCTAAGCCCACAAGCGGGGAAACCCCTGTTAAATCCACACAGGCGTGTTTACCCCTACCCATCCAAAGACCAGAATGTCGGCTGGTCGAAGGGTAGATCTCCCTTCCAACGGGTCTGTTAAGAAATTAACGGGAGCCTCTTTCTTAGCAGAAATACTAGCGCACCTGAATATGTCAAAAAGGACATCCCTAACCAAATCATGTCGGTATTTGAACCCCGGGAGCTCTCTACAATGAACAGCATGCTCACCAAAAGAATCCAAACACGCCTTATGACAAACTGGGCATACCTCATCAACTGGGAATAAAGGAATCATGAGGCGATACTTAAGGATAGTACGGTACTCCACCGGCGACATATGCTGGCCTAACCCATCTATAGGTATAGCAAGAAGAAAATATTGTGCATGTGGTGCTCGGAGACACTCGAAAACGGCTTTCTGTCTAACGGTCAAGTCAAACTGCACTTCGATTTCGTGAACAATTTTACTAAAAAGAGCACTCGCCAATGCATGTTGAGCTTTAGGGGGGCGGTGTCCTTATTAGTGAAACCGCTGAAGTCAAAGCTTGGAATCGTATCACGAAGACAAGCCAAAGCACAAACATAATCAGAATCCATACCGCATATGCCACTGTCCCTTAAGATGTGGTCCTGTAGCACCCACGATTGGGCCCTCGAGGCCACAAAAGCGTAGGATGAAGCCTCTACAGCCGAATACAAACCCAAACCCAAACCCAAACCTCCAGACCTAATAGGTAAAGAAGCAAGTCGCCACTGGAGGTCTCAAAAGAGTTAGTTAATTGTATTTACCAGTGAAAACTGACGTATTTTCCAAAGACTAAGTGGCAGGTACTACTCGCAATAGGCTGGGAGATTGCTCGGTGTCGAAAAAGAGGATCTTGCAAATCCTTAAAGATGCCTTAAAGTCTGCTAAACTTCATTTTATACATTCTATAAAGATCCACCTGTGGATTTGATATTACAGGCTCGTCTATAATAAATACTTTGATATTTTCAGACATTTGAGTTTGTAATAATATTTTATATTCCAAGACTTCTGCTGTGCTATGCTGTGTATGTTTGACCATGATGATATCAACTACGTCACGATACTCCCCACCGGGCCCACCGGTGATATGTGGAAATATCGGGGTGTGACATGGATCTTGTCTACTTCTTTTGTTAACATATTACCCATTAAGAAACCATTAGGACATAAACACTCATTCTCATCACTCACCAACACTTCACAACTCTCTCTTCCTCTCCATTCACCTACGACCGAGAACAACAAGCACACCACCACCACTTTCACTTCATTTCATCCAATTTCCAAGTTATCACAAGGTGTAAGGAGTCTACAAAGGAGCTAGGAGCCTTTGGAAGTGGAAGGACCTCTTGCAAGTGCTATTAACCATCACATTCATCTTGTGTTCATCCCTAGCCTTGAGCTAGTAGTAAGATCATCTTAATCTCATTTTACATCTTGTTAAGTTAGTTAAAAGATGTTACAAGTAACTAATCATGAAGAACACTAATGATCAAGAACTTAATCTTTAACATAAGACTAAAAATCATGAAGAATCATGTTGTTTAAGTGTTATTATGCTTCTTGATTGTTGATTGTTTATGTTAATGATGTTAAACATCATATGAACTTGCTAGATGGTGATTAAAGACATAATCTACAAGATGAGATGATGATTATGTTAGAAATCAAGATGATCATCCTTATGTGAAAGCATGAACTTGAAGTATAAAATGTTTTTCTTGAATAAAGATGATCAAAGTGTGATATAAATCATGTAAGTAGATGATTTCAAAACTAATTTCTCAAGAAACTAAGTTAAAATACAAGATTTACATAAACTTGGTTCTTAAAGAAACTAACCACATTTTTAGTGGTTAATCAAGTGTAGAAACATGTATTTAACAAGAAAAATCCAAGAAGAAATATTTTTAGAAAAATATTTTACAAGTTGTAAACATCCAAATCCTTCAAGAATGATGTTTTTAAATAAACAACCACACTTTTAAGGGCAACTAAGCTTACTAAACACACTACTAAGTTACTACAATTTTTTTATAAACTTTTAAGTTCATGAAGTAGTGTAAATAGCTTGATTTTGGCACTTGGTAAGTATTGTTTGCTTTGATGATGATTTGTGATGATTTATAAAAGAAAATGATATGCTTTGAAAACATGGAAACCTCAATTTTTAAGGGGAAACTATGGCAAAATTTTTCTTGAAATTTAACACTTAGAAAAATATTTTAAACAAATAATTACAAGTATATTTTAACCATGGATTTTCATGTAAAGTTGCCATAATTTTTGTTACAAAAATTATAAATATTGGAGGTTGGTTTTTGATAATAAAAGTGACTAAATATGTATTTAGGAGAATATATATTTTGATGTCACCTTGTGTGTGATTATTTGTATATTATGTGTATTAGTTATATTATTTTAGGACTTGAAATAATATAACTCACCAAAATACCAAGAAATTACTATACAAAATATTACCAAAATTCCAAGAAACAAATATACAATTTATACCCAAAATATTGGAGAAACCGAACAAGGAATATAACCTACATAAATATTCCGGAAGTAAATTCGTGAGTATATTTTGGTAAACGGTATTTTGGACACCAAGAGAACAAAAATATGATTTTTACAATTATTACAAAATTATATCATATTTTTTACAAGAAGAAATCATATTATTTTTTGGGAAAGAAAAATATATATTTTCTTAAATAAACTTAGAATATATTATTTTTGGGTGAAAAGTGGATTTATAAATATTTTCTAAAATAATCTTGAAAATATATTATTTTTGAGATTTATATGAAAATATAAATATTTTTGCCAAAAAGAAGTATAAATAAATTTCTATAAATGATTTCTTAAAAATATATATTTTAAGAATATATATTGGTGAATTTCTATTAGAAATATTATTCCGGAAAAACTAATACAAAAATTAAGTATAAGAATACTTAATAAACACGATAAAAATACGTATTCGTGTACGTACAAATACACAGGAATACGCCACCGATACTTGGCAAAAATACACAAGGTTAAGAATATGGGTATGAATACACCCATCCTTGGGGATGTTATACATGTACAAACACATAAATGTATCAAGTTAAAATATATTATTTTAACTAATTTTCCAAAATTTAATAAATATAATTTAAGTTAAAATATTTATTATTTTAACAGATAATTAGATACTTGGAATAATATTGGTGACACAAAGAAATGTAACTCAAAGACACTAATTAAGACTAAGGTCAAGGCACGACCCACCCGTCTAATAAACCGTAGTACGTTTGTAGGTAGTTGTGCACTTTAGAAGAAGCCTTGGGTTATTGGATCGAAGAACGCAAAACTGTGAGTTCATGTCCTCTTTTTCTTTTAACTGTTTTCAGTTTTATAACTTCGGGGGTGAAGTACATGTTACAAATTGTTTACAAACGTTTACATATGGTATGGTTAGCTAAGGAATGAACTGCCAGATCATGTGAGTGGTGGGTACAACGCTTAAGACCATTAATCCTCGTAGTAGGACCGAGGGACATGAGTGATAGATCTATTTGGGTGTTGCGAGCCCCACCCATGAGGACCGGGATTTGGGCCATGAGGTGACTATGTCTTCCAGCCGGAAGCCCGGTACAAAATCCGTTAGGATTGAGCCTTTCTGCATCACGTCACACATATTAATGGCCTTGCAAACCATTAATTGATATGTTTCCTTGTTTACTTTCATACCGGGGTTTACAAATACATACATACTTACAAATTGTTTACAAGGTTTATTCGTGCACACATACAAAACACATGAACCCGCTCAACTTTTATTGATGTTTTCAAACTACATGTATTTCAGGGAACTGAAATGGATCTGGCGGGCATTGGAAGTTTTCAAGTATTGACTGAAATAAAAGATTACCTCCTGTGTCGAAGGGTTTGGGTTGTGTATCTTATCCTGGATAAGATACATAGTTCAAAGCCTAGCTTCTAATAGTGTCTTTTGTTAAGTCCTTATGGAACTTAAAACTCTGTTTGTGTTGTATTCTAAACTTGAAGTCTGTGTTTAGATTTAAAACAATGTTGTTTGTAATGTTTTGAAACTTAATTTATGGATGGACATCTTGTTTTATCATATAGATGTTTGTTATGGTTGAATGCAATGATATTAAGCAAGTCACACATAATCACGCTTTCGCAAAAGTCAGGGTGTGACAGTGTCACTTTTATAAAGCTTGTAAATGGTTTAAATTGAATGTTTGTTTGTTTGAAGAGATGTCGAATTAAACCAACAAGTTTGTTTTTAATTACTTAACTATAGAAACTTGAATGATTGCACCCTCAATGCAATGCCACCTGCCAAATGTGTTGGGTTGGGGCCATCGTTTATGCTAAATGTGTCTATGCTGAATTCTTCTCCAAGATGTTGACAGTTGTGTCTCTTTTCATCACAGTTAATATTAGCAGTGATCAATTTGATTACTTTCCAGTGATCATAAGAGTTGGCTTCATTTTGTTCTGGACAACTGTCAGCGTGCCTTCAAATGTTGACACTTTTGGTCAGGAGTACTGTGAAGGTCTCTTTAGTTGGGTTATATAACTTTTCAGGTAGATTTTTCTAGTGTTGTGTTACCAACATCAAATATAAGTTAGATTGCAACTTTTGTATATCTCTTTGATAGATAGATACCAGTTGTTAAACTACTAAAATCAACGGAATCTTTGTATAAATATTTGTGGTGGGTTATATATAATAATATGTGATTAAATAAACATACGCCATCACTTTACCAATTACGGGCATCATACTAGTTTGTAATAATATTTATGAAATGATGGTGATGATACAATACATCCTCCACAAATTAAGCCCAATGGCTTTTATTAGGAACTAAAAGTATTACAGGAACACCATCAATACGCATAAGTAGCAAGCATTACAAGCCAAGCGAGTAAGGGAAACCAGTAGACTGCAACCAACTACCTCCGTCAATGAAGCTTCCAGGAGTAAAACTCTGGGCTTCTGCATCACTTGTAAACACACCCCACCCTGGCCATGTGACCCTTTTAGACGTATCAGCCCCAACCCCTGTGTTTTTGTACTCTCGGTAATACAACGTGTCAAGAGCGAAGTCCCCATCCCACGGGTACCATCCTGCAGGGTTGATCACATCAGTAATGGATGACTGCATCACCACTGTTCTCGAATACAACTTCCATGGCCTTCCCAGATACGTTGGATAACTCCCTTGAACAGGTTGGAGGTCAGAGGTTGCAGCAATTCTACATTTCTGGATAACAATGCCCGTGTTTTGGTTAGGGTCTGTTCGTCCTTGAGCTGTGAGCATATTCTTTTGCTTGGGACCGGGGAGACGGGCTTGGATGTCGCAGTCTTGTAGGACAACTGCTGCATTGCCAAAAATGAAATCAACTGTGCCCACCACCATGCAGTTGTAGTAAAACTGGCGATTGGAGTGGACGTAAAGGGTGTCTTGATAGGCTAGGATACCGCAACTATAGAATGCCGAGAGATCAGATCCAACACGTAGTGCAACAGCTTGTTCCCCAGACGGCCCTGCGGCATTTTGAAATGTAATATCTCGGGCCAAGAATCCATCTCCCACCGCGGCTGCCACATATATCAAACATGAGCATTTAAACTGCAACACAAATAGTTTGATGCTACATGTATGTAGCCTATATTTATATGTTTGTTACATTTTATTAAGTGAAAAGGCTAGCATTGTTTAGAAACTGAATCATTATCATACTGACTAGTCCAAACAACTTAATCCGTAGATGTTGTCAGTTCGATTACAGGAAAAATAACCGGGCACAAATGAATTGGTAGGTTTTGAGTAATCCTAAAAAATCGGTCGAAGCCATATTATACTCGGTCCACCGGTTTTAAAACCATAACTGGTATACCGACAGTTTCAAAACATTGGTGCGATTATAAGGGTAAAGTGGTTTTATATTATAGTGTTATCTTTTTTGGTGAGAAAGTGATTTTAGTGGTTTTATATTATTTTGTTATATTATTATTTTAGGTGAAAGTGATTTCAAGTTGGAAAAGCGAAATATTCAAAGTGGGTGATTTTTAGGTGAAAGTGATTTCATTTAAAATACAAAATAAAAACTAGCTGCTTTGGCCCACTGATAATTCCTGTCTAAAGAAAAGAGAAAGGGTCATTTCTAACTTTTTCTCATCTTAAAGTAAAACATGTGTCATAAAAATATCATTATAACGTACGGCAAATAATAGATGAATGTAGTATGTGGATCAAGTTAAGTACCATTTTATTTTATAAATATATAATAGCTATTTTTTTATTTTCATTTGTAACTATGGGTAATCAGTATTCGAATCAGACTTGAAAACTAGAAATTCAATTCAAATTGTATTTGAATTCAACACTCGATATCGGCTTTTGAATATTCGAATTTGATTAGAATTCAGTAACTGAATTTCGAATCGAAAACAAATATGTGATTTTCTGGATTTAATTCCACATTGAGCGTTTTATTTTTTATTTATACATATATACACATCATTATATACATATAAACATAAACATACATATATATCACACACACACAACTATAAAAGAACTTTCAATCTAATGATCAACTCAATAAACAAATACCCTAAAATCACAAATCGTCTAAAATTCTATATTCCTAAGCTAATAATCGACTTCAAGTTTATGTATGTGTCTAGTTCATTTAGTTTGTTACTTCGTTAATTCAATGGTTTGTTATTTGATTTTGGGTTCTAGAGCAGTTTAGTAATAAAGGGTGTTTCTTGTTTGGATCGGACTCGAAAAACTCAAAATTTGATTTGGTTGAATCCGATTCGAGTTCAGTAAACGAATTACAAATTGAATTAGAGTCAAGCTTCAGATTTTTAAATCGAATTCGAATCCGACTCAAATTCAGTAATGGAGTTTGAATCCAACTTTAAAATTTTAAAATTCGAATAATTTATTCGAGTATTTGAAATTTGATTAGTTGAACAATCTTGCTTATATAGTCGTAGTCTTCATGTTAGTGTATAATGCTTTCAAACATATACATTCATAATTATTTCAGAGGTACAATAGTATTTTAAACTAAGATAAAATCATGCATATAGATCGCAAGGTGCAATATTATATATGGATTCGCTCTCTGATCCATCTAATGCTTTATTATATTAGTCCAGATTATTATATTTTTACTCTCCCGAAAAATTCCATCTTTTTATATGAGAAAGAATCATGATTCGGGATGTACCTCATAGTCAAATTAATAACATAATCTATTAATCTGTATCTTGATCTTAGCCAAAAAAAAAAAAAACAAAGAAACAAATAAACTGTTGAAAGACAAAACCTCACATGCATGTGATTCTTTCTTATTTGAAACACAAAAATACCATACCTTGAAATCGTTTATGTTTTCTCGTAATCAGGACAAGTAAATCATTAAGTCAACAAATTAGGTGTGACCTAAATACAAAATTTTTTACCCCCTTTATTTTTACGAAAAAGATGAGACAGAAATGTGTCAAATTAAAAATAAAAAGATGTAATTTTGGTGGCATTTTTCAATGAAATTGGTTTTAAGAGGATTTCCTTTTTCTTTTTGCTTATAACAATTTTAACTTCAACCTTTCAATGTTTTTTTCCTTAGTCCACGTACTCTTTAATTCTAATAAAAAATCTACACTTATGTATAAATACTTACAAGGATGAGGATCATTACAGAACACTAATTATTGCGAGAACAAAAAAAACAACTCTAAATTACTAAATTTAGCGATTTAAGGTTCATGTTTTTTAGATTTTATGGTTCTTACATTCATATGTGTATTATATATACATAAAAAAACAATATACTTTCACATACACGTAGCCTACATACATGTAGTTAATTTAACCTACACATAACCTACATATGTGTAGGTTATATAAAATCTGGATTTTTTCCATATTTTATTTTAAATTCTAGTATGAGAAACAATAAATCTTACATTTGTAATATTTTCATTTACTTTTTAGGTTTTCAGGATTGAAAAAATGGGTGATTCACTTTGTTCTGCTTGTTCTCGCAATATTTAGTGTTCTGCATAGAACCTTCCCCATACTTACAACTACAAAGTTTGAGCTTTAGTATTGGATACTAACCTACGGTTGCAGAGTTAAAAATCTACGCGACGAACTTCTTTAAACCTAGTTAAAAATAAAAGATGTAAATTTGGGTGGCATTTTTCAATGAAATTGGTTCTAAGAGGATTTCCTTTTTCTTTTTACTTAAAACAAATTTAACTTCAACCTTTTAATGTTTATTTCCTTTTGAATTCGTTTTTTTTTTTTACTCAGACATCTTCTAATCCTAATCATAAATCTACACTTTTGTAGAAATACTTAAAACTACAAACTTTGAGCTTTAGTATAATTGGATACTAACCTACGGTTGCAGAGTTGAAGGTGGTGTTACCGCCGGCAACGCTCTCGCTCGCCGTAATAATCGTGTTACTTCTTCCATCCCCGATAAACATCAGGTTTGTTTTGCCGCTTGGAATATTGACATTCTCCCTGTAAACACCCGCCTTTATTTTTATCACGTACCTGGTTGCGCTTTTGGATGGTGCTGCTGCTACAGCCGCCGCCACTGTCGTAAAGTCTCCACTACCGTCAGCTGCCACATATACATTTGGTGTTTCCGTCCCCGACTGCAACAACTTCCTGTCTCCCGCAGACAACCACTCTGGCCACATGATCTCCTCCCCCTTATTAACCATTTTAATTTTGACATCTACCTGCTCTGATGCCATATCGGATTCTGTCATGTTCTTAATCATGGCTAGTACATTGCTACACATCTTTCCTCCACGGTCTTGACCTTTAAATATTGATTTGCGCAGCAGCTTAGACGGTGCATCGTGAGATAAGCCATCCAAGCAGGTTTCTTTGTTGGTGATGGCGGTACTCATGAAAGTTTTAAGATCATCTGCGTGTCGGCGAAGAGGTTTCGTTCTTGGATACGTCTTGAGGTCTTGGATCACCATGTCGATTCGTCGTAGGGTTTCAGCTCCTAGCTCTAAGCAGTCATGGAGAGCGGCTTTCGCCCGGTTGGTGAGACTGGCGTTGGTTGCGAGGTGGTTTATGGTGTTAAGACTGGATTGGATGGTGTCCTTAGTTTTGTTGATGGTGAGTTGGATCAAATCTTTTTTAGTTGCAGTGGTGGTAGGTGGGATGGTGGATAGGGTGGAGTAGCAAAGGTGTGGATACAAGGTGGCGGTACATGATGATTTGATTAGCAGCGATAAGGATCCATGAACAACATCGGAAGTGATTAAAAGTAATGATACAAAGAGAACTAAACGTTTAAACATTTTGATTATAAGCCTAGGGATATGATGAAAGTGTGGTGGTGATCATAGTGTAGTGTCGTATTTATATTAACACATATGGTCATGAACCATCCACTACCTACCTTTATTATTAAATTTGTGCCATATCCATGTGATTTCTTTATAATACACATGGTTGTAAAAATCCCGACTAATCTCCGATTAGTCGCCGATTAATCACTAATCGGAGGTTCACCGATTAATGGCCGATTTATCGCTAGGCGGTCAATGGCGGTCCTATTCTGGCCAAACACAGGCCAAATTTCGACCAAATCTTATAAATTCCTTCCAAATACTTTAAAAATGGTCAATGAGAGGTTAAAACATGTCTCCTTTAAAAAAACTACATATAAAAGTCTGTGTGTATATATGTAACTAAATATTACTATAAAAATCTTAATCCGATTAATCCCTGTTAATTCCGATTAATCGCTAGTCGGTACTCCACCGCCCGACTTGCGCCTAGCGATTCTTACAACACTGATAATACATCAAGTTATAAAACTAATCATCATGTCGTCTTATATATTAATAATTACCAGAAAGTTAAAGGTGTCAAGATTCTAACAATGAGATTTAATATGATATTTTTTATAATTTCGGTCGTTCATATCCACTACGTTCTCTAGTAATTGGGTTTAAACGAACGCACATTGAAATACTATTTTCCCTAAAATAACATTGATCAGTAACGTACACTTGTTTTCACATAGCTGTAACTTATTCTATTTTAAGATCTTAATTATTATACTTTGAAATGAAATGAAGCATGCATTTTACATAGATTCTGTGAATTATAGAAAAAGCTTATGGGATTAAGAAAATGAAGATGAGTATTAGTTAGTTAATGTTAGTCCGTTGCCATCCTATTAGTAGTACTACGTATCCCTAGCTTTGGTCCCAATCATATATGCAGGCTAAGGCCAATAATGGAAAAGTTGGCATTATGTTATAAGTCGACATCTACAACTAATTTCGCCAAAATCAATTACTATACAGAGTTAGGCCGAAATCTGAGTGTCCTTATTGATCGTGCTTTAATATAGATTGTGACACTGAAGTTGATCAAGTAATTGACTCATGCCTGTGAATATAATTGCGAAATACAACACACCAGAAGATATCAATTAATAAAGAAAACAGAATCATGAACAAATGCTTCAAGCTTCTTATTGATGAATAGTCATGACCATTACAAGAAAATTGAAAACAGAATGAATTAAACGTACTACAATCAGATAGACTCAGCTTATAAAAACTAATTCCCAAATCCTTAACGACCATTAACAAACTATTCTCAGAACTAACACAATCAACACCTCAAGTTACTAACAAGCACCCTCATAATTTGACTAACTTGCCGTTTAAAGATAAAACTTTGACTTTTCACACTATATCTCAAAATCTCCACCTAGCGTGTAAGTCAAAAGTAGAAACCAAAAATGATGACGGGGGTAGCCCAAGACCAAATAAAATGACTTAGACATATGAACGCTTAAAAGGTTCAGATCCCGCGAACTCGGGTAAGCAGCAAAAAGGATGTGAACAGTGAGCCATCACTTCTCTGATTACTTGTCCAGCCTCTCACAGCCGTAAAAGAAAACATGTGCACAGTGTGTAGTCTTTTACCCGCAGGTCCAAACGCTTCAACTCTTAAAATGGTAAGTCCCCCACTGCAGGCATGTTTCACTAGTCAATGGTTTCTTCTTTAGGAGATGTCCTTCTCTATAAAATGACACTTCATTTAGTGCCAAAGGACATTCCGATCAGCTCTGATTTCATTGGGATCTCTGGTCTTTGCTCTTGAGTACTTGTTCCATGCAAGTCACTCTTCCTTACATTCAACACACACATTTCCATTGTTCCTACATCCGAGGCTGAACACACTTCAGTGGAGGATCTCGAGTAAACAACAAAATCTAATTAACTAGTGAACCTCTCTCCACGTCTTGCAAACGTGGGGGGACCCCACGACCTACGTTAGGCAAACCTGAACCCTCCAACCCTTTTGCCTAACCAGCCCAGCTACTCCCATCGGTCTAGTATTTGTTGCATCAACAAGTTGGCGCCCACCGTGGGGCCACGCCACTAATTTTCTTCAAAAGGCCTAGTAGTGTAGCTCCATTTTTACTCAAAAATCAGCATGTCGGAATGTGAGTCTCCGGGAGAGGTAAACCAAATTCCACGTACCTCTACCCCAAACACTAGCCAAACTCCTATGGCTATACCAACCTCCATCTCAACACCGGGAAGCACTCCAAATTGAGCAACATATTCCGAGTTTCTCACTTTCCAAACGCCGATACCATCTCGTTCTGGAGTACCTTCTCCCAACGTTGGTGCCTCTAACACCCCCTCACGTGTTGACCTTACTCCCGAAGGGGTTGCTAATAACTTTCTCGAGTTAAGGTCCCTGCTTAACCAATACATGAGTAGGGAACGAGACAAAGGAGTGAGGATCCGTCTGGATTATGACGAGCCAGAACCATCACTATCTCCTAGAGCACCCGCTCTTCCTTTTGCAAGCTCACAACCAGCTGTGTCTAGGAATGAGGCTGGTCCCAGCAATCCTCCTCCAAATTCTAACCCATATTTGTACACGAGGTCAGATCTAACGTCTTTTCCTCTCTTTTCTTCCCAACCAATTGCAACCGGTGCTCCCTTGGGGCACGAGCTGACTTTGGACCAGCTCCTACAATCTCCAGTAGCAAGCCTTCCACCCTCAACAACAACTACATGGGAACAAGCTTTGTCTGTGCTTCCCTTGGCACGGAGTGCCGTTATGAGCACTCCCTTGGGGGTAAACTGCCCAGTTGCACCTGGAAGCATTCAAGGCTTCAACCTTATGCCTCAGATGATGGCAAGCTTCCCATGGCAACACTTTATTAATCAAGTGCTGGCCACCCAAGGGAACAACAATAACAACAACAACACGGGTACAGGAGTGGAAGAGGATTTGGCCAAGCCATATAAACCAAGCAATTTGTCATGTTTCTCCCAACAAATTGCTGATTATGATTTTCAAACAAAGATCAAAATGTCGTCCCACATCAAAACATATGATGGGACTGAAAATCCTGAGGATCACCTTCAGATATTTACTAGTGCTGCTAGGATTGAGAAATGGTCAAATGCTGAATGTTGTCTCATGTTCATGCAAACCCTTGTCGGATCAGCCAGAATCTGGTTCAATGATTTACTTGCTAGAAGCGTTCGAAGATTCGATGACCTTAGCAAGGGGTTCCTGGCCAACTTATCCCAGCAAAGGCGGTACGTTAAAGATGCTACCGTAATCTTTCAGATAAAACAAAGGGATAACGAGAGCCTTCGAGAGTTCATAGAAAGGTATAAAAAGGAAGGTCTAACGTATGTGGGGGCAGATGAAAAAATGAGAGTAGCCGATTTCATGAATGCAATTACATCCAAGTACCTTACCAGGGATTTCAACAAGTCCCTGCCAAAAACCTTAGAAGAAGCTCTCGAAAGGGCCAAAGCCCACATCAGAGGAGAGGAGGCTGTAGACATAAAAGAACAAAGAAAAAGGGAATCTAGCTGGCTAGGCAACAGTACAGCTAGAAAAAAAGGGGAACTTTCATTCCTATGACAGACGCCAAAGGGGTTCAGAGCAACGAAGGTCTGAAGGCCGAAACCCTTCAAGCAGGGAGAAAGCCATTAACTTCACACCCCTTTAACAAGACCCCTCAAGAGATTCTTGCCACAGAGGAAGTGAAACAGAGCTTCCGACCTCCCAGATCTCTCCCTAAAAGGAAAAGAAATGAAAATTCCATCCAATTTTGTGAATTTCATGAATAGAAAGGTGCCACCATACTAATGATTGCTACCAACTCAAAAAGAGAATTGAAGAAGCCGTCAAATCCGGGGAACTTGCCCACTTAGTGAAGGGGGTAAGAGACAAGATGGCCGAGGGAAAAGGAAAGGAAGTTAACATGGTGGATTTTGATGGAAATGTTCCCCACAAAAGGCAGCGGTTGGAAGCTTGGGAGCTTCAGTGTGTCTGTTTCCCCCAACAGAAAAAGACCCACTCTCAAACCCCCTGGTGGTTGAAGCAACTGTGGGTACATTAATGACAAGGAGAGCATACATTGACACTTGTGCAGCCACTGAAATCATGTTTGAGAAGTTCTTCAACCGTTTAAGCAATGAGGAACGTTCAAAGCTTCAACCCTCCGGAACCTCCATAAAAGGTATTGCTGACATACCCCTCAAGCCTTTAGGGCAACTAACCCTTGATGTCCGTTTCAGTGAAGGCAAGATGGAGAGAGTTCAACCTCTCACTTTTGTGGTTATCAATATACCTTCAAATTATGATGTCATCATAGGAAGGCCGGGGCAGTGTGCATTCTACATGGCCGTTTCTGTTGGTCATAGCACAGTCAAGTTTCCTACCGAGAGAGGGATTGCAACCCTTCAACCTACTCAAGAGGCCTACATGGTTGAAGGGGAAAGTTCCAAGAGTGAAGAAAACAAGCAAAGGCTAATCATCAACCCTAAGTATCCTGAACAAAGGATAAGGGTTAATCCAAGCCTTTCACAAGAAACTCTCTCATATCTTGAAAAGCTGCTAGTACATTATAGCGATGTCTTTGCTTGGTGCCCATAAGATATAACGGGTATCACTCGAAGCATTGCTGAACACGAGCTGAAAATACCATCCGATGTCAAGCCTGTTGTCCAAAAGAAGCGAAGCCTAGCACCCGAAAGAAGCTTGGCTGCATGCCAAGAGGTTGAAAAGCTTATATCAGCTGGAATTCTCTGAGAGGTCAAGTATCAGTCCTGGGTTGCAAACCCAGTCATGGTTCGAAAGCCCGATAACTCTTGGAGAATGTGCATAGACTTCAAGGACTTGAACAAGGCTTGTCCTAAAGATTGTTACCCGTTGCCAGAAATTGATCTTAAGGTTGATTCCCTCACTGGTTACCTTTTCAAGTGTTTCCTCGATGCTTACAAGGGTTACCATCAAATTCTCATGAAAGAAGAAGATGAAGAGAAAACCGTCTTTCACACGAACAAATGAATCTTTTGCTACCAAAAGATGCCTTTTGACCTCAAAAACGCGGGTGCAACCTACCAACGCCTAGTTGACAAGGCTTTTGCTAGTCAAATTGGTAGAAGCATGGAAGCATATGTCGACGATTTGGTAATCAAAAGCAAAACAGAATACCAAATGCTTGATGACATCCAAGAAACCTTCAAGAACCTAAGTAAGGTCAACATGAAACTTAACCCCGAGAAATGTTCGTTTGGGTTTGAAGAAGGTAAGTTCATGGGGCATATTGTGGGAAAACAAAGCACAAAGGCCAATCCAAACAAAGTCAAAGCTGTTCTCGAAACCAAGCCACCACGAAGCAAAAATGAGGTAGAAAGCTTAAACGGGAAGCTTGCAGCCTTAAAGCGTTTCACCTCAATATTGGCTGAAAGATCATTGCCTTTCTTCAAAACACTCAAGGGATGCTCTGACAAAAATGATTTCAAGTGGACTGAAAAAGCTGAGGAAGCCTTCAACCAGATGAAGCAACACCTACCTTCACTCCCTGACATTGCAGCCCCAGAAACAGGAGAGTTGATCTCTGTATGCCTTTCGGTTGTTGAAGAAGCAATAAGTGCGGTCCTCACTATCGAATGAGACAAAGTTCAGGTACCCGTTTATTTCTTCAGCAAAACTCTAAAACTGGCAGAGATCAAGTATCCTCCTTTGGAAAAACTTGCTCTAGCACAAGTTCAAACGGCTAGAAGGCTTCGAAGGTATTTCCAAGCACACCCTATACAAGTGGTCACTGACCAACCCATTAAGAGTGTGCTTGAAAAACCAAAAAATTCAGGACGATTAGCCAAATGGGCCGTGGAACTAGGTGAACACAACATCACCTATGTTCCAAGAAAAGCCATCAAAGCCCAAGTCTTGGCTGATTTCATTGTAGAAATCCCGAAGCAAACAATCACTGAAGTAAACACAGCTACCACTGAACCCTCGGACCTTGAAACCTGGAAGCTTTTTACCGATAGGGCTTCAAGCGTTGAAGGGTTAGGGGCTGGGCTCATTCTGGTCAACCCTGAAGGGTTAGAATTCACGTATGCTATTCGATTTGAATTTCAGACCACCAACAACGAAGCCGAATACGAAGCGTTGATAGACGGCTTGAGGTTGGCTAAGGAAATAAAGGTTCGAAAGCTTCAAGTCTTCACAGACTCGTTGCTGGTGTCAAGCCAAGTGAACGACAGTTATGTTGCAAAGGAGCCCAATATGAAGAGGTGTAAAGAAAAATCTAAAGAGCTGATGAACACATTCCAAACATGTACCATCAAGCAAATTCCCAGGTCTCAAAATAAGAAAGATGATGCCTTGAGTAAACTCGCTTCTCTCACCTTTGCCCACCTCACCAAAAAGGTATTGGTAGAAGTGTTGAAAACTCCATCAATTGAAGAATTGGAAGTTTAAGACGTAATCACCGAAGAAGGCCCCAATTGGATGACTCCAATTAAAAAATTCCTTAAAAATGGTGAGTTACCTACTGATCAAACAGAGGCTGAAAGGGTTAAAATCAAATCTAGACAGTATGTGTTGCAAGGTGAAATCCTCTATAAAAAGGGTTACCTTGCACCCTTGCTGAGATGTGTCGGTCCCGAACAAAGCCAGTACTTGGTCAAAAAGGTTCATGAAGGGATATGCGGAGCCCATTTTGGAGCAAGAACGGTGGTTGCTAAACTAATGAACCTGGGGTATTTTTGGCCTTACATGCACCGAGACACCACTGAACAACTGAGAAAATGTGATTCTTGCCAAATTCATGCACCAGTCCCAAAGAGCCCCAATCATGACCTTGTCCCGATATCTTCAGCATGGCCATTTTATAAGTGGGGAATGGACATTGTCGGCCCATTCCCACCAGCCAAAGGTGGAGTGAAGTTCTTATTAGTGGCCATAGACTACTTCACCAAGTGGCCGGAGGTTAAACCACTTGCAAAAATTACGGGCAAACAGGTCATTGACTTCGTTTGGGAAACATCATTTGTCGCTATGGATTGCCGGGAGTGCTTGTCACCGATAACGGAAATCAATTCGCTGAAAAGCCTTTCAGCGTTTGGTGCAAAGAATTTAGAATAACTCAGGTTTTCAGCTCAGTGGCATACCCACAATCAAACGGCCAAGTTGAAAGGATGAACCGAAGCATAGTTGAAGGAATCAAAGCCAGATTGGGAAGGCATGAAAGCAATTGGCTCGAAGAGTTGCCAAGCGTTCTATGGGCTATAAGAACAACCGAAAAAACAAGCCACAAAAGAACACCTTACAGCTTGGTGTTTGGATCCGAAGCCGTGATTCCAGCTGAAATAGGAGTTGTAACTCAAAGAACAGTCAACATGGATCCCGAAGCAAACAACAAAGAGACCATGTTGAACTTACAACTCCTCGAGGAAGCACGAGACCAAGCTGCAATTCAAGAAGCCAAGTACAAACAAATGATGGAAGCCTATTACAACAAAAGAGTCAAGCACGAACGTTTCAAGCCAGGAGACCTGGTGCTCAGAAACAATGAGGCTAGTAAAAAAGAGAACCAAGAAAAGCTTGGCCTAAAATGGGAAGGGCCATATACAATCCTTGAGTCACATAAGGGCGGATCCTATAAGCTAGCCGACACAGAAGGTAAAAAGCTTCCAATACATTGGAATGGAAAGACCCTTAAAAGGTTCCGTGTCTGCTCAAGAAAGATTGGTTTGTATTTCACAAGTTGTATTTCAAGAGTTGTCCTATGATCACTTTTTGTAAAACAATATCTCTTGAATGAATGATGATGTTTTATCAAATTTGTCTTTCTATCCTAAAATCAGGTTGAGAACCTAGCAAAAAAAAACTCCATGGCAAGGGCCATGTAAGGGGATGAGCTCCCAGGCCATATCGCTCAATAGGTTCAAGGGTTGAATGAACCTATATAAGGGGTGAGTTCCTAAATCAATACAACTCCATGAGACTTATAATAAAAAACAAAGTTGTCTCATAGACGGGTCCGAACAGCCTACACCAAATGTTCCTTAAGCCTTAGTAGATTTATCAAAAACAGGCTTACCAACTGAAGCCGGCTTAAGGGTGATGGTTCCGGAACCCAACAAAAACAATACCATAAAGATAAAAAATAATTCAAGGAGCAATGCAACAACATAAGTAAAAAGATTGCATACAATCCAATCTCAAAAATGCAAACCAAGGCATCAAGTTATGAAACTAAAGTAGTAACCGGAAGCCTCGAAGGCTTCAAGCTAAAAACATTCAAACAAACAGCCAGAAGCCTTGAAGGCTTGAAACCAACCAAGCTGCCTTACTAAAACAGGCACCAGCACAAGAAATCATAACACAAGACAAGTAGTAGAAACTTGGTAACATAAGAAAAGAAGCCTTAAAAGGCTTCCAAGCATCCAAACAAGTTAAAACAAACCTTAACGGCTTGTAAATCTAAGAATTGTTCAAATGGCCACCAATGCCAAACCACAACCACAAAACAGGAACCTTAAGGGTTCCTGCAAAACCTAAAATTGTTTAAAGTAACATACAAACCATTAAATTGTTTAGTAGTGCTAAGAAAGCTACGAATATTGTTCAAGCATCAACAGGAGGCTTAGAAGCCCCGGAACCATCACCCTTAACCTTCTTGGCCTTCTTTGACTTCTTAGCCTTTGACCCACCATCACTCCCGACAACTGAACCTTGGAGGCTTGCTTCCTTAGATACATCGGCATCATCTGAAAAAGTTTCATCACTATCTCCTGAACGAGAACGTTTCTTGGACAAGGAATCAAACACTTCAGCATAAACTTTTTCATTAAGCCCAGCCGGCTTCAGTTCCTGTAAGACAGAAAGAGGTTTACCAAAGCAATTAGCAACTTGACTTACATATGGGTAAGTCTCGTGGATGGAATCTCCATTATTTCTTACTGAACGAAGTGGAACTGCACCAAAATGTCCATTTTACGTTAACAACCACTTATACAAACGTGATTAATATCTCGTGGATGGAATCTACCCTACATGGTCCGTGTTTGTCAAATCATTTCCATATCCTCACTTACTAGACGAAAAGAAGTTCAAGAAGCAACACGAGGAGGCAAGAAAAGACGTGGGACGGACTTTTGTTGTTTTGAAGTCAAATGGGGTATAATAAATCAGCCAATGCGAGCTAGGAGTGTAAAAAAATTAGGCATGTGGTGTATACGTGTACTATTTTACATAACATGATTTTAAAAGATGACGGAAATGCGATAGCACCGGTACACATTCGAGATCCTCCAGTCGAACCCGCTCTCGGTGACAGTGTGTTAAACGAGCTTATGGATGAAGATACGCATTGGAGACTAAAACATGATCTCGTTGAGCATCTTGGAAGACTATATTTATCTCACATATTTGTGGAATCCGACGAAGAGGAGTAATTTAATTTAGTTTAATTTAGTTTATTCTTAATTAAATGTAATTTTAATTATTTTTAATTTGATGTAATGTTTTTTTTATTGTACTTTTATTTTGTTAAAAATATGTTTTATTTATTAATTATGAATAGTTTATAAAAAAAATGAAAAAAATCGTTTATTTTTACCTAAGAGTGGTGATCAGCCCTTATGTTTTTTGGGCAAGAAAGCATTTAGAGATTTGACATAACAATAGATGATTAGGTGGGTGAAAAGTTTACCACTTAACCTTTCACCCTAAGATTTTCCAATTGAGGCTAACGACACGACAATCTAGAGTTGTCGAGAGGGGAAACCCCCAAAACAAGGACAAACTTCTTTTTACAGAAGTGGGCCAAATCCCAAGGGAGGATCAAGAATGGGCCTAAGGCTACACGGTATGGTGTCGGATGAAGACGGTGACGGGAGGGGGCGGCGTGGGAGGACGGGCATTGCCGAGGGGGGCCCACCTGTTTGCTCCGTCGCAAACGGCACAAATCGGACGGGATGGAGGGGGCGGCGTGGAGGGACGATGACACCGTGGCGGCGCCGGGGTGGAGGACGGGACCATACCCACCAGCCTAAGTTAACTGGACCAGGTACAGGCTTCAATCATACATGAATGATTGAATGAATGGTACTAGGAATTCTTTTTATTTTATAATCACCATGTTTCTCTTGTGGGTAGGACATCATCTTTTCAAAATAATTTGTGTAATAAGTGAGAAGAGATAACAAGGCTACAACAAGGGTTGTCCAAAAAGTTCGCGGCTCGGAGCTCGCTCGGATTTAGCTCGAAAAAAGCTCGCTCGATGTGGCTCGGTTTGAAAGTGAGCCGAGTCAACTCGGCTCGGTTAGAAAGTAAGTCTAGCTCGGATCGGCTCGTAACGAGCCGGATTGGCTCGGTTTAGCTCTCATACTAACTCAGCTCGGCTCAACTCGGAGGATTTTACTCTTAATATATTTATTTTATATACATTATAATAAATCACAAAACTGATTCTTATTTACATGTGATTAGGAGTATAATTTGATATCTATACCACATTTGAAGGTTGATTACCATGCTAATGAACTTCTATTGTAAATTCTTGAAATTAAGAACGTATTTTGTGTTGCGAAACTTGATTTTGGCTTGTAATATATTAGGTTGAGCTTATTTTGGATATGTTCTTTTGAATTATTGAATAATATTTTAGATTACTGAATTTTGAGAGCCATGTATTAATTTTTCTTTTCAAAATCGAGTTGAGCCAGCTCGGTTTAAACCAAGCCGAGCCTGAGCTTTGATTTCCAGCTTAGTTTCAAATCCAAGCCAAGCCGAGCCAACTCGGTTTATAATCGAGCCGAGTCCCGAGTTTTGGCTTAGCTCGACTCGGCTCAGCTCGGGAACAGCTGCCTACAACCTACACATGGTTACTAATTAACGTATAGAAAATACAATTTTAAACTAACTGAAACATGTTGGAAAAAATTGGTGACATGATGAAACTTATTAACTTTGAACAAAGGATAATTATGAAATTAGTTTGTTTGTGGGTTTCGTGAACTCTTCCTAATCCTCCTAAGTTATTAGAATCAACTAGGATTCATTTGGGGTATGTGTGGCAAAAGTAGTTGGTGGCTAGTGGTTCGAAGCTGACAGCTGGTAGCTAGTAGCTGTAACTTTTTATATATATATTTGGTGTTTGACAGAGTAGCTTGAGCTTTTAATAAAATGTATAAAATTACCAAAATGGACATAATTAAAAATTTAAAAAGTTTGTGCATTAAAAAATTCATTATCTTTAGAGGTTAAAATAGTTATTTTCCCCTAAAAGCTTGTAGCTCCTTCTAAACGCTACTAGTAGGAGCGTTCAACCAAAAGCTTCAAGCTCCTAACCTAAAAGCTTCAAGCTCATTCAACCAAACGAGGTTTTTTATTAAGTAGGGGCTTTTTCTTAAAAGCTTAAAGCTAGAAGCACCTAAAAGCTCTATGCCAAACATACCCTTGGTAAGCTTATAAGCATCTGGTATGTTTATTAGACCTTGGGGTGTATCATAACACCTGGGGCGTTAAGGGCGACATGGAATGTTAACGTGCACTGCACATGCACACCACTTCCTCTTTATGTTAAGGGCGTTAAAAGGGTTATTTGTTAACATGTAACGGGATATTAAGAGATTGAATTATTATTAATTTTTTTAAGCCAAAAGCCACTAAAAATAGGATTAAGTGAAGTTAACAAGATTAAACCGTTTTTTTGGTGTGGGGGTGAAATGAGAAAATGGGGTGATGTGGCATCTAAGTAGAGTTGAGGAGGGTTAAGTTTACCCTAAGGTATGGATGAGCATTTCTGTCACGACCCCCGACCCCACCCTGGACGGAATCGGGAGCCGCGAACCAGTTCAGTGGTACCGGTGGTTATTTAGAAAAGTAGTGCAGCCGAAATTTCATCAGGACCGTGAGTTAGGAAAAATATCAGAGTTTAGAAAACACCGGATTTTATTTATTAAATAGATGGGATAAAACCATGTTTTGAAAGGTAGCTTTAATATGGGATAAACCCGAATACATAAAACAATTTTTCTTAATTTAATTTAATTGATAATTTAAGCCACTTCTGTAAGCCTTTTGGTGCCGTATCCAACTCTTATTCCGATCTATTGTAATTACCTGAAACGCGTTTTAAAACATTTGGTCAGCAGGAAATACTGGTGAGTTCATTCAGTTTGTACAAAAAGACACATTGTTATAGATTACAACATAAGAGCGATTACAATGGCTAGTATCTTATTTTTATCTGGCGCCGTGTCACACCCTGGTGACGATGGTCATACCACTATTGGGTCCTTTCACCCAAGTAGTGATGATTATCACTGTTAGGTTTGTTAACCTAACCGTGAGAAATTAGTAATATGCACAATACCCCACTAGCCAGTGATTCAAGATAACCACGACTTAATCCCTGTAATTATAACTTTTGAAAATAATTTGAGGTTTAGTAAAACAGTTGATAAAAAGAGAATGACTCACCTTGTTAGCATATAGTCTTGATTAAACAAGCATCTACTTTACAGTTTTGAATCTTCTGATGATTAAGCATCTTGTTTGATTGTAAGTGTATAGTTTGGAGTTTTCTGATAGTTAAACATATGGTTTAACAGAGTGGAATACGTTTTAGTGTAAAACCATATCAAACTTAACGATGGTCACGAGATCAGGACCTTAACGAAATTCACAAAGTATAGTCTTTGTTTAGACAACACTTTGGCATTCGTTTCAGAATCCTAACGAAATTCACAAAGTATAGCACTTTGGCATTCGTTAGTTGGTTCCCGAATCGATCGGACAGAATATCGCAACGGTGATTATTGGTTAGAATACCAACGTATAGAGAGAAAAGAATAGAAGAAATGAGCATAGAAAAATGAATCCTAAGCTTCCTATTTATAAGTAGGAAATATGAAATTTCTAGGAAATTTCATATAGCTTTTCTAGTATTTATAAGTAGGAAATATGAAATTTCTAGGAAATTTCATATAGCTTTTCTAGGAAGTTACCTATACATTTTCTAGAAAGTTTCCTACCCATATATATATCTTCTTATACCTTCCTTGCACCTTCCTTTGATATTATCTATCTCATATATATTTATTTTCATGTATATCTATTTAGGTGTTTAATTTACTTAATTAATCTTACTTAGCTTAATTAACCTCGCTTAGCTTAATTAATCTCGCTTAGCTTAATTAATCTTGCTTAACTGATTAATTAATCATACTTAACTTAATTAATCATACTTAACTGATTAATTAATCTTACTTAACTTTAATTAATCGTACTTAACTGATTAATTAATATTACTTAACTGATTAATTAATCTTACTTAGCTGATTAAGTTTAACTTATCTATTAAGGTTTCTTAACCGCTAAGTTATCTTAACTACTAAGTTTTCCTTAACTATTAAGTTTACTTAATTGCTAAGTATTCTAGCTTAGTAGTTCCCTGGTTACAAGTTCTAATTTCTAGCTACAATGGAACTCGTATTAGTGTATTACTCAATTCAACTTTAACGATAATCACGAGATCAAAACTCACAACAAATGACAAAGTATAGCCGTATACAGGCAGCACTTAAACATCTGTTGGATTGCTGTCGCGGCCCGCGTAAGCTTGGCTTAACTCTTACGCGGCCCGCGAGCGAACCAAAAATCTTGTTTTTCTTGATTTCTCCAAGCACGAAAGTATTTCGGGTCTGTTTCTCACATCGGGGTGTATTTAGGAGCGTTTAGGGTTACCTTAAGGGTCCTAGGAGAGTCGTTACAATTTCAGTATTAGTATCGAAAAATACTGGTGCCGAATTGATACCTTATAGTAATTTCTAGTAAAATGTGAACCAAATGTAGATTTATAAAAATAGATTCTATCTAACAAGGTAGGGATAGTGTACAAAGTGTCTAAAGTGTGAGAAGTGTTTTAAACCATTAGATCAAAGATCTAATGGTTGAGATCAATAGGGACCAAATTATAAATTGTGTTTTAATTATTTGGATTGATTTGAAAATTGTAGGGGTAATAGTGTCTTTGTATATGTTTCAAATTGGGTAACCTCTCCTAAATTCTAGCGATTCAATTTTAAACTTATTCTAAAATCCGGACATTTTAAAAAATCCAGAAATATGTAACTGCTACAAGAAATATATAGCACTATACATCCATCATATAACACTATATAACACCATATAACACTGTATAATACTAAGTAACACCATATAACACCATAATATAACACTATATAACAATATATAACACTATACATCTATCATAGACATGCTATCAGAAAAAATATAACACTATATAACTCTATATAACTCTAAATAACACTATATAACACCATATAATACCATATAACACCATATAACAATATATAACACTATACATCCATCATATAACAACCAAAAACACTATATAACACCATATAATATCATATAACACCATATAACACTATGTAACACTATATAACACTATATAAAAATATATAACACTATACAATTCTGAATGGTGGTTGCAGTGTTATATATAATGTTGTAGTGTTATATAGAGTTATAAAAGGGTTATATGGTGTTATATGCTATTCGTAGTGTTTTATAGAGATTTGTAGTGTTATAAAAAAAACCTTCATTCTGTATCAATCACTATATAACACTCTATAAATTTTCATTCTGCAATCTTCAGAATTAATAATTGATGAACTAGATGACACAAATTCGTAGATTAATTCTTAATTCGTATTCCTAAAATAAAGGGTGGCTGTTATGGAAGGTTATCAATTAATTAAATCAATAAGAAAATTACTTGTTTACCCTTTTGAATTTATTTAGATTTAGGACACATGTCATCTCCACAATATTTCTCACACTTTTAAATTAATGTACAGGATCTTCAATCCTATCTAAGATATCTATTAGTTGGTATCATTATATTCTAGTAAAATGCGAACCAAATGTAGATTTATAAAAATAGATTCTATCTAAGATACCAAATATAGATTTATAAAAATAGATTCTATCTAAGATATCTATTAGTTGGTATCATTATATATATGATGGTTTTTTGGCAGGTTTCCGTTAACATATTTTGTTTAAATATAAAATAAATGATAGTTTTTAATTGATTCTGAAACTAAAATAAACTAAGCTCATTTGAAATCTAATTAACAAGTAAGAGGGAAAAAAAAGACAAGAGCATAAGATAAGAGACACAGGATGCTTTATGGCGAAAAGTTATAGATGTGGTGCACGAGTCGACCAGAAGGTTGGAATTATTTCCTTGTAATAAGCGTTACTCCGGGGCTTGGAGTAAGTTGATCGCTTTTGGTACTAGATTGAGGATACAAGGTAATTCTTTCTCTAATACCATTCGGGGTTATGTGGGTTGTTGGTGCATGCGTCTGTCGACTTCGTCTTGTATCGAGTCTAGTTTGTATATAGATAAATCAGGGCACATTGTTCGAGAAAAATGTCAAATATAGGGTGAGAGTCAGTTTCAAACGAAATTAGATTTGGTAATTCCGCTTGAAAGTGTCAAGACAGTTTCAAACGAAATCACTGATTCCGTTTGAATCTGATTTCGTTTGAACCCGGTTCAAGCGGAATTAGCAGCCTATATATAGTGGTGTCTTGATTTCATTTGTAGCTTTTTCGGTCACTGAGTCGAAGTGCTGCCGAAGTGTCTACTCGCTGTATTTCTTTGTCAAATCAATATATAGACAGTTTAAAGTGATATTTTTGCTGAATTGAACTCAATACGTCTGTTTCCGCCATTCGTATTGAGAAAAACTCTTCTGATCGACTCGTTTGGGTCTAAAACCGATCCTACAAGTGGTATCAGAGCTCAGGAAGAAGAGTTCTTACCAATTCAGCTGCAATTTCTATTTTCTACACCTTCTTTTTCAAAATTAACAATTTTTCACGGTTGAAATTGGCTAATTTTCTCACATTATGTGCGCAACTGTGTTTTAATAAATCCTTGAAAGATTTGGACCTTAATTTGATCTAAAATTAGCAAAAATTGTAATTTCGCTTGAAAAACAGCTCGAGTATGATGACATCAGCATAATTTCGTTTGAAATTGCACTTGATTTCGCTTCAAACTGCTATTTTGCTTGAGTGATTCCGCTTGAAAGAGGCTAATTTCGCTTCAGATTGTAATTCCGTTTGACAGGTTCAAACGAAATTAGGTATTCTGCTTCAAAGTATTATTTCGTTTGAGTGATTTCGCTTCAGTTGGTAATTCCGTTTGAAAGGGTATTTCGCTTGAAACTGATTCCGTTTGAACAGTCTGTTTTGTGAAAATTGTTGCCGAAACATGGAAGAGGAATTTTATAACGCCTTTGCTACTACCCCGACTACTCCGGCATCTGTTACTCAGAACTTGAATATGGAAAATGAAACAGGCACTATGCAAAAACCGCCTAAGCTCATTAATATCGAGGAGTATAAAGGTTGGGAGGAACGTTTTGAAAATTGGGTGCAAGCAAATTATTTGGATGCTTGGGAATGTATTGAGACGAAATATGTTAGACCAACAAATGATGACGAAGAGGAAATTGCTATCAAAGATATGAGTGTGGATGAGAAAAAGAAATACAAAAACGAAAAGATGATGATCAGTTTATTGCAACAAGCTATTAAAGAGGATATTTTGGTCTTATTGCAACACACTGGAAGTGCATATTCAATATGGAAAGCATTAAGATCCAAGTTCGTTGGAAGTCAAGAAATGATAAAAAACAAAAAATCGCTTTTGAAGAAAGAGTTTGATCTATTTCGTGGTTTGAAAAATGAGAGCACAAAGCAGATCATTGAAAGATACTGCAACTTGTTAGTAAACATGAAGAGAGTAAGCATTACAAAAGACAATGAGGAATTGATTGAAAAATTGGCTGATGCTTTGCCTCATGAAACTTGGGGTACATATCTCATGATGTTGAGAAACAAGAAAGGGTTTAACAATTTAACTTTGAGAAAATTCATTGAGAAATTAGAAGCTCAGGAGATGGAACAAAGAAAAATTTCAAGAGTGGAAGATTTTGATGGTGAACAAGATATCGGTCTTTATTACAAAACTGGTATTAATGACAAGACTAACATGTCACCAAAGGTTGAAACATCTTTCAATGCTAAGAGTTCATCAGGAGGTTCTTCTAAAGGATCAAACAGCAAAACGAGTTTTTCGTCATATCCGTCATTTGATCCAAATGTGTCAGCAACCAAGAATGGCAGAAAGATACAATGCAACATTGTATTGAATCTTGAGAATGATAAAGATTATTCTGAAGAAGTTGCAAAAAGTCATATGTCTTTGTTGGGGACTGTTTTAGAGTCATATGGTAGTTTAGTTGCAGGTCGGATCGGGAATCCAATGCTTACAAAAGAGGATTACGATCAGATTGATGCTGAAGAAATGGAATTGATAGACATTAAGTGGTGTTTTGCAAGTGTGTTGAGGAGAGCTGAGAAGTTCAAACAGATCACAGGAAGAGATGATTTCCGTGATGCATGTGTTTCTAATTTGGGTTTTGATAAATCTAAAGTTACTTGTTTTCGTTGCAGGGAGAAAGGACACTTCAAGAGGGAGTGCACTAATCGCGAAGCAAGTGGAGCTCAAAATCCGTTCAACAACAATGATTACTACCGGAAGGCCATCTTCATCAAGTTGCTCAACAACAACAAGAACCACAAGTGGCACATGGTAGAAAAACAATAGAGGAGTCTTTAAAGAGAGCATGTTTGGTGAATCAAAATGATAAAAAATCATCAAATGGTTTCAGTTAGGATAAATATGTTTCAGCTGATAGTAAAGCATGTCTGATAAACCAAGATGATGAAAAATTACCAGAAGGGTTTAGCTGGGAAGGTTTTAGTTGGGATGATTACTGTCCGGATAAAGATATTTTAAAAGCAAAAGCTTTTGTTGCTCGAATTGAAGAAGATAGTGATGATGATAATGATTATTATGCAAAACGAATGCAGAAACACTTGAAAATGATGGAAGAGAGTGATAGTGATGACGATAAAGCTAAAAAGAAAAAGAAGAAAGTTAAAACACCTGTCAGCAGTGATGATGAAGAAGTTCCAGTGATAAAGAGAAAGGTAAAAGAAGTTCCAAAGTTCAAAGTTGATGAAGAAGTTGATGCAAGAAAGATTCATGTGAATTGTGAAACCTGTGAGATCATAAAAAGGAAAAACAACGAATTGATTAACAACATGAACAAGTTGAAGGAATCTTACGATGTTTTGAACAAGGCCATGAATCAGTACAATGAGTCAAGTAGCGAACAAGCAACAACCATGAAAACACTTCAAGGAGCTTTCATGACAAAGCAAAAAGTTGTTAACAATTACATTGAAAAGTGTGCGGTTCTGGAACAAAAACTGGAAACACAAAGAATTGAAACTGAAAGAGTTAATCGATTATTAAAAAGTTACTCATGTACTTCTTATGTTATTGACAGGATTTATCCAACTGTTGAAGGCATGAAGGTATTTGAGGATGATGAAGTTACTGAAGAACAGATAGTATCTGAAGAAAAGACTTCTAAAAAGAAAAAAGAAAAGAAGAAGGATACTGAAGTTAAGACATCTGGTAAGAAACAAGGTGTCAGTTACAACAAGTGTCCAACCCCGCTTGAAAATGGATATTCTCCGAGAAATCCAAATTCAGAAAGAGCCGAAAAGGTAACAAATTTACAGTGGGAGTCGGAGTCTTCAGTTAACTTGCCAGAAAATATTGATGTTACTTTTACATCGTCTGACACTGATCAACAATCTCAATTGATGAAAAAAGTGGTGGATCATGTGTTAGATAACGATGAAATGGAGGAGTCAAAGTCGGAGTCTAAATCAGTGTCAAAGTCTAAGTCCGACATGTCAAGTCCTTCAGTCAAAAGGGAGAAATGGGTTTACAATAAAGAATTTCTTCTATCAAAATCTAATTTGAATGACGAAACATTCAAAGTTGCATATACATTGAATGATTCCGACAAATTATATTCTGATGAGGAATTTCCAATAAGAGGTGTCAAACCTGACATGATCAAAAAGGTTTTCAAACTAACAGAAATTAATATTTCTGAAATAAAAGATGTAAATCTTTCTGAAAAACCTAAAATATACACCTCAAGAGTTCAACAAAGAGAAAACAAGAAAAAGGGTTACAGTTCTGGTTCAGGTTATCGAAAGAAACCAAACCATAATGGTAATTACAAAAAGAAAGGTCTTGGTTTTATTCCAACAGAAAATTATAAAAATGAAAAATATGTTCGAGATTTTAAATCAAAAATGATATTTGTTTCAGGTACATCTTCTGAAGAAGAAAAAGAAAATTTGTTCAGAAAGCAGTCGAACAAAGAATTCCTTGCAAAGAAGCAAGAAGAAATGGAGAAGATGGTTGATCAAAAGAAGAAGGAGACTCGAACCTGTTTTAAATGTGGTAGAATTGGACATCTAGCTATGAAATGTTCACAAGCAATTCAAACCAAACAAGGAGTTTTTAAACTGAAAGAAAAAATGGTTGAGTTTGAACCACAAATTGAAAGAACTAAACTTTTCAAAAATTCAAAATTTGAAATTGGTGAATGTTCAAAGAGGTTTTACAAGAAAAGTGCAAATCTTGACAACCAAAAGTGGGTTGTTAAGAAATCTGAGGCTAGTTCTAGCAATGATTCTGATTCGTCAAAATTAGAGGAACCATTTTCAGGCGATGAATCTGATTCCATAAAGTCAGAGGAGCCACATGTTGAGCTAAAATTGGAAACATCAGTGCCGCCAATGGATGATGTTAATTTTCCACCATTGCGGGCTGAAAATTTTAAACAAAAGGTTGGTAAAATTAAGATTTCAAATCAATTTTTCTCAGAAAAGAAAGAATTTGATATTGAAAAAGCTTTTAACCCCAAAGTGCAACATATTTTTGGTAAAATGGTTGATGGGAAGGTGAAAGGGGTAAAATAATTTTATGAGAAGAAAATGAAAAGACCAGGTAAGGTTGTTTCATCTCAGGTTTGTGACTGGGATGGAACCTATTATGATGAGTAAACAGTATGACTTGCCGGAGCTCCCAGGTTGGTAAGTGAGGAGCAGGTATCGGCATCTTTCTTGAGAAATTCACGAAAAGTGATTTCGACTTACAAGTGGTAAATCAGGGACATTAAGTTGTACTTGATTTTCTACACGTGATATTTGATGTTTGAACTTAAAAATGTTACAAAAATTTCAAGTGGTTAAAAGAACAAGGTGATGAATCCCCTAACCTACAAGTGGTTTTATAAAATCAACAAAACTAATTTTTCCGGAAAAACCATTTGATTAAAACAAACTTAAATGTTTTGAAATCACAATGGGAAAATAGTTTGTTGTAAGGGGGAGTTCTGATTGTTTATGCCAAGTGGATGGCGAATTGAAGCAATTCGATATCAGTTGTCACTTTGTTTGTACAGAAAATTTCCTTTAAATGTTTTTGAATTTTAGGGGGAGTAAGAATTTTCAGAAAATCCAAAAACATTTGAAATTTTGAAAAAGTAAAAAACATGATAAAATCAAAAATGAGTTTTGTTGTGAAAAAGAGGAAATGATAGTACATCAGTGGACTATCACAACATGCTAAAGAATTGGAAAGTTAAAAAGTGATAAACGGTCTCACTGATGATGTGCTAGTAGGTTTTTACACATTTAGTAGATTGTGACGAGATATAAACCAAAATTTCAAACTTACTTATATCGTGGGGAACATCTCTCGGATATATGGGTAACCCCCGAAATCTTGTTTGAAAGGTCACTCTTTCTGAGATACTAGGTCTTTATACTCAGTGATATCTGGGGTATTATCCCGGGACTTCTGATTTTGCGGAAGCAATGGCCTAGTCCCCGTATAATACTTTCTGCTTGCTTGAAATATAGCACCGCCCTCAGTACAAAAAATGATGAAACATTGAAAAATACTAATCATGTGCTGTTGTAAAAAAGATTCTCTAAAGGGAACACACCAAAAATCGAAGCCGTCATCTCTCTGCTGAACGGAAGTTCTGACCTGAGCTCTCACGGCCCTCGCAATTTAACCCTTTACAGATATCATCTGTGGTATATTCACCTGTAAGACTGAATATTGGGATCTGGATACGGGAGTATATTCTGAGGTGGGATACGCGAATAAGTTTAAGTGTTTAAAACATTAATCTCGTATCTCGAAACAGTTGAACTTTGTGTGAAAATTTAAGTGGGTCAGTATACTGACAATCTAAGTGAATCGTTTAGAACTTAAAATGTTTAAAGCTTAATGGTGTTGGTGATTTATCTCAAAAACTGATATGATCCTCTTACACAAACTCACAAAAATATTGTCTGTAAATATTTCTTTATTGCATTGAATGTTATTAAAAAAATTCAAAAAGATTTTTAGTGTGTTTTAGCATAAATTTTGAAAAATTCAAAAAGATTTTCGACAACAGATGTTGGAGAGCTGTTTTTCAAAATTCCAAGTAAACATGATGACATTAAGTGAGGGGGAGTAAGTTTGAAAGATGAAAAAGTTTTTGAAAATTGAAAATGTTATTTTCTTCAAGAGGTTCATCAGTGATGCATAATGTAAAATCATTTATTGATTTGTGTTTACAATTGGTAAGCAGAGGTTAAGTTTGTCAAATGATAAAATTGTGAAATTTATTGTGGGGTTAAGAATGTGCAGGTATGCCAGGTTTCGATTCCTGAAAAGTCTATGACTAGAAAGAGCCAGGTTTTCGATCCTGAGCAGGATGTGAGCCAGGTCATGATCCTGAACCTGTGAGGAACTTAAAGAATCAAGAGATCTGATCAAGAGAATTAGGAAGATCAACATTCGAGGGGGAGATGAGTTGATAAAGAGAAGAGAAGGATTGAGAATGTTTTACATTGTTAGATACTTCAGGAGAGTGTTCGAGAAGACTGAAGATGTTGAAGACTCGACACTGAAGACTCGTCAACATTCGAGGGGGAGTCTGTTGGTGCATGCCTCTGTCGACTTCGTCTTGTATTGAGTCTTGTTTGTATATAGATAAATCAGGGCACGTTGTTCGAGAAAAATGTCAAATATAGGGTGAGAGTCAGTTTCAAACGAAATTAGATTTGGTAATTCCGCTTGAAAGTGTCAAGACAGTTTCAAACGAAATCACTGATTCCGTTTGAATCTGATTTCGTTTGAACCCGGTTCAAGCGGAATTAGCAGCCTATATATAGTGGTGTCTTGATTTCATTTGTAGCTTTTTCGGTCACTGAGTCGAAGTGCTGCCGAAGTGTCTACTCGCTGTATTTCTTTGTCAAATCAATATATAGACAGTTTAAAGTGATATTTTTGCTGAATTGAACTCAATACGTCTGTTTCCGCCATTCGTATTGAGAAAAACTCTTCTGATCGACTCGTTTGGGTCTAAAAACGATCCTACATGGGTAACAGAAGAAAGGTGAGATTTTGGATGGATCCTTAGGTTTCAAATGAGCCGCTTAAAAATTTGTTTCCTGGCTTGTTTCGATTGGAGGAGGATAAGTGGTGTTTGGTTTGTCAAAGAATCGGCTCTCAAGATCAAGGAAATGGCATTTCGTGGAAGTGGAGGACTTATCCGAATACCAGCACTCAGGTCGATGAGCTGATAAAGTATCATAGGATGATTGCCGAGGTGAATTTGGAAGACAAAGATGATCGATGGTGTTGGACGCAAGGTTCGAGTGCGGAATTCTCGGTTAAAGAAGCTAGGAAATGGTTGAAAGGGATTGAAACGACAGACGAAAATACAAGTTTTACATGGTGCAAGTGGATACCGAACAAGTGTAACCTTTTTATGTGGAGGGCGAGTATGGATAGAATCCCGACACAAGAAGCTCTTCGTCGAAGGAATATAAGGGTTGGCGATGGCTTATGTGCGTTGTGTGGTGAAGCGGAAGAGACTTCGGACCATCTATTGTCGGCGTGTCGTTTTATTGATGGAGTTTGGAGCGCCATTGTATCGTGGTGTAAGTTACCTCCGATATATGTGTTCTCGACTAAAGATGTGTTGCAGATTGCTAATTATGTGGGGGGATCGAATATGAAGAAAGATATTTTATATGGGGTTATTATTTTGGTTTGTTGGCGAGTTTGGAAAGCTAGGAATGAGAAGATCTTTACAAACAAAGACACGAATGTGACGCAAATTGTTTCGGATGTTAAGTCGTTGGGTTTCCTTTGGTTTAAAAGTAGATATAAAGGGGGATTAGAATGGAGAGATTGGTGTAATTTTAATTTCTCTTTGATGTAATTGTTGTTTCCGCGGTTATCTCTAGCTTGGAGATTTCCGCTTGGTTTGTTTAATGAAATTCACCTTTCAAAAAAAAAAAAGATAAGAGATACACAATCACTTTGGGTTATAGGTTGGGTACTTAGTAGCAATACTTGATATGTTATAAAACAAATGTTAAATATGCTACACATACACATTGTATATTTCTTTTAGATTTAAACGTAGGCACAATCTATCTATGTCAACCACAATAACAAGAAATTCCCTAACTACATAACCCAAAAACGTCCCCATTGGAATACAAAGTGTCAAATGTAGAGAAATTGTGTATTTGTTTCCTATTGATTAGTCATAACAGTCTTTTTTTCTTAAATGAATCTTGTAATCAATGACAAAAGTCAACAAATATGCTCAAACCAAAATGAATAAACCCTTTTTCTCTAACAGCACAATCATATTGTGACTTGCTGAATACAATCTTGTTTGGAGTTTCCAAACATTTTTCAAGCTTTAACACAAACTTGTACCTCCTTTCTTTTTATGTAGTTGCCAATGCAATGCAATGCAAAACCTACCAACACTCACTTAACTACCACCACTCTTCTGCAGGAGAAGAGGGCGGAACCCAAACTACTTACAACTCTCCCCCATTCTATCAAACAAAAACAAAATAAAAAAAATTAAGGTTTTGTGTTGTGAACATGTTTCTAAGTAAGTTCACATGCTGTATACACACATAATCAACAAATAAACAAATTTCGATTGATCCTTACTTAATTCAACTTTGGGGTTGTTCAGAGGCAGAGGCAGAAGAGCCAGGGCTAAAAGGATTAAACCTTCTACTGTTGCTCAAGATTCTTCTTAATGATCTCATAATTGGAGTTCTCTCATCTTCTTCTTCCCCACTAACCTGCCCCTGCCTTGGTATATCAATCACTAAATCTGACTTCAATCTATCCTTATAATTATTACTCTGCGATGATGAAGACGATGAAGAAGCTGTTGTAGCTGGTGGTTCAAATGGTAGAACAGGACCTTGATGATTATTATTAGTATTGGCTTCTTCCAGCTGGGAAGTCAAGGTGCTTACTTCGGTTTCATCACCCCAAAACAAAACATTTGTCGGGAAATCCCCGATGTTTGCTGACCGCTGTTGCGTCTCAAGTAAACTCTCCACTGAAACCTCGGTTTGTTCCGAAACAGGGTTTCGACAAATGGGACAGGTTGAATGTGAATGAAACCACATGTCAATGCATTCTGCATGAAACATATGGTTGCATTTAGGCAAAACTCGAGTGTTTTCTCCTTGTTCGACCTCCGACAAACAAACTGAACATTCAAGCCCGTCTTTGAAGTCTTTGGAATCGAATTGAGAGATGGGTAAGGTTTTGAGGAAGGCGGCGTCGAGGCCGCGGCGCAGGACGGTTACGCCGGCGTGCTGATCTAAATTGCGGCGGTTGTTGGTGGTGTCTATGGCTTGCTGGCGGCGGTGCCATAACCACTTGGCGTAGATGTGGAACAAGAAAACGAGGATGAGTACGAACACAAGAGCAATGATGGTGGCAATCAAGACTCTTCCGGTCACCTCCATCAAACCTGGATCATTCAGATTTCCACTAGTACTACTCATTTTTTTTTTTTTTTATCAAGAAGAGCAAAAGCTTTGGACTTTTTTTTTTATAGAAAAGGAAACCCAGAAGTAGTTTTTTTCGAGAAAACTGAAATGGGGGGAGAATATAATGGGATTGGGGAGGACGTGACGGCTTTTTGGGTTGCCAAAGACGAAGAAGAAGAAGAAGAAGAATTCAAAGTGCAAACCACTTTCTCTTTGACCACACATACCCATTGACGAATTCAATTCGGTTGACTTTTTTATCTAGTAAATATATCCGTAATTGGCTAAAAACATGCACTGTTTCTTATTATAATCTTTATTTTCTTGATTAAGAAGTCAGTCATAAAAAGTAAAAGTGGTAATATTTCATTTTGGTAATTAAATATTGATCCTCCTCACTGTTGGAAATTGGATAATTGTGGAGGTGGAAGGGAGTTATGAACGGAGGGTGGCCTAACTTCCAACTTCCAAGTCGTGGGTGGTCTAAATTGGTTACTTGTTTGAAAAATATGCAGTCGGCCTATTATTCATTTCTAGAACTTTCACTGTCACAACTTGTTTCTTTATATATGTATCAATACACGTGTATATATATGCAAGTGTTGCCATTAAATTTATCATGTTGAGTTGTTCCGTGCAGCCTATAGTATATATTATGTCTCTGTGCTATTGGTTTACTTTACGGCAAACGCGACATGAATATAATCCATATAGTTTAATTATTAGTTTTTGCAACTTATTTAATAAGCACTTGTTTATAAGTTCACCCAACAACTCATTTACGATCAGTGTAACCTGTTTAAAGTTTAGTTGTGACCCTTTTAGATAAAAGGTCAAAACAGGAACACTTGATGTGGTTTTGTCTTAACCAAAAGATTGAGAAGATGGACTCAAATAATTTCCAACTTCTTTCATAAAACTTTTCGGGTTTTATAAATTGTTTGAATAAACTGTAAAAGCTTATTTTGTGTAATTATATACATGAGAGGAACATTTTGACATGTCATATGTCAACGTAGTATATTTGCTTCTGTTGAATATTTTTCCAGTTGTGGTATTCGAAGATAATACTGTCGTTCCACGCGTTGCTTGAGAGAGAAACGGTGTGCTTGTTATCATTGTATTTTTGCTAGAGATTTGCCGGTCTTTCCACGGTTGTACCGTTTTTCCGGTAATTGATGTATGTGTTTGGATTTTTAATGCCATTAAAATAAACCTTTTATGAGAAGCAATGTATGCACCATCAAATATCTAGACATATATAAATAAATAAATAAATAAATAAATAAATAATATATGTACTGTATTTGAGTTTAATAATTTCAACTTGTTGAATTGACACAATTGTCACCTCCCTAGTTGATGGTGGCGTTAAAGACAGGGTTAAAAAGTTTTGGCCTTTGTACTCTGTAACTTTTTTGTGTGAATGAAGATATGAAATTTTCAAGACTTCAACTGAAAAACAAAATGCCTTTCTTTTCGGATTTATGTGAAAATCAACGAAATTTATTCGTTTGCCAAAGAGAGTTTGGATTGCATGACAATTTTTGTCCATCGTCACGAGTGAATCGGGGGGCCACCGAAATCCAAAACGGATATCCTATACTGGCCAAGGCTTACTTTCGGCTTTCATCTACACATAAGGCTAGGGGTGTGGTATAAAGCCCCTAGGGGCTTTATCATGCCACATCAGCGTCATATCAGCGACATGTTACATAGGGGGCTTTAAAGCCTCTCCCTTTAACTTGCATGCAGTGGTTTAAAGCCCCTTTTAAAGCCCCATATTAAAAAAAATACAAAAAAAGAAATAAAGAGGAAAAGATTTGATTAGTTGAAAAGAATGGGCCCCACCTGCACCCCTTTAGCACGCTCGTTGGCACCGTGGCGGAGAAGGGGTGGCACCCTCTTTTAACATGCAGGGAGTGGGTGATGGAGCCATGGGGCGCCATTATTGATGATGTGGCGGGGTGGCGCTAAGCCACACCCTATGGCCTAAGCCAATAATGAAAAAAATAATAATAAATCCAAAAAGTGGGCATACTATAAAGAAGATATAATTAAATTAAAATTAATTAAAATACAATAAAGAAATGTCTTTGCCACATGAATATTGTTTCCAACTTATACACTCAATGTAAGAACGTATAATTATCAAAACAAACCAACCGTGACAAAACTATGATGATAAACTAATGGTAAAGTAATAAACATACGGGAATATGGTGGAGAATGTTTATGGCGTAAATTCCTGGTTGCCAGATCTTCCTTGTTCGACACCAACAGTTCTCTTGCTCATATTTGCCCTCTGCACAAGTCGAACCAATGCCTGAACCACTTCTGACATGGCTGGTCGAAACTCTGGCTCCGGCTGACAATTTGTTTCTTTTTTTCATTAGTAACAAACATACAATTATATACAGATGGAACTTGGAAATATTACATTACCTGTACACACAGGGCGATTACATCTGCAAAACGAGAGAGAGATTTGACTGGATACAGTCCTTTTAGTGCTGGATCAACCATCTTTGCAAGAGCATCCATGTCATGAAGCTGAGGTGTCGCCCACCTCACCAAAGACTGTTCTGCCCTCGTCCTTGAGCTGTACCATTAAAACTTGAGCAAACAGAACGCCACCTTAAATAAGTTATGACAACTTACAAAATACTTTTACCTATCGAATGGTTTTCTTCCTGTAAGTAGCTCCAACATAGTAACACCAAAACTGTATACATCACTTTTCATTGTGTACTGACCAGACATGGAAACCTCAGGGGCACTGTATCCAGAATTCTGCAAATGCAAAGGTTAATTTAGCAAGGGTATTTAGGTAATTAGGCATATGAGGTCCTTTTTGGTCCTTTGACATGAATAAGTTAAATCAAACACCTTTTAAAAAACAGCTTATTGCCTTATTGGTTTTCCCCACCACATAAGCTAATCCAAACGCTATTTTTTAAACTCCTTTTTTAACAAGTCATAAGTCAATAAGTCCTTTTGACAAAAAGTCCTTTTTGAGTTAAATAAGCAATCCCAAACACCCCCTAAATGTAAAGTACCTGATCGGCATCAGATATGAGGCTTGCTAACCCACACTCAGACAGATGAGGGTTGAGCTCTGAGTCTAGTAAGATATTAGCTGATTTAATATTCTTATGAATAACAGATGGCGAGCATATTTCATGTAGATATCTGAAGAACACAAACAAAACTACAACCGTTAATAAAGATCGCAAGTCAACTTAAAAAATGAACTTTGACTCACTCCAAGGCGCGAGCTGTCCCTAAAGCAATTTTGACACGTGTGTTCCATATTAATGGCTTGCTGTATTCATCAGCGAGATGCAAGAAATCATAGAGAGAGCCGTTTTTAAGGAACTCGTAAACAAGAAGGTGTTGACCATGTTCTGAGCAGTAGCCAATGAGCTCAGTTATGTTAGGATGGAGTAATCTAGATACATTCGAAACCACGTCAATGAAATCATCTGAACTGGCAGATGATATTATCTTCTTAACAGCAACAACCTAATATACCATGCGTCAGAGATAACGTAACTTTGAATATACAATACTTGTACATGAATTATGAATAGAAGATATAGAAGATGGTATACTTTTCCATCTTCAAATTGAGCACGGAAAACACGCCCAATAGATCCTTCACCAATGAGGTTATCAGCACTAAAGCTGTTTGTGGCTAATTGAAGGTCAGCTACTGAGAATGATGTGACATCTGGTGGGGCCACGTGTACTTTCTTGGGAGTAATAGGAATTGCTGAGAAACCATCGTCATCAAATGATTTTTGATGATCAAAGGGTGGTGGTTTTAGGTCTATAACAGCTTCAGTTTCAAATGTTTTTGTGTTGACCATGGAGGAAGCTTGACCAGGCTTCATTTCTACAAAACAAAATACCAGTGTTAGAATATAAAATCGCTTTTCCTATTTAGGCAATCAAGATTTCTTGAAGCATATAACTTTTAAGAAGAGAAAATTTAAACCTTCAACTGACTGTTGAGCAACATAGGGAAAGGAATGGTCCTCGGTCTTTTCTATATCGGTAGATGATTTTTTGGATTTTTTTTTTAACAAAAAGAAGGCTATTATTGCACTAACAACCAAGATGGATATCACAATTCCTGCTATAGCTCCACCACCAACACCAGACTTCTTCCCACCACCACCACTAGAACCACCAGCAGACGGGCTATTGCCACCTGGTTGTCGATTTTGACCGCCCCTTTCAGCTGCAGGTGTGCCAGGAGGAGGTGGGGGTGCAGGCCCAGAGTTCCATGAGTTACCATCCTTTCTGGCACAAAAAAAAATATTTGAATTTCAAAACAGTTTTCCACTTTTTTTGTACATGACTTTGAGTCAGATGCTTACTGCAGATTTATGTTGTTTAGCTGACTAGGAACCCATCCCGTAAACTTGTTATTGGCAACATTCCTGAATCATTAGAAAAATAATAAGAGTAAATAACCAAATCAAATAAAAAATAATAATTTTAAAGGTTAATTGAAACAAAAACTAACAGATTTTTAAGGGGAAGATTGGCAAGGACATCAATGGTGCCTGTAAACTGGTTGTTCTGTAAAAACCTACACAAGAATAAAGCATCAAAAAGATGATTGAATGTGATGTTGACTGCCATGTCAGATTACAGATTCATATACTTACATATCAGTTGCACTGGACAGCAAGCTAAAGCTTTCAGGAAGGTCACCCGTAAATGCATTGGAAGATAAATCCCTGAAGCATATCATATAGTATTTAGAAGTTGTTATAAAATGTATCAGCTGAAGAGAAAAAATGGCGGAGAATTGAAGCACAGGAGGAAGGTCATACAGAGAGTTTAGAGCTGAAAGCTGCCCAAACATGTCAGGCAATGGGCCACTAATTTGGTTGCGGGCAACATTTCTGTTTAAATATAAACAAACAAACAAAATACGATAAACATCTATCTATCTCTACGCAACTGTTAGAGGAGGGAGGAAATATTGTAATGGTCTCACAAGAATTTTAGAGAAGTCATTTGTGATATGGAATATGGAAGGGTGCCACTAAATCCACATCCAGCAAGATTTCTGCATTACAAGATGACAAGTGAGAAATGCAACCCATTCATTAGGTAAGAGAAAGTTAAGATCATACAATCTTGTGACGTTTGGAGGAAGGGTATAAGGTATCTGATTTCCAAAATTGTTGTTGCTTACATCACTGCATCACCAGATGGCATCATGTGAGCAAAGAAATGATTAAGACTTATAAGGAAGGAAGGAAGGATGCCATTGTTTGTTCTTACAAGTTAGTTACTGATGTCAAACTTGAAAGTTGATAACCAATTCCTCCAGAAAGCCCAAGACTTGATAGATTTCTGATGGAAAACAAAAGGAGTTATAGATACAAGTATGTCATTTAAAAATATATAGATATATATACAGTGAGAGGAAGTGATACATTTCTGTGACTCTTGAGCCAGAACAGGTAATGCCTTTCCAGTTTTCATCACAGGGGTCACCACCGCTTGAGCTCCATTCGGTTAATTGGCCGGGAGAATTTAAACTCTGATACATGGCATTCAGAGCAGAGACTGCAGATGATAATAATACATATTGAAAGCAAAGTGAAGTATGCCCTAGGAAAGTGAGAATTGAATGAAATTTGATGTAGCCCTAACCCTAACGGCTATCAAATCCTAAAGTGCGAGTGCAAGTGTTGATAGATTACATAATAAACAGTTTGTTTGTTTGTTTGTTTGTGTGTAAGATCGATCGGAGAAGATGATTCATGTAATTATTAGATTAAAGGTAGCCTATGAAGGTGGAAATAGTGATTGAGACAAGTGTAAGAATAGGAGAATACTAACCATCGGATGGATCTGTGTCGGCGATGATGGAGTTTGGAGGCAGAAGAAGAAGAAGGAGAAGGAAGAAGAGTAGTGCCATTTGAGTACTACTACCACCGACACCTAGCAAGCAGCTTCAGGATGGATATAAGCAGCAAGCAGAAAGAAAGGAAGCATGCATATGGTATGATATGAATAGTTTTGTTTTGTTTTGTTTTGGGGATTCAATTGAAGGAGCAAATTGCAATAGAATAATAATAAGCTGTCTCTCTCTTTCTCTCTGCTCTGGTTTACATTCTCTAGAGAGAGATTCTGAGCCCCGAGAGAGAATCTAAAGGCGCACAAATAGTCTCTCTCTTTCTCTCTAACAAACACATGACTTAATAATGCTTCTTGTGGTTATGACCATCACCACATCACATGCATCATAAATTTTGTTTACTTGTTAACATGTGCCGCCCTTTATCATCTCTAACTTCTTACTATTAACACTCACAAAAATATAATCCCTATCCAAAAGCCAATTTGTGGTTGCTACGATTCATAAACTAGCTAAATGTAGTGACCCTAAAAAATACATTAACGTAAACAAACAAACAAACATAAATGAACATAAACAAAAGAAAATAAATAAATTTAAGTGAAACAAAAAAAAAAAAAAGTGAAACAAGACAATGTTTGTTTGTTTGTTTAAGTGAAAGAATATTAAGATCAATGAACAAACAAGACAATGTTCATGTTCATTTATTAAAAATAAAGTTTTGTTCGTGTTATTCGTTTGTTCAACAAATAGCCGTTAGCAAACTTTTCGCAAAACTGTTCACTTACATTTTACTAAATGTTTGATCCTCTTACAAAACATGCTAGTTGCTTACCTCATTTACATATAACCGACACTCGAGGCTAAATAGAATTTACATATTTCGAAAGTGTGGTCTAAGATGATGCATGAGTCATCCATCATATCATTATCATGCCGTGTGCCATTTTACTTTTAAACAGTAAAATGAAATTATTTGTAATAAGAATTAATACTTACTGTGTCATTTTCATTCGTCGATTACCAAATTGATTAAGTCTTGATTGATTGAAGGGTATTTGCCTACTACTCCTATATTTGCTAGATAAAAGAGAGAGTAAACTACCAAAATGGTCCATGAGCTTTGGTCACTTTTACTACTTTAGTCTAAAACTTAAATCTTTTGAATCTTGGTCCATGTGGTTTCAATTTTATTGGCATTTCATCCAAAAGCAAAATCTGGTCAGATTTTTTAGTTAACATCTAGCTTTTTTGTATTTTTCCTCCCTTTTAATGAATGGCAAAATGGTTTTTATCCGTGAACACCTTCCGTTTCTTCGAGATCTCAACAGAAATTGTCGGTAGAATCAACTGTTGCGGTGGTTAAGGTCGGTTTGTTAAAGAAATCTGTTATGGATGCAACGAAGTCGTTTCAATCACCGACGTCTTCGTCCGCGTCTTCGTTTGCTAGAGGA
This sequence comes from Helianthus tuberosus, assembly GCA_030545235.1. NCBI lineage: Eukaryota > Viridiplantae > Streptophyta > Magnoliopsida > Asterales > Asteraceae > Helianthus > Helianthus tuberosus. The sequence continues at coordinate 223,427,438 of CM060369.1, forward strand.
AGTGTTGAAGGAAGCATTTCGAACGGCAGGCAGGTGTCCTCTTTAGGTATAGTAGCTCCGACACCGTCGTTCTCGTCAAGGAAACCTCCGCTACTGTTGTCTCATCGGAAAAGAAACAGCACTGAGATGACGTCAGCTTCATTCCATGGATCTGGAAGAGAGAACGTTTCCGGCACCTGTTGTCACTGTTGCAAAAGATCATTTTGCCCTTAATTAAAAAGGGAGGAAAAAGACAAAACAGCTGGATGTTAACTGAGAAATATAACAAATTTTGTTTTTGGATGAAAATGACAATAAAATTGAATACCTCCAAACGTTACAAAATGAAAAGTTAATACCCTAGAATGTGATTTTAAACTATTAGTACCTAAGTATGTTATTTTGTACAAACCAAAGGAACTAACTATGTAATTAACTCATTGAAAAACCAGGTACTCAATTTGCTAAAAAAATATATTGAACTCAGAAAGTTAAAACCCCTAAAACACAAGTACTAAAAATAAATTTACTCATAAAATATTTTTTATGGTTCTTATTACATAACCTACATATTTGTACATATAAGCAAAAAAAAACATGAAACATCAATAAAAAATTGAAGGGTTTATATTTGTTCTAAATATTCTTGTAAAAACTTAATGTTTTGAAATGATCCCTACTTAGGTTATCCGTAGTGGGGCGCCATGCCCGGAGATGGCGCCGGAAAACGCCCAAGAACACCGAAACGCAGGGCGCTATGGCCGAAGATGGCTTGAATGGCGCGATGATGATGGCGCCGCTATGCATCTTCCTTTTAAACTTCTGACCAATCACAAACAAGCATTCTTTTTTATATTAATTAATAAAATTGAAAATTATTAAATAGGTAATGATTAGGTGGGGGCTTTATGACTACGGGCTTAAATGCATAACGCCCCATAACGCCCACCCGCACACGTGGCGCACCACGTGTCGCATAACGTCCACAAAGGGGGGTTATGACTACACATGGCCTTATAGCTTTGTTTTAAGTTAGGTAACATGATTTTTGTTGATAACATGCTTCCATTCAAATCTCGACTTAGTCATATCTAAACTAGACTATTTATCGATCAGTAGGTTAAGACTTAAGAGCAGGTTAGTTTACGGTTAAAAAAGCAGTAGCAACTCTTTTATTAACTATGATTTATTAATTTGTTGCATGTTCTTTTTTAACAAAATTACTTGTAGCATGTAAGTAAAATTTGGTCACGAATTAAATAAGACAAACGGTGGTTAATCTTTTAGATTATGGTGTGGTAGTAGTGATGGTTACCATTTTTTATCTATTTAAATAAATCGATGTATACCTGGGACATTTATTTGTTTTTATATTAAAAAGAATTATAAAAAATGGAAGTTTGATGTTGAGTCAAATTGGGTGCTTGGCTGCATTTCATTAGCTCCCATGAGTTGCCCAACGTCTCCTATATTTTTATTTCATCCTCTTGTATTTTAATTTCTCTACTACCTAACTTTTTTTAATTTAAAACAACTTATGAGAGTAAAAAGAATTTCACAATTTATGCATATATTATTTTGGTTAAACAAAAACACTTGCATGCGTTATTTGTATAAAACAACGAGGGAGGGATACGGATAGCTGCAGAAAGTTAAATAATATGATCTCCCAAATTTGTAGTTAGTGTTTGTTTAAATATAAGAAAAACTAAATCTTAGTTTGGCTAAAATAAAGGAGTTCAGGGCACGTGCTACGACTTTATACCATTCCCATCACTTCAGCAACACGGCAGTCACTCGTATTTGATATTTCCCGATCCCATCCCAATTTATTTTATAAAAATGTAATATATAATTTCTTAGTTATTAGCAATTGTTTCAAAAGTTTTGTTTAAATCAATCCCAAAAAAAAAAAAAAAAAAAAAAACTTTATAAGTATCTAGTGATGATAAAGATGTTTTTAGTGAAAGTATGTATCATACTAAGACTATGGGGTATGGGGCGTGGGTTGGCTGAAAACGCCCAAGTCACAACCCAGGGTGGGCTTGGGTTTGGGCGTGGCCCCTTGGGCGGGAGTTCACGTGTCAACCCATGCCCCAAACCCCCGCCACACCATACCCCACGGTCTAACGGCTATGTTTTTTACTTAAGTAAACTGCAATTTACACCCGATGTCAACTTTGCACCATATTTTGAAAATTCGTCAGCTTTACGCCCTTTCGTTTCCAAAATACATCAATGTTGGACCCCGTGTTATCTCTCCGTCCAAATATTGTTCATTTTTGTCCATTTCGCTAACTCTGCCTATTTTTAACGTTAAGTTATGGACATTACAGACTTTTTACATATCCGTTTTTATTTTTTATTTTTTTCACCCCTTTTTTAAATCCATCTACTTCTTTCCCACCCAACTTTTCCATCTTAATTGAACCACTACTACCACCACCACCACCGCAACATTATCACCACCACCACACTAGACCGTCGCGGCACCTTGCCGGATTCACCATCAACAACCGTAACAACCACCCACAGTCACCTATAACAGATGAGATGCTTCCAACCATCATTAACCACGATCGTTCACCATCACCTAAGCCAGAGCTGCAACCACCGTCATCCACAACCACCCACTTTCCACAGTACATTCATGAAATCTTAACCACCACCTTTTCACTACCATCGTGTACCATCATAAGCGCCCACCATCACCATTTAGCATCCATCGCCTACGCCATCTCTACACACCATTAACTCCATCATCGTTGTAGCAACGTCGTTATAATCCATCTCCACACATTTACAACAGAGATAGAGAGAGAGAATGTGGGTAGGGGTGGGTGCGTTGGTTTAATGTATTTTTTATTGTTTAATAATAAAATGAGTGAAAATCTACAAATAACAAACAAATATGTACGCTGATGAAAATACTCTAACTTAACTGGTTTTTTATTAACAAAGTTAGGGTAAAAAAAATTAGAAACCTTAGGGACACACACAATAAAAAAAAACTATTTGAACTAAAATAACATTTTTGGCTAAACTACAAGGACTAAAATGACAATTTACTCTAAAAATAAATACAAAAGAGACACAAATACTTTAGAGGTTATTAAGTTATTTTTGAGAATACAGAAAGTAGTCGGGACATAAATATTGGTAAACACAACATTGCAATACTAAAATCTACTACCTTTTCACGAAAAATATTTTTCTAAGGTTAAATACCATAAAAAACTAACATACTTTTTGTTTTTTTTCTCATAATTGTCTCTTCACTTTTTTTACACATAAAAAAGCAACATACTTTTTTTTTCTCTCATAAAAGTCACTTCACTTTTTCAGCATATATAAAATCAACAAACTTTATTTTTCGTCTCATAAAAATTCCCTTAACAACTTTTCATACTTAAAAAACCAACATACGTTTTACTCTTTTATCATACAAGTCTCCTAATTTTAACAAAAAAAAAAAAAAACTCTTAATAATGATCAGATCAAATCAAGAAAACATTATTTGACAAATCATATTATGCTTGTGAAAAAATCATTTGCTTATAACTTTTTAACGATTTTGAATTTATACACACCGTTTATATATTTTTTGTTTTATTTTGAGTTACATCTTCCAAGCTCGTGTATGTTTATTATATTGTTTTCCGAATCATATTTATTGTTCTCATTTTATCAAATTAAATATGGAAAAGAAAATACAAACATTGAATATACTTGGTGGTCATATATATATATTCAAATTGAAAACATTAATTCATCTCAATTCTTTTATCACGTGGTATTAGTAAGGTAAAAAAAATCACAATATTGTTCAACTTTAACATTTGGAGGGACTTTTATATATAAAAAAAGCTGTTAAAAAGCATGTTCACAAAAGATAAATATATAGAACTAAAATAGGAGGTAAATTGTAAACAGAATTTGGCTGACACTTTTTCTGTTTTGCAACATCCAATCATATTTAACTTTCGATTAATCAGCCATATTCAACCCTCTTAATTATGATCTTGTTATCACACTAATTTTATAAGTACGTAAGCTTTTAATCAGTGGCGGAACTAGACCTTCAACTCAGGGGTATCCCAAAATTTTTTAGGGGTGTTCTCGTACTTGTTCAGGGGTGTCCTGTGTATAAAAATCGGAAAAAAAGGGGTGTCCTGTGTATAAAAATCGGAAAAAAAAAAAAATTTTTACACTACTGGTCAAAACTTGAGCCGTAGCCCGGGCTACGCCGGTTAAGCCTACAGGTCCGCCCCTGCTTTTAATTGTGTATACCTCATGGTAACGTGGAACAAAAACAATACGACTAGTCTAATACGTTGAAATCAGTTTTCCACGGTATTAAACCGTTTGGTTGACAAAGCTTGAGCTCCCCACCAATTATCTTTTCAAGCTATTAAACCATTTAATTTGGTTGACAAAGTTTGAGTTCACCACCTTTGTTTGTGTACTGTTACAGTAAAACCTCTATAAATTAATACTCGATAAAATTAATAATTCATCCAGTCCTAACTTGGGATCAGTACAAAATTGGACCCAATCGATAAAATAATAAGATAATAACCTTTTTGAAATATCAGTGTATATATATTAGTCCCAACAAAACTATAAATTAATAATTACTAAAAGATTTCAAATTTTAAGATTGTCTAGTAAAAAAATAATGTGCATTGAAGCTTGTTTTTGTAAGATAATGTTTAATAATAATATAGTGTACATGAAGAAGAAATGTGCATTGAAACTTGTTTTTCTAATTTATTTTTTAGTACCATGAACTAAGTTTTTGTATTAAAAAACAATGAACTTAACAAATTCAATTAATTTGTGAATGTATATTAGACTTGAAAATTTATAGGTCATACGTATCACTCTAGATTAATAAATTATTAATTTATCGATATAATAATATCTCGCTAAATTAATAAATCTCTCTGCCTAACATTATTAATTTATAGAGGTTTTACGGTAATTAAAACTTAAATTAGTAATAGTGGGACTTAACTTAAAACTTAGATTTAACATATATATATATAGGCAAAGTAGGATACAAATCCCCTAATCGTACATTACATACATGACTTTATTGGTCGTACACGTGTCCTGATTTGTTTTTCTCTGATAAGGTTAAATCAGACAATTAATTCAATCATCTGAGGGCAAATTCGTCTCTTCATTCAATCAATGAGAAGTTCGTTACACTAATATCCCATTAATTATTATTCGAATTAGTTTCAAATTTTTCATAATTCTCAAATTGCAGTTTTCGTTATTCTGCGTTAGGTTTCGATTCAATTGTTTTTTTTCGATGGATCCACAGAGCAGCACCGGACGAAACAGATGTTGATTTTGAAAAAGCTCGATCGATCGGTGATCATGTTCAATTATCTGCGTATCAGAGAGTTTCGATTGAGGATGTTTTAAATCCCGAACCTGCAAATCGAAATCCAAATCGAAATGCAAGTACAAGCGGTGTAAATGAGTGTTATAATGGTAATTATGTTAATTCAGATCTTTTAATTGTTCGTAGACTTGTTTTGTTTAATCGTATCAACGATTTTTCATTGTTGTAACTGTTTTGAAGTTTGAATGTTGAGTATATTTGATATGAAAGCAACATGTATAAGTTCGCATGTTATGAGTCTTGCAATTCGCATGTGATGTTTATTCTAAATACTGATTTCACATGTTATGATATAATAAATCGCATGTGTATAACATATTTATCAAAATCATCATTTTCGCATGTTATGGTTCATACAATTCGCACGTGTTGTTGTTCTTATGATGAAATTATGCAGTTATTAATATATCGCATGTAAGGAGTCCGATAATTCTCATGTGTTTTTCTTTTTTTGATTTGATTTATGTAGATGAAAGGGTTTACACTCCGGAGGTTGAAGCATCAGCTACACCTGTGGTTGGAATGCAATTTACCTCTATTGAACAAGCATATGCGTTTTACCAATCATATGCTAAGTTAGCTGGTTTTTCTACTCGGAAAGGTGGTGAAGTACACAGTGTTAGTGTAATCAAAACTAAGTATTTTGTTTGTTCTAAAGAGGGACATAAGCCATTGTGTATTGACGATGGTTATTCGAAGTCAAAAAAGCCATTCAAATCAAGGAACAGGGGGACCATTAGAACTGGGTGCAAAGCTTAACTTATGATTTGCACGGTGGATGGTAGATTATATACAGTAAAGAGATTTGTTAATGGCCATAATCATAAGTTTGTATGTCCACATGATATTCATATGCTGCCAGCATACAGAGAATTGTCAGATGTCCAGGAGGAGATGATATGGGAACTAGGCACTTTAAACCTTGGCCCTGTCAAAGCTTTCCATATAATGAGGAAACGTTACGGTGGTTTCGAGAACGTTGGCGCCACGGTTGATGATTGCAAAAATTTTAGGAATCGAATTAACAACTATATAGGAGAATATGATGCTGACATGGTGATTCATAGGTTGACCGACAAAAAAAACAGTATTTAGTTGATTATTCGTTTGAATATTCTGTTGATGATGACAAACGGTTAACTGGTTTGTTTTGGGCTGATAGGTTATGCAAGCGTAACTTTATGGAGTTCGGGGATGTGATATCGTTCGATGCAACTTTTAAGACAAACAGGTAAGTGTTACATAAAATGGTTTTTATTTATTTTCGCATGTTATATGATTTCCTAAACTTGCAATATCGCATGTTAATATACATTGAAGAGTAGGTGTTGAATATATCGCATGTTATACTGTATTTTTCGCATGTGATATTTTGTCTATTTCGCATGTTACAATGTGTATTTCTCATGTGTTTGTTCAGGTACAAGATGGTGTTTGTTCCGTTCACTGGGATTGACAACCACTGTCGAAATGTAACCCTTGGAGCTGGGTTGTTGGCATCGGAGAGCATTGAGTCCTATAAATGGCTTCTGAATTCATTCGTAAAGTCATTTGGTCGGCAGCCAAAGGTTGTAGTGACAGACCAAAACCCTGCTATGAAACAGGCTATTGAGGAGGTTTTTTCTACCAGCAGACACAGATTGTGCATGTGGCACATAATTAAAAAAGTGGCAGATAAGGTATAGCATGCTATATTGTCTTTCGTTAGCGTTTTTTATAATATAGATTTTGTTATAGGCTGATATAAAAAGCATTTATCGGTATAGGTTGGACACGAGTTGTGCAATAATGATGAGTTTAAAAGGAGGATGTGCGATATTATATGGACTGATTCCATTGAGCCTGAAGAATTCGAGAGACAGTGGAAGTTGGTGATGATTGAGTACGGTCTCACTGAAAACAAATGGATTGATGATATGTTTTCGATGAGATACATGTGGATTTCGGCTTTTTACCAGCATGAGCCCATGTCTGGTCTCATGCGAACAACTTCGAGATCAGAAAGCGAGAATCATTTTTTTTGCCAGATGGCAAATTCACAACTCACTCTTGTAGAGTTTATGAATCATTTTGATGGTGCAATGGATGTCCAAAGGCTCAATCACAGAAACAATGATTATATTTCGAGATATACTGAGCCTAATGATTGGAGCCAAACTACTTTGGAAAAAGATGCTGCTAAGATATACACCAGGTCTATATTCTTTGATCAGCAAATAGAGATATATGGAACTATTACCGAATGTCTGCTGATGGACACCAAAATCGAGGGTCCACAGATAAGGATGTCGTTGAAAGACTTTAAAGCTTATGGAGATGGGTTATTTGTGACACCTGTGTCACTTCAAGCATCAAAAAAAGACCAAACCAATAAAATATTATATTTTATACTTGGGATTTGTATAAATATGTGTATCATTTGCACATATCAATTCTTGTTCAATTTCGGGCTCTAAATCGCTTTCTGGAAGGTTATACGCGCACCGATGCGTAAATATAACCATTTTAATGCAACGAACACTCCGGAATAGTGAAATAGGTTTAACATACCTTAAATAACTTTTACATAACTTAGAAATAAGTTTTGAAGGCTTTGGTATGGCAAAAACAAGTTAATTCGCTTACAGGGACTAAACTTGACAAACTGCGAAAGTATGCCAATTTGAACTGTAACGAACATTCCGGAACATGACCATAAGTTAAACATACCATAAATATCCTTTACATAGCTTAGAAATAGGCTTTGAGGGGTTCGGTGTGCTAAAATAAACTTTTGGGTCATTCAGGGACTAAAAGCGTCAAAAAGTGCATAAGTTTGCACTTTCGCGCATAACTTACATTCTGAATACATACGGACATCCAAAAATTTATGTAAGCACTAAAATATTTTATTTTAGTGTTTGGCATGAGAAAAATCCATTCGTCGCGCAATTTGGATCGTTTTTCTCGCTTATGCGCATTCCGTCGTAATTAAGCGAACATCGCGATCATACGATCAAAGGAACCAACATCCGGCATATTTTTGAGCATGTTTCATGTCCACAATGTTTAGGCATCATTTTAGGGCCTTAAAGATGGCTTAACGGGCCTTAAACATGTCGGAAATGGCCTTAAACATCAACAGGGACCAAAACTGTCATTTTGCAAAGTTGTTTCTAATCAGAAGGGCCAGGCGACCCGCGTAAGCTCTTGGTGTCTCCTTACGCGGCCTGTGTCAGCCTCCCAGATCAGTTAATTCAGTTTTAACAGTTGTTAACAGCTGTTATGCACTCCAAACTCACCCACACTTGCCCTTTCCTGGTCATGAGGGGCCATTTTGAGCTACCATAAGGTTGCAACAAGTGTATGGGTGAGATCAAAGCACGTTATTCGATAAACGATCCTAACGGTTCCAAGAATCCTATAAATACCCACCTCAATTTCTATTCTTCCTCACAAAATCTGATCTAAAGCACTATAAGTTGAAGCCTTTGCTTCATACCTGAGTTATTTGGATTGAGATTAGCTTGCGGGGACCCTTTGTAAGTATTCCTTCGTTCTTTTATGCGTTTATATCGCTTTTCGAGTCCGAAAGTCAAACTATGTTTGACTTTCTGCGTTGACCAGTTTATGGTCAACGCGAAGTTCGTTTGAACTTCATAACGTGAGCGTAATCACGACGGTTATAGTCTCTAGTGGCTATACCTACTGATTACCACGTTATCTAGGCTCAGTGACGAGTCGTAGTTTCGGCCAAAATACGTATTCTTGCGTATTTTGTAACCAAACTACTCTTAGGTATTAAAACCGTTTGTTTTGATACCAAACCTGTTTTCTAAACTTAGTTAAGCATGTTTTAACATGCTTAGCTCGTCACTTTTAGTTTAGTGCTTATATAGGGTCGTAAGGTAAGCGATATAAACAATCGCTTATACTTTCGAACCCGACCTGTTTGGTCGATCATTAGGATCCGACCAAACACTTTAGTTGACCATAGTATATAGGGAATAACCTTCCGAGGTTATACCTTATGGTCACGACGTTTAGTTAGTTGTATGATAGGTAGTTTATATGCCTTAGGTAAATTACCAAAATACCCCTTTGACGCCAAAATTCATTTTAAACATATGTAACATAACTTTTGACATCTAAACTGATTTGGCAACAATATTAGACATGTTAAGGCATATTTTACTTGTCATAGGACTAGTTGGGCAGTCTGAACGCGTTTCACGCAAACGACGCGTTAAAGTAGCATAAGCTACCTAAACGGGTCGTAATGGGTCGTAGACACTTAGGTTAGGTTTCATTTTAGTATGTAGGCTTTGTTAAACCATATTACATGAGTCCCCATACTCATTTGGTTTACGAGCCCTCATTCTATCCGATCCTCCGATTTAGGTCCGGTTTATTAACGTAGTTACCTATATTAGGTGCCGTTTGATTTCCGTGATCTCTAGCATTGTTTGGTTGTTACACAAGGACTACTAAGCAATCTCATGTGAGTACATAGACCCCTCTTTTACTGTTTTCCAAACGTTTTGGGGTGAAGCATGTGTACCTATCTGTTATTTTCATGATTTTAAAGTATAATTGATTATACATGTTATTACTTATCATTTGACAAACTAAATGACTATCTATGGTTTAAACACTGATTTCTCAAAGAACATAAAATAAAACGTTGAATTGTACTTATTTTATGTTCACCAGACCGATTGGTAGTATGATATAGCGCTATAGGATTATACACCCCATTCCTGTTGTCATGGAATGTCTGAAACCAATTTGTTTCTCCATCCAAATAGGGATTTCCTTTGTGGTATCCCTATAGTCTCAAAGGTGTATTTTGATGCACTAGGTCTGAATGAATCCTTAAATCACACTTTTATATGTATATTTTGATATACTCCCAAAAGTATAGTTTGATATACTCTCATGTGTGGTATTGTACAAAACCAACATACATTTTGTAAATCATCCAAAGCATATTTTGATATGTTATTTACAAAACCAAAACATAGTTTAATATGTTATTTATCACATCCAAAGCATATTTTGATATGTTATTCATGAAACCAAAACATAGGTTAATATGTTATTTATAAATCCGAAGTATACTTGTAATATACTACTGAAAACTATTATTTTAAACAACTAAAGTATATTTTATGTACTATCTATCTAACGATTGGGTTTTGGTTAGTAGATAACGGGACAGGTGTAATGTGATGAAAACATGGTAGATACGCCGCTGATACTTCTTATATATAAGTGTTTTCATTGCATTACATTCCGTGACGTTATTTAGTACACTTGGGTCAACGATATTAGAACTGAATTATATTTTAATATATTACTCATTCGATTCTGTTAAAATCTAAAGTATATTTTCACATATATTATAAGCCTTTTTATCAAAATATTGATTGTTTTTCTAACAATACATTCAATACAAACTCATTTTACATGGTTATTCACTTAACCATACATTATTCTCTTATTTATACATATCATCTGAACTTATTGTTTTTCAAACGATTTACAAAACAAATCAATCTACAAGGTTCATGACTAAACTTTATTAAACATTTTCTTAAACTTACAAGTCATGAATCCTATTTTCACAAAACCTATGTATCTCACAGGCATTTTTATGCTGACGTACCTATTTTTACATATGTTTCAGGTGCTATCTTGTGATGATTGATGATATATGCTACACTTAGGATGGACTCGTGCCTTAGCAACTTTAAAAACTTGGAAGATCATAGTTGTACTTATTTGATTGTATTAAAACAATGAGTTCATTTATTCAATAAAACAGAATTTATTTATTCCATGCTTATGAAACAATGATTCTGTTACAGCACTCCCCGACGTTTCCGCCACGTCTAGTTGCTTTACGTGGTCGGGGTGTGACATTATTAGAGGTATTATAGCATATATCTTTAAAACATGCGATTTTGAAAAGCTACATGCGAATTTCATTCCGAACATGATTTTGCAATATGCGATTTTGATGTACGCATGCGATTTTAAATTAATACAATTAAATGATTTTTTAGACATGCGAAATTGTTCATTTACACATGCGATTTTAATTTTTAATATATATATATTTTTTTGGTTTTCTTAGATGCGGTTCAAGAATCTTGAAAATGATGTAACTGCACAGTGTAGTTGTTTGCGTTTTGAGCAGTATGGGCTGCTATGTAAACACATCTATTTTCTTTTCAAGATGTTTGGTGTTAAAGAAATACCAAACAAATATGTTATGAAGAGATGGACAAAGGATGTGGTCCCGAATGAATTAAACGCGACGTTCGATGTAAAGGTGGGTGATAAGGATAAGCAACACAAGGCTAAACAGATTGCTCGTGAAATCATCTACACAAGGGAGTATTTGGTTAGCAATTTGATTTCCGACCTTGATCAACTTGTTTTAGTGAGGGATCAAATGAAGCAGATTAAAGAGAAAGTTGATTAGAGTCGTATAACCAAGCAGCTGGATCCAAAGTTTGACCGGTTTTCAAAGTTGATTGGTTACCAACAACCAGTAACTAATGCACCTCCTACTGTCCGTGTGCCGGCTGGTATAAGAAACAAAGGTCGTGGCTCGCATAAAAGGATTAAATCGAAGAAGGAACAAATGATCAGCCGCAAAGGAAAAATGTCAAGGACATGTAGTGTATGCAACGAAAAAGGTCATGATATTCGGACTTGCGAGATACTGAAAGGCAAACAACAAAAGAATATGAAGGGAGTCCAGATTGAAAAAGATCCTAGACACAAAGCCAACGAGGTTGAAGACGATGAAGAGGAAGATGAGTTTGAAGATTACAGTGGAAGTAGTGATGATGACACTGAAGAAGAAGATAAGTGGGATGAGGTTTCAGATGAGGAAGATTAATTTTTTTTAATGTACATGCGATTTTACAAGGCAAACATGCGATTTCATACATATGAGTTTATTTCATATAATCATGCGATTTAGTTTGTAAACATGCGATTTCATATGCGTCGGTATATTAGTAGGTTACATGCGATTTTCACTTTGTTTTCATTTTAGTACATGCGATTTTGAGTTATCTTGTTTGTTTTTTTGTGACAAAGATGTCTAAATCATTCATGCGATTTATATTATAACGAAGCATAAGATGTATTCAAAACATCTACCCAAAACATAAATATAAAGTAGTTGTTATTGTCTTACACAGCTAAAACCATAAAACTATTAAACATAAATTTAGTTATCTGAAGCAAAGATTTTGTCACGTTCAGCCGAGCTGAACTCCATCTTCTCCTTCACAGTGTTTAGAGCATCTTTCAGGAAAGAGAAGGCTAAGTCATCAGCTCGAGACTGTTCCTTTATGTGATCCAAAGCTGCGTCTCTGAAGCTTGATGGTGGTTCTTCAAGTAGTCTCTCCCACATATCTTGATTTTTCTTGATTTCTTCAAGAATCTTCCCCTGCACATCAAGAATCAAATGAGAAGAGGTGACAGCGATGCTTATTTCTGTCAACGTGCGAGTTGACAATAGTTCCTTTATTGCAATGTTTTTTATTTTTTCTGAATCTTCAGATGCCATTTTTGTGGGTGTGTTGTGTGTGTTTTTGTGTTCTATGTCTTAATATGGAAGGTAGTTATCTATGGGTATTTTATATTAAAATAGTAAATTTATTATGTAGGTAGGATGATAAGTTCAGTAGTATTTATGGTAAAATTGATCATTACATGTCAAATTACAGTCACATCGGTAATAAATTCATTTTTTATATAAAATAGTTAATTTTTATTTATTTTAGTTATTAATTCATAATTTTTTTTTTTTTGCATTTTTGGACAAAGTTACATGAAAGTATTAGCAGCATTTTTTTCAAAATCGCATATGATTCGAAAACGAATTCGCAAACTATAAGAAATTTTAAACATTATTAACTTTTTTGGGAAATCGCATGTGTATAAATCATGAATTCGCAAACTATAAGAAATCTCAAACATTATTTAACTTTTTTTGAAATCGCATGTGTATAAATCATGAATTCACACACTATAAGACATCTTAAACATTTTTACCTTTTTTTTAAATCGCATGTTATAATATATGATTTCGCACACTTTACAAAAACACAACCTTTCTTTTTGTCTGCAATGTTTTTTCGCACGTTTGATATGTATTTCGCATATTTTATAATTTTCATCCTGCATCATCTTCTTCGATAGACGGTCTATCGATTTGTTTCAGTTCTGAACTTCCAAAATCAGTAGATAATGAAATCGAAGAAGGAGGTTGGTGAATAAGAATCGATCGATTTTTGATTACTTGTTGGATTTTCGAATACGATTTTGAATAAGAATCTTGCGGTATGATTGTGAGTTTTTGTTTGCTGATTATCAAGGGTTTTTGATTTCGCAATGGACGATTTTAACCTTGGCGGTTTCATATATATATATTTTAATTTGATTAATTTAATAGTTAAGCACGGGGTTTAAATGAGATGATCTGACGGTTGTGGTTATAGCGTACATAATGTACGATTAGGCATATTGTATGATAACCCGCCCCCCTCTCTCTCTCTCTCTCTATATATATATATATACATTTTATTGCTAGCTTTTGGCTAGTGGTTTGCAATAAAATTTCCTTTTATGTAAAATATATATGTGTGTGTGTGTTTGTGTGTGTACGACTAATGGTATTCGAGGTGGGGATGTGTCGACGAAGAAAAGCACACACTGAAAGCCGATCCATGCATCTGTCTCACTAACACCCTTAACTATCCTTATCCTCTCTCTAGATCATCACCCACCAAGCCAACCCTTTGCAATATTGTAATTCATGTAGGTTTGTTGTAATTTGGAAATGTCATCTCTCTTTGAACCGTGTATAAATCACTCACATTAAGGTATATAAATGGTACATCCGAATTCTTAATCGGATCAAAGATAAAACAAGAACGAATGTGTGATTTTAGCCCCAAAACTTTCGTTATATAGTTGGGGAACCATCACAATGTTTAGTTAAACCAACACAACACTTTGCGAAAGAGTGTGTCAATTGGCGGTTAAAACGATTGGTAGTTATTTAGTATTCATTAGTGGTATTCTATTAGTAGAAACTTTATCGGCAAGAACTCCTTGTTATTGCTGATGATTGACTTCTGTTAGTAGTAAGCCAGTTGATGTACTCTTGATGACGTATTGGCTACTGATTAAGCAGTTTCTACTGACATCATAGATGTTGATCACAGTCGCCATTTCGTACCGATGAACAATTAATACTACAATTCAAGCAACTAAACCATATCCTAAGCAATTCTCAAAAGCTTTCAACATGGCAATTGAGACCCCACCATCGAGCGATGCCCTTTAAACTGGGGCTTGAACCCCAGGGCCGCTAATGCCCCCTCGTAAGCGTCACTTATTCTCCCCGATTGTGACTAATACAATGATATGCGCCTCGATTTTCACCTTTAACCAACCACTATCACTACCTTACCTCTTTTTGCATGTCCCTCTCAACTCTTTTACACAAACAACACCAGTGTAGTAATTTTTTTTGTCCAATTTGAAGACTATAAACATGTATATAAATCTCGTGGTTCATGTTATTTGCTTGTATTGTATCAAAACATACTCATAACTCCTTTTAGCCTCACACTAAGTGGCCCCAACCCTCTTGCCAGATTTAATTAAATTTCACAACTTAGCATTTTAAGTCCCTTAAGTTGGATTTTGCGCTATTATTCATCTCAAACTTGATGTTCATCCATTAACACCGTATGTTCCGATTAACTCCTTATCAACACAACCAACTTAATTAAAAACCACAAAAACCTTAAAAGTAAAATTATCACATATTATTAATAAATAATATACCCAAAAGTGGGATGTTACAAATAGGTTAGGTATAAGACACGCTTTTACAATCCAAATATGAAATCAAGGTTACCAATACGAGTCCCAAACTAGTCTCATTGCCATCCTTTACTCACAAATACCAAATTCAAAAGAGGTGTCACCACCAAAGGCAGAGAAGAAAAAGTGGAGGTTGGGACTTTGGGTTAGTATATGGGTAGAAATGTTATCTTTTTACATGAGCATAACAATTTTTTTAAAGTCAGTTGGTGAAAAAATCCAGCAAGTTATAAACTGACAAACAGTGAGATCAAAGCTGTAACAAAACCTTAGTTTGAATTACCTCTAATGAGCAAGCCATAACTAGAGCAGCAAAAGAAGAAAAAAAAAAACACCCGTCATTTTGTCATGTCTATAGAGTTTTCCTTGGGATATTCGTTCTTTGGGATATAATCGTGTACGAAAGGAAGAGCAGGTGAGGTGATGCTTTCAAATGATTATTTAAAAAAATAAAAAAAAAAAGCGGTTTATTGTATAAAAGGGAAAAATACAGAAACAAATGAGTAGATTTTTACATGTAGTTGAAACAAGGGCAGACATTTCATTTCACTAGTGGCTGGCTGCTTACATCTAATTTTCAACCAAAACCATATAAATTTTTTCTTTGTTTTCCACAATTCTACATCATCAACAACTAATAGTTCGTTCGTTCCTCACAAAATTACAACAATCGCCATCACTCCCAGCCTAGTCATCATCTGCATCATTCAAACACGTCGTTAATTAACATTACATTGGGATGGAACCATGAAGATGCACAAGTTTATGATACTCACCAGATTTATCCACGTGTACAAAGAAACTGGCAGCAACAATCAGATAGCATAGGATTAACATCACACCTTTGAAGTAATTTGATGTTCCTTCCTGCACACACACAACAAAGCATTACTTACAAGTTAACAATACACACAGACACAGAATGAGAGACGAAGAAGATACCTGCAGCATAAATGCAACAACTAACACTGTGATAAAAAGAGTAGCTGTCTCAAAGAGCTGAAAGTTCAAGTCCATTGGCTGCCCCATTATCCAACCAACAACAACACAGAATGGGATCTGCATTTGTAAAAAGAAAAAAAGGGTCTCATACCACTTACATTTATTAACCGATTTGTGAGAAAAGAATACAAGGCATTACCACAAACATAGATATCTGAGTTGATGATCCAATTGCTACTCCAAGTGTTATGTCCTATAAATTAAAAAAAAAGGATTTAGACAGTTATAAGAACTATTTAGAAACAAGCATTTTATTCTTTTTAATTTGAGTATATTATTGCTATAGTTTTTTTTTAATAAAAAACTTGATATGTTAAGTGATTAACACTCATTGTTAAATTAACAGTGTCTAGGGTGAGCAATAACCGAAACCAGAAGAAACTTAACCGAAATCAACCAATAATCGAATTAACTGAAAACCAAATTAACAAAAAACTGTTTATCGATTTTTTTTGTATTCTCGAAAAACCAAAAGTAACCGAACCATCCATATTTTCATGTATTTCTTGCTTTTATACCTTCATTACATGTATTTCATGTTATATACTTCCATTTCATGTGTTTATACATCTATTTCATGTGTTTATACTTCCATTTCATGTATTTCTAAGGAAAATTTTAACCCAAGTTTGGTTTGGTTATTAACCAAACCGAACCAAAAACCAACAATCTAACCAGATAAATCGAATCAATTAACCAAAAACCGATTGGTTAATAAAATAGATTAATCGATGACTTTGGTTTCGATTTCGGTTGAGGCTAATAACCGAACCAAACTGTGCACACCCTGACAATGTATGTGTTCCCCGCCGCATCACGCGGGCACCCTTCTAGTATAATTCTATACATGGGTTGAATAATGAATACGGTATCATTCAAAAGTCTCAAACTAGTTCTTATAACTGAAACTAGGTATTACATAATCTATATAGAGAAAAATTATGTATGTGTGTTGTCTATGAAGCAATTAAGACTTACAAGTTTATCTTTCATGGCAAACATGATGGCACTTGCATGTTCAGCTGCATTACCAACAATGGGAAGCAGGATTACACTAATGAAAGACACAGGCATATTCCATGAGTCAGATGCTCCCTGTATGGCATCAACGAGGTATCCAGATAATACAGACACCCATAATGTCAAGATGGTAAGCCAAACAATTGATTCCCACATTGTAATTTCGGGAGCCTCTTCTTCATCAGAATCCTCCTCGTTATTCTCTCTTTCCTGCATACAAACACATTCGTATACCATTACCAAAATAACCATCCACCAGACAGAACACACAAAGCTATTTAAAGAATAAATACCTCATCAACTGAATCATAAAGATTAGTATGACTTTTAAGTTGAAAGAAAAGATAGCTTGCATATGCCACCAGCATTATACAGCTGCTGAACCTTGAAAGTGCCAACTCAGACTTCCCAAAATGAACTTCTGTGTGTGTAAAATGAAGCACCGCTGGTAATAGTATACCCATTACAGCCATCAACAGCAGCCCTGAACTAACTATTGCAGCCGTCTGTAAACATAATTAATTACGCAAAAATCAGTGATTCCCTTTTTAAGGGATATAATTCAACAACACTTCCACTATACTTAGTTCAAAATAGTGATGAATTACTTGGTTGAAACGCTGAACTTTTGGATAATGAACTACACCACCAGTAAAGAAAGCACAACCAAGCACCAACAGCATGTTTGACAAGATGGAACCTAATAATGACTGCTGAACAACCCTAATCATCCCATTCTTTAATGCATATATTGAAATAATCATTTCTGTTGCATTGCCAAACGTGGCATTTAGAAGACCTCCAACTGCAGATTCAACCAACAAGATACTTAATCCTTGTTCGCTATTATGTGCAACAAAAAAATATGTTCTTTTTTTCGTGTTATGCAAGTTTACAGCAGCTGAATCACAAAAATGAGATGTTAATTACCTGTATTCCCTGTATAACATGCAAGCTGCCTGAAACATAGCAAAAAAGTGGGTAAACTATCAAAAAGGAAGGAAAAAAAAAGCAATGAGATGAAAGAGTAAATCTTACTCAGTTGCATAACCCAGTCGTTCAGCTAAAGGTGTAATCCCCAGTAAGCTAAAAAAGAAGACCCATCCCTGATATTCAAGAAAAAAAAAAGAGAGAACATTGTGAACAGATTCTTGATATGCTGGTATATGAGGTAAAAAGAGCATGTTCTTACATGGCGGCCTGTGAGGTAGTGTAGTAATACTGCAAGAGGTCCAAAAGGAAGCAAAACATTGATCTTGGCTTTGAACAAGACAACGTTGACACTGTGGAAAGCAGTGTATTGTAACTTTTTAAGGACTTGTGATTTGGATTTGGGGACACTTGTATGAGGTACCTCGAACTGAAAAGATTGTTTTGCAACTGCAGATTGTGATAATGTTAACGGGCTCTCCTCATCCGATTCCAAATCGATATTTTCTGATGATAACTCCAACATGTTAGATCCCATCTGCAAGGTGTAATTAACTTGACTGAATAAGTACAGCCTTTATATGGATAACGTTGGCATAGATAAATGTGTTTTAATTGGTAGTGTTTTTCCAAAGACTTCCCACAAGTAATAAGGTGTTGGTGTTAAAGGAAATGGAATGGCACTTGAAGGACTAAGAAGTTCAAGGGCACTTTGGCATGAAGCTGTAACGATGAGGGACCAGAGTATAAAGGTTTAAGTCAATGTGTCAAAAACAAAAATAGAAAGCATTGTGTTGAAACCATATTTGTTGAAGGCGTAAAGGGTGAGCCTTGGGCCAAGACGCTTTCCTTGCAACTCACTTCCCTCGAAACCTCTCATGAACTGGTGCAAACCAACAGCCCCTTGTAAAGCAGCACCCCAAAACCCCACTTTGGGAAATTGACCATTCCAGATTTCAACACCCAAACTGTCGACCCGACCACGAAGGTTTTTGAAATCGTCTCCTTCTTGTCTTCCCTCTCGTCTGAATTTCTAATTTGATTATAGTTTCCAAACACAGATGAAATCATTATTTGGTAGTCTAGATGAAATCGTTACTTAATGTTTGTGATATTTTTTTTCTTTTCTTTTTTGATTTGATTTTAGTTTCCAAACTCAGAGATTAGATTGTTGTGTGCGTTTCTGACTTGATTTGATGGGCATGCTGCATTAATCGCTAACTATTTTAATTTCAACCACTTAAATGAAAATGTTGTTTATAGTTTATGATTAGATATGGAACGTCTGGATGGCGGCAAGGCGCTTTCCTTGCAACTGGCGTTACCTAAGGGCCTAGGCGCGTGCCGGAAGGGCTTTTGACAACATAGGTTGAAATGGTTATTTCTTTATCTGTACACTTCCCGCCCGCCCGTCTTCAAATGCGGCCGTTATCCACTCAGAAACAGTTGTCTGAGGTAAGTATATTTTTAGAGAAATGGGTATCGAATAAACCATATTGGCATTTGTGTGTTGTTATATAAGTTTTTCATAGCAAGTTGTCTTTTTTTTTTTTTTTTTTTTTTTTTTTTTTTGTGTGTGTGTTAAAAAAGTAGCATTAAGTCTTGGATTATAATTAGAAAAATAAAAAGAGAGAAAAGCAAAAGCATTGATTGATGATGATAGCCCAAATGGCGAAAGCATCTGTGGTAATTGGTAAAGAATAAGTAAGGTAAGCATCAGCAGCAATTGAATTGAATTGAATTGAAATTAAGTAAGAAATATAATTCCATTTTGGATAGAATAATGCGTGGTTTGTATTGTATTGTAGTGAAATGAGATCTAGGATCCTAATGATCGGAGTAACTAAATGGGTATAGATCATTTAGACGAGTAAGGGTTAAGGATAATAATATAAGTAAGTAGGTCAAGTGTAAATCATAAAGGAGCAGAAATTGTAAAAGTGGACCCAAAGAGCAATGTGAGACAAGTGATAGATCGCAGTTAACAACTAGATATAGATGGTTGGTTAGTGATCGAAAGTAAGTAAAGGAGTAAGGAAACTGACTGACTGACCTTGATGCAGAGATGAAAGAAGAGGTTTAAATAGGTGGGCAGATCATACTGGAACCGCTGTCTGCGAGGAGGAAGATGAAGATGAAGTCAATAAAACGGAGCCTGACTGATGCAGATGCAGATGCAGATATGTAGATGCAGATGAAGTGAAGGAGGATCTGGATTTGGATTTGGATCTGGAATTGAAAGAGGGGGGCGGAGATTGGTGGGTTGAAGTGGGCAAGGCGGCATGTAGGAAGGAAGGAACCTTCCTCCTCCCTCACCTTGCTTCAAATATATTTCTTTAACTTGTTTTTTTTTTATTATTATTTTTTAAAACACGATAACACATCCAACGGCGGAGACATTTTGACCAGGTCAATCACCCTTCACTAAAATACCTTTTTCCATTCCATTTCCTCCAACAATAATACCTTTAACATTATACTACAAAACTAATAACTTTTACCTACAACATCAAATCCAATATCTTTTTTGTTTACAGGTGAACTTAACAACAGAGGGCTAATTCACACCCGCAAGACGCAGACCCGCCACCACTCATTACAAGGACTATATTGTTTTAACCGGGCTTACGCCTAGTCGAGAGGGGCGTTGCGCTGTCCCCGAGAAAATTTCCAGCCTCCTGTCACATGATATGAGTTGCAGCCTCCACAAAAGCCGACCCTCTGAAGTAAATGCACTGTAGTAGAAAACTCGGGTGGGATCAATGGTCGAACCTGAGTCCTTCTCCATCATTTCCAATGCATCAACCAGCTGGGCTGAAATCATTTGCATCAAATCCAATATCTAACCATGCACAACTTATATAATCAGTTTTTTCTTTTAAATAAAAACTTTATCCTAAGATATATATCAAAAGTGTAACCAATTTGAAATTGGATGATGTGAGTTTTGGATTAGATAGATAGATAGATAGATATATCAACTAAATACTTTGAAAAGTAATAGCAGGATTGTGACACGATAAATTAAATTATTAAACAATAGCGTGTGTGAGTGATTTACGGGTGCTTTACTAATAAGCAATCAAGTCTAGATTACTACTGAAAACAAACATAAGTAAAATAATAATATTTGTTATTACTTTTTTTTAAGGGATAAATAAATAAATAGGAACAAGAATGCTATTTTCTTTTTCTAACCCATACATTAACTGCTTGCTTCAGGAAAGTAATAAAATACATTACACATACATGTACAAGAAGAAAAAACCAACCAACAGTAGAATAATAATGAATGAAGACTAAGAGGATGATGAAGAGGAAGAAAATTGAGGTGGTGGAGGAAGTAGTTGATACGTCGGGTGCACCTGACTACTACTACGACGACGACTACTATGGCTGTGGTTGTTAACCACTGCCCGTCCTGTAACGAACGGGTGTCGCAACAACTGCGCCGCAGTCCACCTCCTGGCCGGATCCATCTGCAAACAGCGCCCTACAAAATCTCTAAACTCAGCAGACGCATTGGCAGGCGCCTGCGGTGGCTGGGACATGCATATCGCACACATCAGGCTGGCCCAGTCACCCTGTCTTCCCACGTTAAATGGGAAGCGCCCTATGTAGAACTCCAAAATGCTCACACCCACGCTCCATATATCTCCAGCGCACCCGTCGTACTTTCCCTCGTTTATATCCGTGTTTATTCGTTCGGGGCTCATGTAAGCGATGGTACCCACCGAGGAGTTACAAGGATCCATTGTTTGTTCCAGGATTCTAGACACACCGAAATCCGCAATCTTCACTTGTTTTCTGGAGTTAATTAATAGATTGGAGGGTTTGATATCACGGTGGACGATCTTACGCCTGTGGAGGTAATACAAACCGGACAGAATCTGACGTGTAAGATCCGCCAAAGATGATTCGTCCGACAGATGAGTGCCTTCAAGTGATCCACCATCCATGTACTCCAGAAGGACCTGAATCTCACCTGCACGATCGAACATGTCGTGACACTTGACCACGTTCAGGTTGTCCACCCCACGCAGGATCTCGATTTCACGACGGATCTGGTGTCGGGCATCGTGGTCGTGGGTTCCGTAGATCACTTTGAGGGCGTATAGGGTGGCAGTGGGCCGGTGGAGGACCTTGTAGACGGTACCACCGCTGCCGCTGCCTATTCTGTTGAGGCGGTCGAGCTCGGAGAAGTTGATGTGTTGGTGGGTAGCGGCAGAGGAGGGCGGAAGAGGAAGAGGAACGGCTATCTGCTGTTGTGGTTGCGGTGGTGGTAAGGGTAAGGTTAGATCAGGACGACGGCGAGGGCGAGTATTGGGTTGTTGGTTGATGGGCTTCATGGTATTGTCCAAATACAGAAATTTGGAATGTTGGTAGATGTACTACGACTGTACGTGTGGGTGTGTTATATATAGGATGAGATAATACAAGAAAAGGGTTTGGGTTAGAGGAAAAATAACCCAATAATAATAATAATAATAATCGATGAAGTAAGATGAAGCAAAGCAGTGAAGGTTCCCTGAAGATGGAACTAGTTATGTATGTTGGTTTTAAGCATCAGCAGTAGGAAATTGACTTCCTTTTAAAATGAGTAATGTTAACTAAGGTTGACCCGGTTGCAACACAATAAAAAAAGAAAAAAAAGAAAAAAAGAGCCTTTGTTTATTTCTGAGCAAGTGCAGTAGGAATAAGAAATTAGGAATGAGTCAGGAGTAAAAGAAAGATAGATAGAAAGAAAGAAATGGTCTTTGATTTTGCATCCCACCCAAAATGGACTTGAAACAAAATGAAAATACCCACCAGTTGACTACTCATTCTATCCTGACCAAGTCTTCTTTCCTCCCTCCATCCTAAAAAAAAATTATATATTTATTTATTCTAATCCATCTCTTTCTTTCTACCTCCAAAGTCCAAACTCAACAAATTAAATACTGGAATTTGTTAATTACAAAACTCTTAATCGCCCAAAGATAACAATGTCAAATTTAGCTTTTTATTTACCAAAGCTTTTTATGAATTAATCCCCGTACGTGTGTTAGTAATTTGGAATGAAGAAACTACCCAAGAAGACCAAAGCCCATATATTGAGATCGCGAAAACAGTCCAGCATATTTAAAAGGCCCAACAGTATTCATACTATATGTTGGGCAAACAAGATCTGGCCCAAGTTAAGTGGGCTTATGATAAAATTAGTCAGCGGACTATATATAATTAGTGCAACTTCTATAACGATTGTTTCATTTTGGAATTATGTTGTTCAGTTAGGGGCTGTTTGTTTATCTCTTAATGAGCCTCTTAATGGTTCAGACCTCTTACTGGTTCAGCACTTAATGGTTTAGACTGTTTGTTTCGGGAGCAGATGTCTGAATGGTTCAGACATTTGCCTCTGAATGGTTAAGCATTATACAGAGTCTGAATGGTTAAGACCTCTACTCTGAATTGGTCAGACATTTGCATCTGAACTGTTAAGCATTACACTTGCTCTTAATGGTTCAGACCTCTTACTGGTTCAGCACTTAATGATTCAGACCTCTTACTGGTTCAGCACTTAACCATTCAGAAGTTGCCAAACAGCCCCTTAATGGTTCAGACTGTTTGTTTCACGAGCAGATGTCTGAATGGTTCAGACATTTACCTCTGAATGGTTAAGCATTACACAGAGTCTGAATGGTTAAGACCTCTAATATGAATTTGTCAGACATTTTCCTCTGAACGGCTAAGGATTATACAGGCTCTTAATGATTCAAACCTCTTACTGGTTCAGCACTTAATGGTTCAGACCTCTTACTGGTTCAGCACTTAACCATTCGGATGTTGCCAAACAGCCCCTTAATCAACCCAAACCAACCAAAGACCACAATAAAGGCATCGCTATCTATTAATTTTGAGTATCATGTATTTTCGGTTCATGTTGGATTAAAAGACTGTTGAACAATGCCATGTCAAAAGTGTGAAGATAATCCTTTGGAGCTGAAATCACACTAAGGGGGCGTTTGGTTCGCAGAATGATTTGGAATTGGAATTGGAATTTGTATAGGAATTTGAATTTGAAGGAATTGGATTTGGAATTTAAACATTCCAATTGGAATTGGAAATTGTTGGAATTAGAATCTCAATTCCATTTTTGTTGTGTTTGGTTGTCAAATGAATTGGAATCCATCACCCCGGCACCCACAACCACCGGTTCGGGTCGAAACGGTTCGGATCGAAATGGTTTGGGTTGAAACGATACTGGTCGAAACGGTACAGGTCGAAACGGTTCGGGTCGAAACGGTTCGATTCGAAACGGTACGGGTCGAAACGGTTCGATTCGAACCGGTACGGGTCGAAACGCTTCGCGTCAAAACGGTACGCGTCGAAATGGTTTGCGTCGAAACGGTACGGGTCAAAACGGTATGGGTCAAAACGGTTCGCGTCGAAACGGTAGGGTCGAAACCGTTCGCGTCGAAACGGTACGAGTCGAAACTGTTTGCGTCGAAACGGTCCGGATCGATACCAGTATGAGTCGAAACGGTTCGGATCGAAACGGTCGAAGATTCCAATGAATTTCCTTTAATTCCTTCACATATAGGAAGGATTTTGAATTTCTGTAGTTAAAGGAATTTGAAGGAATTCATGCCTAATTCCAATTCCATTGTCAACCAAACTCATGAAGATTAGAATTAGGATTCCAATTCCATCAAATTTTCTGAACCAAACATATTAAGAAATGGAATTCAAATTCCAATTCCCTTAAATTCCATTGGATTCCTACAAACCAAACGCCCCGTAAAACTTCATGCAAATCAGTGAATTGATAGCATACACAATTTTCATATCAGAATCCAATGATCTAAAGTTAATCTTAATACAGCTTATTTCTTTTGGACATTTGATGTAACACCCCATCAATAACCCCAGGTGATTATTCACAATTGATACAACTCACCAGTGGAAGAAAACACTACTTTTACTTAAACTGTAAATATTTATTAGGGTTATTGGATTTTATCACCCTCAACTATCGGCCTTTGGCCGTTGCCACCCGCAACTAACACTTTGACACCCGGCACCCCCAACTTGACTTTTTGTTTGCACTGGCACCACCCAGTTAAATCTACACTAACTTGGTTAGTTTTTTGTCTGATGTGGCACAGGTTTGCTGAGTTGGAGCTGATGACATGGCAATGATGTAGGAAAATTATATCCATGTGTACAATTGAACTGATAAACACATTATATATTATACAAAATTACAAACTCTCAATTCTCTGTTAACACCACCCACAAACAAACCCTAGCTACACACATTATCCTCTAACCGTCGCTGGAGCAGGAGCGGTTACACATCGCCGGAGCAGCAAACCATGGGTCGAGTCCGCACCAAAACCGTGAAGAAATCCTCTCGTCACGTAATCGAACACTACTACTCAAAAATGGCACTCGATTTCCACACAAACAAGAAGATCTTAGAAGAAGTTGCAGTCATCCCGTCGAAGCGGCTCCGGAACAAGATTGCTGGCTTCTTAACGCATCTGATGAAGCGGATCTAGAAAGGTCCGGTGAGAGGGATCTCGTTGAAGCTGCAGTAGGAGGAGAGAGAGAGGCGCATGGACTTTGTTCCGGATGAATCCGCAATTAAAGTGGATAGGATTGAGGCTGATAAGGAGATGATTGACTTGTTGGCTTCGCTTGGGATGAGTGAGATGCCGGGGATTGTGCTCAAGGAGGACACGCCGGTGGTTTCCGGTGGGATTCCTGGTGGTGATGGTGGTGGACATGGTGGAAGGAGGTACTGAGAGGTTAATGGTACTGTTTTTGGTTTTCAATTAGGGTTCGTATGTTAAAAGATGTTTTGAGTTTTGTTATGGATTAAAGAAGGAGAAGATTAGGGTTTTGTGGGGATTGTTATAAAGAATGAGAGGGATATAACACATCAGTGCCACGTAATCATGTACACATCAGCAAACATGTGCCACGTCGGACAAAAAACTAACCAAGTTAGTGCAGATTTAACTGGGTGGTGCCAGTGCAAACAAAAAGTCAAGTTGGGGGTGCCGGGTGTCAAAGTGTTAGTTGCGGGTGGCAACGGCCAAAGGCCGATAGTTGGGGGTGATAAAATCCAATAACCCTATTTATTACATCATTCTTCATTTACAACACATAACTTAAGGAAACTAGCCCTTCAAGTGTAAGCCTCAAGCATTGATCTCTCATTCCTATCAATAAAGGCTAGAGCAACACGATGGCACAACCCGCCTTTGTGGCACAAGCTACCACTCTCTATATATAGTCTATTATGGGAACATCCCATGACGCATGCTTAAAATATGATGCCAGCCTACACTTACGCTTGTGAGTTTATAAATATACACAAGTTTTCAATTCGCATATTAACACATCATGACTTGCACTCGCCTATGTTATTATACCGCCAAGTCAGTTCGTGACAGTGCATATAAGGGTCCCCAATATACATGTGTACGCATGCTCAGGTTATAGACATGCGTTACACAATCATAAGTTTTCAAGATACAATCATAAACAATTACTAGCTAGAACATGCATGTTCATGGAGAAAATGCATCATAAAACTCATGTCTGACGTGCTCTAGAAGAGTTGCTAACTAAGCAGGATTTCCTTCTCTAGACCCTAAGCCAGTAAAGTTCCTCCCAATCTTAACAATTAATCACCCTAGCCACGAGTGCTCTTATTAAGGGATCATGGCTTGGTCCATGTCCTAGACTAAGATAATAGCTTAGCTAGTCATTACCATGGTTAGCTTTGGACAACTCTACCTTGATTAAGCATGGGTGATGAGTCCAGGCCTAACTAAGGTTAAGTTACCCAACACCTATCTTGACCAAGACATTAAGACCCTACCCTAAATAACCAAGCCTAATCTATAAGGAAAAACCACACCTGATTACGCATAACCATACCTGATTACTATCTATGGATACACCAAAAATGGCTAGCTCGCAATACCCAATGGGTATCGCAAGCCCAAGAGTCTCCACAAGGGGAACGTTTCTCGTTCGATTAATGTAACAAATGGCTTGCTAAAGACTCCTTTTTATAGGTAAGGTCGGTCTCTTTAACGGATCGTTGGGAGGTGGTGATGGCTCGTCACCAACTTGGCAAAGATTAGTCACCGGATACGTGTCGATTCTGGCACTTTTGTGGATTTTGCAGTGTAACAAACTGTTACGAATATTGTATTTTTATTGGTATCGTAAGCTATGGCAAGTGTTGATACTATACCGGTATCTTGCAAACATCGGTATCGGTATTTGTATTCGTTAATATGGTTTTTGATCGATGTAAAACACGTGTCAATATCCTTTTGACGTATCCCTTTTGGTTGTTATACCAAATACCAACATTATACCGATACCGTAATAAATCAAACAACTACCAACCGAAAGCCAGTTACATAGCGTAAGAAATTCCGCTAGTGGAAGAATAATAATTGTCAAGTCTTGTTGAATACACTATAATCTATAGTATTATTGGAGATGTGTGGTAGTGCATGAGAATCAAAATTTTGAACTAAAAGAAAAACACACCTTCCATTTAATATTACGGAATGAGATTCGGACATGATTACCAGAATATAATTGTCCATAATATATAATTATCAAGTTCTATGACGTGGTGTTCATTTTATTAATTGTTAATGTTCTTTATCTATGATATTATTAACGAACTTTATTGAAAGGATTCAAACATAGAAAAATAATAAATTAAAGATTACAATCATGCATCTAAAAGTTCTCCCATGATAATTGTATACTTCTATAGGTACTTATAATTGTTTCTACAAGAAAAAACAATACATAATCTTTTAATTCGTATAAAGTTGGCATTACTAACGGACGGATTGAGGAATTTTTTGATGGTGTCACTGACTTTAGATGCGCCAATTTTATAAAACTAGATATAAAAATTTTCAGGTCAATTCGATAGTTCAGGTCGGGGTACGTTGGTCACATGATACATTCCATATCACAAGGATAACCAACACACTTAACTATTTCTTTCAACATATCAACTCCTAAATCATCTATATCAACAATATCAATGAATGATATGTTACCATGTAGGTATTTCCTACCCGGTTGCTCAGGGAACTTACCTCCATGAAATATTTTTTATGTAAACCGTGTGGGTTCCTCAACTGTAACAACAGAATACCACAATGTTAGTAAATTTTCAGTGATCAATACACATTTTGCTTCCTCAACAACAAGAACACATAGAAAACGATACTTACTATATATTGAGTATGGGTTGAATTGCTCTTTCATGCCACAAATTCTCTAATATCCACCAACCATTAGTCGATTTGGAGTGTGAGTCAAAGTGTTCTTCTACGCGTTAGCTGATTCGAACTTGCTTAGAGATTACACTATTTGAATTTAGGTGTCTAAGTATTGATTATTTAACTTTGTTATTAAGGTACGATCCAAGGAGTTACACTTCGGACGACGAAATAATAATATTTAACTTTTAAATATTATGAATCACAAAAGCAGATTAATTGTGGAGAACGAGTATTTGGTGAAATACTAGAGATATTAATTTTTCGCGAAATGATTAATTTAGTGGAAAGAATTGGTGTCGTTTTAAGAGTTAAACGAGAAATGATTTATTATTTAGAGAATAAATTAATTAGTTATTTTATCAAGAATAAAGTAAAATCAAAGCGTTTTATCAACAATTTAAGTTAGTGGTGAATAATAATTTTTCGGTGGAAACAAAATATTATTTATTATTGGATAATAATAATTATAAGGGGTTGTTTTATTATTAAATAATAAAACAATGTCAAAAGGTTGATCGCTAATTAGTAATTGATCTAAGATTAATTACTTGGAAGGAAGGTCAAATGTTGATGAGATAGAGTGTAGAGTAAACTGCAATTTTACCCACTGGGGTTTAGGGCAATTGGCATGTCTACCCCCCTAAGGAAATAATTGCAATTTTACCCCCCAACGTTTGTTGTTATGTCGCAACTTTACCCCCGGACCATGTCAACGTTAATATTACCGTTAGTGTGTATTGAAATGTCCAAAGTGCCCTTTGTCTTCCCCATTAAGAAGCTTGAAGCCCTCAATTCACTGCCCTAAACGCTATTCTCACCCAATTCTTCAATCGACCCCCAAATTCATCGCTCTTGCTGAACATGTCTTCATCTTCTTCCTCTGTGCTTCGATCCAAGGAGACAATGGGTAAAACTCAAGCTTCAGACATCATCTGTCCTTGTGGTGGGAAAACAGTGGTCAAACAATCAGAATCCAAAGCTAATCCTGGTCGATGGTATCTTCGATGTGTAAGTTTCTTCTATTTTATGCTTATTGAAACTCAAGTTTGTTTGTCGTGTTGCTTATGATGTCCGATAATGGGTTGGAGGATGTGGATTCCTCAGATGGGCTGATGTTGGTGAAGAACAGGGATGTCCGATTTGTCGAGAGGTAATGCCTGCTTTAATTCAAAGCATTAAAGATAAGGATGAGTTGGCTAAGTGCAAATACCAGTTGGCTCGGTACAAGAATGGCAATGTGTTCAAACTGAAGATGTACTTAGGGATTACTTGGGTCTTGATTGTTCTACTTTTTTTGCTTAAGTAGTTAAATGTGGAGAAATTGGATTAGTTTGTGTATTTTGACTCTAACTGTATTTGAGTTATGAGTTTTCAAGTTTATGCAATGGTCCTTTTCAAGTTCTTACTTTATGTTTGTTTTGGTAGCCTGCTTGTAATTCTATAGGTATTGCTGACAAAGAGAATGATATAGTTGAGAATGAGAAAGATATTGCTAAGGATGAAGACGTCGTTGCAGCCGAAGAACCAGACAGTTATGTATACTTTGAGGATCAAGACTCTGAGATACTCAGACCTTACATGGAGCAAGAAACAGATTATGAAAAGATATTCGGGGATCTGACAAAGGATTATGACCCTGAAGTGCTGGAACATGCATGGGATTACACATATTGGGATGAAGAGGATGATTGGTACTTTGACCCATATGAAGGGGAGCATGGCTCTAATTCGGATTGGTCTTGTTTGGATGATTGTCACTGGAAATAGGCTAGATTTGTTTGGTTGTATGTTTGTATTTTGGACCTCTTATTTGTACTAAATGTTGCAATGTAATCGAATCACTTTCCGCCAAAATTCTGTTTGAACACATTATTTGTACTAAAGTGTAACACCCATCTAATTTTACTTGAATTTAATAATAGTTTATACTATTTTTAATAAAAGATGCTTAATTAACATAGATTTCATAAGAGAGGTTAATAAGTAGCATAAACCTTAGTCAACTAACGACTAAGTTAAAACATTCCAAAAGTTGTTTAACAATTGTTTACAACCCTTAAACATAGTCTATTAAAGATTTAAGACATTGCGGAAGCTTGTAAGTAGTGTTCGGTTCTTCAAAAATCGTGCTCGATCGTCTTCCGGTTACTTTCCAACATCACCTAAGATCAAAACCACAATAAATGTTAGTTTTGATCAAGTTAAAATGGATACAAACAAGTTCCAAGGGTCAATAACCAAGAAAATAAAAAAAAAATTCCGGAAGGGGGCTTCGCGTGACGCCAAGGCCCCTCGCGTCACGCCTAGCCCCTATTTTCTCAGAATGTTTATTTCTTTGGTGCTGCAAATTCCCAGCTCAAAATCTAATCAAGTTCCAACTTAAAATGGCCGTAACTTTTGACTCGTAAGTCCGTTTTAGGTGATTTTTTTCCTATGCGTCTGTAAATTCATTACCGACATGCCTATTACAAATTTCATACCGAAAAATTTGTTTTCGGACTGAAAGACTATATGTCCATTTGCCATTATTCGACCCATTCTAACTTAGCCATTTTACTACCATTTAACTAGTAAACCTAAGGCGCTTATTACCCAACTTTCGTGGCTTATTATCACCGGCACTTCATTACCAAACCTATGGCTTCGTGCTCTTGTGACGATTTTTGCCATTTCTATTTATTTACAATATTTTCATTACAATGTGACATTATTTGACCCGTTTGGTTCATCTACGGAAATCCTCCATTTTGATGACTACCAAACGACTATAAACCAATTCTTAACATACGGATTAAGTAATGAACAAGGTCGCTACAATCAAAACAACTTTTAATCCACAACGCATAGTTTAACAACAATTCATTCAATGTAACGGATCAAGTTACATACCTTAGTGCACGCCCTTCAACCGCAAATCACCACCGGCTTGTCCACTCGACGTTCCGGTATCCTTTCCTATAGAGTTCAATTTTATCACATTTAGAACTCTTTTTAAACCATATATCGCATAATACACCGAAACATCATAATTATGCGTTTAAACTTTAAATTTCAGTTTTAAGCCTTCTTAGAGACATTTTCACAAACACTTTAAGGGCAGATTTTTACATGATTAAATATCAAGTCTCTAGCTTATCACTTAGCCATAATTTCACATCATTCAACAATTTTACACAATTGTTAGCTTCTATAATTCTGAAGTTACCTCACAATTGTCAAATTACGCTAGAACAACACCCAATCTCCTAGTGATTATCAAATTCTACATAACCCACTAATCACCTACAATGGTGTTCATGGATTTTACTAAAATTTCACATGATTTCAACTTGTATTTGTCTAGGGTTTGTCCCTAGACACTATAGTTGTTCCTAAATCATCATAAGACACACGTGCAACCATAATTTCAGATTTTCCCAATTTCATGAGAATTTCAAGTTGAGAGTTTTCATCAAATTTTACATACCTTGTAATCCTCTTGTGATGAGGATCAATAATCTATGCTCGATTTTCGTTTTTGATCAGATTTGGACCTTAAATTTGGTTGTTTTGTGAATGTTTAGGGTTTAGAGGGAGCCTGGGGTCGCCCCTGATGTTGGTCGATTTCAACAAACACAGACAAATGTGTTTTATGTTTTTAATCTTATTATTTCAATAAATTAGTTTCCATTTAGGCACATTTAGTCCCTCATCTTTCACTTTTTGTTTTGTTTGAACCTCTAACTACTCATAAGTGACTAACTAACTTAGTTAGTATCATTTTTAGTTAGTTTATTTTACTATTTTACTTACAACTAAATTGTAAATTTATGAACTCGTATTTTCGGGATGTTACAAGTCCATCCCCCTTAAAAAGGTTTCGTCCCCGAAACCAAAGTACGTACCAAATAAAATAGGGTAGAGACGCCGCATTTCTTCTTCGGACTCCCATGTGGTATCCGCACCCTTCCTGTGTTCCCATTTAACCTTCACTTGGTTAATCACCTTGTTTCTCAAGCTCTTCTCTTTATGATCTAAAATCGCAATTGGTTTTACGGCATAGTTTAGACTGTTATCGACCTCGATATCATCGTAGTGGATACGAGCAGTTTCGTCTGCTAAACATTTACGGAGATGTGACACGTGGAATGTGCTATGAATCCCACTCAACTCCTCGGGTAATTCGAGACGATATGCCACTTTACCAACTCGTTCGATGATTCTGAATGGCCCAATAAATCTTGGGCTCAACTTCCCTCTTTTTCTGAATCCTATTACTCCTTTCCACGGCGATACTTTCAGCATTACTTTATCGCCCACTTGAAATTCAATAGGCCTGTTTCGTTTATCCGCATACGACTTTTGTCGATCCTGAGCCACTTTTAGGTGAGTTCGGACCATGTCGATTTTCTCATTCGTAATTCGGATTATATCAGTAGGTGCTAACCCACGTGGACCCACTTCTCCCCAACATACCGGAGTTCGACATTTTCTGCCATATAACATTTCATACGGGGCCATCTTAATGCTCGTGTGATAGCTATTGTTATATGAAAATTCGACCAAGGGTAAATAGACATCCCAACTACCCCCGAAGTCAATAATGTAAGCCCGCAGCATATATCCCAACGTTTGTATTGTTCTTTCACTCTGCCCATCCGTTTGTGGATGGTAAGCAGTGCTAATGAACAATTTAGTTCCCATTTGTTCTTGAAATTCACGCCAAAAATTCGAAGTAAACCGAGTATCTCTGTCTGATACAATGGATATCGGTACCCCATGACGTGCTATGATTTCATTGGTGTACACCTCCGACATCTTCTCGGATGTATAAGTCTCACGAATCGGAATGAAGTGAGCGCTTTTCGTCAGTCTATCTACGACTACCCATATAGCATCAAACCCTCGGTTAGTTTTGGGCAATTTGGTCAACAAATCCATGGTGATTTGTTCCTATTTCCAAACTGGAATTTCCAACGGTTGAAGTTTACCGTATGGTTTTTGGTGCTCCGCCTTGACTTGTAAACATGTCAAGCATTTTTCTACGTACTTCACCACATCTCTTTTCATTCCGGGCCACCAATAGTTTTGCTTTAAATCATTATACATTTGGTCGCTCCCGGATGGATGTAATAACGGGACTTATGAGCTTCATCAAGTAGAAGCTTTTTAACTCCACATGTGTTAGGAACCCAAATTCTGTTGAAACGTGTTTTCAAACCGTGGTTGCCTACTTCGAGATCTTTAACTTGGCCAACAATCCTTTCCTTTCTCCAATTTTCCGTTTTTACTGCTTCATCTTGTGCTTCTCGAATTCGTTCGAGTAAGCCTGAGGTCACAATGAGTTGCAATGATCGTACTCGTATCGGAGCATAATCTGTCTTTCTGCTTAGGGCGTCCGCCACCACGTTCGCCCTCCCAGGGTGATAGTGTATTTCACAGTCAAAATCTTTCACCGTTTCTAGCCATCGCCTTTGTCGCATATTTAACTCCTTCTGATCGAAGAAGTATTTTAAGCTCTTGTGATCGGTGAATATGGTGCACTTTACCCCATATAAGTAGTGCCTCCATATTTTTAATGCAAATACCACCGCAGCCAATTCGAGATCATGCGTGGGATATTTCTTCTCGTGTATCTTCAATTGCCTTGAGGCATAAGCTATAACTTTGCCCCGTTGCATCAAAACGCATCCGAGCCCCGATAGTGAAGCATCCGAATAAACCACCAAGTCTTCGACCCCGTCCGGCAATGTCAAAACCGGAGCTTGAGTTAACTTCTCTTTGAGCGTTTGAAACGCTCTTTCTTGATCTACACCCCAAATGAACTTTTCTTCCTTCCGGGTCAGTTTTGTTAGCGGTGACGCAATCTTGGAGAAATCTTGAATGAATCTCCTATAGTATCCCGCAAGCCCCCCAAAAAGCTTCTAATTTCCGAAGGGTTCTTTGGGGGATTCCATTTTGATACGGCCTCGATCTTTGACGGATCCACCAATACTCCGTCGGCACTTACAATGTGGCCCATAAATTGTACCTCTCGTAACCAAAAGGCACACTTTGAAAATTTCGCATACAACCTTTCTCGTCTAAGTGTCTCTAACACTTCTTGTAAGTGGCGTGCGTATTCAACTTCGCTTTTAGAATACACCAAAATATCATCGATAAACACGATGACCGACTTATCCAACATTGGATTGCAAACCCGGTTCATGAGGTCCATGAAAGCCGCGGGTGCATTTGTTAGCCCAAATGACATCACGAGGAATTCGTAATGTCCGTATCTCGTGCGGAAAGCCGTCTTCGGCACATCTTCCTCCTTGACCTTTAGTTGGTGATACCCCGATCTAAGGTCAATTTTTGAAAACCAGTTCGCACCTTGTAATTGATCGAATAAATCATCTATCCCCGGAAGCGGGTACCGGTTCTTTACCGTGAGTTTGTTTAACTCCCGGTAATCGATACACATCCACATGCTTCCGTCTTTCTTTTTCACGAACAGTACCGGTGCGCCCCAAGGAGACACACTAGGCCTTATAAATCTTTTGTCAAGCAGGTGTTGAATTTGGGACATCAACTCTTGTAATTCCGACGGCGCGAGTCGGTACGGTGCTTTAGCTACGGGTTTTGCGCCCGGAATCAATTCGATCCCGAACTCTACTTCCCGTTCAGGCAGTATCCCCGGTAAATCCTCCGGAAACACATCTTCATAGTCTCGTACTACCGGTACATCTTCAATCTTTCGTGATTCTTTCTCGGGCTCATTCGCGTATATCATGAATGCCTTGCATCCTCGCTTCATAAGCTTGTGAGCTTTCAACATTGAGCATACTATAGGGTTGCCTCCTTTTTCGCCATAGATAGTGACGTGTTTTCCGCTCGGAGATGTTAGTTTTATCTCTTTACGAAAACACACGACCTTTGCATGGTGCTGAGATAGCCAATCCATTCCAACGACTACTTGAAATTCCCCCATTGACATCGGGATTAGGTCTATCAAGTATTCCTCATCGTCGATGCTTAATTTATAGCCTCGACAAACATCACAAACTATAAAACTTTTGTTGTCCCCTATTTCAACTTCTAAGGGCACAGATAATTTCGTCAATACAAATGAAGGATGTCGAATAAATCCATGTGAAATGAAGGATTTATTCGCACCCGTATCAAACAATACACGTGCTGGAATTGAGTTAATTGTGAATATACCTGAGACCACATCGGGTTCTATTTTTGCTTTAGCCGCAGTAAGTTGGAAGGACCTAGCCTTCGCTTTGGGAGCTTCTGTTGGAGACTCTTTTGTGTCTCTCTTTCCCACCAACTCGGGGCATTCAGACTTCTTGTGACCGGGTTGATAACACTTGTAACAAACGGAAACTTTTCCGGGACATAGCGATGCGGTGTGCCCCGTCTTCCCACACACCGGACACGGCTTGTCTTTGAAGCGGCACTCACCCTTGTGCCCCTTTCCACATACTTTACAACTTGGCGACCCGCCTTTAGCCTCCACCTTCTTCCCTGATTCAGCAGTTCTATCTTTCTTTGTAGGGCTTGGATTCACATCTTGTGCCCTCCGCTCGCCCCTTTCTACTTGTTTCTTTAACTCTATTTCCCGCTCCCGGGCGGTGTTGATAATCTCCGTAAGGGTTTCGTATTTTGACGGAGTCATGAACTCACGGTACTCGGCACTCAGCATGTTGTAATAGTAGTATATCTTTTGCTCTTCAGTGGTGACTAACTCGTCACAGAATCTCAGCTTATCCATGAAGATGCCCGTGATCTTATCAATTGATTCTCCCTTTTGTCTTAACTGGATAAATTCTTCTTTGATCCTGTTAATAACCGCTTTGGGACTATGGTGTTTAAGGAATGGTACCTTAAACTCGTCCCAAGTCATAAACCTTACCGCTTCGGCTCCCATTTCCTTCTTTTTATTGTCCCACCAATCCTTAGCTTGGCCTCTCAATTGACCCGTTCCGTAAGCAACAAAGTCGCCTACTTCACAATGGGTCCGTTCAAACACTCCTTCAACATCACTTATCCATCTTTGGCAAATTATCGGGTCAACCTCCCCGTTATAGATTGGCGGTTTATACGCCATGAATTCCTTGTATGAACATCCTTTACGTTCTCCCGTTTTCTCCTTCATAAGGTTGACAATATCCTCCAACCTTTTAACTCGCTCTTCGACAAGCGACAACACCGTGCTTTGAATTTTGTCTATAAACCCGGATAGACTTCCTTCAATTGCCTTCCCTACCTCTTCGGCAATTATCTCTTTCATTTGTTCGGTGCTTGTTTGCACCGAATTATAAACATTCCCATCAGACATCTTGAAACTGAAATGTTTACATTTAAACGTTAAACATTTCATTTATAATATTGTTTCATTTGTTTCGGTTTAGCCAAGTTCCTAACTTGCTTTAACCGTTCACATTTAATGCACTTTTCGGGTTTGAGTGTGTTAACACACTCTTCCCATGAATCTCAATTCATTTCTCATTTCTTACATAAGACCTAATTTATTAACATAATAAGTTAATTCTTACCGGACAATTGATCAAGCTTGAACCGAACACTTTGTTGACAACCTTAAGCTCTGATTACCAACTTGTAACACCCATCTAATTTTACTTGAATTTAATAATAGTTTATACCATTTTTAATAAAAGATGCTTAATTAACATAGATTTCATAAGAGAGGTTAATAAGTAGCATAAACCTTAGTCAACTAACGACTAAGTTAAAACATTCCAAAAGTTGTTTAACAATTGTTTACAACCCTTAAACATAGTCTATTAAAGATTTAAGACATTGCGGAAGCTTGTAAGTAGTGTTCGGTTCTTCAAAAATCGTGCTCGATCATCTTCCGGTTACTTTCCAACATCACCTAAGATCAAAACCACAATAAATGTTAGTTTTGATCAAGTTAAAATGGATACAAACAAGTTCCAAGGGTCAATAACCAAGAAAATAAAAAAAAAATTCCGGAAGGGGGCTTCGCGTGACGCCAAGGCCCCTCGCGTCACGCCTAGCCCCTATTTTCTTAGAATGTTTATTTCTTTGGTGCTGCAAATTCCCAGCTCAAAATCTAATCAAGTTCCAACTTAAAATGGCCATAACTTTTGACTCGTAAGTCCGTTTTAGGTGATTCTTTTTCCTATGCGTCTGTAAATTCATTACCGACATGCCTATTACAAATTTCATACCGAAAAATTTGTTTTCGGACTGAAAGACTATATGTCCATTTGCCATTATTCGACCCATTCTAACTTAGCCATTTTACTACCATTTAACTAGTAAACCTAAGGCGCTTATTACCCAACTTCCGGGGCTTGTTATCACCGGCACTTCATTACCAAACCTATGGCTTCGTGCTCTTGTGACCATTTTCGCCATTTCTATTTATTTACAACATTTTTATTACAATGTGACATTATTTGACCCGTTTGGTTCATCTACGGAAATCCTCCATTTTGATGACTACCAAACGACTACAAACCAATTCTTAACATACGGATTAAGTAATGAACAAAGTCGCATAGTTTAACAACAATTCATTCAATGTAACGGGTCAAGTTACATACCTTAGTGCACGCCCTTCAACCGCAAATCACCACCGGCTTGTCCACTCGACGTTCCGGTATCCTTTCCTATAGAGTTCAATTTTATCACATTTAGAACTCTTTTTAAACCATATATCGCATAATACACCGAAACATCATAATTATGCGTTTAAACTTTAAATTTCAGTTTTAAGCCTTCTTAGAGGCATTTTCACAAACACTTTAAGGGCAGATTTTTACATGATTAAATATCAAGTCTCTAGCTTATCACTTAGCCCTAATTTCACATCATTCAACAATTTTACACAATTGTTAGCTTCTATAATTCTGAAGTTACCTCACAATTGTCAAATTACGCTAGAACAACACCCAATCTCCTAGTGATTATCAAATTCTACATAACCCACTAATCACCTACAATGGTGTTCATGGATTTTACTAAAATTTCACATGATTTCAACTTGTATTTGTCTAGGGTTTGTCCCTAGACACTATAGTTGTTCCTAAATCATCATAAGACACACATGCAACAATAATTTCAGATTTTCCCAATTTCATGAGAATTTCAAGTTGAGAGTTTTCATCAAATTTTACATACCTTGTAATCCTCTTGTGATGAGGATCAATAATCTATACTCGATTTTCGTTTTTGATCAGATTTGGACCTTCAATTTGGTTGTTTTGTGAATGTTTAGGGTTTAGAGGGAGCCTGGGGTCGCCCCTGATGTTGGTCGATTTCAACAAACACAGACAAATGTGTTTTATGTTTTTAATCTTATTATTTCAATAAATTAGTTTCCATTTAGGCACATTTAGTCCCTCATCTTTCACTTTTTGTTTTGTTTGAACCTCTAACTACTCATAAGTGACTAACTAACTTAGTTAGTATCATTTTTAGTTAGTTTATTTTACTATTTTACTTACAACTAAATTGTAAATTTATGAACTCGTATTTTCGAGATGTTACATAAAGCAGCCATATACAAACTATAATCAAACAACCAAACATGTTCATGACAACATAACCATCTGTCACTCATAAAGATTGTAAACCAAACATTGTCTTGAACAAACTTGACAAACCAAACATTGTCTTGAACAAACAAACAAACAAACATAGTCTAAAGTTACAAACCAAACATTGTCTTGAACAAACTTGACAAACAAACAAACAAACATAGTCTAAAGTTACAAACCATCCGTCACTCATAAAGATTGTAAACTGGTGCACCTTGAGTGGCAGTGTGTGATTCCTGTGAAGCAGTGGATTGTTCAACCCCTTGTCCTTTGCAGCTCCTGACATTGTGACCCATGTTCCCACATTTACCACACTTGATGCTGGTTCCCTTTCTGGTCATTTTACCTCCTTTTTAGAACTCCTGCTCAATCTCTTTTTCACCAAATGCCTTCTTTCGTTTCTTCTTTGGCCTTCCAACTTGTGTATGATGCTTTGGTGGGATGAGTGTTATTGGACACTGTGAAGGAGTCCACATCTCCGGCCCGTTGATTGGCTCTATCACATTGTCATAAACTTTCTTCCATGTTGACAACCAATACACATCAGAAACCCACTCTTCTGGTATGCCAGCATCAATGCTATTCCTTGGCATATCCCATATGGCTGCAACTGCATGTTTGCAAGGCATCCCTGTCAAATCCCACTTCCTACATGCACAAGTTTTATGTTTAACATTCACAACACACTTTGATCTCGGACCTGTTACTTGATACTTGTCTGAATCAACCATTAAAACAGACATTTCAGCAGCCTGTTTCTTGATCTCATTGAAGACCTCAGTGGCATGAGGTGTTAGTGGCCCCATACACTTTGCTTGCAATTTCTTGACATTCACTATCCTCTTGATCATGTACTCCCTAATGAATTCTAGGCATGTGATAATCGGCTTGTCCCTTGCTCCTATGATTTGTCTGTTAAAAACCTCACATATGTTGTTCAGCAACATATCACATCTAGCTCTTCCAGAAAAATATGCTCTTGACCAAGCTGTGTATGGGATCTCATTCAGCCAGTCATACATAGCTCGTTCTGTTGTCTTAATTTCTTCCATAGCTTTGTTAAAATATGGAATAGATGTCTTCCTTCCGGCTGACCAAAGCAAATTCTTGTAAAGATCTCCACGCCACTTGGATTTCATGTTCTCATGGATGTGCCTCAAACAAAATTTGTGCTCACCATTAGGAAAAACAGCTAGCATAGCTGGAATCAGACCCTGTGATACAAAATGCAATTAATCCTAATATTTTGCAACCAAAGTTATTTGCAAGTTATTAATTAACACTTAAGAAGTTATTACCTTGTGTCTGTCACTGATGAAGGTGAAACAAGACTCAGTCGTACACCCTAGGTCATCTCTCAACAGTTGCAAAAACCATTTCCAGCTTTGTGTTGTTTTTGCCTCAACAAGGGCATAACAAACTGGATATATGCTATTGTTCCCATCTATACCAACAACACTCAAGATCTGTCCAGGAAATGGACCTTTCATGAAACAACCATCCACACCCAGCAGTGGTCTTCCAATCATCTTAAATCCTATCATCATAGAGGCAAAACAAACATAAATCCTTCGAAACTGCCTTGTAGGACTACCTGAGTTCCCACATGGCTCCACATCAATTTTAATTGTACTACCTGGGTTGGCTTTTAGAAGTTCATCACAGTATGACTTTAGCAGACCATACTGTTCTTGGTAATCACCATAAATTCTCGTAGTTGCTATCCTCTTGGCTCTGAAGACCTTATGCAGTGATATTTCTAGTTGATGCTTCCGAAGCAGTTGACTTTGAATTGCATGAATTGGCATGTCTGGATTGCTTTCAATCATAGGTTGGATCTCTCTGGCAATCGAACTCATTGTGTACAAAGAAACGGCCCTTGTTGTCAAACAATTGTGTTGATTATGAATGGTCTTCACACACCACTTATCCTTGTCTGTATTCCTTGAGATGTGAACTGCCCAAGGACAGGTGGGCTTGGTATGCCTTTTAAGGTGCTTGTATTTTTGCCCTACTTTGGTGCATTTACTATTTTGCCCCTCATCTACCTTTTTTTTACAGGACCAAGTAGTGGTGGATTACTTCCAAAACATACTACCCTATACCTTAACAATTCGTTTTTTTTTTTGAATAAACACATCCCTCCTTGCCTTAAGAGCATAATCTTTCACCATCTGATTCATCTTTTTCTTGTCATCAATAAGCTGACCAACAAAGAATGGCAGATCATTTGGACCTTTTATAGCACCCTTGTTTCTCCTCCTTATCTTCCTGGCAACCTTATCTCTAAGGCTTGAATTGTCATCAGACCCACTTTCAAAGTCCTCCAGGTCTACAGGCAGATGACCTTCTTGGCTTCTCTCATCATCATGATCCCCATCACTTGAACCATCCAGTTCTTCCCTAGTAAATTCAACATTAGCCCTGAACCTCTGCATATCCACCTCTATTTCATAAACCAAATTATCTTCCTCAATATACTCATAATCAGGATCACTTCCTTCACTCTCTTCATTATGATCTTCAATTTCTTCCTCATCTTCATTCATACTATGATTCTGATTATTTATTGTAAATGATGCTGGAACAATTGCTTTACATGGCCCTACAGAAACTTCACTTGACTCAATCAAGATTGTTGACTTCCGGTGTTCTACATACATGTCTATCATGTGGACTCCTTGACGGACATGATCAAAGATAGGCTCTAAGTCAACATCACATTTTAATGTCCTAAGACCAAAATCCAACGAACAGTACGGTTCCTTGTAATGAATGCAGAAAAACAGACCATCATTGTATCCTAATTTCTTAACCATCTCCTCTAAAACATCAGTATTCAACACTCGAAAATCTACATGATCAATGTAGTTCATCTTCCCACCAAAGTATTTCCTATTTGGGTTTTCTACAAAATTACCTCCATGGTGAAATTTTATGGTAAATTGAAATTGGGTTTGACCTATAAACAAACATCAATAACAAATTAACACAGAAAAAGGTTCAAATTTTACCTAATTCAGAGCCTGTGAGCTTGCATGTCACTTAAGGTACATTTCATCCGGTTCGAAATACTGATCTTCAGCTCGTACCTTCCACAATCGAAGATCCATGCTCGTAACAGAGTTCTAATCCACTGTAATTCTTGAAGAACGCCTGATCGCCAATGAGCAGCTCTTGAATTTGGAGGTAGGTTAATTTGAGGGTTTCAAAGTGATGAAATGAGAATTATATGAGGTTGCAGCTCAAGAGAATGGTCATTTTACCTATTTGCCCTTTGACCATTATAAGAAAACGGTGATCTTTAACTTTGACATGGTCCGGGGGTAAAGTTGCGACATAACAGCAAACGTTGGGGGGTAAAATTGCAATTATTTCCTTTGGGGGGGGGGGTAGACATGCCAATTGCCCTAAACCTCAGGGGGTAAAATTGCGGTTTACTCTAGAGTGTAATTAGAAGTTTTTTTAAATAAAACTTTAACTTGAAACCCTAATTGCATAAGATACTAAGCAAGAGTGAAAACCTAAAACCCTAGCACCCCCCCACTCCTTTGCATCGACGGCCACCTGCCACCTGGACCTCCGTTGTCTGCCACCACCGACGTACCGCTGGCCACCTCCGCCGCTGCACGACACCGTTGTCTTATGGTGTTCTTGGAGATTGTGACCAGGCTTACTAGCAACGCCATTCTTTGCATCTTTTGTGCAAGTTTTCGGTTTTCGTCAATGTATAACCCTAAACCCGCTATTGTTGTGCATTTATATAATTATCTGAATATAGCGTAATTGGTTCATTGGTGGGATAAGTTTATCTATATTTGCGTTTAATCACGCTTCCGCATCTGATTGATAATAAAGACTTATTATTATTATTTTAATATAAAACAGGATTTTATAAATGTAAAACAAATACCTAAGATTCTCTACATACACAGGGTTGCAAACGACAACAACTTGTATTTGTGGAGAGTTTTAAGGGGTTGGGTGGTGAGATTACGCTTTTGCCCCTCATATAGACGACCAAGGAAACATCCATTTGACAAAACATGCCATTATGTGATAGTATACAAGTAAAATGATGCAGAAACTTGAGGGTGGCAATCTGCTCCCGTCACCAAACTACATAGAGACAAATTGTACTTTACTCTATTTTTAATTGAAAGAGAGACGAGTTTACGAATATTTGTTATTTTTTTATTTTTCTAAGAACATAGATAAAAGGGCAATTTTCAATCAGTTTGACAAATTACAGGGATCAATTATGTAATATATTCTATAATTCTTTATATTAATAATAATAATAATATATGATTAATCCCTTTTGCATTGAGTATGATTTTATAAGGGTGCTACCTTCTACACCCCTCTAATTATTTTTTACACCCCCTCCTCTCACATACTTACAGGTGGGGCCCGCGTGGGACCGGCAGTTTTCCTCTCACAGGGGGGGGGGGAGGTATAATCAGGAGGGGGGGGGGGGTGTGTTTAGAATCAGCCTTTTAACTTCAAGTACGTTGGGACCATATTGGTTAGTGATCATAATCAAACGTTGAAAAAAACACCTTTTTGTAAAATGTTTTACGGAAGCAAAAATATGAAAGCAAGCCGGTAACTAGAGGCCAATGGGACTTAAAGCATCACTGAGTCGTCTCGCGAGGCCTCGTGTGGCTAATCAGGTTGCCTAGGAGCCAACCAATTGATCCTGTTATTTAGGTCACTGTCTCATTCTGTCTTGTACTCGTTAGGAGAAGGACAACAACTTGCGACCAGTGGTGTTTCCATTGGATAGAAACGACACGACTAGACACATACACTTTACATCTAAGCAAATGTGACATTCAAACATTTAGCCTGTGACATAAGTCAAAGATGATCAAATTTGAGTTTGTATAGTTTAATTCAAATAGAGTTAAACTCGTGTCTTCTTGAGTTCTATGTTTAAAGCTTGAAATTGAAGTATGTGTTATCTTTTTTATATATGTAATTGTTTTTTATATTTGTGTTTTCAATCATTTATTGTGGGGAATAAAGTATAGTAGTTGAGTTGATTGGCGTAGCTTTTATCAGGCTCGATCGGTGGAGAGAAGGTCCCATGTCGTGCCTTGTGGACATGTAATTTTTTTCTTTCTATTTAGTGGTTTTAACCTCGGATCCATGGTTTGGAGCTCGTATTTCATATGTTAAACTTGAAAATTGAAATCGTATACATAACTCTCAGTGACGGCTATTATATTTTAATATATAAATTTTTAAATATATATTAAATCAACATCACAATCACTATCACAGTTGCTATCTCAACTACCTCCTTTGAATCTTGAAAAGATTACATTAATAGCCTAAGTTGATCAAATACGGAACCGAAATTTG
Source organism: Helianthus tuberosus (assembly GCA_030545235.1). Classification (NCBI taxonomy): domain Eukaryota; kingdom Viridiplantae; phylum Streptophyta; class Magnoliopsida; order Asterales; family Asteraceae; genus Helianthus; species Helianthus tuberosus. The sequence continues at coordinate 223,471,927 of CM060369.1, forward strand.
GAAAAGAAATAGCTATCAAGCTTCATGTTTAACGTGAAGAAAAAAAATAACGAACGCAGTGCTATAACCGGAAAAATATGTCATCATCAGATGGTTATTCTCGGCTATTTGTACCACATAATAAACCAATCTAAAAGAATTATTTAAAGAATATGTAACAAATTTTGACCTTTTATACACAAAAGTAAAATCGGACACTCCTGTTGCGGTGTGCCACATCCAATAATAGGCATGACATTATGCACATGCATATGCACATTTTATAAAATAAAATAAAAAACAATAAACATAATTAAAGGTCGCGTGATTTTGTCGCTTATTCTTCCTTTTTCTTTTTCTTCTTAAAATGAGTGGGCCAGTCACGTTAAAATAACAATAAGAGTAAACTTCCGTTTTGCTCTCTTAATTTAGTCGTTTCAACGGTTTTGCTTCAGTTATTTAAAAACGACCATTTTTCTCTCTAATCTTACTAGCTTTTCACTATTTTGCTCTCCGCCACAAACGATGTCCATTTTGATTGTTAATTTTTAGTCACGTGCCCCTCACATGAGGGGCATTTCAGTCTTTTTCCTTCCAAGGTATTTTATCCTCTTTCATATTTAATCCCTAACTAGTTTTAATCCTCCCGTGTTGCGGCGGGGGCATTAAAGCGTGACAAATAGCGCCAAGGCCACAACACCGCCAACGACCACCAACACTGAAGTTGCGACGTGTTAAGGCGAAGAAATTAGACCGAAACATAAAACATAGAAAATAATAAAAAAGTTGATTTAGGACCCGTGCGTCACGATGAACCCATCAAACAGGAAAACTTAGACGACCATAAAAACGTTGAACCGCACATGCACGTTGCGTAATGTTAACTCGCAAAATTTAGAACGAAGCGTAAAACAAAACGTAAAAACGGTGAACCACACATGAACGTTGCGTTGTGTTAAATCGCAAAATTTAGAACAAAACGTAAAACATAATTTTTGCGAAATATGAAGAGTATAGGGTACCAAAGTTGAAAGTAAAGAAGTTATAAGGTTAAATTGACAAAGATAGAAAGCATTAGGGTTAAAAGTAAAAAACCAAAATAGTTTTAGATTAAAATTGTAATTATATCAAAATTTTTTGAAAGCCTCCCTAAGCAAAGAGTACAACTACTCTATTAATCACAATGTTGTTAATTTATAAATTTATAATTTCACATATATTCTTGTTGAAGCTTGAAAAAACATCTATGACCACCACCGCCACAACTACTGTCGCAGCCCCCGGCCCTTACCCCGAGAGCGGAAGCCGCGAGCACGCAGAGCCAGTGGTATCGGTGTTTATTAATTTGGCAGCGGAATCAAAACATCAGGACCGTAGTTAGGAAATAGTTTCAGAGTTTCAAAATACCAAATTTTTATAATAAATAAATTGGATAAAACCCAAGTTTCGTTCACAATACAATTATAGGGATAAACCCTAATTATTGAAAACATAAACTCCTTTTTATTTAGGTAACTTTTACAGCCACTTATTTAAGCTTTCAGTGCTACCTTGCTGGCTTTTATTAGCTTCACATTAAGTTACCTGAAACGCGTTTTAAAATGATTTTATCAGCAAGAAATACTGGCGAGTGCATCCCAGTTTAATCAAAACAAGCTTTTATAATTTTACAGTATTGAGAACGATTACAATGTTTATATCTACCAATATACTCATTCAGTATTTTTCATGTTCACAGTTCCATGACTGTGGTCATGTTAGTCATTGGCTAACTCGTCATCCAATAGTAACGGATTACTAGTAATGTATACAAAACCCTACATACCGGTAGCAATTGTATAATACATAGACTCAATCACTGTAAGTATAACTTAAAACATTGAGGTTTTGGTAAAACAGTTTGGTAGAAAAAGAGAATAACTCACATTGTAAACTTAGGTGTTTCTATAGCTTCCTGGTGGTGTTCCTGATTATAATCTATTAAAAATAAACAATGCACACGTGTTAGTAAGATAACCCAAATCATATTAGCCTTACAACACGAGACAGAACTCCAACAAACTTAGTCAGGCAGAGCCTTGACATGCGTTACGGAGCCCTAGATCAATCGGGTAAGGTAACGAATTAGTGATCGGGGGTTAAAATACTTACAACAAGACAGAGCTTCGTGTTTTAGGGGTATAATACCCGATAATTGTCGCACTTAAAGGGATAAAGAGAAAGAAGATTTTGAACGAGGAAGACTGAGGCCAGAGGCCTCCTTTTATAGGCTGAATACGGGGTCTCTCGCGCCCAGAGAGCCCCACCTTTGGTTCCTTCGCGACCCGCGAGGGACTAGACTAGGGCTTAGCTTTGGTTAGTCACAAGTGTAGGTCTCACACATAACCCAGACACGTGGCAGCCTGAGGCTTCGCCAGATGCTACTTGGTCGCGCCCCGCGACTCCCGTGTGAGCCTGCTCGCGGCCCGCGAGCGACTTGAAATTCTTATTTTATTTGATTTTTGTTAAAGTTAAGGTTATACAAGTCCGTTTACGAGTATTCGGGGTATATTTAGGGCGTTTAGGGGTGTTTTTGAGAGTTGTTATAACTACCACCGCGGCCACCACCACAACTACCACCCGCCGGCCGCCGCCATCATTGATCATTAATTCATTGAAGATACACAGGGTGTTTAGAATATAATCAAAATTCATACAAAGTGATTTTTAAGTTTATTTATATAGTAGATATGAACAAAGGATGTGATTGCTATTGTGGAGAAGAAGATTTTCCCTCTTGAAAAGAAAAAAGATTAAATTTTGGGGTGATTGAAAGATCAAGATACTTCACTCTAGGGTTTCCCAGATCTGGGTGTTTAGAACCAACGATGAAAGATTCAAGATTTACCGATTACAACCATCGGTGTTGGAGGACTCACCGGCAACTGCGGGCGGCGAGATGAGAATTTCAAACTCTAACCTACTACTCCTTTGGCGGTGTGGAGTGGTGGCTGGTGTTCACTGTAAGATTTCACTCGAGGATGGTTTCAATTTGGGGTTGGGTGTTTCCAGGTTGCCGAGGAGTTTTAGTGACCAGTTGGTGGTGGTGGGTTGGTGGCGGTGGTCAAGTTGGTGGTGGTGGTGTTTGGTAGAGAATATGTACAGAATGAAAGAGATGAGAGAGATGGAGAGACTCTTTCTTTTATATTTTATACATGTGTATGTATATAAATCTAATAAATATTAATCTTTATGTGTTAAATTAATAAAATACCCTTAGTTTTATACTTAAAGTTACCAAAATACCCTTTCAGTTAACAAACAATTTGGATGGAGTTAGAGGTGGGGAGTAAAATGGGAAAAAACATAGTAAACTATTGGAGAAAAATGACTGATTTTAAATAATTGGGGCAAAACCGTTAAAACGACCAAACCATAGGGAGCAAAATAAAAGTTTACTCTTATATATTTATATACAATACAAATACCATGGAGGGGAATAGTGTGACGGTAACTGTCTGGCACTTCCCCATTGGTCCAACTAAATTACGATTTTACCAAATTGCCAAAATCATCCCTGAGGTTTGGGCATATTTGTTATTTTCATCCAAAACAATTTTTTTGTACCATATAGTCCTTCACTTTTGAGATTTTTTGTCATTTTTGTAACACCCCGAAAATATAAAACTTTATATTGTAACTATAAAGTATAAATAGACGAGAATTTATTAACTAGGAACTTTTAACCTAGTTAGTTACAAGACTAGAAGTAGCCTATAATAGGGTTAAAAACTACTAAATGATATGTGGAAGAAAGTTGAGGGGACCTTAGTTGTTAAATTTGTAACTAAACTAGATAAAAAAATAAATAAACCAAACACCCCATTTGAGAGGTGCTGGTCGACCAAGAAGGAGCACGGGGCGACACCCCCATATGCAAAATCCTAAAACTTCCTAAAATATGCAAATTTAAGTCTCAATTCAAGTTGAAATCGGGATTAGAACCTAGAATTGTGATCCTCATTGCAAGAGGATTCTAAGGTATGTAAAATTTGATGAAATCTCTTAACTTGAATTTCTCATGATTTTGGAAAATCTGAAGATTTATGTTGCATGTGTGTTATTTGGTTAGATTAGAATTGATATGGTGTTTAGAAGTGAAACCTAGCCAATTTCATGTGAAATCATGACCAAATTCAGGAAATTCCATGAACACCTTGAAGGTGGGTTGTGGGTTTTACATGATGATGATGATGATGATGATGATGATGAACACTAGGTTTTAGAGTGATTATTCTAGTGCAATTCGATTTTAGAAGGTGATTTCAGAAAAGTATGATGCTTAAATGCTATATGATGGCTTTATTGAAGTTAAGTTAACTAATTAGCAAGCTATAAACATGAATATGAATGATGTAGAAATTCTGCCCTCATAGTGTTTGTAGAAATGCCTCAAAGAAGGCTTAAAAATAGAAATTTAGAGCATTAACGCATAATTATGATGTTTCGGTATATTATGCGAAGTGAGGTCTAAAGAGAGTTCTAAACATGTCTTGAATTGAACTCTATAGGACAAGATACCGGAACGTCGAGTGGACAAGCCGGTGGTGATTCGCGGTTGAAGGGCGTGCGCTAAGGTATGTAACATGACCCGTTACATTTAGTAGATTGGATGTTTATATAATGTGTACGTGAATTTTTAAATGAGAGTTGTTTTGAGTTAAGCGATGAAGTCGCTATATTGAAAGATTGATAAAACTTGATTTGAACTCGTTGGTAGTTGTCATATAGGAGGATTTCTTAGACGAGCCAAACGGGTCGGATAATCAAGTAAAGCATGGTTAATGCTCCGGAATATGGTCGATTGTTCTTTGATATTGGTTATTATATAACATGTTATGAATATGAGATTTTGATGTAGTGGGTTGTTAGAAAAACGAAATCTAAGAGTTGAATTTGAGTACAATGAATAAAACAAACAAAACATGGATTTCCAGGACTCACCGTAAATTACGGTAGTACCGTAATTTACGGTAGAGGTCAGATGTTTACGGTAGATCCCTCCTGCTTTACGGTGGACTAGGGAATTCCAGGACTCACCGTAACTTACGGTGACACCGTAAGTTACGGTGGAACCAACAAAACTTTTATTTAGTTTTTTTTTTTAAAACTTGATGTTGGAACTCATGTTATTGTATTATATCAAGTCAAAACTAATGTTTAATGATTTTTGACCATAGGTGATTATGTGGATCTTTCGGGTGGCGATCAAGCGATTAATGAAGAACCGAACACTACATTTTGAAGCTTCCGCTGTGTTTTGAACCTTTAATATTTTTTGTTAATGGGTTGTAATCACATTTTAAACATCTTTTAAAATGTTTTAACTTAGTTATTACTTGACTAAGTTTGATGTTACTTATGAACTTTGTTATGAAAGTTAGGTTATTTAAACAATATTTTACTTGAAATGGTATAAACTATTACTAAAATCAAGGGTAAAATTAAGGTTGTTACAAGTTGGTAATCAGAGCTCAAGGTTGTCAAGAAGTGTTCGGTTCAAGCTTGATCAAGCATCCGGTAAGAGTTAATCGTTTAAGTAGAAATTAGAGAATACAGAAATAAATCATGAACAAATATGCATGAAAAGAGTGTGTAAGCTCACTCAAATACAAGAAATGCATGGAACAAGAATAATTAAATCAAGTTATGAACTTGATTGAATTGAAACAAGAATAATTAAATCAAGTTATGAACTTGATTGAATTGAAACAAGAATAATTAAATCAAGTTATGAACTTGATTGAATTGAAACAAGAATAATTAAATCAAATTATGAACTTGATTGAATTGAAACAAGAATGATTAAATCAAGTTATGAACTTGATTAAATCAAAACAAGTAAAGCATGTGTCATAAATGGAATGTTTAACAAACTATGTAAACATTTCAGAAATAGAGATGGCTGATGGAGGTAATGATAATGCGGTGCCAAGAGTCACCGAACAAATGAGAGAAGTGATTGCCGAAGAGGTTGGAAAGGCGATCGAAAACAGTTTGTCGGGCTTTATTGATAAAATTCAAAACACAGTTTTATCAATAGTAGAAGAGAGAATCAAAAATTGGAAGATGATTCAAATCCAGCAAAGGAAAAGCATGGTGGACGAAAGCCTTGTTCATACAAGGAATTCATGGCCTGTAAACCACCAATATATAATGGGGAGGTTGATCCAATTGTGTGTCAACGATGGCTAAGTGATATCGAAGGAGTATTCGAGAGAACTCATAGTGATGAAAATGACTACGTAGCTTATGGTACGGGTCAATTAAGAGGTTAAGCGAAAGACTGGTGGGATAACAAAAAGAAGGAGATTGGAAGTGAAGCGGCTAAGGCCATGACATGGGAGGAGTTTAAGACGCCGTTTCTTAAACACCATAGTCCCAAAGCGGTCATAAATAGAATCAAGGAAGAGTTCATGCAACTCAGACACAAGGGTGAATCCATAGACAAGATCACGGGGATGTTTATGGACAAGATAAAGTTCTGTGATGATTTGGTGACAAATGAAGAACAAAAGGTCTATTACTACCATAACATGCTAAGTGCGGAGTATAGAGAGTTCATAACCCCTTCAAAATACGAGACCCTTACCGAGATTGTCAATGTTGCTCGGGAAAGGGAGATCGAACTGAAAAAGAGCATAGAACGGGGTGAACGAAGGGCACAAGATGTGAATCCATGCCCTACTAAGAAGGCGCGAACAAACGAAAGCGCAAAGAAATCTGATACGAAAGGCGGGTCGCCAAGTTGCAGAATCTGCAGGAAGGGTCATAAAGGCGAATGCCGTTACAAGGATAAGCCTTGTCCCATATGCAAGAAAACGGGACATATGGCTATATCATGCCCGGAGAAAGTGACGGTTTGTTACAATTGTTATCGAACGGGTCACAAGAAGTCGGAATGCCCAGAGCTGGTTGGAAAGAAGGATGGGCAGGAACCGAAAGGTGAAGCCCCGAAAGCAAAGGCAAGATCTTTTCAACTAACCGCCGCAGAAGCAAAGGTTGAACCTGACGTGGTCTCAGGTATATTTGCTGTAAATTCAATTCCTGCACACGTGTTATTTGACATGGGTGCGAATAAATCCTTTGTTTCATATGGATTTATTCGACATCCTTCGTTTGTTCTAACGAAATTACCTGTGCCCTTAGAAGTAGAGATAGGTAATAACAAGAGCTTTATTGTTTGTGATGTATGTGAAAACTGTAAACTGAGCATTGACGACGAAGAATATTTGATAAACCTAATCCCGATGTCAATGGGAGAATTTCAAGTAGTCGTTGGGATGGATTGGCTATCTCAACACCATGCAAAGATCGTGTGTTTTCGTAAAGAGATAAAACTAACATCTCCGAGCGGGAAACACGTCACCATTTATGGCGAAAAGGGAGGCAACCCTATAGTATGTTCAATGTTGAAAGCTCACAAGCTTATGAAGTGAGGATGCAAGGCATTCATAATATACGCTAATGAGCCCGAAAAAGAATCACGAAAGATTGGAGAGGTACCGGTAGTACGAGATTATGAAGATGTGTTTTCGGAGGATTTACCGGGAATACCGCCTGAACGGGAAGTAGAGTTCGGGATCGAATTGATTCCGGGCGCGAAACCCGTAACAAAAGCCCCGTACTGACTCGCACCGTCGGAATTACAAGAGCTGATGTCCCAAATTCAAGACCTGCTTGACAAGGGATTCATAAGGCCGAGTGTGTCTCCTTGGGGCGCACCGGTGTTGTTCGTGAGAAAGAAAGACGGGAGCATGCGCATGTGTATCGATTACCGGGAGTTAAACAAACTCACGGTAAAGAACCGATACCCGCTCCCGAGGATAGATGATTTATTCGACCAAGTACAAGGTGCGAACTGGTTTTCCAAAATTGACCTTAGATCGGGGTATCACCAACTAAAGGTCAAAGAAGAAGATGTGCCGAAGACGGCTTTCCGCACGAGATACGGACATTACGAATTCCTCGTGATGTCATTTGGGCTAACAAACGCACCCGCGGCTTTCATGGACCTCATGAACCGGGTTTGCAGGCCAATGCTGGATAAGTCGGTCATCATGTTTATCGATGATATCTTGGTGTATTCGAAAAGTGAAGCTGAACACGCACATCACTTACAAGAAGTGTTAGAGACCCTTAGACGAGAGAAGTTATATGCAAAATTCTCTAAATGTGCCTTTTGGTTATGAGAGGTACAATTTCTTGGCCATGTCATAAGTGCCGACGGAGTATTGGTGGATCCGTCAAAGATAGAGGCTGTGTCAAAATGGAATCCTCCAAAGAACCCTTCTGAAATTAAAAGCTTTTTGGGACTTGCGGGATACTATAGGAGATTCATTCAAGATTTCTCCAAGATTGCGTCACCACTAACAAAGCTAACCCGAAAGAAAGAAAGGTTCATTTGGGGTGTTGATCAAGAGAAAGCGTTTCAAACGCTAAAAGAAAAGTTAACTCAAGCTCCGGTATTGACATTGCCGGACGGAGTCGAAGACATGGAGGTTTATTCGGATGCTTCACTATCGGGACTCGGTTGAAAGATTTGTCGGATGGGAATCATGGGTTAAAGACTCGATCCGGAAGGATATGGGTCCCACATACCTGTGGAGTGGAGGCGCTTTTACTTAATGAAGCTCATAAATCCCGTTATTCAATTCATCCGGGTGCGACCAAGATGTACAATGATTTGAAACAAAATTATTGGTGGCCCGGAATGAAAAGGGATGTGGCGAAGTATGTGGAAAATGCTTGACATGTTTACAAGTCAAGGCGGAGCATCAGAAACCATACGGCAAACTCCAACCGTTAGAAATTCCGGTTTGGAAATGGGAACATATCACAATGGACCTACTAACCAAGTTGCCTAAAACGAATCGTGGTTTCGATGCCATATGGGTAGTGGTAGATAGATTGACGAAAAGTGCTCACTTCCTTCCGATACGTGAGACTTATATGTCAGAAAAGATGTCAGAGGTTTACACGAATGAAATAATAGCATGTCATGGGGTGCCGGTATCCATTGTGTCTGATAGGGATACCCGGTTTACTTCAAATTTCTGGCGAGATTTCCAAGAACAAATGGGAACCAAATTGTTCATTAGCACTGCGTACCATCCCCAAACGGATGGACAGAGTGAAAGAACGATACAAACATTGGGGGACATGCTACGGGCGTGTATAATCGACTTTGGAGGAAGTTGGGATGTTCACCTACCGTTAGTCGAGTTTTCGTATAATAACAGCTATCAATCTAGTATTAAGATGGCACCGTACGAAATGCTTTATGGTAGGAAGTGTCGAACCCCGGTATGTTGGGGTGAAGTGGGTCCACGTGAACTCGCCCACCAAGATATAGTACGAACTACAAATGAAAAGATCGATATAGTTCGGGCACACTTGAAAGCGGCTCAAGACAGGCAAAAGGCGTATGCTGATAAAAGAAAAAGGCCAATCGAATTCCAAGTTGGTGACATGGTCATGCTAAAAGTCTCCCCATGGAAGGGTGTTATTAGATTCAGAAAAAGGGGGAAGCTAAGCCCAAGGTTTATTGGGCCATTTAAAATTATCGGGAGAGTTGGCAAGGTAGCTTACCGCCTTGAATTACCGGAGGAGCTAAGTGGAATCCATGGCACGTTCCACGTGTCGCAATTAAGAAAGTGCCTAGCAGACGAAACGGCCTATATCCATTACGATGATATCGAAGTGGATAATAGTCTGAATTATGCGGTGAGACCGGTGGAGATTTTAGACCGAAAGGTCAAACATTTACGAAATAAACAAATTGACCAAGTCAAAGTCAAATGGGAGCATAGGAAAGGTTCGGACACTACATGGGAGTCCGAAGAGGAAATGCGACGTCTTCACCCTACATTATTTGGTACGTACTTCGGTTTCGGGGACGAAACCCTTTTTAAGGGGGGTGGACTTGTAACACCCCGAAAATATAAAACTTTATATTGTAACTATAAAGTATAAATAGACGAGAATTTATTAACTAGGAACTTTTAACCTAGTTAGTTACAAGACTAGAAGTAGCCTATAATAGGGTTAAAAACTACTAAATGATATGTGGAAGAAAGTTGAGGGACCTTAGTTGTTAAATTTGTAACTAAACTAGATAAAAAAAATAAACCAAACACCCCATTTGAGAGGTGCTGGTCGACCAAGAAGGAGCAGGGGGCGACACCCCCATATTCAAAACCCTAAAACTTCCTAAAATCTGCAAATTTAAGTCTCAATTCAAGTTGAAATCGGGATTAGAACCTAGAATTGTGATCCTCATTGCAAGAGGATTCTAAGGTATGTAAAATTTGATGAAATCTCTTAACTTGAATTTCTCATGATTTTGGAAAATCTGAAGATTTATGTTGCATGTGTGTTATTTGGTTAGATTAGAATTGATATGGTGTTTAGAAGTGAAACCTAGCCAATTTCATGTGAAATCATGACCAAATTCAGGAAATTCCATGAACACCTTGAAGGTGGGTTGTGGGTTTTACATGATGATGATGATGATGAACACTAGGTTTTAGAGTGATTATTCTAGTGCAATTCGATTTTAGAAGGTGATTTCAGAAAAGTATGATGCTTAAATGCTATATGATGGCTTTATTGAAGTTAAGTTAACTAATTAGCAAGCTATAAACATGAATATGAATGATGTAGAAATTCAGCCCTCATCGTGTTTGTAGAAATGCCTCAAAGAAGGCTTAAAAATAGAAATTTAGAGCATTAACGCATAATTATGATGTTTCGGTATATTATGCGAAGTGAGGTCTAAAGAGAGTTCTAAACATGTCTTGAATTGAACTCTATAGGACAAGATACCGGAACGTCGAGTGGACAAGCCGGTGGTGATTCTCGATTGAAGGGCGTGCGCTAAGGTATGTAACTTGACCCGTTACATTTAGTAGATTGGATGTTTATATAATGTGTACTTGAATTTTTAAATGAGAGTTGTTTTGAGTTAAGTGATGAAGTCGCTATATTGAAAGATTGATAAAACTTGATTTGAACTCGTTGGTAGTTGTCATATAGGAGGATTTCTTAGACGAGCCAAACGGGTCGGATAATCAAGTAAAGCATGGTTAATGCTCCGGAATATGGTCGATTGTTCTTTGATATTGGTTATTATATAACATGTTATGAATATGAGATTTTGATGTAGTGGGTTGTTAGAAAAACGAAATCTAAGAGTTGAATTTGAGTACAATGAATAAAACAAACAAAACATGGATTTCCAGGACTCACCGTAAATTACGGTAGTACCGTAATTTACGGTAGAGGTCAGACGTTTACGGTAGATCCCTCCTGCTTTACGGTGGACTAGGGAATTCCAGGACTCACCGTAACTTACGGTGACACCGTAAGTTACGGTGGAACCAACAAAACTTTTATTTAGTTTTTTTTAAAACTTGATGTTGGAACTCATGTTATTGTATTATATCAAGTCAAAACTAATGTTTAATGATTTTTGACCATATGTGATTATGTGGATCTTTCGGGTGGCGATCAAGCGATTAATGAAGAACCGAACACTACATTTTGAAGCTTCCGCTGTGTTTTGAACCTTTAATATTTTTGTGAATGGGTTGTAATCACATTTTAAACATCTTTTAAAATGTTTTAACTTAGTTATTACTTGACTAAGTTTGATGTTACTTATGAACTTTGTTATGAAAGTTAGGTTATTTAAACAATATTTTACTTGAAATGGTATAAACTATTACTAAAATCAAGGGTAAAATTAAGGTTGTTACAATTTTCATCCAAACGTCTAATTTGCTTTATTTTTTCTATCAAACATTTGGATGAAAATGGCAAAAAATCCCAAATCGCAGGGACGATTTTGGCAAAAAAAAGTCAGAAGAAGTTGGATGAAAATAGCAAAAAAAATCCCAAAAGTGAAGGATTATATGGTGCAAAAAGTTGTTTTGGATGCAAATGACAAAAATGCCCAAACCCCAAGGACGATTTTGGCAATTTACTCCTGTTTCAATTTATAGTTTTGTCATTTTTCCCTCTTAGCCAAATTACGATTTTGCTATCAGTTCAAATTTATTGTTTTGCCATCGTTTTTGTTTTTTTTGGCAATTTACGATTTTGCACCCAGTGTAAAATTATAATCATGTCATTGTTTTAGTTTTTTTTTTTTTTTTTTACAAAACTATGGTAGTGTTTTGCTTTGGTTTATTTTTTTTTACAAAAGTATGGTAGTGTTTTGTTTTAATTAGATGGGTTGGCGTAATTTTTATTCGTGCCAGGCGGTTGCCTGTCAAGCGCTCATTTGTCCTGAATAATTTCAATTTTCCCCCGGTTTAAAATTATATCTTTCCATCGTTTTAGTTTTTTAGCAAAAGTATGGTAGCGTTTTGTTTTAACCGGTTGACCCGATGTAATTTCTTTTAGATCGTGTTATGAGTAATTTGTACAAGTAACCGAAACACAGACGTACATGTTATGAGAGAAAAATCTTCAGCTTAGTGCCCCGGAACATGGGCGGGGCAAAAACTAATTATATAGAAAGGAAAAAATGGTCAGGATGGTTCCTTTGCGTTCTTTGGTTTGTCTCTTATTTTCTAAATTAAGGAGGCTCTAGCTGTTTTTTTAAATCTTAACATGTATAATCATTTTAGTAACCTAAGCTAAATGTTTCATTAGACCATGGGGTGTGGGGGTCGTCCCCCCCACGGCGCCGCTCGTTCCATCCGTCGCACACCGCCCCCTCCCTCCGTCGCGTCGCCGGCGTCCAAGAACAGCCATTTGGGACGATCTGTGTGATGTGGGCAACCATATATATAGAGAGAGAGAGTGAGATATTTAATTGTTGTGGGTCATCATTTTCAGATTTGGGACTATCCTCCACACCCTTGGGTAGTCCACAAGGGGATGGTCCCCCACTCATGGTGATGTGGCGCCTACGTGGTAGTCCCCAATGACACTAAGCAAACCACACCCCATGGTCTTACGATTATATGAAAATACCAAATTCTCATTCTCATTTTTAATTAAAAAAAACCTTCTATTTCGTCAATCGCCCACCCCCACCCCCAACTCTACCCGGCCCCTCCCTCACCAATCTTCATAAGTGAATTTAATTGTAGCATTCATAGTCACTATCTATGTCACAACTGCGTATGCATTTGCCTCAGCATTGACTACATATTCAATATTCATTAAGAAAAAGGCTTCGTAAATGATCAAATCTCATACTTGTATTTCAGTTTAATCAAAATTAATGATACCCATAACCCATGTGAACTAACTAATAATCTAATGAGATAATAATAATATGATCAGATTCGATTTAAAAGGTAGAAGTGCGCAAAAAACTCATCGACAAACTCCATATATCAGCAATGATATGGGATTGCATAGTGATTAGTATAGATGAATCATCAGTGTAACATTCTAACACAACTAGACTAACATGTCATTTTTTTTTTAAAATAAATCATATATAGTTAGTTTCATGCTTGCAGAAGTCGTTAAGGGCTCGCAGGTAGGTCGAGTGAGGAGTTGCGAGTACTCGGGGAATACTAGGACATGATTATATTATAAAGAAATTAGTTTTCGGAAATTATATATGTGTCAAATACCATAAGTTTACTATTATTTATAATAAAATACGTAAATATCAACATAAATTTTAAAAAAATAAATGTTCAAATAGTAAAGTATCTTAAAAAGAAATATCTTTTCCTTGATATTTATTATTTAAGAAATGATTATTATACAAGAGAACCAATTCGTACCAAGTGAAGGAGACATTCAAAGATAAATGTATTTTACACATTCAATAATTAGAACTTAATTGTTTATGCATTATTACGTGATTAAATCTACAATAAACGACATTACGTGGTTTTTAATGACAAAGCTTACTCTTATCCTACATTACTGATGTGTGGTCGAAGTCCCACTAAAAAAATAATCCAAATTATACTAAATAGCTAGCGGTAAATGGGTATCGAACACAGGGAGTCTGTGAAAAATGTGTTTACCAAAGTAATTGTAAGTTAACTAAGCAAGAAAGTAAAGTGCGTAAAAGTAACTCTTTGAATTGGGTTTGTTGATTTTTAAAACTAGAAATTAAATTGCAAGTAACTAAGAAGATTGTAAACGATTAAGAGAAAGAGTGTTCCTCCTGGGTTTCAGGTTTTATATGACAACAAAGGTTAATGTTCAACTGGAAAGAACCACATAGACATGGCTCTGTGTGCGCAATTGTTTGTGATGAAAGGGGATCAAGTACTCGGATTCATATAATGCGAGGTTGTCACCCGATGATCAATTAACATAGCCAACCCGAATCCCTCTCACTATATCTCGATTGCCAACGACACCAAGAACGTATGGTTCAGAATAAAGATTTAACAATATTAACAAGTTATAAACAATCACATAAATACCATAATAATTCTAAACATAATATGATTAGATTACTATTCCAGAAATTCAAGAACATAACATAGTTGTCACAAGAAAACCTTACATCCGGGAAGAACACAAAGAAAATTAGCCACTCATTGCTTGGATAGTCACACAAACATCAAATCCGAAATCCATCAATGATAAGGCTACAACCCCCTTTAGAAATCACCAATATTCTTGTTCTTAAACCCTAAATTCTTCATTTTCAAGTCTTTTGCACTCCTTTACATACAATAGCACACAACACCGTAGTCATTTAATTCCATCAAGTTAAGCGTGCAACCATACAAGTTTCTATACACTTAACGCTATCAAAGGTCTCCCTACGGTCCACCCGTCAATTACACCAATTAATTAAATAAACTCTCATTGCCCAGGCTCTAAGTAGCATGCGCCTCTATCAAGTGGGCTACCCCATATTGGCAGCATTACGTGGTTATTATGGGTTGACTGGTTAATATTTTGTATTACATTTATAGTTAATACGTGATTAGATCTCAAATATTAGGCATTCCGTGATATATTATGTATTATAGATTTTCTTTTTTTTTTTATTACAGTTATGATTAATACAAAAGGATGTAATCACTTAGTGGGTTTTTACATAATACTATAATAAAAATCATGTAATCAGTCTAGGGCTGTGCAACGGTTCAGAACCGGACCGAACCGAACCGAACTGGGACCGAACCGGAACCGTTTAATTCTAAATATAAGAACCGGAACCGAACCGTATACTAGCGGTTCTGGTTCGTTTCGGAACCGGGTTAAACGGTTCTTGCGTAAACGGTTCATGCCGGAACCGGTTGTCAATTAAATCCTAAAAATAACAACAAAATAAAAAAAATAAAACAATAAACCGTTTATAATATATAACTAAGAGTTGCAATATCCCGATCGGAGTAAAAGTAGCAACAATAAAATGTTTTAAACCGAAAGTATACAATGTAAAAAAACAAAAGTTAACTAAAAAACTTCAGTTAACCATCACAAAAGCTTCATTCAAACATTGTATCAAAACTATTTTTACATTCTTTAATACTAGATACATTGAATTAACAGGGTTTTTAAATATATTATTTAAAGTTTAAAACCAAACTGGTTCTAACGGTTCTTTAAACGGAACCGCGGTTATAACCGAAACCGAACCGGGAACCGTTTTCTCCCAAACTTAAGAACTGGAACCAGATCCGAAATCCAACAATACGGTTCGGATCTGGCGGTTCCGGTTCGGTTCCCTGTTTTGACGGTTCAGAACCGTAAATTGCTCTGCCCTAGTAATCACGTAATGGGTTTTTAGATCACGTAAGCACGTAATAATACATAGTCAACTATTGTTACACAATTACATACTAATAGATAATCATGTAATGTTACACTTTTTCAAGAATAAACTGCATATTATGTAATTACGTACAGGAAGATAATCTTGTAACTTTACAAAATCATGTAAAGTTATAGCTTGTAAAATAAAAAGATTTTAAAATTAAGAAAACTAAAGCAATAACTTACTCAAGTTAAAGAGAATGAAATGCTCGTTAATACGGTATAATTTTTTTAAAAAGTATTATCGAATGAAAACGTTATAACCGTTTGAGCTCAAGCTTGATTAACTTATGAGAGCTCAAGATCGAGTTCAGCTCGTTGGCAATTTCTTAAGCTCGAGCTATGCTCGGGCTCAACTCATTTATCATCTATTAATTAATATACTAAATAAAAATAATATAACTAATAGATTTGTTTAGGGTCGTGAGCTCGACAAGTGAAACTCGGGTTCGGGCTTGTTTACTAAACAAGTTTATTTTTAAGTTCGGGCTCCGCTCGTAAACAAGTTTAAATAAGCTCGGTTCATTTACTAGACAACTTTAAATAAGGGGTAAATATTATTAAATATTAATAAAAACTAATAATACCCTAAAGCTTGACAAGGCTCGATGAGCTTCACATGGCATGCTCGATGTCGCAACCCCCGGCCCCTTTCTCCTGGGATCGGGCGGTCGCGAGCTCAAATTTAGTGGTATCATTGTTTATCAGTTTGGCAGCGGAATTTTACATCAGGACCGTAGTCAGGAAATATTTTATCAGAGTAAAATACCACATTTTTATATTATTAAACACATGGGAAATTCCCAAGTTTCTATTACAAACATGTTTATAGGGATAAACCCTAATTTATTGAATTTAAAACATCGTCTTTATTTAGGTAACTTTTATAGCCACATTTTTCCAAGCCTTCAATGCTCTCCAGCTGGATTCTATTTGGCTTTCACATTTTGTTACCTGAAACGCCTTTAAAAACATTTTGTCAGTGGAAAATACTGGTGAGTGAAATCCAATTTAATCAAGACAGGTTTTATTCTTGTACAGTATTGAGGGCAATCAGCAATTACATTTGTTTATTATTCTACCTTAATTACCACCCACGGTACTGTCAACCCGACTTGTGGTCATGTTACTACTCACAGTCTAGTAACAAATTTTGTATACAAAACCCCAACATACCGATGATAATTGTAGAATTACAAATACTCAATCACTGTTTAAATATAATGTAAAACATTGAGGTTTTGTAAAAACAGTTTGCAAAAAGGTTTACAAAAAGGAGATTACTCACATTGCTACTTTAGGGTTTTCCTTGGTGTTTTCCTGGTTATAATCTATTAATTAAACAATGCACACGCGTTAGTATAATATCCCAATATTTACATTAGTTATACCCTCCCCGAGACAGAACTCCAACGACTACGTCGGGCAGAGCCTCGACAACCATTACAGAGCACTAGATCAATCGGGCAGCGTATCTAATACGTAACCGGGGGTTATGATACTTACAACGAGGCAGAAGTTCGTTAATTAGGGGGGTATAATGCCCGAGATTATATTTGCTATGCAGAAAGTTGAGAGAGAATACGAAAATTTTGAATGAATTCAACTGAATCCGATCGAGGCTATTTATAGTGCTGATACAGCCTTTTGTCGCGGCCTGCGTAAGCCGAAGGCTATGCCTTCACGGCCAGCGAGAGACCTAGGGTAGGCCCTAGCTTGGTCGACTCCGCATACTAGACCCAACACGTTTGTGACACGTGGCGGCACCGGGTGCGCTCTGATCTTGATCTGTCGCGGCCCGCGTAAGACGAAGACAATGTATTCGAGGCTCGCCAGAGACTACTGGATTTTGTTTTTATTTTAATTAAATAAAATTAAAGGTATTTAGGGCCATTTTGTAACAACCTTAATTTTACCCTTGATTTTAGTAATAGTTTATACCATTTCAAGTAAAATATTGTTTAAATAACCTAACTTTCATAACAAAGTTCATAAGTAACATCAAACTTAGTCAAGTAATAACTAAGTTAAAACATTTTAAAAGATGTTTAAAATGTGATTACAACCCATTCACAAAAATATTAAAGGTTCAAAACACAGCGGAAGCTTCAAAATGTAGTGTTCGGTTCTTCATTAATCGCTTGATCGCCACCCGAAAGATCCACATAATCACCTATGGTCAAAAATCATTAAACATTAGTTTTGACTTGATATAATACAATAACATGAGTTCCAACATCAAGTTTTAAAAAAAAACTAAATAAAAGTTTTGTTGGTTCCACCGTAACTTACGGTGTCACCGTAAGTTACGGTGAGTCCTGGAATTCCCTAGTCCACCGTAAAGCAGGAGGGATCTACCGTAAACGTCTGACCTCTACCGTAAATTACGGTAATTTACGGTGAGTCCTGGAAATCCATGTTTTGTTTGTTTTATTCATTGTACTCAAATTCAACTCTTAGATTTCGTTTTTCTAACAACCCACTACATCAAAATCTCATATTCATAACATGTTATATAATAACCAATATCAAAGAACAACCGACCATATTCCGGAGCATTAACCATGCTTTACTTGATTATCCGACCCGTTTGGCTCGTCTAAGAAATCCTCCTATATGACAACTACCAACGAGTTCAAATCAAGTTTTATCAATCTTTCAATATAGCGACTTCATCGCTTAACTCAAAACAACTCTCATTTAAAAATTCAAGTACACATTATATAAACATCCAATCTACTAAATGTAACGGGTCAAGTTACATACCTTAGCTCACGCCCTTCAACCGCGAATCACCACCGGCTTGTCCACTCGACGTTCCGGTATCTTGTCCTATAGAGTTCAATTCAAGACATGTTTAGAACTCTCTTTAGACCTCACTTCGCATAATATACCGAAACATCATAATTATGCGTTAATGCTCTAAATTTCTATTTTTAAGCCTTCTTTGAGGCATTTCTACAAACACTATGAGGGCAGAATTTCTACATCATTCATATTCATGTTTATAGCTTGCTAATTAGTTAACTTAACTTCAATAAAGCCATCATATAGCATTTAAGCATCATACTTTTCTGAAATCACCTTCTAAAATCGAATTGCACTAGAATAATCACTCTAAAACCTAGTGTTCATCATCATCATGTAAAACCCACAACCCACCTTCAAGGTGTTCATGGAATTTCCTGAATTTGGTCATGATTTCACATGAAATTGGCTAGGTTTCACTTCTAAACACCATATCAATTCTAATCTAACCAAATAACACACATGCAACATAAATCTTCAGATTTTCCAAAATCATGAGAAATTCAAGTTAAGAGATTTCATCAAATTTTACATACCTTAGATTTCGTTTTTCAACTTGGTTAGTAGGTCCATTGTGATATGTTCCCATTTCCAAACCGGAATTTCTAACGGTTGGAGTTTGCCGTATGGTTTCTGATGCTCCGCCTTGACTTGTAAACATGTCAAGCATTTTTCCACATACTTCGCCACATCCCTCTTCATTCCGGGCCACCAATAATTTTGTTTCAAATCATTGTACATCTTGGTCGCACCCGGATGAATTGAATAACGGGATTTATGAGCTTCATTAAGTAAAAGCGCCTTCACTCCACAGGTATGTGGGACCCATATCCTTCCGGATCGAGTCTTTAACCCGTGATTCCCATCCGATAAATCTTTCAACTGACCAATTATTCTTTCTTTCTTCCAATTCTCTTCTTTTACTGCTTCTAATTGCGCCTCTCGAATACGTTCAAGTATACCCGAGGTTACCACGAGTTGCATCGATCTTACTCGTATCGGGACATAATCCGTTTTTCTGCTCAAAGCATCCGCCACCGCATTAGCCTTTCCTGGGTGATAACGTATTTCGCAATCGTAGTCTTTCACCGTTTCCAGCCATCGCCTTTGTCACATATTTAACTCCTTCTGATCGAAGAAGTATTTCAAACTCTTGTGGTGGGTGAACATGGTGCACTTTACCCCATACAAGTAGTGCCTCCATATTTTTAATGCAAACACTACCGCCGCCAACTCGAGATCGTGTGTGGGATATTTCTTCTCGTGTATCTTCAATTGCCTCGAGGCATAGGCTATTACTTTGCCCCGCTGCATCAACACGCAACCGAGTCCCGATAGTGAAGCATCCGAATAAACCTCCATGTCTTCGACTCCGTCCGGCAATGTCAATACCGGAGCTTGAGTTAACTTTTCTTTTAGCGTTTGAAACGCTTTCTCTTGATCAACACCCCAAATGAACCTTTCTTTCTTTCGGGTTAGCTTTGTTAGTGGTGACACAATCTTGGAGAAATCTTGAATGAATCTCCTATAGTATCCCGCAAGTCCCAAAAAGCTTTTAATTTCAGAAGGGTTCTTTGGAGTATTCCATTTTGACACAACCTCTATCTTTGACGGATCCACCAATACTCTGTCGGCACTTATGACATGGCCAAGAAATTGTACCTCTCGTAACCAAAATGCACATTTAGAGAATTTTGCATATAACTTCTCTCGTCTAAGGGTCTCTAACACTTCTTGTAAGTGATGTGCGTGTTCAGCTTCACTTTTCGAATACACCAAGATATCATCGATAAACACGATGACCGACTTATCCAGCATTGGCCTGCAAACCCGGTTCATGAGGTCCATGAAAGCCGCGGGTGCGTTTGTTAGCCCAAATGACATCACGAGGAATTCGTAATGTCCGTATCTCGTGCGGAAAGCCGTCTTCGGCACATCTTCTTCTTTGACCTTTAGTTGGTGATACCCCGATCTAAGGTCAATTTTGGAAAACCAGTTCGCACCTTGTAGTTGGTCGAATAAATCATCTATCCTCGGGAGCGGGTATCGGTTCTTTACCGTGAGTTTGTTTAACTCCCGGTAATCGATACACATGCGCATGCTCCCGTCTTTCTTTCTCACGAACAACACCGGTGCGCCCCAAGGAGACACACTCGGCCTTATGAATCCCTTGTCAAGCAGGTCTTGAATTTGGGACATCAGCTCTTGTAATTCCGACGGTGCGAGTCGGTACGGGGCTTTTGCTACGGGTTTCGCGCCCGGAATCAATTCGATCCCGAACTCTACTTCCCGTTCAGGCGGTATTCCCGGTAAATCCTCCGGAAACACATCTTCATAATCTCGTACTACCGGTACCTCTCCAATCTTTCGTGATTCTTTTTCGGGCTCATTAGCGTATATTATGAATGCCTTGCATCCTCGCTTCATAAGCTTGTGAGCTTTCAACATTGAACATACTATAGGGTTGCCTCCCTTTTCGCCATAAATGGTGACGCGTTTCCCGCTCGGAGATGTTAGTTTTATCTCTTTACGAAAACACACGATCTTTGCATGGTGTTGAGATAGCCAATCCATCCCAACGACTACTTGAAATTCTCCCATTGACATCGGGATTAGGTTTATCAAATATTCTTCGTCGTCAATGCTCAGTTTACAGTTTTCACATACATCACAAACAATAAAGCTCTTGTTATTACCTATCTCTACTTCTAAGGGCACAGGTAATTTCGTTAGAACAAACGAAGGATGACGAATAAATCCATATGAAACAAAGGAATTATTCGCACCCGTATCAAATAACACGTGTGCAGGAATTGAATTTACAGCAAATATACCTGAGACCACGTCAGGTTCAACCTTTGCTTCTGCGGCGGTTAGTTGAAAAGATCTTGCCTTTGCTTTCGGGGCTTCACCTTTCGGTTCCTGCCCATCCTTCTTTCCAACCAGCTCCGGGCATTCCGACTTCTTGTGACCCGTTCGATAACAATTGTAACAAACCGTCACTTTCTCCGGGCATGATATAGCCATATGTCCCGTTTTCTTGCATATGGGACAAGGCTTATCCTTGTAACGGCATTCGCCTTTATGACCCTTCCCGCAGATTCTGCAACTTGGCGACCCGCCTTTCGTATCAGATTTCTTTGCGCTTTCGTTTGTTCGCGCCTTTTTAGAAGGGCTTGGATTCACATCTTGTGCCCTTCGTTCACCCCGTTCTATGCTCTTTTTCAGTTCGATCTCCCTTTCCCGAGCAGCATTGACAATCTCGGTAAGGGTCTCGTATTTTGAAGGGGTTATGAACTCTCTATACTCCGCACTTAGCATGTTATGGTAGTAATAGACCTTTTGTTCTTCATTTGTCACCAAATCATCACAGAACTTTATCTTGTCCATAAACATCCCCGTGATCTTGTCTATGGATTCACACTTGTGTCTGAGTTGCATGAACTCTTCCTTGATTCTATTTATGACCGCTTTGGGACTATGGTGTTTAAGAAACGGTGTCTTAAACTCCTTCCATGTCATGGCCTTAGCCGCTTCACTTCCAATCTCCTTCTTTTTGTTATCCCACCAGTCTTTCGCTTGACCTCTTAATTGACCCGTACCATAAGCTACGTAGTCATTTTCATCACAATGAGTTCTCTAGAATACTCCTTCGATATCACTTAGCCATCGTTGACACACAATTGGATCAACCTCCCCATTATATATTGGTGGTTTACAGGCCATGAATTCCTTGTATGAACAAGGCTTTCGTCCACCATGCTTTTCCTTTGCTGGATTTGAATCATCTTCCAATTTCTTGATTCTCTCTTCTACTATTGATAAAACTGTGTTTTGACTTTTATCAATAAAGCCCGACAAACTGTTTTCGATCGCCTTTCCAACCTCTTCGGCAATCACTTCTCTCATTTGTTCGGTGACTCTTGGCACCGCATTATCATTACCTCCATCAGCCATCTCTATTTCTGAAATGTTTACATAGTTTGTTAAACATTCCATTTATGACACATGCTTTACTTGTTTTGATTTAATCAAGTTCATAACTTGATTTAATCATTCTTGTTTCAATTCAATCAAGTTCATAACTTGATTTAATTATTCTTGTTTCAATTCAATCAAGTTCATAACTTGATTTAATTATTCTTGTTTCAATTCAATCAAGTTCATAACTTGATTTAATTATTCTTGTTCCATGCATTTCTTGTATTTGAGTGAGCTTACACACTCTTTTCATGCATATTTGTTCATGATTTATTTCTGTATTCTCTAATTTCTACTTAAACGATTAACTCTTACCGGATGCTTGATCAAGCTTGAACCGAACACTTCTTGACAACCTTGAGCTCTGATTACCAACTTGTAACAACCTTAATTTTACCCTTGATTTTAGTAATAGTTTATCCCATTTCAAGTAAAATATTGTTTAAATAACCTAACTTTCATAACAAAGTTCATAAGTAACATCAAACTTAGTCAAGTAATAACTAAGTTAAAACATTTTAAAAGATGTTTAAAATGTGATTACAACCCATTCACAAAAATATTAAAGGTTCAAAACACAGCGGAAGCTTCAAAATGTAGTGTTCGGTTCTTCATTAATCGCTTGATCGCCACCCGAAAGATCCACATAATCACCTATGGTCAAAAATCATTAAACATTAGTTTTGACTTGATATAATACAATAACATGAGTTCCAACATCAAGTTTTAAAAAATACTAAATAAAAGTTTTGTTGGTTCCACCGTAACTTACGGTGTCACCGTAAGTTACGGTGAGTCCTGGAATTCCCTAGTCCACCGTAAAGCAGGAGGGATCTACCGTAAACGTCTGACCTCTACCGTAAATTACGGTAATTTACGGTGAGTCCTGGAAATCCATGTTTTGTTTGTTTTATTCATTGTACTCAAATTCAACTCTTAGATTTCGTTTTTCTAACAACCCACTACATCAAAATCTCATATTCATAACATGTTATATAATAACCAATATCAAAGAACAATCGACCATATTCCGGAGCATTAACCATGCTTTACTTGATTATCCGACCCGTTTGGCTCGTCTAAGAAATCCTCCTATATGACAACTACCAACGAGTTCAAATCAAGTTTTATCAATCTTTCAATATAGCGACTTCATCGCTTAACTCAAAACAACTCTCATTTAAAAATTCAAGTACACATTATATAAACATCCAATCTACTAAATGTAACGGGTCAAGTTACATACCTTAGCGCACGCCCTTCAACCGCGAATCACCACCGGCTTGTCCACTCGACGTTCCGGTATCTTGTCCTATAGAGTTCAATTCAAGACATGTTTAGAACTCTCTTTAGACCTCACTTCGCATAATATACCGAAACATCATAATTATGCGTTAATGCTCTAAATTTCTATTTTAAGCCTTCTTTGAGGCATTTCTACAAACACTATGAGGGCAGAATTTCTACATCATTCATATTCATGTTTATAGCTTGCTAATTAGTTAACTTAACTTCAATAAAGCCATCATATAGCATTTAAGCATCATACTTTTCTGAAATCACCTTCTAAAATCGAATTGCACTAGAATAATCATTCTAAAACCTAGTGTTCATCATCATGTAAAACCCACAACCCACCTTCAAGGTGTTCATGGAATTTCCTGAATTTGGTCATGATTTCACATGAAATTGGCTAGGTTTCACTTCTAAACACCATATCAATTCTAATCTAACCAAATAACACACATGCAACATAAATCTTCAGATTTTCCAAAATCATGAGAAATTCAAGTTAAGAGATTTCATCAAATTTTACATACCTTAGAATCCTCTTGCAATGAGGATCACAATTCTAGGTTCTAATCCCGATTTCAACTTGAATTGAGACTTAAATTTGCAGATTTTAGGAAGTTTTAGGGTTTTGAATATGGGGGTGTCGCCCCCTGCTCCTTCTTGGTCGACCAGCACCTCTCAAATGGGGTGTTTGGTTTATTTTTTTTTTATCTAGTTTAGTTACAAATTTAACAACTAAGGTCCCTCAACTTTCTTCCACATATCATTTAGTAGTTTTTAACCCTATTATAGGCTACTTCTAGTCTTGTAACTAACTAGGTTAAAAGTTCCTAGTTAATAAATTCTCGTCTATTTATACTTTATAGTTACAATATAAAGTTTTATATTTTCGGGGTGTTACACATTTATCGTATACGGGATGTATTTTATGGCGTATAGGGACGTTCTAAATATTTTACGAGTGTCGGAAAAATTTAGGAGGGTTGTTATACTCGAGCTCGGGCTCGATAAATAATACGCTTTATTTTAGGCTCAAGCTCGATAAGGCTTGGCTCGTTTGGAGCGGATCTCGAGAAGCTCTCGAGCCGTTTGGCGCGATTGTATTCCTAGTAGTGATTACTCGACGTCCTACACATTGTTTTGCAACATTATATAGTTTCATTAATCAAAGTGAAATTGTTCTAACATATATCCCTAAAGACACATCCTTGAATGTGATTATTTATTATAAGTAGGAATATTGGATTTTAATAGTTCCAACTATTCGTCGTTGGCTGTTAATAGTCCCAACTTCAAAAATAACTACTTGTAGTCCCAACTATTAACATATTGGCCTCCAATGGACCTTGATTAAGAGAACCCTGACTTCGTTTATATCCGGTCACCAGAAAAACTTTTTTGACCGGATAAAGGTTCCTAAAAGTCCGATTTAAGGCTACAAAGAGGTTTAGGACGAAAATGTTGAGTTTTCTGGCTAAAAAGTTGAGTTTTCCGGTGACCTCCATAATTGGGGCTTTTATTAGAGAAATGTTAATAAAGGTCCGTAATGAGGTTACAAAGAGGTTTGGGACAAAAAGGTTGGGTTTTCCGGCCAAAAATGAGTTATTCGGCCAAAAACGTTTTTCTGGCGACCAGAGACTGACGACGTTAGGGTTCTGCTAGTCACGGGCCGTTGGAGGCCAATATTTTAATAGTTGGCACTGCTACTGGTTATTTTTAAAGTTGAGACTATTGGCTACCAACGACGAATAGTTAAGATTAGAGTATTAAAATATGAGCATTCGAAACTTCTACATTTGCTCCCTTCATTGCCCGCCCACATGATATTGAAAACATGTATGCAACTCCTTAAAAGATATGAAAAAACAACCCAAATTGAAAATATTTAATTAATTAATTTGTAAAAATGTGAGAGTTTAATGACACAAATGACCAACTTGAGTTTTATAAATCAATTTGTAAAAGGATGGAGGTTAAAAAAAGAACCCATATGTTTGTTAGTTTTACAGATTTACTGTTGAACCAGAGCTTACGAAAATCAGGAAATCCCACACCCAGTTAAGCGTTAGCACTGATCCCCTATGAATTAGACTCGAGTTTCTTCGTCGGCGTCATCCAATTCGATCAGAACCCTATCCTATGATTCCCACTTCAATCCTGTGGCCAAGCGCTAATAGCGGGTGGTCGCGGGGTAGGAAGTCGGTAGGAAAGTCAAGGAAGGGGCGGCAGGTTCAATACTAGAAAAAATCACAGGGCAGGACCCCATCAAGGGGCGGCGGTCAAGTTAGCAATAAAGATGATCATGGCGGAGGCCGTGGTGTTAGTTGCGTGGAAACCCGCGACAATATTTACAGTTAGGGCCATGCCACCCTCGGGTGACTCCCGCAGGCGCAGTACTACGCCAGCACAGAGGAGACACCTTGTACATGGTGAAAGTGAGTTGCAGCCAATCATTGCTTGCCAGGCATTATACTAGAAGATCCTTACGATGCACCATTGTGCATGAGACTAAAGATACAACTGAGAGTGACGTGTGTCCAATCACAAGGCGCCAACCCACCTATCCTTAACCTCCCTAATGGCTAATGATAGACAAGACAAAAGTTACATCTAGAAAGCGATGTGCGGCCAATCAGAACACACGGGTGTACTCCCACCTCAGCGAACACTAATTATCATGACAAAAGAGACCAAATGGATATTCCTCGACAATGACACCACGCTCAATCATTATGCATTCTTCTCTAACCTCCCGGCTATAACTACCACACTTTCCAGAGGTTTAAACATCCTATTCTCAATACTCTTACTTTGAACTTACCCTCATTCTCTCTAGAAAGAACAATACTTATTCTCACGCCAGATAGTGGTTACGAGAAGAATCCCCCACCCCCCCTTTTCGTAATGGGCTCACGGTGTTTGTTAGTTTTACAGATTTACTGTTGGATTAGAGATTGTGAAGATCAAGAAATCTCACACCCGATTGAGCATTAGAACTGATCCCTATGGATTAGATTCGTGTTTCTTCAAATAATTAGTTTATAACTTAAAAAAGCAAATATAATGTTTTTTTAATGTCCAATGAATCCTTCAAATGACTACTGGAAAAATTCACCATATCAGGATACACACTTGCCCGAAGGCACAACACTGTAGCGAGGTAAAACCCATCGAACCTGGGTCACTTAGGACACCAGTTCTCTCCCTTAACACTCCAGCACCAACTCAAATAGAATGTTTTATATACAACTTTCACGTAATTAATGTGATAGATATTTTTATATTAAACTGTTTCTAAAAGCTATTATTTTATAATGTATGATGAAATCTTATACGATTCAGGATAACTAGCAATTAGACCCGCGCGCGTTGCGGTGCGGGTACATTGCAAACATCGAATGAATTAGTCCAAACGCTTTATGATGCGTTAAGCTTTTGAAATTTTCAAAGTTGAGGAGGTGTAATAATAGGGTAACACAATGCAAGGAGTAAAAACATAAAGTTTGAAACTTAAGGGGGGTGGTGGCAGTAAAAATGGAGTAATAGTCCAAGGAGTAAAATCGCAACGCTTAAAACTTGAGAGGGTGATAGTGCAAGGGGTAAAGACACAAAGTTTAAAACTTGAGGGAGTGGTGGCGTAAAAAATGAAGTAATAGTGCAAGGGGTAAACGTGTAGTAAGAAAATACACGATTTGTAATGGCACAACGTGTAAAAGACAATTTAAAAAAAAGTGCAAAACACAATATGTAAAAGACAATTACAAAAAAAGTAAAACACAAAGATATGTAAGATTAAATATATTATGTTTAATATTTAATCTATAGCCATTATAATCATTTACATAACATAGATCAAAATATATAATAACCTATTAAATAATTAGTTGGTAATTGTTGATGGACCATATTACCCTTATTAACTAATTAGGTTTCCTCCTGCGTGCTTATATAAGGAGAATTATGTAGAGGTCAAAAGGTTACACACTGAGATAGATAACCTAATAACCGTAACATCATCATCATCGACCTCCCTCTCCTATAACCGATTCCCTTGTCGGTTTTCTTAGTCACCATCATTAGTCAGCACCCTAAGGAGGAACCAGATCACACTGACAATTATGTCGAACGGGATGTCATCTTCTCTGACTGGATTTTCCACTGCACTGTCTGCTGTAACAGGTATGTTTTCATGTTTTCCATTATGATTAAACAGAACTGATCCAACATGTGGTATCAGAGCATATGTTGATTAGTCAGTTCTGTTTCCTATCCGTAAATCTGGATTAAAACTGGAAAACAAGTTTTAAAACGATAATTAAATTCGTTTTTTCTGTCATCCGAAATCATTAACTGTTCGATTTCTGTCATCCGGAATGGCATCTCAGATGACATGTTCATTCTTATGTTACTGTCCGAAATCATAATGTTCAAGTATTGTTTAAATGATTGATAAATTCCCAGATTTCGGATATAGTATGAAGGTTATTTTTATTTAGGGTTCATCATGTTCTTAGTTAAAATTCGAAATTTCCTTTATGTTTTGGAATATGGTTTGAATTGTGGAATGTTTTCCTAATTTTGATCTAATTTTATCTAATAAGGTTTTCGAAATTTGTTAATAGGATAAACAGATTATGATTTTCGAAATTTTCTGATAAAATTAGATCAACGATAAAATAGGAAACTCTATCACAATTCCTAAGATTTCGAATTTTCTGTTATGTTTTCACATTAACAGCTGTAACAGCTTGAAGAACACATTACGGATGATCATTCCGGATGAACATTGTTCGCCCATTACAGATCAGCAACCGTCTGATCATTCCGAATGAACATTGTTCGCCCATTACGGATCAGAAACTGACCATTTCGGACTAAGCATCACGGATGATCAAAGAACTGACCATTTCGGATGAATCTCAGACTAAGCATTAACATCCGAAATCATCCAAAATCCATCACGGATCATCAAGAACTGACCATTTCGAATGAATCTCGGACTAAGTATCATCATCCGAAATCATCCGAAATGACTCGACTTACGCGTCTTGGACAGATCCGAAATCATTTGAAATCATCCAATTCGGATAGTCCGAAATGATTCGAAATTAGTCATTTCGGATGAATCCAAGACATGATTCATCCGAAATCATGAGTGTTCATAAAATTTGGCAGTTAATGTGAACTAAAATTTGGCTCGGGGCTCCGCCTCGAACCCCGTGCGGGGGCACGCTGTCCCCCTGCACCCCCCAGCGAACTCACCATGGAGTTCGATCCACGCTAACGGGTGGTTTGCTATTAAATAATTGGTTTTTGTAATTACTTAATTAGTTAATCAGGTAATACTTTACAAAACCAAAATAGCTTAACTTGAATGAGTTTTTTATGTATCATTTCTGGCCAAAGCTGATTTGATACATCTACTTATCATTCAAGTATTACGAAAGCTATGTTAAGTGTGCATCATAAACATGAATGTCTTAATATCTGGCCAAAGTTGATTTAATTCTTTCATAGATGACATACTTAACAAGTGCATAACTAAAGTGATTGTCTTAATTTCTGGCCAAAGCTGATTTGTTACCACCACTTTTCACATATGCTTAAATGATTACACTTCTGGCCAAAGCTGATTTGTCTTCGTTTAAGTAGAATATTAACTAAGTCTATTATTTTGATGTTAGTAATAGACAATATCACAACTTCATAATGTAAAATGGTCATTATTTATGCCTGCCTTAGTTTAACATGCCCTTAGATCACATTAGAACTTCTTCCTAAGTATCATAACTTGCTCATCTTATTTCCACTATCAGCACCAAATCAGGGGATTCCACCTTTGACTGGTGATAACTTTGCTGCATGGAAGGATGCCCTCATGCTTACACTTGGATTGCTGGACTTTGATTATGCTCTAAGAGAGAATAAGCCAGCGGACCTTACCACTCAAAGTACTGCTGCTGAGCAGATAGTTCATGAAAAATGGACTAGGTGTAACCGTATGTCTCTCATGTTCATGAAGCAGTCCATCAGTAATGCAATCAGAGGATCCATTCCTGATTCTGAAGATGCTAAAACCTACTTGGAACATGTGGAGGCGCAGTTCAAAGGGACGTCTAAAGCACACGCGAGTACCCTTATCCTCAAGCTGGTGACAACTAAGTATGATGGGAGGAGCGGCATTCGCGAGCACATCATGATGATGAATGACATGGCCAATAAGCTGAAGGGGCTGGAAATGGATATCAGTGATGGTTTCCTTGTTCATTTTATCATCACTTCACTTCCTTCATCCTTTGAAGCATTCAAGATCAATTACAACACTCAGAAGGACAAATGGACGATGAGTGAGCTGGTGCGTACAGGAGGAAGAGCGTATGAGGATGGATCGCCCTATTGATGTTGCTAACTTCACCACCTCCAACTCTAAGAAAAGGAAGAACAATCATCAGAGAAAGGATGCTTCAAAAGTCCAAAGGCCTAATCCTAATACAAGTGCACCCTCCAGCTCTAAGAAATCCTTAGGCAGAATCCGCTGCAAGTTCTGTAAAAAGGCAGGACATATGCAGAAGGAATGCCCTGACTTTAAGGAGTGTCTGGCTAAGAAAGGCAATGATTATTTTGTGATACTTGAGTCCTATAATTTAAGTGTTCCTGCTAATTCTTGGTGGTTTGATTCTGGTTCTATGGTTCATGTTACCAATTCAACTCAGGGATTCCTTTCAATCCGGAAGCTGGAAAGAAACCAAAGAACGCTTACGGTTGGGGATGATCGAGAATTAGAAGCGAAGGCCATTGGAACATTACAATTAGTTATGAAAACTGGTTTATGTATTAAACTTTATGATACCTTATATGCACCTGAGGTAACTCGGAACCTTGTATCAGGACCAAAGTTAGACATGGACGGTTTTATTGTTTCCCATGGTCATCGCAAACTCTCTATCCTCTATGATTCTGTTCTTTATGGTACTGGTATTCTGGATGGTGGTCTCTATAGATTAGAACTGGATGATAATTTTTCCAAATCTTTGTTGTCATATAACATTAATGAATCAATCACAAAGATGAAAGAGAAACGAGACTTGGAGACTTCATCCATGTTGTGGCATCAGCGTTTAGGCCACATTTCAAAAGAACGATTAAATCGTCTTGTAAAGGATGAAGTCTTACCTCCTCTCGATTTCTCTGATTTTGGAACATGTGTCAAATGTCTTAAAGGTAAAATGACATTAGCAAATAAGAAAGGTACCACTAGGAGTTCTAATTTATTAGAACTCATTCACACTGACATTAGTGGTCCCTACCAAATCGCTGGCATAACAGGACATACTTCATTTATCACTTTCATTGATGATTATTCTCGTTACATGTACTTGTATCCAATTAAGGAGAAATCTGAATCTCTTACAACTTTTAAAGATTACAAGGCTGAAGTTGAAAAGCAATTAGATCGTCAGATTAAAGTTGTGAGATCAGATAGAGGCGGTGAATATTATGGAAGACATACTGATGTGGGACAAGCTCCTAGTCCATTTTATGAGTTTTGTAAGGGCCAGGGGATTGTGAACCAATACACCATGCCTGGTACACCTCAGCAGAATGGTGTCGCTGAAAGAAGAAACCGTACCCTTATGAACATGGTGCGCAGTATGTTAGCCAACACTAATTTACCATTATTTCTCTGGACTGAAGCGTTAAAAGCAGCTGTTCATATACTCAATAGAGTTCCTTCTAAGTCTGTTCCTAAAACTCCTTATGAACTTTGGACAGGAAGGAAACCGAGTCTTAAATATATGAAAGTATGGGGCTGCATTGCTGAAGCAAAACTTTACAATCCTTTCCTAAGGAAACTTGACCCTAAAACAGTTACCTGTTTCTTTATTGGGTATCCTGATAACTCTAAGGGTTATCATTTCTATTGTCCTTCTCATGTCACCCGTATTGTTGAAACCAAGCGTGCTGCGTTCCTGGAGGATTTCAAGGTCAGTGGGAGCTGTACCAACCCTTACGAAGAATTGCAAGAAGTACAAGACGCGGGGGGGGGGGGGGGAGACTCGTCGCTTACCATTACTCCGATTACTCCTCTTGTACCCAATGCAACTACTGTACCTGAAGCTACTGCACCAACTCCAAATTTACCTCTACAATCAGAACCCATTATACCCCATGACGAAGGCACATCAAACGCTCAAAACCAAGACAACGCTGAACCCGATAATCCACTCAAGAGGTCATCTAGGCAAAGAATGCCTACTAATTGGGATGATTATGTTACCTACCTGACTGAAATGGATCCCAGAAAGCTCAATGATCATATCTCTTACAATGAAGCCATTAGCAGTGATCAGTCTTCTGAATGGAATAAAGCAATGATTGAAGAGCTTGAATCCATGAAGAAAAATGACGTTTGGGATTTGGTAGAATTACCCAACGGTGTGAAACCCGTAGGATGTAAATGGGTGTTCAAAACAAAACTGGATCCGAATGGGAACGTTGAATGCTACAAAGCGAGTTTGGTTGCAAAGGGCTACACTCCGAAAGAGGGAATTGATTATCAAGAGACATTTCACCTGTCTCTCGTAAAGATTCATTAAGGATCGTCATGGCCCTAGTAGCTCATTTTGATTTAGAGTTACATCAGATGGACGTTAAAGCCCCTTTCCTTAACGGAGACTTGGACGAAAATGTTTACATAAAACAACCTGAAGGCTTTAAACCTGAAGGTCAGGAGCATCTAGTCTGTAAGTTGAAGAAATCCATTTATGGGTTAAAACAAGCATCACGTCAGTGGTGCCTCAAGTTTGATAAAGTCATGAAGAAGCAAGGTTTTATGAAGAATCAAGTGGATCAATGCACCTACTTCAAGATGAGTGGGAGCAACTTTACTATACTTGTCCTTTACGTAGATGATATTCTATTGGCAAGTAATAGTTTAGACATGTTGCATGAGTCGAAGCGGTTACTCTCGCATAACTTCGACATGAAGGATCTCGGAGATGCTTCTTACGTCATTGGCATCGAAATTCACCGAGATAGACACAAAGGGATCTTAGGATTGTCCCAAAAGGCTTACATAGATCATGTCCTTACACGTTACAACATGCAACAGTGCAAACCCTCAGTCGCTCTAGTAGTTAAGGGAGATGTTTTCGGTTCATTCCAGTGTCCGACGACAGAGGTTGAGAAGAAGCAAATGAGCCAGATACCTTATGCATCAGTAGTCGGGAGCCTGATGTATGCTCAAGTCTGTACTCGCCCAGATATCGCTTATATTGCTGGAATGCTAGGCCGTTATCAGACTAATCCTGGCCTAGATCACTGGAAAGCAGCTAAGAAGGTACTTCGATATCTGCAAGGGACGAAATACTATAAACTGACTTATAGAAGAAGTGATCATTTAGAAGTGGTGGGCTATTCTGATTCTTACTTTGCCAAGTGCAAAGATGATAAGAAATCCACTTCGGGCTATATCTTTATGTTAGCAGGCGGCCCTATCTCATGGAAGAGTCATAAACAACAGTTGACCACAACTTCCACAATGATGGCAGAGTACATTGCTGTTTATAACGCAACCTGTCATGGAATGTTGCTTAGAAATTTGATCACTGGACTCAAAATCGTTAATTCCATTTCTAGACCATTGAAGCTTTATTGTGATAATTCAGCTGCTGTTAGTTTCTCGAACAGTAACAGTTCGACTGGAGTTGGTTTATATCTCGATACAAAATATCTGTTTGTACGAGAACGAGTTGAGGAAAATAATCTTTGTATCGAGTATATTAGTACTAAAGATATGCTTGCGGATCCGATGACTAAAGGTGTCCCTCCTAAGGTTTACGAAGAACATGTTCGGAATATGGGATTTAGTAAAGACCTTATTTAAGCATATTGTACTAGCTTATGTTTTATGATTAATGAAATTTCCTCAGTTTGATTTTGTATGTCTCTTAGAATATGTTCAACCGGTATAATGGCATATAGACAAATGAAGTTACAAATCAAACAAAGGGCTTATGCGCATTTTGATCATGACGATTAGGTTTTAAATTAAGGCTATAGTATGACTAATGGGGGTCCTAAGTCGTATAATGATTCAACGGCTGTATTTCTCTGCTATAGTACTTGTTTAAGGCTAAAATGAGTGTCAACTCCTGATCAGGCTTATCTAATACTCATAGTAAATGATTACTCGGCTAAGTGGGAGAACGTAAGATTAAATATATTATGTTTAATATTTAATCTATAGCCATTATAATCATTTACATAATATAGATCAAAATATATAATAACCTATTAAATAATTAGTTGGTAATTGTTGATGGACCATATTACCCTTATTAACTAAGTAGGTTTCCTCCTGGGTGCTTATATAAGGAGAATTATGTAGAGGTCAAAAGGTTACACACTGAGATAGATAACCTAATAACCGTAACATCATCATCATCGACCTCCCTCTCCCATAACCGATTCCCTTGTCGGTTTTCTTAGTCACCATCATTAGTCAGCACCCTGAGGAGGAACCAGATCACACTGACAATTATGTCGAACGGGATGTCATCTTCTCTGACTGGATTTTCAACTACACTGTCTGCTGTAACATGTATGTTTTCATGTTTTCCATTATGATTAAACAGAACTGATCCAACAAGATAGACACGAAATGTAAAACACAATGTTTAAGACATTTCGTAAAACACAATGCAATGACATTTGCAAAAGTATGAGTAGTAGTCTAGCAGTTATAATTGTAATTTTTTAAAGTTGGGCAGATGTAAAAATGGAGTAATAGTGCAATGGGTAAAAACGCAAAGTCTAAAAAAGGCAAATTGTATAAGCATAGGGGGTGCTGGCGGAAATGTGTAAAAGATGAGAGAGTGGTGGTGAAAATGTAAAAGTAGAGTAGTGGTGGCGTAAATGTGTAAAAGGTGAGGGGGGTGATGGAGGAAAAGCAAAGTTGAGGGGTTGTGCTGGAAAAGTTTGAAATATAAGGATGTGGTTACGGAAATTCAAAGTAAAGGGGGTTGTGGTGTCAAAGTTTGAAAGTTGGGGTATCGGTGGCGTAAAAGACACCTACTTTCTTCTTTAAGATAGATAGATAATAGATAATTTAATTTGTTATTATATAAATGGTATACCAGTCTACGATCACACTAGTGGTTAAAACTTAAAAAGCAAAATTCAAATCATCGACCACCACAAGACTAAGACCATGTGTAGTGGTAGAAGGTTATAATGCCCCCACCATGGGGCATTATACGACACGTGGCGTCCTAGTCAGCAAGGGGGCATTATAGCAAAAGTGGTGTAGTGGGTATAATGCCCCATAATGCCCCATTCAATCATTTACCAATCATTTCACAATTATTTTTTTAAATTTAAAACATAAAAAAACTTCATTAATTTAAAAATAAAATTACATTACTTGAAATAAAAATAAAAAAAAACATAAAATAAAAAAAAAACAGAAAAAAAACTGAAAAACAGAAAAAAAAACAGAAAAATAAAAAAACAGAAAATAAAAAAAAAACAGAAAAAATAAAGTTAAAAAAAATAACATGATCTAGAGTCCATATTTTTCTCGAATTTTTTGTTGACGCATTTGCGCAAGGATCAACGCGTCGCCTTGGAGGTGGTCGATCGATTTGGACAAAAACTCAATGTCCTTTTCCATTTGCCTCGCCTCTTGCATCTCGTTAAACTTTTTGGTTTCGGCCACTCGTTCTTGCATAATCTCCTAACGTTTGTAGCCGAGGTCGCGAATGTCTTGGAGACGACGGTTCATCTCCTCGAAATCATCCTTTAACTCGAGATTGGAAGACGACTCGACCGTTTTTTTTTCCGGTTCCCTTTCTTCTACCGGTGGGTCGGACCAACTCTTCTTGAATTCCCTCGTCAACGTCCACCGCCTCATTTAAATCAACATTGCGGGCATCCGATGTCGGAGTTGACGGGTCAACGGAGGATGATGTTTTTGACCTTTTAGCCCGACGTCTACTACTAGACGTCATTGGATTAACTACCGCCCACTTTGGACTTTTTCGTAGTAGCTCCCAACACTTATAGTACGTGAAAGGGCATTTTGTCCTCTCGAACTCCTCCAAAGTCTTCGTTAAAACCCAAACGTCACCTTCACCGTTCGGGCGATTATCGTAGTTGAGACGGTTGAGACCCGCCGGCTTGACCATAGCCGAAAGTGGGAGGAACAAACGGAGGGGCGCCATTCAAGTAAGCCGCGTAAGTTAAAAAGCTCGGGTCCATGTCTTGAAGGTTGTACGGGGTTTGCGGTTGGGTTGTGTTCGGGTTTGCGGGTCTAGCGGGGACACCAAAAGGAGGGCGGTATGGATGCATGATTGTATAAAAATTAGAAGAAAGTGGGTTTTTTTTTATAAAAGTTAGAAGAAAGTGGGAGAGATAGTGAGTTTTTGTATAAAAAATGGTGTGAATGTGGGGTATATATTTATAGTGGGAATATTTTAAATTAAAAAAAAATAATAATAAAGAATGTTACCGTTTGAGAACGGTCAAAAATAGTGGGCCCCATGTCAATTTAAGCGTTATATTTAAAACGCCGGGACGATTTTTTTCCGAAAATAACGCCCCAAAACGCCCCCTGTAATGGGGGGGGTGGGCGTTATTGGGCGTTTTCGGGCAAAATTTTTTTAAAAAAACGCCCCACTACGGGCGGTCTAAGCATAGGAAGTCATACACATTTGAGTTGATTTTAAACTCTCCTCACATTCCCATAATCTGTGAGAAGTTGAGAACCTTACTGCACAGAACGAAATGAGACGGGCAAGTTGCTGCCTAGTAAGGCTGGAGGGTGTGGGGGGCGCCACCACCGCCAGCTCACCAACTATGGCGCCGCCGGCGCTATACCCCCACACCGAGCACTTCAAGGAGGGGCGCTATAGAGGTGTCCGCCATCATGTTAACGGGAGGAAGGGGGTGTTCAGGTGGGGCCCATTTGTTTTGCACCAATCAATTTTTTTTTTAATTTTGATTAATAGGGGGCTCCATCCCTCACCGTGCAAATTAAAGGGGGCGTTATGGCTGACGTGGATCCTACGTGGTGCTTACGTGTCTTGATAAAGCCCCTAGGGGCTCCATCCCACACCCTCCAGCCTAAACGGACGATGAAAATATAATAATAATAATAATACCTATAACAAGACTATTATTATATTATAAAACTTGTAACAACCTTTATTCATTTAAAAAGTTGTTACAAAATACTTATTTAAAGATTGGATAAAATGGAATTTTATAAACAACTAACAGATGAAATATGCTAAGAAAAATAACTGATATATGAAATTCGATAACTACTATTCTAAAAGAGTTAACTGCCATTTTCGTCCCTGTGGTTTGGTCACTTTGGCCATTTCAGTCCTTTTTTAAAAAATGCGCCATTTTCCTCCCCGACGTTCTGGAAAGGTGCCATTTCAGTCCAAAAATCATAACCCAGTTAAGTCGGTTAGTAAATAAGGACTGATTGTGTAAATTTGTAACATAAAGGATTGATTGTGTAAATTTGTAACACCACCACCACTAGCCCTGCCACCACCAACACTCCACTGCCACCACCACCACCACCACCACCACCACCACCACCGCCACCACCACCACTCCGCTGCCACCACCACCACCACCGCCACCACCGCCACCACAGCCACTGCCACCACAGATTCTTCGTTTTCCAGTAAGGAAAACCAGAGCCCGATTGGGTTTAACCCGAAATCCTCTCTTCTTGTTCACGAA
Source organism: Helianthus tuberosus (assembly GCA_030545235.1). NCBI lineage: Eukaryota > Viridiplantae > Streptophyta > Magnoliopsida > Asterales > Asteraceae > Helianthus > Helianthus tuberosus. Next base: position 223,509,547 of record CM060369.1, read on the forward strand.
TCAAAACCTTTAAAGAATCTGAACAAGATTGGTTTGTTGAAACCTGTCGAGAAGACTGATGAGGAGATAGAGATTGAGAAAGAGATCAGTCGGTTGTATGCCAAATTGGAATCCATTAGACGCGAAAGAGCGGAGAAGAATGTCAAGTGTGTTGAAAACAAGAAAGAATCTGGTGTTAAAAAGATCCCAAACAAGATTCAAACAAGGGGGCTGTAAAGCCGGGTGGTCGGGTTATTCCAAGTCGCTACAACTAGGCGACGGTTAACTCGTCGATGAAGAAGAGGTCTTCGCTCACTGCCGATACTGTTGAACGGAAACAACGTGAGGGTCGAGTGAAGAAGAAGTGGGATATTCCGAGTGCGATTGTGATCCCAAACAGATTCAGTCTTGATGGCAATGAGGATGAGAGCTCTGTGGATGTGGTGATGCCAGAGGTGTTATTGCCCAGGATTCGGGTGGTTCGGTATATGGAAGAGGCGGGGCGCGATTCTGGTCCTGCCAAGAGGGTGGCTGACTTGGTTGGGAAGAAGTCATACTTTGATGAAGAGGCAGTGTGTCAACAACTGAGTTTTGATGAACAAGATTGAGGCTTCAAGAACATGTCAGCAAAAGTTTTGTTGCTTCATTTGTGAATTGGGTTGGGTTGGGTTGGGTTGGGTTGGGGCAAAGCTTGATTTTGCTTTCTTTAAATGAATATTGATGGTAATAATAAGGTGATTACATTCCAAATTTGAACATCTTTTGAACTTTGTTTGAAGGAATTAATTTTGAATTGGTTACTCTTGTGATTACTACTTTAAAATTACTTTGCTGCTCTAGTATGTAGTTCTGATTTCTGAAGTAGATCAAGCTTATATTATAAATAAGAATCTGTGGTGGTGGCAGCGGAGTGGTGGTGGTGGCAGTGGCTGTGGTGGCGGTGGTGGCGGCGGAGTGGTGGTGGTGGCGGTGGTGGTGGTGGTGGTGGCAGCGGAGTGTTGGTGGTGGCAGGGCTAGTGGTGGTGGTGTTACAAATTTACACAATCAATCCTTTATGTTACAAATTTACACAATCAGTCCTTATTTACTAACCGACTTAACTGGGTTATGATTTTTGGACTGAAATGGCACCTTTCCAGAACGTCGGGGAGGAAAATGGCGCATTTTTGAAAAATGGACTGAAATGGCCAAAGTGACCAAACCACAGGGACGAAAATGGCAGTTAACTCATTCTAAAATCTAATAACATAAATGTTAAATCGGAGTAACATACACACATACATACATACATACATACATACATACATACATACATACAGTCGAATATGCAAAGTAAGACCATGCGTAGTCGTGTATTTTTTGGCGTTTTTTGAGAAGAAAACGCCCCACCACACCTTCATCTCCGCCCCCTTGGGCCTTTTTTTACAAAAAATTTGTTGGAGCGTTCTATATTCAACGCCGGATCCATTTTGATTTAGCCAATAAATCAACGGCTATATCCTTTTATTTTTTTTAATTTAACCTTTATATAAAACACTATCACGCCCTCATCCATTTTATACAAACCAAAACCAAAAAACTCTTCACCCACAACTTCAAACATCAAAATTTTATACAACCTTCACTAATTTTATAAAAAATGGATTCCCCACCTCCTCGTCGTCCATTGCAAATTATTACTACAAATTTTTTTTAGCGGATGAGGGTGACTCGACCGATGAGGAGGTCGAGCAAGAGGCGGTTACGAGTGCGTGCGAACTAGCGACTCGTTATATGAAACATTGTAGCGAGCCTCAATGTGAGATTTTACCAAGAGAATATATTCAACGAGACCGACAAGCGGCAAACGACCGGTTGATTAAAGATTACTTCGATGAAGCACCTACTTATCCAAACCCCGAAGTCTTTAGGCGTTGTTTCCGGATGAGTAAACATTTATTTTTACGCATCGTTGAAGACATGGAAAACACGTATGATTGTTTTAAACAAAAAGCGGATACGAAAGGGACACTTGGATTAACCGGTATTCAAAATGTACTTCAGCTCTACGGGTCCTTGGGTACGGAAACATGACGGACATCAACGACGAATATTTAAAAATGGCCGAGAAAACAACGCGAGATACCTTAGAGCATTTTTGTAAAGGTACATTACTATTTTTTATTTATTAATTACATGCATTCATATTTTTTTAACTTAGGTTAACGTTTTATTTTTTAAAGGTATTATAGAGTTTTACGGTCCCCGTTATCTGAGAAAGCCCACTTGGTCTGACCTTCAAAAAATTTACGAGGTCCATTCTGATCTCCATGGTTTACCAGGCATGATCGGAAGCTTGGATTGTCGTCATTGGAAGTGGTATAATTGTCCGACCGCATGGCGAGGTCAACACACACGAGGTGACCAAGACGGACCAACTGTTACTCTTCAAGCGGTTGCTTCACAGAACCTTTGGGTATGGTCAGCTTACTTTGGTGTCGCATGGTCATGCAATGATTTAAACGTTTCGAGCAGTCTCCATTGGTAGAGGACTACATTTATGGTCGAGCTGCCAAAATATCTTTTTATACAAACGGGAACTACTACCCGCATGGATACTATTTGTGCGATGAAATTTATCCTAAGTATTCAATTGTCGTGAAGACGTTCAGGGACCCGTACAATGAAAAAAGAGCTCACTTTAAAAAGGTTCAAGAGTCTTCGCGTAAGGATATTGAGAGATGCTTTGTGGGTTCTTCAACAACGGTGGCATTATTTGAGAAATCCTTATCGTGCATGGAGCAAAGAAAAAATGAGAGATGCTATGTACGCTTGTATTATCATGCATAATATGATTTTGGAAGACGAAGGAAAAACAATATGCCAGAGCTATGTACTGAAAGACGTTCAGGAGCATCCCAAGCAACAATGGAAGAAAGAGTGAAGAATGCACATGAATTGCGGTCTGAAGCCGCACATAGTAAGTTAGCGCTTGATTTGGTTGAACACGCATAGTCGGTTCGGAATATTCCAAAAGAGGGAGAGCAAGAATCAGATGACGAAGAAGATGAAGATGATGAGAATGGCGAAAGCAAAGACGAGAATTAATAAAATATTATTAGTTTTAAAAATATTATGTGTATTTGTTTTATTATTTATGTAATGTTTATTTAATTACTAGAATATTATTTGTTTTAAAAATAAAAAAATGGGTAATTATGGAAGTGACACGTGTCGACCAACGCCTAAGAATGAGAGCATTATCTCACTACGTCCATTTCTTCAAAACGCTCATTTGCTGACGAGGATATCACGTAATAGACAACGCCGAAAATGTGACACTATTCATCAAAACCAGTACACTGAATAGTCCATATTCCTCCACTAATAATTGAATTGATTTTTTAATTGCAACAGATGCTCTGCTCATGAATTATATTATAAACAACCGACGACGCAGATCACTTCTTCAACTGCAACTTTAACTTGAAGTAGTATTCAAATTTCGCCATGATCGCCTCTTCAAGATTAACCACCACCACCCTCCCGCCCTACACCACTCTCACTCCTAAACAACCCAGATTTAGATTTTTCTCCTCCCCCCTTCCCCTCAAATGTCGCAAACCTCTGACGACTATCACCGGTGTCCTTAAAATCGCCCATTCTCTAAATCTATCCTCACCTGCTGCTCCAGATCTCAACTCCCTTCTCAATCTAAAGCCCACCATCCTTGTCTCCGAGAAACTTGGAGATGCCGGCCTCGACCTCCTCCGAAGCTTCGCCAACGTTGACTGCTGCTACAACCTCTCTCCTGAAGACCTCTGTTCCAAAATCTCCTCCTGCGATGCTTTGATCGTCAGGAGCGGTACCAAAGTCAACCGCCAGGTCTTCGAAGCCGCCAAAGGCCGCTTGAAGGTCGTCGGTAGGGCTGGGGTGGGCATCGACAATGTCGATCTGCAGGCTGCTACTGAATTTGGATGCCTTGTTGTCAATGCTCCCACCGCCAACACTATTGCTGCTGCCGAGCACGGCATCGCTCTCTTGGCTGCCATGGCGCGTAATATCGCACAGGCTGATGCTTCCATGAAAGCTGGTACACACCTATTTTTCTTTAATTTTAACTAGATCTCGAAATTCATTCATGTTACTTTTTGACGACAGGGAAATGGCAGCGGAACAAGTATGTTGGAGTCTCTATGGTCGGCAAGACATTAGCAATCATGGGATTCGGAAAAGTTGGATCTGAGGTAGCCAGACGTGCAAAGGGGCTTGGGATGCTTGTTGTTGCACATGATCCGTACGCCCCCGCAGACAGAGCACGTGCTATCGGTGTTGAATTGGTCTCTTTTGATCAGGCTGTCTCAACTGCAGATTTTATTTCACTTCATATGCCACTTACCCCTGCTACTTCAAAGGTGTTTAATGATGCAACCTTTGCTAAGATGAAGAAGGGAGTCCGGATCATCAACGTGGCTCGGGGTGGAGTCATCGATGAAGATGCCTTATTGAGGGCCCTTGATTCTGGAATTGTTGCACAGGCGGCGTTAGATGTGTTCTGTGAGGAGCCCCCAAAGGATAGCAAACTGGTGCTGCATGAGAATGTGACTGCCACACCTCATCTTGGGGCTAGCACTAAAGAAGCACAGGAAGGTGTAGCTGTGGAAATAGCAGAGGCTGTAGTTGGAGCTTTACAAGGTGAACTTTCTGCAACTGCTGTCAACGCTCCAATGGTCCCTCCTGAGGTAAATTCACATATATATAGCTTAACCAGAGGGATTGTTTGAAATAAATAGTTAACCTTGGATCGGATCTGCACTGCAGGTTCTGTCTGAGCTGGCACCTTATGTGACACTAGCTGAGAAGCTGGGAAGACTAGCTGTGCAGTTGGTTAGCGGAGGAAGTGGAATCCAGTCCGTGAAGGTGGTGTACAGATCAGGCCGGGATCCGGATGACCTGGACACTAGACTTTTGAGGGCCATGATCGTAAAAGGCATCATCGAACCCATATCTGATACCATCATCAATCTGGTGAATGCTGATTTCATTGCTAAGCAGAAAGGCCTGGTCATCTCTGAGGAAAGAGTGTTTGCCAACTCAGGGGGCCCGGTAGATTCGATTCAGGTGAGGATAGGCCATGTAAAATCGAAATTTCAAAGTGCTGTGTCTGAGAATGAGGAGATCAGCGTGGAAGGGAAAGTGAAATACGGAAAGCCACACCTGTCGCGAGTGGGGGCGTTTGAAGTGGATGTAAGCCTGGAAGGAAACCTGATACTGTGCCGGCAGGTAGACCAACCAGGGATGATAGGGAAGGTGGGAGGGATACTTGGGGAGAAGAATGTGAATGTGAGCTTTATGAGTGTTGGAAGGAATGTTAGGAGGAAAAAGGCAATCATGGCGATTGGTGTGGATGAGGAACCGGACAAGGATACCCTCGACAAAATAGGGCATGTACCTGCGATCGAAGAATTTGTGTTCCTCAACCTATAATCTCTTCTCTTATTACACTACCAGAGAGAGAATAAGGTAGCCACCAGTATTTGAGTGTTTAATATGTATGCTTAGTTAGGCTGGTTGTGATATTCTTACTTGTGTTGTACCACATAATAGCGTGCTTACAATCAAGAACCTGCATTTATATGATCAAATAACACAACCTTAAATCTTAATTAATATTTGCTCTGTCATGGCTGCAAAACGCATAGTTTAGCTGTCCTTCCGTTCTTGGAAAAAGAAAAAACCCTTTTTTTTTATATTAATCAATTGCATTTCAACTCTTATTAGCTGATGAAATGGAGTTTGGAAGTCAGATGATGAAGGTCACAAAATCATATCCACAGAAATATAGATTAGTGTTTGGTTGCAGGTCAAAAACTATGAATTATCTCTAAACCAATCACGATTCCACAGCTTACTTATTTTGTGTATGTTTAAAGAAATACAAGTTCGCTCAAGTTAGGTTAGCACGTTGGCAGATGGAACCTTCAAGAATTGCTTTCATTTAGTAGGTCATGGTTTATCAAAGGGTGTAGCTATTGGCACACCCATCTCACTATATACACACCTAAAAAGGTGTTTTTTTGTCTTTATATGCACACCATGCAGTGTCGAACTGTGTAAAAAACGCGGCGTTTTGGTCCGGTTAATCAGAAAAAAAACTGATGGGTGTCTGACGCGCCGAGCTTTGGCTGCGTTTTGGTCCTGTCAACCAGACAAAAGACCGACACCCGGTCTAGTTGACAGGACCAAAACGCTGCCAAAGCTCGGCGTTTTGGTCCGGTCAACAGACCCGTCAGACACCCGTCAGTCTTTGTCTTGTTAACCGGACCAAAACGCCGCGTTTTGGCCACAGTTCGACACTGCAGGGTGTGCATATAAGGACAAAAACCACCTTTTTGGGTGACTATCTACACACTTGGTCTGTAGATAGTTTGGCCCTTATCAAATTGCTGAAAATAAAGATGGACAACCTTTGAATTCAACACAATTTCTATAATGGCATGAAAAATATTAAAAAATCATGTAAGAGAAAACCCAAAAATTAAATCCGTAATATGCTCAAAAGAATATCAACATATGTTTTATATCGACATTCATTTTTAATATATAACTTAAATGCATAAACAACTTATATTTGTGCTCAGACAATTTGTACCTTGTGAGGTACTGTTTATATCGACATTTGTTTTTAATAGATAACTAGTTTTAATTCCCTCGCATTGAAGGGTGGGGGACGTACAATCAGGCTACAACGTTGTGGAGCTGAGAGCGTAAAACAATGCTAAGTAACAACTGACGACGACCAAAACCGGGAAAACGTAAAAAAAACACGAGTTTTTTTTAAACATATTAAAAAGTCGAATTTATACCGATATATATTAGAAAGTCGATGGTGTAAGAAAACCCAAGGGACCAAATTTGACTACTAAACACCGTGCTAAGTAGCGACCAAACGACGACAATAAAATTCAGAAAAAATGTAAAACAAAAACAAATAAAAAAAAACTAGACTCGTTTAACTTTTGTGGCTAAATTATCAAAAGAACCAATGTTTTTTTTTCTAAAAACAACAAAATAACCCTAATTTTTAATTTAAAAAAGACATAAAAGACAAAAAAAACATGGTACTAAATCAAAGTTATTCTAAAAAACAATTAAAAGACCCTAAATTTTACTTTAAAAAAGACACAAAAGACAAAAAACATGGTACTATTACTCAATGTGTTACAAATTAATATATGGTTATTGGATTTTATCACCCCAACTATCGACCTTTGGCTGTTGCCACCCCCAACTAATACTTTGACAGTGTGACGCCCGGCACCTCCAACTTGACTTTCAGTTTGTGATACCACCACTTTGTTAACATATCACTATCTATGTTAGTTTTTTATCCTACGTGTCACCAGCTTTCCTACGTGGACATGATTACGTGGCGATTACATGTCAAGCCTGTACCCAGTTAACATGACACCCAAAGCAGCCACATCCCACCACAAATTACCCATGCCTAAGTGCTTGATTCCAGGATAATCAAATACCCTACAATGAACACCGATCACTAGACAACATAATCGACATCCACACCGATCTCAAAGCTGCAAGTATCCTCAAAGACGCCATAATCCACCGCCCCACCCAATTCCTCACTGCAAAATCACTCTCCGACACTCAAAAACTTCTCGGAATCACCATGCCCACCCTCCCTTTCATCCGCCGTTACCCCACCCTCTTCGAAGAATTCCCACACCCCAAATACACCTCACTCTCCTGTTTTCGCCTTATCCAAATCGCCCTCAATTTGCACAAATTAGAACAACAAAATACTTACGGGTTGCGGAGACAATCAAGCGAAACGGAGGACGGATCGAAGATGGAAGTTCCGGAACGTAGATTAAAAACCTTATCGGAAACCTCTGTATCAGTCGTTAGCGTCGGGAACGTGATGGAGAAGAACCACCGTGACTGGTCCGACAAGTTTTTGTGAAGAAATGAGGTCGGTGGATTTCGATTGAGCGGTGACGATTGAACCACCGATTTGCTCCGGCGTTGAGGCGGCGACGATTGTGGATGCGAGGTCGGTGGAGGTGGCGGTGGGAGGTGATGGTGTTATGAGAGAGAAGGGGGTGAGTTATATATAATTTTCTTTTAATTTTCTTTTAATTTTCTTAATCAGATTTTGTAAATAATAAATATTTTTAATCAAATATTTTAAACAATAAATATAGATTTAAAAAATATATTTACACCTCACCATGACACATATGATAAAAAACGACACATCATCTTGCCACGTCAGACAAAAATGCCATGTAGGACTAAAAAACTAACTGAGTTAGTGTTTGGTTAACGACGGGGTGACATGACAACCGAAGTGTTAAGCTGGGGGTGTCGGGCGTTAAAGTGTTAGTTGGGGGTGGCAGCGACCAATGTCCAATAGTTGGGGGTGATAAAATCCAATAACCCATTAATACATATAGAGAATAGCCATTGAAAATGTTTTTTTACCAAAAAGTTATTCCAATTACACAATGACATAGTCTAAAAGATGAAGTCATGCCTCTCAACTAGTCGGTTTTGCCTATCATATATTGTAATAGTCCAGTTTGTTAGGTTTATATATACGAGGAATAACTCTGCATCCTTGATATTCAGTGGAATGTATAACTGCAAAGGCATTTTGTGCATTAACCGGCCAATATATATATATATCCAGTTAACGTACAATAGGGCTTATCGTACATTACGTACGCGATAACCCCAGCCTTCAGATCTTCATCTCCCATGCGATTTCATATCTCCATGCGAACTGTACGAACTGTGCGAATTCAATCTTCCACATGCGATTTTGTCCATCTACACACCCCATGCCATTTTTCACATTACCTCATGCTAACCATTTTTTTCACATGCGATATTCAATCTTCCACATGCGATTCTACACACCCCATGCCATTTTTCACATTACACCATGCTAGCCATTTTTTCACATGCGATATTCAATCTTCCACATGCGATTCTACACACCCCATGTCATTTTTCACATTACCCCATGCTAGCCATTTTTTCACATGCGATATTCAATCTTCCACATGCGATTTTGTCCATCTACACACCCCATGCCATTTTTCACATTACCCCATGCTAACCATTTTTTCACATGCGATTTCATTTGCATGGGATTTCAAACATGCGATTTCATTGCATTTTCAAGCCATGCGATTTCATTTGCCTTTTTATAACATGCGAAGATTGAATTCGCACCACATCCGCACCAGATCGAACGGCCGGGATGATCGCGCACGTATTGTACGATAAGCCCTATTGTACAGTACACTTTTTCTCTCTCTCTCTCTCTCTCTCTCTATATATATATATAGGGAGAAGATCATGCGAGAACCACATTTTATTGTGAGAACCGCGAGAACCAATGTGAACACACAAAAAATGCCTAAAAATAGCTAAAAATCACACAATTTTTTTTTTGATTTTGTAATATTTTTTAAATTTAAAAAAATCGCTACTTTTCGAAGCCAAAAAAAAAAAAAACTTTTTTTTTTGCTTCTAAAAGTAGCGATTTTAACATAAAAAATATTAAAAAATTCAAAAAAAAATTTTTTATATTTTTTTTATATTTTTTTAGATTTTTTTTAGATTTTTTTAGGTTTTTTTGGGGTTTAGTTTTTAGCATTTAGCTTTTAGCTTGGGGTGGGGTGGGGGGGGGGGGGTTTAGGTTTTTGGGGGGGTGGGGGAGGGGGGGTTTAGGTTTTGGGGGGGGGGGGGTGGGGTTAGGTTTTTTTTAGCATTTAGCTTGGGGGGGGTAGTTTTTTTTAGGTTTTTTTAGCTATTTTAGGTTGTGTTCACATTGGTTCTCAAGGTTCTCACAATAAGGGTAGTTCTCGCATGAGCCCCTCCCTATATATATATATATATATATATATATATATATATATATATTATATATATATATATATATATATATATATATATATATATATATATTGAGATGACCATATGAGAAGAAAAATTATCAAAAAAAGAAAAGAAGAAAGGACATATTGGTAAAATTCTAATTCATTTATAACTCATCTCATTAATTTTTCTCTCTTTAATTAATTAGTTAACTAATCATTAATTATCCTACATATAATCTACAAAACCTACACATATCAAAATTTTTCTACATATACCCTGCACATTATAGAATTTTATCTGAAACACGTCAAAATTTATCCTACACATATCGTAATTTATCTTACACACATTGTAATTTATTCTACAATTTAAATTAATTTGTTTTTAATTTGAAAAAAAGTATACAATTTGAAAAGGAATTACAAATTTAATTTACTTAGATATTAAAAAGGAAGAATACAATTTAGTGACAATGTAATTTATCAATATACCCTTAAAATAAAAACACACCATTATAGAACTATGAATATAACACACAACATGCTAATCAACATAAAACACTATAATGTTTGTCATTCCATAATTAGAGCCTTATCATCCAAAAACACAACACAAAACCCACTGATATGATATTTTAGTAATCTTCATTATGTTATTTGTGGGTTTTTGGTGTGTTTTATGACTTTTTACACTTTTCAGGAAATTTTGGATTTTATAGTCAACTCCTACCCTATATATGTATATATATATATATATATATATCATAATATTCGCTAATAGTCCCCCTCAGTTTGAGCACAATATTGACGAATGCTTAAACTATCTCATAAATTCCAAAATAAATGGCGAGAAAGGCCTACATACTGAAAGGAGGAAGGGACATGTAGAAATCGAATGCGACCGAGATGAAGTTTCTCTCGAATGAAGTGAATGTCAATCTCTACATGTTTCGTTCTATAGTGTTGAACAAGATTACTTAATAAATACACAATTAACACATTGTCGGAATAGTAGACAGTAACTAAGAGAAATGGTAAATGAAGCTCAAGCAACAGATTTTGGATCCAACTAGTCTCAGCCACCGCATTTGCTGGGCCTTTTTATTTCGCCTCTGCACTAGATCTAGAAACTGTAGGTTGTCTTTTGGAGGACTAAGACAGAATGTTGTCACCCATGAATACATAGTAACCTGAAGTAGAAGGTCGGAGTCCCGTACAACCATCCCAATCGGCGTTTGAGTATGCCGTAATAGAGTTACACTGTGAGGGAACTAGAATAATTCCATACTCAGTTGTGAATTGTATGTATCTGAGAATCCTTTTCATAAAGTCAAAGTGTGGTTCTCGTGGTGCATGCATAAAGAGGCAAACCTGTTGCACAACATACGAATGTCAGGACACATAAAGGTGAGATGTTGAAGTGTCCTAGCAAATCATTGAGTTTAAAACACGTGTCTACGGGTATGGCACACGGTTTGCATGAGAACATACTTGGCTGATGAAGTATGTCCCTTAGATCTCGATTTTTCTACTTTTTTTACTTAGAAAAGGAAGGTAAAAGTAAATAAAAACAAAAAATTAGGAAAAAGCTACTGTTTATACAAAGTGAAACTCTACTACTTGAGGAACAAACACAAATATATTTTAATATTTAAATGTGAAATTTTTTTTGAACGTTGTAAATAGTTTTTAGCATTCATTTTTTATTATTAATTTATTGGAATAGAATTTTCTTTTATGATATGGAGATCCGTTTCTAGTTTTTTTCTATAAAAAGTAAAAAAAAAATTATACACAAGTTTGGGTTTTCACTTTATACAAAACCCATGTACAAAAATAATTTGAATTAAAAAGTAAAATTTCTTTATTCTGTTAATAGTATTTTCCGGCCTAACCTGAACCGACGCATAAATTTTTATCTTCGCTTGCTTGTAATTGGAGCATCTAAAAGACTGTGTTTGATGTGTCTGAAAGAACACATGTTTTAGTAGGAAACTCCTTATAATTACCATTGTTTTACTCGCAAAATTGGTTTGAAATGATAAAAGTTGAAAGCTTGTATTTTGTAGGTCTGTAACTACCAAAAGAAGGAAAATAGAGGATTTCGAGGGTGTTAGAGAAAGGATTTCGAGGGTGGTAAAGAGATATTGTAACACCTGGAAAATATAGATTTTAAATTATAAATTAAAATGTCGGTAATTTCCAAGATAAAATAACTAGGAATAACTAACCTAGTTAGTCATGAGATCTTGAAATAATAGGGAAAATTTAATTATGAAATCCTCTAACATAACTTGAATAGTTGAGGGGCTGAACTTGACAAAAGTGAAAAGGGTTTTAATTTAATAAAAACAAAACACCAAAACACACACTAAAGTATGTGTGTTCTGGTCGAGATTTCCACAGGAGCCAAGAAGGTTCTTGAGCTCAAACCCTAACTAGCTCAAATCAATCAATTGGAAGGACAAATCAAACCCAAATCGAAATCCAAGCTCAAATTAGTGATCACCTAAGTGAAGGGATCATAAGGTATGTCGAATTTCACCTTTTGGTTACATCTTGAATTCTTGATGAAAACTTGAAATAAAAAATTGAGCTTGAATGATTGATGTTTGGATGAAATTAGGATGAATCCATGTCTAGGAGCAAACCCTTGTCAATATTTTGATGAATTGGTGTTCACAATTATGAAAATTCATAATCACCCACTTAGGTGTTAAATGAGTTTTGTAGAATGATGAAGAACACTAGAATTATAATCATAAGAGTAAAGTCCTATTTGAGTCCCTATGGTTTGTGCAGTTTAACCATTTGAATCCAAAAACCAAAACTGTCTTGATTTGAGTCCATGTAGTCTCTAGTTTTAACCATTTGAGTCCCTGTGGTTTCTAATTTTAACCATTTGAATCCAAAAACCAAATGTTTCTGATTTGAATGTTGTTTACTTTTGGATTCAAATGGTTAAAATTAGAAACCACAGGGACTCAAATCAAAACAGTTTTGGTTTTTGGATTCAAATGGTTAAACTGCACAAACCACAAGGACTCAAATAGGACTTTACTCTAATCATAAATTGGGTACTATTTGAGCTCCATGAAGGAAGTCTAGGTGTTGATGTGTAAACTAGACATATGAACACTAGAACTTGTGAAAAATGTTTAAACTTGGCAAAAATAACAAGTTATGAACTTGAATGTAAATGTGTAAAAATTATGCCCATTAGTTGTTTGTTAAAATGCCTAAATGAAACCTAAATGTTGAAATTTCGAGCAAAAAAGCATATTTGAATGTTATGGCGAATTATGCGAAATTTGATATAAAAAGAGTTCTAAACAAGTCGTTGATTGAACTCCATAGGCAAGGCGATAGAATCTTCGAGCGCACAAGCCGGGGCGGAGGCACACTTGAAGGAGAAGCTTTGAAGATATGTAACTTATGGTTTCGTTACATTATGCATAAACTTTAATCGTAGTTATGTTAATGGTGTCGTAGCGTAATATATGAGTTTGGTATGTCATTGAAGTGACAAAGTTCACTCGACAACTAAACGGGTCAAAATAATTGTTAGAACTAGTTTGGTATGTCATTGAAGTGATGGTTTTCACTCGACAACCAAACGGGTCAAAATGATGGTTAGATGATAGTGTTTTGATGTGGCTTGAAGGTCACTTGATAAATTGGTATAATGAGCGCGTAAGCCGAGAAACGGACACACCAAATTGAAGTAGTGAACTCTTGGATTTGGGTTAAAAACTTAGAAGCATGATTTTGTTTGTTTTGATTAATTTCATACTTAAAGTTGTAGACAATAATGACAACGTGTGCGCGAACCATGTATTGTGAGCGAGAACACTAATGTTGACAAGCCCGGGAAGGGGCAAAAAAATGTTTAGAAACGATTTTTGATAACAATCATGTAGTGTGACTTAAAACTAAACGGGTCGAATATTTGTAAAAAGCGATTTACAAGCCATTTGCTTATAAACCTGATTTCGATGTGAACAAAGATGATAAACGGATCCGTAATTAAATTACGGACGCATAGGAAAAAGAATCACGTAAATCGGGTGAGTAGAATAAAAGATATGGCATTTTGAAGTTGGATTTTTGAGTAAAACTTGAGTTGGGCAGAAAATGCAGGTCCAGAAACGGACCTGCTAGAAATTAGCCTCCCCCGCGGCACGCGAGGGGATACGTTGGCCCTGGCGCGACACGTGACAGGCGTCACGGCCCGCGAAAGATCAAGAGGAGCCTCTCGCGTGGCGGGAGATGCATAAATCCGGAATTTTATTTTTATTTTGTTTGTTTGATGCTAGAACTTGGTTATATTTATTTGTAAGTTATCAAAACTAATTTTTGTGTTGGTTTTTGATATTAGGTGATTGTAGCAAGCATCCAGATGATGATCAAGCAATGAAGTGAACCAAAAACATGTCGAATGAAGCTTCCGCATTGATTTTACCCTGTTTTTGTTTTATGTGAACTTTGTAAAACACTTAGCCCTATATTTTGAATGGTTTTAAACACGTTTAAATGTTGACAAGACAAAGTTTTTGTAAAGCCGCAGTTTTAATATAAAATGCGTATTTTATGGTTATAATCATGTTAAATCGAATCGGGTCTTACAAATTGGTAATCAGAGCTCAAGGTTGTTGACAAAGTGTTTTCGGTTCGAAACTTAATCAAACATCCGGTAAGAATTAATTATTTTAGTAGATTTTAATAAAACACTAGAAAGGGAATATGATTCGATGTGCATGGGAAGAGTGCATTAATATGCTCAAACCAGGAAAGTGCACCAAACATGAATGGTTTAAGCAAGTCGTGAACTTGGCTAAACCAAAGTGAAAGATGCAAATAATGTAAAATGAAATGTTTAACAATTAATATAAACATTTCAGATTCGAGATGGCTGATGAAGGTAATGATGATTCGGTGCCGATAGTCATCGAACAGATGAAAGAAGTGATTGCCGAAGAGGTTGGAAAGGAAATAGAGAATAGTCTATCCAGGTTTATAGACAAGATCCAAAACATGGTACTCACGGTAGTGGAAGAACGGATCAAAAAGTTAGAGGAAAATTTCAACCAATCGAAAGACAAGTCGGTGGGCGAAAGGCTTGCCCGTATAATATATTCATGGCTTGCAAACCTCCGATCTACCACGGGGAGGTCGATTCGATAATATGTCAACGATGGTTGAATGACATTGAGGGAGTGTTTGAAAGGGCCCACTGTGATGTAAGTGACTTTGTAGCTTACGGTACGGGTCAGTTAAGGGGTCAAGCAAAAGATTGGTGGGATAATATGAAAAAAAGAGATTAGGGTTAAAGCGGCAAAGAATATGACATGGGTTGAGTTTAAGGCACCGTTCCTTAAACATCACAGCCCCAAGGCGGTCGTTAACAGAATCAAGGAAGTATTCATCCAACTGAGGTAAAATGGTGAATCAATAGACAAGATCGCGAGTATCTTCCTTGATAAACCGAGGTTCTATGACGAGTTAGTGACGACAGATGTCACACCCTGGCTTTGCGGAAGCGTGGTTAATTTGGTGTGACTTCTTAATACCATAGCTTAATCATAACAAAGCTATATGATAATAAAACCATGCAAGATCATCCATAGGTTTAAGTTTTAAAACCGAGGTAACATAACATTGTCTTAGGGACTACAACACCATAACATAAAACATTGTTTTGAAAGACATAACATCAACATGAATAAAACGCAGTTTAAGATTTGTGACTCGTCCAGGAAAAAGTCACATTTCCTAAACCGGGATGACCTCGGAACCCATATGCAGCGGGAAAACATAACATACCGCGCCAGATCTTTAATTCCCTGAAATACATGTAAGTTGAAAAAAAAATCAACAATAATGTTGAGCGAGTTCATGTGTAAGTGAGCAAATAAACCTGTGTATGTATAAAAATTCCTGGTATGTAGCAATAAGGAAAAGAGATCAATTAATGTGTAGCTAATACATTAATAAGTGAAATGGCCTAGGAAGCACTCAAACCTGTAACGCGAATTTCATACCGGTCCTTCCGGTGGAACGACATAGTCACCACATGCAGCCACACGCTGGCTCATGTGTGGGGCTCGCAACACCCGATAGATCTATCACTCATGCCTCTCGGTCCTTATACAAGGATTAATGGTCTTACGATAATAGCCTAACCATTCACGTGATCTAGTAGTAAGTTCCTTAGCTAATCATACCATGTATAAAACGTTTGTAATCAGTATGTAACATGTATTTCACCCCCGGAGTTGTAAAACTGAAAACAGTTAAAAGAAAAGGGGGAGCATGAACTCACAGTGGTGCGTCTCTACCAAGTATATCTCCTGATCAAGCAGCTGTGCGACGACCTACACGTACTATCCCTATTAGACGGATGGCCGTGCCTTAACTTAAGGTCTAAGTTTTTGGGAAATAGTTAGACAACTATTTCGTGTTTATATTTTTGTAAATACTTGGTAATTATTCTCCTTCCCAAGGATGGGGGATTTAATACATGTGTGTTCGTAACATTCGAAATACATTATTAAGTCTCACTTAATATATTTTATTTCTTACTTCAAAATATAATCATTCTTCCCAAAAATATTATATTTTATTTCATACACACTTCCAAAATAGTATTCTTGATAAATACGCGTTCATAAATATTTTCTTAAAATGCGTAAGTTACGTTTTAAAGATCGGGTGGTAATAATTATACCGTTGTAACTTATTATTAATTATGAAGGCGTTTGTATTAATTTTTGGAATCGTTATCATTCGGTAATATTATTTTTACCCAAAAAAATAATAATATTTGTATAGTTCACAAAATAATCATAAAAGTCTCACAAGTGTTGTTATGAAAATATATATATATATATATATATATATATATATATATATATATATATATATCAAATATATATTTATCAAGTTTTATTTTGTGAAAATCCCACCTCCGATAATTAGAAATCTTGTAATAAAGTCATGGCGAAATCTATAATTCGAAAACACGTTAAAAATGTATTTCTGACACTTGTAGTGAAAATATTTCTAAGTGTTAGGTTTTTGGAAAAATTTCGCCAGAGTTTCCTCTGTAACTGGAGGTGGCCACGCTTTCAAGCGTATCATTTTCTTTTACAAATCAAACCAACCCTTTTCTCACTCAATCAAAACAATGTTCAAAGCATCAACTAGTCAAAATATATATAAATCGCATAAATTACATGAACTTGTGATTTACTCAAAAACTTGTAGTAATTCCCATTACTTTTAGTAGATCTTTATATAAACCAACCCGGTTTCGTAAAAACTTTGTTTTTAAAGAAATTCCATCTTTACAACTTCTTGTAAAATTTGACAAAACAAATTCTTTGTCGAAACTTAGTGTTACACAAGTGCTTATACACTTGTGTGTTTAAAAATCATTCTTGTTCATGTAAGATCCGGTTTTAGAAAATAAGATTTCCTTGACACTTGGTCCTTTGAAAATACCGCTTGTAGATCCGTAGATCTACTAGTTTTAAACACCACTTCGTAAGTAAAGTCGTTTTTACACAAGTTCAAGTTTCTCGTGTGGTAGAGTTTCATCACTTAACCCTTGTTACACTTAAACAAGCTCTACGTCATGATCCATGATCATGACCAATCCGGGTTAAACGATGATCCGAGCTACCACAACATAGATCGGCACTAAATAATCACACAAAACAAATCTTACAAGATTTACACAACCCTTGTGCTATTAACCAACATTTTTAGCATTTTAGTAGACTTTTTCATATCATTTTGCATGTTCATGAATTTTAACCGTCATATTTCATTTTACCGACTTTAAAATAGACCGAGAGTGTGTTTCAAGCAACTTACTACTAGCTCGAGGCTAGGGACGAACCTAGTCGAAGAATGAGTGGATAAAAGCAATAGGGTGAGGTCCTTCACGTTCCGAATGCACCAAGCTTCCTCGTATGTGATCCTTAACACTTGTATACCCTTGGAATAGCTTGATTAAAATCGAAAATGGATGTGGGGGTGGGTTGTGTGCTCGGCCGAGAACCAAAGAGAGGGAGAGAGAAGTGATGCTCAAGTGTTGTGAGTGTGAAGGTTATGATGGATCATGTAGGATACTTATGGACAATTGCCATCAAGATTAACCAATGGATGCTATGTCTAATTGATATTAGGCATAGTTGATTTAAATAATCAACAAGTACAAAGGGTGTCCCCCTAGGGGACGAGTTCGGTTAGGGAGGGGGAGGGGTCTCCTAGTTCAATTCCAACTAAGTATTAAGTATTAGTTAGGAGATTTAGGAAATTAATCCGGTTACTAGTATGTTATGCATTGTAGCGGGTGTTAGGGTATTCGGGGACCCTAACTGGCTCAGAAAAGAAAAACAATGTTAATGACAATATTTTTGTGTTCCGGATAAAGTCCGGTTGTTCGGTTGGATAGTGATCCGTTAAAGTGCTTAACAAAGCCTTAAAGTGTCGTTAATATTATTTTTAGTGACACAACTTATTCCTGACACTTTGGAAAGTGTCTAGTAATATTTTCCCATGTTTTGGCACTTTATTAGTTAGCTTAGTGCTGAATTTTGTACCTAAAGTACGTTTTTGGCACATCCGGTCACTGTAATCTCATTCCTAGTGACGCAGTTCTACAACCCTTATATCCCTACACTCTCTACTAGTGTAGCAAACTATCTCTGGTTCTTACAAGCCTTAGAGGCAGTACCTGCCTGGTGCTGGTTATAACAGCACGTTTATCAGGTTATCCGTTATTGTGCTACAGTGCTTTTGTGCATCACGGTTGTCACTACAGTTCTGTATGTAAATAGTAGGGTGACAGCAAATAAGGTATGATGCAAGTAAGTACATGTATCAGTATTCAAATAGCAGTTTATCCACAATTTCAAGTAAGCACAGTAATTAAGCAGTAATTAATTATTAATTAAGTCGTACGGATACCTGGTTTGTTGAGGGTTGTCACATTCTCCCCCCGTTAAATAAATTTCATCCTCGAAATTTGTACTACCCTACTACTTATGGTTAAGTCACACACGTATGTATATGGATAATATCGAAGTAGATAATCATTAAATCGAAACAAACCTTACTCACATTAGTTGAGTCCCAGAATATATAACAACTCGAATCCTAGGGTTGAAAGGTGTGTGCTTCTAGCATTGGATGTCAACGGTACAAGACGTACTTGACGTAATCTAGTGTAACCAGCTAGCAGGGGTTCCACAAAAGTGGAGTTTTGACTAATAAGATTCTTTTAAACGATTGGTTACAATGTGCTAACGGGTTTTTTTTACAAACCCTAGCACCCGTTATATGAACTCAAAAGTAACAACTCAACGTAATAGTAAAATGATCTGTCAACTCTTGAATAAATGTCTGGTAAGGTTTAGTGTGTCGACATTTTTGAATAGTGGAGATACACCGAATGGAATACAAGTGAATCTGGTGTATCATTGTCTTGATTCGTAGTTGCATCAGAAATGTTTAAATGATAAATCAAACAGAAGTATGTGTGGTCTCGTGTAAAACGGTTACCACAATTAGCACAAGCTACAAGTTTATGATGACACCACAAGGTGTCGTAATGGCATTTCCCAATAATAGTGGTGACTGAACAAGTTCACCGCGTTTGAAATCAAATGAAAGTGTACTGAGGCAATCTGAAGATTTGATTTATACCATGTTACAGAGTTTTCAGTTAAATACGGAACATCAAAGATCCACTGTTTCCAATCGAATATGAAATGTATTAAGTATCGCAAGGCATTTGATTTACAACGAAAGAATCGTTAGGGGGGTACGTCATGATATGAAATGAATTTATGTACTTTTGACTCAGCACGCACGTGTGTTGAGAGTGATTTTAATTGTGATAAAGAAACGGATTTAGGGTAAGTTGTCAAATAATCAATTAAATCCGTGTACGAAGTGAGTAGTCAAAAAGCGCAAGCTTCTGTTCTGTGAAAGTATCACTGTAAGGTATCGAAATCTATCAACGATTTAGTGGAGTCTTAGACCAAATAAGTCTACTACGACCCGAAACAAAAGAATCTGTGCCAAAGTATTAGAATATGATGCTCTCAATGCATCATATGGCGTCTCAAATTAAGCATGTGAACTGGATAAGTTCAAGCAGTTGAACTTAGTTTCAACGTAACCAAACAATAAACGTACATATCAACAAGGAAATCTTGACATGATAGCAAACATGTAACATGAAAGAAGGTAGTTTCAATAAGTGTGTTGACTTGATAACAAAAGAGTCAACAATGACAAAAATGTAGGTCATTCGAATCACGAATCAGTAACTGGGTTTAGCAGGGTAATATTTAAATTTCAATGAAGTGTTTGTTCGAAACAAAACCACGTGCGTAGCAAATGATGCATGTGAGTCATGAAAGTTTCCGAGCACTGAAACAATGAGTGCTTGCTAAGATGAAGAAATGACCAAGTATCGAAACAAATGTGTGTTTGCTCTCAGCGAAGAAAACTTGTGTGATGCAACTACCATTAAGGGGAGTAGAGATGCAAACAGCTACTCGCCAGAAGTAAAAGAAATCCAAGTACTCTCTGCTTGGGTCAACGGAACTGGCATATGTGCCAGGTTAATGATGGTTGATTGAGTTGACATATAGGGTTCCTAAATAAAAACCCTTACGAGTTTGGACCTGGGTTCACGAAGGTCCTAAATATAAGTTTTCCCAAATCCTCCAGGTTTCGTATCCCGTGTGGATCCGGTTTGTACATTGTGTAGGAAACACCGTTTTTGTGTACGTCTAAGAACTAGTCATTGTCTCACAATTTTCACCGGTAAACTTTCTTCTTGAATTTACTGTTAACGACGCTCGATTTTGGACCAGTCGTGTAATAGTTGTTGGGTCCTCATAGTTAGTTATATAAGAAGTTCGTTAGTCCTCAGCAAGAGCCACCGACTCTGGTTGGCTAGCTCGTCCGACTCTCGGTCATTTGAAGGTCATTCGTCCTTTCTTTCGGCGAGCAGAACTGAGGTTATCCAAAACAAAGGTTTTGGTCTGTTATCTTCCTTCTTTATCAACCGCTGGGGTTGCACTGCCAATCCTTGCCTCTCCGGAAGTGTAAGTCGTTACGATGCATTGACTACAGGCGTGGTGCCTGGGATTAAATCGATGCGAGACTCGACTAATCATTGAGGAGGTGATTCCGGTAAGTCTTCGAGGAAGACTGCAGGATATTTCCTTATCATAGGAACATCTCTGTGCTTTGGTTCTTCGGCTCCTCCTGTCCCCGACATGAGCCAAGAAAACAACACATTCTTCCCATAACAACCTTCGTGCTTTCAAGCAATTCGTGATCTGAGGAGGCGTACCCTGCCTTGTGAGTCGAGATTGTTTCTTCATTCGTCATCATGGTGCGGATATCGATCTCCTATTGATCATTTGTCAACCAATCCCTCCAACTACCTTGTTGAAGTCTCCCAATGCACTGGCAGTAGATCGAGTGTAATCTTATGCTTCCCGGGTTCTATCTTGCCGATTCCAGTTATTGTATTGGCTTTCACTAGCTTCCCCTAAGCTAGTTCTAATGGGTCCTGGAATATCTACTTACTCGCTGCTTAAACCAATTATACTCTCGAACTCTAGGGGTGCGAAGCGTAAAATTTACAACATATTTGGCAATACAGATGCATAACATCGGGTAGTATGGGACGTACCGATATTCATGCTTGGATTCCTGGCGTGCTTCCCAGGCTCCGGTGTTAGACATCTTTCCCATCATTTTGCTTAATCTCCCTTGGGCAATCTTTCCAAAAGTGCCTCATATCCCCGCAAGTATAACATCCCTTATCTTTCCCCTTTCCTTTCTTTCCACGCTTCATCTCACGCCAACACGTTTCCCTGTTGTGTCCCACTTTGCCACAGTTGTCACACTTCCCATTTTTACATCGCCCGGTATGATGACGTCGGCACCTATCGCATTTAGGTAGCTTACCCATGTACTCTTTTCTCTTTTTGGCCTTGTTGTTGCTACTCGACTGGGTACCCTGTTTGAAATTTGCCAACTTTCTCTTGTTGTCCCCAGATGACTCTACATGAGTCTCCTTCTTCTCCTCAGAGGTTGAAAATTTGTTCGTCCTGATTGCCTCTTCCGTCAAGGCTACACTTAGATTGATGGCCTTAGTGATCGTTCCAGGCTTTGACGTCGTCACCAAGCTCATGATTTGGGGTGCCAATCCCCAAATGAAAAGCTCAATCCTCTTAAACTCCGGATCTACCATGTAAGGAACGATACGCGACAGAACTTGGAACTTCTCCACATACTCAGCTATTTTTGGACCTTCCATCTTCAAGTTCCAGAACTCAGTTTCTACTTTCTGGCTTTCTGTTCTCGAACAGTACTTTTTATGCATTAGCTCTTTCAGCTCATCCCATGATAAAGCATATGCAGCGGCCTCGCCCATTGTCTGAACCTGAAGTTTCCACCATGACAGAGCCCCATCTCGGAACAGCCCGGAAATGTACGTGACCTGATCTTCTGGGGCGCATTTGCTCGCACGCAAAACAGTGTCCGTCTTCTCAATCCAGCGTACGAAGGCTACGGCACCCCCAGTGCCGTCGAAATGTAGGGGCTGGCAGCCTAAGAACTGCTTGTAGGTGCAGCCGTTGGGTGGGTTATTTCCTGAGGTACCTCCGTTGCGTTTGGAGCGCTGGGCCTCGTACTGTGCGATAAACTGCATGAGGCGTTCTTGAAATTCCGCCTCTGTCGTTGGCAGAGGGTTGTTGGTATCGGTGTTCCCTCGAGTCGACATCTTCTGAGAAGAAAGTCGGTTAGGTCGGGTCTTAGTAAGGACACGAGCACCTAAGTCTCTATTTAACGAATAAGACCTCATAGGTATATTACATTTACGTAAATACGCAGTTGTTTAACAATTAATCACATATCCTCACGGTTATAGCACAGCTTGCAAATAGGAACGTAGCAAGTAAACATGTGGTATTATAGTTATAGCACAAATATGTAGATCATCAACGTGTTTAGTGAGAGCATAGCGACGATATTTTTCGTCGGTCATTAGTCATAAGTATTGTCGCGTGTTTAAAGATGATCGGGCTTTCATTATCCACCGGCCACAATCATTGCGTCTTACCAAAATGCATCACATCAGAAGGGACTCAGGGTCACCCTACCCTTGTCCAACAAGTATATTAGTGCATCACAACTACGTGGTCAGAAGTGATTCTCAAAAGTCTCCAAAATCCCCGCTTATCATTAGCGTCTTTTCCCAAGCGTAATGCAATCCGCTTAATCCAGAAATCAACTATACTGGTGACTGAGGTGGAGGAGGAAAGAAAAGTATACTGTTAACGTGCGTGAGTCCCTCCTCGAGCTTGTATATACGTTGAAGTAATCATTTGCTCTGCCGCTTGATAGTTTAGAAATGAACATCGGAATCCCGGGAATGGTGAAAGAACAAAGGTCAAGAGCACAGAGGAGTCTTGATGCATGCGGCGGATCAAAGCATGCTGGTGATAGGCCGGCTAGAGAACGTGGTATTGTGTATAGACTTTTCAGACATTATGTGGTCTTGTGATGTAGACACTCAAGTCATGTTTTCGGTTATGTAATGTTTCGCAATTGAAGTTGCCAATTGTGGCGTCAGCTCAAGCTCCAACATTCTGTGACTCATATCCTTAACTGTAGTTGATGTTACAAGAGCAACTCATCTTGCGTGTGGCCTTTATAATGTAAGGGTCTAACTTCAGCACAGTGTGCAATAGGAATCACCGAGATGGCTCGTCCGACGTTGTAGAGGTGAATGTAGCAAATGGTGCGACCTGTGCAGTTGGGAATATGCTGTTGTAGCAGATGAATCGTTATGCGGGTGCTGACCTGAAGTACCTCCTCGAGGTATGGTTATATTCCGAAAGGAAGCTATAGGCATCTTGGCGCAATGGACGTTGATCTTCATAGGGGAAGGGAGCAATGTCAGCGGTTTCGGGTGTAAAAACGAACATCTCACAAATGAGGAGATTGGCCGATGCAGGTAGATATAAGGGGTGCAATGTATGGCAGACCAAAAAGAAACAGGGTCGTGATCACGTAAAGGTGTAGGTTCAGCAGGCGCAACATCAAGCTGACCCAAATGGTGTAGCAGCTGGCTCGAGTGTAGGCTCCGGGTCATGTAACGGTGTGGAGGCCATCAGCGGTAAGTGTGGGTAGCAAAGGTGCATCCATAGGAACTGGAACAGGGGCTGAAACAGGGGCCACAAGAGAGCGTCACAGGAAACTCGAAAGGTGGGTAACCATTGTCATCGTCTATCCACCCATTTCGGGTGTGCGCGTATCGAGGATCAACTTGGGTTGCAAAAGGCGCATGATCGAACTGTACAGGCACAGGGTCAGGGTGGGGTGCAACAAGAGAGTCAGCAGGTATAACAGCGATAAGTGGGGGATCAACATGATCAGCAGCAATAACATGGTCACCCTCCAGTAGTGGTGCATCAGTAGGGTGATCGTCAATGGGTAGGTCAGCAATCACAGGATCAATGGGCATGCCAGCCTGAACCGTGTGAATAGTGCTGTGCGCTCCGAGTGTGTGACGGTGCGGAGGCCACAGACTTGAAGGAGTCTGGAGCGGG
Source organism: Helianthus tuberosus (assembly GCA_030545235.1). Lineage (NCBI taxonomy): Eukaryota > Viridiplantae > Streptophyta > Magnoliopsida > Asterales > Asteraceae > Helianthus > Helianthus tuberosus. The sequence continues at coordinate 223,534,067 of CM060369.1, forward strand.
TGAGTGTGCAGGTGACTCCTCAGCTGGGGCATCTGCGAGTAACAAAATACAACTGTCAGCTAGAAGGGCCTCGCCCTCAACATCGTCCTCCCGGGGCTCATCATCAAACGGATCGACGTCGTCGTCAGCGTCGGCGTCGCGTCGCGGAGCATATCGTAAGCAGGATAAACGGCCAAAGGTATGGGAGCAGGGATCTCTACGAGTGGTAGGTACCCAGCAAAAGGACCATTAGCGGGCTCATCGACAGCGTCGGGTAGCGCAAAGGGCTGAAAGTCATCCTCGTCTGTGCTGGTAACATCTGATGTGTGGACCTCGTGCTCTGAAGACTCTAAGTCGTCTGATACTATGGGTCTAGGGTCCGTGGTGTCCGATTCACCAGTGCCTGATGAATCCATGGTGTCTGTATCATAAACACAAATATGCACAAATAATCAATCATATAATCAGACAAGCACATTAGTCACCAAGTAAGCAATCAAACAATTCTCCTAGTCCCACTAGCCTCCCAGCCTCTCAGACTGCTCTTCCTAGTCCCACTAGCCAAATTCTCCCAGCCTCTCAGACTGCTCTTCCTAGTCCCACTAGCCAAATTCTCCCAGCCTCTCAGACTGCTCTTCCTAGTCCCACTAGCCAAATTCTCCCAGCCTCTCAGACTGCTCTCCCTAGTCCCACTAGCCAAATTATCCCAGCCTCTCAGACTGCTCTTCCTAGTCCCACTAGCCTCCCAGCCTGCTCTATAAATAATAAATAAAATGTGCTCAACATTTGTTTGTAAAAACGTTTTGGATCTGGACTTAAGTGGTATGCAATGTAAAAAAAATGTTTTCGTGAGAGCCCTAGTGATCATAGTCTAGACTCGAGAAAGAATCCTAGTTCGCTATGATCAGAGCTCTGATACCAAGCTGTCACACCCTGGCTTTGCGGAAGCGTGGTTAATTTGGTGTGACTTCTTAATACCATAGCTTAATCATAACAAAGCTATATGATAATAAAACCATGCAAGATCATCCATAGATTTAAGTTTTAAAACCGAGGTAACATAACATTGTCTTAGGGACTACAACACCATAACATAAAACATTGTTTTGAAAGACATAACATCAACATGAATAAAACGCAGTTTAAGATTTGTGACTCGTCCAGGAAAAAGTCACATTTCCTAAACCGGGATGACCTCGGAACCCATATGCAGCGGGAAAACATAACATACCGCGCCAGATCTTTAATTCCCTGAAATACATGTAAGTTGAAAAAAAATCAACAATAATGTTGAGCGAGTTCATGTGTAAGTGAGTAAATAAACCTGTGTATGTATAAAAATTCCTGGTATGTAGCAATAAGGAAAAAGAGATCAATTAATGTGTAGCTAATACATTAATAAGTGAAATGGCCTAGGAAGCACTCAAACCTGTAACGCGAATTTCATACCGGTCCTTCTGGTGGAACGACATAGTCACCACATGCAGCCACACGCTAGCTCATGTGTGGGGCTCGCAACACCCGATAGATCTATCACTCATGCCTCTCGGTCCTTATACAAGGATTAATGGTCTTACGATAATAGCCTAACCATTCACGTGATCTAGTAGTAAGTTCCTTAGCTAATCATACCATGTATAAAACGTTTGTAATCAGTATGTAACATGTATTTCACCCCCGGAGTTGTAAAACTGAAAACAGTTAAAAGAAAAGGGGGAGCATGAACTCACAGTGGTGCGTCTCTACCAAGTATATCTCCTGATCAAGCAGCTGTGCGACGACCTACACGTACTATCCCTATTAGACGGATGGCCGTGCCTTAACTTAAGGTCTAAGTTTTTGGGAAATAGTTAGACAACTATTTCGTGTTTATATTTTTGTAAATACTTGGTAATTATTCTCCTTCCCAATGATGGGGGATTTAATACATGTGTGTTCGTAACATTCGAAATACATTATTAAGTCTCACTTAATATATTTTATTTCTTACTTCAAAATATAATCATTCTTCCCAAAAATATTATATTTTATTTCATACACACTTCCAAAATAGTATTCTTGACAAATACGCGTTCATAAATATTTTCTTAAAATGCGTAAGTTACGTTTTAAAGATCGGGTGGTAATAATTATACCGTTGTAACTTATTATTAATTATGAAGGCGTTTGTATTAATTTTTGGAATCGTTATCATTCGGTAATATTATTTTTACCACCAAAAAAAAAAATATTTGTATAGTTCACAAAATAATCATAAAAATCTCACAAGTGTTGTTATGAAATATATATATATATATATATATATATATCAAATATATATTTATCAAGTTTTATTTTGTGAAAATCCCACCTCCGATAATTAGAAATCTTGTAATAAAGTCATGGCGAAATCTATAATTTGAAAACACGTTAAAAATGTATTTCTGACACTTGTAGTGAAAATATTTCTAAGTGTTAGGTTTTGGGAAAAATTTCGCTAGAGTTTCCTCTGTAACTGGAGGTGGCCACGCTTTCAAGCGTATCATTTTCTTTTACAAATCAAACCAACCCTTTTCTCACTCAATCAAAACAATGTTCAAAGCATCAACTAGTCAAAATATATATAAATCGCATAAATTACATGAACTTGTGATTTACTAAAAAACTTGTAGTAATTCCCATTACTTTTAGTAGATCTTTATATAAACCAACCCGGTTTCGTAAAAACTTTGTTTTTAAAGAAATTCCATCTTTACAACTTCTTGTAAAATTTGACAAAACAAATTCTTTGTCGAAACTTAGTGTTACACAAGTGCTTATACACTTGTGTGTTTAAAGATCCGGTTTTAGAAAATAAGATTTCCTTGACACTTGGTCCTTTGAAAATACCGCTTGTAGATCCGTAGATCTACTAGTTTTAAACACCACTTCGTAAGTAAAGTCGTTTTTACACAAGTTCAAGTTTCTCGTGTGGTAGAGTTTCATCACTTAACCCTTGTTACACTTAAACAAGCTCTATGTCATGATCCATGATCATGACCAATCCGGGTTAAACGATGATCCGAGCTACCACAACATACATCGGCACTAAATAATCACACATAACAAATCTTACAAGATTTACACAACCCTTGTGCTATTAACCAACATTTTTAGCATTTTAGTAGACTTTTTCATATCATTTTGCATGTTCATGAATTTTAACCGTCATATTTCATTTTACCGACTTTAAAATAGATCGAGAGTGTGTTTCAAGCAACTTACTACTAGCTCGAGGCTAGGGACGAACCTAGTCGAAGAATGAGTGGTTAAAAGCAATAGGGTGAGGTCCTTCACGTTCCGAATGCACCAAGCTTCCTCGTATGTGATCCTTAACACTTGTATACCCTTGGAATAGCTTGATTAAAATCGAAAATGGATGTGGGGGTGGGTTGTGTGCTCGGCCGAGAACCAAAGAGAGGGAGAGAGAAGTGATGCTCAAGTGTTGTGAGTGTGAAGGTTATGATGGATCATGTAGGATACTTATGGACAATTGCCATCAAGATTAACCAATGGATGCTATGTCTAATTGATATTAGGCATAGTTGATTTAAATAATCAACAAGTACAAAGGGTGTCCCCCTAGGGGACGAGTTCGGTTAGGGAGGGGGAGGGGTCTCCTAGTTCAATTCCAACTAAGTATTAAGTATTAGTTAGGAGATTTAGGAAATTAATCCGGTTACTAGTATGTTATGCATTGTAGCGGGTGTTAGGGTATTCGGGGACCCTAACTGGCACAGAAAAGAAAAACAATGTTAATGACAATATTTTTGTGTTCCGGATAAAGTCCGGTTGTTCGGTTGGATAGTGATCCGTTAAAGTGCTTAACAAAGCCTTAAAGTGTCGTTAATATTATTTTTAGTGACACAACTTATTCCCGACACTTTGGAAAGTGTCTAGTAATATTTTTCCCATGTTTTGGCACTTTATTAGTTAGCTTAGTGCTGAATTTTGTACCTAAAGTACGTTTTTGGCACATCCGGTCACTGTAATCTCATTCCTAGTGACGCAGTTCTACAACCCTTATATCCCTACACTCTCTACTAGTGTAGCAAACTATCTCTGGTTCTTACAAGCCTTAGAGGCAGTACCTGCCTGGTGCTGGTTATAACAGCACGTTTAGTAGGTTATCCGTTATTGTGCTACAGTGCTTTTGTGCATCACGGTTGTCACTACAGTTCTGTATGTAAATAGTAGGGTGACAGCAAATAAGGTATGATGCAAGTAAGTACATGTATCAGTATTCAAATAGCAGTTTATCCACAATTTCAAGTAAGCACAGTAATTAAGCAGTAATTAATTATTAATTAAGTCGTACGGATACCTGGTTTTGTGAGGGTTGTCACAACAGAGGAGCAGAAGATATATTACTACTACAACATATTGAGTGCTGAATATCGGGAGTTCATGACTCCCTCAAAGTACGAGACTCTCACCGAGATTATAAACACTGCTCGGGAACGAGAGATTGAGCTGAGAAAGCAAGTAGAGCAGGGTGAAAGAAGGGAACATGATGTAAATCCAAGCCCTACAAAGAAAGCACGAACGATAGAATCGGCGAAGAGGTCGAATGTGAAAGGCGGGTCGCCAAGTTGTAAAATCAGCGGAAAAGGTCACAAGGGTGAGTGTCGCTTTAAGGATAAACCATGTCCTATATGCGGGAAGACAGGGCATACGGCTTCAATATGCCCGGGAAAAGTTTCAGTCTGCTACAAAGGCTATCAACCGGGCCACAAGAAATCCGAATGCCCAGAGTTGATAGGAAAGAAAGATGGAAATGATACGCAGACAGAGGCTCAGAAAGCAAAAGCCAAATCCATTCACCTGACCACAGCAGAAGCGAAGATAGAACCCAATGTGGTCTCAGGTATTTTTGCTGTAAACTCTATCCCCACACGTGTATTGTTTCATACGGGTGCGAATAAATCCTTTATTTCACATGGATTTATTCGACATCCTTCATTCCTATTAACAAAGTTACCTGTGCCCTTAGAAGTAGAGATAGGTGATAATAAAAGCTTTATCGTGTGCGACGTATGCCAAAACTGCAAGTTGAGTATCGATGATGAAGAATACTCAATAGACTTGATCCCGATGTCGATGGGAGAATTTCAAATGGTTGTCGGGATGGATTGGTTATCCTGACATCACGCGAAGGTCGTATGCTTCCGTAAGGAGATAAAACCAACGTCTCCGAGCGGAAAGCACCTTACTATTTATGGTGAAAAAGGTGGTAATTTCATGGTGTGTTCGATGTTAGAAGCTCATAAGCTCATAAGACGTGGATGTAAAGCGTTCATGATATATGCATGCGAACCGGAGAAAGAGTTGCTAAAGATTGGAGATGTACCGGTGGTACGTGATTATGAAGATGTGTTTCCGGAAGATTTACCGGGAATACCTCCAGAACGGGAAGTGGGATTCGGAATCGAATTGGTTCCGGGTGCAAAACCCGTAGCTAAGGCGCCGTATCAGCTCGCGCCATCGGAGCTACAAGAGTTGATGTCACAGATACAAGACTTGCCCGACAAGGGGTTCATAAGGCCGAGTGTGTCTCTGTGGGGCGCACCGGTATTGTTTGTGAAGAAGAAAGACGGGAGCATGCATATGTACATCGATTACCGGGAGTTAAGCAAACTCACGGTGAAGAATCGATACCCGCTCCAGAGAATTGACGATTTATTTGACCAACTACAAGGCGCGAGTTGATTTTCTAAAATTGACCTTAGATCTGGGTATCATCAGTTAAAGGTCAAGGAAGAGGATGTATCGAAGACGGCCTTTCGTACAACGTACGGGCATTACGAGTTCCTCGTAATGTCATTCGGCCTAACAAATGCACCCGCGGCTTTTCATGGACCTCGTGAACCGGGTTTGCAAACCTATGTTGGATAAGTCGGTAATAGTGTTTATCGATGACATTTTGGTGTATTCGAAGAATGAAGCTGATCAAGCGCGTTATCTACGCGAAGTGTTAGAGACACTCAGACGGGAAAAGCTATATGCAAAGTTTTCAAAGTGTGTTTTTTGGTTACGAGAGGTGTAATTCCTTGGGCACATCATTAGTACCAACGGAGTATTGGTTGATCCATTGAAAATAGAAGCCATGTTAAAATGGAGCCCTCCGAAGAATCCTTCGGAAATCAGAAGCTTCTTAGGGCTTGCGGGATATTATAGGAGATTCATACAAGATTTCTCCATGATCGCTTCTCCGTTAACCAAGTTAACTGGCAAGGAGGAAAAGTTTATATGGGGATTTGAACAAGAAAAGGCATTCCAAACGCTCAAAGAAAAGTTAACCCACGCTCTGGTATTAACTTGCCGGACGGAGTTGATGATATGGTGGTTTACTCGGATGAGTCACATTCGGGACTTGGATGTGTTTTAATGTAGCGAGGCAAGGTTATATCCTATGCCTATAGACAACTGAAGATTCACGAAAAGAAATATCCTACGCACGATCTTGAATTGGCGGCTGTGGTGTTTGCTTTAAAAATATGGAGGCATTATTTGTATGGGGTGAAGTGCACTATCTTTACCGACCATAAGAGTCTGAAATATTTCTTCGATCATATGTAACACCCCGAAAATGCGAATCGTTTATTTTAAATATGATGCTGATAAATAAAAAAGTAAACTAGCTAGGATTAAAATAACCTAGTTAGGTAAAAGTCTTTCAGTGACTTATAAATGAGTTAAAAAGCTAAAACAAGAACCAAATGATAGTTGAGGGGCCAAAGGGGTGTAAATTGAAATTAATATTATTAAAACAAAAATTAAAACTCAAAAACCACTTAGGGGCGTGGGTTGAGGTCGAACCAGACAAAGGGGGAGGCAACCATGTAACACCCGTCTTTATTTTATAAGGATTTAATGTAAAAATACGAGAATTTATATAAAATGGAACATTACTTCAAATTAAGTACAAAATCGAAGTTTTTAAAGTAATCACATACTAGTTAACTACTAACTAGTTTAAACATTCAAAACATGATTGATAAATTGTTTACATCATAACATTGTCTAAACAGAGTTAATTTACGCGGAAGCTTCAAAAGTTCGTGTTCGGTTCTTCAAAACATGCTTGATCATCGTCCACATACTTGCAAAACCTGAAAACTGGAGATTTATAACAAATCTTAGTGTTAGAGTTCTTAGAAATATTGCTTAATCGAAACTACACTTGAAACGGATTCGATTAGCTAGGATATTACAGATTCAACAAAACCTTTCTGGGCTCTACCGTAACTTACGGTATCTACCGTAAGTTACGGTAGACACTAAGTTATACCAGTCACCGTAACACAGTACTGAACCACCGTAAGCCTTTTGATTTCTACCGTAAATTACGGTGAATACCGTAATTTACGGTAGACACAGCATGTTTATGTTTTGTTTGATTTGGTCATTTAGCCCAAACCAAACTCTCAGATTCCTCCCTCTTGCAAATCAACATGTTGAATTCTCGTATTTTAATATGTCGATTATCAACATTAACAAAAGACCAATCTATTATACTACAAAGCGTTTGCCACGCATTAATCAACTATTTGACCCGTTTGGCTCATCTACGGAATCCTCTATTATGATGACTACCAACAAGTTCTAACCAAATCTTGGTCTTATTAATCAGTATAGCGAACATCGTCGCTTTAGATCAACTTAACTTTTGTTCTACGATTCGACTACATGTATGCTAGTTATTAAAATTTACCCAATGTAACAAGTCAAGTTACATACTTGCGTAATTCATCGACATTGGTTTCTAACCATAATTACCCCTTCCCGGGCTTGTCAATCTTAGCGTGTCACGTCCATTCCATGGATTTTGTTTTTATAACTCAATTTTTAATGAGTGATGTTTTAATCACTTCATCACTACTAAATTCGACCATTATTTAACCTGTTGGGTTTTGTCGAGTGAGTTACATCACTTCATTGACATTCCAACACGGCTATTTTAAACAATGACATTAACAACATACATATTTAATAAGTTTGACCCGTTTGGTTGTTGAGTGAGTTACACCGCTTCATTGACATACTAAACGCCATCATTTTCGCCATATCAATATTGCACATATCTACGACTAGGTTTATCTATATAAATGTAACGAGACAACAAGTCACGTACCTTTAGAGCACACCCTTCAAGCGCGTATCTCCCCCGGCGTATCCGCTTGACGTTCCGGATTCTTTGCCTAAAGAGTTCAATTCACAAAAAGTTTAGAACTCTTTCATAAGCTTTAACGCATAATTCTCTACCATGATCAAATCTGCGTTTTTACCCAACTTTTAACATTTTAACCCTCACTTAGGCGTTCCATCAAACACCTAGCTGGTCAGATTTTTATATAAACAAAACCAGTTCATGACTTGTAATTATCATCTAAACTAACTTCAATTAGTCAATTCTACACATGTCTCAACATCAATATTTTTGAAATTTATTCATAAATTCAGATTTATGCTAGAACAAGATCATAACTCTAGGGCTTATCAAGTTTTCTCCAAGTTCTTTAATCACCTACAATGGTGGTTATAAACTCTATATTTATCATGAAATCTTTTAACAAGATTTCACCTAGGGTTCATCCCTAGACACCATATTTCTTCTAATTACATACATGCAAGACACAATCAAGCTTTAATTTCGATTTTTCTTCATTAACCTAGAACTTGAGATGAATCAAAACACTAGAATTTCACATACCTTGTGATCCCTTCAGTGAGGTGATCACTAATTCGTGCTTGAAACTTGATTTAAGACTGATTAGGAGCTTCAATTTGATGGAAATTGATTGAATTAGGGTTGTGGGGAAACCCCTATGTCGCCCCTGGTAGAGATCGACCAGACACACACTTCTTGTGTGTGTTTGGTGTAATATCTTTTGTTTTAATATCCCAAGTTTCAGGTTTAACCATTCTAGTCCCTCAATTGTTGTTTTATTTATGATTTAGGAGTTTTTCCATCCATTTATTTGATATTACAAGACTCGTATCTAACTGGGTTATCTATCCCTAGTTAGTTTGTTCTTGTTTATTCAACGTTTTATAATTATATTATAAAGTTTTATATTTTCGGGATGTTACAACTCCACCCCCCTTAAAGAGGGTTTTGTCCCCGAAACCTTCTTTAAGTAGCCTTTTGGTTTTAGGCCTACTATCTTTGTCTCGTCTTTCCAAGGCGTTCTTTCTTTTTCTAAATAAGGTTTTTTTTATTCGTATTGACATGTGCGTCTTTTAGGCAAATTTTCTATTGGATCGTAACCTTTTATCCCGTGTTTCCTATCTTTGTCACCTTTTTGACCGGGTTGTCTTTCGACCATCCAGTCACTGAGTTCGTCAGCATACTTACTTCACGCTAGTCTTATATTGACAAGCGCTCTACATAGGTCACAACATCATTTTGACAACAACTTGTTTTATTGCCTAGACTAATTGGTCACCATTTTACCTCATACCTCGTCATTCGGGTATGCTATATTGCCATCATCGGCCCCTTTGCGTGTTTATCCTTTCATATCTAGTAACTCCTATTACAACATTGTTGTTTTCTGTATCACCCCCCCCCCCCCCCTTTTTTTTTGACCATGATCGCATCGCATCACGTCATGTTTAAGTTTTCATAACCCTTTTATTAACAAAATCTTCTTTCTAATGTATCGTCTTACACCTATAGGCGTTAAGACCTATATTCTTTAGCATTAACCATTTTTTTTAATTTCTCTCATAGTATTTATATGTGTTAGAACATCGTTTCTTACTAAAACCAAATTTTTATTTTAGTGTTTTTCTCTTAAACACATGCCAATCACTCATATCAAATTTTGACAACAAGAATTATTATTCTCCGTTATCATTTTACGTGGAAAATCATAACTGGTTCTCACACTTTATATTATCGACCCGTAGGTTCCTTTACTTAGCCCATAGACTATTTTATTAGATCTTCGCCTTTTTAAGGTGAGAACCTATTGTTTGTTTCTTTGTATTTGTGACCCGAGGGTCATTTTGGTTCCGTAGACCTTTATATTGCTTATAACCCGAAAGGGTCTAGCGATCCCGTAGATCATCTTCTACTCATGTCTTTATTTAATAGTATACATATATAGATTTGGCGTCTAGGCACCCCTCCCTTTTTTATGTTTAGAATAGTTTATTTTCACTTTTGAAACTCGCTTGACCTTGACCGTAGTCTAAGACTAAACTCATTTTCATAGCAACCTTTTCGGCATTCACTAAGACTTTGTTTCTCGATTTATTTGATCGTATCAGCAAAATCTACCGCCTTTACTCAACCAAGTCTTTTATTCTTTCACTCGTCTCGTTTTGACTTGTTCGTGGGAGTTCCATCACTTATGACAGTCATCTTTATCCTTATGCCTTGACATTCTAAATTGTCGATTTATATTCTTGTTTACTTTGATTCTTATCCCTTCCCTTGGGCTCATTATCTTAATGTAATATGCTCCCATTATCCGGCTTCCGTTTACCTTTATTATCAAGCACTTTACTTATTTAATCCGAACACCACATTTCTTTTGTTAGCGACCCTTAGGTCTGTTTCTTTTACTAATGTCCCGAAGGCCCATTTCTCAAGTCTTATTTGGTAAACTACTGCTATTGTTATACGGCTTTTGGGGTTTACCCGTTCTTATTCTAAAACTTTCATAAGGTTTATTTTACTAGGTTTTTATATAATCACATTCATTACTGCGATCATCTTTCTTCCTCATGAGGATTTGATTGATAATGTATTACTTGGATGGTTACCCATACCCAAGTTTCTAAATTTGCATTTATTTATACTTTATTATTCATAGTAGCGAATAATACGTATCATCCATTTAACTTCTTTTTCGCGGATATTGTCAGTCCGAGTCTTAATTTCTCATCCTTAACCTTAATCCTATTGTAACAATAACAAAATTAATTCATTTAATTTTATTATTCCTTATTGTAGCATGAAATTTATCTACATCGTTTGTTGATGTAAGTGATGCTTCTACATGTTTTATTTAGTTTGACCAAGTCTATAACCTTGTCTTCGCTATTTATTACTATCGAAATTTCCGGGTTCGGGAGTATTTACACTCCTTCCCATTACCATATTTATTCACTTCATTAAGTTCTCGGGTTCGAGTGCACGTGCACTCCTTCCCATTGCAATTTTCATCGGGATTACTTTTTGTCTCGATTTCACATGCTCACCTTTATTTATTTTCTTATCTACATATATATATATGCATATATATATGTATATACATATATATATGTATATACATTTATATAGGTATTTCTTTTACATAATTCACCCAATTCATCACTCATATATGCCCTTATGCAACTATCATTCGCACTCGTATCGAGTAGAATTTGTGTTAACTTAAATTTACAAGAAACATACCTGAAATGACACCAGGTTCAGCTTTAGCCTCTGTGGCTGTTACATAAAACGACCTTGTCCTTGACTTCTGGGCATTAGACATTGTGTCGGTTGTGTCTTTGGTTCCAAGCCTCTCTGGACGTTTAGACTTTTTATGTCTTGGCTTACTACATATGCCCTTGTGAATTTTCCACAAAATCTATACTGATGTAACACACTTTTTGTAACTCCTTTCTTGGGAGCTTTATTAGACTTGGATTTCTTTACAGAACTTGGATTCATATCCAACACCCTCCTTTCTTCTATTTCTTGTAATATGCTGTCTTTCAATTCAGCCATCATATCGTCCACCACCGGCACGATTGTGGTTTGTAATCTATCAATATACTGTGATAGACTAATTTCTAGAGCTTTTCCGACTGTCTTGAAAATCTTAGCTTTCATTTGTTTAGCCAATTGAGATGTCGAATCATCTCCGGTTACTCCAGACATTTCTTTAACTGAAACATCCATCACGGTTAATCAATAATTATTTAATTCATTTCCATCTTATTATACGGAAATTTATATCACTCCCACTTAATCATAAGTAATGTGTTATTCTTTTTCAGTTTGGTCAAGTATATATCTTGCCTTACCTTTCTTACTTAGTGTATTTTCCGGGTTCGAGCGTATTTATACACTCCTCCCTTCTTTCCGTCATCTTGAAACTGAAATGTTTATACTAATTGTTAAACATTTCATCTATAACATATGCGTCATTCCTTTTGATTTAGCCAAGTTCGCCACTTGCTTAAACCATTTATGTTTAGTGCACTTTTCTGGGTTTGGGTGTGTAAACGCGCACTTCCTGTGCATATTAAATCAAATTTCCTTTTTTTTTTCTAGTATTCTAGTAAATCTACTAAAGCAATTAATTCTTACCGGACGATTGATCAAGCTTGAACCGAAAACTTTGTTGACAACCTTGAGCTCTGATTACCAACTTGTAACACCCGTCTTTATTTTATAAGGATTTAATGTAAAAATGCGAGAATTTATATAAAATGGAACATTACTTCAAATTAAGTACAAAATCAAAGTTTTTAAAGTAATCACATACTAGTTAACTACTAACTAGTTTAAACATTCAAAACATGATTGATAAATTGTTTACATCATAACATTGTCTAAACAGAGTTAATTTACGCGGAAGCTTCAAAAGTTCGTGTTCGGTTCTTCAAAACATGCTTGATCATCGTCCACATACTTGCAAAACCTGAAAACTGGAGATTTATAACAAATCTTAGTGTTAGAGTTCTTCGAAATATTGCTTAATCGAAACTACACTTGAAACAGATTCGATTAGCTAGGATATTATAGATTCAACAAAACCTTTCTGGGCTCTACCGTAACTTACGGTATCTACCGTAAGTTACGGTAGACACTAAGTTATACCAGTCACTGTAACACAGTACTGAACCACCGTAAGCCTTTTGATTTCTACCGTAAATTACGGTATTCACCGTAATTTACGGTAGACACTGCATGTTTATGTTTTGTTTGATTTGGTCATTTAGCCCAAACCAAACTCTCAGATTCCTCCCTCTTGCAAATCAACATGTTGAATTCTCATATTTTAATATGTCGATTATCAACATTAACAAAAGACCAATCTATTATACTACAAAGCGTTTTCCACGCATTAATCAACTATTTGACCCGTTTGGCTCATCTACGGAATCCTCTATTATGATGACTACCAATAAGTTCTAACCAAATCTTGGTCTTATTAATCAGTATAGCGAACATCGTCGCTTTAGATCAACTTAACTTTTATTCTACGATTCGACTACATGTATGCTAGTTATTAAAATTTACCCAATGTAACAAGTCAAGTTACATACTTGCGTAATTCATCGACATTGGTTTCTAACCATAATTACCCCTTCCTGGGCTTGTCAATCTTAGCGTATCATGTCCATTCCATGGATTATGTTTTTATAACTCAATTTTTAATGAGTGATGTTTTAATCACTTCATCACTACTAAATTCGACCATTATTTAACCTGTTGGGTTTTGTCGAGTGAGTTACATCACTTCATTGACATTCCAACACGGCTATTTTAAACAATGACATTAACAACATACTTATTTAATAAGTTTGACCCGTTTGGTTGTTGAGTGAGTTACACCACTTCATTGACATACCAAACGCCATCATTTTCGCCATATCAATATTGCACATATCTACGACTAGGTTTATCTATATAAATGTAACGAGACAACAAGTCACGTACCTTTAGAGCACACCCTTCAAGCGCGTATCTCCCCCGGCGTATCCGCTTGACGTTCCGGATTCTTTGCCTAAAGAGTTCAATTCACAATAAGTTTAGAACTCTTTCATAAGCTTTAACGCATAATTCTCTACCATGATCAAATCTGCATTTTTACCCAACTTTTAACATTTTAACCCTCACTTAGGCGTTCCATCAAACACCTAGCGGGACAGATTTTTATATAAACAAAACCAGTTCATGACTTGTAATTATCATCTAAACTAACTTCAATTAGTCAATTCTACACATGTCTCAACATCAATATTTCTGAAATTTATTCATAAATTCAGATTTATGCTAGAACAAGATCATAACTCTAGGGCTTATCAAGTTTTCTCCAAGTTCATTAATCACCTACAATGGTGGTTATAAACTCTATATTTATCATGAAATCTTTTAACAAGATTTCACCTAGGGTTCATCCCTAGACACCATATTTCTTCTAATTACATACATGCAAGACACAATCAAGCTTTAATTTCGATTTTTCTTCATTAACCTAGAACTTGAGATGAATCAAAACACTAGAATTTCACATACCTTGTGATCCCTTCAGTGAGGTGATCACTAATTCGTGCTTGAAACTTGATTTAAGACTGATTAGGAGCTTCAATTTGATGGAAATTGATTGAATTAGGGTTGTGGGGAAACCCCTATGTCGCCCCTGGTAGAGATCGACCAGACACACACTTCTTGTGTGTGTTTGGTGTAATATCTTTTGTTTTAATATCCCAAGTTTTAGGTTTAACCATTCTAGTCCCTCAATTGTTGTTTTATTTATGATTTAGGAGTTTTTCCATCCATTTATTTGATATTACAAGACTCGTATCTTACTGGGTTATCTATCCCTAGTTAGTTTGTTCTTGTTTATTCAACGTTTTATAATTATATTATAAAGTTTTATATTTTCGGGATGTTACAGACCAAGGTTCTTCAAAACCCTAACATCCACAAAACTCATGAATTGAAGGTTCAAATGTGATCCAAAGCGAAATCCGAGCTAAGATTTATGATCTCCATTGCAAGGGGGTCATAAGGTATGTAAAATTTGATAAGAAATCTCTCCTTGAAATTCTCATGATTCTAAGGAAATTGAAATCTGTTGATGCATGTTTGTTAAATGAATAGATTAAGGATGATATAGTGTCTAGGAGTAAACCCTAGACAACAATAAGTGAAATCATGTCTAATCTCTAAAAATTTCATGAACACATTGAAGGTGATTCATGGGTTGTGTGAGAAGTTGATGAACACTAGGGTTTAGAAGGCTATTCTAGTGTAATTTGTTTCATAGAAACTGAATTCTGAAAAATTTGATGTTTAATTCTATATATGATAACTCGATTAATGTTAATCGAGGCTTAGTGACAAGTCATGAACTAGAATATAAAAGATATAAAATCCCGCGCTTAAAGTGTTTGTTGAAATGCCTCAAAGAAGGTTCGAAAACTAAAATTTAAAGTTAAAAACGCATAGTTGTGATGTTTGGGCGAATTATGCGATATATGATTGAAAAGGGTTCTAACCGCGTCATGATTGAACTCTATAGGAAAAGATACCGGAACGTCGAGTGGACAAGCCTTTGGCGATTTGCGTTTGAAGGGCGTGCTCTAAAGGTATGTAACTTAACTCGTTGCATTAAGTGAATTGTTGTTAAGTTATGTATAGTCGCATTGTAGTATAAAAGCTGTGTTGATTATAGCAACCATGATCGCTACTTAAATTCATAGGATTAGAGTTAGCAAGAAACCGTTTGATAGTCATCATATTGGGGGATTCCATAAAATGAGCCAACGGGTCAAATAATGGTGTAAATTGTAGCATTAGCTTTTTAATAGTTAGCAATGGCGATAATATTCACAAGAGAATTAAACCATGGGATTGGTAAGGAAATGCGGGTGATGATAAGTCCCGGATGATGGGTATAAGGTGCCATAGGCTTACTAGTGAAACAGTAGTAAAATGGTGTAGTTAGAGTGGATTGAATAAATGCATAGTGACTTTTAGTCGTTCGACCCGTAGATAAAATTTTTGGTATGACAACTGTAATAGATACGTCGGTAATGAATTTACAGACGCATAGGAAAAAGAATCACCTAAAACGGACTCACGAGTCAAAAGTTATGGTCATTTTAAGTCAAAAATCTGAATTTCTGGAACTAGCAGCGTGTCCGGTATGTGGGAAGACGGGACACACCGCATCGTTATGTCCCGGAAAGGTTTCCATTTGCTATAAATGTTATCAGCCCGGCCACAAAAATTCCGAATGCCCATAATTGGTTGGAAAGAGAGACACTAAAGAATCTCCTACGGAAGCTCCAAAGGCGAAAGCTAGGTCCTTCCAACTTACAGCAGTTGAAGCAAAGACAGAACCCAATGTGGTCTCAGGTATATTCGCAATAAACTTGATCCCCTCACGTGTATTATTTGATACGGGTGCGAATAAATCCTTTATTTCACATGGATTTATTCGACATCCTTCATTTGTGTTGACAAAATTACCTATGCCTTTAGAGGTTGAAATAGGAGATAACAAAAGTTTCATAGTATGTGATGTCTGTCAAAGCTGCAAATTAAGCATCGATGATGAAGAATACTTGATAGACCTAATCCCGATGTCAATAGGGGAATTTCAAGTGGTTGTAGGAATGGATTGGCTATCTCGACACCACGCAAAGGTCGTGTGTTTCCGTAAGGAGATAAAGCTAACATCTCCGAGCAGAAAACACGTCACAATCTATGGCGAAAAAGGAGGCAATCCTATAATATGCTCGATGATAAAAGCTCACAAGCTTATGAGGTATGGATGTAAAGCATTTATGATATACGCGAACGAGCCCGAGAAAGAATTACCGAAGATTGGAGATGTACCCGTAGTACGTGACTTTGAAGATGTATTTCCGGATGATTTACCAGGAATGCCGCCCGAGCGGGAGGTAGAGTTTGGAATTGAATTAGTTCCGGGCGCGAAACCCGTAGCAAAAGCACCATATCGACTCGCACCGTCGGAATTACAAGAATTAATGTCGCAAATTCAAGACTTGCTTGATAAAGGATTCATAAGGCCAAGTGTGTCTCCTTGGGGCGCGCCCGTGCTATTCGTGAAAAAGAAGGACGGAAGCATGCGTATGTGTATCGATTACCGGGAGTTGAATAAACTCACGGTAAAGAATCGATACCCGCTTTCGAGAATAGACGATCTATTCGACCAATTACAAGGTGCGAACTGGTTTTCAAAAATTGACCTTAGATCGGGGTATCACCAACTAAGAGTCAAGGAGGAGGATGTACCGAAGACGGCTTTCCGCATGAGATACGGACATTACGAGTTCCTCGTGATGTCATTCGGACTGACAAATGCACCCGCAACTTTTATGGAGCTCATGAACTGGGTTTGCAAGCCAATGTTGGATAAATCGGTAACTGTGTTTATTGACGATATTCTGGTATACTCGAAAAATGAAGCAGAACATGCACGCCACTTACAAGAGGTGCTAGAGACACTCAGGCAAGAAAAGTTGTATGCGAAATTCTCGAAATGCGCCTTTTGGTTGCGAGAGGTGCAATTCCTCGGCCACATCATAAGCGCCGATGGAATATTAGTAGATCCTTCAAAAATAGAGGCCGTGTCAAAATGGAGTCCTCCGAAGAATCCTTCGGAGATTAGAAGCTTCTTAGGGCTTGTGGGATACTATAGGAGATTCATTCAAGATTTCTCCAAGATTGCGTCGCCGCTAACTAAGTTAACCCGAAAGGAGGAGAAGTTCATTTGGGGTGTCGAACAAGAAAGAGCATTTCAAACGCTAAAAGAGAAGTTAACTCAAGCTCCAGTATTAACATTGCCGGATGGAGTCGAAGATTTGGTAGTTTATTCGGATACTTCACTATCGGGGCTCGGATGCGTTTTGATGCAACGGGGCAAGGTTATAGCTTATGCCTCGAGGCAACTGAAAATACATGAAAAGAAATATCCCACACACGACCTCGAATTGGCTGCGGTGGTGTTTGCGTTAAAAATATGGAGGCACTATTTATATGGGGTAAAGTGCACCATATTCACCGATCATAAGAGCTTAAAATATTTCTTCGATCAGAAGGAGCTAAATATGCAACAAAGGCGATGGTTAGAAACGGTGAAAGACTTTGACTGTGAAATACATTACCACCCTGGAAAGGCAAATGTGGTGGTTGATGCCCTAAGCAGAAAAGCGGATTATGTCCCAATACGAGTAAGGTCGATGCAGCTTATTGTGACCTCGGGCATACTTGAACGTATCCGAGAAGCGCAAGTAGAAGCAGTGAAACATGAGAACTGGAAGAAGGAAAGAATAATCGGACAGTTAAAAGATTTGTCGGATGGAAAGGACGGGTTGAAGACTCGATCCGGAAGAGTATGGGTCCCAAATTCTTGTGGGGTTAAGACGCTTCTACTCAATGAAGCTCATAAATCCCGATATTCTATTCATCCGGGTGCGACTAAGATGTACAATGATTTGAAACAAAACTATTTGTGGCCCGGAATGAAGAGGGATGTAGTAAAATACGTGGAGAAGTGCTTGACTTATTTACAAGTCAAAGCGGAACCCCAGAAACCATATGGAAAACTGCAACCTTTGGAGATCCCGGTTTGGAAATGGGAACATATCACTATGGACCTATTGACCAAACTACCTAAAACGATTCAGGGATTTGACGCTATATGGGTGATTGTAGATAGACTAACGAAGAGTGCTCATTTTATTCCTATACGAGAGACATATACTTCGGAAAAGATGTCCGAGGTATTTACAAACGAAATAGTGGCACGTCACGGAGTACCGGTATCTATTGTGTCGGATAGAGATACCCGGTTTACTTCAAACTTTTGGCGAGATTTTCAAGAACAAATGGGAACGAAACTTTTCATTAGCGCCGCCTACCATCCCCAAACGGATGGGCAGAGTGAAAGAACAATACAGACGCTCGAGGATATGTTACGGGCATGTATTATTGATTTCGGCGGAAGTTTGGATGTTTATCTACCCTTGGCTGAATTATCGTATAATAATAGTTACCATTCGAGCATCGGCATGGCGCCTTACGCAAAGCTATATGGTAGGAAATGCAGAACCCCGGTGTGTTGGAGTGAAGTGGGACCACGCGAACTGGCCCATAAAGATATTGTCCAAGCCACTAATGAGAAAATTGAAGTGGTACGAGCCCATTTGAAAGCAGCCCAAGATAGGCAAAAGTCTTATGCCGACAGAAGACGAAGACCGATTGAATTTCAGATCGGCGACATGGTTATGTTAAAAGTCTCCCCATGGAAGGGCGTTATCAGATTCAGAAAAAGGGGGAAACTAAGCCCGAGGTTTATCGGGCCATTTAGAATCATCAAACGGGTTGGCAAGGTAGCTTATCACCTTGAGCTACCGGAAGAATTGAGCGGAATACATGGCACGTTTCATGTATCACAGTTACGAAAATGTCTAGCGGAGGAAACAGCTTATATCCATTACGACGATATCGAGGTGGATAATAGCCTGAATTATGCGGTAAGGCCATTGGAGATTTTAGATCGAAAGGTTAAGCACTTGCGAAATAAGCAAATCGATCAGGTCAAGATCAAATGGGAGCATAGGAAGGGTTCGGACACAACATGGGAGTCCGAAGAAGAGATGCGACGTCTCTACCCTACCTTATTCGGTGTGTACTTTGGTTTCGGGGACGAAACCCTTTTTAAGGGGGGTGGACTTGTAACACCCCGAAAATGCGAATCGTTTATTTTAAATATGATGCTGATAAATAAACAAGTAAACTAGCTAGGATTAAAATAACCTAGTTAGGTAAAACTCTTTCAGTGACTTATAAATGAGTTAAAAAGCTAAAACAAGAACCAAATGAAAGTTGAGGGGCCAAAGGGGTGTAAATTGAAACTAACATTATTAAAACAAAAATTAAAACTCAAAACCCACTTAGGGGCGTGGGTTGAGGTCGAACCAGACAAAGGGGGAGGCGACCAAGGTTCTTCAAAACCCTAACATCCACAAAACTCATGAATTGAAGGTTCAAATCTGATCCAAAGCAAAATCCGAGCTAAGATTTATGATCTCCATTGCAAGGGGGTCATAAGGTATGTAAAATTTGATAAGAAATCTCTCCTTGAAATTCTCATGATTCTAAGGAAATTGAAATCTGTTGATGCATGTTTGTTAAATGAATAGATTAAGGATGATATAGTGTCTAGGAGTAAACCCTAGACAACAATAAGTGAAATCATGTCTAATGTCTAAAAAATTCATGAACACATTGAAGGTGATTCATGGGTTTTGTGAGAAGTTGATGAACACTAGGGTTTAGAAGGCTATTCTAGTGTAATTTGTTTCATAGAAACTGAATTCTGAAAAATTTGATGTTTAATTCTATATATGATAACTCGATTAATGTTAATCGAGGCTTAGTGACAAGTCATGAACTAGAATATAAAAGATATAAAATCCCGCGCTTAAAGTGTTTGTTGAAATGCCTCAAAGAAGGTTCGAAAACTGAAATTTAAAGTAAAAAACGCATAGTTGTGATGTTTGGGCGAATTATGCGATATATGATTGAAAAGGGTTCTAACCGCGTTATGATTGAACTCTATAGGAAAAGATACCGGAACGTCGAGTGGACAAGCCGGTGGCGATTTGTGTTTGAAGGGCGTGCTCTAAAGGTATGTAACTTAACTCGTTACATTAAGTGAATTGTTGTTAAATTATGTATAGTCGCATTGTAGTATAAAGGATGTGCTGATTATAGCGACCATGATCGCTACTTAAATTCATAGGATTAGAGTTAGCAAGAAACCGTTTGGTAGTCATCATATTGTGGGATTCCATAAGATGAGCCAACGGGTCAAATAATGGTGTAAATTGTAGCATTAGCGTTTTAATAGTTAGCAATGGCGATAATATTCACAAGAGCATTAAACCATGAGATTGGTAAGGAAATGCGGGTGATGATAGGTCCCGGATGATGGGTATAAGGTGCCATAGGCTTACTAGTGAAACGGTAGTAAAATGGTGTAGTTAGAGTGGATTGAATAAATGCATAGTGACTTTTAGTCGTTCGACCCGTAGATAAAATTTTCGGTATGATAACTATAAAAGATACGTCGGTAATGAATTTACAGATGCATAGGAAAAAAAATCACCTAAAACGGACTCACGAGTCAAAAGTTATGGTCATTTTAAGTCGAAAATCTGAATTTCCGGAACTGGCAGCTTGTGCAGGTCGCAAAACTGAGTCTGCTGGAAAACCAGCTCCCCCGCGCCACGCGACAGGGTAAATTTTTATTTTATTTTATTTTGCATGTTTCAAAGCTTGGGACTTGTTTATACACTTCATATAAATGTCAAAACTAACATTTTAAGTGGTTTTGACCATAGGTAATAAAGGGAACTATCCAGATGGCGATCGAGCAAGTTTTTGAAGAACCGAACACAACTTTGCAAGCTTCCGCGTTAACTTAGTTTATGTTTAAACAATACTTTTGGGATTACTTCGTTTAGACAATGTTTTTGATGTAAATGATTTGTTAATCATGTTATGAATTTTTAAACTACTCGGTAGTTGACTAGTAGGTGTTACTTTAAAACTTTTATTTTGTACTTATGTTAAACCAAGGTACGAATTATCTAAAATTTAGTATCTTTTATTAGAAAATTAATCGAGTGTTACAACATAAGGAATTAAACATGAGACAGAGGCGACGGTTGGAAACCGTGAAAGATTATGATTGTGAAATACATTACCACCCTGGGAAAGCCTATGTAGTGGCAGACGCGTTGAGCCGAAAGGCGGGTTATGCTCCTATACGGGTGCGATCGATGCAGCTTATTGTGACCTCGGGTTTACTTGAACGAATCCGAGAAGCACAAGTTGAAGCAGTGAAAGTGGAAAACTGGAAAAAGGAACTAATAGTCGGCCAATTGAAGGATTTAGTAGACGGTAATAACGGGTTGAAAACCTGCTTTGGAAGGATGTGGGTTCCTAATTCGTGTGGGGTTAAAAAGCTTCTACTTGACGAAGCTCAAAAATCCCGTTATTCTATTCATCCGGGGGCAACTAAGACGTATAATGACTTGAAACAAAACTATTGGTGGCCCGGAATGAAAAGAGATGTAGTAAAGTACGTCGAGAAATGCTTGACGTGTTTATAAGTCAAAACAGAGCGTCAAAAGCCTATGGAACAAAGAAATTGACCAAGTGAAGGTCAAATGGGAACACCGAAAGGGATCGAACACTACGTGGGAGTCCAAAGAAGATATGAGAAGCCTCTACCCTACGTTATTTGGTACGTATATTAGTTTCGGGGATGAAACCTTTTAGGGGGGGTGGACTTGTAACACCCCGAAAATATAGATTTTATATTATAAATTAAAGTGTCGGTAATAACCAAGATAAAAATAACTACGAATAATTAACCTAGTTAGTCATGAGATCTTGAAATAATAGGGAAAATTTAATTATGAATCCTCTAACAAAACTTGAATAGTTGAGGGGCTGAACTTGACAAAAGTGAAAAAGGTTTTAATTTAATAAAAACAAAACACCAAAACACACACTAAAGTGTGTGTTCTGGTCGAGATTTCCACAGGAGCCAAGAAGGTTCTTGAGCTCAAACCCTAACTAGCTCAAATCATTCAATTGGAAGGACAAATCAAACCCAAATCGAAATCTAAGCTCAAATTAGTGATTACCTAAGTGAAGGGATCACAAGGTTTGTCGAATTTCATCTTTTAGTTACATCTTGAATTCTTGATGAAAACTTGAAATCAAAAATTGAGCTTGAATGATTGATGTTTGGATGAAATTAGGATGAATCCATGTCTAGGAGCAACCCTAGTCAATATTTTGATGAATTGGTGTTCACAATTATGAAATTCATAATCACCCACTTAGGAGTTAAATGGGTTTTGTAAAATGATGAAGAACACTAGAATTATGATCATAAATTGGGTGCTATTTGAGCTCCATGGAGTAAGTCTCGGTGTTGATGTGTAAACTAGACATATGAACTTGTGAAAAATGTTTAAACTTGGCAAAAATAACTAGTTATGAACTTGATTGTAAATGTGTAAAAATTATGTCCATTAGGTGTTTGTTAAAATGCCTAAATGAAAGCTAAATGTTGAAATTTCGAGTAAAAACGCATATTTGAATGGTATGGCGAATTATGCGAAATATGATATAAAAAAGAATTCTAAACAAGTCGTTGATTGAACTCTATAGGCAAGGCGATAGAATCTTCGAGCGCACAAGCCGGGGTGGAGGCACGCTTGAAGGAGAAGCTTTGAAGGTATGTAACTTATGGTTTCGTTACATTATGCATAAACTTTAATCGTAGTTATGTTAATGGTGTCGTAGCATAATATATGAGTTTGGTATGTCATCGAAGTGACGAAGTTCACTCGACAACCAAACGGGTCAAAATAATTGGTAGAACTAGGTTGGTATGTCATTGAAGTGATGGTTTTCACTCAACAACCAAACGGGTTAAAATGATAGTGTTTTGATGTGGCTTGAAGGTCACTTGATAAATTGGTATAATGAGCGCGTAAGCCGAGAAACGGACACGCAAAATTGAAGTAGTGAACCCTTGGATTTTGGTTAAAAACTTAGAAGCATGATTTTGTTTGTTTTGATTAATTGCATGCTTAAAGTTGTAGACTGTCACACCACAACTGATGGCGGAAACATCGGAGTGAGACGAAAACGAGATTGCAAGAGACTTCATAACACTATTTGTGACAATATTTAAATAAAACCCGTTTCATTTCATAACTTCAAATTGTCAAACATTACATAGAATTTCAAATAACAACAAGTTCAAAGGTAATACATAACAACAAGAACAAAATTGATACACCATTTTTAACCTAATACGTCTAAATGTGTATCTAAGCATCATCGCTACTTCATTTCATAGCATCGTCATCCTCAACCTATAACATGTTTAAAATAAAGTTCAATGCAAAAGCAAAGGCTAGTATACAAGTGTGATACATACATAGCATAAAAATTATGTTTAAACGATTCCTCATGGCATGCTAATGATACAAGATAGACATTAAAATCAGCATGTGTTTAACAAATCAAACCAATGATGAAACACAATAAGCTCATGACATAACCTCAAGTCTACGGGGGTTGCGTTAATCCTATAGCGCTATATATGTCAAGGATAGGCTCCATCGAAGCTAATGATAAGTCTAACACAAATCGAATAACCCCAAGTTCAATGTATCAAGTAATCAAGTAGGCAAGCATGTAATAGGAACGTTTGTGCATTTACGAATAAAGTTCATGTGTAAGTTTCATAAGTAACATGTTACACCCCAAAAAGTGGTAAATGTAAAGAGGGGGTTCGAGTATACTCACGGTTTTGCAAGCTTCCCACTTGTTAATCCCGCGAGAGTTGTTGGTAGATTAGTTTGGAGCACCTTGTCCTACACGCAGAAACATAGGTGGATGAGTATAGAGATTTTAACGGAAGATTATAGATTCGGAGATTTAAATTACATGAAAATAACATATGAAAAAGTAATCATCAAGTCATATAATACTTGTTTGACACTATGTAACCCCAAGGGTTAGAATGTTTTCATGGGTAAAATACCCATTAGAATCATAACAAGTTATTAAGTCTTAGATGATGTAATCTCTTTGACAAATGACCCCTAATTCATCATCAAAGGTTTGATTATTTGGATAATATATAAGTATTATATAATGTACATTATGTCATATAGGTCAAGCATGAGGTAGGATGATGAATCCCCCATTTAGGAACCTATTTGTTTATCATATAAGTCATGTAGGAGGTAGGAAGAACAAGTCTTCCATTTAGGTACCTCTTGGTGTTCACCACTACACTTGTTGTTATAAACAATCATGGAGGGTTATGAACATACAATAAGAAAGGAAATAATTACAACTAATCTAAGAAATCATCAAGTAATGTGTGGATTCTTAGTAGGATAGCCCAAGCTAGTCCTATAATCACACAAACATCAAGATTTGAGCTTGTTCACTACTTGTGGGTTAAACCCTAACCAAAACAGAAAGTTTATGAGGTTTGAACCTCTGATTTTAAGTGTCACAACCTTGTTTTTTAAGCCCAACTAACCATAGAAGTGATTATGAGCATAAAGACATAGGAATATGTATGAGATAACTCAAGTTCAAGCAAGTTTAGTAAAGTTTAATCTAAACAGAAAGTTTGGAGCCTTGTTTGGTGATGTTCCAGCTTTGGTTTTCCATGGAAAACCTGTTGGAAACATACCTAAGGTTGTTCAAAGAAAGTAGGAAGAAGAATCAAGGGAAAAGGTTAAAAAATGAGTAAGTTATGCTCACTTTTGTAAGATGATATGAGTCTGATTATCTTCTGGATTCAGCTGCGTTTTTTGAGTGTTTGAGAGTGATTAGAGAGTGTTAGGAAAGTGAAAAATGCTTGGAGGAGGCTTGGGTTATATAGGGAATGGATTAGGGTTGGGTTGGTGAGGTTTAAATGCAAGAAACACACTTAAAACCAATCAAAACACAACAAACGGTGACCAATTGTCGAGCTGGTTGAGCTGTCCAGCTGGCTCGCGGCCCGCGAAGGTACTCGTGGCGTAAGTCGCGACCCGCCAGACCTTGGTCTGGTGAGGTTTGTGTTTCAATTGTTGTCATATTTGCCCCCTTATGTTTCTTATTTAGGGTTTTAAGATGTTTTAAGGGTGTAATATGATACAAAAACATATTATAAGGATCAAATAAGTAACATTAACATAAAACAAGTATAATGAAGTATGTTTAAGCGTATGAATACCATATTTAAGTATCATATGCATTCGAAAGACGTTTTGTTCATGTATTCCACGAATTTTGCAAGTTTAACGCATAGTTTCCACGAATTACGAATAAAGCATCAATTGTTTCACGAATTCAAATGTACGAACATGTATGAAGTATGTATAACACGAATTTAGAGAAAATACGAGTTTTATTTATGATTCAAGTCTCGGGTTTTACAACGAAAGAACGATTACAAGGACACAAGACTTCCAAAAAATAGAAATACAACCAAGACTTTCTAATTAAGGAAAGTACGAAGAAGCAGGGCATTACATAGACAATAAGCATGATGATAACATGTGCGCGAACCATGTATTGGGAGCGAGAACACTAATGTTGACAAGCCCGGGAAGGGGTAAAAAATGTTTAGAAACGATTTTTGATAACAATCATGTAGTGTGACTTAACACTAAACGGGTTGAATAATTGTAAAAAGGGATTTACAAACCATTTGCTTATAAACCGGATTTCGATGTGAACAAAGATGATAAACGGATCAGTAATTAAATTACGGACGCATAGGAAAAAGAATCACGCAAATCGGGTGAGTAGAATAAAAGATATGGCATTTTGAAGTTGGATTTTTTAGTAGAATTAGAGTTGGGCAGAAAATGCAGGTCCAGAAACGGACCTGCTGGAAATTAGCCTCCCCCGTGGCACGCGAGGGGATTCGTTGGCCCTGGCACGACACACGACAAGCGTCGCGGCCCGCGAAAGATCAAGAGGAGCCTCTCGCGTGGCGCGAGAGGCATAAATCCGGAATTTTATTTTATTTTGTTTGTTTGATGCTTATATTTATTTGTAAGTTATCAAAACTAATTTTTGAGTTGTTTTTTGGTATTAGGTGATTGTAGCAAGCATCCAGATGACGATCAAGCAATGAAGTGAACCGAATACATGTCGAATGAAGCTTCCGCGTTGATTTTACCATGTTTTTGTTTTAAGTGAACTTTGTAAAACACTTAGCCCTATATTTTGAATGGTTTTAAACACGTTTGAATGTTGACAAGACAAAGTTTTTGTAAAGTCGCATTTTTAATATAAAATGTGTATTTTATGGTTATAATCATGTTAAATCGAATCGGGTCTTACAGATAGAGCTGGAAGAGAGAAGAATAAAAGGGAAAGTTGATTGAGTACAACTAGTAAATTGGTTTGAACATGTAACTACCTGGGCGTTCAGGACATCTTTTAACATGCCTTAACAATGCGGATATCCCGTTTTTTTTCGGGTCTGCAGCGAAGACGCTTTCACAGTGCTTGCGTCTTGCCTTTTGATTCCCATGATCATTCATAAACTTCACAAAGTCGTCCGATGGATTTAGAACTTAACGCACTTGTCCTCATTCTAGCCATCTAAGTTTACTCAACAATAAAAAAAACCCGAATAAAATTCAGATTAAAACATGCTATTACTTTGTTGTATTCGATATAAATTATTGTATTATTTTAGAATATAATACTAATTTGAATTTGTATAATGATTTATTAGGGAAACCATATACCTCGTGAAGTCATGATTCTTGAAGAAGCAGCAAAACTGATTAAATCTTTGCTAGGCTTCGACCAAATATAGTTGTACATTAGATTTTCAGTCCAGTAGGTTTCTTTCGGTTCTTCATAGTTCCCGACCCAGAACCAACCCAATACCCAAATTACAACAATAATAGGAACCAATCAAATACCTAAATAACTATGTTAGGGTTGGTTTCGGGTACTATACGGTTCGTTATTAGGTTTTTTTGGGGCGGACCTACTTTTGCTCACGCCTATGTGTTGCTGGAATGTTATGTTGGGTGGCTCGCGCAGCACTACTGTGCGCATGTGTAACTCCACCATCTGTAAAGTTTCCTTCGGTGTAACCGTCAGCATGTGGGGTTTGGACATGCGCGTTGTCCGGACCCGGAGCATGCTGAGAGCTTGAACCAAAGTGTAAAAAAAGGGTTCCTTGATCAACCATGATGGTGAACGAAAAGGATGATGAGTAGTGAGAAAAAATCAATGGGCGCCAATAAAGAAACACCAAGTCTAAATCCACGGGATTTATTCTTGAGGAAATGGTCCTATCAAATAATGGTTAATCCTTAATCTTTCCACTGAGAATGAACAAATAACGATTTGCAAAACGGATTACCGTCAAACACGTTATAAGGAGGAGAGGTTGGGGGTTCTCCTTGTAACTACCCTCCAGCGTGATAATAAGTATCGTTTAAGGACAAAAGAGTGTGTGTTAAGAGTGTGAGAGCAAGAGAACCGATCCTTAAACCTGTGGTTGAAAGCTAGTATTTATAGCCGAAGAGTGTGGAGAAGGAGATGGACTGATGGGCCTTGGGCCGAACGTCTCCAACAAGGAATATCCTCTTTGTCTCCTCTGACATGACCGTTAGTGTTTGCGGAGTACGGAGACGTGGTGATTAGAGCCATGTGGCCTGCATTTGTCCTTGTTGTCGAGTCTATCACTAGCTGTGAGTGGAGATCATGGAGCAGTGAACGGCGAAAGCTGATTGGTTCCACGTCACTATCCTGTTATACTTCTTGTGTCCTGCACGATTGGCCATCGTGGGAGTTGTCTGATCAAGGTCTGGCGCAAGTTGATTGGCTATAGCTCCTGCCATCTATACTATTTGTACTTATATTAGTTGTCGTTGTGTTGGGTGCGCCATCGAGGGCTCGCGTGCCCGTTTAATAACCATCAGGAAATGTTTTGCTAAGTTTGGGTATAACCCCTTGCACGCGCGTGTTATATCTCTTCGCACAGGATTTGCACAGGATTTGAGACTATACCTCTT
Source organism: Helianthus tuberosus (assembly GCA_030545235.1). NCBI lineage: Eukaryota > Viridiplantae > Streptophyta > Magnoliopsida > Asterales > Asteraceae > Helianthus > Helianthus tuberosus. The sequence continues at coordinate 223,562,420 of CM060369.1, forward strand.
TAATTCTTTAGAAAATTTCATAGTTCGAAAGTATAAAGACAACATGGTTGAATAAATGACTTATTTTTAACGAACAAAGTTTTTATGTTAATTTGATTTTCCAAAAGAAATTTTGGATTATTTCGTGATTTTTTTTTTGTTGGGAAGATTTGGTTTTTTTTTTTTTTTTTTTTTTTTTTTTTTTTTGAATTGTTCAAAACCTTGGTGGTATTGAGCAAGTTTTATTACGCAAGGGTCGTCGATGTCCTCAAATATTTGGATGGTTGAAAAGTATTGTGTGGTTGGTGGAAGAAATTGAAGCGTATCAGACCATTTCTTAGTACGACACGTTTTTTCGTTTGTTTCTTGCCACATACCCCGACTCCCATGGACTGTTGAGATTCGTGGTAGTCTTCGTCCATTGACCCACCTTCAACCGTAGATAATTTAAAATAACCAATTAAACCCTTTTTTTTTTGTTGTAAATTTTAGACAAACAACTAAGTAATAAAAGCTTGCGCGTTTGTATGAAAATTACACGTGCTATTGTTTTAATTTTTAATCACATGTGGAAGAAACTAAAATCAATTCCATTTTATGGAAGACACATACAAGGGAGCTTATACAAAGGGTGAAGCTGAAAGTATTCGTCCTATATGCTTAAGCTTAAGTCTTAATGGCAGCCTATACGGTAAAAAAAGGAGAGGTGATGTGGATGATTTAGTCAAAAGAGGGGTACGTTCTAGTAAAAACTAGTATTTTTTTTTTCTTGAATGAAAAGAATGATTGAAATTAGTGATTAAGCGAATACTATTAGATTGGTAATGTTAACCACATGAGCAAACATATATGAACCACATATATAATAATATTGTACATTGGTGTGTGTGTGTGTTCCCTTGGGGTCTTTTGTCAGCCACCAGTTTCTCCGCCTTAGAAATCCTATATATATATCTAACCCGCTCACCTCGTGCATGAATAAATAACATGACCATGAAACTAGCAGCAGCAGGTGCGGTTTGTGACCTCTGCCACCACCACCAACCTTCTCTCTACTGTTCCTCCGACTCAGCTTTCCTTTGCTTCCATTGTGACTCTCAAGTTCACACCGCCAACTTTCTCGTTGCTCGCCATATCCGTGTTCCCATTTGCAAATCATATCATTCCGATGATGATGATGCGTTGTCGTCGTCGTCTTCATCTTCTTCATCCACTGTTTGCGTCTCTAGCAAGACCGATTCTAAGACAACGGACTGGAAGACGAGAGAGATGTTGGTGAGTTGGTATTCAAGGCTCGGGGGTGGTAGCAGCAGCGTGATAGAGGCGGCTAGACGTGCTTTTAAAGCGTGGTGGGTGAATAGGAGTAGGTCGGAAATGGAATGCCCATATCGGGTGGGTTTGGCGGCTTCGCTTTGGTTGGGACTCACAAAGGACGTGCATGACATGAAGAAGAGAATAAGATTGCTCAAAAGACTAGAGGAGATCTCCGGGGTGCCAGCTAAATCCATAGTGCTTGAGCAATCAAAACTACTTGCCAAAACCATGAAACATCGCCGTAGCCACCACCTACACCAAGAGGAGGAGGAGAGCTGGGCGGAATGCTAGTAACTACTTTTTGCATGTAGAAATCGTTGGTTTTGTAGCAAGAATGGAGTGTTAAGAATGCGGACTAGCTAATCACAACCAAATAACACTAATCATGACTAGCATGTTATCCTTCTTTTCACTTTTCTTAAAAATAACACATGTATGGTTGCAAAATGAGAAACTATTTCTTCTAATACATAGACAAGTCATATTCTATGAAGAAAAGATCAAAAGGATGTGTGTTCTTTCTCAATCTCGTTGATCTTGATTAGTCATGGCCCTTGATTGATCAAAATACACATAACTTATGGGATATTACAAGATTGTTAGTGCCTTGATACTTACTCATGAGTGTGTTTTGGTAACATTCACAAGGAAGAAAATCTTTCGTATAAACAAATTAGAAGCATACAAAATAGAAAGTAAATTGTGTGGGTTAGAATCGAATTGGAAAAAAGTTATGGAGAAAATATTGCAAACATTAAAAAAGGAATATAAAATGAATTGTTTAGAAGATCTCTACAACCTTTTGTTTTTTTTTTTTTTTTTTTTCATATCATATGAATTGAAAAAGAAGCAATCAAGTGAGGTTGCAGTTGCACCAATCATAGTTTGTTTCAATTGACCAAGCAATGGTCCAAATGGTTGGTTAATATTAATTGATTACATTTTGAGCTTCTAGTAGACACATACGAATCCAAAGTTAAATGGGCCCATTTCAGCCATAAGCCATATGGTGGGGTGGGGTGTTTCTTCACCAATAATTCTTCTTACGGGTGGGGTGGTCATCACTCATCACTCACAACATCAAATTAAGTTCTGCCATGCCATCAACCATTTTTCCATCACTCACAACCTTTTTTAGTGGCAATGGTCATCACTCACAACACCCAACAATAAACCCTCACACCCCTCACATCCATTTATCACTCACACCCCATCACTCGTTGAATTTATCACGCTGAACATTCCATCACTCGTGGAATTAATCGGTGGCGGTGGGAGTTTGTTGAAGTCCACGCGTGGTAGAAGGTGCATCACACACCACCCCGCCTCCCCTTACTCTATACTTGAAACAATATATTTGTTTTACTAATTACATAACTACACTTTTCTTTTATTAATAATACAGATGAAAAAGAACACATGTTCAACAATGCACTAGTATGTTTCCTAATTTCCGAACGAAATATTTCTTAAACTAGCATCTCTAAAATTTCACCTTCTGCTTTGGCACACATCAACTCTCTGACTCGCAAGCCGGGACAGTGTTAGTCCCAGCTTCACCCCTCGAGGACTTGCCTCAACGGAGTTAATATCTCCCCATTTCCATTTATCTTCTATTTCACCATTTATAGTCACATTCTGCTTTTGTTTCAAACACCACTTTCCAGGCACAACCCCGTCTGCTGACCGGTTTAACATGTTGTTGTCAATCTCCTGCAGCAGTGCATCATCATCTAAAGGCCTTGCAACAATCAGACTGTCCCCCATATTGCTGAGGCTATCGTTTTGGCTCATAACATATCTCAAATCACTGTCAATTGTGGTGTTATGAAAAGCGGGTGAGTTACATATGACGGTTTGGAAGTAGAATTCTAGAGGAGATGCTAAGTTGCTCATGTACATAAGCAGTTTCCTAGGGAAGTTGTCCCATCCTTTGACACAGAATTCTATCAAAGATCGGCTTAGGATCACCCAAGGGGAGCCTGCATAAAACCTATATGTGACAAACCCAAACCCAAACCACACATCAATCGAATTTAAAACAAGTTTACCTGCTAAGATCTTGAACGTGTTGGGCGCATTTCTGGTCTGTTTACCATAGAAAATTGGAGTGGTTTTTGTGTCATAGATGCTAGGGTCCACAACCACTTGCTTGACCCTCCTTTGATCCCTGCACCGCATTAAAAGTTATATATCATTCATTCTTTCTTTCTTTATGGTGAAGCATATATATATCGTAGTATGTCTTACTCATGGGAGGTGTTTGCAAAATGTACAAAGTTGAGGTCCCTGGGCAAGAGTGTAAAAGCGTGGAGGATATCTGCATTTATGAATAATCAGTATACATTTGAAGAATCACATTCAGAAATTGTGTTGACCAATATAATACCATCCTGAGTCATGAGTGGGTAATGAGAAGTAGCACAAAGTGGGATGAACCAATCCCAGGTGGTACTTAATTTGAGGAGCAATGCAGAGGCGTGGAGCAAGGCAGCCAGTCCAGATGCTCCCATCTGGTTCACGGCATAACTTCGCCCAACAACGTTGACATTATCAAAAGCAGTAAACAAGGGGTCGGATTGGACATACAGAGCCAGATCCGCCCTCTCATCTGATGAGGAAGACGCATCCAGTAGCAAAAGGTACTGATTTCTGGGATGATAAGCAGCCTTCAACACCCTCCGTATCCTCTGCCCATCTCCACTGGATCCGTAAATCCAGTAAGCTAACACTGGAGGCCCACCTGCCCTTTTTGATGGAACTATGAATGCTCTGTTTCTTCTGTTTGGAACAGGGTTTAGTTTTGTGCGGCCTCCATCTGAGTATCCCCCATATTGTTGGAAGTATGATGCTCCAAGAATCAATAATAAAGTAACAAGAGCCAGAAACTTGAGGTGGGTATTACTGGAAACAATGAAAGATTGAAGCTTGGAAAGTTTCATGATCTTGAATTATTAATCATAATAAGCAAGAAATTTAATAAAAAAAGGGGGTGATAGAATGAAGTAAAATTCAGTGGTACTTTGTTTGATAGATGGAACGTCAAATAGGGTAGATGGTGATGGACCAACCATTGTCAAACAGATCGGCTGGCTGGTTACAAGAGATGCTGCTGATTTTTATTAAATAATAATAATAATCTATTATCTTCTATTATCTATTATATATAATAAACGAATAAAATTTGGGACACGTGTCAGCTTGATATTTCACCTTAGAATGGTTTTGGCGGGAAAATGGTGGATTATTTTTTTGGGTTATGCGGGATCCGAGATACCCATGTTATGACCCGATTATAAAGACCTGCAAAACACGCTTCTTTTCTATTCCCTACCACACAAACCCTAAAAACCTACCGTCATCTCTTTGATCTTCCAATCATCTTTTGATTCTTCTCCTTTAAACTATCGCAACTCAAACCCTAACTCAAACCCCGTTTTTTTCTTTTATTTTTGTGTGTTGAAGAAACCCTAAATCATTTAGCCTCACAATTTTCCTCACAAGGCGATTCTTGATTTTCATCTTTGCTCCATCTCTTCTTCATTCTCTTCTACCACATATCACTAGCTGGTATCTCCTTTGTGCACCTAGATGTGTAGATCGTCAACCGTTGTCGGTACTAACGCTCCGATTACTATGAAAGAGGCGCTCACGGTAATTGTGTAATCAGTTGCATGTGTGTTCGTCTGCGCCTATTTGTTCATCGATTTATGCTATATGTTCCTTTAGATTGCGATTGTGTGTTTGATTTGAGTATTAACGTTTGCCTCTTAATGTTAATTGCTAATTTTTCAGATTGGATTTGCTAAAGGTTTTTTCTTCATTGTGTCCTGTTGGTAAACATTATGCCTGGTATGCAGGCTTCGTTTTATTGGGTGGTGGTGGTTCTAAAATCATCGTTGTCGGCGGTCATTTCCGTCTTTGGCAGCGGCAATTATGCAATTGGCTCAGGCGTTGCGTTTGCCCATTATATCTTTCTTGGTTACCCTTCGTTAGTTATGGTGATGTTTTTATCTTATATCATTGTTTGTGAGGGTCAGGTACTGTAGCTAATCTTATTTCTCTTAATTGGGTTATTTTGTGGTAAGTTCAAAATAGGTTGTCATGATAGATTTCCTGGCTTTTGTGACTATTTGTGGTATGATGACTTTGAAAATGAGGCTCTAGCCGAGATGCTTATGTCTTTGAATTTGTTTTCACATGGCAAGCGGTTTTGTTTGTGTTTAACCTGAGATGATTTTGAGATTATAGGTTGTGTGTGTAGATTGTTGACATTTCTGAACCTCAGAGTTTATATATGATGATGAGTTTCATTGATTTTGTTCCTATTTTAGTCGATTTGTTGACGGATGAAGCAATGGTAGGTCGATTTGTAGACTTATGATATTGTAGCTGAGATGATAAGTTGTTTGACTTTGTTTCAACATGGTAGCTGTGATTTTCTATTTTCGGCCACATACTCTGGCGATTCTGATTTGTTTGTGGTGGTGGCAGCGTTGATGTGGTCGCCGGACTGATTATTCACCGGTGATTCTTTATCGGCTTTTTATTACAAGTTCGTGTGTTATTCTTTGTGTTTGGTGGTTGTCATTGGCGGCTGTTAGGTGTTTGACATGTTGATAATCAAACGCTTTCAACTGTTTTGTTGGGCATTTTGGTAATTTACTGGTGGTGGTCTTGTTGGTTACTCCGCATACATAGTTGATTTCTTTGGTTCCCTACAACGGTGAAGCTTGTGGTATTGTCACCGGTTTGCCGGTGGGGGGATTTTTCATTGTTTAGGATTTGTGATATAGGCTATGATGAGTCAATATATTCGTTTTTAAAGTTGACGAGAATATCGCCTTGGCATGGTAGGGTTGAAGGATGGCAGTTCATTACCTGCAACCTTCCCTGCAGCCATGATGGTATCCTTCTTTTCTAGACTCTGAGCCTGTAGGTAGCATATTTACCATAACGAATCTATCTGTTCATGCCATAGATACGTGAACAGCGGCTAAGATAAGTTAGATTTGATGAACCGTTTCTTGATTCTACCGAGTTTTGCACGGTATGTTCTTTGTTTGATTTTGAATATAGTCTGATTCTTTTGGTTGTTTCAACTTGAAAATCCATTTCACAGACCTTAGATTTTCGTTTCTATAGGTTCATTATCTCTTGTGTCGGATCCCTATATCTAAGATATGAAAGAACTGATATATAAAGTTTATAGATATTCTATTAGTTTGGTTTCTTATCATAATGCCATGCCATTAACACTTTTATCCTTCCAAACTCCAGCTTAGTCTAAAGTCAAATGATTAGAAGCCCTTGTGTCCAAGGTTTAAAAAGGCGGAAATGGGTATCGAGGCGTTTTCCCTTAGCCTCACGAGGCGTAAGCCTCGAGGCAGGTCGAGGCGTAAGCCTCGAAACATTATTAAAAATATTAAAAAATATATATATCTCTCATAAAAATCACAAAGTAACACAAAACAAACATCATAAATAGAAAATAGTTAAACAAACAAGGTTTAACATAAAACAAACATCATAAAATAGTTCGAACAACTTAAATTAGTAATGGTATGACATCTAAATATCATAGAACTCGTTTTCCTCCGCATCATCATCCTCAAAGTTTTCATCTGGCGTATTTAGATCGTAATCTTCATCAACCAAATTAATAACTCTTTTCCTTTTCCTCCTAGATGATGAACTCTCACCAACATTATTAAAAATATTAAAAAATATATATATATATCTCTCATAAAAATCACAAAGTAACACAAAACAAACATCATAAATAGAAAATAGTTAAACAAACAAGGTTTAACATAAAACAAACATCATAAAATAGTTCGAACAACTTAAATTAGTAATGTTATGACATCTAAATATCATAGAACTCGTTTTCCTCCGCATCATCATCCTCAAAGTTTTCATCTGGCGTATTTAGATCGTAATCTTCATCAACCAAATTAATAACTCTTTTCCTTTTCCTCCTAGATGATGAACTCTCACCTTCTTCCTCATTTGACCCGCCAACTCCACCACCAATGACATCTTCATTCCCACTCGGGTTGGCTATCCATTCATCATCCGATTAGGTTTTTTTAACCCTAATAGATGTTTTTAAGTGAACTATTGGGTTGGCCCACCAATTAAGCCCAATAAACACTAAATGGGTCTAACATAAAGTCCAGAAAACCTAAAATTTTTCAATTTTCACAAGGTCTAGTGAGGCTTAAGCCTCACCGCCTCGGCGCCTCGAAAAGCCTCGGATGACTGAGGCTTAGGTTTCAATTGACCCCTATGAGGCTAAGCCTTTAAGGCGTTTTTTCATAGCCTCAGCCGAGGCGTAAGCCTCGAGGCGGGCCTCGGAAAGCCTTTTTAAACCATGCTTGTGTCCAAAAACCATAGATTTTCTTCATTGGCAGTGTCCATGGTTAAGGCCTGGAATGCATCACTGATGTCACTGAATTGAAGAGCATCATTGTCCATCAAGTGGGCTTGCCCTGAACCTTGAGAAGAAAACGGGGCATGTCCTGAACTTTGAGAAGAAATGGGTCCATTATTACTGTTGAGTCCAGAATGGAGGGGCAGCCCAACAGGGTGGATTAGGCCAACCAGGTTGAGGATACAAAAAAAAATGTTGAATCTACGCCATCATCATTCAGTGATTGCAAATAAATTAGATTGCGTGAAATAATAAATCTTGCAAAATCCGGCAAAAAATCATGTTTTTGATTCTGTAATTTTCTTTTTGAGAAGCTGACATGTCACCTTATTTTTTGATACATTCAGATAAAGAGGTGGAGCGTGTCAGTGCTTATGGTATCCGTCTACACCACACGGTTGATGTTTTTCATTGACTTATGCAATTTTCATTATTTGCAGATTATAGAGGGTTAGCGAGTTTGCTAAAATTTATGCTGAAAATTGAATTTTTTGTATGAAACAGTTGGAAGCTATCGTTTTTCCTCTTTGCCTCCCTTTTCTAATGTATATCGGGTCGTTTATTCTCAAATTTATATCAATTTGGAGTTCATGGACCAAACATGGGGACCGCCAGATAGATATTTCATGGTATAAAGAGTGGTCTGCAAACCCTCATTAGCTGGATGGTTTCAGCTGTTTACAATATTTCAGTTTGGAGAATGTATATTGTGGTCAGTTTGTTATTTCAGTTATTTTAAAAGTTGTAATTACTTTTTTTTTTCATCCAATTGATTTTCTTGTATTATTTAATTAACAGGCTCCTCTTACGGAAGAGTTAGTTTTTAGAGCTTGTATGATATTGTTACTTGTGTATGGAGAATTTAAACCGTATATAGTAGGATAATTGCACTTGCCTAAGTAAGCATTTCTCTCTTTTTGCTATCACCTCATTATTAATCTAGCACAAGTCCTTGAATAATAATCATAAGAGTTGAGTTAAATGCTAATGTAAGAATTTGGTGTAACATTTGTATTATTTGCAGCTTTACACTGGGATTTCTATCCCGATTGATATAAAAACTGTCTTATTTTGGTATTTAATCATTTAATGAATTAATGCATTGGCATTTCTTCGGATGATTTCTATAACTGGAACATGGTCAAGACATGGTACTGTTATGGTGCATCTTTACTGGGCATCTTGAAAGCGGGCGAAAAGTACTTTCTTTTTCTTTTTGTAAATTATGGATTTTCTTTCAAGTATGCCAGTTTAGCATTAGTTGGGTATATTGGTTGGATCGGCTCCCTTAGCTGATGGGTCTGCTTCTCTATTTGTGCCAATAATAGCAAACATGGATGGCAAACATATATGTTTTTCCTCACAAGAGCTCACTACGCCAATAATAGCAAACGTGGATGGCTCTTGGCTGGTTGGATGAAAATCGAGAATGTAACCGAAGCCATTTCTATACTGAAACCAAATGGAGATAATGTCAGCAGTGGTATATGTGCTTCGTTGCGTTTGACTTTGACTCAGTTTCGTCTTGCAAATGGTTATGCTACTCTCAGAGAAAGACGTTCTAAGCTCTGCAAGTGTTGGATTACAGAGGTAAAATCTTATATCAAATATAGAACTGGAAAAGTAAAACCATATAGTAAAATGACTTTTTTTGTGGGTTTTTGGTAAGTACAGTCAATTTCTTTCTGTGTTGCTCTAGAGTCTATATGCTACAAGTGCCATTGTGTTTGTTAAATGCTTTCAGTTTTTATCGGTTGTTTCATAGGGGTCCAGATAATAGTATGGGTCAAAACGGGTATGCTAGCTAGAATAAGATTGCAGTTCCAAAATTTAGTTGCTTTCTTTGGAAAGCGGTCAACGACAACACTCTGATGACTATGGCCCTTGCGGCGAAGGGTGACGCCTATGTAGATGGGAAATTTTTTATGTGTGGATATAAGGGAGGAGACTGCAGATCATTTACTTGCAAATTATATAAGTACTAGAGCGATATGGTGGCATATGTGTGTTTGGACTAAAGTCCCAATGCCTGGCTGTTTTGATTTTGTGAACTTTATGCTAGAGAATGCTCTTAAAGTTTACGAACCAGCAAAGGAGAAACCTATTATCTATGCAGTCTTCTTGACGACCATTTGGAAGATGTGGATGCGTCGAAATGATAAGGTTTTTAGAAGAAAAGTCTGTTCTGATGCAAAAGTTTTGGAGGAGATAAAGCTAGGGACGCACCAATAGTTGGTAAGATGACACAAATGCGCGGTTCTGTCCTTGGAGAGCTGGGACAATTTTGATGTTGGTTTATAACACTACAGTGGGTTTTAGCTTTTTTTTTCTTTGTTATGTGTGTATTTTTGTGTTTTATGGGGTTGTATCCTCTGTCTTAGCTTCTGGCTAAGATGGAGTTTGTGAGGTTTTGTAGTAAATTGATCTCCTTTGCTTGGTCACAGAAAAGATATGTTATTAAATATTATGTTTGTTATTATTACTTAATTAATTTTAAATATATATATTATATTTGTTGTAAACACTAAACAGTTGGTGAATAGGGATCAACGAGTATGTGTTTTGGCATGTGTTAATTTTTTGGGAAATGGGCTATATATGTCACACCCCCAAAATCCACCATGCGGAGTATCACCGCTTGGAGGCGTGACATGACCTGGATCGAGCCACCAATCATATCGAACAACGTATTTTAGTAAATAAAATCAATCACAATACAATTGGTGACCAAAAAGGAAGTTAACCAAGTTCAATTTAAACAGCGGAAGCATAAGACGTTAAACCAAAACATAAGTTTGTAGTTTCATAAGTTTAAAGACCCCAACATAAGTTTCATAAGTTCATAACGTTTATTTAGTAAGTACGGGACATATTAGTTCGCATTCCACAACGACCACCTCCATGTGCAAGCTCCACAGCATCTAACGACCTGCAAGGCATGTAATAACTAGTCAACAACAAAGTTGAGTGAGTTCACGTTTGGTTGTTTAGTTAATGAGTTCGTATCAGGAATCGGAAGTTCGTTTCATAACCAAGTATTACCCATTATCCTTGATTCCCAAACCTTTACGATATTTAGTGGGGGCTTCCCATTATGTATGTCACTAGACTAGGCGTATCCATAAGTGTCCTTCCCAATCCGAGGACGGTGTTAAGTATGAGTGTACGTAGGTTTTACGTACGTGCCCTTCTCATCCGAGGACAGTAGTGAGTGTGAGTGTACGTAGGTTTTACGTACGTGCCCTTCTCATCCGAGGACAGTAGTAAGTGTGAGTGTACGTAGGTTTTACGTACGTGCCCTTCTCATCCGAGGACAGTAGTAAGTGTGAGTGTACGTAGGTTTTACGTACGTGCCCTTCTCAATCCGAGGACAGTAGTAGGTAGTCTAGTAGTGTTGGTAATATAAATAGAGTGATAGTACGAGTAGTTATTCAATCCCATTCCCAACCATCGGGAATCCCATGCCTTAGTAAGGGTGTGAACTCACCTTGGTTTGCTCGGTTAGACTCTCAGATATAGCTAACAGTCAAGGTCGGTCAATCACGTCCTAGTATGATTTACCAGTTAGTCATTTAGTGGTTTTCAAATAGAACACAAAGTTCCTACACGTATCTATCACACAACATGCATCACTGTAACGGTTTATGCCCATCTGAGTTTCCCGTCCACTCCCCACTCAAAATCAAACATACAATAATGCACATAACATATATAACATGTTAAATAATTCACAGATAGCATACTCGACATTTAGACACGCAAGTCACAACTTATGTCAATTCAGCATTAATACTCAAAACCGGCTGTTTTTCGGACATTTAAATAAAATAGTTAGATTATTCCAAAAATTCCCAAATTTTTATAGAATGTCATAAACATTCCATATTTTATTGTGTAAAAATATCGGGGTCCGGTTCATTATCCACATTTTATAAAAAATCATATTCGGGACTGAACTCAGATTAATGTATTTCTGACCACAGTCCGCGAAACAATTTATTAAAAATTCATCGAGTGTCCGATTTACGAAATTCCACTGGGGTAATTACAAATATATAGTTTGTTATTTACTGTACAAATTTCATGGTCCGATTCATCACAAAACTCAGGTTATGACTGAAAGTACGACACCCATTTATTGCTGTCAAAATTCAGCTTAAGTTGCTGTTACAAATTAACACTTTAAAAATAGTAAACGGAGTCCAAAAATTACGATTCCGGTGCCATTAGAACCGTATTTTATAATGACATACTTTAGATTCAAAATATCGATTTTTCGTTAAGTTTATGACCTGTTTACAGCCAACTGAAGTTGGCTGTAACGCTTAGACAGATTCTGATTTTCAGTGTTTATCCTTCTAAATCGTGTTCGATTGATTCCGTTAACAAGTTTAGTGACCACAACAATCATCAATCATCAATATTAACTAAAAAATCACCAGATAATCACAACTATGCAGGATTTATAAGATTTACACACATATCTTTTCTTTATCCAACATATACATCTTCATTACAAGACTTTTAGTTTGTGATCTTATATGTTAGTGATTTTCAACCGACGAAACCCTTATTAACCACTAAAAGCAAGATCAAGAGGGTGATTTAGAACACTTACTACTAGCACAAGGCTAGGGGAGAAACAAAGCGAAAACAAGGTGGATAAAAGCAATAAAGAGAGGTCCTTGAGCTTCCGAACACACCACGCTTCATTGTATGATCCCTTGCACCTTTGTGTTTATGTAGATTGCTTGAAGAAGGTTAAGTGATGGTGGTGGTGGTGCCACTAGGGGCTGCTGAGATCAAAGAGGGAGAGAAGAGGGAGTATGATGGTGTTGGTGGTGTGTAGATGAGAATGAGTTAGAGTCTTGTGGTTAAATAGAAGATTTTCCAACATCCTATTACCCACTAGACCATGTGTCTTCAAGATACTAAGCACATCAATTAAACAAATGAATAAAATCTTGGGGAGTCCTTTCTTGTCTCCTAATCGGTTGGGGGGGGGGTAACTTAGTTCAAATTCAACTATATAGTTAGGACTTAGTTAGATGATTAGGAAATTAATCCGGTTACTAGTGTGTTATGCATTACAGCGGGTGTCAGGGTATTCAGGGACCCTAACTGGCTCAGAAAAAGATAAACAATGTTATTGGCAATATTTTCATGTTCCGGGTATAGTCCGGTTGTTCGGTTCGACACTGTTCCGATAAAATGCTTAATTAATCCGTAAAGGGTCCTACTTATATATTTTGTAACGTTTTTAATTTCTAACACTCAGAAAAATATAACAGACTATTTAGTGACCTTTCTGTACACTATTAGTATATTAACAAATACGTGTAAGCATAACACAGATATCAGAAAGCAGTTAAGTGATGCCACACAGTCGTCAAGCACATTAATTATTATTAATAAACTGTACGGTTACATGGGATTATGAGGGTTGTCACATTCTCCCCCTGTTATGAGAATTTCGTCCCGAAATTTAGCGCGTGGATACTGAGGAAGCTAGTTAAGTTGCGTTGTTTTCCAGATTTTTCTGGGGTGTCACATCATCCCCCCGTTGATTTGGAATTTCGTCCCGAAATTCTGCGGTAGCTTCAGCCTCAGTAGTGGTTGCGTTTTTCTTAAACAGTTGGGGATACTTGAGTTTCATTTGGTCTTCTCATTCCCAGGTATACTCTGGGCCACGACGAGCATTCCAACGAACTCGAACGAGAGGTATTCTTGTGTGCTTGAGAATCTTAACATCTCGATCAGTAATCTCTACTGGTTCCTCGACGAATCGCAGCTGGTCGTCGATTGTGAGTTCCTTGAGAGGGACTATGAAGGTCTCATCTGACAGACACTTCTTCAGATTTGACACGTGGAATACGTTGTGAACTCCGCTGAGTTTTTCGGGTAGATTCAACCTGTAGGCTACCGTACCAATTTTCTCAATGACTTCGAATGGTCCGATATACCGCGGATTGAGTTTGCCTCGTTTGCCAAAGCGGACTACACCTTTCCAAGGTGAGACTTCGAGTAGCACTCGATCCCCAACCTGGAGCTCGAGTGGTTTTCTTCCCTTATCAGCATAGCTTTTCTGACGGTCACGAGCTGCCGCCATTCGCTGTCGTATCTGAGCAATTTTCTCGGTGGTATCTACCACATGTTCTGGGCCAGTGATTTGGCTGTCACCAACTTCTGCCCAACAGAGAGGTGATCGGCATTTGCGTCCGTACAATGCCTCAAATGGAGCGGCTTGGATGCTGGTGTGGTAGCTGTTGTTATATGAAAACTCCACTAACGGGAGGTGCTTTTCCTAGCCATTGCCGAAGTCGATTACGCATGCCCTAAGCATGTCTTCCAAGGTTTGGATGGTGTGTTCCGATTGCCCATCCGTCTGTGGGTGATAAGCGGTGCTCATATCTAAACGTGAGCCAAAGGACTTGTGCATTGCTTGCCACAGTTCAGAAGTAAAACGTGCGTCACGATCAGATATAATAGAGATTGGCACTCCGTGCCTTGATACCACTTCCTTTTGGTAAATGTCTGCAAGAGTAGAAAACTTATCCGTTTCTTTGATGGCCAGAAAATGTGCAGACTTGGTCAGTCGATCTACGATCACCCAAATGGTATCATTTCCGCGTTGAGATCTAGGCAGGCCGGTAACGAAATCCATGGAAATTTGCTCCCATTTCCATTTCGGGATCTCTGGTTGTTGAAGTAGGCCTGATGGTTTCTGATATTCAGACTTGACTCTTGCACAAGTCAAGCACTTACTGGCGTAGGTTGCTATGTGGGCTTTCATGCCAGGCCACCAATACGTAGTCTTGAGGTTGTGGTACATCTTGTCCGAACCAGGGTGTACAGAATAACGAGACTTATGTGCTTCATCCATCACAAGCTCGCGTAAGTTGCCATAAAATGGAACCCAGATGCGCCCTGTTACATAGTAAGCGCCGTCTTCCTTTTGTTCTAGCCGCTGCCTCGATCCTCTTAGGGATTCAGCCCTGATGTTCTCTGCTTTCAATGCTTCAACCTGGGCATCTCGAATTTGAGCGGGAAGGTTGGATTGGATGGTAAGCTGTAAAGCACGTACACGCTTTGGTAAAGTATCCTTTCGACTGAGGGCGTCAGCCACAACATTGGCTTTGCCCGGATGATACTTGATAGCGCATTCATAATCATTCAAGAGTTCGACCCATCGGCGTTGTCGCATGTTTAACTCCTTTTGCTTGAAGATATGCTCGAGACTCCTGTGGTCGGTGTAAATGGTGCACTTTGTACCATACAGGTAATGTCTCCATATCTTTAGCACAAAAACAACTGCTCCCAGCTCCAGATCGTGAGTAGTGTAATTCCTTTCGTGATCTTTAAGTTGGCGCGATGCGTAGGCAATGACCTTGTCACGTTGCATCAATACGCAACCAAGTCCTTGGATGGAAGTGTCGCAATAAACTACAAAATCAGCTGTGCCTTGAGGCAATGAGAGGATAGGCGCGCTACAAAGTCTATCCTTTAGGTGTTGAAAAGCGGATTCTTGTGTATCACCCCAATGGTAGATGACACCCTTCTGAGTCAGTGAAGTGAGAGGTTGCGCAATCTTGGAGAAGTCTTTGATAAACCTTCTGTAATATCCTGCCAAACCCAAGAATTGGCGGATTTCTTTTGGTGTGCGGGGTGCAGGCCAGTTCTTGATTGATTCAACCTTAGATGGATCCACATGAATTCCATCCTTGTTTACTACATGGCCTAGAAAGTGGACTTCGCGAAGCCAGAAGTCACATTTCGATAACTTGGCATACAACTGCTCTTTTCGAAGAAGTTCCAGCATAAGTCGTAGGTGCTGCTCGTGTTCCTCCTGACCCTTGGAATAGATCAGGATATCGTCGATGAACACAATAACGAACTTATCCAGGTAAGGCTTGCACACTCGGTTCATGAGATCCATGAAGACCGCTGGTGCATTCGTTAGCCCGAATGGCATAACCAGAAACTCGTAATGGCCGTAACGAGTTCTGAATGCTGTTTTGGAGACGTCCTCATCTCGGACCCTCAGCTGATGGTATCCCGATCTCAGGTCAATCTTGGAGTAATAGCTCGACCCTTGCAGCTGATCGAATAAGTCGTCAATACGTGGAAGAGGATAACGATTCTTCACAGTCACCTTGTTGAGCTCGCGATAGTCAATACACATTCTGAAAGTACCATCCTTCTTCTTTACGAACAAGACTGGAGCCCCCCAGGGCGAAGAGCTCGGACGTATAAAACCCTTTTCCAAGAGTTCTTGTAGCTGTGTGGACAGCTCTTCGAGTTCTGATGGAGCTAGACGATATGGTGCTCGAGCTACTGGCGCTGCTCCAGGAGCTAGCTCGATTTGAAATTCAACTTGGCGGTGAGGCGGAAGACCAGGTAATTCCTCAGGAAATACCTCGGGAAAATCGCGCACTATAGGAATGTCTTCAATTCTCTTCTCTTCCGTGGATATGTCAGTAACGAGTGCCAGAATGGCAGTGTGGCCCTTTCGCAAACACTTCTGGGCCTTAAGGAAAGAGATGATGCCCACAATAGCACCACTCTTGTCGCCATGAATCACGAGGGGCTCCTCACCAGAACGAGGAATGCGGACGATTTTCTACTTGCAAATAATCTTCGCTTGATGATGAGATAGCCAATCCATCCCAATAACAACGTTGTTCACCGATAGGAGTGTTACAACGATATGGTTGGCACAACCAGAACTAGCTGAAGGAGGATGACCGTCGTACAGGTTTGTAGTGTTAAGGTTCACTGAAATTTCCATCGAAGTTGTTGGGCTCCCTCATGCGAAGGGGGAATAATTCACCTTGATCGATGAACTTAGATGAGTTTTGCAGTTTATCGAGTCGGTAAGCAACCAAATTTAGAAGAGTTTCCTTAGGTCGTGCGAATGAATCCAAAATACGTCTGCGTAGTCGTGAGGTTCCGAAGAAAAGACTCGAAAACGTGTTCAAGAGATTATGATCGTATCAATAATACATCACCATTCTCAAGGTTTCGAGGAGGGGTCACCAATGATCGAGAGTCGAGCCTTCCAACTTTTCTAAACTAGAGGGTGTTCGTTTTGGTGCCTCAGCAATGGAGAAACGAGAACGTAATGTCACTATGGTAAGAGAGTGATGGTTTGGTCTAAGCCAATGGTAGAAACTGGACATATCATTAATCAACAATCATGTGTCGGTGCAAAAGCTAGCGCAAGGATTCTGCCTATTAAAGAAGACTATCATGGGGTTTAAAATACGACGCTTGTAGTGTAGGAGGGGTAAGGTAGACGTATAGATCATCGTGTTCGCCTGTAGGTTGTGTGGTCCATAACTCCGTCCTCGAATGTCCTGAAGATAATCCCATCAGTAAAGGCATCCATTCGTTAAGTGGGGTATACGAGAGAACTAATCAAGTAGAATAAGAATAAACCATTCAACAGGGTAATATGGTAGTCTTGTGATTGGTGAAAATCGTGGTATGGTTGTTGGTGTTTCATTAAATCGGTTGTCAATCGAAGCGATAGGGAATTAATGAGGTTCATGCGAAGAATCGAGTGAAAACAAGGGTCCAACAATAATCGAAGGATTTGACCAGCTAATCTGTTGTATAGAAGTAATCTCCAGTAGTGGCGCGAGGCGGCATGGCACATAAGGGAAGTTCGTTGCATCGCTGTCGCGCGAGTATATCACTTGTCCGGAACAGAGTAAGGTTTTGTGTTTGCATAACGACAAACGCGCGTAACTATGACTGCTTCGCTTCTGGCGACGATGACAGGTGAAGGTGATAAAGTTTGTCAACCGGGTTGCGTGGGTTTTGTTCTCCTAAGCCCGAGTTCGTGCAAGCCAGGTCTTCGTGGGTGTCGACATACGAACTGACTGTACGGAGGGTCAGATGGCAACGTCGTGTCGAGGTAAACGTGCGAGTAGATAGAACGCATAAACAGTCGTTGTAGCGGGGTGACAAGAAATCAGGAAAGAATTTGACCACTATTTGTCAAATTTCAAGTAAACAATTGTGTGTCATAAAGAACACAATAGGGTTAATAGATAACATGCTGCTTTCCTAATCAAACATACCATAACATCACACCATGCAAAAGTAATCTAGCAAGTAGATAATATAAACTCAAATCATACTACCTAAAGTGTTGAGTCTTGCACGTGGAGCGAAGCGTCGTTGTGGTTCGTTGAGCGCTGTACAGGTTATAGTCTGGTTTTAACAAAAACTTTTTTTTTCCTTATTAAAACCAAGTTCACTATAACCAATGGCTCTGATACCAATCTGTCACACCCCCAAAATCCACCATGCGGAGTATCACCGCTTGGAGGCGTGACATGACCAGGATCGAGCCACCAATCATATCGAACAACGTATTTTAGTAAATAAAATCAATCACAATACAATTGGTGACCAAAAAGGAAGTTAACCAAGTTCAATTTAAACAGCGGAAGCATAAGACGTTAAACCAAAACATAAGTTTGTAGTTTCATAAGTTTAAAGACCCCAACATAAGTTTCATAAGTTCATAACGTTTATTTAGTAAGTACGGGACATATTAGTTCGCATTCCACAACGACCACCTCCATGTGCAAGCTCCACAGCATCTAACGACCTGCAAGGCATGTAATAACTAGTCAACAACAAAGTTGAGTGAGTTCACGTTTGGTTGTTTAGTTAATGAGTTCGTATCAGGAATCGGAAGTTCGTTTCATAACCAAGTATTACCCATTATCCTTGATTCCCAAACCTTTACGATATTTAGTGGGGGCTTCCCATTATGTATGTCACTAGACTAGGCGTATCCATAAGTGTCCTTCCCAATCCGAGGACGGTGTTAAGTATGAGTGTACGTAGGTTTTACGTACGTGCCCTTCTCATCCGAGGACAGTAGTGAGTGTGAGTGTACGTAGGTTTTACGTACGTGCCCTTCTCATCCGAGGACAGTAGTAAGTGTGAGTGTACGTAGGTTTTACGTACGTGCCCTTCTCATCCAAGGACAGTAGTAAGTGTGAGTGTACGTAGGTTTTACGTACGTGCCCTTCTCAATCCGAGGACAGTAGTAGGTAGTCTAGTAGTGTTGGTAATATAAATAGAGTGATAGTACGAGTAGTTATTCAATCCCATTCCCAACCATCGGGAATCCCATGCCTTAGTAAGGGTGTGAACTCACCTTGGTTTGCTCGGTTAGACTCTCAGATATAGCTAACAGTCAAGGTCGGTCAATCACGTCCTAGTATGATTTACCAGTTAGTCATTTAGTGGTTTTCAAATAGAACACAAAGTTCCTACACGTATCTATCACACAACATGCATCACTGTAACGGTTTATGCCCATCTGAGTTTCCCGTCCACTCCCCACTCAAAATCAAACATACAATAATGCACATAACATATATAACATGTTAAATCATTCACAGATAGCATACTCGACATTTAGACACGCAAGTCACAACTTATGTCAATTCAGCATTAATACTCAAAACCGGCTGTTTTTCGGACATTTAAATAAAATAGTTAGATTATTCCAAAATTTCCCAAATTTTTATAGAATGTCATAAACATTCCATATTTTATTGTGTAAAAATATCGGGGTCCGGTTCATTATCCACATTTTATAAAAAATCATATTCGGGACTGAACTCAGATTTATGTATTTCTGACCACAGTCCGCGAAACAATTTATTAAAAATTCATCGAGTGTCTGATTTACGAAATTCCACTGGGGTAATTACAAATACATAGTTTGTTATTTACTGTACAAATTTCATGGTCCGATTCATCACAAAACTCAGGTTATGACTGAAAGTACGACACCCATTTATTGCTGTCAAAATTCAGCTTAAGTTGCTGTTACAAATTAACACTTTAAAAATAGTAAACGGAGTCCAAAAATTACGATTCCGGTGCCATTAGAACCGTATTTTATAATGACATACTTTAGATTCAAAATATCGATTTTTCGTTAAGTTTATGACCTGTTTACAGCCAACTGAAGTTGGCTGTAACGCTTAGACAGATTCTGATTTTCAGTGTTTATCCTTCTAAATCGTGTTCGATTGATTCCGTTAACAAGTTTAGTGACCACAACAATCATCAATCATCAATATTAACTAAAAAATCACCAGATAATCACAACTATGCAGGATTTATAAGATTTACACACATATCTTTTCTTTATCCAACATATACATCTTCATTACAAGACTTTTAGTTTGTGATCTTATATGTTAGTGATTTTCAACCGACGAAACCCTTATTAACCACTAAAAGCAAGATCAAGAGGGTGATTTAGAACACTTACTACTAGCACAAGGCTAGGGGAGAAACAAAGCGAAAACAAGGTGGATAAAAGCAATAAAGAGAGGTCCTTGAGCTTCCGAACACACCACGCTTCATTGTATGATCCCTTGCACCTTTGTGTTTATGTAGATTGCTTGAAGAAGGTTAAGTGATGGTGGTGGTGGTGCCACTAGGGGCTGCCGAGATCAAAGAGGGAGAGAAGAGGGAGTATGATGGTGTTGGTGGTGTGTAGATGAGAATGAGTTAGAGTCTTGTGGTTAAATAGAAGATTTTCCAACATCCTATTACCCACTAGACCATGTGTCTTCAAGATACTAAGCACATCAATTAAACAAATGAATAAAATCTTGGGGAGTCCTTTCTTGTCTCCTAATCGGTTGGGGGGGGGGGGGTAACTTAGTTCAAATTCAACTATATAGTTAGGACTTAGTTAGATAATTAGGAAATTAATCCGGTTACTAGTGTGTTATGCATTACAGCGGGTGTCAGGGTATTCAGGGACCCTAACTGGCTCAGAAAAAGATAAACAATGTTATTGGCAATATTTTCATGTTCCGGGTATAGTCCGGTTGTTCGGTTCGACACTGTTCCGATAAAATGCTTAATTAATCCGTAAAGGGTCCTACTTATATATTTTGTAACGTTTTTACTTTCTAACACTCAGGAAAATATAACGGACTATTTAGTGACCTTTCTGTACACTATTAGTATATTAACAAATACGTGTAAGCATAACACAGATATCAGAAAGCAGTTAAGTGATGCCACACAGTCGTCAAGCACATTAATTATTATTAATAAACTGTACGGTTACATGGGATTATGAGGGTTGTCACAATATAATCTGATGTGACAATACAATTATGTATTGCGGCATGATACATTTATTCATGTTAATTTCTTCGTGTTGAGTGGGTGTTCGTTACTGGCCAGGGGCGCGACACTTACTAATTTGTCAAATGACGGAGACAGGAACATGTTAGCGAAAATTAACCAAAATGAGTAATTGTGGGGAGATCTATATAACATGAATAAGAAGCTACTAAGGAAGGGGTCTTATGTAATTTAATATTTGGGTTGGGCATATGTAATTAGTGAAGTTAATAGGGAAATATATGTAATTGCCCCTAATACGATATTTTTTACGCTACTTTTTTATTTTATGTTTAAATTTGTCATAGTTACGTATTTCGAGAACAATTGAGCGGGGATCACGGTGTTTGGATTTATGATGTTTAAGACTTCACTGCACACTAAGGTTTGTTCATTTCCCTTGCATACAAGTTTAATGACTTTTTTCTTTATAGAGATAACGTTGTATATTTAGTATTGTTTTTTTATTATAGATATAACGTTAATATGGGATTTCTAAATTCCTCTCATGTGGCTATGTTCTTTGAAGTACACTTCAAACCCTATATCTCATAATCGTTCACCACCTAATTGAAGTTTCTCAGACCCACATTCTAACATCATGAAATCAAATCACAATGTTGATCCATAGAAAAATATTTTTTAACCAACTATGATATACAAGAAAGATGTTAGAGTTACTCAAGTTTGAATCTACATGTTTAAGGTACGGACTTAAAATAACTTAAGTTTATAAGTCTGCCTACAACTTCACAACCCGTGACTAAGTTTGTGAAAACTTGATAGCTCTTCTATAGCCAAGACATCTAATATGTCACTTTTTGTATGATTTTAATTATGTATTAATCATAAAAGTTTAAATATAAATAACTTTCTCGAACTCGAAAAGCAGTCCCGAGTGATAACCTATGTTTAATAAGTAATAAAATAAAACAACCCGGGAAGCAGTCCCGGGTGATAACCTAGTAATAATAATAATAATATTACGGCTGGGCTGTACAACGCATGGCAGTTTTCTTTCTAGTAAGTATATAAGACAAAAGTGTTGGGGAATCATGTGCGAGGTTTCAATCAATGCAACAACAGATGCCCGGAGACAAATTATTCATTACTCATTGCTGTTACCTTCTTTAAATATATTATTATTATTTATTAATAATCACGAACCACGTCCTAGACCAAAACCCACTACCTAACTCTTTATTTTCTTTTACATTTTTCATGCTTCAAGCAAGAATTCATATATACGCATTATTATTATCAATCGACTTAGATTACATGCTCAAGATGACCAGACTTGATAGTTTTGTTCATCAACTGATAAGATGTCTAAAAAACAAAACATAGTAAAAAAAAAATTCTAGATCTGTCACTCCACCTTCGCTAGTCAAAAGAACCTTGTACTTAATTACCTCGGTGTATGTAATGTATGTTCTTGAGCTTTAGCACCTTGCTAGTTACCTTTTTTATATAATATCTCTGCCGCTAAAAAAGACACTTTCTATGGTCCCTTTAGTCCAATAGATCATCATTCAACAGTGTTTTGTGCTCATTTATTTCTTATGTTATTTGTGCGTATCCCTTTCACAAAACTTTGCAAGTGGACATGTTTTTTGTATCATAATAATTTCCCCGTCACATTTTATTTGATTAGTTATGTTAAGAATTGAACATGATGTTTTCAACAAAACATGTTAATTTAAATCCTATTGACATAAAATGAATTAATCAAGATACTAAAAACAGTGTATGCATCAACAATAGTTATCATCATCACAATTTAAAAAAAAAGGTTAATGCACAGTAACCCCGACTGCGGAGGGAATCCCCTCCCAGGTCGCTTACCGGATCGCTCCCTGGCGGTAAAATCTTCCTCTGAATCTACTCGCTCGGGATCGAACCCAAGACCTCCACGCAATGGAAGGCCACGAGAGACTTAACAAGGAAGCCGGTGGCCACTGGGCCAAGACCCAGTGGTTAATCACAATTTAAATAACACCTTAAACTGGGCCACTGGCCACTGGGATCGAACCCAAGACCTCCACGCAATGCATCATCACAATTTAAATAACACCTTCTACCTCTTCCACTGGTCTAGAGAAATGTTGAAATATGTTGAATCATTTTATCATTCATTGGGCTTGTATCATCTTATATTTATTGTGGGCTTATGTGGAGTGGTATATTGGGCCAGTTTTATGGGCTCAGGTGTTATTGTTACGGTTGTTTGTAAGTTGTTCTAATAGGTTAAATAGTCAGAGGAGGTAAAGTGTAACAATGGTGGGACCGCGATCATCTTCACTCAAAGATTTGGACTGAAGTGTAAAATTCATTAAGCGCACATAAAAAGGGGCAGTGTCCAAATCTTTCCATTATTCTCCCGCAACTTTGACTTTCATTTTTCTCTGTATAGCGATTAGGGTTTTGAGGCGATTCTTCACATCTCTGTCTTCTCTCACCTGTATCTAAGAGACTATTGTTGTTTTTTGGTGTAGATGATCATCGAGATACTTTTGTATTTCTGTATTGTTTAGATCTTACATTTGTAAGATCGTTGGAATATTGGGGGGTAAATCTTTTAGGGTTGGTTTAATACGAGATTTGTCACCTGTTTTGTCACTATATTTTCTCTTCATATGTGTTTGATCATCATATCATGTTTGTTAACATGGTATCAGAGCCATTGAGCTCCTATTGATGATCATTATTTTTTCATCCGCTGTGGTTTTGTTTTCTCTGATTGATTGATTGATTGATTTGTGTGTTGTTTGTTTTTTAGGGTTTTTGTTCTCGAAAACTGTTGTTGGTGACGGATCTGCTTAGATCTGTTATTTTTGGAGGCGTACTTGTTTTTGTTGGACGAAACCCTAGCTAAGGGTTTGTTTTCTTCCAAGGTTTCTTCTTAGATCTACCTTCTGCGTTAGTCTCTGAAACCCTAGAAGGTTCAAGGCAAACTAACCAGAAGTCTTATTTGTGGCTTGGCTGTATCAGATCTTGTACTTCTTGACAACTATCGTTTTGATATTTCTTGGAGTTATACGCACCCTCTGTAAGATCATTCCTGTTTTTTTTATTTCTGTCTTTGGATTAGTAAATGCTAGGGTAGAAAGGACAAGTTTATCTGTGATTCTTATTTGTTTATATTAGTTGGTGCCGGGGTAGAGAGGACCGACTTATCTGTGTTACTTGTTTACTATTGTTTGTTTTGTTGTTCTTTCTGGTTCTGTTTGTTGTTGTTCTGAGTCTGTTGGTTTTGTCTAGTTTGTGGCTCCTGAGTAAAGGCTTGTCCAGGCACCATAGAGTGATGACCCTGGAATCTGGTCCCTGACTGAGCTTCGCCTTAGGGTTTGTTATTTCTGGTTTTCTTGTAGTGTTCTTCTGTGTTTGTTATCTGTAGATAACTTATGTTCTCCTGATTGTTCATCCTCTTGCATTATGTGTTATGTCTGTCTGGTTGTTGTATTTTCATTATGGATCCTGGTAGTTCTTCTCAGACTTTGATTAGCAAACTTGATATAGGAGACCCCTTATATCGTCATCCTAGTGATTCAAGTACTCTAACTATAGTTAGTATCAAATTAAAAGGTACAGAAAATTACTCTGTTTAGTCAAAAGCTATAAGACTTGATCTAGAAGCTAAGAATAAATATGGTTTTATTGATAGTAAATGTGAGAAATCTGAAGATAATGATGTTCTTGCTAGTCAGTGGGATAGATGCAACTCTGTGGTTATTACTTGGTTATTAAATTCTAGAGTTAAATGCCATTTTAGTCCCTACGGTTTGGTCCATTTTGCCAGTTTAGTCCAAACGTTTCATTTTTCTCCTATGGATCCAAAAAGGTTTCACCGTTGCCATTTTAGTCCACTGGGTTAACTTCATCCATTTTTTATGTTAACCAGAAAGGCAATTCGGTCATTTTATATGTAATTTTGTTAACTAGAAAGGCAATTCGGCCATTTAAAATGACCGAATCGCTCTTCTCGTTAACAAAAATAATGGATGAAGTTAACTCAGTGGACTAAAATGGCAACAGTGAAACCTTTTTGGACCCACAAGAGAAAAATGAAACATTTGGACTAAACTGGCAAAATGACCCTAATCACAAGGACTAAGATGGCATTTAACTCTAAATTCTATTTCTGAAGAGTTGTTTTTAGGACAAGTTTTTTTCTAAACTTGCCTCTGAACTCTGGTTAGATTTAAAAGAGTCTTTTGATAAAATTGTTGGCTCTATGGTATATGATCTTTATAAAAAGATAAATTGTATTTCACAAAATGGAAGTAGTGTAGCTGAGTATTATAATAAACTGACAACAATGTGGAAGCCGTTTGATGCAATGGTGCATCTGCCTTCCTATTCTTGTCAAGCAGCTAAAGACTATAACGATTTTCCAACTTAAATGAAATTAATGCAGTTTCTTATGGGTCTTGATGATATATATCAACCTGTAAGAATAAACTTATTAACAAGCAAGGGCGAAGTATAGAAGGGGCGTGGAGGGGCGTCCGCCCCCCCCCCCCCCCGAACTTTTCTCTCAGTAGTTTTATATATGTAGTTTTTGTACAGAAAATTTTGGATATATACGTTTTCAACCCCCTGGTTCTATAGAAATTTTTGGGTATATACGTTTTCGACCCCCCGTCATTCGGGTCAAACTTCGACACTGTTAACAAGAGACCCATTTCCTTCTGTCAAAGTTGCCTTCTCTATTATTTCTAGAGAAAAATCTCATAGGATTGCTAATAGTGGGTCAAAAGGTCAGAGTGTGTATTTTGTGTCTAAAACTAATCAGAATTTTGATCCTAGGAGAAGAAATTTTAGAGGTCCTAATCCTAATTTGAAGTGTACTCACTGTAACATGTTAGGACATACTTTAGACCGTTGTTTTGAGATAATAGGGTATCCTCTAGGTATGAAAAAGAGGAGCGTAGGACAGTTTACTAAGAATAATAATAATACTACTAATAGTGTTAATAATAATAATAAGTCTAGTATGCCTGCTGCTTCTTATAGTTCTATTGTGTCTGCTATGCCATTTACTTCTTAACAGATAGCTAAATTGTTAAGTTTAGTTGGTGAAAAATCTGGGGGAGAGCAAATAAAGTCAAATATGGGAGGTAAGTTATCTAACATGTCTAATTGTGTTAATAGTTATATTTGTTTCTCTAGTAGTTTGAGTTTTGAACCTGAATATAACTGGATTGTGGATTCTGGTGCTAATCAACAAATGATTAAAACTGATAAAGACATGTTTAACTGTGTGGATGTTTCTGAGTGTGGTTTAACTGTTAGTCACCCTAATGGAAGAAGTGTAAGAGTGATGAAAATTGGAGAGTTAAAATTGATTAATGATGTTGTTCTAAAGGATGTGTTTTATGTGCCTAACTATAATGTGAATCTATTGTCTGTTCACAAACTTGCTAAAGATAATGGAATAACTATGTTATTTAATGAAAATAATTGTATGTTACAGGATTTGAAATCAAAGAAAATCCTGACGATTGGTAGTCAGGATAATGGTCTTTACTTTGTGGGTAGAAATGATAATTCTGTGAATACATGTTTTAATAGTGTTTTGAAGTCTAATATATGGCATAGTAGGTTAAGTCACCCTTCAGATCAAGTTCTTGTTGTTTTAAAAGGAAGTCTAGGTATTAATACTATAGAACATGGTCCTTGTGAAATATGTCATAAATCTAAACAAGTTAGGGTACCATTTCCACTTAGTGAACATAAATCTAAATGTGTTTGGAGATCTGATTCATTTAGATTTGTGGGGTCCTTATAAAATAAGTAGTTATGAAGGGTATAAATATTTTTTGACTGTGTTTGATGATTACTCAAGATCTGTCTGTTGTTATCTGTTAAAGAATAAAACTGAAGTTTTTGGAAATCTTAAAGTGTTTTATGATCTTGTTTTAACTCAGTTTAAAAAGAAGGTTAAAATGTTTCGTAGTGATAATGGTACTGAGTTTGTAAATAGTCAAATGACTAGTTTTTGTAATAGCAAAGGTATTATACACCAGACGTCTTGTTCTTATACACCACAGCAAAACAGCATTGTTGAACGTAAACACGGACACCTTTTAAATATAGCCAGAGCTCTGATGTTTTCGGGTGGTTTACCTTTGAGATTTTGGAGTGATTGTGTGCTAACTGCTATCTATTTAAATAACAGGCTGCCTTCATCTGTGTTAGATGGTAAGAGTCCGTATGAACATTGTAAGACCCTTGCTATTATTTTACGGTTTTCGTATAGTTTACGATAATAAAAATGTAATTATAATTACATATACAATAAAAATACAGGTTAATTAAAACTTTTCTAAATTTAAAACATTACATCATTGAAGAAACACTGGTTCGAGTGACCGGAATCAATCAGACAAGGGGTTTAGTTCTGCATAAAGGGTGAGTCCTCTCGTTTGATTCGGGGTTTGGCTAAGCTCATTCTTCGAACGATAACTGCAAAACGAACAACCGTTAGACTCGCCACGGGGAGAATGGGGGTTCTCTCCGTGACCACCCTCCGGCGTGAGAATAAGTACAGGTTTCTATGAAGAAGAAGAAGTAATAGTGAAAGTGAAGTGAGAGTAACTTGAGAGATTGTACCTGAATTGTCTTATTTATAACCGGATTTGGGCGGGAAAGTTTGTTGACGGAAGAGATAACGGAAAGCATTTTCCGTAAGCGGTTACTTCCTTTGCCGTTAATCAATAACGTGATGTTTATTCACACGGATCGTGAGCATGATCAGCAGCTGGGGAGATGCCACGTGGAAAGTAGTCATGTGTGGATCTTTCTCCTATTTAGTGCCATCATCGTGACGTTGATGGGTGTTCAAGATGATGCCACGTGGCCATTCGGTTAAAATCGAATGGTTGTGCACAATGGGGTCTTCTAGAAGATTTACAGCTGTAATCCTCTATACCTCAACCTCATGTTAATTCTGTTGCAACAGAAAGGTTTTTTCTGTCTAAGTCTGGGCGGTATTTGGGCGGAGATGTTTTCAGCTATTCCGTTGCATGAGTTCGCGCAAGGATGTGTTATATCTCTGCGCGCGGATGTTGAAGACTGCTTTCTTTTAAGTTCTCTTCTTTAGAACCAGTGCGCTGCCGCGCAAGGTTCCCTGAAAGAGGTTTATTGTGGTGAAGTTGTGGTATAGTCTTTTGCGCCTGCGCAAGGTTTTTGGGACCATACCCCTTCAAGTCCCCCCAATCCAGTGTTGCATTTAAGCAAGTAAGTGGAGTACTGGACTATATAAGAGAGGGGTGATTTTTGCTTTGTGAAGTTTTGTGCTTGAGAAATGGAGAATCTTCTTGGAGAAGATACTTAATTGTTGAATTGTCATGTTGATTGTGCTACAGTAAACATTTTCCCATATGTGTTGATTTGGTTATCTTCATAATGTGGGCCTTGTGTGCCATAGGCTAGAAGACGAATAGGTGTTTGACCGGTCGCTTTCTTATTGAAACTGTAGCATGTGGGAGTGTGTGTAGACGTTTAACGCTGTCAGAGGTTATTTTATAAAATCGATGATTACTGTGGCACCGCCGTTCAGAAAGTGGCGATTTGACGTTAATCATTATGATTTCTTACACTTCTCTTAACTATGCTGACGTCAACTCGTTTTAGCTTTATATATATGTATGTTATCACTTTTCCTTTACCAGATTTGGTAAATATGGAAACGAGTCGAAAATACCATTTACGGAGGATTTTTGAGATCTTGAAGACTCTTGACGCTGCTGATGCTATGCTTTGTCTTGGAGAACTGGCACCGGAAAAAGTTGTCGGAAGTGAAGGATTTCTCTGCACCTTTCCTCACCCGTGTATAGGGAAAGATGATGTCCCATTTCTTACTGGGGTTGATGGTGATGTAGGTGTTACGCGATTGTCGGCAAATGTCTTAACGCAGGGTTTCCGTCTGACTGGAGAAGTCGTTGTACGATGGTGTATAAATGGCGTCGAAGTGATCGTCGTTCTACAAATCCGGCCGGAGCCGAAATGATGACGTCTGCTGTGGGTGATGATAACGAGTGGATCGTTGACCCTCACCCTCTGGAGTGGTATGGTGAAGCACTACATACTTCTGCAGAGGTGTTGGCCATGTTCCCAGATGTTTAGTTACTTTTGTATGCTTTGTTCTTGTAAATATTGCTTGATGCACTGCTGTGCTTGTATATTTTGTTAATGTGCTTACTACATAAGTAACTTTTTGATGCACTACTGTGCATATAGATTTTTGTTAATGCGTATGGTGCGCAAGTAACTGTTTCGAATATAAGGTATGTTTGGATTACAATGTCTTGCATGTGTACAATTACTTTGTTTAGGTAAAGCGAATAAAGATGGTAGAAAGCTCACGTGTGAACATAGGTCTGGATTAAGCGCGAGACTTGTATTCGCGGACCGTTCATGAGACTTGTAATGTGTTACCATAGTGTTTTCGCGCTTACCCAAAGGAATTACATGCATTTTGTAATAAACAATAGCACACAATAGGAGAAACTTTGTATTGATTGGATAAGGCGCGGGGGCCAGTAGATACAAAGTAAATAAATAAAATAATTATGTTGCCTGCGCAAGCGTTGGCTGTTGTGCGGGATGGATAGGTTAGCTACATATAGCATCTGCGCAACTGTTGCGCGTTCCAGGTGCGTGGAACGTCCGTTCCATCAAGCCTTTTGAAGGTATACGCACCTTTACCCAGGACTTCGTGAATGACGTATGGTCCCTCCCATTTGGGCGCGAGTTTTCCTGGTTTCTCAGCGTTGGAGGCCTCATTGTCTCGCAGAACAAAATCTCCTGGAACAAAAGTGCATACGCGCACTCGAGCATTATAATACTTTTCTAGCTTTGTTTTGTACCTGGCTTCGTTGATGGCTGCGTTTTCGCGCCTTTCTTCAAGGAGGTCCAGGTCAATTCTGCGTTCGCGCTCGTTAACTTGCTTTTCCATTGCTATCATTCGTGGTGATGGGAGGCCGACCTCTACTGGAATTACCGCTTCTAAGCCGTAAACTAGGCTGAATGGAGTTTCGCCTATACTGGTTTTTGGCATAGTGCGGTGAGCCCATAAAATGCTTGGGAGTTCGTCTACCCACCCCCTTCACGCGGTTACTAGCCTTGCTTTTATGCCATCCACTATCTGCTTGTTTACACTCTCGACCTGCCCATTCACCTGTGGGTGGGCCACAGAGGCGAAGCTGTGTTCAATGTTCATCTCTTTTAGCCATTTGTGTAGATCTTTTGATGCGAAGTTTGTACCATTGTCGGTAATGATGCGTAATGGTAAGCCGAAGCGGCAAATAATGTATTCCCAAATGAATTTTCGCATTACCATTGCGGTAGTTGATGCCATAGCCTTTGCTTCAACCCATTTAGTAAAGTAGTCCACTGCCACCACTATAAACTTTACTGCACCGGGCTCATCAAGGAATGGTCATACTAGGTCGATGCCCTATTTTTGGAAAGGCCAAGCTGAAGTGACTAGAACCAGATGGTTCTTTGTGCAGAGTGTCTTAGGGGCATGGCGTTGACATGACGTGCATTTGCGCAGAAGTTCTACAGCATCTACTTGCATACCTGGCCAATAGTAGCCCGCATTCATTATTTTTGCAACCACCATGCGCGGACCTGCATGGATTCCACATAGTCCTTCGTGAATTTCACGGACTAAATACTATGCATTGTGCTTGTCTACGCATCGTAAGAGAGGGCCCATGTATGATTTTCGGTACAAAATACCATCTGCCATTTCGTAGTTCAACGCCTTGTGTTGGATTTTCCTGGCTTCCGCCTTCCCTTCTGGGAGGATTCCATGTTGCAGATATGCAATGATTGGAGACATCCAAGATGGATTCCCGACTTCTATGATGTTTACTTGTCTTAAGGGAACAGATGGATTGGAGAGTACCTCGATGCAGACTTCTTTCGCGAGATATTTGAAGCTTGTACCAGCTAATTTTCTTAACGCGTCTGCATGTTTGTTTTCGCTTCTGTTGATGTGGACAATCTTGAAGGTCTGAAACTAGTTGATCAGGATTCGTGCCTGTTCCAGATATAACGCCATGGCATCGCCTTTAGCGTCATAATGCCCATTGACTTGTTCTGCTACTAATTTGGAATCGACATGCGCTTCGAGATTTTTTGCTCCCATTTTGAGCGCTAGGCGGAGGCCGGCGTGGAACGCTTCGTACTCCGCTTCGTTATTAGTACTTTTGAAGTCTAGACGGATTGCGTATATGAGTTCATGGTTATCAGGGCTAACCAGGTGAAGGCCTGCTCCTGCATCGTCGTCATTTGAAGCGCCATCTGTGTGTAAGGTCCAGACCCTATCGTCGAAGACTGGGGTAGGATTTTGTATGGCTTCACATTCTTGGATTTTATCGATGGGAACTTCGGTAACAAAGTCTGCTAGCACTTGTCCCTTGATAGCGGGGCGTGGCTTGTAAAAGATGTTGTACCCTCCTAGTTCAATAGCCCATTTAGCTAATCGTCCTGCGACATCAGGTTTAGACAAGACTTGTCCTAGGTGATAGTTGGTGAGGAATGTGATAACGTGACCAGAAAAGTATCGTCGCAACCTGCGCGACGCATGAACTAGCGCGAGGACAAGTTTTTCCATGATGGAATAACGCGTTTCTGGGCTGGTTAACATTTTGCTGATGTAATATATTGGGGTTTGAACCCTGTGCCTTTCGACAATTAGCACTGCGCCAACCGCTACCTCTGCTACGGAGAGGTATAGGATTAGTGGTTTGTCCTTTCGTGGAGCCGTTAAGGTTGGTAGCTGAATTAAACACTCTTTCATTTGTTGGAAAGCTATTTCCGCCTCTGATGTCCATTGAAACTGGTTCTTTTTAACGCAGTTTTGTAACGTACTGATGAAGGGATACAATTTGGCAGCGTGATTTTCCAGATATCTGTTGAGTGCTGCTAACCGACCAGCAAGACGTTGCATCTCTTAGATGGATGCTGGTGACGGCATCCATTGAATGGCTTCCACTTTTTCTGGGTTAACCTTGAAACCATCTTTGGTTACGATAAACCCTAGGAATTTGCCTTCTTCCATTCCAAACGAGCATTTAACAGGATTCAGCTTTAAGTTAACTTTGCGTAGGGAGTCGAATGTGTGCTGTATTTTTGCGAGCATAGACTCTTCCTCCCAGCTCATGATAATGAGGTCATCCATGTAAACTTTTACTGTTACGCCAATATCGTCTCCGAAGACTCTATCCATTAGACGTTGATACGTGGCCCCCGCGTTGCGGAGGCCGAAAGGCATTTTTATGTAACAAAAAATACCTTTGTCTGTGCAGAAGGCCATCTTGTGTCACGGCCCCCGACCCGGTTTGACCCGTTTCAGGAGCCGCGGGACAGAAAATCCCGTGGTATTTATTTAACAGCGGAAGTTTTCTTCAGGATCTTTTAAATACTGCAATTTCCCGATTATTTTATTTCATAACTCGGGATAAAACCCGGTAATTTACAATCTTGAGATTTCACGGAGAAATCTTTTATTTTACAAAACATGTTTCTTTATTTTATATTGAGCCACTTCCTTAAGCTTGTAGTGCTTCTCGGCACTTTTCCTGGATCACAACAGATCACCTGAAACATGTTTGAAAAAGGTTTTGTCAGCGGGATATATTGAGTGAATCATTCTTTTTACTAAAACGACTCATTTGTTATAATTCACAGTATTAAGAGCGATTACAATGTTTTTATATCAACCAACTACCCTCGGTATTTGTCACTCGACTCGTTTCTGTGACTATGGTCATATCACCCATTGGCTAACTCGTTGTCCAATGGTGAAGATTATCAAGTAATGTATACAAAACCCCACATACCGGCTGTAATATGGAGATTACATAGACTTAATCCCTGTAATTATAACCTTGAAAATAAACATGCTTTTGAAATCAAATTTGATAAAAAGAGAATGACTCACCTTGCAGATTTAATTTGAGCAGAGCCTAGCCTACTGATTAGCCTTTTAACCTAAATTAATAACATGCACACAACTCGGTTAGTAACTTAATACATCATTTACGATAACTCACGAGATCAAACCCTCACATCGAATGACAAAGTGCGATACTTAAACATCCATTGAATTAACAACGAATGACAAAGCATAAACCCTAATGTGGGCAGCACTTAAACATCCATTGGATAGTTTTAATCGATCAGACATTGAATCGTAGCAGCGATCGAGTTAATACCCGGTATTGGAGCAGCACTTCACTAATATTGAAGTAATTTCGACCTCAGAGTATCACAACTTCGTTTTTGAAAGTTTTAATCGACACCAGTGGATTGTGCAAGTGACGGACTATTTATAGGTGAAATTGAGGTCTTACGCGGCCCGCGTAAGCCTTAAGCTTAATCTTACGCAGCCCGCCTAGCCGCCCAGTCTACGACTAGCCTTGACTAGTCACGAGTAGGTTAGCCAGGTGGTCGCTACGTGGCTCCGGAACACTTATCCGGTCAACACAGGTTTGACGCGGCCCGCGTAAGATGTGCCTTGTCTCTTACGCGGCCCGCCTGAGACCCTAAGTTATTGATTTCTTGGTTTTTCTTGTATGGTAGGGTTTCAGGGGC
Source organism: Helianthus tuberosus (assembly GCA_030545235.1). Taxonomy (NCBI): domain Eukaryota; kingdom Viridiplantae; phylum Streptophyta; class Magnoliopsida; order Asterales; family Asteraceae; genus Helianthus; species Helianthus tuberosus. Next base: position 223,595,943 of record CM060369.1, read on the forward strand.
TCGGGTTTATACTTACGGGTATTTTTAGGAAAATTTTGAGAGTCCTTACATCCTCCCCACCTTATTTAGAATCTCGTCCTCGAGATTTACTGGAATAAGTAGGGATATTTTTTCTTCATCTCAGATTCCAGCTCCCAAGTGTATTCAGCTCCTCTCTTTGAATCCCACTTTACTTTAACTAGCACTAGTCGTTTGTGCTTGAGAAACTTCACTTTTCTGTCTTCTATCTGAAGAGGTTTCTCTACAAATTTTAACTTTTCGTTTACCTCTATATCTTGGAGAGGTACTACCAAAGATTCGTCTGATAGACATTTCTTGAGGTTGGATACATGAAATACATCATGTACTCCAGCTAACTCTTCTGGTAGTTGTAAACGATAAGCAACTAGTCCTATACGTTGGATCACTAGAAATGGTCCTACGTATCTGGGACTTAGCTTTCCTTTCTTACCGAATCTTACAACTCCTTTCCAAGGAGAAACTTTCAATAGTACTTTGTCTCCAACTTGAAACTCGAGTGGCTTGCGTCTATTGTCTGCATAGCTCTTTTGACGATCTCGAGCTGTCTTCAGTCTTTCCTTTATTTGAGAAATTTTGTCGGTTGTTTCTTGCACTATCTCCGGACCTGATAATTGACTTTCTCCTATTTCTGCCCAACAAACTGGAGTTCTGCACTTTCTTCCATATAGTGCTTCGAATGGGGCAGTTTCAATACTTGAATGATAACTATTGTTATAGGAGAATTCAATTAATGGTAATTGGTCGTCCCAATTTCCGCCAAAATCTATTACACATGCTCGGAGCATGTCTTCTAGAGTTTGGATCGTCCTTTCACTTTGTCCGTCTGTTTGTGGATGATATGCAGTGCTTAGGTTTAGTCGAGTTCCCATTGCTTCTTGGAAACTAGTCCAGAAATGAGAAGTAAGACGACTATCCCTATCCAAAACAATAGAGAGTGGAACTCCATGTAAGGATACGACTTCATCTACATACAACTTTGCCAATCTTTCCATGCTAAAGGTTTCTTTCATAGGTAGAAAGTGAGCAGATTTGGTTAATCGATCCACAATTACCCAAATCGCATCATTACCTTTTCTGGTTTTGGGTAACTTAGTAACAAAATCCATTGTTATGAGTTCCCATTTCCATATAGGCATTTCTAATTGTTGTAGTAGACCTGAAGGTTTCTGATGTTCTGCCTTAACTTGTGAACAAGTAAGACATTTAGACACATATCTTGCTATATCCTTTTTCATGCCTATCCACTAGAAATTCTTTCTTAAATCTTGGTACATTTTATTGTTTCCAGGATGCATGGTATACCTAGATTTATGAGCTTCTTCTAAAATCTTATTTCTTAATTCTCCCTGCTTAGGTACCCAAATTCTGCTTTTGTGGAATCTCCAAATTCCATCAACTCCTTGTTCTAATTCTTTTATTTGTCCCTTCATTCCTTCAGCATCATCCTTGATTGCTGTTTCCTGAACACTCTTTAATTGTTCCATTAAATCTAACTGTAAATTTAACCTAAGAGCACGAACTCGTCGTTGTTTTTCATGATACTTACGACTTAAGGCATCTGTAACTACATTTGCCTTTCCTTCATGATATTGAATATCACAGTCGTAGTCACTTAGGATTTCCATCCATCTTCTTTGCCTCATATTTAACTCTTTTTGCCCAAATATATATCTTAAACTTTTATGATCTGTATAGACAGTAAACTTACTTCCATACAGATAATATCTCCAGATTTTTAGGGCAAAAATTACGGCTCCTAATTCTAAGTCATGAGTTGTATAGTTTTCTTCGTGCTTTTTCAATTGCCTTGATGCATACGCAATTACCTTTTTGCGTTGCATAAGCACACATCCAAATCCTAGTTTTGAAGCATCACAATATACTTCAAAATCTTCAGTTCCTTCTGGTAAAGCTAGGATTGGTGCATTGGTTAATTTCTGTTTCAAGATTCTAAAGGCTTCTTCTTGTTTAGGTCCCCATTCAAACTTAACTGCTTTACAGGTTAGCTTAGTTAATGGTACAGCTATCTTGGAAAAATCCTTAATAAACCGTCTATAATATCCAGTTAAACCTATAAAACTTCTAATTTCCATTGCAGATTGTGGAACCTTCCATTTGGTAATTGCCTCTATATTAGCAGGATCTACATGAATACCTTCGTGATTCACCATGTGTCCTAAGAATTGCACTTCTTGTAACCAAAATTCACATTTCGAGAATTTGGCGTAAAGCTTTTCTTTTCTTAACAAAGTTAAGAGTGCATGCAAGTGCTCACAATGCTCGTTCTGACTTTTGGAATAAATAAGTATATCGTCGATGAAGACAATTACAAATTTATCCAAGTATGGTTTACAGATTCTATTCATCATGTCCATGAATGCTGCAGGTGCATTCGTTAACCCGAAGGGCATGACTGTAAACTCGTAATGACCATACCTAGTTCTAAAAGCAGTTTTAGGTATGTCTTCTTCTTGCACTTTCAACTGATGATATCCGGAGCGTAAGTCAATTTTAGAAAAATATCTAGCTCCTTGAAGTTGATCAAAAAGATCATCAATCCTAGGTAATGGGTATCGATTCTTAATTGTAACCTTATTCAATTCTCTATAATCAATACACATTCTCATCGAACCATCCTTTTTCTTAACAAACAACACTGGTGCTCCCCACGGGGATGAACTAGGTTGTATGAAACCTTTACTTAATAATTCATCTAATTGCTTTTTCAGTTCTAACATTTCTGTGGGTGCTAACCGATAAGGTGCCTTGGCTATCGGTATAGTTCCGGGAATTAGATGAATCCTAAATTCTACCTCCCTATCTGGTGGTAACCCTGGTAATTCTTCTGGAAATACATCTGGGTATTCCGAGACTACAGGAATCTCCTTAAGTTCTTTACCCTTAGTACTAATGATTACTGAAATCATATATACTATTCCTTGCTTTCGTTCATAACTAGCAACTTTCATTACTGATATGAACTTCATGGGCTTACGTGGTTTATCTCCTGTAATCATAATTACTTCTCCAGTAGGTGTTTGAATTTCTATGGAATTCTGATCACAAAGAATTCGAGCATGGTTGGCTACTAACCAATCCATTCCTAATACAACATCAAATTCGGCTAATTTCATAGGTAATAGGTTTGCAAAGAATTTATGACCTGAGAGTTCTATATTTTCCTTTTTCAAAACTTTATCTATGCTAACAGACTTTCCGTCTGTTATTTCGACTGTAAAGATCTGCCTAAGTTTGGTTAAAGGTAGGTTAAGAGCTTGGCAGAATGAAGTATTAATAAAACTTTGGTTTGCACCAGAGTCAAATAATACTTTTGCATACACGTTGTGAACTAGGAACGTACCAGCTATCACATTTGGAATCATCTCGGCTTCCTGAGTAGTTAACTGAAAGGCTCGAACATTCTTCTTAGTAGCTCCGTTGGCTGTCTTGGCTTTGTTGTCTGCTGATTTGACCAATTTAGGACATTCTGGTTTAAAATGTCCCTTTTCTCCACAGTTATAGCAGATCGTTGTTTTCTTTCTGCAGTCTTCTTCACGATGTCCTACCATTTTACAAAAATTGCAGGTTATACTACATCTTCCATAATGTTTCTTTTTGCAATTTTTGCAGAATGGCAAAGTTGAGGATTGCCCTGTTCCTCTTTTCTTGAAGCTGCTATTATTACCCGTACGAAATCCTTGGGTAATTTTCTGAGCCAATTCCTTCTTCCTGTTTTCATCTCGTGTGCGTACCAGTTCATCAGTTAGGGTGTTGGCTAATTCCACTGCATCGTCAATAGTACGAGGTCTCGTAGCTTTAACGATATTGCGGATTTCACCAATCAATCCCCAGATATAGCGAGAAATGAGTACCGGTTCTGGCGAAGCCAGTGTTGGTACCACTCTAGCATATTCAAAGAATGTCGAAGTATAACCGCGACAATCTACACCCATCAGTCGATGGTTTAAGAACTTATTTGCCATTTGATCTTTTTCATATTCGGGACATAATTTTCTTTCTACAAGACTCTTAAATTCTTCCCAGTTCATAGAATACGCCATCATCCTACCTTTTGCTTGTAACACCTTGTTCCACCATTCTAGCGCCCCTTCTTTAAAAAGATTTGATGCGTACATGACCTGATCATCCTTGGCACATTTACTTATGGTAATCACTGCCTCGGTTTTCTCTAACCAACGCAGTGCCGCAGTCGCTCCTTCATTGCCTGCAAACTCAGTGGGTTTACAAGCAAGAAATTCTTTATAAGTGCAACCAGGCGTTGCAGCTTTCATTTTCTTAGGAAGCGGAGCCTGCCGTGGATTATTATCGTGATTATGGTTACTGCCTCCATTTACGCTATTACTGAAGTTATCTTCAGAAATACGTTTGCTAGGAATGATTTGTTGCGGTTCGATTGGATTTTTAACAGCAGCAACGATTGCTGGAATAGCATTGGCTATCCCTTGAGCAACGATATTTTCTATATCCTGCCTAGTCATATATTGATCCCCCGGTTGTTGCTCGGATTGATTAACCTCATTAACTGGTTCATTATTAACGTTTTCCATCTGATAATTTAATTTTATTAGTATCAAATAAATAACAATTATACACAAAATAATCATACAAAGTTCATAACACAATTATTTAATTAATAAAACATAAAATCACAAAATAGCAATTAGTAAAATTAAGTATTTTCTAAATACTTAATTGGCTTAAATCAGTGGCTCTGATACCACCTTTTTCTGTCACGGCCCCCGACCCGGTTTGACCCGTTTCAGGAGCCGCGGGACAGAAAATCCCGTGGTATTTATTTAACAGCGGAAGTTTTCTTCAGGATCTTTTAAATACTGCAATTTCCCGATTATTTTATTTCACAACTCGGGATAAAACCCGGTAATTTACAATCTTGAGATTTCACGGAGAAATCTTTTATTTTACAAAACATGTTTCTTTATTTTATATTGAGCCACTTCCTTAAGCTTGTAGTGCTTCTCGGCACTTTTCCTGGATCACAACAGATCACCTGAAACATGTTTGAAAAAGGTTTTGTCAGCGGGAAATACTGAGTGAATCATTCTTTTTACTAAAACGACTCATTTGTTATAATTCACAGTATTAAGAGCGATTACAATGTTTTTATATCAACCAACTACCCTCGGTATTTGTCACTCGACTCGTTTCTGTGACTATGGTCATATCACCCATTGGCTAACTCGTTGTCCAATGGTGAAGATTATCAAGTAATGTATACAAAACCCCACATACCGGCTGTAATATGGAGATTACATAGACTTAATCCCTGTAATTATAACCTTGAAAATAAACATGCTTTTGAAATCAAATTTGATAAAAAGAGAATGACTCACCTTGCAGATTTAATTTGAGCAGAGCCTAGCCTACTGATTAGCCTTTTAACCTAAATTAATAACATGCACACAACTCGGTTAGTAACTTAATACAGCATTTACGATAACTCACGAGATCAAACCCTCACATCGAATGACAAAGTGCGATACTTAAACATCCATTGAATTAACAACGAATGACAAAGCATAAACCCTAATGTGGGCAGCACTTAAACATCCATTGGATAGTTTTAATCGATCAGACATTGAATCGTAGCAGCGATCGAGTTAATACCCGGTATTGGAGCAGCACTTCACTAATATTGAAGTAATTTCGACCTCAGAGTATCACAACTTCGTTTTTGAAAGTTTTAATCGACACCAGTGGATTGTGCAAGTGACGGACTATTTATAGGTGAAATTGAGGTCTTACGCGGCCCGCGTAAGCCTTAAGCTTAATCTTACGCGGCCCGCCTAACCGCCCAGTCTACGACTAGCCTTGACCAGTCACGAGTAGGTTAGCCAGGTGGTCGCTACGTGGCTCCGGAACACTTATCCGGTCAACACAGGTTTGACGCAGCCCGCGTAAGATGTGCCTTGTCTCTTACGCGGCCCGCCTGAGACCCTAAGTTATTGATTTCTTGGTTTTTCTTGTATGGTAGGGTTTCAGGGGCTCGGGTTTATACTTACGGGTATTTTTAGGAAAAATTTGAGAGTCCTTACATCTTGTCTTCATCTTCTTCCTTCATTTGTACTTGGTGATATCCTTTGTAGCAATCTAAAAAGCATTTCCAGCGGAAGGATGCTAAGGAATCCACCTTCTTGTCTATCTCTAGAAGGGCGTAACAGTCTTTTGGGCAGGCTTTGTTGAGGTCTTTAAAATCGACGCACTTGCGCCACCCACCGTTGTGCTTCTGTACCATTACTGGGTTAGCTACCCAGGTTTGGTATTGTACTTCGCGCAGGATCCTAGCTTGAAGTAACTCGGCTACTTGTTCATTCGTTGCGCAAGCTTTTTCTGTACTAAGACTGCGCTTGCCTTGTGCGACTGGTTCTGCGGAAGGTCGGATATTCAAGCAATGCTGTGTTATCTCTCTTGGTACTCCAGTCATGTCCGCTGGGGACCATGCGAAGATGTCCATATTGTTAGATAGGAGTTCCTTTAACTTTGCGTGGATTGCTGGTGATATGGCATGTCCCAACAGAATGGTTTGCTCAGGGTATTCCTTGTTGAGGATCCACTTTTCTGGTTCATTTGATGGTGATGGTTTGGAGACTTTCGCTGGTGGCTCGTCGTCCACATACATCACATCTTTGCTAGAATATAGAATTGCTACCCCCGTTTCTGTTGGAAAACCACAAGCGGCGTGTGGTATGGAGGTAATCATGCTGAACTCCCTTTGTGAGCGTCTTCCCAGCAATAAATCGTGGCGTGATGTAGCTGGCATTACCATAAAATTGACTGTGACAGTGCGCGAGTGTTCACCATCTAAAAGTGTTACAGGGAAGGCGATTTGGCCCAATGGGAAGACGGCTTCATTGCAGAAACCAGTTAGAGGAAAATCTATTGTTTCAAGCGCGCTTTGTCTTCGGGTCTAATTGCTTGAAACATTGTTCATAAATTATATCCATGGAACTACCGGGATCGATAAACATGTAATCAGTACGATAATGACCGAAGATATCAGTTATAATTACTGGCCGTTTTTCTTGAGGACCTCCTGGAACGATGGGAAAGACTACTTGTTGTTCTCGCCAGTGTTAATTGTGGTTCCGTTTATGTGGTCTTCGTGAGGGTCCTCCTTGTACCATGTTTGTCTGTTGTATATTGTTTCCTTGGTGGTTGTTTTTCTCCATATTTTGTTTTATATCTCTGAATGGTTCCAGATATCCTTTGTTACTGGGTTGGATGTCCCACTGGTGTGCTGACCGTGGCTCCAACACTGCACTAGTATGGAAAGTCCCAGATCTGGAGTTTAGTGCAAAAATTTCGTTTATGGTGTTCTGGAATTTAGTGAACCAATACTTTGGAGTTTCCTCCGGAAGTAGATCTAGATGAATCTGAGTTCCAAATTGCATTTCTGAGGCAACAGAACTTTTTGCCTCATGACGCCTTTTGCTGTTAGCTGTTTTTCCCATGATTTCGTCGATCTGAGTAACCTGGGTTGGATTACCCTTGTTCTTGGATTGAGGACTTGACGGGCGATTTGACAAACTCTCTGCCATGGAAAACAGAGATTGAAGAAAATTGAATTAGAACGAGAAGATGAGAATGAGAATTCAAGAATCGGTGGACGCCAATGAAGAAACACTGGTTCGAGTGACCGGAATCAATCAAACCAGGGGTTTAGTTCTGCATAAAAGGGTGAGTCCTCTCATTTGATTCGGGGTTTTTCTAAGCTCCTTCTTCGAACGATAACTGCAAAATGAAAAGCCGTTAGACTCACCACGGGGAGAATGGGGGTTCTCTCCGTGACCACCCTCCGGCGTGAGAATAAGTACAGGTTTCTATGAAGAAGAAGAAGTAATAGTGAAAGTGAAGTGAGAGTAACTTGAGAGATTGTACCTGAATTGTCTTATTTATAACCGGATATGGGCGGGAAAGTTTGTTGATGGAAGAGATAACAGAAAGCATTTTCCGTAAGCGGTTACTTCCCTTGTCGTTAATCAATAACGTGATGTTTATTCACACGAATCGTGAGCATGATCAGCGGCTGGGGAGATGCCACGTGGAAAGTAGTCATGTGTGGATCTTTCTCCTATTTAGTGCCATCATCGTGACCTTGATGGGTGTTCAAGATGATGCCACGTGGCCATTCGGTTATAACCGAATGGTTGTGCACGATGGGGTCTTCTAGAAGATTTACAACTGTAATCCTCTATACCTCAACCTCATGTTAATTCTGTTGCAACAGAAAGGTTCTTTCTGTCTAAGTTTGGGCGGTATTTGCGCGGAGATGTTTACAGCTATTCCGTTGCATGAGTTCACGCAAGGATGTGTTATATCTCTACGCGCGGATGTTGAAGACTGCTTTCTTTTAAGTTCTCTTCTTTAGAACCACTGCGCTGTCGCGCAAGGTTCCCTGAAAGAGGTTTATTGTGGTGAAGTTGTGGTATAGTATTTTGCGCCTGCGCAAGGTTTTCGGGACCATACCCCTTCAATCATGATTGGTAAAAATTTTCCGTTTAAAAATAACGACGAAACTATGTGCGGAAGCTTGTAACTGCATCGTGTTCGGTTCTTCATTCAGCTTAGTCATCCGGCAATCCAAGTTGTACCTACATTTCATAAATTATGAAATGGGTTAGTAAATCTTAGTTTATAACACGTATAATCAAGTCCGTATGCCAAATGAACAAGAAGAATCAAAATTTGCAGCTTATCTCGCCCTCGTGGGGCGCGACAGATGAAGGGTTACTCTTTCACGGGCTGCGACGCACGTCGCGTGACGCGACAATAATACCGTTTCATTGTCGCGTAGCGTGACAACTCATTTTCAACAGAAAGTTTATTATTGCTGCTGCATTCTATGCCCATCTATGTTTTTAACTAATATCCAACTTCAAATTAGCATAACTTTTGATCTAGACCTCCGTTTTGTGTAATTCTTTTTCCTACGTGTCCGTAATTTAAATACGGACCCGTTTACCATCATTGTTCGCATTAAAATCCAATTATTAAGTGAATAGCCTATAAATCCCATTTCTCACTTATTCGGCCCGTTTAGTTTTAAGTTATATTGCATGAATGTTATCAAGATTTGTTCCTAAACATATCTACCCACCTCGGGCTTATCAAGCATTAGCGTCTTCGCTCCCATTACAGGGTTCGCGTACGCATTTTCATTCACCAATTTATTTGTATCTTTCTAAACGCTTAATCCTCATTTAATTTCTTATTTTATTTTGACCCGTTAAGGGCACTTTTGAGCATTTAAGCATCAACTCGCTCATTTCTTTTCACATTTCGCATTTCCCGTATTAAGTTACTACTTATATTCCACCAAAATTATTTTGTGGTGAGTTTAACATAAAGAACTCGCTATCCCGAGATTTTACCCTTTGGTTAATCATTTTACGCTTATGACCCATTCTTAGGCATTAGACCTACGAAAGTTTATGCCTATAACTTCTATACAAATCTACGGATTACATAATCGTAATACAAATTTCTAAACAGCCTCTAAGGGTCGTTTGTCTGGTTTTCCCATCAAGGGCTTTTTAGTCAATTTTAGTCTCCCATTTTACGACGAAGTACTTTCGCTACTTATTTGACCAAAAATGTACGTTTAACCATAATCATATTTATACGTACCTGGATCGGGTTAACCTATTGACCCGTTTTAATACCATGCCTCCATAATATGCTAATTCATAGCATTGCTAATTCAAAAACCATTTTATACTGTAAGCATAAGACTTGACAAGCACTTATTAGTCATTGTTTGTCAAATGGAATCAACATTACCATTTGACCCGTTTGGTCTAAATGACCAACATTTTGCTCTTAAATTGAATGGTATTTATTTACCATTTCATTTAGTAACTCTCTTCGAATATTTTTACCATTTCGTTATGTCCTTAATCCGTTTCTTAAGCGATTAACCCAACATAGTTTATGCCACTTGGTGTCTTTTAAAACTTCGACTTTTATCCATTTATAAGTGGCTAAAATCATCGTTTACCCTTTTTATCTGTTTAGGCTTACTCATAAGGTAGCCATTTGAAAACTCATTTTACATGTGTCATTTCATGACTAAATTGCCATTTCGTCCTTTTTACCATTCTAGATGGTTTTTTTCAATTTTTGATATGTTCCGACCCGTACCATTTCGCGTCGGAAACCATATCTTGAATATTATCTTTATTGTATATGTGATTTTTAGAATAAGCTCGTGTCCAACAAAAAGGTGTAAGTTTCACTTACCTTGCATCCGGTTATGCTCTTTTCCACGTACTTGATCCGTTTGACCCGCTTCTTTCCCAAGCTTCCACCTAGCTCGTTAAGCGTCAAACTATCGTCATCATTTACAAGGTGGTTAGATTAGTCATTTAACAATCACGACTATTACACCTTATGTATTTTCTATGTCGAAACTACTATTCGACTTCGTCATTGGTTAGTTTAACTTTCCAAAAGTTAACTACCTTTAATCACATGATATACACAATTAAGTCTAAATCAACATCAGGTTTAGAATCCTTATCGCTTCATATTTCGCATAATTTGCCATATTATTCAAATACGCGTTTTACTCGAAATTTCAACATTTTAGCTTTCGTTTAGGCAATTTAACAAACACCTAATGGGCATAATTTTTACACATTTACAAACTAGTTCATAACTAGTTATTTTTTCCAAGATTAACATCATTTTCAAATCCATTACATCTAGCATGCATAACAACACCTAGATTCACTTCATGGAAATCAAACAACACTAATTTCATGATCAAAATTCTAGTGTTCTTCATCATCTACAAAACCCATTTAACACGTAAGTGGGTGATTATGAAGTTCATAATTATGAACATCAACTCATCAATTTATTGACTAGGGTTCGTTCCTAAACATGGATTCATCTTAGTTTCACCCAAACATCAATTATTCAAGCTCAAATTTCGATTTCATAAATTCATCAAGAATTTGAGATGGAATCAAATAATGAAATTTGACATACCTTGTGATCCCTTCACTTGGGTGATCACTAATTTCAGTTTAGCTTTCGATTTGCTCGTGATTTCTTTCTCTAATTTGATTGTTTTGTGCAATTTAGGGTTCAATGGAGAGAACCCCTTTTGGCTCCTGTGGAATCTTCGACCAGAACACACACTTGTGTGTGTGTTGTGGTGTTTTCTTTTAATTAAATTAAAACCATTTTAATTTTTGTCAAGTTTAGTCCCTCCACTTATCCAAGTTTTTCTTTATTGTTTTAAGGCACTAAATTAACTAGGTTAATTTTTTCCTAGTCATCTTAATGGGTTCGGGGAAATTATAACCCGTTTCATTTTAAGTCCCGTTAACTCGGGCCTTTTATACACTTTATTTTTTCTCAAAAGCATTTGTTCTCCTTTTATTTATTATTAGGCTTATTTGTTTAAATCCTAATAATTTGCTGGGTTAATCTTTACCACTAACGGTATTTTACCCGCTCTTTAGTACTAACGGGGTTTAATTACCAAACCCGTTTTCGGGGTATTACAAACATATGTTTGGTTTTAAACCCTCGTTGTCCCATTTGAGAAACTTTGGTTGTTTATGTTTTAGCACTGTTTTAAATGAGTCTGATAAATTTGCTTATCATGCTGATAAGTGTGTGTTAGTTGGATATTCTAATACTAAAAAAAGGTTATAAACTTTGGAGTTTGGATGAGAAAAAGATTTTTTTTTATCTCTAGAGATGTAAAGTTTTATGAACATGTTTATCCGTTTAAGTCCAAACTCATAAATGAATAAGTTGTTTTTGATAAAACGTTAAATCATATTAACTTTTTTGACTCATATGAAATGTTTACTTCTGAAGTTTCTCACACTCCCGATGATGAAGAGGGTATTGCTGAATCTCATGGTACTAACAGTGATGAACTGCAACCAGTTCCCTCTACATCTGCCACTCCTAGTCCTGTTGAGTCGGGTCATGACTTAGGTTCTAGTGTAGAAAGTAATGTTAGGGTGGAGTCTGGCAGGGCAGAGGACATTGTTGTACCAACAGATGAGATCAACCCATCTGAGGGGACCGTTTCTGGTCTTAGGAGATCTTCTAGAAGTACTATGTTACCTAAACGCTTTGATGATTATGTTTTGAATAGTTGTGTAAAATATGATATAGATAAGGTTGTTAGTTATAATTGTTTGTCTGCTGAAAACTTTTGCTTCACCAGTAGCTTAAATAAATCTAATAAACCACGTTCCTATAGTGAGGCTTCTTAAATATATCTAATGAACCACGTTCCTATAGTGAGGCTTCCAAAGATTCAAAGTGGATTGATGCCATGAATCTTGAAATGGAAGCTTTACATAAGAATAGGACGTGGGAAATTTTTGATTTACCTAAAGGTAGAAAACCTATAGGTTGTAAGTGGATATACAAGATAAAGTATAAAGCTAATGGTGAGGTTGAGAGATATAAAGTGCGTTTAGTTTCTAAGGGTTATAATCAACGTGAAGGTATAGATTTTGGAGAAACTTTTTCTCCGGTTGTCAAGATGGTAACTGTTAGGTGTGTTTTGAGTTTAGTTGTTCAGAATGGTTGGTCGTTGTTTCAAGTTGATGTTAATAATGCATTCTTGTATGGTTCAATTTCTTAAGATGTATATATGTCATTACCAGAGGGTTATTATAACAACTCTCCCAAAATCATTAAAACACCCCTATACGTCCAAAAATACACTCCGTATACGAAAAATGGGCCTAGTATACCTTTTATATTAATAAAAATCAAATCAAACAAAATTTATAGGTCGCTCGAGGGGCGCGATCGGGTTAAGCCAGGCCGTCGCGGGCCGCGAGCCAGTGCCACCAGACCGCACCCGGTGCCGCCACGTGTCCTCATGCGTGTTGAAGCTAGGGTCTGACTGGCCAAAGCTAGGGCCTACCCTAGGCTTCTCGTGGGCCGAGAGAATGTTGGATCAGGCTTACGCGGGGCGCGAGCCGCCCTATTCCAGCCCTATAAATTGGATCGATCAGTTTCATTTCAACTCGTTCAAAATCAATTTCTTTCTCTCAATTTCTGAATAGTAGAAATAATATCCGGGCATAATATCCACTAAAAAGCGAAGCTCTGCCTCGATGTAAGTATTATAACCCCCGGTTACGTATTAGTTACTCTACCCGATTGATCTAGAGCTCCGTAACGCATCTCAAGGCTCTGCCTGACTCAGTCGTTGGAGTTCTGTCTCGGGGGTATAGCTAATGTAAATTGGGTTATCTTACTAACACGTGTGCATTGTTTAATTTAATAGATTATAACCAGGAAGTTACCGGAAAGCAGTAGGGTTATCTAAAATAGCAATGTAAGTCATTCTCTTTTTATAACAAACAGTTTTAACAAAACCTCAATTGTTTTAAATTATGATAAACAGTGATTGAGTCTATGTATTCTACAATTACTGTCGGTATGTTGGGGTTTTGTATACATTACTTGTTACTAATACTATGAATAGTAACATGCCCACAAGTCAAGATTGACAGTACCGTGGGTTTGTAATTTGGTAGGTAGAAACATTGTAATCGCCCTCAATACTGTAAAGATATAAAACTTGTTTTGATTAAATTGGGATGCACTCGCCAGTATTTCTTGCTGATAAAACTTTTTAAAACGTGTTTCAGGTAACAAAATGTGAAAGCCAAATAGAAGCCAGCTGGAGAGCACTGAAGGCTTGGAAAAGTGGCTATAAAAGTTACCTAAACAAGAAAGAAGTTTTATTTCAATAAAATAGGGTTCATCCCTATAAACATATTATAATGGAAACTTGGGTTTTTTTCATATATTTATTTTCATAAAAGTGTGGTATTTTACTTTGATAAACTATTTCCTAACTATGGTCCTGATGTAAATTTCCGCTGCTAAATTAATAAACACCGATACCACTAAATCTGCATCTCGCGACACCGCTCTCGGGACAAGGGATCGGGGGTTGCGACAGAGATTGGTATCAGAGCTACAGCCACTAATTTGACCCATAGAAGTGTTCTGCTGACATCAATATTTTATCAAATATGTTAGGAAATTATCTATGTGATTATGTGGATATATGTATATTATCGTTTTGTGTTATTTGACAATCTGTTAGTTTACAGTATGAGTGAGCAAGGTACGTCTGACGCCAACTGTCATCTAGATAGTTCTCCTAAAAGTGAAGGAACCTCGTCACAGCCTACTCCTTCGGGGTATTCTGCTGATACAGAAGAGGGGATTTTCATATTTAAGGCGTAATCCGAGGAACCATTCCCTTCGAAAAAGAGAGGATGGTTTAGTAGGGGAGCAAACGAGAGGAGAAAGCGAATGAGAAAGTTACACCAGCAAAGAGCTTAGCAGCAGCCAATAAGGAAGTCAATGCCCAGACACAGGACATAGTTAATAGACGTTTGGCAAACTTCCATATACTAGCTACCACTGCAGCAGATCCAAACATTGATCAGATAATTGCACCACAACCATTGCCACTATTCCCAGCCCAACCAATGGAAATTGAACCTAACCCAGAAAACCAATTTCCCATACCAGCATTTGACCCTGACGAGATACCTAGAATCCCAGCCCCTAATCTTTTAGCGTATGATCCATGGAGAGATGACCATAGGGATTACAGGGAACTCTATCCTCAGGAAGAACCAATACCAAACCCCATAGCACAATATACCAACCTTAATCCTTTAGATCCATACTGGGATAACGATCAGTATGTTCAGGAGATATTAAACAACCCGTACCCATATGGAGAACCATTACCTTTGTACCCTGACCCAGTACCCGCACCACGACCACCCATGAGTGACGAGAATGTGCAGGAACTCCGCACATATGGTGAGGAATTGATAGAAGGAGGAGAGAGGATTAGACAGATAGGAGAAAAGCTCGTGTGGAAATACGACGAGCGAGAGATGCAGTTTGACCCCTAATAATATATATATAAATGCGTGTAGTTTGAAAAAAATTAATATCAAATCAACTAAAATAGGTAACCTAATATATATTGATGCCTAACTAGTAGTATGTTTTAAATTCCAGTTGTAGGATTGTAATATATATATATATATATATATATATGAAAAGAGTAAAAGTCGCAATGTTCGACGTTTTTTATCAATCTGTTTGTTTGATTGTTTGCATTAAATCTTATTCTGTGATATTAATACCTGATAAATGTTTGTAAATCCAGATGGACAACGAAGAAAATCAGGAAAACCAGAATAATGATAATAATGGAAATCAAATAGATAACAATGCTATTCAGCATATAGTAGCACAAGGAATTATAGATGCTATGCCGTATATTATTAAGTCTGTTAAAGAAGCAAAAAATAATAAAAGTGGAAGTAAATGACCACCTAGTGAACCTAGTCATAGCGTGAATAACGGACCGCTACTCCAATTACCAATTTCAAAAAGAAGAAGAACCATGTCATATGGTTGTTCTTACAAAGAATTCTGGTCTTGCAAACCAATAGAATTCTCTGGCAATGAAGTAGCCATTGCAGCTTTACGTTGGATAGAGAAGACAGAGGCAGTCTTAAAAATAAGCAAATGTGCAGATGAAGATAAGATTATGTTTACTTCTAATCTTTTTAAGAATGCAGCGTTAGAATGGTGGAATACTATTCTCCAGTCTAGAGGAAGTGAAAAAATTTATAATATGGAATGGACTGACTTTAAGGATATAGTTGAAAGGAAATTTTGTCCTCCTCATGAAAAAGAACAAACTGCTAATAAGTTCTTAAAGCTTAAAATGACTGGAATAGACTACAAAGGTTACACTACCATATTCTTCGAATATGCTAGGATAGTGCCAACCTTAGCCTCACCCGAACCCGTATTAATCTCCCGTTACATCTGGGGATTAATTAGTGAAATCAGACACGTAGTCAAGGCAGCTAGACCACAAACTATAGAAGAAGCAGAAGAATTAGCCAATACCTTGACTGACGAATTAGTACGTACGCAAGAAGAAAACCAGAGAAAGAACCTAGCCCAGAAACTTACCCAAGAATTTCGTTATGCAAATAACTACCGTGGGAAAAGTACAGGTTCTACCTCTGCACCTTACTGTAAGTCCTGCAAGAAAAAGCATTCAGGAAAATGCTCGACATACTGCAACTTTTGCAAAATGTCTGGACACAAGGAAGAGGATTGTAGGAGGAAACCCAGCAATAAGCTATGCTTCAACTGTGGAGAGATGGAGCATATCAAGCTGAATTGTCCGAAATTAGCTCCAGCAACAAATAGCAAAGCTACCAAGAATGCCCGAGCATTTGTTCTGACAGCTGAAGAAGCCAAGATAATTCCGGATGTGATTGGCGGTACGTTTTTAGTTAATGATATTTTTGCTAAAGTATTATTTGAATCTGGTGCGAATCAAAGTTTTATTAATACTTAGTTTTGCAAAATTCTCAATCAACCATTAACTAAACTTCAACAAGAATATCTGGTAGAAACAGCGAATGGAGAATCCATTAAGATTACTGAAATCTTATAGGGAGCAAGAATAGAAATTTTAAACCATAATTTTATTGCTAACCTTTACCCAACGAATCTGGCTGGATTTGATATTGTATTAGGAATGGATTGGTTAGTAGCTAATCATGCCAGTATTCTATGTGATCAAAAGTCAGTAAAAGTAAGTTCACCAAAGGGTGAAAATATCACAATTAAAGGAGATAAGCCAACTAAGTCCACAAAATTCATCTCTGTGATGAAAACAGCCAGCTATGCAAGAAAAGAATCACTAGTGTATATGATTTCCATAATCATTAACACTAAGGGAAAAGAATTAAAAGATATTCCCGTAGTATCTAAATTCTCAGATATTTTCCCAGAAGAATTGTCTGGAGTACCGCCAGATAGAGATGTTGAATTCAGAATTCACCTATTACCAGGGACAACACCGATTGCCAAAGCACCTTATCGTTTAGTACCAGCAGAGATGCAAGAACTGACGAAACAATTGGACAAACTTCTGGAGAAAAGTTTCATACAGCCTAGTTCATCGCCATGGGGAGCACCAATCTTGCTTGTCAAGAAGAAGGAAGGGTCAATGCGTATGTGCATTGATTACCGAGAATTGAACAAGGTTACGATTAAAAATCGGTACCCACTACCGAGAATCGATGATCTGTTCGATCAACTGCAAGGAGCTCGATTCTTTTCTAAGATCGATTTACGCTCAGGATATCATCAACTGAAAGTACAGGAAGAGGACATTCCTAAAACTGCTTTCAGAACAAGGTATGGTCATTATGAATTTACAGTCATGTCATTTGTCTAACCAATGCTCCAGCCGCATTTATGGACATAATGAACAGAATATGTAAACCATATCTGGATAAATTCATAATTGTCTTTATAGGTGATATTCTCATTTACTCTAAGAGTAAAGAGGATCATGCAGAACATTTGTTTATACTTTTAAATTTGCTGAGAAAAGAAAAGCTTTACGCTAAATTTTCAAAATGCAAATTTTGGTTAAAGGAAGTGCAATTCCTTGGACACCTAGTTAATCATGAAGGAATTCATGTGGATCCCACAAAAATCGAGGCGATTACTAAGTGGAAAGCCCCTGAATCACCGATGGAGGTGAGAAGTTTTCTTGGACTAGCAGGCTATTATAGACGTTTTATTCAATATTTTTCTAGAATAGCCATTCCCTTAACGAAATTGACCTGAAAATCAATTAAGTTTGAATGGGGAGCAAAACAGGAAGAAGCGTTTAAGATTCTAAATCAAAAGTTAACCAAAGCACCCATACTAGTGTTACCAGAAGGAACTGAAGATTTGATAGTCTATTGTGACGCTTCTAAGTTAGGTTATGGATGTGTGTTGATGCAACGTCAAAAGGTTATAGCCTATGCCTCTAGACAACTTAAGAATCACGAAGAGAATTATACAACCCATGATCTAGAGTTAGGAGCTATAATTTTTGCCCTTAAAATTTGGAGACACTATCTTTATGGTAGTAAGTTTACTGTTTTCACCGATCATAAGAGTTTAAGATATGTTTTTGGGCAAAAGGAGTTAAATATGAGACAGAGACGCTGGATGGAGATTCTTAGTGATTTTGATTGTAATATCCAGTATCATGCAGGAAAAGCTAATGTAGTAGCTGATGTTTTAAGTCAAAAGTATCATGAAAAGCCAAAACGAGTATGTTCTCTCAAATTAAATCTGCAGATAGATTTAAATGAGCAAATTAGATAAATACAAGAAACAGTAATCAAGGACGATACTGAAAAATTAAAAGGAATGATTAAGGAATTAGATTAAGGAATTAGAACAAGGAACAGATGGAATTTGGAGATTCCATAAGAAACGAATTTGGATACCCAAACAAGGAAACCTACGCCACCGAATTTTAGAAGAAGCCCATAAGTCTAAGTATACGATACATCCTGGTAATGATAAAATGTATCAAGACTTAAGAAAGAATTTCTGATGGATAGGAATGAAAAAGGATATAGCAGCCTATGTTGCTAAGTGTCTAACCTGTTCACAGATTAAAGCTGAACATCAGAAACCGTCAGGTGTATTGCAACAACTAGAAATGCCAATATGGAAATGGGAATTGATAACAATGGATTTTGTTACTAAATTACCCAAGACATGAAAAGGTAATGATGCAATCTGTGTGATTGTAGACAGATTAACCAAGTCTGCTCATTTCTTACCTATGAAAGAAACTTTCAGTATGGAACAATTAGCTAAGTTATATGTAAATGAAATAGTTTCATTACATGGAATTCCTTTGTCTATTGTTTCTGATAGAGATAGCCGTTTTACTTCTCATTTTTGGACTAGTTTCCAGAAAGCAATGGGAACCAAGTTAAAACTAAGCACAACTTATCATCCTCGAATGGACGGACAAAGCGAAAGGACAATCCAAACAATGGAGGATATGCTTAGAGCTTGTGTAATTGATTTCGGAGGAAATTGGGATGATCATTTACCATTAATAGAATCTTCCTACAATAACAGTTATCATACCAGTATCAATGCTGCACCATTTGAAGCACCTATGGACGAAAGTACCGAACTCCAGTCTGTTGGGCAGAATTTGAAGAAAAACAACTGTCTGGACCAGAGATAGTACAAGAAACAACGGAAAAGATTATTCAAGTCAAGGAAAGACTGAAAATAGCATGCGATCGTCAAAAGAGTTATGCTGATAACATACGAAAACCTTTGGAATTTCAGGTAGTAGATAAGGTATTATTAAAAGTTTCTCCGTGGAAAGGAGTGGTTAGATTCATTAAGAGAGGAAACCTAAGCCCCAGGTATGTTGGACCTTTTGAGATTATTAGAATAATAGGACCAGTAGCTTACCAGCTACAACTACCAGAGGAAATGGCATGAATACATAATGTATTTCATGTATGTAATCTCAAGAAATGCTTAGCAGATGAAACATTGAAGGTACCTCTTAAGGACATAGAGGTAAATGATAAACTTAAGTTTGTAGAGAGACCGCTACAGATTGAAGATAGAAAGATCAAGAATCTCAAACACAAGAGATTAGTTCTGATCAAAGTAAAATGGGATTCCAAGAGAGGACCAGAATACACGTGGGAGCTTGAAGTCGAGATGCAAAGAAAATATCCACACCTGTTCCAGTAGACCTCGAGGACGAGATCTAAAATAAGGTGGGGATGATATAACAACTCTCCCAAAATCATTAAAACACCCTTATACGTCCTAAAATACACCCCGTCTATGAAAAACGGGCCTAATATACCTTTATATTAATAAAAATCAAATAAAATAAAATTTATAGGTCGCTCGCGGGGCGCGACCGGGTTAAGCCAGGTCGTCGTGGGCCGCGAGCCAGTTCCACCAGGCCGCACCCGGTGCCGCCACGTGTCCTCAAGCGTGTTGAAGCTAGGGTCTGACTGGCCAAAGCTAGGGCCTACCCTAGGCTTCTCGCGGGCCGCGATAATGTTGGATCAGGCTTACGCGGGGCGCGAGCCGCCCTATTCCAGCCCTATAAATTGGATCGATCAGTTTCATTTCAACTCGTTCAAAATCAATTTCTTTCTCTCAATTTCTGAATAGTAGAAATAATATCCGGGCATAATACCCAATAAAAAGCGAAACTCTGTCTCGTTGTAAGTATTATAACCCCCCGTTACGTATTAGTTTCTCTACCCGATTGATCTAGAGCTCCGTAACGCATCTCAAGGCTCTGCCTGACTCAGTCGTTGGAGTTCTGTCTCGGGGGTATAGCTAATGTAAATTGGGTTATCTTACTAACACGTGTGCATTGTTTAATTTAATTGATTATAACCAGGAAGTTACCAGAAAGCAGTAGGGTTATCTAAAATAGAAATGTAAGTCATTCTCTTTTTATAACAAACAGTTTTAACAAAACCTCAATTGTTTTAAATTATGATAAACAGTGATTGAGTCTATGTATTCTACAATTACTGTCGGTATGTTGGGGTTTTGTATACAATACTTGTTACTAATACTATGAATAGTAACTTGCCCACAAGTCAAGATTGACAGTACCGTGGGTTTGTAATTTGGTAGGTAGAAACATTGTAATCGCCCTCAATACTGTAAAGATATAAAACTTGTTTTGATTAAATTGGGATGCACTCGCCAGTATTTCTTGCTGATAAAACTTTTTAAAACGCGTTTCAGGTAACAAAATGTGAAAGTCAAATAGACGCCAGCTGGAGAGCACTGAAGGCTTGGAAAAGTGGTTATAAAAGTTACCTAAACAAGAAAGAAGTTTTATTTCAATAAAATAGGGTTTATCCCTATAAACATATTATAATGGAAACTTGGGTTTTTCCCATATATTTATTTTTATAAAAGTGTGGTATTTTACTCTGATAATATAACAATCCTCCAAAATATTTTTTAACACTCTAATATATTTTAAAATACCCCAATATTTCCTAAAATATACCCCATATGTGAAAACCAAGCCCAAAATACGATATATCATTAAAAATAAAATAAAAACAAGAAAATTGAGTCTGTCGCGGGGCGCGTAGTCCTTGGCTACACCTTACGCGGGCCGCGACAGCTATGAGATTAGATCGCACCTGGTGCTGACACGTGTCACGATCGTGTCAAGTCTAGTAGTGATGACCAATCAGAGCTAAGGCCTATAACTCTACTACGCGGGTCGCGTAGCCTTCGGCTACACCTTACGCGGGCCGCGAGAGAAGCTAAAAAGTCACCTATAAATAGTAGGTATCGGGCCTTCAGTCAGTTCGTTCATTTTCTTTCTCTATCATGAATTTCTCACATAGTAGGCATAATCTCCGAGTATAATACCCCCTAAATAACGAAGTTCTGCTCCGTTGTAAGTATCATAACCCTTGGATACGTATTAGATACGCTGCCCGATTGATCTAGGGTTCCGTAACGGCTGTCGTGGTTCTGCCCGACGTAGTCGTTGGAATGCCGTCTCGGGGAGGGTATTACTAATGTTAAAATGGGTTATTATACTAACACGTGTACATTTGTGTAAATTGTAGATAATCACCAGGAAACCCTTATGGAAAACCTAAGACAGCAATGTGAGTTTATCCTCTTTTTGTAAACTTTTTGTGAATTGTTTTACAAAACCTTAAATATTTTTCCATGCGATTAGCAGTGATTGAGTCTTTGAAATCTTCAATTACTGCCGGTATGTTGGGGTTTTGTATACAAAATAAGTCGAGACGACAGTAAGACGTTACCATTGGACAAAGAGTTAGCTAATGAGTAATATGACCCACCAGTCAGGGATTGACAATACTGAATGAGTAAATTGTGTAGATATAAACAATGTGATCGCTCTCAATACTGTGTTAATTGATAAAACTCTTCTTGATTAAACTGGGATTCACTCACCAGTATTTCCCACTGACAAATGTTTTTAAAACGTGTTTCAGGTAACAAAATGTAAAAGCCAATTAGAAGAAAGCCAGCTGGAGAGCACTGAAGGCTTGGAAAAATGTGGCTATAAAAGTTACCTAAAAGACGATGTTTTAAATTCAATAAAATAGGGTTTATCCATATAAACATCTTGTAATAATGAAACTTGGGTTTTATCCCAATATGTTTAATATTATAAAAAGTGTGGTATTTACTCTGATAAAATATTTCATAACTACGGTTCTGATGTAAATTCCGCTGCCAAAATGATTAAACACACGATACCACCAATATTGTGTTCGCGGTCGCCCGTTCCCGGGACAGATAAGGGGGCGGGGGTTGCGACAGAAGGTGGTATCAGAGCCTTGCTACTGGTTCAAGCCAAAGAAGTGTTCTGCTAACACTTAAGTTTTAAATTATGTGTTAGGAAATAATTTATGTGATTATGTGTTTTATGACTATTTGTTAGTCCACAGTATGGGTAAGCAAAGAATTTCGGACATCTATCGTCAATTAGATAGTTCACCAAAAGATAAGGGAATCTCATTTCAACCAAATCCCTCAGGGTACTCAGCAGATACTGAGGAAGGAATATTTATTCGTAAGGCACAGTCTGAGAAACCATTTACCACTAAGGGTATGTTTGGCAAAAATAGCTGGTGGCTGGAAGCTGTTAGCTGGTGGCTGGTAGCTGTAGCTGCTAGCTAGTAGCTGTAGCTTTTTAGATATGTTTGGTGTTAGGTAGAGTAGCTGGAGCTTTTAATAAAATGTATAAAATGACCAAAATGGACATAACTAAAAATTTAGAAAGTTAGCGCATTAAAAAGTTCCTTATTTTTAGTGGTTAAAATAGTAATTTTTTCCTAAAAAGCTTGTAGCTACTTTTAAACGCTACTAGTAGTAGCGTTCAACCAAAAGCTTCAAGCTCCTAACCTAAAAGCTTAAAGCTCCTTCAACCAAACAAGACTTTTTATTGAGTAGGAGCTTTTTCTTAAAAGCTTAAATCTAGAAACTTCTAAAAGCTCCGGAAAGCTCTATGCCAAACATACCCTAAGAAGAGAAGTTGGATTATTAGAAAAAGTCAAGAGAAAATAAAGAAAATAAAGAAGTCACAACCAAAGGGAGCGATAATCAATAAGGAAATAAATGCACAAACCCAGGTTACAGGCAATAAACCACCATGGAAAAATGAATTAGATCAACAATGGGTAAATCTCCATATGTTAGCTACTACAGCAGTAAACGCTAACTTATATTAAATAGTTGAACCGCCAAACCAGGATCAACCAATGAAATTAGATCTCAATCAGAAAAACCCATACCCTTATAAACAACCTATCTCTCAACACCCTGATCCAGTATCAGCACCCATACCACCTATGAGCCAGAAACTTTAAAGGAACTTCGCCCATTAGATAACAACTTAGTAGAGTAAGGAGATAGAATAAACCTTACATAAAAGCATGTTAAGCATAATATTCCTATAATCTAGCTAGACTAAAATAAATTACGGATGCATAACCACTAGTATATTTTGAATTCCAGTTGTAGTTTGTAATATATATATATATATCGCAATGTTCGTCATTTTAATCAATCTGTTTGTATAATTGTACCTAAATATTTGTACTAGATATTAGTCTGTGATAATTAATACTTGATAAATGTTCAAATGAACAACGAAGTGAACCAGGAAAACCAGAATAATGAGAATAATGGAAACCTAAAACCCAACACCTAGAAGTACAAGAAATTCTCAATGCCTTAGTATTAGCTTTAAAATAAGCTAATTAATTGAATATATAATTTGTGATGGATATTGGTATGACATGAGGATGATAACTAGAAAAGTGCAAATATGATAAATAAGCAATAACACTTGGCCACTCTTAGATCTTGTTTATTAGTATTACTCGATTCTAGAATATGATCTATCATGAGAATACTAATTTTCATGTTTCTTGATACAAGCTATAATGAATGATGAAAATTTGTGATTCTAAAGTATGGGAAATACAATAATAATTACCTCTCCGGCAAAGCTAGGTATGATGTGGTAAACACTCCAGCTTGTCCGGGTAAGATGAGGATACCTCTCCGGTGAAACCGGGTGAGATGGGGTATAGATTAATAAAATCACTCCAGCGATGTTTGCCCTATTTTTGGGAACGTAAACCTGTTATACATATTGACCTTATGAATAAGGTGTACATGAAATATATGATTATATAGATATGTATATCTATAAGGAAATCCGAAGGCCTTAATCACTGACCCTTAAGGATAAATCACGAACAGGTAGGTCAAACGATAAATTTAGATTTATCATAAATCTCTCGTGTGTATATCTATAAATTCTGATGACAAACATTATTTCGTTTAATCATCACTCTCGTAATTCGTGCAACAAGATGAACGGCAGTAACTCTTTAAAGTTGGGATACCATCAACAGTATAAGAATTCCCCTTGCGTTACTATAAGAAACCTGTAATTAAACTTAGCTAGGATGACTGAAGCACCTAAGAAAATGCAAAAGCATTTGTTCTGACTATAGAAGAAGCCAAGATGATTCCAGACGTGATAGCCAGTACGTTTTTAGTTAATGACATTTTTGCTAAAAGTATTATTTGACTCTGTTGCGAACCAAAGTTTTATTAATACTTCATTTTGCAAACTTTTGAATCAATCATTAACTAAACTCCCACAAGAATGTCTAGTAGAGACAGCAAATGGGGAAATCATTAGAATTTCTGAAATCTTGCAGGGAGCAAGAATAGAGATTTCAAACCATAAGTTTATTGCAAACCTTTACCCAATGAATCTGGCAGGATTTAATATCGTGTTAGGAATGGATTGGTTAATAGCCAATAAAGCCAGTATTTTATGTGATCAAAAGTCAATCCAAGTAAATTCACCAAAGGGTGAAAAGATCACAATTAAAGGAGATAAACCATCTAGATCCACAAAATTCATCTCTGTGATGAAAACAGCAAGTTATGTGAAAAAAAAGGATCATTAGTGTATTTAATTTCTATAATCATTAACACTAAAGGGATAGAATTGAAAGATATTCCTGTAGTATCTCAATTTCCAGATATATTTGCTGAAGAATTACCAAGACTACCGCCAGACAAAGAAGTTGAATTCAGAATCCACTTATTACCAGGGACAGCACCAATTGCCAAAACACCTTATCGTTTGGCACCCGCCGAATTGCAGGAACTGAAGAAACAATTAGACGAATTATTGGAGAAAGGATTCATACAACCAAGTTCATCGCCATGGGGAGCACCAATCTTATTCGTTAAGAAGAAGGACGGATCGATGCGTATGTGCATTGATTACCGTGAATTGAACAAAGTCACGATTAAGAATCGGTACCCATTACCAAGAATAGATGATCTGTTCGATCAATTGCAAGGAGCTCGATTTTTCTCCAAAATCGATTTAAGGTCAGGATATCATCAATTAAAGGTACAGGAAGAGGACATTCCTAAGACCGCATTTAAGACAAGGTATGGCCATTATGAATTTACTGTCATGCCATTTGGTTTAACCAATGCCCCAGCTGCATTTATGGACATGATGAACCGAATATGTAAGCCATATTTGGATAAATTCATAATTGTTTTTATAGATGATATTCTCATTTACTCTAAGAGTAAAAAGGAACACGCAGAGCATTTGCATGCACTTCTAAGTTTATTAAGGAAAGAAAATGTCACACCCCTATTTTCCACGTGTCACCGGTGGGCCCGGTGGGGAGTATAGTGACGTAGTTGGTATCATAATAGACAAACAACACAATATATATAAATGCACAGCGGAAGCAAAGATAGATTCATTTCAACTTTAATAAAGTGTAATATTAAATATCACGAATAGTTGAAACGGATCCACAGGCGGATCAAAATAAAATAAGATATTGTTCAACAGCTTTATTGACATCCAAGCTTGCGAGACTTATTGTGGACGCTTAGAAGACAGCCAGCCTAGTACGAGTAGTACCTGCACTTAACCTTTTGGGAAAAATACGTCAGTTTACACTGGTAAATACAATTTAACTGACTCATTTTGAAAAGGGTTAAAAATTGGTTTGAATGCACGTGGCACAAAACATTTTATAACTTGGGATAATTATGTAATATAATCTTGTAAGGGAATTACATGTTACTTATGCGTTCAGTTGTTGGTGCATGTTTGTGACAACAGCTTAGATTTGGTCTTTGGATATCTTGTAATTAGTTAAACGATAAACAGTTAGCGGGTTTAGCTTTGTAATAGTTAGTTGATATGTTTGGGCTAACCAAACCCATACTTATGGGGATGTGGGACGAATTGGGCCTTGCCCAAATTCGCAGCTCATGAGGTTTAATCTAGCCCAAGTTGCAAACCTTGTGTTATATAAACAAGGTTAGGCTTTAGGGTTCAGGTTAATCAGCCAAAACAGAGTTTGAGAGGCATTGAAATTCATGAGAGATAGACTTGGACGAATTTGAGTGTGGTTAGGGTTTAGATTGATTGTAATTCAGTTTGATTGATAATCAATAGTAAACCCGGGTTGAAAGTGATTTGCTGTTTCTGTTTTCTACTTGTTTCTGTGATATTCTGATCAAGAGGATTCCGCACTCTTGATTGGAAAGACAATTCTGTGAAAGATCCATACGAATAGGGGACCTACAATTGGTATCAGAGCATTAGGCTCTTGAAGGCTCGGTTCAGAATTGTTCTTGGAGAAACAGGGAGAATTTCGAAATTTTTGAAACTGAAAAATTAGGGTTTTCGAAATTTTTGAGTTTTTGATAATCTTCTGCGAATTTGTTTGTGTTTGATCAGTTTGTGTGTTTGATTTTGCTGTTTTGCAGGATTTCTGGGAAAACTTTGTTGATTCTGGAAAAAGTTTGGCTGTTTGTGGCTGATTTCCTTGAAGATTCGAAGACTGTCTTCGTGTTCTTCATTAGGTTCATCAATTTTTTGCCAAAAGTCTGCTGATTAGCTTGTTCGATTTTGCAGGAAATTGATACGAAATCTGCTGAATTCTGAGAAGATTAAGTTTCCAACTTTACAGAACCAGCGAATTTGATAAACCTGCGAAATTAACTGAGACCAGCATATTTATCGGCGAAGTTAAATCCAAAGGCGACTTTGGTAACCGTATAATTTTCCACAGCGAAATTATTACGGTTTTCGGCGACTTTACTGGTCGTCGTAATAGCGAAAATAGACAGCGAATTTGGCAGCGAATTTGACAAGCGAACCTGGACTAGCGAAATTGAACTTGTAACAGACCAGCGAATTTAATTGACTCACTAGCGAAATTAACCCAGCGAAATTAACAGCATATTTAAAGTGGTGGAAATTTTTCTGGCAAGCGTAAGAAATAATTCACGTTTTCGAAAATAGAAATTGATCAGTAGCTCGTTTGACAGAACCGTTTGCACCGTTGCATTCCTCGTATTTTTAGGGTAAAAAAAAAAATTCCGATTTCGGTTTTTGACATTAGATATCATTAGACTCGTCTTTTCGATACGATTCTAACGGTGTAATTTGGTAACCACTGTTTTCGGAAAAATTTTGTACGGTTTTATCAGTCTGTTACGTTAAAAATGTCAAACATGTCTAGTTTGAATGAGCTGTTGAGAATGGAGCATGAGGTTGGCACTACCAACAAACCGCCTAAGATGATGAAGGTGGAAAATTATTTGACATGGAAGGATCGTTTCCAATCCTTCATTGAATATCAAGACATGCGCATGTGGATATGTATTGAAGATGGGTACACAAACCCTACTCACGACTTTGAGGGCAGACCACGTAGAACTGCCTATGTGAACATGGAAGAGAATGATAAAAAGATGTATGAGGCTGAAAAGAGAGCATTGGCTGCTATTAAAATGTCGTTACCTGATAGCATCAAGCATACATTCACAAAGTACACAAATTCAAAAGATATGTGGGATGCATTAGAAAAACGATATGCAGGAAATGCAGATGTTAAGAAAAACAAGATTGATCTACTGAAGAAGCAGTTTGCTATTTTCAAGCACATGAAGCATGAGTCACTTGAGGACATCATCACTCGTTACTATCATCTGATGTCAGAAATGGAAAACTATAAGATTGATTGCTATACTGACATTGAAAAGAATGACAAGCTGCTCGATGCCTTACCTACCAAGTGGGATATCTACACTCTCATGATCAAGGGTGAAGCAGATTATGAGACAAAGGAGCTGGAAGAAGTAGTTGGCAAGCTGAGAGCTTATGAGCTCAGTATGAAGAAGAAAGACACTGGATATGATCAGGTTCAAGATCCAACGATTTACAATGGGCTTGCACCTTCTTCATCTCACAACGCTTCTAGCGACTCTGCTACTGCTTTTCTTTCATGTGAGAACGAGCAGGTCACAGTAAATGAAGATGGTGATGTGTGTTTTGTAGTTGCTTCAGGAGGATCAACAGGAGCCAAAAGAACACCAGCTTCGAAGCAGAGTAGTGGTGTTAAGTCAATGCCAATGAGTGTGAAGTCTGCTGAAGAGCATCTTGCTCTACTTGCTTCATTTGTTGCTTCTTATGAGAACTACATTCAGGGGAAGATATCTGATCCTGCCACTTTGGATGAAGATTATGATCAGATTGACCCTGATGATCTTGAAGATATGGATTTGCAGTGGCAAATGGCTATGATTACTAGAAGAGTGAAGAGATTTATGAACCGAATAGGAAGGAAGTTTATAGGAAAGACGGTTGGTTTCGACAAGACCAAAGTGAGGTGCTTTAACTGTCAAAGTTATGGGCATTTTGCTAGGGAATGTCAAAAACAAAAGCAGGAGACTTCGAGTCAGAGTTCAAACAACAGGAATGCATCAAACAACTCTAACTCGAGAGCGCTGATCTCTACTGCTAGAGAAGGTTCATATGACTGGAGTATTCACTTGGAAAAAGGTGACAATGTCACACAGGCATTCATGGCAGAGATAACTCCAATTGATGATGGTGAAGCTACTGTGGGAGATGCTGAAGCAAAAATGGATGATGAGGCTGAGGTGAAGGCAGAGAGTAAAGCTGAAGAAAAGAAGGCTGATCAGACAACAGATGCTGAGGAGAAAAAGCAAAAATCTGACCAGGAACGGGAAGCTGAAGAAAAGGATGCTAAGTATAAAAGAATGGAAGCTCAGCTTGCAGCACTAATGGCCAATCTTGACAAACAAACAGGAGTGGTAAAGTCAAATTCTGTGTGTTTAAAATGTCGTGAACTACAGGGTGAGGTTGACAGGTTGTCAACACAAAACCAAAGTCTAGTGAGCGAGATGTCTAACATAAAAGAAGCAATTTTTTTTGCTAAAAGAAATGAATCCTCATACTTGAAGAAAATAAAAGGTTATGAAAGTAAAATTGAAGCTGTAACCTGCAAACTAAACGAAAAACTTCAAGTCATAGACTTAGCTCATGAAATGATGGCAGAGAAAACAAAAGAGATTTCTGAAAAATGCAAAGAGTTGTCAGATGCACAACTCAAAATTGTTGAACTTGAAAAGAAATTAGGTCAATTCAGGGACTCTACTTTTGTTATGAAACATATGATGGGTGGCTTGAAGAAAAGTAATGACAAAACAAGTGTGGGATTTCATGGTTTCAATGAAGTTCCACCTCCTGTTAGTCATGACTATTCTTTCTTGCCTGATGAAGATGAGCTCATGAACTTTGGGTCAACATCACCAAGTAGTTCCTCGTCACGTCAAGGAAATGTTTTTGAGAGTGCTGATGCTAAGAAGGATAATAACAGCAAACCTGTTTTGAAAAAGAACACATCACATCCTAAGAATAAAAATCCAATTTTTGTTAAAAGTGTTAATTTTGTTCAAGGAAGTGACATGAAAGAGGAAACAGCTGTTATTGAAAATGAATCTAATATAGAGTTTGCTAAAAACAAGAACATAGAAAATTCTGAAACTAAGCAAACTGAACCAAATCCTTCTGAGGCATCATCAGAAAAACCCGAATCTAGTTCAAAGGCTTCAGAAAAGAAGTCTTCGAAAAAGAGATCGTGCTTCAAATGTCACACCAAGGGACATGTAGCTAGCTGCTGTCCTAACAAAAAGAGTGAAGCACAAGTGAGTGAGAGGAAAAGAGAAAAGTCACCAGAGAATAGTAGTGATAAACAGGAGAAAGTTGCAAATTCTCCAAAGAAATCTGCTCCTAAGCAACCAGAGAATGTTGCTGTTGGTGAAGATAAGGCTGAAAAAGGAACTCCACAAGTTCCTCGTTTTCAAAGAAATCAACCAAGATTTCAGCCTAGATCTCCACCAGGCAGATTTGACAGACCTAGAAGCAGTTCACCAAGAATGAACAATTATAATGCAAATAATTTCAGAAGTCAAGGTCAATATCAAAATAGATACCAAAATGATGGTGGTCGAACTTTTTATAACAATGGCTTTAGAAATTACAATAATAATGCTTCTTGGAATCAAAACTCAAGATATCAGAATCAAAATTTTCAAAGGTCAAATAGTCCAAACACATATAGGAACCCTCAGGACCAAAGACCTAGTGGAAGTCAATATCAAATTCCATCAACAGGTCTGAGATCCAAGACTCCAGTTAGGAGTAATGGATATTGGATGGATGTTCCAGTAGTTGGTGAATTTGGACGACCCAAGACCATTAAGGCTTGGGTCCCCCAATCTAACTAATTTCTTGGTTAGTGTGTGCAGGAGCTGCTAAGGAGGATTATCAACTTGTGGTATGTTGATAGTGGCTGCTCCAGGCACATGACGGGGGATGCGAGATTGTTAACTGAATTTGAGGATTATGATGGTGGAAAGGTTAATTTTGCGGGTGCTAAAGGTGGTAGAATTACAGGACGAGGAAAGGTGACCAATGGGAAGATCACACTGGACAAAGTGAACTATGTGGAGCAGCTTAAACACAATATGATGAGCGTGTCACAAGTCTGCGACAAGGGTCACTCGGTCCATTTTACCAAGAATGAAGCATTAGTGTTGAAACCAAGTTTGAAGATTCCGGACGATTGGATAGTGATGCGAGCACCAAGGAGAAATGACACTTATGTCATGGACTTGGGTGCTAAGGATCCGACTGCTGTGGTGGCGTGTTTACTATCAAAAGCATCTGAAGCTGAATCGATGTTATGGCACAGACGCATGGCCCATATTCACTATCGAAAAATGAATTACCTTGTTAAAAATGAGCTAGTGAAAGGGGTTCCAATGCAGAGGTTTCACGTGGAAGATAAATGTCTTCCATGTCAAAAGGGAAAACAACATAAGAAACCTCACAAATCTAAAACAGTAAATTCCATAGATGCCCCTTATGAATTACTTCACATGGATTTATTTGGTCCAGTGAACGTGAGGAGCATAGGTGGAAAGTACTATTGTTTAGTTGTCACTGATGATTACTCACGTTATTCATGGGTTTTCTTTTTAGGTACAAAAGATGAGACAGCAGAGATGCTGATAGATCTTTTTACGAAATTGGAAAACGTCCATGATGCAAGAATCAAGAGGATAAGGAGTGATAATGGCACGGAGTTCAAGAATCGAATTCTGGATCTCTACTGTCTTCGAAAGGGAATTGAACATCAATATTCTGCTCCTTATACACCTCAACAAAATGGAGTTGCTAAGAGGAAAAACAGGACGTTGATTGAAGCCGCTAGGATGATGCTTTCAGATTCAAAGCTACCAGTTCTTTTCTGGGGAGAAGCTGTGAATACAGCTTGCTACGTCTTAAACAAAGTTTTGACTGTTAAACGTTTTAATAAAACTTGTCATGAATTGATGTTTAACAAGAAACCAAACTTAGAAGGCTTTGAACCATTTGGATTACCCTGCACCATTGTGCGTAATAAAGATAAACAAAAATTCGGTGAGGTGGCTGACGATGGCTACTTTCTAGGCTATGTGCCTGGCACACCGAATAAAAGGGTTTTTAATCTAAAAACTGGTAAAATTGAGGTTGTCTTTAATGTTGAAATTACTTCATACAAACCTCAACAATCAACGAGTGGTCCTGCTATATTATATGATTATGAGAGCACTTTTAAATCATTTAATATTCCTGAGTTTCCAAATGCAGATGATTCTCAGTTGATTCAAGCAGTGATTGGTGGAGATGATGAAGGCGAGTTCATGCCTAGATCGAATGTTGATATGACAGATGCTGCGGAAACTTCCCACGGTGCTGCTGATCCTGATTCAAGCGATAGTGACTCTGAACCCATTGAGGGGGAGGATTTCATTAATCCATTTGCAGATCAGAACATTCAGGGGGAGGTTGGATCAAACCTGGGTGACAATTTAGAAGTTGATGCTGTTGCTACTACACGAGCAAATAGAGATCATCCAGTTGACATGATACTTGGAGATCCTAATGCAGGTGTTCAGACGAGAAGAAGCATAGCAGCGAATTCTGGTTTATTTGTGTCGATTGAGAAGACTGGGATTGTGAACGAGTGCTTGTATAGTTGCTTTATTTCCCAAGAGGAGCCGAAGAACATTCATATGGCTCTTAAAGACAATTCATGGGTTGAAGCTATGCAAGAGGAATTGGCCCAGTTTGCAAAGTTGAAGGTTTGGGAGTTAGTTGACCTTCCTAAAGGTGAAAGAGAGATAGGCACTAAATGGGTGTTTAAGTGCAAGAAGGATGACAGAGGGATAGTGACGCGAAACAAGGCTCGTTTGGTGGTAAAAGGTTTCAATCAGCAAGAAGGGATTGATTACAATGAAGTGTTTGCACCAGTGGCAAGGTTGGAGGCAATTCGTTTGTTTCTAGCTTTCGCAACATTCAAGGGCTTTAAAGTTTACCAACTAGACGTGAAGAGTGCGTTTCTTTACGGGAAAGTCCAAGAAGTGGTGTATGTCTCACAACCAGATGGGTTCGTTGATCCAGATTATCCAGATCGGGTGTACAAACTTGATAAGGCTTTGTATGGATTACATCAAGCTCCCAGGGCGTGGTACGAGACACTGTCTACACATCTGATCAAGAATGGTTTCAAAAGAGGTCAGATTGACAGTACACTGTTCATCAAGAGGAAGAAGGAAGATTTTCTGCTGGTACAGGTGTACGTGGATGACATCATCTTTGGGTCATCAGATGAGAGCATGTGTAAAGAGTTCGAGCAGGTGATGAAGAGCAAGTTCGAAATGAGTGCTATGGGTGAGCTGTCTTACTTTCTGGGATTACAAGTTGAACAGAAGGAGGATGGGATGTTTATTCATCAAACGAAGTATGTGTATGACATTTTGAGTCGGTTCAAAATGAATGATTGCTCTACTTTCAACACACCCATTTGCGAAAATCACAATCTTGGCCCAGATCACGAAAGTACTGAAGACGTAGATGCAACTCAATACAGGGCAATGATTGGTTCTCTGATGTACTTGACTGCTTCAAGACCCGACATCATGTTTACTGTATGCTTGTGTGCCAGATATCAGGCTAATCCAAAAGAGTCACACATGAAAGCAGTGAAGCGTATTCTTCGTTACTTGAAGGGGAAACCTAAACTTGGGTTGTGGTATCCAGCTGATAGTGATTTGAATTTTGTCGCTTACACTGACTCAGACTTTGGAGGATGCAAGTCTAACAGGAAGTCTACAACTGGTGGTTGTCAGTTCTTAGGAGGCAGGATCGTGTCCTGGCAATGCAAGAAGCAATCCTGTGTGTCTACATCTACGTGTGAAGCTGAATATATTGCTGCGGGTAGCTGCTGCTCTCAGGTTCTCTGGATTCAACAGTAAATGCGCGATTACGGTTTGGATTTCACTCGTACTCCTATTATGATAGACAATAATGCCACAATTTCAATAACTAATAATCCCGTGAAACACAGTCGCACAAAACATATTGACATACGTCATCATTTTATACGGGATTGTGCTGAAAAGAGACTAATTGAATTACATCGAGTCGACACCGAAGATAACCTGGCAGATCTTTATACTAAAGCTTTTGACAGGGCTCGCTTTGAACATTTAGTCGAACTCAACGTGATGAGGAATCCTGAATAACTGGTTTTTCATAAGAATTTTGTAAATAGTTTACTGCTTTTCTTAAAAAATCAAAAATAAAAAAAAAATTGAAAAATCAAAACATAAAAAAAATAGAAAATTAAAAAATGAGTTATCACTGTGTGAAAAAGAAGAAATGATAGTACATCAGCAAGTTAGACTGTCACATTGAAACTGAAATTAAATTGCTTAAGTGTGATAGCAGCTTCATCATACGATATACCAGTAAGCAAAAAGCATGAAATAATCAACTTACCAATGTGATATAAACATAAATGAACTGTGTATGAGTGGGGAACACATCAGTGGTGTATGGTTTAATGACCTTAAATCTTGCGTTGATAGATTGCCAAAATCTGAAGTTTTGGGTCTTTATACTGTTATTTCATCTGGGGATATCTTGACTGTCCTTCTGTTCAGAACTAAAATTGTACATGACCCCAGGAAAGAAAGTCACTTGGAATTAGCTCATTTCTATTTGAATGTCTGTATGTTGTCCCGATACACACAATTTTGATCTGATTCTGAAATCTTCTCTGAAAAAATCGTGTACCTCCTCTGCTGCATCCAGATATATGCTGACCTGGAGGTGCTAGGCAACGACAGCTTCTGCTGCATCCAGATACATGCTGACCTAGCTGTACGTTGTCGCGCTATAGATCTAATACACCCGAAAGAGGCCCTCAAGTGCCCAAAAGAAACCCAAGAAACCTATATCAAACTGAGAAAAACTCATTTGATCTGTATATTATACCATCTCTGCTAAAGATCTATTCTGTTCTCTTCTCAACCTATTCCCAGTTAAGATTTCAGAAATCTGGATTGGACTTGTGAAATATGTGGTAGGGAAGATACTTGCATGATAGAGTGTGTTGTTTATATTTCCAGGATTTGATTACTATTTATTTGGGTGTTCATTGTTAAGCAATTAAAACATGATAAAACAGATTATATGCAGACCTAGGCACTGTCAGGATATCTTAAAGGATGACATCAGTATACTCACCTACTACGATGAATCTTTGTGCATACCTTGATCGCGGGGGTACATCCTGTTGTGGGACACGCTAATATTTCAGGAATTAAAATTACCTTAACGTATCATACGGTAATGGTACTTGAAATGTTCATGTATTTTGTTTAAGTGGACAAACATACTGGTAATCGTCTTGGAATGCTTTTCACGAAAAATTAAATAAAGAATTATCTAATTGTGTGAAACAGTTTGATTGTGCTGATATGATCTTCTTACCAGTGATTCTCATAAAAATAGAGTGTTTATTGCTTTTTGTTATTTACTTGCTTTCAGAAAATTTAAAAATCCGAAAATAGTGTCTTTTTCTGTTTAAAAATTCTTAACGTACGGAAAACTGTTATTCTTGGAGGAATTGTTACTGATAGGGGGAGACGGTGTTAGAAAGTGAGTTCAAAATTTTAAATCATGCGGGTTCTAGGGTGTGTGATTAACAAGTTTTGCGTGTTGGTGATGAAATTAAAAATGCTTAATCTGTGATACAGTTTAACTATCTCTTGAAAAATAATAATTTATTTAACTGTGTTGAAAAATTCTTATGGTTTCTCGAGATGTTTGTTTTATAGTATACAGATTGAAGCAGTATGTTGCTGAGAAGTTGATGTGTTGCTGAGAAGTTGCTGTGAAGATGAGAGTTTGATTGGATGCATGGTAGAACCTCCTTTCTACATTGCAGACAAAGTGAAGAGTTTGAAGATTGCTATACATATGCTGAACTGGAGTTTACTCAAACGCTAAAGTTTTTGAAGATTTGGTGATTGGATGCATCAGCTTAGGGGGAGTCTGTTGCTGACAGAAGATGTTAAAGCTGAAGCTATCCAAAGACTAAAGACAGTGCAAGACTACATGATGATTGCAAGAAGACTGAAGACAAAGTTATTTTATGAAGCTATTGTCAAGGGGGAGTTTGTTGGTGCATGTTTGTGACAACAGCTTAGATTTGGTCTTTGGATATCTTGTAATTAGTTAAACGATAAACAGTTAGCGGGTTTAGCTTTGTAATAGTTAGTTGATATGTTTGGGCTAACCAAACCCATACTTATGGGGATGTGGGACGAATTGGGCCTTGCCCAAATTCGCAGCTCATGAGGTTTAATCTAGCCCAAGTTGCAAACTTGTGTTATATAAACAAGGTTAGTCTTTAGGGTTCAGGTTAATCAGCCAAAACAGAGTTTGAGAGGCATTGAAATTCGTGAGAGATAGACTTGGACGAATTTGAGTGTGGTTAGGGTTTAGATTGATTGTAATTCAGTTTGATTGATAATCAATAGTAAACCCGGGTTGAAAGTGATTTGCTGTTTCTGTTTTCTACTTGTTTCTGTGATATTCTGATCAAGAGGATTCCGCACTCTTGATTGGAAAGACAATTCTGTGAAAGATCCATACGAATAGGGGACCTACATCAGTAGCCCGATCCGTAGACCGGGTTAAAAATTAATAGACACACCACAATATTGAGTTATGCACTGAAAGGTGTACGCCTACACCCCGTGCTCAGGTCGTGGCCATCTCGTAAGATGATGCCAAGGATATCCGGGACATGGTCATTAACCCCCCAAAGGCTTTAAGCAAACAAAACACATTCAAAACATAGCATATCAATAAATTTAACCTCTATTCGATTAAAGAATTCAATGCCGGACCAAGCGGTATTTTATATACCGTACCCCAAGCCCGTATAGGGAAAATAAGTTAAAAGTATTTACCTTGGTAAGTATAAATCACAATCAGCGAGTGAAGGTAGCTTTTACTGGTTCTTCTTATTCTGGAACAAAGGTTTATAATAACCTATTAGATTTCTAACGGGTCTTTATTTAAGCCTAAGCTTAGACCGGCTAGTTTTAAGGACGATACGGTTCAAACGCACGATTAAGCGAAGACCAGATAGAATGTGATTTAGACCCGAAAAGTTTGAATACTTGTATAATATGGGTATACTAAATACATTCTGGATTTTGAGACAAAAATGATAAGGTTTGACCCGTTTCGGTCAATTTATGCAAACTAGTTACATAAACCGAACCGAACGCGAAAAGGGCGTTACGGGTAACCATAAGAGTCATATGCAAGTTCCCTGAGTTAATATGCTTTAATTATGTTATAATATCAGTAAGATATCTTCTACTATGCCCCAAATGAATTTAAACTCAACTTATGCCTCATAAGGGCATTTTGGTCATTTAAAAGATTATAAAAGAGTTTTATTTGAAATCTGAGTTACAGGTCTGATTTATACAGTAAATACACTTAATTTAACTTGCTATAACAGTAGGGTATGACCTATATGTGAAATTTATCATTTAAAACCAAACTACGTTCCTTAGGGGTATTTTTGTAATTTCACAAGGGCTAAAAAGGTCAAAACTGGAACCTGAGTTCAAAAACTTGTACTTACTGTTATTTTATAAAAATATACTAAAAACATCAGTAGGTATCAACCTTATATGTTTAATATGGTTATAGTACATACTATGCGTTAAAAATGCTTAAAAAGGCGATTTGGAGTCGTTTCCGGGTTTTTAAAAGAAAACTGATATTTTTATAATTCCAGAATGCTAAAAATATTTTATTTATCAAATAAAATCAGTAGAAAAAGGTTTGGGGTCAAAAGGATTTGTAAAACTCATTTTATGGCTTAAAAGGGTAAAATCGGTATTAACCGAATTAAACTTAGAGACCTATGTTATGCTCAGCCAAAAATTAAATAAAAATCTTCAAAAATCCCAAAATATTATATTACATCAGTGGGTAAAAAGTTTGATATCAAAAAGTGGGTTTAAATAGGTTATACGCTAATTACGCCGTTTAAGTAACATAAAGCTTTCAAATTACGCTAATGGGCATAACTCCTAATCTAGACCTCAAACTGATGTCAAATTTTAGGTGCAAGTTTATAAATCAGTAACTAATGTTTCTACTCTTTCACTTTTTCAAAAATCACGTTTTATAGTCAAAAGGGCATAATAGTCAACATTTAAGCATTAATCGGAAACATGCATATGAATCGGATAAGTATTGAACCAAGTTGTATAATCTCATAGAGTTATACTTATATGAAACTGGTCCAAAATAAGCTCTAAGGCAGATCTTAAACATGCATGAACGGATCAGAACTGATAGTCAAAGCAAAAGTCAATTTTTGCGACTTTCGGGTCCGATCCGGGTTTATACTGAAAATTGTCGAGTTGAACATGTTGAGACATGTCCTTACATTAGTTACCAAGTTATTTTAATGATCAAACAGGTTGCATGCACCCTACATTGCTAATTATGCTTAAATTTGCAAATAATCATTCTGTTGACTTTTTAAAGCAAGCTTTGACTCGACAATTAACATAGTTAGAGTGGGAATCTAAAAATACCCTTTTAAGGGTTTGTTACCCACATAAATACCTACTTGTAGGTACTTTCAATTCGAGAAATGACTGAGCAAATTTCATTTAATCTCGAAGTCAAACTTAATTTACGACGGTTTGACTTTTGGTTAATTAACTAAGCTAGAACGAATTTGAAAGGGTTATGAACACTTACAAGAGTCCTAATTATGCTTAGAGATCACTAGAAAGCCTGAGGTTGATCAGAGGAGCTCCAGAAGTGAGTCTTGTGAGTTTTGAAAATACAAGTGATCAATTGTTGCAACTTTGGTGCCCTTATAAATCAATTTTGATCTCACTAGATGATGCCACAATGGTCTACACTTGTTACCAAATGTTTACAGGTGCCCCTATGCATGAAAAACCATTGGAGGCAGCCCTAGTATAAGAATACAACTCGTTTAAGTCGGTTAACAGACCTGACTGGCGCCTGCCAGTTTGTTTCTGTCGCTGTGTGTCTGATGCGGGCCGTGTAAGTCCATAAGGGACTTTTATGCGGGCCGCCTGGCCTGTCAGAACCTGCCAAACAAGTTTGAACTTTGCACTTTTGGTCCCTGGTCCTTTGTTACGTGGTTTTAAGTCCTATTTTTGCTATTTCAGCCCTCTAACCTTATTTTTAAGGACCTTAGGACTTTTACAAACTTGGTTAAGTCCTTGGTTAACTTTGTGCTTACCCGAAAAGTCACAAATTTCAACGTTAACGCATTTAACCCTTCGTGCACGGTTTTGATCATAACTTTCTCATACGACAACGAAACTTTATGAAATTTTTACCACATATTCTAGTGAGTATATTTTACCATTACATAGCTTCGGGTTTGCCAAAGGTCACTCAGAGGTATACTTTCAACATGTTGACACATTTAGCCCCTGTAGTTTGTAATTCCTCACTTTCTTTCATTTTTCCACTTTGTATGATCCATGATTTAATCGTTTAAGATTATAAACACCATGTAGGGTTGTTGTAGAGCCTATTTATCCATTGTTGACACTTTGGACCCTTATATTCACATAGTTTCACTATTTGTCAACTTTAGTCCCTGTAAAGTACTTTTTCACATATTCAAAGCCTATGACACGTGTCAGTACATTATTGGACGTAAATTTTCGAGGTGTTACATCCTCACCCCCTTAAAAGAAATCTCAACCTCGAGATTTACTGAAACAAATGAGGGTATTTTTCTTTCATCGTGGATTCTACCTCCCATGTGTATTCGGGACCTCTACCGGCATCCCATTTGACCTTTACAATAGGTACATGCTTCCTTCGAAGCTTCTTTACCTGTCGATCCTCAATCGACAACGGTTTCTCCACAAATTTCAAGCTCTCATCAATATGTACATCCGTATGTGGTATGACCAGTGATTCATCAGCGAAACACTTCTTCAGATTACAGATGTGAAAAACATTATGTATAGCACTGAGCTCTTCAGGAAAGTTTAACTTATAAGCAACTGACCCGACACGTTCGATAACCTCGAAAGGTCCTATGTATCTCGGGCTTAGCTTGCCTTTCTTACCAAATCGCATCACCCCTTTCCAGGGTGATACTTTAAGCAATACTTTGTCACCTACTTCGAAGTGAAAAGACTTACGCTTTGGATCCGCATAACTTTTCTGCCTATCCCTGGCAGCTTTCAAACGATCGCGAATCTGGACAATCTTGTCCGTCGTTTCAAAAACCAAATCTGGTCCTGACAATTGAACGTCTCCTACTTCCGCCCAACAAATAGGTGTTCTGCATTTTCTACCATATAATGCCTCAAAGGGCGCAGCCTTAATACTAGTATGGTAGCTATTGTTATAGGAGAACTCGACCAATGGCAGATGCTTATCCCAACTGCCACCTAAATCAATCACACATGCACGAAGCATGTCTTCCAATGTTTGGATGGTACGCTCACTCTGTCCGTCTGTCTGTGGGTGGTAAGCCGTACTAAAATTCAAGCGCGTGCCCAAAGACTGTTGGAAACTTTTCCAAAAATGAGAGGTGTATCTCGTATCTCTATCAGAGATAATTGACAATGGCACGCCATGCAACGCTACAATTTTATCTACGTACAATTGAGCTAACATGTCTGAGCTGTAAGTTTCCTTAATGGGTAGGAAATGTGCTGACTTGGTCAGTCTATCTACTATGACCCATATAGTATCGTTTCCCTTCCTCGTCTTTGGCAACTTGGTGATGAAATCCATCGTCACCATCTCCCACTTCCACGTGGGAATTTCAGGTTGTTGTAACAAACCTGACGGCTTCTGATGTTCCGCTTTGACTTGCGCACAAGTCAAACATTTAGCTACATAAGCAGCTACAGACTTTTTCAAACCAATCCACCAGTAGTTTGTCTTTAGATCCTGGTACATCTTATCAGCTCCAGGATGAACAGAATATTTGGAACTGTGGGCTTCCTGGAGGATAACATCCCGAAGTCCTCCATGAACTGGAACCCATATTCGTCCATTCAATCTTAACATTCCGTCCTTGTCATAGGATAACTGCTCCTCAGTTACTCCTAGTTTTTCTTCAGGATAGTTAGCTTCCAGCACAGCTTCCTTCTGCGCAGCTAACACCCTCTCGTTCAAACTATTCCTTATTTCAATGCGCTTGGCATTGATTCTTATTGGGTTTACTCTTTCTTTTCTGCTTAAGGTGTCAGCAACTACATTTGCCTTGCCTGGATGGTATTTTATCTCACAATCATAATCATTTAGAGTTTCCATCCATCGTCTTTGTCGCATGTTCAAGTCCTTCTGATTGAACAAATGTTGAAGGCTCTTGTGATCTGAATAGATCACACACTTGGTTCCATATAAGTAATGCCTCCATAATTTCAATGCAAATACAACGGCACCCAGCTCCAAGTCATGGGTGGTGTAGTTCTTCTCGTGTACCTTTAACTGTCGTGAAGCGTAGGCAATAACCTTGCCTTTCTGCATGAGTACACAGCCCATACCAGTGTGTGATGCATCACAATACACCACAAATTCTTCTATACCATCGGGCAATGTTAATACTGGTGCATTGCTCAACTTTTTCTTCAAAATGTCAAAGGATTCCTGCTGCTTAGGGCCCCAATCAAACTTAACCTTCTTACGTGTCAACGAAGTTAGAGGCACAGCAATCCTTGAGAAGTTTTCGATAAAGCGCCTATAATATCCCGCTAAACCCAGGAAGCTACGAATCTCAGTAGGTGTCTTCGGCTCTTGCCAATTCATAACTGCTTCTACCTTAGCGGGATCCACTTGGATACCACGCTCACTTACCACATGTCCAAGGAATTGGACTTCTCGAAGCCAAAACTCGCACTTCAAAAATTTGGCGTAGAGTTTCTCATGATGTAGAAGTTTGAGAATACAACGAAGGTGTTTCTCGTGGTCAGCTTGGTTCTTCGAGTAAATAAGGATGTCGTCAATAAAGACGATGACGAATTTTTCCAAGTAAGGTTTGCAGACGCGATTCATAAGATCCATGAATGCGGCCGGTGCATTAGTGAGCCCAAAAGGCATCACGAGGAACTCGTAATGACCATAACGAGTCCTAAACGCTGTCTTATGCACATCTTCATCCTTGACCTTCAACTGATGATAGCCTGACCTCAAGTCGATCTTAGAGAAGTAGCTTTCCCCTTGTAACTGATCGAACAGATCGTCGATCCTGGGCAAAGGATACCTATTCTTGATAGTGACTTTATTAAGCTCACGATAATCGATGCACAGGCGCATCGATCGATCCTTCTTTTTGACAAACAAGATCGGCGCTCCCCAAGGAGACGAACTAGGTCTAATAAAACCTTTGGCTAGCAGATCATCTAACTGCGTCCTTAACTCCTTCATTTCTGTTGGTGCCAACCTATAAGGTGCTCTTGCTACTGGTGCTGCACCCGGGATGATGTCAATTCGGAATTCCACTTGCCTATCTGGTGGTAAGCTAGGTAGTTCTTCGGGAAAAACTTCAGGATATTCCGAAATGACAGGGATGTCTTCAATCTTTGGCTTTGGCTCATCAATAGTAACTTGTGCCATATAAATGACACAACCCTTCTGCAGACATCTAGATGCCTTGAGCATGGACACTTGCTCAGGCAATCCATGCTGGGTATCCCCCTGAATGGTAAGTGACTCACCAGACGGAGTTTTGACTACCACTTGCTTTCTGTTGCACACAATCTGGGCTTGGTTATGCGATAACCAATCCATGCCTATAACTATATCAAAACCGGCTAGCTTAAAGGGAAGTAAGGACAAAGGAAAAGAGTGATTCCTAATGGATATAACACATCCATCTAAAACAGTTGAGGCGGTTTCTATGGTTCCATCAGCTAATTCCACCTCATACTTCACACTTAAGGCTTTTACAGGCAATTTCAACAACTCACAAAACTTATTATCTACAAAAGACTTATCTGCTCCAGAATCAAACAATACTCTAGCAAAAACATCATTTACGAGAAAAGTACCTGTGATCACGTTGTCATCCTGTACAACTTCCTTAGCGTCCATTTTGAAGACCCTCGCATGGGCCTTTTTCCCATCTTCGGTTTTCTTGGTGCTCTTTGGGCAATTGGACTTAATGTGCCCTTTTTCATTGCAACCGTAACATGTTGCATCTTTCAGCTTCTTACACTCCAAAGTCTTATGATCCGTGGATTTGCAAATTCCACAGGGTCTCGAGTGAGACTGGGATTTCGACTCAAGTCGACACCTCCCAAAATGGTTCTTCTTACAAGTTTTACATTTGGGCTTATCCCCCGATTGTTGCCCATCCTTCTTAGATCCCGACCCTTTCTTGTGGTCGTTATTTCCTCGGTGTTTCTTATCTGATCTTCGTGAGGTATCGTCCTCACGCTTCCTCTTATTCTCTTCTGAATTCCTGAGCGCTCTCAACCTGACTACGTCCAAGGTAAGAGATAGAGATAGATCAGCTGCTGATCTGAAGGTAGCAGGCCTTGATGCCTTAACACTTGCTTTAATCTCTGGGGCTAAACCCCCGATGAAGCGAGCAATCCTTTTAGGTTCTGGGGTTACCAAGTACGGAACCAACCTAGATAGGGTATTGAAAGTGGTGAGGTATGCTTGACAGTCTAAATTCTTCATCACCAATGATAAGAAATCTGACTCAATCCTCTCAACTTCGTGCTGCGGGCAATAATTATCCTTAATGAGAGCAACGAACTGATCCCATGATAAATTGTAGAGCGGGATCTTTCCGGCAGCTTGTATGAGAGACTTCCACCACGCCAGCGCTTCTCCTTTGAACGATTGGGATACGTATTTTACTACGTCCCTTTCAGCACAACCGCTGATGTCTACCACCGTATCCATTTCGTCCAACCAGGTCATACAATCTATTGCCCCTTTCTCCCCGGTGAAGTCCCGGGGTTTGCAAGAAACAAAGTACTTGTAAGTACAGGACTTGGTGTGTGGTTTGGCATCATGCACCGTCCTTTTTGAGGGAACACTGTTCTGATTTGATGAGTGTCGATCATCATCCTTCTTGAGCTCATCTTTCTTAGGTTCATCTTTCTTAGAGGGCGGTTTGCTATGAGCCTCAGAGTGAACTTTTGGCTTAGAGTGAGGATCTGATCTGGTCCTGCTTCGAGTACCACTCGATTCACTATATTGCCTCTCGATGGCTTTGTTAACAGCATTTTCCACTATTGCTTGTAACTCCGCACCAGTTACAAGTATCTTAGCATTTTCAGGGTTTTCTGCTGGACGACTGTTTAATTATTCAAACTTAGCCATGTAGTCTTAATTGCTACATAAAAATAAGGACAAGGTCTATTTAGAAGCCTAAACAGTATTATCGTTCTTGACGATTTATTAACCATGGTTTTAAATAGCCATTTAGTTAATTTATTAAATATATGATTACTTAGGATCTTTATCATAATCCAAAACCATAAATTAGTAATAATAGCACATAGGCCTAGTCACGTAGACAAATTTCTAAATTATAAATTTAGATCTTATAGGATTAAAGTTTGAATAAATAAGACAAATCAATCCCTTTCTTGGCAGGGAGT
Organism: Helianthus tuberosus; assembly: GCA_030545235.1. Taxonomy (NCBI): domain Eukaryota; kingdom Viridiplantae; phylum Streptophyta; class Magnoliopsida; order Asterales; family Asteraceae; genus Helianthus; species Helianthus tuberosus. The sequence continues at coordinate 223,640,373 of CM060369.1, forward strand.
CTATGAACTACAGCTGCCTTTTGTTTTACATGACATTAATTATAACCCGTAGGCATTTTGTCACAATCAAATATATATAAAAATATAAATTTGGATAATTTATTAAAAAGGGTGTCATGTGTGATTTTGCGGATCACACTAGCCAAGAATGTTAACATATTTGCAGATGTTAACAGAGATTTGAATCTTTTTAAAACAAGTTTTACCATAATGGCTAAATTTATGTTAACATAAAAGCTAGGTTTTACCTTTTAAGATCCTCATTATTATTATCAAAATGGTAAATCGAATATGTTATTTTTCATTTATTCACATATTATATTCATGCATAAAGTTTAAAATGAAAAACTTAAATTAACCATTCCAAACAAAAATTAAACTAGTACGAGTTTGCCCTAAACGGGACTTTTACACAAATAACACGCCCACGCAGGGGCCAAATTAACAACAAACCCACGCAGGGGTAGAACAGAAAGGAAATATGCCTACACAGGGGCAGAGTACAGAAATAAATGTCCTCGCAGGAACATGATTACAACTAAAATAAATAAACAAACAAAGGATTTAGTGATCCTTCTTGCTTTTTCCCTTGATCAAATTCACCATCTTCTTGAACATCCCCCGGTTATGCCTTCGTTCTTCTCGCAACTCATGCCGCACCTCTTGTCGCACCTCATTTATCCTTTGAAGGATTTCTTGAAATTGTGGCTGTGACATCACCGGTGTCCGCGGTGGTTGCTGAAGATGCTGAGGTTGAGGAGGCGGCGGTTGCTGATAATGCGGAGGTTGAGGAGGCTGCGGTTGCTGATACCCATATGGTGGGTATCCATAGGTCGAGTGTCCCGTAGCCCAGGGACCTCCGTAGGGACCTTCCTGATGGAGAGAGTTCGCAGCTAACCAGTAGGGATCCTCTGCAAAGTTGTAATTTGTGTGAATCGGCTGCTCGAAGGGATTGTACGCCGCCGCACCAGTGTAAGTGATAATTGGGTCTCCAAAACCCAGTGGTGGTTGTGGCGCGACTGGCGCAGAGACTACCTCTGAGACGGGGTGTGAAGATTCTCCCATCTCTGGTTCTTCGTGGACAGGCGAGTACCGGCTGCCACTAGAATGTGGAGGGGTGCTGATGCGTATTCCCCCTCGTGCGGATATTCGCAAAGTCGTTCTCCTACGCCTCGGGGGCGAGGGAGGCTGAAGCTGAGGTGGTGCTGCCGGCGGAGTGACCGCGACTAGTCGGGAATCCTCGGAAGGATTCTGCTGCTGCTGTGGCTGTTGCTGGTGGTGCAGGGGAGAGCTGTGTTGCGGCTGATGCAGGGGAGAGCTGTGGTGTGGCTAGTGCAGGGGAGAACTGTGGTAACTGGGGGTAAACACCCAGTCATACTGCCGGAATTTCTCCTCGAAGCTGTCGGGACCATTGTAAGGTGATCCCACAAACGGTGATCCATCAGAAATTTCGATGGGGTGGTTCGGAGTTCCAGATGGTGGCATTGAAGGATCGGTATCCTCATCGATATCCATCGGGTTGCCACCAGAAAAGTGGTCTTCGGGTCCAAGTGGGTTAAAACCCACTGGTTCTCCAAGGTAATCAGCAGGGTTGAACTGGCCCTGGAAGACGGGTGATAGGTGGTCAAAGGGTGAATTGTGTCCTTGAAGAGGTATGAAGGACTGGTGAGAGTTGTGGGGCTCATTTTGGGAATAAGGCCCAAAAGAGTGTGGGATGGAAGGTGAGGTACTCAGTGACACTGAGCGCCTAGAGGGTTTAATAAAAGACCTCCAAAGATCTTGAGCATCTGAGTTATGGGGATCTGAAGGTGTTCGCCGGTGCGAAGGTCCGGCTTCATGGTCGTTTGGGGCGGTAAGTGGCCCGTTTCCTCTGCCTCTTCCTCTCATTCGCGGCGGCATTTTGACAACCTGTCAAAAACAAACAAGTGATACAACAAGAAATATATAAGACAAAGTTAGAAATAAAACCAAAAATTTGGATAGTTCCTAAGTTCTTTGTCTAGACTCGAGAATCGAGGAATGTGCAATTGTGTAACTGGGATTAAACACAAAAGGCTAGTGTTTAATTCGCTCAGAGTTGGCTCTGATACCAACCTGTCTCACCCCTATTTTCCACGTGTCACCGGTGGGCCCGGTGGGGAATATAGTGACGTAGTTGGTATCATAATAGACAAACAACACAATATATATATATATGCACAGCGGAAGCAAAGATAGATTCATTTCAACTTTAATAAAGTGTAATATTAAATATCACGAATAGTTGAAACGGATCCACAGGCGGATCAAAATAAAATAAGATATTGTTCAACAGCTTTATTGGCATCCAAGCTTGCGAGACTTATTGTGGACGCTTAGAAGACAGCCAGCCTAGTACGAGTAGTACCTGCACTTAACCTTTTGGGAAAAATACGTCAGTTTACACTGGTAAATACAATTTAACTGACTCATTTTGAAAATGGTTAAAAATTGGTTTGAATGCACGTGGCACAAAACATTTTATAACTTGGGATAATTATGTAATATAATCTTGTAAGGGAATTACATGTTACTTATGCGTTCAGTAGCCCGATCCGTAGACCGGGTTAAAGATTAATAGACACACCACAATATTGAGTTATGCACTGAAAGGTGTACGCCTACACCCCGTGCTCAGGTCGTGGCCATCTCGTAAGATGATGCCAAGGATATCCGGGACATGGTCATTAACCCCCCAAAGGCTTTAAGCAAACAAAACACATTCAAAACATAGCATATCAATAAATTTAACCTCTATTCGATTAAAGAATTCAATGCCGGACCAAGCGGTATTTTATATACCGTACCCCAAGCCCGTATAGGGAAAATAAGTTAAAAGTATTTACCTTGGTAAGTATAAATCACAATCAGCGAGTGAAGGTAGCTTTTACTGGTTCTTCTTATTCTGGAACAAAGGTTTATAATAACCTATTAGATTTCTAACGGGTCTTTATTTAAGCCTAAGCTTAGACCGGCTAGTTTTAAGGACGATACGGTTCAAACGCACGATTAAGCGAAGACCAGATAGAATGTGATTTAGACCCGAAAAGTTTGAATACTTGTATAATATGGGTATACTAAATACATTCTGGATTTTGAGACAAAAATGATAAGGTTTGACCCGTTTCGGTCAATTTATGCAAACTAGTTACATAAACCGAACCGAACGCGAAAAGGGCGTTACGGGTAACCATAAGAGTCATATGCAAGTTCCCTGAGTTAATATGCTTTAATTATGTTATAATATCAGTAAGATATCTTCTACTATGCCCCAAATGAATTTAAACTCAACTTATGCCTCATAAGGGCATTTTGGTCATTTAAAAGATTATAAAAGAGTTTTATTTGAAATCTGAGTTACAGGTCTGATTTATACAGTAAATACACTTAATTTAACTTGCTATAACAGTAGGGTATGACCTATATGTGAAATTTATCATTTAAAACCAAACTACGTTCCTTAGGGGTATTTTTGTAATTTCACAAGGGCTAAAAAGGTCAAAACTGGAACCTGAGTTCAAAAACTTGTACTTACTGTTATTTTATAAAAATATACTAAAAACATCAGTAGGTATCAACCTTATATGTTTAATATGGTTATAGTACATACTATGCGTTAAAAATGCTTAAAAAGGCGATTTGGAGTCGTTTCCGGGTTTTTAAAAGAAAACTGATATTTTTATAATTCCAGAATGCTAAAAATATTTTATTTATCAAATAAAATCAGTAGAAAAAGGTTTGGGGTCAAAAGGATTTGTAAAACTCATTTTATGGCTTAAAAGGGTAAAATCGGTATTAACCGAATTAAACTTAGAGACCTATGTTATGCTCAGCCAAAAATTAAATAAAAATCTTCAAAAATCCCAAAATATTATATTACATCAGTGGGTAAAAAGTTTGATATCAAAAAGTGGGTTTAAATAGGTTATACGCTAATTACGCCGTTTAAGTAACATAAAGCTTTCAAATTACGCTAATGGGCATAACTCCTAATCTAGACCTCAAACTGATGTCAAATTTTAGGTGCAAGTTTATAAATCAGTAACTAATGTTTCTACTCTTTCACTTTTTCAAAAATCACGTTTTATAGTCAAAAGGGCATAATAGTCAACATTTAAGCATTAATCGGAAACATGCATATGAATCGGATAAGTATTGAACCAAGTTGTATAATCTCATAGAGTTATACTTATATGAAACTGGTCCAAAATAAGCTCTAAGGCAGATCTTAAACATGCATGAACGGATCAGAACTGATAGTCAAAGCAAAAGTCAATTTTTGCGACTTTCGGGTCCGATCCGGGTTTATACTGAAAATTGTCGAGTTGAACATGTTGAGACATGTCCTTACATTAGTTACCAAGTTATTTTAATGATCAAACAGGTTGCATGCACCCTACATTGCTAATTATGCTTAAATTTGCAAATAATCATTCTGTTGACTTTTTAAAGCAAGCTTTGACTCGACAATTAACATAGTTAGAGTGGGAATCTAAAAATACCCTTTTAAGGGTTTGTTACCCACATAAATACCTACTTGTAGGTACTTTCAATTCGAGAAATGACTGAGCAAATTTCATTTAATCTCGAAGTCAAACTTAATTTACGACGGTTTGACTTTTGGTTAATTAACTAAGCTAGAACGAATTTGAAAGGGTTATGAACACTTACAAGAGTCCTAATTATGCTTAGAGATCACTAGAAAGTCTGAGGTTGATCAGAGGAGCTCCAGAAGTGAGTCTTGTGAGTTTTGAAAATACAAGTGATCAATTGTTGCAACTTTGGTGCCCTTATAAATCAATTTTGATCTCACTAGATGATGCCACAATGCTCTACACTTGTTACCAGATGTTTACAGGTGCCCCTATGCATGAAAAACCATTGGAGGCAGCCCTGGTATAAGAATACAACTCGTTTAAGTCGGTTAACAGACCTGACTGGCGCCTGCCAGTTTGTTTCTGTCGCTGTGTGTCTGATGCGGGCCGCATAAGTCCATAAGGGACTTTTATGCGGGCCGCCTGGCCTGTCAGAACCTGCCAAACAAGTTTGAACTTTGCACTTTTGGTCCCTGGTCCTTTGTTACATGGTTTTAAGTCCTATTTTTGCTATTTCAGCCCTCTAACCTTATTTTTAAGGACCTTAGGACTTTTACAAACTTGGTTAAGTCCTTGGTTAACTTTGTGCTTACCCGAAAAGTCACAAATTTCAACGTTAACGCATTTAACCCTTCGTGCACGGTTTTGATCATAACTTTCTCATACGACAACGAAACTTTATGAAATTTTTACCACATATTTTAGTGAGTATATTTTACCATTACAAAGCTTCGGGTTTGCCAAAGGTCACTCAGAGGTATACTTTCAACATGTTGACACATTTAGCCCCTGTAGTTTGTAATTCCTCACTTTCTTTCATTTTTCCGCTTTGTATGATCCATGATTTAATCGTTTAAGATTATAAACACCATGTAGGGTTGTTGTAGAGCCTATTTATCCATTGTTGACACTTTGGACCCTTATATTCACATAGTTTCACTGTTTGTCAACTTTAGTCCCTCTAAAGTACTTTTTCACATATTCAAAGCCTATGACACGTGTCAGTACATTATTGGACGTAAATTTTTGAGGTGTTACAGAAAAGCTTTATGCTAAGTTTTCAAAGTGCGAGTTTTGGTTAGAACAGGTACAGTTTCTTGGACACCTAGTCAATCATGAAGGAATTCATGTAGATCCCACCAAGATCGAGGCAATTACTAAATGGAAAACCCCTGAGTCACCAACCAAGGTTAGAAGTTTCTTAGGCCTGGTCGGTTATTATAGAAGATTTATTTGAGATTTTTCTAGAATAGCCATTCCCTTAACTAAGTTAACCTGTAAATCCATTAAGTTTGAATGGAGATCAAAACAAGAAGAAGCCTTTTAAGCAAAGATTAACCAATGCACCCATACTAGCGTTACCAGAAGGAACTGAAGACTTTGTAGTCTATTGTGACGCTTCTAAGTTAGGTTATGGATGTGTGTTGATGCAACGTCAAAAGGTTATAGCTTATGCATCTAGACAACTTAAGAATCATGAAGAAAATTTTTCAACTCATGATTTAGAATTAGGAGCCATAATTTTCGCCCTTAAGATTTGGAGACATTACCTATATGGTAGTAAGTTTACCGTTTTCACTGATCATAAGAGTTTAAGGTATGTTTTCGGGCAAAAAGAGTTGAATATGAGGCAAAAACGTTGGATGGAATTACTTAGTGATTATGATTGTAATATCCAGTATCATGCAGAAAAAGCCAATGTAGTGGCTGATGCTTTAAGTCGAAAGTATCACGAAAAGCCAAAAAGAGTACGTTCTCTTAAATTAAATCTACAAGTAGATTTAAATGAACAGATTAGAAAGGCACAAGAATCAGTAATCAAGGATGATACTGAAAAGTTAAAATGAATGATTAAGGAATTAGAGCAGGGAACAGATGGAATATGGAGATTCCATAAAACAAGGATGTGGATAGCTAAATTAGGAAACCTACGTCACCATATATTAGAAGAAGCCCATAAGTCTAAGTATACGATACATCCTGGAAGTGATAAGATGTATCAAGACTTAAGAAATTCTGGTAGATAGGAATGAAAAGGAATATAGCAGCTTATGTTGCCAAGTGTCTAATTTGTTCACAAGTCAAGCTGAACACCGGAAACCCTCAGGTTTGTTGCAACCGTTAAAAATGTCTGTATAAATATAGGAATTGATAACAATGGACTTTGTTACCAAATTACCCAAGACACGAAAAGGTAATGATACAATCTGGATGATTGTAGATAGATTAATCAAGTATGTTCATTTCCTACCAACGAAGGAAACATTCGGTATTGAACAGTTAGCCAAATTATATGTAAATGAAATAGTTTCTTTACATAGAATTCCTTTATCAATTATTTCTGATAAAGATATCCGTTTTACCTCTCATTTTTGGACAAGTTTCCAAAAAGCAATGGGAACCAAGTTGAATATAAGCACAGCTTATCCTCAAACGGACGGACAAAGCGAAAGGACGATTCAGACAATGGAAGATATGCTTAGAGCTTGTGTAATTGATTGCGGAGGTAATTGGGACGATCACTTACCATTGATAGAATTTTCTTATAATAATAGTTATCAGACAAGTATAAATGATGCACCATTCGAAGCACTTTATGGACGAAAGTGCCGAACCCCAGTCTGTTGGGCAGAAATTGGAGAAAAGCAACTATCTGGACCTGATATAGTACAAGAAACAACCGAAAAGATCATTCAAGTCAAGGAACGATTGAAAGCAGCACGTGATAGACAAAAGAGTTATGCAGATAACAGACGCAAGCCATTAGAATTTCAGGTAGGAGACAAAGTGTTGTTGAAAGTCTATCCTTGGAAAGGAGTAGTCAGATTCATCAAAAGGGGAAAGCTAAGTCCCAGGTATATTGGACCTTTTAAGATTATTAGAAGAATAGGACCTGTAGCCTATCAGCTACAACTGCCAGAGGAAATGGCAGGAATACATGATGTGTTTCATGTATCTAATCTCAAGAAATGCTTAGATGATGAATCACTGATAGTACCTCTTAAAGATATAGAGGTAAATGAGCAATTAAAGTTTGTAGAAAGACCTCTACAGATTGAAGACTGAAAGGTTAAGAATCTCAAACACAAAAGATTAGTTCTAGTCAAAGTGAAGTAGGACTCCAAAAGAGGACCAGGATACACATGGGAGCTTGAATCAGAAATGCAAAAGAAATACTCACACCTGTTCCAGGAGACCTCGAGGACGAGTTCTAAAACAAGGTGGGGGAGGATATAACAATCCTCCAAAATATTTTTTAACACTCTAATATATTTTAAAATACCCTAATATGTCCTAAAATATACCCCATATGTGAAAACCGAGCCCAAAATACGATATATCATTAAAAATAAAATAAAAACAAGAAAATTGAGTCTGTCGCGGGGCGCGTAGCCCTTGGCTACACCTTACGCGGGCCGCGACAGCTATGAGATTAGATCGCACCCGGTGCTGACACGTGTCACGATCGTGTCAAGTCTAGTAGTGATGACCAATCAGAGCTAAGGCCTATTACTCTACTACGCGGGCCGCGTAGCCTTCGGCTACACCTTACGTGGACCGCGAGAGAAGCTAAAGAGTCACCTATAAATAGGAGGCATCGGGCCTTCAGTCAGTTCGTTCATTTTCTTTCTCTATCACGAATTTCTCACATAGTAGGCATAATCTCCGAGTATAATACCCCCTAAATAACGAAGTTTTGCTCCGTTGTAAGTATCATAACCCCTGGATACGTATTAGATACGCTGCCCGATTGATCTAGGGTTCCGTAACGGCTGTCGTAGTTCTACCCGACGTAGTCGTTGGAATGCCGTCTCGGGGAGGGTATTACTAATGTTAAAATGGGTTATTATACTAACACGTGTACATTTGTGTAAATTATAGATAATCACCAGGAAACCCTTACGGAAAACCTAAGACAGCAGTGTGAGTTTATCCTCTTTTTGTAAACTTTTTGTGAACTGTTTTACAAAACCTTAAATATTTTTCCATGCGATTAGCAGTGATTGAGTCTTTGAAATCTTCAATTGCTGCCGGTATGTTGGGGTTTTGTATACAAAATAAGTCGAGACGATAGTAACACGTTACCATTGGACAAAGAGTTAGGCAATGAGTAATATGACCCACCAGTCAGGGATTGACAATATTGAATGAGTAAATTGTGTAGATATAAACAATGTGATCGCTCTCAATACTGTGTTAATTGATAAAACTCTTCTTGATTAAACTGGGATTCACTCACCAGTATTTCCCACTGACAAATGTTTTTAAAACGCGTTTCAGGTAACAAAATGTAAAAGCCAATTAGAAGAAAGCCAGCTGGAGAGCACTGAAGGCTTGGAAAAATATGGCTATAAAAGTTACCTAAAAGGCGATGTTTTAAATTCAATAAAATAGGGTTTATCCCTATAAACATGTTGTAATAATGAAACTTGGGTTTTATCCCAATATGTTTAATATTATAAAAAGTGTGGTATTTACTCTGATAAAATATTTCCTAACTACGGTCCTGATGTAAATTCCGCTGCCAAAATGATTAAACACACGATACCACCAATACTGTGTTCGTGATCGCCCGTTCCCGGGACAGATAAGGGGGCGGGGGTTGCGACAGATAAATTATTTCCTAACTACAGTCATGATGTAAATTTCCGCTGCCAAATTAATAAATACTGATACCACTAAATTTGGATCTCGCGACACCGCTCCCGGGACAAGGGATCGGGGGTTACGACAGTTATTATTCAAAATATGAGAATAAAGTTTGTAAATTGGTTAAGTCGTTGTATGGTATAAAACAGGCTCCACGAAAGTGGAATGAAAAACTTATCAATGTGTTGTTAAGTGTTGGTTTTGTGCAAACTGTCTGATCACTATTTCAAGGGCGACCTTTATTCAATGCACGTGGAGAAGAACTTTGGACCCTAGCCGTTGGATTAAGGGATTTAAGCAGGATCGAAAAACCGTCAGGCGTCATCATCATCATAGAGGGCCCCACTCAACAGTTGAAGCACCGCTGCTCATTAGTCTAGGCCCACGCGTCTTGAGGCCCGTAGCCCAGGACTAGAGATGACTTGTCGACGAGGCCATTTGGATTAGGGCTCCTCGTCTTGGGCTTCCTTAATTGGGCCTCTCAATGAGCCCAGCTATTGATATTGCTTCATGCAAGAGAGAACAAGAGAAAGGGCGGGAAACAAAGCATGTCTTGTCTCTTGCAGAGACACTTAATGTCTGCAATTAGAGAGAGAAGGGATCGCCGGAGAGAGTACGATGAAGAAGCCGACTTCATTTAATGCTTATGACATCGCATCGATGGTAGCTGGATAAGTGTACGAGTCTCCCCAAGATGCCAGAAAACCGTTGGATCATATCCCGGTCTTTACCAAGGTGATAAGCGATTCCTTCTATATAAGACTAGCACAAGATCACAAGGAGGTAGGCATTCAATTCTCCTTACATTCAATCCACACTCACGCTTCATTAAATCCGGACATTCTCCGGATCACATTTAATACTCTCAATCAAGAATTCACACCAAGGATATTCCGGCTACCATAACTCGTCGGAATAAAACTCCATTTTCTCCGTCAAACTTTCTTATTCTCACACCGGAGCTTGGATTCCCCCCCCCCCCCCCGGGGGGGTCCTCCGTGGCGAGACTAAGGGTGTCTTGTTTTGTAGGTTGACAAGGAAGACCCATCGGAGCGTTGACGAGCCTCGTTGACCTCAAACCGGAGTTTAGGGACTCGACAATAAGAAAAAAATATGTTAGACATCATGATTTAACACTAATCATCCCACAGTTTTAACACTTGATAGAAACTTGATAGAGTTTAAACAAGTTACCTCCACTGATAGAAAATTAGGAATTCCATGTTATCATGAACTAAGTTAAGGTAGGATTTATAACTGAACTTGGATACGTGATGTTGGAGATGACCTCTGAGATAAGAGAAGATGATAGATAGAGAGGTTGGATGGTATCATAATGGCCTTCAACTTCAACTCTAATTTTTATATTTATAATAATAATCCTTTCATTTCAACCAGACTTTATTCTTCAAACTTGGCAGGCACCCAATGTGAAATGTATTTCACTTTCAAAGACCCATAACGGCTTTGGATTAGTTGGAACAACTTTAAGCTTTTGATTTTAAACTAATAATATATTTTGAGCCATTTCCGCCTCCATCATGTGTTTTTTTATCTTCCTTGCGTGGAATTATGGGAGGAGATTCTATGTTGTAAGCTGTTGAATAACCTACATATTTTTTTTTTTGAACTTCTCTGTTCAGGAATATGTTGTTAAGTTATAAGACACAATGGAAATAACTTCATTCTTAAAAAAAAAACAAGCCAAAGTATTTGCGTGCACATGTATGTATAATATAAATCAACCCCCCCCCCCCCCCCCCCCCCCCCACACCACAATCAATGCATAAAAACAAGGGTTAATCTTGTATCTTTATATATTGGATGTCGACCTTACATCCATATACGGGATGAATGAATCATCTGTACGTGTAAAAAAGTACATTTACAACACAAGACAACTATCTCCAAGTAGAAACTCAAAACCAACCATCAGCCAGCAAGCCGGTCAATATGGAATAAAAATACTCGCCCAATGTAACAGCTTCACTCCTCAAATACCACATATCACCTACTGCAAGACATGGAAGTGAATGATTCAGTCTGGAACTAGAACTACTAGCAGATTACAAAATAACATCTTTAAAGAAAAAAGGTAAATTCTCAAAGGATTAAGCATCTATTGGTAAGTGGACGAGCAAAAGATATTCCCACAAAAACCCATGCTCCTTTTACACTTCTTGGGCTCTTATCTTTCCTTCAAAGTAAACTAGAAGCAATGAATAGACGATATGATTAAGATGGAGCTTACCAAATAACTGAAAGTTTAATAGAGACCCAACATTCTTAGCTCTGTCACATGGCTGGGGTCAAGTTCAGCAACATCATCGTTCACTTCTCTGTCTTCTACAATGTACTCCTGCAGTAAAAAGCTTTCATCTATAAGAGTTTGCAGAACTATGTGAAGAAAATTAACAAATGGAACATGACAGAGAAATACATATCAAGAGTTTCCACACGGATACCTATCCCAAATTTTCAATGTATTAAATTGGGAATATTTAAATTCTAGTAATAAACGAGAAATTTACATTTAAATAGTGTTGGTGAATCCAATTTAAATCATGAATTGCGGGAGCAAAATGTCAATAATAATCCAAGGTTTAAGTGCAACATTTGCGACTTTAGCAAAGATAGCGATTTTGACCAAAAAAATTGGCCCAATATAGCAATTTGATGAATTGGCCAATTACGATACGTCTATGTGTTTTGAAAATTGAGTTTTGGTCAATTTGGCAATTACATGCCACAAGGCTGTGCTGCAAACTCACATAATAGTGTCCCTTGAACTGAATTCCAAATTTTGCACAGTGCATCAAACGGCAATGTGATGAAATGCTATATACCTGTGTCCCTTATGTCACTTTAATAAATTGCCCTATTTTTGTAAAATTTCAATTTAGCTCTCAAGGTTAACATCTGTGTATTCATTTAGCTTTGCTAATGTGTTGTGGTGTACGCTTTTATGTAAAGCACCAAAACGAGTTAAAATGGAACAATGAGCCTCGAGAATAAAGTGAACAAATCATGTATTTGTTTAATCGTTATGTAATATAACTCAACCAGCTTTTGGATCAAGTTTTGGTCACCACTTGCATGCCACCTTAGTTGTAAATTATCACTATTAAAATTTGAAAAGAAGGATTGAAATCACGCGGTATTATCATGAAAAGGGTTTATAAAAATACGAGTGTCACGCTTGTTATGTGAAACCTACTTGACACGTAATTGCTTCTTATTTCATAATGCATAAGCTTTGTAAAGTGAAATAACCCTTTAAATATGTACTCGAAGAAGACTATAGTTGTCGCAATACATATTAAAGATCCTTCCTCAAGAAGGAAGCATTTTCTCAACCATGAGAACCATATTTTCATCCATTTCTGGTCGTAACAATGTCAGGTAGTTGGTGTTCCAGATTAGAAATTTGTTTTATCCTCAAATTTACCAATAGATGTTATATAAAGCTTGTATGGACAGGCTCTTTAACTCCTACCAATCCATGATTTTCGTAAAAGCAATGGAAGGGCTAACCTTTGTGAGTTCCTGTTTGGCAAGAATGTGATAGTGGCGTTCGTTGATTCGCTGTCCACAGATGATGGCTATAAAGAAACCATAGAGCAACCCCACCAACACAATTGCTAACACTGAAATTAACAAATGACAGGTTACAAGAGATTTTGACAGTGTAAATGCATGATCGGACAAAAAGACAGATTGTAGAAATATGCATGAACCTGATAACCCAAAATAAACTACACTCAAAAGGTACTTGAGACTAATAGTTTCCGAAAAGTATACAGACAAGTCAAAATCATAAACAACTCTCTCTTGCCTTGTCACACACACACACACCAAATGAGAGTTATTAATACATCACCCATGCATCATTATTAGCAGGTTCAGATAGCATTGGGCTTACCAGCCATGGTGTAAAACCCATATGGGTGTTCTTCATATCCAAACATTTCTCTCAGTTCATCTCCATAAAATTTGTAGACCAACACACCTAAGAACGCCACAATCTGCCAAACAAAATTCTTGTTACACGCAAGAAACTTGGATAGATATGAAGGAACAAGGATTCATGTAGTTTGTTGATGATACCAGTTGGACAATGATGAAAATGAATGCATGGTCTCTTGCAACCAGTAACTGAAATTTCAACCTCAACCACCAGCGATCAGGCGGGACATTCGCACGTAGTATAAACACTGCCTTACATTCTGTGCAGTGAGAGAAAGCAAACCCCTCCTGCACCCATATGTAAGAATTAATTAATTAATTATTCAACACACAAAATAAATATACTAGAGTAAATTTTAAAACTTACCCTGGCAGACCTCCAATTGTCAAGACATGACCTGTGGACATATTTTTGGGTGCCTCTACAATGGCATGGTGCAATCAAGTCTTCTCCTGTCAATCATTTTAAACTAATTACAGTCTTATACATCACATATAATTTATAAATTAAGAAAGAGTCATCAGACAGACCTTCAGTATCCAGGCATATGCGGCACTGTGGTTGGTCTGAAGCAACCAGGCTGCTATTTTCATTGAAATCCGGACTTTGTGAATCCTCAACCGCTATTGAACAATCACTTCTTATTTCAAATGTAGAAGAACAGCTTTCCACACTCTTACACTCATTTAAGATGGGTTCTGTTTCTGAACTGCCTTCTCTTCCACTGTCATTTGACGACATTAGTTGCATCTTATAATAATAATAATAATAATCTGGATCCAGGCAAACAAATTTCTCCTATGTACCATTTCAACAAAAACTCCAAATCCTGCAGCAGCAGCAGCACAAACAGAATCAGCAATGCAAAATCATTAACATCTGATAATAATAAAAAAAGAAGCATTCTGCTCACCTTCTAGGATTCATCACTTGTCATGGTGCCAAAATCAACTAGTATGGATCTTTCTTTTTGAGTTACTGTATAGAAAGGTTAAGGAAGACGTCAAGATAAATGGTTATCAACTTTGAGTGAAGTAGAATGAGTAACACATAAAAAAGGGAAAAGCATTGCTTGTCATTCAACCATGAAAAGGAGATTTCTTTTCATGATTCATGAGACAAGGTTCAACATGTAAACGAAAAACACATTACAGTAGTAGAAATCGATGGTCTCAGCTCCATGAAGCAAAATATGTTTTAAACTTGAAAGAAACTGGCTAAAAGGCAAAACAATCCAGTTTCATTTTGGGGGCTATATAACTTGGTGAATGAACAGAAGGTTCAATATTATTATTATTTTTCTCAACAAACTCAGGGAGTTAAGTTTTCCTAATATAACTCATCATCAACATCTTATATAATAATATCCAGAAAGAAAGAACAAACTCAATTATCTATCTATCTATCTTTTAAGCCTTCTCCTTGGTAGAAGATCTTACTTAGGATGAGGAAGACACAAGTACAATTCGATTAGATCAGAAAAGAGTAATTGGTTTAAAGGAAGGAACATCCAGATATTATTTATCAAAACAATAATAAGAATACAAAGATGTAAGCGGGGGCAATGGTGAAGAAGGTAAATTAGGGTTGACCTGTGTGGTTTCAATTCAAGAAACGATTACGAACGCTGTTGACATTCGAGTCTTCTTGAGGATTGGCGGCCGATGGGAATTGGGTTTTTTTGGGAGATTTGATCAACATAACATAACAACGATGATACAAATTGAAAAACAACTTTGTCTTTATCCATAATTATTGTGCTTCTCATTAACTTTTATACACCTCATTATATATTTTCTTTTTCTTTTTTTTTTAACGGTAAATTTTGATCACTAACGGGCCACTGGAGTATCATCGTGTCACAGTGAAATCACCCGATCATATCCATCTCCACTAGGCAATAATGCATCTACACCAATTCTGGAGGAAACCCAATAAATCTAGAAAAAAAACCCTATCATCGTGTCACAGCGGAATCACCCGATCATATCCATCTCCACTAGGCAATAATGCATCTACATCAATTCTGGAGGAAACCCAATAAATCTAGAAAAAAAACCCCTTTGTGAGACTCGAACCCAGGACCTAATGGTCTCTAAGTCTTATATCACCCCCAATATGCCACTAGGCTATAATGGTATGGGCAAAAAAAATTTAATTTTTGTTTTCTGTGAGACTTGAACTGCAAATTTCTTTAATTCTTGTTTCCTGTGGGACTTGAATCCGAGACATTCGCTCTCAAAGTGTTCAATTAGTGGGATACACAACACATTTAATTTACAAAGCTTAATGTGTTTAATTATATCAACTTGTGTGAAATTGAGGTTTAGAATACCCTGCTTTGAGATGGTTTGTATTTTGCAGGACTTGATAGGTTTAAGGTGTATTTTGGAAGCTTTACGAGCTTTAGAATGAAGGTGACAAGGAAATGATGCATTTAGGAGCTTACCGCAGCTTAAATAAGTGCATTTTGGTAGCTAACTGAGAAATGGGAAGCACATGGAAGCATATGGAAGTAATCAAGAGTGGTTTTGAGAAGAAAGGAGAAAACATGGGATGAGAACGCAAGTTACTTCATTCGGGACGCAATAGAGGGCACATGAAAGTGTGGATTTCAGAGCAGGGACACATAATGTGTCCCTGAGGACACATAATGCGTCCCTCATCAGTTACAAAATCGTAAAAATGCCCTTTTTGACTCAGGGGCTGTTTGGCAACATCTGAATGGTTAAGTGCTGAACCAGTAAGATGTCTGAACCATTAAGTGCTAAACCAGTAAGAGGTCTGAACCATTAAGAGCCTGTATAAAGCTTAACCGTTCAGAGGCAAATGCCTGACCAATTCAGATTAGAGGTCTTAACCATTCAGACTCTGTATAAATCTTAACCATTCAGAGGCAAATGTCTGAACCATTCAGACATCTGCTCGTGAAACAAACAGTCTGAACCATTAAGTGCTGAACCAGTAAGAGGTCTGAACCATTAAGAGCCTTATTAAGAGGTAAACAAACAGCCCCTAAGAAAAAGTATCATTCATGTTAATCTAGACACATACGAATTGGAGGGTTTTGCTAGGCGATTTTGGGAGCTTTTTGGGAGATTCTTGAAGATTTAACCCATCCATTATCACATTCCATCATGTTTTAAAGATCAATCATAAACCATGGGTGGCTAATTTCCCCAAGATCATCTCCGGGTGAAAGATTGTGAGTTTCTAGGGTTTGTTTTTCTTGTTTTTGTTTGATACAAACATTTGTTAATCTTTGATTAAAATTGTGTGAATCATTTGTTGGTATTGTTTTGAAATCGAAATTGTTAAGTTTTCTTGCAACATTGACGTTGAAAGATGATTGCTACCATTAAGTTGTGATTTATGCTAGGGTTTGGTTTTTGTTCTTGATTAATAAATCATACTATTGTCTCATATTGTGATGGTTATCTTGCACCGGTTGCGTATGATAGACGATTGTTGATGTCTAAGATTAGGATTTCACATTAACAAACTCAAGAAATCATTGGTGTTCATAAAATAATCAAACCATTCATGTTAAATAACTCTAGATACTTATTAATCCGAAACTCGGGCGTGATTCATTTTCTCATATAGTATTTTTAACTAATCAATTAAGTTTTGCAATTTTAGTTAATAAACCGTTGTTTTGGATAATAGCAATTTGTCGGTTCACCCCGACTCTTTTTAAATCAAACAAATAAAGAAAATTAGCAAGCTTCATAATTACTTTGTACATTTTTTGTAAATAGTTTAAATAAATCAAACAAGTAGTGCAATACTAACCACATGCTCTTTGTGGATACGATACTTGACTTACCCTAGCTACCTAGGTTAATTGGGGTTTTGACTGATCGGGACGACACGGTCACGTCAAAATGGCGCCGTTGCCGGCGAGCTAGTGTACTTAGTATTTCATTGCTTGTTCGATTTTAGTGTTAGTTTTCTTTCTTGTATTTTTGTGATTTTACTTTGGGTGGTCGAGCTTGTTTGTGCAGGTACATGTTTTGCAGGCACCGTCTTTCAATATGAATTGGGTAGATGATGATCCGTGTGAGTGTTGCGGAAGCGGAGATCATCTATTAGAGGATTGCTCTGTTTTCTATGAGAAAGTTCAAGCCTATAAGGATCGGGAAGACTACCTCAGCGGATTGTACGGATATGGGAGAGTGGATTATGAAGATTTCAATGGTCCATCCTTACATTCTCCATACGCTAGACCACCACCACCACCACCACCAATTTATCAAGACTACTACTATTCGGAGATGGATTACCATTATGTGCAAGAGCGGGGTTACAACAATTATGAACCCGACTTGCCACATTTCTCAAGTTACCAGGAGGAATATGATGATTATTATCATGACTACCCTCAGCCGACAAACGAGGAGCCTCAAGATTCATTAAACTCTAAGCTCGATGCAATCATGGACATGATGATAGAAATGAAAAAGAAAGACGAGCTGAGAGACAAATCATTTGAGGCTTTGGTTATTCAGGTGGATCAACTAACCGAGGAGAAGGCCCAATTTAGGCGAGACCAAGAAGTTTTGGCTAATGGTACAATGGTGGATGGTGATGTGGTGGAAGAGGTTATAGATCTTCCGGAGCAAGAAGATGAATGTTTGAACCGAGCGAAAGTGTTGGTGCACTTGTGTCTGTACTTTGTCTGTATTCGGTCTGTTTGTAAACAATGTCCTGTAAGTTGACCTAGTCAACTATCCTCCTAGTTTGACTTGGCCAATAAGTTAGTAATATGTTTGTTTGTCTGTATCGAAGGATAGCTCCTCGAAGGATACTGTTGATCCTTCGAGGTGCTCGAAAGATATGCTTCGATTGATAGACCTCGAAGGATCATCCTTCGAGGTCCCTGCTGATCCTTCGAAAGCATTGTCATCGATAGATGATCCTTCGGACCATCTATCGGATCCTTCGGACCAGACATGTTGAGCTGGGTATATAAATACCCATGCAGTGTGTTGTTTTAGAATAATACACACCCGAGAGATAGAGAGCATTCTGCTGAAAACACACACACACACACTTTGAGAGTTTGCAAACTGATTGTAAACATTGTGCTTGTAACCGGAACCTTTCATACGCATTAATACAAGTTGTGTTAATCGTTGAGTCTTGTGTGTTCTTGTGTTTGTTCTTGCATCATCCCGGTTTGCTTGCTAGCTTGGATTCCGCACTCGCTAGTGAGTTAGTATAACAAGGTTTAGGTTTGTTCTCGATCCTCCGAGAGGGACCTACAAGTGGTATCAGAGCCTCGCTCTTTACCTTGTTTAAAACCGGGTGTTTGTTCGAGTTCTTGGTGTGTTTGGACACTTGATTTAGCACCCGTTTTTGGTAGTTTTTCTTGCATCTTTGAACTGAAAAACGGTTTCTAAACCTTCGGGAGCGTTCAAGGTTGGGTTGGGTAACTTGAAAATTTGTTTTTGAGAAACTTTGAATTTTTCCGACCAAATTCCGGTCATATCTCCGGTGACAGGTTCTGGATAAGGTGTTGTCCATTTTGGGAAAACTTTTCAAAGTTGGTGAAAAGTTGTGTCTGCACATACCTTCTGCCGAAAGTAGTGCACCAACCCATCACCTTTCCCACCTACCCGTCACTTTGTGTCAGTGTGTCAGAAACTTCCGAAAGATATCTTTCGACTTAGAAACAGCTCGAAAGATTAGCATCTTTCGAACAGTCTTTCGAAGTCTAAGTTTTATCCTTCGTTTCTGGAATCTTTTCGAAAGTTAGTTGTCCGAAAGATAAGGATTTATCTCGAAAGATAAGGATCTTTCATTGTGAATCCTTCGAGATCAGTATTCGAAAGATAAATATCTTTCGAACTGTGAATCTTTCGATAAAACTCTACGAAAGATAAGGATCTGTCATTTGTGAATCTTTCGAAGACTTTGTTCGAAACTCAACAGTAATCTTTCGATCACTGTTGGTCCTTCGAACCAGTCTTGATCTTTCGAACAGGTCTATATCCTTCAATTCTTGTCTGTTTGCATTTAACAGTTTGTGGTTGTGTAGGTTATTTATTAATATTTGATCAAGATGAGTTGTACAAGTCCTTGGGATTGGAGTTTGAACTCACAATCTAGTCAAGAACTAACTACTGCTGATGCTTGGGCTAAGAGTATGTTTCCGTCGCCATCAATCAGTCCAAGTCAATGGGCTTTGGTATCCAATCAAAGTCAAAGTATTCAAAACCTTTTGATCAGTGAAAGCGAAACGGGAAGCAACAATCGTCCTCCAAAGCTAAATCATATGAACGATTTTCCTTCATGGAAAAACCGCTTCCACACGTATGTTCAAGGGCAAAGCACTGATCTTTGGACGTGTTTCATCAATCCATTCAATGCTGCTCTTGAAGTTGCTGCGTCCACTTCAGAAGGTTATGCCAACATGCTTGAACCTGACAAGAAATCTTATGAATTGGAGAAAAAGGCCTTCGCAACACTTACACAGGCGCTTAATAAAGATATTTATCATCAGTTCTCCTATTGCAAGAACACGAAAACATTGTGGGATGCCTTGGTTGCTCGAGGAGAAGGCAATGCAGCTACGAGAAAGTCTCGTCATGACTTGTTGAAGAAAGAGTTTGACTCGTTTCAGTTTTTGGAAAACGAGACTCTAAATGATATGACAACACGTTTCTATCATCTGATCAGTGAAATGTGTGCTTATGGGGTTATTGCTACTCAACAAGACATGGTGAACAAGTTTGCTGATGCTTTACCTCCAAAGTGGAGTTCTTTCATTGAGTTGCTGAAGCACACTGGAACTCTAGACACGGTTAATATCTATGAGTTCATTCAGAAACTGGAACATAAGAATGAGGAAGAAATCAGGAAAGCTAAGCGAGCTCCAGTTCCTCAAAATACAGAAATGTATCTTCCAGGCTTCGACATCTTAGCAAAATCCGCTGCAGCTCAGCAACCTAAACTGCAAACTGCTTTCGTATCCAACACAAGTTCTCTTCCGTTTCCTCAGACCAATCCTGCTCCGGGTTTTGATCCAAGATCTTACATTCCAGTTCCATCACAGCCACCAGTTCAACCACAACAGCAAGCTCATTTCACAAGCAATCCTCAACCTCCAAACCCTAACACTGTTCGTGTTGACACTTCAAATCTTTCCCAAGTTAGTATAGAAGTTGCAAAGGAGCATGTAGAATTGATCAATACTATGGTCAGTGCCTACTGCGGGTTAGTTGCGGGACAGATTGGAAACATCAACATGACACATGAAGATTATCAACAGATCGACAAGGATGAAATGGAGTTGATGGATATTAAGTGGGCGTTTGCTAGTGCGGTTAGAAGGGCCAAAGACTTCATGGCTCGTACTGGTAGGACTTCGTTGGAAGGAAAGAAAGATACGAAGTATGGGTTTGATATTAATGCCGTCACGTGCTTTAATTGTGGCGAGAAAGGGCACTTCAAGCGTGAGTGCACTCGACCAACAAAACAAGGCAATCACAACCCATTCAGAAACCAAGACAGGAGGATTGTAGCAGTCAACAACAATCAGAACCAGTCTGGACCATCAAATCCCAATCGGGCTTTGACAGTTCAAGGTGATGAAGGATGTGACTGGTCTGTGCAGTTTGGTGACAGTGATCAAAGAAGTGGAACAGCTCTTTATGCAAAAATCATCAATCAAAAGTCATCTGAAAGTGATGACAGTTCTGGTTATTCTGGGAGTTCTGATGAAGAAGGCTCTGTTTCTGGGGATAATCAATCAGAGTCTGAATCTGATGTGAAGGAGGAAGCAGGTTCTGATATTCAGGAGTTATTGAATGAAGCTGATGAGCTGAAATGTCAGAAATCAATTCTGATTAGAAGGGCTGCTACTGCATCAAAGGAAATGGAAAAGTTATTTACTGAAGATGGAGATTTTTCTTTTCAAACTGCCTTTATGGCAAATTTGTCAGCCTCTTCGAGTCAGGTAAATTCTGAACCTCCTGCTCCTAGTGTTTGTGAATCATGTGCTGAAATGAAGCTTGAATTGGAAAAGCTTCATAGTCATAATCAAAATTTAGTTATTGAACTGTCAAAATGCAAAGAGGCAAACATGGCTTTAACTCGGAATGAAAAAGAATTTAAATCTGTAATAGAAACATTAAAGAAAGATGTGTCCGAGGTTAATAAAGTGGTTTACCATAAACAAATTAGTATAAATGAATACATAAATCTTGTTGAGGAAACCAAGAAGCAGTTAGCCATTGCCAAAAGTGAGCATGACGCGATCAAACAGAAATTGGAAAGTTATTCTAACTCCCGATTTGTGCTTGATCACATCATCGATGTTCAACAACTAAAGGGAGATCAAAAGGGCATAGGATACAAGAAATGCCCACCCCCTTTGAGGCATAATTACAACACGATGCCTAATGATGAAAACATGCCACGGTATGAACCCAGTGTGCCTCTGAACTTTGAGGAATTTTCTACTGGCCTAGGGTTCAAACCGGACAGTGCAAAGCAGCAAGGAGTTTCAACATCTATGAAACAAAGTCCTCCAGTTATCGAGGACTATGAGTCATCGGATGATGAATCAGAAGTGAATGTAGGTGAACAGGATAAATCACTTGACAAAATGAAAGGAGTAGTTGTTCCACTTGAGAATCACATTCTGTGTGATCCCGATACTCCTGAGGTTTCATTAGTCAAGAAACAAGTGATAGATCCTGTCAAGATTGAAAAGAAGTCTGTGTCTACTGTTAAAAGCAGTAATGTGTTGTATACATTGGTTGGAGATAATAAAATCTACTCAGATAACGTTTTTCCAATTAAAAATGTAAATCAATCTTTGATTGATAAAGTCTTTGAAGACAACACAAACAAATTTTTGGGAAAAACACTTCCAGGAATTGTGGTAACACAATGTGATCCAATTCCTAAGGCTGAGATTAGAAAACAATTTAGGAATCAAAAATCTCCAATCACTCAACAACCTACTGCTTCTAATGGTAAACAACCCGTCAAACGAGCTCAAAAACATCAAGTCTCTCAGATGAAGTCTGAAACAAAAGGAGCTCGATTTCAAAAAAAAACAAAGGATGTCAAGTTCGTGTCATCCAAGGGTACTGATAAGATTGAAACCTTTGAAAACAAATCTAACACAGATTTTGTAAAACAAGTCACAATCTTAAAACGTAACAGTGATAACAATTACACTCAACATACAAATGGGTGTGATGAAAAGGCTAGTACCTCAGGGTCCACGACTTCGACTTCTTGTGGTCGATCAAGTTCTCCTAAGCTTGTTGAAAGGAGAACATGTTTTAAATGTGGAGAAATTGGGCATATCATCAGAAACTGCCCAAATGCTCCAAAGCAAAAATTTGTTGAGAAAACTCCACCTGAAACAATTCATCCCCAACGTCGATCAGTTTCACCTAAAAATGATAAAAGAACTGTTAAAGAACAAGAAACTAAACAACGACGTAAGAACATGAAAACTGTTGAAAAAGCTTTAAAATCTGAAGTTAAAACAGTTCAAAAGGAATCAAGTGTGTCACAACATGCAAAACCAGAATTTTCAAAAACTGGTAGGCAAAAACAACCTTGGTTACCTAAGGCAGGTGACAATTCAGGGGGAGCAGTTGTTCTTAAAAACCATCAAGAGATTGATATCACGTTTCGTGATGCTCAGGGACGACCCAAGACCACTAAGGCTTGGGTCCCCATTCTCAACTGATGTTTTACTTGACATGTGCAGGGTGTTCCAGGAGGAACTATTAACAGTCATTGGATTGTTGATAGTGGAGCATCTAGGCACATGTCTGGCGACTTACGGCTTCTGTACGATGTGAGAAATATTAGAGGAGGCTATGTCGCATTTGCGGGAGATAAAGGCGGTTATATCACTGGAGAGGGAAGTATCTCCAATGGTATTGTGTGTTTTGACAAGATCAATTACGTGAAGCAAATTGATCATAATCTTCTGAGCGTGTCGCAAATCTGCGATAAGAAGTTCACCGTGCATTTTGATGATGCCGGATGCTATGTGCTAAAACCTGGATTCAAAATTCCACAAGAATGGATTCTCTTATCGGCTCCGAGAGTTAATGATCTTTACATTCTCGATATGAGCCAGGCGATTACAACATCTGCACAAGTCACTTGCTTTGTCTCAAAAGCCACAGAAAAGGAGTCAATTTCATGGCACAGAAGAATGGGACACATTCACTTGAGAAAAATGAACCATTTGGTGAAAAACAATCTTGTGAATGGTGTGCCTGTAAGAAGTTTTCATTTACAAGATATCTGTGTCTCGTGCCAAAAGGGAAAGCAAACGAAGAAATCCCATCCTTTGAAGAAAATCAACACTGTTAGCTTGCCGTTCGAACGTCTTCATATGGACCTCTTTGGACCTATGAAGCACAAGACAATGTTCGGTGATGCATATTGTCTGGTAGTTACTGATGACTACTCTAGATTTTCTTGGGTATCTTTTATGGCACACAAAAGTGAAACTCCTGGCATTCTCAAGGATCTTCTCCCTATGTTGGAGAATCTCTATTCGTTGAAAGTAAAAAGAATCCGAAGCGACAATGGAACCGAATTCAAGAATCAAGTTATGGATGAGTTCTGTACTTCTAAAGGCATTCTTCATGAATACAGTTCTCGTTATACTCCACAACAAAATGGTGTCGCCGAGAGGAAGAATCGAACGATTATAGAAACTGCTAGAACAATGTTAGTTGAGTCGGAACTCCCTATTCAATTCTGGGGGGAGGCTGTGTCGACTGCATGCTACACATTAAACAGAGTTCTTACAGTGAAGAGACATGGCAAAACTTGTTTCGAACTCCTTCAGAAAAGGAAACCGGATCTTTCTTACCTAGAACCCTTTGGTGGTCCTTGTACCATGATTGAACCAGATGGCAAATTTGGTGCTAAGGCTATTGAAGGCTATTTTCTTGGATACCAAACTCCAAACTTTCGTGTCTGGAATCTAGCTACCAAAAAGGTAGAGCTATGGAGTGAGGTGCGGGTTCAAAGGTATACGAGTTCTGTTAGGGCTCCGGGTGATCCGTGGATGTTCGATTATGATGGACTATTTGACTCTTTCAATCTGCCAACTTTTGACGAAGAATCAGCAGCTGCAAGAATGTTAATTGAAAGTGATAATGCGGCTGTCTCGCCATTGGCTCCCAAGTTCTTTGGATCCAACAACAATTACGCGACTACGGTTTTGAATTCCTAACTACT
This sequence comes from Helianthus tuberosus, assembly GCA_030545235.1. Taxonomy (NCBI): domain Eukaryota; kingdom Viridiplantae; phylum Streptophyta; class Magnoliopsida; order Asterales; family Asteraceae; genus Helianthus; species Helianthus tuberosus. Next base: position 223,664,838 of record CM060369.1, read on the forward strand.
CCTATTTACGTTGATAATTCTGCTGCATTACAGATCACTAGAAATCCTGTGCAGCACTCAAAGACCAAACACATCGAAATCAAATATCACTTCATACGTGATTGCTTTGAGAAAAGGCTAATCGATGTTGTTAAGGTCCACACCGATGACCAACGTGCCGACTTATTTACCAAAGCTTTTGACAAATCAAGATTTGACTTTTTATTATTGGTAAACGGCATTAAGGTCAAGCAAGAGTAAAACCAACATCGGAAAATCATTTTTGTAAATATCTTTGTAAATACCTTTGTGTTTTAAAATTTGTCTTAGTTTATTGATTTTAGGGGGAGTAAATCCAAAAATCGAAAAATCCAAAAACATCGAAAAATTTCAAAAGCACAAAAACAATAGAAAAACAAAAATGAGTTTCCTGGCGAGAAAAAGAGAAAATGATAGTAGATCAGTGGTCTGTCTAAACCTTTTTAAACTGAAATGCAAAATGCAAAACGATAAGCAGCTCTATATAAGATGTATCGGTAGGCTCACAATCATTTTAAAGTGTGCAGGGTGATATAAACTTAAATCGACTGAAGACTGGGTGGGAACCATTCATTGGCATATGGTCTTAGTACCGAAATTTCGTTTGAGAGATTGCCGAGGTTCTGAGATATTCGGTCTTTATGCTGCCTATCATCTGGGTATCATGGTTGTATCTTTTACCGAAAAATAACGAGGACGCAAGTCTAGATCTTCCATGATACTATACATACGTGTACATAATACATACTGCATTCGACCTCAATAAGTGATCAACAATCACATGTCCAAATCAAATAAGTGATAATATATCACAATTTTTCCGGGTGTCAAGTTCGTCTCTCTGCTGTACGGAAGTACTGACCTGTTCACGGACTTGCACTTGTGCCCTCATGCATATGAAAATCAAGTTCCTCATCAATAAGTGATTATATCACATAGGGCTTGTTTTTCAAATCAAAATAAGTGAGTATCTCACACCATATACAGTCAAACAGATGATAATCGGTATACTCACCGGTAAGATGAACCCTCGTGCATACCTTGATACGGGAATGTGTTGTGATGTGGATGAACACCGGTCGGTAAGTATAAATTATACATTAACGTATCCCCTAATCATGATTACATCTGATAAGTTGAGCTTAAGTGGACAACAATACCGATAATTGTTATAGGATGCTTATCTAAAGGTTAACTAATTGAACAACAAGAGTGTCTTGACATGACCGTACACTGATATGATTCTCTTACCCTCGAAACTCGCAAAAAGATTGTCTGTATATATTTATTTACTGCTTAAATTTTATTGCTTTATTTTTAAACAGTTTCATCGTTTGGTGCATATCAGCCCGACATTAGCGGTGATGTCGTTTGATAACACTCAAAGGATATTAATTTTTTTTTTTTTTTTTTTTTTTTTTTTTTTTTTAATTTCAAAAATACCAAAAAGATTTTAGGTGTGTTTTAATATAAACTTTTTAAAAGCCAAAAAGATTTTATTTCTACTTTATTTTCGATCGTACGATGTTGGAACTCGAGTCTTCGTTGCCTGAAACCTGAATGAAAACCGAATTGACTAAGTCTTCATAAACGGTCGAAATTTGCATGTTTTGAAAGTTAAATCTGAAATTGATAAATCTATTAGACTTTCAAATTATCGGACGGTGTTTGATTGTGACATGGTCATCCGTGTGTCATGTGTTTATGTTAACTATATTCCAAGCAGTTGTTCTCATTACGCGTTTAGATTTCTTGCATGTGCAGATTCTAAAGGCAAGGAGAACATGGTCGATGACAAGCTTCGGAATGAAGACACGACGTGAAGGCACTCAAGTGATGAAGATGATCGAGTTGCCGCTGGCCATCATCAACACCACAAGGATCTCACTTCATAAAGATAAAGTTTTTCACGAGCATAACTCAAGGGGGAGCTTATGTTAAGGGGGAGTTTGTCAACACACTTCCTACATGATACGGGTAGTTTGTTGATACACTTTTTGCTTTCAAGACGTGAAGACTTTGAAGATCCTCCGACAATGAAAACTTGAAAGGACATCAGAGTTTTGGGAACTCGAAGACCAAAGACCGTCGAAGTTCGAGACGAGCCTGCAACTATAGAAGATAAAGACAAAGCTACAGCCAAGGGGGAGTTTGTTGGTGCACTTGTGTCTGTACTTTGTCTGTATTCGGTCTGTTTGTAAACAATGTCCTGTAAGTTGACCTAGTCAACTATCCTCCTAGTTTGACTTGGCCAATAAGTTAGTAATATGTTTGTTTGTCTGTATCGAAGGATAGCTCCTCGAAGGATACTGTTGATCCTTCGAGGTGCTCGAAAGATATGCTTCGATTGATAGACCTCGAAGGATCATCCTTCGAGGTCCCTGCTGATCCTTCGAAAGCATTGTCATCGATAGATGATCCTTCGGACCATCTATCGGATCCTTCGGACCAGACATGTTGAGCTGGGTATATAAATACCCATGCAGTGTGTTGTTTTAGAATAATACACACCCGAGAGATAGAGAGCATTCTGCTGAAAACACACACACACACACTTTGAGAGTTTGCAAACTGATTGTAAACATTGTGCTTGTAACCGGAACCTTTCATACGCATTAATACAAGTTGTGTTAATCGTTGAGTCTTGTGTGTTCTTGTGTTTGTTCTTGCATCATCCCGGTTTGCTTGCTAGCTTGGATTCCGCACTCGCTAGTGAGTTAGTATAACAAGGTTTAGGTTTGTTCTCGATCCTCCGAGAGGGACCTACAGAAAGACATGACACCGCGAGACGAGTTGGATCCGATAGAAGCCCACATTCATATCCATCCTTCTCCTGTACTTATCATTCCAACCAAAAAAGTTGGGTATGCGGGTTCGGGTATAAGGAGTCAAAAGGTGTCGTTGCAAGATATTAGACAAATTGTTATGAAGCGGCCCCAAATTGATGCAACATGCATACTGAATAAAAAAGAGAGTGAGTGGATTCGGCATGCTAACTACCAAGCGTATGTTGGAAACTCGGTAGGCAAATGTTCACTTAGACTACCATGAGAGGAAAATCAGGTATGATTGTTGTATATTTTGTATTATTCGTTTTATTTTTATTTTATCCATTTTCTCTAGATAAATGAACGTTGTGGGTGTGTTCCCTATATAACCCTCACGAGACCTACTCGTCCTCCCGAGCTATCGGGAGGTTTAAAAGGGCTTGTTGCATACGCTAAATGCAACCGTGATTCCTACGAAAGTGGGTTAGGTTTGTTTTTGTAAATTATTTTTCCACAAAAATCAAATTGAAGTAACGAATGGCTTGGTAAATCTTTTATAAAAATGGTAGAATGGGTAACTAACAAATTTTGACGGTTGTGAAAAGCATGCTTCTACACAAGGGTTTAGATTTGTAGGTGCATTAGGTTCGTGAGACGACCATTTTTATTGAAGACTGAAGAGCACACGAGGAACAAGAAAAATCCAGGTTCATTCGTTTCTTTTTCTTTGATTATTAGTTAGTTAATAAGTGGAATGTAAATTGTATACTTTTGACCGGGGTGAAATTTTGGGGAGGTTAGCCGTGTCACGTCCCTTGTCTGTTTAAAGGCTCCATTCTTACACATTGAGGACAATGTTGACCTCAAGTGTGGGGATGGGGAGAAAAAGTTTTCGGTTTTGACCCCTTTCATTCAAACACTATACATTGAGGACATTATTGACCTCAAGTGTGGGGATGGGAGGGAAATTTCAAAAAAAATTCAAAAAATGCCTTTGTTTGAAGCAATCTAAAAAGCACAAGTAACTAAGTCAATGAGGGATGACACAACCCATTTGGTCTTTTGTCATGGTCAAGTTCAAGTTAGTAACATGACGGGTATTTAGCAGGTGGTTATTTGGGAATAATCCGCCTAAGAAACTAATACATTATGCATATCACATACCATACCCTTTATACGTGAGATTTTGAGCCATTTCTAAACATCACAAATATTTATATATTTCTTTGTTTGAGTGAACCATTAGTCGCGTATTGTAGAACTTGCAACTTTTGATACATTTAAGACCATAGACCGAATACAAGCACAAGAATGATTAAGGCATTAGGTAAACCTTTTCTCTTTACACCATTTATCTATCCTTACCCAAATAAATCCCTTAGTCGCCAACTTTGAGCCTAAACCTTTCGTTTGACCAACCCATTGAGCCTATGACCGTTAAACCTTTTATTTTTTAACCCGTGTGATGAAAATTCGATTTTAGGATTATTTGTTTGTATAGTTGTGGTTTATATTTGCGAAAAAAAAATGAAAATGCAGAAAACGTTGTGAAAAAGAGAAGAAATTTGTTGAGAAAAGTACGAAAATATGTGTTTGTAGTTTGTTGAATAAAAGGCGGATAATGTTACCTTGTAGTTTGATATTCGTAGTTACTTGTTTGGTAGTCTTTGTAATAAAAATCGAGTTTTCATCACCTTAGCCACTTTTAAAATATCCTATTCCACACCCTTAGCCTAGCCTCGTTACAACCCTTAAAGACCTTTTGACTTGTGCTTAGTAGTCGTGTTCAGTGGTAGAGAATGATTGAGTTGCAAGCCTATGCGGGTACGTGTTCTAATCGGTTTTGAGTGATTATTTGAAACATGCAAATACATCATAATTAGCTAACTTTTTAAACCGAGTGGAGAGAACATTGTGAGGGATGTGTATGATATGTTAGTTTCAAGGGCGGGTTAATCTTGGATAATCATTTCTTATGTGTTAATTGTTTTACCGCTAAATACTTTGAAAATTGTAAAAATTATGAATCGGGTATGACATTAAACCTTAACTTAAGCTTTGAGAATGGGAAGTGTGTCTTTTATTCGAACCATGTGAAAGTTAAAAACAGATTTGCTTGAGGGCAAGCAAATGATAAGTGTGGGGATGTGATGGGTTGGTAAATTTCCAAAGCTTAATGTGTTTAATTATGTCAACTTGTGTGAAATTGAGGTTTAGAATACCTTACTTTGAGATGGTTTGTATTTTGCAGACCTTGATAGGTTTAAGGTGTATTTTGGAAGCTTCACGAGCTTTAGAATGAAGGTGACAAGGAAATGATGCATTTAGGAGCTTACCGGAGCTTAAATAAGTGCATTTGGTAGCTAACTGAGAAATGGGAAGCACATGGAAGCATATGGAAGTAATCAAGAGTGGTTTTGAGAAGAAAGGAGAAAACATGGGATGAGAACGCAAGTTACTTCATTTGGGACGCAATAGAGGGCACATGAAAGTGTGGATTTCAGAGCAGGGACACATAATGTGTCCCCGAGGACACATAATGTGTCCCTCATCAGTTACAAAATCGTAAAAATGCCCTTTTTTACTAAGAAAACGTATCATTCATGTTAATCTAGACACATACGAATTGGGGGGTATTGCTAGGTGATTTTGGGAGCTTTTTGGGAGATTCTTGAAGATTCAACCCATCCATTATCACATTCCATCATGTTTTGAAGATCAATATATAACAACCCTCCTAAATTATTTCCGACACTCCTAAAAATACTAGAACACCCCTATACGTCCTAAAATACACCCCGTATACGAGATTTGACCCTATATACCTTTAATTTCATAAAAATAAAATAAAAACAATATTCTTGTGACGCTCGCGGGCCGCGAAGACATTGTCTTCGGTTTATGTAGGGCGCGACAGCAAGATCACCAGGCGAGTCCCTGAGCTGCCACATGGCAGGCTCGTGTCAAGGATATAATCGACAAATCAGCATAGCTAGGCCCTATACCTCTACGTCGCGGGCCGCGAAGCCCTTAGCTGACTCTTACGCGGGCGCGAGGAACACGAGATCAGACCCTATAATTAGCAACCATCGGCCTTCAGTTTATAGTAGCTCAAATCTCGAAATCTTTCTCAATTTTATGTAGTGTAAGAATTATATCGGGCATAATACCCCCTAATTAGCGAAGCTCTGCCTTGTTGTAAGTATTTTAACCCCCGGTTACGTATTAGATACGCTGCCCGATTGATCTTATAACAACCCTCCAAAATTTATTTTCGACACCCCTAATATATTTAGAATGTCCCTATATGTCTTAAAACATACCTCGTATACGAAAACCGAGCCCAAAATACCTTATATAATTAAAATAAAAACAAAATTTAATGGTCTGTCGCGGGGCGCGACAGACTACTCTTGAGTCTTCGCGGGTCGCGAGCACCTGGATACCAGGCCTCACCCGGTGCTGCCACGTGTCGCCACGCGTGTCGGAGCTACGAACTAACTCAGCATAGCTAGGGCCTACATACCCTACGTCGCGGGCCGCGACGGCCCTCTCCTTATCTTTCGCGGGCCGCGAGGGACTGCGAGACCAGCCCTATAAATTGCCTTGATCGGCCTTCAGTCCAACTCGTTCAATTCTCAAATTCTCTCTCTAATTTCTATATAGTATAAGCTATACTCGGGCATTATACCCCCCTAAAATAACGTAGTTCTGCCTCGTTGTAAGTATTTTAACCCCCAGTTACGTATTAGATACGCTGCCCGATTGATCTAAGGTTCCGTAACGGCTGTCGAGGTTCTGCCCGACGTAGTTGTTGGAATTCTGTCTCGGGGAGAGTATTACTAATGTAAATATTGGGTTATTATACTAACACGTGTGCATTGTGTAATTAATAGATAATCACCAGGAAATCTTAAAAGAAAACCTTAAGACAGCAATGTGAGTAATCTCCTTTTTGTAAACTAATTTTACAAAACCTTAAATATTTTACAATGGGATTAGCAGTGATTGAGTCTTTGTAATTCTTCAATTACTGCCGGTATGTTGGCATTTTGTATACAAAATGTGGAACACGTTACTATTGGACAACGAGATAGTCAATGAGTAATATGACCCACCAGTCAGGATTGACAGTACTGAATGAGTAATTGTGTAGATATAAATATTGTAATCGCTCTCAATACTGTAAATTGATAAAACTCTTCTTGATTAAACTGGGATTCACTCACCAGTATTTCCCACTGACAAATGTTTTTTTTTAAAACGCGTTTCAGGTAACTAAATGTGAAAGCCAGTTAGAAGCCAGCCGGAGAGCACTGAAGGCTTGGAAAACGTGGCTATAAAAGTTACCTAAAAGACGATGTTTTAAATTCAATAAATTAGGGTTTATCCCTATAAACATGTTTGTAATGGAAACTTGGGTTTTGCCCATGTGTTTATTAATATAAATGTGGTATTTTACTTTGATAAAATATTTCCTAACTACGGTCCTGATGAAATTTCCACTGCCAAATAATGATAAATCAATGATACCACCAAATCTGAGTTCGTGTCCACCCGATTCCAGGAGATAGGGACCGGGGGTTGTGACAGAAGGTGGTATCAGTGCTAAGCCACTGATTCAGCCACAGAAGTGTTCTGCTGATACCAAAATTTATTCAATATGTTAGGAAATAATCTACGGGATTTCGTGCATATATGTATATTATCATTGTGTGTTATTTAACTATTTGTTAGTTTACAGTATGAGCGATCAAGGACCCTCGGACGCTTACCGTCAGTTGTCCAGCTCACCTAGGGACGAAGGCACCTCTTCACAGCCTACCCTCTCAGGGTATTCGGCTGACAACGAAGATGGGATATTCGTGTTCAAGGCCCAATCTGAAGAGCCATTCCCTCCCAAGAAGAGAGGATGGTTCAGCAAAGGAGCGCATGAACGTAGGAAAAGGATGAAAAAGTTACAACAACGGCGTGCTTTAGCCGTCGTTAAGAGAGAAACAGATGCTCACACCCAGGATATGCTCAATAGGAGTCTAGCAAATTTTCATATCTTAGCAACTACAGCTGCAGACGCTAGTCTAGAGCAACTCATAGCACCCCAGCCATTACCACTGTTTCCCACACAACCAATGGAAATTGAAGTCAACTCAGAAAACCAAATCCCAATACCTAACCTTGACCCAGCAGAGATACCTAGCTTACTAGCACCCAATCCCTTAGATCCAGACTACGACCCGTGGTTTGATGACCATAGGGATTACCAACAACGCTACCCAATACCAGAAGACGAACCTATGCCAAACCTAGCAGATTACCCAGACTTGGACCCTCTAGACCCCTACTATGATAACGACCAATATATCAGGGAAATTCTAGAGAATCCTTATCCTTACCAAGAACCCATGCCCAAGTTCCCAAACCCAGTACCAGCTCCTGCACCCCCAATGAGTGCAGAAAATGTGCAAGAACTCCGAACCTTTGGTGAGGAGATTTTAGAAGGAAGCGAGAGGATGAGGCAGATAGGAGAACGACTCGTCTGGAAATATGACGAGCGTAATATGGACTTTAGGATAAACCCCTATCCATAGTAGTAATAATAATAATAAAATAATAATATATAATATGTGTGTATGTTTGAAAAAAAAAAGAGAATCTAGATAATAGCTATGGATGCATAATAGTATTGTAATTTTAAATTTCAGTTCCAGTTTGTACTAGAAGCATTATATATAAAATAGAGTAAGTCGCAATGTTCGACGATTTTGATCAATATGCATGTTGTGTGATCATTTGCATTAAATATTATTTTGTGATATTAATACGTGGTAAATGTTTAAAATCCAGATGGACAATGAAGTGAACCAGGAAAACCAGAATAATGATAGCCAGAATAACAATAACAATGGAAACCAAGTGGATAACAGTGCCATCCAACACATAGTGGCACAAGGGATTACAGATGCAATGCCATACATTATCAAAACGGTTAAGGAAGCTGATAATAAAAGTAATCATGGAAGTAAACGACCTACTGAACCAGAACACAGTGTAAACAATAGACCCATACTTCAAGTGCCCATTCCCAAAAGAAGAAAAACCATGTCTTATGGTTGTTCTTATAAAGAATTCTGGTCTTGTAAACCAATGGAATTCTCGGGCAATGAAGGGGCCGTTGCAGCTCTACGCTGGATAGAAAAGACTGAGGCAGTCTTAAAAATAAGCAAGTACGCAGAAGAGGATAAGATAATGTTTGCTTCCAATCTGTTTAAAAATGCAGCTCTAGAATGGTGGAACACTATCCTCCAATCCAGAGGAAGTGACAGGGTTTATGGTATGGAATGGAACGAGTTTAAGGATACGAGAGAAAGGAAATTCTGTCCTCCCAATGAAAAGGAACAGATAGCAAATAAGTTCCTAAACCTTAGAATGACTGGAGTAGATAGTAAAGGTTACACTACGCTATTCTTTGAATATGCTAGAATAGTGCCAACCCTAGCATCACCTGAACCAGTGTTAATCTCCCGTTATATCTGGGGATTAATTAGTGAAATTAGGCATGTAGTCAAGGGAGCTAGACCACAAACCATAGAAGAAGCTGTAGAACTAGCTAATACCTTGACAGATGAATAGTACGTACCCAAGAAGAAAACCAGAGGAAGAACCTAGCTCAAAAGCTTACCCAAGAATTTCGTTATGGAAATTCCAATCGTGGGAAAAATGTAGGGTCTACTTCTGCTCCTTACTGCAAGTATTGCAAAAGGAAACATTCTGGGAGATGCTCCATATACTGCAATTTCTGCAAAATATATGTACACAAGGAGGAAGACTGCAGGAAGAAACCCACCAATAAGATATGCTACAATTGTGGGTAGCAAGGTCATATCAAGCCACACTGTCCGAAACTAGCTCCAGCCATGAACAACAAGAATACTAAAAATGCTAGAGCATTTGTCCTGACCACGAAAGAAGCTAAGATGATTCCGAACGTGATAGCCGGTATGTTTTTAGTTAATGATGTTTTTGCTAAAGTATTATTTGACTCTGGTGCGAACCAAGTTTTATTAATACCTCATTTTGCAAACTTCTCAATCAACCATTAACTAAACTCCCACAAGAATGTGTAGTAGAAACAGCAAATGGGGAAACCATTAAGATTTCTGAAATCTTGCAGGAAGCAAGAATAGAATTTTTAAATCAAAAGTTTATTGCAAACCTTTATCCAATGAGTCTGGCGGGATTTGATGTTCTACTGGGAATGGATTGGTTAATAGCCAATAAAGCCAGTATTTTATGTGATCAAAAGTCAATCCAAGTAAAGTCACCAAATGGTGAAAAGATCACAATTAAAGGAGATAAGCCATCTAGATCCACAAAATTCATCTCTGTGATGAAAACAGCAAGTTATATAAGAAAAAGGGTCATTAGTGTATTTGATTTCCATAATCACTAACACTTAAAGAAAAGAACTGAAAGATATTCCTGTAGTATCTCAGTTTTCAGATGTATTTCCAGAAGAATTACCAGGACTACCGCCAGACAGAGAAGTTGAATTCAGAATTCACCTGCTACCAGGGACAACACCAATCGCCAAAGCCCCTTACCGTTTGGCACCCGCAGAAATGCAGGAACTGAAGAAGCAGTTAGACCAATTGTTGGAGAAATGATTCATACAGTCAAGTTCATCACCATGGGGAGCACCGATCTTATTCGTTAAGAAGAAAGACGGATCAATACGTATGTGCATTGACTACCGCGAATTGAACAATGTCACAATTCAAAATCGGTATCCATTACCAAGAATCGATGATATGTTCGATCAATTGCAAGGAGCTCGATTTTTCTCTAAAATTGATCTACGCTCAGGATATCATCAATTAAAGGTACAGGAAGAGGACATTCCTAAGACCGCTTTTAGGACAAGGTATGGCCATTATGAATTTCCTGTCATGCCATTTGGTTTAACCAATGCCACAGCCGCATTTATGGACATGATGAACCGAATATGTAAGCCATATTTGGATAAATTCATAATTGTCTTTATAGATGATAGTCTCATTTACTCTAAGAGTAAAGAGGAACATGCAGCGCATTTGCATGCACTTCTAAGTTTATTGAGAAAAGAAAAGCTTTATGCAAGGTTTTCAAAGTGCGAGTTTTGGTTAGAACAAGTACAGTTTCTTGGGCATTTAGTTAACCATGAAGAAATTCATGTGGATCCCACAAAGATTGAGGCAATTACCAAATGGAAAACCCCTGAGTCACCAACCGAGGTTAGAAGTTTCCTAGGATTGGCCGGCTATTATAGGAGATTTATTCAAGATTTTTCTAGAATAACCATTCCATTAACTAAGTTAACCTGTAAATCTGTTAAGTTTGAATGGGGACCAAAACAGGAAGAAGTCTTTAGAATTCTTAAGCAAAGATTAACCAATGCACCCATACTAGCGTTACCCGAAGGAACTGAAGACTTTGTAGTCTATTGTGACGCTTCTAAGTTAGGTTATGGATGTGTGTTGATGCAGTGCCAGAAGGTGATAGCATACGCTTCTAGAAAACTTACGAATCATGAAGAAAATTATACAAAACATGATTTAGAGTTAGGAGCTATAATTTTTGCCCTTGAGATTTGGAGACACTATTTATATGGAAATAAATTTGTTGTTTTCACTGATCATAAGAGTTTAAGGTACATCTTTGGGCAAAAAGAGCTGAATATGAGACAAAGACGCTAGATGGAATTTCTCAGTGATTATGATTGCAATATCCAGTATTATAAAGGAAGGGCCAACGTAGTTGCTGATGCTTTAAGTCGAAAGTACCACAAAAAGCCAAAAAGAGTACGTTCTTTTAAATTAAATCTCCAAGTAGATTTAAATGAACAGATTAGAAAAGCACAAGAATCAGTAATCAAGGACGACACTGAGAAATTGAAAGGTATGATTAAGGAATTAGAACAAGGGACAGATGGAATTTGGAGATTCCATAAGAAAAGAATATGGATACCTAAATTAGGAAACCTACGCCACCGAATATTTGACGAAGCCCATAAGTCTAAATATACGATACATCCTGGAAGTGATAAGATGTATCAAGATTTAAGAAAGAATTTCTGGTGGATAGGAATGAAAAAGGATATAGCAGCTTATGTTGCCAAGTGTCTAACATGTTCACAGGTCAAAGCTGAACATCAGAAACCCTTAGGATTGCTACAACAATTGGAAATGCTCGTATGGAAATGGGAATTGATAACAATGGATTTTGTTACCAAATTACCCAAGACAAGAAAAGGTAACGATACAATCTGGGTGATTGTAGATAGGTTAACCAAGTCTGCTCATTTCCTACCAATGAAGGAAACATTCGGTATGGAACAATTAGCTAAATTGTATGTAAATGAAATAGTTTCATTACACAGTATTCCTTTATCAATTGTTTCTGATAGAGATAGCCGTTTTACCTCTCATTTTTGGACAAGTTTCCAAAAAGCAATGGGAACCAAGCTAAATCTAAGCACCGCTTATCATCCACAAACAGACAGACAAAGTGAAAGGACGATTCAAACAATGGAAGATATGCTTAGAGCTTGTGTAATTGATTTCAGAGGAAGTTGGGACGATCACTTACCATTAATAGAATTTTCTTACAATAACAGCTATCATACAAGTATCAATGTTGCGCCATTCGAACCACTTTATGGACGAAAGTGCCGAACCCCAGTCTGTTGGGCAGAAATTGGAGAAAAGCAACTATCTGGACCAGAAATAGTACAAGAAACAACGGACAAGATTATTCAAGTCAAGGAACGACTGAAAGCAGTACGCGATCGACAAAAGAGTTATGCTGATAACAGACGAAAACCGTTGGAATTCCAGGCAGGCGATAAGGTGTTATTGAAAGTCTCTCCTTGGAAAGGAATACTCAGATTCATCAAGAGGGGAAAACTAAGCCCCATGTATGTCGGACCATTTGAAATTATTAGAAGAATAGGACCTGTAGCCTATCAGCTACAATTTCCAGAGGAAATGGCAGGAATACATGATGTATTTCATATATCTAATCTCAAGAAACGCATAGCACATGAATCACTAGTAGTGCCTCTTAAGGATATAGAGGTAAATGAAAAGCTTAAGTTTGTAGAAGAGCCTCTACAGATTGAAGACAGGAAAGTCAAGAATCTCAAACACAAGAGATTGGTTCTAGTCAAAGTGAAATGGGAATTCAAGAGAGGACCAGAGTACACTTGGGAGCTTGAATCGTAAAATGAAAAGGAAATACCCGCACCTATTCTAGTAGACCTCAAGGACGAGTTCTAAAACAAGGTGGGGAGGATATAACAACCCTCCAAAATTTATTTTCTACACCCCTAATATATTTAGAATGTCCCTATATGTCTTAAAACATACCCCGTATACAGAAACCGAGCCCAAAATACCTTTATATAATTAAAATAAAAATAAAAACAAAATTTAATAGTCTGTCGCAGGGCGCGACAGACTACTCTTGAGTCTTCGCGGGCCGCGGGCACCTGGACACCAGGCCTCACCCGGTGCTGCCACGTGTCGTCACGCGTGTCGGAGCTACGAACCAACTCAGCATAGCTAGGGCCTACATACCCTACGTCGCGGGCCGCGACGGCCCTCTCCTTATCTTTCGCGGGCCGCGAGGGACTGCGAGATCAGCCCTATAAATTGCCTTGATCGGCCTTCAGTCCAACTCGTTCAATTCTCAAATTCTCTCTCTAATTTCTACATAATATAAGATATACTCGGGCATTATACCCCCCTAAAATAACGAAGTTCTGCCTCGTTGTAAGTATTTTTAACCCCCGGTTACGTATTAGATACGCTGCCCGATTAATCTAAGGTTCCGTAACGGCTGTCGAGGTTCTGCCCGACGTAGTCGTTGGAATTATGTCTCGGGGAGAGTATTACTAATGTAAATATTGGGTTATTATACTAACACATGTGCATTGTGTAATTAATAGATAATCACCAGGAAATCCTAAAAGAAAACCCTAAGACAGCAATGTGAGTAATCTCCTTTTTGTAAACTAATTTTACAAAACCTTAAATATTTTACAATGGGATTAGCAGTGATTGAGTCTTTGTAATTCTTCAATTACTGCCGGTATGTTGGCATTTTGTATACAAAATGTGGAACACGTTACTATTGGACAACGAGATAGCCAATGAGTAATATGACCCACCAATTAGGATTGACAGTACTGAATGAGTAATTGTGTAGATATAAATATTGTAATCGCACTGTAAATTCATAAAACTCTTCTTGATTAAACTGGGATTCACTCACCAGTATTTCCAACTGACAAATGTTTTTTTTTAAACGCGTTTCAGGTAACAAAATGTGAAAGCCAGTTAGAAGGCAGCCGGAGAGCACTGAAGGCTTGGAAAAATGTGGCTATAAAAGTTACCTAAAAGACGATGTTTTAAATTCAATAAATTAGGGTTTATCCCTATAAACATGTTTGTAATGGAAACTTGGGTTTTACCCATGTGTTTATTAATATAAATGATGTATTTTACTCTGATAAAATATTTCCTAACTACGGTCCTGATGAAATTTTCGCTGCCAAATAATGATAAACCAATGATACCACCAAATCTGAGTTCGCGTCCGCCCGATTCCAAGAGACAGGGACCGGGGGTTGCGACAGATCTATTGCTCCGTAACGGCTGTCGAGGCTCTGCCCGACGTAGTCGTTGGATTTCTGTCTCGGGGAGGGTATAACTAATGTAAATTGGGTTATTATACTAACGCGTGTGCATTGTTTAATTAATAGATTATAACCAGGAAACCACAGGAAAAAATCTAAAATAGCAATGTGAGTAATCTACTTTTTGTGCAAACCTTTTTGCAAACTGTTTTTACAAAACCTCAAATGTTTTACATCATAATTAGTAGTGATTGAGTATTTGTAATTCTACAATTATCGTCGGTATATTGGGGTTTTGTATACAAAATTTGTTACTACACTGTGAGTAGTAACATGACCACAAGTAGGGTTGACAATACCGTGGGTGGTAATTAAAGTAAGAATTGGAAACAAATGTAATTGCGAAATCGCCCTCAATATTGTACAATGATAAAACCTGTTTTGATTAAACTGGGATTCATTTACCAGTATTTCCCACTAACAAGATGTTTTTAAACGCGTTTCAGGTAACAAAATGTGAAAGCCAAATAGAAGCCAGCTGGACAGCACTGAAGGCTTGGAAAATGTGCCTATAAAAGTTACCTAAATAAAGAAGATGTTTTATTTAAATAAATTAGGGTTTACCCCTATAAACATGTTTGTAATGGAAACTTGGGTTTTACCCATGTGTTTACTATTATAAAAATGTGGTATTTTACTCTGATAAAATATTTCCTAACTACGGTCCAGATGTAAATTCCGCTGCTAAAATGACAAAACCACTGATACCACTGAATCTGAGCTCACGGCCGCCCATTCCCAGGAGATAAGGGGCCGGGGGTTGCCACAGAGAGTGGTATCAGAGCCATAGCCACTTATTTCAGCCACAGAAGTGTTCTGCTGACAATGAAATTGTCAATTCTGTTAGGAAATAATCTATGTGAACACATGCATACGTGTATATTATTGTTTTGTTATTTGACAATTTGTTAGTTTACAGTATGAGTGATCAAGGTTCGTCAGACGCTTACCGTCAACTGTCTAGTTCTCCTATCGATGAAGGAACTTCTTCCCAGCCTACCCCCTCGGGGTATTCAGCTGATACCGAAGAAGGGATTTTCATATTTAAAGCGCAATCCGAGGAACCATTCCCTACCAAAAAGAGAGGATGATTCAGTCGGGGAGCTCACGAGTGTAGGAAAAGAATGAGAAAGTTACAACAACAGCGAGCTTTAGCAGTTGCGAATAGCGAGATGAACACCCAAACTCAAGATATACTCAATAGGAGACTAGCCAACTTCCACATACTAGCTACCACAGCCGCATACCAGAACTTAGAACAACTCATAGCACCACAGCCACTACCGTTGTTCCCAACACAACCCATGGAAGTAGAAATTAACCCAGCTGACTAGATTCCACTACCTGCTTTCGACCCAGCCGAAATCCCTAGAGTCCCAACACTCCATCCTCCAGATTATGACCCTTGGTTTGACGACCATAGGGATTACCAACAACTCTAACCACTAGAGGAACCCATACAAAACCCAGTAGCACCCTATCCAAACCTTGACCCTCTAGACCCATATTTTGATAATAACCAATATATACGGGAAATCCTAGAGAACCCATACCCACAGGAGGAACCGATGCCACAGTACCCTGACCCGATACCAGCACCCACACCACCCATGAGCACTGAGAATGTGCACGAACTTCGCACCTTTGGTGAGGAGTTGTTAGATGAAAGTGAAAGGATAAGACAAATAGGGGAGAGACTCGTCTGGAAGTATGACGAGCGTAACATGCAATATTGGATGAACCCCTATCAGTAGTAATAGTAATAATAATAATAATAATATATAAATATATATATATATATCCACTAAAATAGATAATCTAATAACTACTAATGCATACTAGTATTGTATTTTAATTTCCAGTTGTGGTTTGTAATAGATGCATATCTATAAAATAGAGTAGAGGTCGCAATGTACGACGATTTTGACCAATTTGTTTGTGTTGTGAGATTGTTTGTGTCACACCCTCAAAATCCACACGCGGAGTATTACCGCGAGGCATGTGACGACCAGGATCTTAGCCACTAATTATTTTGAACCGTTTAGTTATTAATACAATTAATGGTGTAATTAGCTAACCAATTTAATTTTTTTTTTCAAAACATAGTTTAAGTTTGCAACGGAAAGGAGAGTAGGTCATATCATAATTTAAAACCACAAGTTTATTAGTTATGAAATTACAAACCACGCACTCTAGCCGATTGCAATGTCCGTCCTAAACTGTATCGAGCAACCTGCAAAGCATGCAGTAGGGTGTCAACACAAAGTTGGCGAGTTCACTGGTTTTCCAGTTTTAGTTTTCGAAAACGTAAGTTGTTTAGATAAAGCATTTATAATCACGTCATGGGGAGCTACCCCATATGAAAGCTACTAAACTGATGTTACTGAAACTGTTGACGAGAAGATTTTGTGCCCCAGGTCAATGTCTATCGTCATTGACCGAGATGCAAGGTCTACTAGTTCACGCCCGATCTCCCCCGGTCACGGTGTGAGGTTGTCAAACCTAATAGCGCTATCAACTAATAACCCGTTCGCCCCCGGCGATTAATCGGTACTGTAAGCAGGGACTTAATGTGATAGAGATTCGTTTAGTTTTGCTAGTTGTGATTTATAAATAATATCCAAACGTATCTCCCCCGGAGATAGTATTTTAGAAGTACCCATTTGCATTTTCCCCCGGAAATATTAATTGAAAGTAATCTTTAAAGATGGCAGTTTGTTCGTGTCCCTCCCTGGGACGCATGCTTTTAGTGTGTGAACTCACCTTGGTTTGCTCGGTAGACGATTTACTTGTGTTATGTTGGCCAACCATACCCTATTATGGTTATTAATATTCATTAGATTTGTAGGCAAGTAGTGTCACGTATAATCCTACACGTAATCTAACACATAGCATGCATGTTATACTAGCATATGCTGTATTGGGCCTATCCTAGCATGTGGGCAGTTAAACAGTGACAGTTAGACAACAACAGTAGCACACGGCCCAAAACATAACATTACGTAGTGCGGCCCAATAATGAATTCAAGTAATCCAGTCGAAACCGGATAGTCTCGACTCGAGACTATGAGGTCTCGAGTCGCAATCACTGGACTCGAAGTCGCAACAGCTAGTCTCGAGTTGTGAACATTTGCGTAGCAACCGTAGGGGTCTCGAGTCAGGTCTCGAGTCAAGATCAGGAGATCTCGAGTCGCAACCTACCCGGTCTCGAGTCTCCTGTTGCTTTCCTGGTTTCGAGTGGTCTCTGAGAGGTCTCGAGTCGTAACCATAAGGTCTCGAGTCGTAACCATAAGGTCTCGACTCGCAACTATGCAAATGTTTCTAGAATTTTCATGTCAGTACTACCCAATCAAATTTCATTATCATGTACTGTCCAATCAGATTTTATTAACATGTTCCCTATACCGTACACTCCTAAATTCAGATCAAATCAGCAACTTTTCAAATATTCATCACATAATCAAATAGTTCATCATGTTCATAATTCTACACGGATCCAGTCCAACATCCTCTAATACTGTTCTATCACTACATTCCAACCGAAGTCTATGCAGCCATTTTTATCACTAAAATCACGCTATCCTGCACCCTAATCATCATCAAACATTACCATAATTTTGTTAACAAGTTCATCATCATTTCTTCTATCGATCATGCAAAAGTCTTATTTAACCAGATTAATGTTTTGCGTGTCATCCTATTATCAACCATCATCACCAAAATAGCCACTTATACACATCCTTGAACACATGATGAAATCAGTATTCACATACAAAGTGCACATTGTTAAACATGTAAACCATACACAAACAGACAACTTTACACACATTATTATTATGAACATTAGACTTGTATTATCACTTTTACCAACACCGATAATGAATGTTTTCCTACCATTCACACATCCAAATAATCAAGCAGTAACAATTATCTATTATCATACACGCACCCTTGAATCGAGCAAACTGCCAATCATTATTCAAGACTCAAAACACAAACACAGGCAGTGGTATAAACTGACCGAGGGTTGAAGGAACAAAAGGAACGCACGAGCAATCCCTGCTTCTGATCTGGACCGAGCTGAGACCAAACACCCGAAGAAATCTGCTCCGAACATGTCTGCGGTTGGCCCGAGCAGAACCCGAACAGGAACCCGAAAACGAAACCTTCACTCAAATATGAACATCGTCAACACAGCAGTGTTACCATCAGAAATCGAGAGAGGAAGAGGGGTGTTTACCGGTAAAAACCTGTCTGAACAGAAACAACTATGGCCTCCGCTGCTGTAGACGGTGGCGCTGCTTCGTCATCGCTGCACATCTCTCTTTTCTCTCTAAATTTCTGGGTGGTTGTGGTTGTCGGAGTGCCGGTAGTCGCCGGAGAAGAAGAGTGGGCATGGGTGTGTGTGGGTGTTGTCGGGGTGTCGGCGTCAGACGCCAGGATTGGAGAGGGAGAACGAGAGTGGGGGCTGGGTGGTGATCGGTGCGGGTGTAATGTGCGACCGCCGGAGGATGGTGCCGACCGGAGTTGCTCCGGTGACCGGAATTGCAGGGAAGAGATGAGAGGAGAGTTTGCGGCTGGATTGTGTAGGGATTAGGGTTTTGATCTCTTGGAGAAAAAGAGATGGGGAGAGGGTTAGGGTGCTTAAGTAGTGTAGGTTTGGGTTTGGGTTTAGGGAGCGGGCTTGGGCCTAGCCCAAATGCGTGAACCTATATAAACGACTACGCGTCTTGTTCAAACCGATTGGCCCGGTTTTGTTAACTCGTATGCAAATAATTGGAACTCTCGTCACGGATTATTATTATTTCACGAATAATAATAATAATAATAATAATAATAATAATAATAATAATAATAATAATAATAATAATCATAATAAACGTACGTAATAATAAACGTACGTATTACCAAAATACCCTTCTCTTGACAACGAGAGTACGGGTTGTCACATTCTCCCCATGTTACAGGAATTTCGTCCTCGAAATTTAAGCAAATGCCACACACTACGCTCCATATGTACACATAGACTCCATTACTATACGTAGATACAAGCAGTTTCACGAAAGTCCACAGAACGAACATGCAAGCCATAAAGCACATATAGTCACATAGCACGTAAAAATCACATAGCATTAGATTCACAGAGTTCGTACCTATTTTACTTAGTATAGAACTTCACAAACTTAACTATAGCATTCAAGAAACGTACAGGAAAACCGAGGTGTCACATTATCCCCATGTTCAAGAAATTTCGTCCCGAAATTTAGCACGCAACCACTGACAAGCTAGTGTGTTTAAACGTTTTCGTGGGGCGTCACATCATCCCCTTGTTGGCCTGAGATTTCTTACCGAAATTCAGTTGTAGCCTCAGTGCTGGAAGTATAATTTGCAAACAACTGGGGATACATGCGCATCAGCTGGTTTTCCCGTTCCCAGGTAAACTCTGGGCCACGGCGTGAGTTCCAACGAACTCGGTCTGTTACTCCGCGCTGGAGGGCTTTGATTTCTTGATCCTTGATCTCAACCAGTTCCTCAACGAAGCGTTGTTGGTTACTGATCACGAGCTCCTAGAAAGGAACAACGAATGTTTCATCTGGCAGACACTTCTCCAGATTAGGCACGTGAAAGACGTGTACCGGACTTAGCTCTCCAGGCAGGTTTAGTCTGCAAAGTTACCTTACCGATCCTTTCGGAAATTTCGAACGGTCCAACATATCACGGATTAAGCTCGTCTCGTTAGCCATTACGTACCACACCCTACCAGGGTGAAACTTTAAGTAGAATCCAGTCTCCGACTATGAATTCTAGAGGTTTCCTACGCTTATCCGCGTAGCCTTTCTGACGGTCTGGAGTTGTCGTCATGCGTTGTCTGTTCTGGGCAATCCCACCCGTTGTGTCAAGTGCAAGTTCTGGGCCGGTAATTTGGCTTCCGCCCGACACAGAGGTGACCGGCATCTGCGTCCGCGCGATGCCTCAAATGGTACTGCCTGAATGCTAGTGTGGTAGCAGTTGTTGGAAGAGAATTCTACAAGAGGGAAGTGTCACTCGTATCCAGGGTCGATAACACATATTCTTAGCATGCCTTTGGGTGTTCGGATGGTGCGTTTGGCCTGACCATCAGTTTGCGGGCGATAAGCGGTGCTCATGCCTAACTGTGAGCCAAAGGTCTTTGTGCACATCCTCCGACGAATCGGATGCAAACGTGGGTCTCGATTAGAGGTTGGCACCCTATGCCTAGCAACTGCTTCTTACAAGTAGACAACCCAAGTTTCGAAAACTTGTCATTTTCCTTGTAAGGAAGTGTGCAAACTTGGTTAAACGATTTATGATCCCCCAAATGGGCCTTGAGATCGTGATGCCTCTTGTCAGAGTCGGGATGTACCATGTAGACTTGTGTGCTTCGCCCATCACAAGCTCTCGGAGATTCCCGTAAGATGGAACCCAGATACGTTCCATAGAGTAGTGAGTGCAGTTGCCTTTGAGTTCGAGCGGCCTTTTCCATGCCACGCGGACCCAGCCAAAGAATTTTCCGCTTTCAGAGTTTCTACAGGAGCGTCTTAGGTTAGGTCAGGAGGTTCGAAGGAATAGTAGACTGTAACACACTCACATGCTTAGGTTTAGTCTCTTGTTAGTCCAGTCCGGATGTTGCCTGATCGCGCATTCGTGGTCGTTTAGGGATACGACCCCGTCGGTGCTGTCGCGTGTTCAAAGACTGTGCTGGAGACTCTCGTGATCGGTGTAAATCGTGCAGTTGGTACCGTACGAGTAATGTCTCCACCTTTTGAGCGCAAGGACTACGGATCCCAATTCTGAACCATGCATAGAGTAGCCCCCTTTTGGGTACTTGAGTTGTCGAGACGCGCAAGCGATCGAGAAAAGCGGACCTTGCAACGTCAAAAGTCTCGCGTTGAAAACTTAGCGCAAAGCGGTTTGTGTCGTGGGGATTCTAGGGTTAAGCGTAGGAGTCGTTCGAATCCCTACTGGTTCTCGGAGTAGGTTCAAGTGTCGTCAAAGGAAACAGGCGTCGAGATTTGACAGGGTGGGATAAATTCGAAGTCGTGACTGGGTGTTGATTGTATCAAGTTCGAAGGACCGTGCTTGCGATACCTTTACCTCCGGGGCATCCTTGGTTCGTTGCTCCAACGAGTAACGTTCGTAGAAAGTAATTCGTCCAAACGGAGGTTTGTGCAGAATAGGGTAGGATAAGAATCATGGAATTCGTGAAGCATAACGCGGGTAGCGAGAAATTATGCAAGAAGGGTAGTCGCAATCAATGTGTTCAACTTGGGGCAAACATAAAAGGCTTTGGGATCAATAAGGATTTATCCGATGTTGATGAGGTAGCTGGTCGTACACAAGTTGTATGTGGTTAGAATTATGGAGTGTTACGTCAATGTGGTTGGCACAATAAGAAGTAGCTAGAGAGGGATGGTCGTCGCGCGGGTTTGTAGATTTTAGGATCTACTGAGACGTCTGGCAGGATGTGATTTATCAAACCGGTAATAAATCAAGTTCGAGTGGGTGGTTCTAAGTAGTGCGAATGAGTTCGAAGTAGCGCTTGCATCGTCGAGGGGTTTCGATGTGAAACTTGCGAAAACAGGTTTTCGAGAAAGTATGATTGAAGTAACACATTGCTGAATTTCAAGGGTTGGAAAGTTTGTCGACTATAGGGCGAGTTTGTTGAATTCACCAAACTGAAGAGAGATCTGGCCAGGGCTTCTATATAAAGAAACGTGGACGTCGCGATAAAGAAACGATAGCAAGGGCATCGTCCTAAGCATCAAATGCTGGTTCGTACGAAAGCTAGCGAAAGGATTCTAGGAATCAGAAAAGTCTTCAAAGAATTACGGATAAGGTAAGCGTCTAGGTCATCGTGCTCGTCGGTGGGTTGCATGGTCCACATCTCCGTCATGTCACGCTTTTCAAATACACCGATTGGTAAGAAATATATCGATTTGCTGGTTTTTAGAGTGTGCTAAGGTATAAGGTCAGACTGGAATAGCGTTTTATCATGTAACGAGGAATTAGGGGAAATAACTTCGCCGTCGATGGAAAAAGTGATACGATAGCTGGCACAGCAATGAGAAGCATACACCGCGCATGCTGTTCGTGTTCGAGACGTGCAAACAGAAACCCGAAAAGTGTAGACTTACCAAAATTTAGGTGATCGGTCGTGTGAGGGAACAAGTCTCACTACTTAAGTCGGGAAAAGAAATATGCAAGTAAAAAGGATGCGAATGACGTCGTCGTTCCTTCTATTATCCCATGATATAGGGGTGGCTCCCCTTCGTCGATTCGTTCTCGTAACTTCTCTATGTGCTTCGTAGCAGACCTTTCCTAGGTAGGTCTATCGAGTGGACGTCCCTTGCGTCAATTTGCAGTCTAAGGATGATATCAGGAAATACGTGGACGAGGACTTGGAATGACTGGTTCCTTGCCCTTAGTGTATCGTGGTTTCGAATCAGGTTTAGGAGGACTCGCTCCTGCTTAGCGCACATATGCTGAATATATACATACACATTTACACATATATGTGTGCACAAGTAAATGCCGATGACTATAATTACCATGTGAGTACCTGAATCTGACGAACCTTGCAATCCGGAGTGTGGTGTCGTTGTGGTTTTCGTTAAAGAACGGTTATAGTCTGGTTTCCATATAAAAACATTTTTCATCTTAAAAATATTTTATATCTTAAACCTAGTTCACTATAACCAATGGCTCTGATACCAATCTGTCACACCCTCAAAATCCACACGCGGAGTATTACCGCGAGGCATGTGACGACCAGGATCTTAGCCACTAATTATTTTGAACCGTTTAGTTATTAATACAATTAATGGTGTAATTAGCTAACCAATTTAATTTTTTTTTTTCAAAACATAGTTTAAGTTTGCAGCGGAAAGGAGAGTAGGTCATATCGTAATTTAAAACCACAAGTTTATTAGTTATGAAATTACAAACCACGCACTCCAGCCGATTGCAATGTCCGTCCTAAACTGTATCGAGCAACCTGCAAAGCATGCAGTAGGGTGTCAACACAAAGTTGGCGAGTTCACTGGTTTTCCAGTTTTAGTTTTCGAAAACGTAAGTTGTTTAGATAAAGCATTTATAATCACGTCATGGGGAGCTACCCCATATGAAAGCTACTAAACTGATGTTACCGAAACTGTTGACGAGAAGATTTTGTGCCCCAGGTCAATGTCTATCGTCATTGACCGAGATGCAAGGTCTACTAGTTCACGCCCGATCTCCCCCGGTCACGGTGTGAGGTTGTCAAACCTAATAGCGCTATCAACTAATAACCCGTTCGCCCCCGGCGATTAATCGGTACTGTAAGCAGGGACTTAATGTGATAGAGATTCGTTTAGTTTTGCTAGTTGTGATTTATAAATAATATCCAAACGTATCTCCCCCGGAGATAGTATTTTAGAAGTACCCATTTGCATTTTCCCTTGGAAATATTAATTGAAAGTAATCTTTAAAGATGGCAGTTTGTTCGTGTCCCTCCCTGGGACGCATGTTTTTAGTGTGTGAACTCACCTTGGTTTGCTCGGTAGACGATTTACTTGTGTTATGTTGGCCAACCATACCCTATTATGGTTATTAATATTCATTAGATTTGTAGGCAAGTAGTGTCACGTATAATCCTACACGTAATCTAACACATAGCATGCATGTTATACTAGCATATGCTGTATTGGGCCTATCCTAGCATGTGGGCAGTTAAACAGTGACAGTTAGACAACAACAGTAGCACACGGCCCAAAACATAACATTACGTAGTGCGGCCCAATAATGAATTCAAGTAATCCAGTCGAAACCGGATAGTCTCGACTCGAGACTATGAGGTCTCGAGTCGCAATCACTGGACTCGAAGTCGCAACAGCTAGTCTCGAGTTGTGAACATTTGCGTAGCAACCGTAGGGGTCTCGAGTCAAGATCAGGAGATCTCGAGTCGCAACCTACCCGGTCTCGAGTCTCCTGTTGCTTTCCTGGTTTCGAGTGGTCTCTGAGAGGTCTCGAGTCGTAACCATAAGGTCTCGAGTCGTAACCATAAGGTCTCGACTCGCAACTATGCAAATGTTTCTAGAATTTTCATGTCAGTACTACCCAATCAAATTTCATTATCATGTACTGTCCAATCAGATTTTATTAACATGTTCCCTATACCGTACACTCCTAAATTCAGATCAAATCAGCAACTTTTCAAATATTCATCACATAATCAAATAGTTCATCATGTTCATAATTCTACACGGATCCAGTCCAACATCCTCTAATACTGTTCTATCACTACATTCCAACCGAAGTCTATGCAGCCATTTTTATCACTAAAATCACGCTATCCTGCACCCTAATCATCATCAAACATTACCATAATTTTGTTAACAAGTTCATCATCATTTCTTTTATCGATCATGCAAAAGTCTTATTTAACCAGATTAATGTTTTGCGTGTCATCCTATTATCAACCATCATCACCAAAATAGCCACTTATACACATCCTTGAACACATGATGAAATCAGTATTCACATACAAAGTGCACATTGTTAAACATGTAAACCATACACAAACAGACAACTTTACACACATTATTATTATGAACATTAGACTTGTATTATCACTTTTACCAACACCGATAATGAATGTTTTCCTACCATTCACACATCCAAATCATCAAGCAGTAACAATTATCTATTATCATACACGCACCCTTGAATCGAGCAAACTGCCAATCATTATTCAAGACTCAAAACACAAACACAGGCAGTGGTATAAACTGACCGAGGGTTGAAGGAACAAAAGGAACGCACGAGCAATCCCTGCTTCTGATCTGGACCGAGCTGAGACCAAACACCCGAAGAAATCTGCTCCGAACATGTCTGCGGTTGGCCCGAGCAGAACCCGAACAGGAACCCGAAAACGAAACCTTCACTCAAATATGAACATCGTCAACACAGCAGTGTTACCATCAGAAATCGAGAGAGGAAGAGGGGTGTTTACCGGTAAAAACCTGTCTGAACAGAAACAACTATGGCCTCCGCTGCTGTAGACGGTGGCGCTGCTTCGTCATCGCTGCACATCTCTCTTTTCTCTCTAAATTTCTGGGTGGTTGTGGTTGTCGGAGTGCCGGTAGTCGCCGGAGAAGAAGAGTGGGCATGGGTGTGTGTGGGTGTTGTCGGGGTGTCGGCGTCAGACGCCAGGATTGGAGAGGGAGAACGAGAGTGGGGGCTGGGTGGTGATCGGTGCGGGTGTAATGTGCGACCGCCGGAGGATGGTGCCGACCGGAGTTGCTCCGGTGACCGGAATTGCAGGGAAGAGATGAGAGGAGAGTTTGCGGCTGGATTGTGTAGGGATTAGGGTTTTGGTCTCTTGGAGAAAAAGAGATGGGGAGAGGGTTAGGGTGCTTAAGTAGTGTAGGTTTGGGTTTGGGTTTAGGGAGCGGGCTTGGGCCTAGCCCAAATGCGTGAACCTATATAAACGACTACGCGTCTTGTTCAAACCGATTGGCCCGGTTTTGTTAACTCGTATGCAAATAATTGGAACTCTCGTCACGGATTATTATTATTTCACGAATAATAATAATAATAATAATAATAATAATAATAATAATAATCATAATAAACGTACGTAATAATAAACGTACGTAATAATAAACGTACGTA
The DNA here is from genome assembly GCA_030545235.1 of Helianthus tuberosus. Lineage (NCBI taxonomy): Eukaryota > Viridiplantae > Streptophyta > Magnoliopsida > Asterales > Asteraceae > Helianthus > Helianthus tuberosus. The sequence goes on from CM060369.1 coordinate 223,691,028, forward strand.
ATAATAAACGTACGTATTACCAAAATACCCTTCTCTTGACAACGAGAGTACGGGTTGTCACATTCTCCCCATGTTACAGGAATTTCGTCCTCGAAATTTAAGCAAATGCCATACACTACGCTCCATATGTACACATAGACTCCATTACTATACGTAGATACAAGCAGTTTCACGAAAGTCCACAGAACGAACATGCAAGCCACAAAGCACATATAGTCACATAGCACGTAAAAATCACATAGCATTAGATTCACAGAGTTCGTACATATTTTACTTAGTATAGAACTTCACAAACTTAACTATAGCATTCAAGAAACGTACAGGAAAACCGAGGTGTCACAGTTTGCATTTAATATTGTTTTGCGATATTAATATTTGGTAATTGTTTACAATCCAGATGGCCAACGATGCAAATCAGGAAAACCAGAATAATGATAATCAGATAAATAACAGTGCCATTCGACACATAGTAACCCAAAGAATTAGAGATGCTATGCCAGCTATCATCTAAAATGTTAGAGAAGCGGAAAATGATAATAAAAGTAATAGTGGAAGTAAACGAACACATACTGAACCCAGTCACAGCGTGAACAATGGACCATTACTTCAATTGCCTATTCCAAAAAGAAGAAGAACCATGTCTTATGGTTGTTCTTACAAAGAATTCTGGTCTTGTAAACCAATAGAATTCTTGGGCAATGAAGGAGCCATTGCAGATCTACGCTGGATAGAAAAGACTGAAGCAGTCTTAAAAATAAGAAAATGTGCATAGGAAGACAAAATCATGTTTGCTTCCAATCTGTTAAAGAATGCTGATTTAGAATGGTGGAACACTATTCTCCAGTCTAGGGGAAGTGACAGAGTCTATAATATGGAATGGACTGAGTTTAAGAATATGGTTGAAAGGAAATTCTGTCCTCCTAATGAAAAGGAACAGATAGCCAATAAATTCTTAAACCTTAGAATGACTGGAGTAGACTGTAAGGGTTACACTACTAAATTCTTCGAATATGCTAGAATAGTGCCAACCCTAGCTTCACCAGAACAAGTATTAATCTCCCGTTACATCTGGGGATTAATCAGTGAGATTAGACATGTAGTCAAGGCAGCTAGATCATCAACCATAGAAGAAGCGGTAGAACTAGCAAATACCCTGACAGATGAACTAGTACGTATGCAAGAAGAAAACCAGAGAAAGAACCTAGCTCAGAAACTTACCCAGGAATTCCGCTATGGAAATTCCAACCGTGGGAAGAATATAGGTTCTACTTCTGCACCCTATTGTAAGGGTTGCAAGAAGAAGCATTCAGGAAGATGCTCCACCTACTACAACTTCTGCAAGATACCAGGACATAAGGAAGAAGACTGCAGGAAGAAACCTAACAATAAGACATGCTACAATTGTGGAGAACAAGGACATATCAAGCCAAACTGTCCGAAACTAGCTCTAGCCATGAACAACAAAACTACTAAGAATGCTAGGGCATTCGTTCTGACAGCCGAAGAAGCGAAGATGATTCCGGATGTAATTGCCGGTATGTTTTTAGTTAATGATGTTTTTGCTAAAGTATTATTTGACTCTGGTGCGAACCAAAGTTTTATTAATACTTCATTTTGCAAAATTCTCAAACAACCATTAACTAAACTTCAACAAGAGTGTCTAGTAGAGACAGCGAATGGAGAAACCATTAAGATTTCTGAAATCTTGTAGGGAGCAAGAATATAAATTTTAAACCATAAGTTTATTGCTAATCTTTACCCAATGAATCTGGCTGGATTTGATGTTGTATTAGGAATGGATTGGTTAGTAGCCAATAAAGCCAGTATTCTATGTGATCAAAAGTCAATCCAAATAAGTTCACCAAAGGGTGAAAAGATCACAATTAGAGGAAATAAGCCAACTCGATCCGCAAAATTCATCTCTGTGATGAAAACTGCAAGCTGTGCAAGGAAAGGGTCACTAGTGTATATGATTTCCATAATCATTAACACTAAAGGAAAGGAATTGAAAGATATTCCGGTAGTATCTCAGTTTTCAGATGTATTTCCAGAAGAGCTACCAGGACTACCACCAGACAGGGAAGTTGAATTCAGAATTCATCTGCTACCAGAAACAACACCAATTGCCAAAGCACCTTACCGTTTGGCGCCAACAAAAATGCAAGAACTGAAGAAACAGCTAGACAAACTTTTGGAGAAAGGATTCGTATAGCCAAGTTCATCACCATGGGGAGCACCGATCTTGTTTGTCAAAAAGAAAGACGGATCAATGCGTATGTGCATTGATTACCAAGAATTGAACAAAGTCACGATTAAAAATCGGTACCCATTACCGAGAATCGATGATCTGTTCGATCAATTGCAAGGAGCTCGATTCTTTTCAAAGATCGATTTACGCTCAGGATATCATCAATTAATGGTACAGGAAGAGGACATTCCTAAGACCGCCTTCAGAACAAGGTATGGTCATTATGAATTTACTGTCATGCCATTTGATCTAACCAATGCCCCAGCCGCATTTATGGACATGATGAACCGAATATGTAAGCCATATTTGGATAAATTTATAATTGTCTTTATAGATGATATTCTAATTTACTCTAAGAGTAAAGAGGAACATGCAGTGCATCTGCATACACTTTTAAATTTGCTGAGATAAGAGAAAAGCTTTACGCTAAATATTCAAAATGCGAATTTTGGTTAGAAGAAGTGCAATTTCTTGGACATTTAGTTAATCATGAAGGGATTTATGTGGATTCCACAAAGATTGAGGCAATTACTAAATGGAAAGTCCCTGAATCACCAACGGAGGTTAGAAGTTTTCTAGGACTAGCCGGTTATTATAGAAGGTTTATTCGAGATTTTTTCTAGAATAGCCATTCCCTTAACCAAGTGAACCTGTAAGTCTGTTAAGTTTGAATGGGGACCAAAACAAGAAGAAGCCTTTAGAATTCTTAAGCAAAGATTAACCAACACACCCATACTAGCGTTACCAGAAGGAACTGAAGACTTTGAAGTCTATTGTGACGCTTCTAAGTTAGGATATGGATGTGTGTTGATGCAACGCCAAAAGGTTATAGCATACGCTTCTAGACAACTTAAGAATCATGAAGAAAATTATTCAACCCATGATTTAGAGTTAGGAGCCATAATTTTTGCCCTTAATATTTGGAGACACTATTTATATGGAAATAAATTTGTTGTCTTCACTGATCATAAGAGTTTAAGGTACATTTTTGGGCAAAAAGAGTTGAATATGAGACAGAGACGCTGGATGGAATTTCTCAGTGATTATGGTTGCAATATCCAATATCATGCAGGAAAAGCTAATGTAGTAGCTGATGCTTTAAGTCGAAAGTATCATGAAAAGCCAAAAAGAATACGTTCTCTTAAATTAAATCTACAGATAGATTTAAATGAGCAAATTAGAGCCGTACAAGAATCAGTAATCAAGGACGATACTGAAAATTTGAAAGGAATGATTAAGGAATTAGAACAAGGAACAAATGGATTTTGGAAATTCCATAAGAAAAGGATGTGGATACCTAAACTAGGAAACCTACGCCACCGAATATTAGAAGAAGCCCATAAGTCTAAGTATACGATGCATCCTGGAAGTGATAAGATGTATCAAGACTTAAGAAAGAATTTTTGGTGGATAGGAATGAAAAAGGATATAGCAGCTTATGTTACCAAGTGTCTAACTTGTTCACAGGTTAAAGCTGAGCATCAGAAACCCTCAGGTTTATTACAGCCATTGGAAATGCCTGTATAAAAATGGGAATTGATAACAATGGACTTTGTTACCAAATTACCCAAGACACGAAAAGGTAATGATACAATCTGGGTGATTGTAGATAGGTTAACCAAGTCTGCTCATTTCTTACCAATGAAGGAAACCTTTAGTATGGAACAGTTAGCCAAGATATATGTTAATGAAATAGTTTCATTACATGGTATTCCTTTATCAATTGTTTCTGATAGAGATAGCCGTTTTACTTCTCATTTTTTGACAAGTTTCCAAAAAGCAATGGGAACCAAGTTAAATCTAAGCACCGCTTATCATCCTCAAACGGACGGACAAAGCGAAAGGACAATTCAGACGATGGAAGATATGCTTAGAGCTTGTGTAATTGATTTCGGAGGAAAATGGGACGATTATCTACCTTTAATAGAATTTTCCTATAATAACAGCTATCATACCAGTATCAATGTTGCACCTTTCGAAGCACTTTATGGACGAAAGTGCCGAACTCCAGTTTGTTGGGCAGAAATTGGAGAAAAGCAATTGTCTGGACCCGAGATAGTGTAAGAAACAACAGACAAGATTGCTCAAGTAAAGGAACGACTAAAAGCAGCACGCGATCGCCAAAAGAGTTATGCTGATAACAGGCGAAAGCCACTGGAGTTTCAAGTAGGAGATAAGGTTTTATTAAAAGTTTCTCCTTGGAAAGGAGTGGTAAGATTCATCAAGAGGGGAAAGCTAAGTCCCAGGTATATTGGACCTTTTGAGATTCTTAGAAAAATAGGACCAGTAGCTTATCAGCTACAACTGCCAGAGGAAATGGCAAAAATACATGATGTATTTCATGTATGTAATCTCAAAAAGTGCTTAGCTGATGAATCATTAGTAGTACCTCTTAAGGATATAGAGGTAAATGAGAAGCTTAAGTTCGTAGAGAAGCCTCAACAGATTGAAGACAGGAAAGTCAAAAATCTCAAACACAAGAGATTAGTTCTAGTTAAAGTGAAATGGGATTCCAAGAGAGCACCAGAATATACGTGGGAGCTTGAATCAGAGATACAGAGGAAATATCCACACATGTTCCAGTAGACCTCGAGGATGAGTTCTCAATTAAAGTGGGGAGGATTTAACAATCCTCCTAAATTATTTCTGACACTCCTAAAAATATTAGAACACCCCTATACGTCCTAAAATACACCCCGTATACGAGATTTGACCCCATATACCTTTAATTTCATAAAAATAAAATAAAAACAATATTCTTGTGACGCTCGCGGGCCGCGAAGACATTGTCTTCGGTTTACGCGGGACGCAACAACAAGACCACCAGGCGAGTCCCTGAGGTGCCACGTGGCAGGCTCGTGGCAAGGCTATAATTGAAGAATCAGCATAGCTAGGCCCTATACCTCTACATTTTGGGACGCGAAGCCCTTAGCTGACTCTTACGCGAGGCGCGAGGAACACGAGATCAGACCCTATAAATAGCAACCATCGGCCTTCAGTTTACAGTAGCTCAAATCTCGAAATCTCTCTCAATGTTTTGTAGTGTAAGAATTATATCGGGCATAATACCCCCTAATTAGCGAAGCTCTGCCTCGTTGTAAGTATTTTAACCCCGGTTACGTTTTAGATACGCTGCCCGATTGATCTAGTGCTCTGTAACGGCTGTCGAGGCTCTGCCCGACGTAGTCGTTGGAGTTCTGTCTCGGGGAGGGTATAACTAATGTAAATTGGGTTATTATACTAACGCGTGTGCATTGTTTAATTAATAGATTATAACCAGGAAACCATAGGGAAAAATCTAAAATAGCAATGTGAGTAATCTTCTTTTTGTGCAAACTGTTTTTACAAAACTTCAAATGTTTTACATCATAATTATCATCGGTATGTTGGGGTTTTGTATACAAAATTTGTTACTATACTGTGAGTAGTAACATGGCCACAAGTCGGGTTGACAATACCGTGGGTGGTAATTAAAGTAAGAATTGGAAACAAATATAATTACGAGATCGCCCTCAATATTGTACAATGATAAAACCTGTTTTATATTAAACTGGGATTCACTCACCAGTATTTCCCACTGACAAAATGTTTTTAAAGGCGTTTCAGGTAACAAAATGTGAAAGCCAAATAGAAGACAGTTGGACAGCACTGAAGGCTTGGAAAATGTGGCTATAAAAGTTACCTAAATAAAGAAGATGTTTTATTTAAATAAATTAGGGTTTATCCCTATAAGCATGTTTGTAATGGAAACTTGGGTTTTACCCATGTGTTTACTATTATAAAAATGTGGTATTTTACTCTGATAACATATTTCCTAACTACGGTCCTGATGTAAATTCCGCTGCCAAAATGATAAAACCACTGATACCACTGAATCTGAGCTCGCGGCCGCCCGTTCCCAGGAGATAAGGGGCCGGGGGTTGCGACACAATCATAAACCATGGGTGGCTAATTTCCCCAAGATCATCTCCGGGTGAAAGATTGTGAGTTTCTAGGGTTTGTTTTTCTTGTTTTGGTTTGATACAAACATTTGTTAATCTTTGATTGAAATTGTGTGAATCATTTGTTGGTATTACTTTGAACTCGAAATTGTTAAGTTTTCTTGCAACATTGACGTTGAGAGATGATTGCTACCATTAAGTTGTGATTTATGCTAGGGTTTGGTTTTTGTTCTTGATTAATAAAGCATACTATTATCTCATATTGTGATGGTTATCTTGCACCGGTTGCGTATGATAGACGATTGTTGATGTCTAAGATTAGGATTTCACATTAACAAACTCAAGAAATCATTGGTGTTCATAAAATAATCAAACAATTCATGTTAAATAACTCTAGATACTAATTAATCCGAAACCCGAGCGTGATTCGTTTTCTCATGTAGTATTTTTAACTAATCAATTAAGTTTTGCAATTTTAGTTAATAAACCGTTGTTTTTTATAATAGCAATTTGGCGGTTCACCCCGACTCTTTTTAAATCAAACAAATAAAGAAAATTAGCAAGCTTCATAACTACTTTGTACATTTTTTTGTAAATGAAATAAACCAAACAAGTAGTGCAATACTGACCACATGCTCTACGTGGATACGATACTTGACTTACCCTAGCTACCTAGGTTAATTGGGTTTTTGACTGCTTGGGACGACACGGTCACGTCAATATGTAGTTAGTTCGATAACATGTTTGATATGAATCAACACATTTAACACGGTAAAATATGAGTCATCTCGTTAGCACCTCAAAATCTTATCAAGACACCCTTTTTCCATTTTATGTTTCTATATATATGTATGTGTAGAGAGAGAAAGAGAGTGGAAATACCAATATCAACACCCTATAATATAAACATTTCGACCCCATTTATACATATCGACCCATTTATGACTTAAACGCCTTTACCCCAAATGCGAAGTGTTACACCCCGATTTCCGGTGGGCCCGGAAGGGTACAATCGTGACGGTTGGATAACAGTTATCACAATATAATAATATGCAGCGGAAGTATTGGATTGAAATTATTAAAATAAAGCTTGAATGTATAAAGTATTACAAGCGTTCGTTACAAGCCCAGAGGCAGAATCCAAATAAACAGAGGTTTAGACATCATAGGCCTTAAGCATCAGGAGTGCAAATTCCTTAGCCTTCATTCTAGCCGACCCGTGTTCCCAGCCTATAATGAGGTTCGGTACCTGCTGTTCAATCTTTTGAAAATACGTCAGCCAAAGCTGGTAAATACAATTAACTGACTCTTTGAAAAAAATAGTTTTTCGAAAAGAGTTTTATACCGTATGTGATCTTTTACATATATCTTGGGATTATTCTTGTTACGAGATTATATACTTGATTAACCCATTGGGTTGTTGATGTGTTAAAAATGCAACATATAAATTTCATCAAATGAGGCATAAAACTAACCATTTTTTAGTACTAATGTTGGAAAAAGTGTGCTTTTGTCTTCCTTTTGTATTTTCAGGATTAAATGAGCTCAAATTAACAAAAGAAGCAAAAAGACATCAAAATCTAACATAAATACAAGAAAAGGAACAAGACGTGACATGCCCGACCCCACGACAGCATCTTCCCAAGCAAAACAAGAGATCAGAAGCCTGAACACGCCTCGTGCTCAGCCAGCACAGGGGCGTGCCCAAGTGTCAGCAGAAAAGACAAAGTGGTAGAAGCTTCTATTGCCCACCACGGGGCCGTGCTCAGCGGACACGGGGCCGTGGTCAACTATAAGATTCGCACAATCCAGCAAATCTGCATAGTACAAAGATTCTTCTGCACCACGGGGTCGTGCTCAGCGGACACGGGGGCGTGGTCAACTAAAAAGACAAAACTGCATTAAATGAAGAAAGAGAAGGATGTGGACACGGGGTCGTGCCCACTGGACACGGGGCCGTGCCCGAGCTTCTGTTCAGCCTATAAATAGGAGTGCTTGGCTTAAGCTCAAACCATCCCTTGGCACACCACCTCTCTTACACTTCACCCACCACCCACCACCACCATAACACCATCATCCACCACCATCATCCATTGTCCATCATAGAGTGTGTGAGTCGTCTCGGGATCCAAGATTGATCGTAAGAGTTCTTGACAATCAAGGCCATGTTTGCCTAAGTCTTTTACATCACTTGGTGAAGACAAAGTGTCTAGTGTAATACTTTTTATTTCTAATCTTTTGCACTTTTTACTTGGTTTTGTATTAATGACTTTAATAACTAGTTGCTTATGTTGAAAGTGATCTTTCCTTATCGTTTGTCCGTGGTGTCTTGGCATTATTTTACTGTCTATATAAAATAAAAGATTTTCACCATTCATATCTCCACGGTCTATATGGAGGTATGTTGGCTACCTGGTCGGGGGTTAAGGGAACGGTTTGGTAAAGGTCTTGCCATTGTTCAGCGTTTAGAGGTCCTGCAATGGACCTGGGTCAAATTTAGTAGAACCTCCTTCAATACTTAACGGTATTGGATGGCGGGGGTCCAAACTCTTTGATCCCCTCATAAGTTAACTACTATTAATACTATAACCCGGGTATTTAGGACTGTATCCCTGCTGACTCAGACTACTTAGTCGAGGGTAACGTCACCTCCAAAAGAGGGGCCTACCATAATTTGCATTAATAACTTAATTAATTATCTTCCAATAATCAACCCTTTTAGGATTGTATCCTTCCTGACTCAAACTACTGGGGTGAGGGTAACGTCACCTTCAAAAGAGGGGCCTACTACAATAACTAAGATAATCTCTTAAAATAGTGCAAAAGTGCGGAAATAATCAAAGGTTACACTAGATACGAGTCGGAACCAAGTGATTCATCTTGTCTATCTGTTTTTCTTTTTATTTTCAGCATTTTAGTTAGTTTTTATTTTTCTTAGTTTAAAACATTTTTCTAACTTTTTATTTTGATTAGACGTTGAGGATAAACCGGTACTAAAAGCTCTTGTGTCCTTGGACGACCTCGGTATCTTACCAACACTATACTACGCTCACGATGGGTGCACTTGCCCATATGTGTGTTTAGTGTTAGTACAATATCGTGTTTTATAAATATAAAACTTGGCTAAAAATAAGTGTTAAAGGGGCTTAAAATATACACCTAATATATATAACACTTCACACGCATCAAGTTTTTGGCGCCGTTGCCGGGGACAAAGGGATTTTAAGAAAGTTAGGAATCAACGGCCTAATCGTTTTTCTTATTTTTCATTTTTTTTTTAGGATTTTTTTTAGTTTTTCTGTTTCTGCAGAGCTCAGCACGGGCCGTGCCTGGTCGGACACGGGCCGTGCCCAGCATCATCACTGGCAGTTTTTATTTTCTGAGTTACAGAGAGCTGAACACAGGGCCGTGTCGGTGCAACACGGGGCCGTGTCCAACTCCCAGTAACAGGGATCCAGAAAACAATCACTGTATCTCTGACCACGGGCCGTGTTCACCGAGCACGGGGCCGTGGTGAACATTCTGACCAACGTTCTTTTCTGTTTTTATTGCAGGACTTGGAACCCAGGCGCCACATTTGAACCTCCTATGTAGTGCATGAGCTCCAGTTCTAGTAGAGACATAAAAGAACCTCTAGAAGAACCCGAACGCTTTCTCAGAAAAAGACTTAAAGCTAAAAATCAAGAGAAAGTTTCGGGGGACCCACTTCCAATGGCGGACCAACGTACCCTCATGGATTACCTACGGCCCACCGTAGGCAATCTCGGCGCCGCTATCAATGCACCGAATGTCGAAGCCAACAACTTCGAACTTCGGCCACATTTGATACAAATGCTCCAAAACTCCGCAACCTTTCATGGGCTTGCGGACGAGGATCCCCATCTACATATTACTAATTTCTTGGAAATATGTGATACTTTTCGGATCAATGGAGCATCAAATGACGCCATTCGGCTTAGGATGTTTCCATTTTCACTAAAAGACCGAGCTAAGGCTTGGCTTAACACCCTCCCAGTTGGCTCGGTAAAAACCTGGGATGAACTAGCCCAAAAGTTTCTATATAAGTATTTCCCTCCTGCTAAAATGGCTAAATTAATGACTGAAATTAATACATACTCACAAGAGGATGGGGAATCCTTATATGAAACTTGGGAAAGGTTCAAGGAGCTGCTAAGAAAGTGTCCTCATCACGGTTTAGCGGTGTGGCAACAAGTATCCACTTTCTACAATGGGTTGTTGCCACACACAAGACAAACACTTGATTCAAGCTCCGGGGGACTTTTAGGTAATCGTCGCCCAAATGAAATATATAATCAAATTGAGGAAATTGCTCAAACCAATTTTCAATGGCACACTCCCCGAGGTAATAAATCTATTGCCCTGGGCGCCCATAAGGTTGATGAAATCACCTCTTTATAAGCCCAAATCGAGGCCCTCTCTTCGAAAATCAAAAGGCTAGAAATGACAAAAACGGCCTCGGATATGGCTTGTGAAGGGTGTGGTGGGTCACATGAAAATTGGAGTTGTATGAAAGAATTAGATGAACAAGCAGAAGCGGTAAACTACATTGATAATAGACCTAGGCCGTCAGGTCCTCCAACGGGTACCTACAACCAAGGATGGCGTAACCACCCAAATCTTGGTTGGAGAGATCCCGGCAATAGTAGTAACCAACAAAACCAACGAACTAATTTTCAACAACCACAAAATTTCTCTCAACAACAAGGTGGAAGAGAAAGGCTTGAAGATACCATATCTCGCCTCATCTCTGACACCGAAAAGAAAAACTCGGATCGATTTCAACAATTGGAATCCAATTTTAGAAATCAACAAGCTAGCATTCAAAACGTTGAAAAACAATTAAATCAACTAGCTCAAAATTTCTCCGAGAGACCACATGGCGCGTTACCAAGTAATACCGAAACCAACCCAAAGGCGCAAGTACACCTCATCACATTGAGAAACCGAACCGTGGGTCCCGAGGATGCCCCATTACCACCAGTTGAAGGAAGTCAACGCCAAAGCACGACTTCACCTACACCTCAACCAGAAAAGGCTTCTTCACCAAATCAAGAGCCCACCAAGACTCCTCCAATTCCGTACCCCGGTAGGTTAAATCGTCAAAAGACCGATGAGCAATTCGCAAAGTTCGAAAGTTTACTAAAACAATTGCATGTTAACATTCCTTTTTATTGAGGTCCTAACCCAAATGCCTAAATATGCAAAATTCATGAGGGATTTCCTCATTCACAAAAGGAAAATTGAATCATTGCAATTAGTTAACTTAGGCGAAGAATGCTCCGCTTTAGTACTCAACAAACTTCCACAAAAGAAAATCGACCCCGGGAGCTTCACAATTCCTTGCTCGATTGGGAAGTCCCCCGTTCGTAATGCATTAGCCGATCTTGGGGCTAGCATTAACCTCATGCCCACGTCAATGTTCAAACGACTCGGCCTAGGAACAACAAACCCTACAAAGATGAGCATACAACTCGCCGACAGGTCCGTCAAATTTCCACAAGGTGTCGCTGAAAATCTGCTGGTCAAGGTTGACAAATTCGTTTTTCCAACCGACTTTGTCATCCTAGACATGGAAGAAGACACCGATGCCCCTCTCATCCTTGGGAGGCCATTTCTAGCCACCGCCCAAGCAGTGGTGGATATGAATGACGGAACTTTAACATTGAAGTTTGGGGATGAGGAAGTGAAGTTTGAATGTGGAAAGAAAGTAGAGGAAGAAGACCCGGTCAACTACATGAAGGTCATAGACTCAAGCTTGGATGACGCTCTCCGACGGTGTAACATGGGATGCAATACATCCCACTTGGGTAACATGTGACCAGGCTTTGGGTCTAGCCAAGGACCCTTATAAACGTGGCGCACCACGGAGGCATTCCGCGGAACTATCCTTAGTTTAGTTTAGATTAATTTTCTTGTTTTCTAGTTAGTTTTAATTTTCAGGAATAAAACACACTTGAGATGGCAAAGGATGCAAGGGAAACTTGAACCAGCACTCTATGCAGGAGAAACAGAACCGTCCGACAAATTTCTTCGTTTACAGTAAGTTCGGCACGGGCCGTGTCCGCCCAACACGGCCCCGTGCTGCACAGTCTGCAGAAAAAGACCCAGTTCAGGTAACTGGACACGGGCTGTGTTCACCCAACACGCCCCCGTGTCCAGGCTTCTGTTTCTCTTGATTTAATTTTGTTACTGGCACTTGAACACGGGGCCGTGCCCGGATAACACGGGGCCGTGTTCAGCGCCCAGTAACACAATTTTTTTTTGCTTTTTCACACCTTTTACACATTCAATCAACCTAAAAACTTATTTTTGGGACACATTGAGGACAATGTGTAATTTAAGTGTGGGGGGGATGCTAAAACCTTGAATCTTGCAAGTCCTAAATACAAGCCTTACACAAAACTCTATTGGAATCGCTAATCACCCCAAATTTTTTCAAAAATTTTCATTTTTTTTCTTGTCTAGGTTTAACTCGGGAATTTCAAGTTCTAAAAAGGTTATATTTTTACGAATTTACAACCGATAGCGTCGTGATAAAAAGAACCAACATAAGAAAATTATGAAAAGGCATGACAAGCTTAGTTAAAATTTGATTATATATACTTGATCACATAAAAACCCATTCCCACAAAAGTGAGTTTTGAGCCTTTATTGAGCATACAATTACATATCATTAGAACTAAATGCTCATTTTTCGTTTCTTGTGTGAATAGCCGCTTGGTTCTTACGACTCTAGAACTTGCCATGACGATACATTCCCGGTCCTTACCAACTTAAACCAGAGTAAGTAAATGACGGAGGCATTAGGGCTAACCCTTTTTATTTCTACACCATTTTTTTTTACCACCTACCCAAAATCCCCCTAGTTAGCCCCTTTGAGCCTAAACCTTTTCATTTCATAACCCAAACCAAACACCCTTTTACCCACCAAAACCTTTTTATTTTTAACCCTTTGTTTTAGTAACAAGTTCGATTTTTCGTATGACTTTTCAAAAAAAAAAAAAATAATAATAATAATTTTGTGTTGATGATGAAGGAAAAGAAAATAAACAAACAAGTTCATCAAAAATAACTTTGTTTGAATAATAGCTTCATCAAAATAAAAGTTACAAAAATAGAAAGTCTTACGAAAACCGACACTTGTTACGCTTTTCGCCCTTTTTCTACTAACCACTAACCACCAACCCAACCACCTACCTTTAACCCAAGCCTAACCCTTCACCCACAAAGTCCTCTTGATATTTACAAAGGTATATAAGTTAAAAAGGAGGAGGATTGATTGCTTGGCAAGCTTATGGTAGGAGTAAGTTCCATGCCGCTCTCGAGTGATCCACAAAAATACATTTTCGGCCGAGTGTTGAGTGATCCCCGTGAGGTATGTGAACTTGTATATAACTAGAATTTTAAAGAGGCATGTTATGCCCTAATAAGTAATTTATCTTATGAAAAGTTTTAAATAAATCATGACGAATAGGATTGTAAATAAATAAAAATTAAATTAAATAAAGAATCTTGGAAATCCTGACACTCTACGACAAGCCCAAAAACCTTCTTCTCTACCCATTCCATTTGGGAGTGTAATAGCCACATATTAAAGAGTTTTGCTTGAGGACAAGCAAAGAATCAAGTGTGGGGGTATTTGATGTGTTAAAAATGCAACATATAAATTTCATCAAATGAGGCATAAAACTAACCCTTTTTTAGTACTAATGTTGGAAAAAGTGTGCTTTTTTCTTCCTTTTGTATTTTCAGGATTAAATGAGCTCAAATTAACAAAAGAAGCAAAAAGACATCAAAATCTAACATAAATACAAGAAAAGGAACAAGACGTGACATGCCCGACCCCACGACAGCATCTTCCCAAGCAAAACAAGAGATCAGAAGCCTAAACACGCCCCGTGCTCAGCCAGCACGGGGGCGTGCCCAAGTGTCAGCAGAAAAGACAAAGTGGTAGAAGCTTCTATTGCCCACCACGGGGCCGTGCTCAGCGGACACGGGGCCGTGGTCAACTATAAGATTCGCACAATCCAGCAAATCTGCATAGTACAAAGATTCTTCTGCACCACGGGGTCGTGCTCAGCGGACACGGGGGCGTGGTCAACTAAAAAGACAAAACTGCATTAAATGAAGAAAGAGAAGGATGTGGACACGGGGCCGTGCCCGAGCTTCTGTTCAGCCTATAAATAGGAGTGCTTGGCTTAAGCTCAAACCATCCCTTGGCACACCACCTCTCTCACACTTCACCCACCACCCACCACCACCATAACACCATCATCCACCACCATCATCCATTGTCCATCATAGAGTGTGTGAGTCGTCTCGGGATCCAAGATTGATCGTAAGAGTTCTTGACAATCAAGGCCATGTTTGCCTAAGTCTTTTACATCACTTGGTGAAGACAAAGTGTCTAGTGTAATACTTTTTATTTCTAATCTTTTGCACTTTTTACTTGGTTTTGTATTAATGACTTTAATAACTAGTTGCTTATGTTGAAGGTGATCTTTCCTTATCGTTTGTCTGTGGTGTCTTGGCATTATTTTACTGTCTATATAAAATAAAAGATTTTCACCATTCATATCTCCACGGTCTATATGGAGGTATGTTGGCTACCAGGTCGGGGGTTAAGGGAACGGTTTGGTAAAGGTCTTGCCATTGTTCAGCGTTTAGAGGTCCTGCAATGGACCTGGGTCAAATTTAGTAGGACCTCCTTCAATACTTAACGGTATTGGATGGCGGGGGTCCAAACTCTTTGATCCCCTCATAAGTTAACTACTATTAATACTATAACCCGGCTATTTAGGACTGTATCCTTGCTGACTCAGACTACTTAGTCGAGGGTAACGTCACCTCCAAAAGAGGGGCCTACCATAATTTGCATTAATAACTTAATTAATTATCTTCCAATAATCCACCCTTTTAGGATTGTATCCTTGCTGACTCAAACTACAGGGGTGAGGGTAACGTCACCTTCAAAAGAGGGGCATACTACAATAACTAAGATAATCTCTTAAAATAGTGCAAAAGTGCGGAAATAATCAAAGGTTACACTAGATACGAGTCGGAACCAAGTGATTCATCTTGTCTATCTGTTTTTCTTTTTATTTTATTTTCAGCATTTTAGTTAGTTTTTATTTTTCTTAGTTTAAAACATTTTTCTAACTTTTTATTTTGATTAGACGTTGAGGATAAACCGGTACTAAAAGCACTTGTGTCCTTGAACGACCTCGGTATCTTACCAACACTATACTACGCTCACGATGGGTGCACTTGCCCATATGTGTGTTTAGTGTTAGTACAATATCGTGTTTTATAAATTTAAAACTTGGCTAAAAATAAGTGTTAAAGGGGCTTAAAATATACACCTAATATATATAACACTTCACACGCATCAATTGTTCGGACATGGAATCATTAACCCCCAATTATAATAATTATCAAGTAAATGGATTAAACCATATTCATACACTTTTCTGCAATCATAGGCGACTTACTTATATAATAACCGTCCCAAGAGGCATAAATTTCCATCCCAAGTTTACACTTAAATAAGTCAAGGGTATTTACCTTTTTTGCTAGCTTCCAATCAATAAGGCTATATTTGGCAAAGAGCCGCAAGTCTAAGTATTATTGACCCAAGTCTGATTATCAAAAGGGGGGGGGGTACTATAGTCTGGAATGAACAAATTTATTATCTGTTAGAATGTATACGGGCCAAAGGTAGTTCCTTTAGATATGACCCGATACTTAAGAATAGGTTTGCTAGATTAAGCGTATACCGAATAGAATGTAGTTTAAACCCAACAAGTACTAGGACTTGTATAATATGGGCAAACATAATACATTCTGGATTTTGAGATCGAGACGATAAGGTTAAACCCCTTTTCGGTAAACTTATGTAAACTAGTTACGTAAGTCTAACCGTATGCGTATAAGCGATAACGGGTAACCAGATTAGTCATGAACAAGTTCCCTATGCCAATATACTTTAAACAAGTTATAATATCAGTAGGACATCAACTTGTATGCCCGTTAAGGTTTTAAAATCAAACTATGCCTCATAAGGGTATTTTGGTAATTTTATAATTTATAAAAAGGAGCTTGCAAGTAGACTGATGTTATGGTCATAAACATTCTGTAAAAATGGTTAAATTATGACATCATATCAGTAGAATATCAAATATATGCGTGGTTTATGCTTTAAGACCAAACTATTCATCGTAGGGGCATTTTGGTCATTTCACACATAGTTTGATAATTTATTTGGGATTCTGAGTTCATGACTTATACCTACTGTAAAAACATTTAAAATGTTTTATAAATTCAGTAGGTAACAAATCTTGGCTCATACATATGGTTTAAAACCATACTACGCGCCTAAACGACGTTAATGTTGTTAAATGACGATTTATGCGAAGATTTATGAAATATGATGTTATGACCAGCTTTGAATAGTTAAAATATTTTATTTGTCATAAAATATCAGTAAGAAAAATGTTTGGTTTGAATATTATGCTTAAAACCCATTTTATGTGCCATAAGGGCATTATCGTCATTTATCGGCATTGTATACGGAATTGAAGTTAAACTCAGTTTACAATTTGACCTAGCATCCCAAATAATCCTAATTATCATATCATATCAGTAGGTAATGAGTTTTATGCTAAAATTATGTTTAAAACTCATTTTAGACTTAAAAGGGCATTTTAGTCCTTTTAAAAGCATAGTTTACGCTTATATACGTAAACTTAGTTTATGACCAGATTATAAACATCAAATTATCCTAAACATGTTTAATTATAAGTACATAACTCATTTGCATGCTCGTTTGTATTTAAAACCTTATTTTTAAACAAAAGGGCATTCTAGTCAAAGTACGGCATAATAACGGAACATGCGCATAAACTCATATTACTAGTCTGATCGTGTAATATAACCTTATAGGGTTATACTACATTATATTACGATCATAACGGAACCTAAAATCAGTAGCATACTAGTCTAATTCGGTTTATAACCAAAAGTCAACGTAGAAGTCAAACTACGCGACTTTCGGTTGCGAACCGACCCTAAAACTGGAATTGACGAGCCGAACATGTTTACACATATTCTAATAATTATTACCAAGTTGTTTAAGTGATAAAACATATTTTAGAACACTTCTAAACTCATATCACAATTATTTTAAAATCTGACCCGTTGACTTTTTAATATAATATTACGTCGACTCGTCAATTGACCAAGCAAACGTGATTCTTAGGAGGTGCCCTTTTGAAGGATTTTCACCTACCTAATTACGATCACGTAGCCATGTTCGTTGCGAAAAATGGCTTGACCGTTTAAGGTCTAACTAAAAGTCAAAGCGTTTATCGTAAACGCTTGACTTTTCAGCTTTAAAAGCCAAATAATTAAACTAGTCACGAAAGGAACACTCACAAGTGGTCCTAGGGACTGAAGAGAACTCAAAGGTATGCTCCCAATGTTCAGGAGCTCCCAAAAGAGAATGATAGAAAGAAATGAATGGTGCAAGGTTTGAGGATGGATGAACACTCCTTTGTATAGTGTTTGAGAGTTTAATGGATGATTGCCAAGTGTTTGAGAGGTGTTATAAGATCTTTACAGGTGTATTACCATGTTTTAAAACCAACTAAGAGCCCCTAGAATCGAATAAACATGGTTTGGAGTTGATTTGTGTGGAGAGCAAGCAAGAAACAAAAATAAAAAAAATAATTCTGCAGCTATTGGTCTCTGGCGGCCCGCGACCGCCCTCGGCCCAACTCTTCGCGGCCCGCGAGCCGGTATCTGGCCCAAGTTAAGTTTGGTAGCTCGAAAACTTTGGTCCCTATATCGTTTTAATGCTTTGTAAAACTTTCAAAGTTTACATTTTAGGCACAAAGTTTATAATTCTCATTCAAAAGGTTATATATTTCATGGAAGCCCTTAGTGGCTTGCATTAGGCACACCCGAGAGTACGACCGAGCGTTACAGAGTTCCCGGTTCGTATAAAAGGTCACTAAAAGGCGTAGTTCCTTACGGTAACGCTTTTAGTCCTTTTAACGCACAAAGGTGTGCGTAATATCATTTAACGACATAAAGCTTTATATAATCCATATTAGGCATTCCCGTGAGTATTATCGAACATCACGATGCTCCGGGTTCGTTTAAAAGGTCACTCAGAGGTAAGATTTAACATGTTGACGCTTTTAACCCTCCGTTACCCAAACTTAGGATTTTATTGCAAATGGTTTCGATTATCCAACATGTGGCTTAGTATGAGAATACGAATACCGTGTATGGTCATTCAGAGGCTTAGTTAAGCATGTTGACACTTCCGGTCCTCTTACATTCAAAGTTTTAATTGTTTGGCAATAATAGTCCCTCATAGTCAACGTTTGACATAACTAGGTTTAGGGACACGTGTTGATACATTATTGGCCATGATTTTACGAGGTGTTACATCCTCACCCCCTTAAAAGAAATCTTGACCTCGAGATTTGTTCAGAGTAATACGGTTAGTTCCGTATCATAATAGGTTTTGACCTCTCAAGAGTATCCTGGGCCACTATGGGAATCCCATTCACATTTACGAGGTAAACTTGGGACTTTTAAATTCCATGGTCCATAATGGACAAGGTTTTTCAATAAACCTTAAGCTCATGTTTAGACGTCATGGAAAAACATGACAAGTGCTTATCAGCTAAGCACTTTGCTGAAATTTTCCAGAGATAAGAGTATATTTAGTATCCTAATCCGATACTATAAACAACAGTACTCCGTAAGGAGACTCAGTGTTGTCTTTATATAGCTTTACTTGTCGGAATTATAAATTTTCCTTAATTGACAAGAAATGTCGACTTAGTAAGTTTGTCGACTATAATTCACATCGCGCCATTGCCGCGATTCATTTTAGATAACTGGAAGATTAGATCCGTTGTTACCATTTCCCAATTCTAGGTGGGACTTTCCAGTTCATTATGCAGACCAAAAATGATCTACAATGTTCGACTCACTAGCGAACATTCTAAGCATTATGCTTCCTAGGTGGCTACGGACTTCTCATGTCCATCCACACAAAGGTCTTCAGCTTTCGACCTTAATTTGTCAAAAGTTACTTGTGTCATGTAGATGACACATCCTTCTTTCAATCACTTGGATGCCTCAAGCATAAAAGCTTCCTCGGACAATCCAAAGTGTTGATCTTCCATGGATGGTGAATATATCACCAGATGGGGATTTTAATTTCAATAAGTTTCTTACTGCAGACAAAGTGGATTTGGTTTCTGGACTAACCAATCCTTTTCTAAGAACATATCGAACCCCGTAGGATTTATAGAAAAACAATTATCAAGGATAATTTCTTTGTGAAGGATATATTATATGTGAAACCATCTTGATTGGTCACTTGATTTTTAAATAATATTTAAGCCTTGAAAAGGCAGAATTAAATTTTTTATTAAATTTGCAATCGATGAAGCTTTAACTGGCTACAGAGTTTAAAACAAGTTTCTAGTAAATAAATATTTACGTGAAATAGATACGTAAAGATATGTCTTGAACTGCTTCTGCTGTAGCAGATTGGAAGGCTCAAACATTGCCTTTCTTGCCATCAATGGTCTTGTTCTTCCCGTCAGTCGCCCTCTTTGGGCAGCGGGTCTTTATATGCCCTTTCTCTCCACATCCATAGAAGGTGGCATCTTTCAAGTCTTTGCATTCATGAGACTTGTGATCCATCTTCTTACAGATGCCACATCCCTTGGTCTGCTCATGGAAACATTTTCCGAGGTGTTGCTTCCCGCAGGTTTTACATTTGGGTTTTGGCTCATTCGGCTTGGACTAGTTATAATTCGAACCAGTCTTACCCTTTTTATAATCCCAACTTGGGGTATTATCACGCTTTTGCTTATGATCCTCCTCGGCCTTAATCGCCCTTGCTCTTATCTCATCTTCAGTAAGAGAAAGAGCCAGATCCACAGCGGATCTAAAAGTTGCAGGTTTGGAGGATTTAACCATTCCCTTGATTTCTGGAGCGAGCCCTCCAAGAAACCGTGCAATGCGCTTAGGCTCAGGGGTAATTAAATAAGGTACTAGTCTTGATAAAGAGTTGAATTCAGATACATAGGCTCGACACTCGAGGTCTTTCATGGTCAGCCTTAGAAAGTCAGTTTCAACTTTCTCCACCTCATGAGGT
Source organism: Helianthus tuberosus (assembly GCA_030545235.1). NCBI lineage: Eukaryota > Viridiplantae > Streptophyta > Magnoliopsida > Asterales > Asteraceae > Helianthus > Helianthus tuberosus. Next base: position 223,711,423 of record CM060369.1, read on the forward strand.
GGGCAATAAGTCTCGCGGATCAATTCCACGAACTTAGACCAACTCAGGTTGTACATTGCAATCTTGCCAGTGGATTGGATTAGTGTCTTCCACCAAGTCAGAGCATCCTCCTTGAATGATTGGGACACATATTTAACAATGTCCTTGGCGGCACAACCGCTTATATCAACAACGGTTTCCATTTCATCCAGCTACTTCCGAGCATCGATTGCTCCAATCTGACCCATAAAGTCACGGGGTTTACATGAAACAAAGTATTTATATGTACACCCCTTCTTAGAGTCATGTGACTTAGCTTTCTTATACACTTAATACTCTGCTCACTCTTAGTTGAGGAGAAATGAGTCTTTTCAGTCTTATGAGTATTAGAACGGGGCTTAGAAACAGAGTTCTCTTTCTGTACTAATGGCTTTGGCCCGTTAAATGTGGCCATAAATCCAGCCAGGGCTTTACCGACTTCATCGGCAACTATGGATCGAGGACGATTCTCCTCGTCATTACGGTTCTGGTGCTCTAAATCGTCACCACTGTTTTTCTTACTTGCTTTGCCAATACTCAGGCTTGCCATAAGTTTATCTGAAAAATAATATAGCCATCAGTAATTTCTTGAGAACTAAATAGCAAATCAATTTATTTGCATTAGATCTTACAGATCTATATGTTTATATATCAATTTCATTAGCCCTGCTTACCAGAATTGGTAATGGACTTAGCCATATAACTCATCGGCTTGTTACAAGGGATATTTAAATATAGCACATTAGCTTGTCACGAAGGACATTTAAATATAGCATAATGGCTTGTCACGAAGGACATTTAAAATGTGGCACAACGGCCTGTCATAAGGACATGAAAGATATGGCACAAGGGCCTGTCACAAGAATTGTGAAAGGTATGGCACAAAGGCCTCATCACGAAGCACATTGAATGATATTGCACTAAAGCCTTGTCACAAAGGACATTTAAGATATATATAAGCCGTGATCTTATTTGATCAAAGGGCTTTAAGGTTTGAACATAGTTCATTACATTTGGATAAGGGGTCGTAGACCGCAACTGTCGTCACAATTGACGATATAATATGGCATGTAGGCAATTCATTTGACATCACAAAGGATGTTAAACTAATGGTCATCGCATGAATGATACCAGTTATCATCGCATTTATTCATATTGACTGTGAGGCTTGGGCATAGCCCTCCACCTTGGACAGGGAACCATAATGGTCACAACTGTCATTGTCTCGAATGGACGATATGTTGTAGCCCGTAGGCAAAACATCACTAGGATGTTATACAATATGATCATCGTATTAGATGATATTAGTCATGATCGCACTGATCATGTAGACTATAAGGCTTAGGTATAACCCACCACCTTAGACAGGGGACCATAAAGGTCACAACTGTTATAGTTTTAACTGACAATGCAGTATTATGATTCCTATCCTTCTACATAGTTTGGAATCATTGAAGACTTGGAACAAGTGTCGTCACGAAGTTGGACGAGAGTTTCCTCCTTTCCACGCAGTTGGGAATTAGTTGGAGATTTAATGATATGTTTCAGTCAACGTATTGAATATAAATCCTTTTCCTCAATTGGAGTTTCCAAGACACGTCTTATTTGACGTTTTTAATTATATGCATTTCTCCTTAGTTGGAGATTTAGTATACACCTCAATATAGTACAGTGTATACGATATGGCTCAGTATAGTACACCGTTTAATTATATACCCTTTCTCCTTATGGGGAGATTCAGGAATACGCCTCAATAAAGTACAGCGTATTTGATACAGCTCAATAAAGTACACTGTATATGGGACGGCTCAATAAAGTACACCGTTTATAAATACACCCTTTCTTCTTATGGGGGGATTCGGGAATACGCCTCAATAAAGTACATCGTATATAATACAGCTCAATAAAGTACATTGTATATGGTACGGCTCAATAAAGTACACCGTTTATAAATATACTCTTTTCTCCTTATGGGGAGATTCGGGAATACGCCTCAATAAAGTACAGCGTATATAATACAGCTCAATAAAGTACATTGTATATGGTACGGCTCAATAAAGTACACCGTTTATAAATATATCCTTTCTCCTTATGGGGAGATTCGGGAATACGCCTCAATAAAGTACAACGTATATAATACAGCTCAATAAAGTACACTGTATATGGTACGGCTCAATAAAGTACACCGTTTATAAATATACCCTTTCTCCTTATGGGGAGATTCGGGAATACGCCTCAATAAAGTACAACGTATATAATACAGCTCAATAAAGTACAATGTATATGGTACGGCTTAATAAAGTACACCGTTTATAAATATACCCTTTCTCCTTATGGGGAGATTCGGGAATACGCCTCAATAAAGTACAGCGTATATAATACAGCTCAATAAAGTACACTGTATATGGTACGGCTCAATAAAGTACACTGTTTATAAATACACCCTTTCTCCTTATGGGGAGATTCGGGGATATGCCGTCTCATATTTGGACGAAAATTTTTGCACTTTTTCAACCACTCATTGGTGGGAATATGTGCTTGTTGGCCTTCGTCTATTGCGCAATCAAGAGATCTGTTTGATAATGTAGGAGCAATGAATGCGACCTTCATATTATTTGAAGGAAAAATCACAAAATGGGCTCCATAAAATCAATGATTTTTCTTATGGCAGTAATATCGCCAAAGTATATTAGATGCTTACTATTAGCCGATATCAGTACAATATGACCGTTGGGAGATCTTAGTGGTTCCATGTATTAAACCGTCATACTGGCCAGGCATGAAAGCAATCTATGGGACACACTAAGATACTGCCAATTATCATATGGCGCTTCTATCAAACTAAGTTTGGCATTCGTAGTTGTTAAAAATCAATGAAATAAAAAATCATTGTCGTACTCCTGTTGGAGAAATTTGCTGGCGAGAGTTGCCGAATTTATATATAATATAATATACCCAGATGGGTTTGAATTAATCGAGCTCGAAGACTTGAAATTATATGCTTTAAGCATGAATCAGAGAAAGTGATTCCTTTCTCTGCTTATTCTCTAGAATGAGAGAACATTTGAATCAAAGAATAGAAATTTGGTGCAAAGTGGATATATGTGCACTTTCCATAGTTGTTGTTGCTTTAATCAGCTGGTGAGATATCACCGGAATATCTATCAAATATGATAGACTTTGGATAAATGATATTAGGATATCACAGGAATATCGAAAGATATATCATTAGGTGATGAGGTTTATCATCCTCGTATCGGAGTCATCGTCTCCAAACAATGTAGTTCACCATGTAGAACTTCAAGCTACTCAAAGGTAGAGATCATTGAATCCGCGACCCATCACAGATTCTTCATCTTGCCCGCGACGTCTTGGCTGTATAAAATCAATAACTACTATGTAGATTAAGAGTAGTCTTATATTCAGGTCTAGACTCAGAGTTTTTAAAGGAAATCTACATTTGTGATATTTGAGATTAGACACTAAGGGCTAGACTCTGACACCCTTTTTCCATTTTATCTCTCTATATATATGTATGTGTACAGAGAGAAAGAGAGTGGAAATACCAATATCAACACCCTATAATATAAACATTTCGACCCCATTTATACATATCGACCCATTTATGACTTAAACGCCTTTTACCCCAAATGCGAAGTGACACACCCCAATTTCCGGTGGGCCCGGAAGGGTACAATCGTGACGGTTGGATAACAGTTATCACAATATAATAATATGCAGCAGAAGTATTGGATTGAAATTATTAAAATAAAGCTTGAATGTATAAAGTATTACAAGCGTTCGTTACAAGCCCACAGGCAGGATCCAAATAAACAGAGCTTTAGACATCATAGGCCTTAAGCATCAGGAGTGCAAATTCCTTAGCCTTCATTCTAGCCGACCCGTATTCCCAACCTATAATGAGGTTCGGTACGTGCTGTTCAATCTTTTGAAAATACGTCAGCCAAAGCTGGTAAATACAATTAACTGACTCTTTGAAAAAAATAGTTTTTCGAAAAGAGTTTTATACATATGGATAACCCGTATGTGATCTTTTAAATATATCTTTGGATTATTCTTGTTACGAGATTATATACTTGATTAACCCATTGGGTTGTCCGGACATGGTATCATTAACCCCCAATTATAATAATTATCAAGTAAACGGATTAAACTGTATTCATACACTTTTACGCAATCATAGGCGACATACTTATATAATAACCGTCCCAAGAGGCATAAATTGTCATCCCAAGTTTACACTTAAATAAGTCAAGAGTATTTACCTTTTTGCTAGCTTCCAATCAATAAGACTATATTTGGCAAAGAGCCGCAAGTCTAAGTATTATTGACCTAAGTCCGATTATCAGGGGGGTACTATAGTCTGGAATGAACAGATTTATTATTTGTTAGAATGTATACGGGCCAAAGGTAGTTCCTTTAGATATGACCCGATACTTAAGAATAGGTTTGCTAGATTAAGCGTATACCGAATAGAATGTAGTTTAAACCCAACAAGTACTAGGACTTGTATAATATGGGCAAACATAATACATTCTGGATTTTGAGATCGAGACGATAAGGTTAAACCCCTTTTCGGTAAAACTTATGTAAACTAGTTACGTAAGTCTAACCGTACGTGTATAAGTGATAACGGGTAACCATATGAGTCATGAACAAGTTCCCTATGCCAATATACTTTAAACAAGTTAAAATATCAGTAGGATATCAACTTGTATGCCCGTTAAGGTTTTAAAATTAAACTATGCATCATAAGGGCATTTTGATAATTTTATAACTTATAAAAAGGAGCTTGCAAGTAAACTGATGTTATGGTCATAAACATTCTGTAAAAATGGTTAAATTATGACATCATATTAGTAGGATATCAAATATATGTGTGGTTTATGCATTAAGACCAAATTATGCATCGTAGGGGCATTTTGGTCATTTCACACATAGTTTGATAATTTATTTGGGATTCTGAGTTCATGACTTATACCTACTGTAAAAACATTTAAAATGGTTTATAAATTCAATAGGTAACAAGTCTTGGCTTATACATATGGTTTAAAACCATATTACGCGCCTAAACGACGTTATGTCATTAAATGACGATTTATGCGAAGATTTATAAAATCTGATGTTATGACCAGCTTTGAATAGTTAAAATATTTTATTTGTCATAACATATCAGTAAGCAAAAGGTTTGGTTTGAATATTATGCTTAAAACCCATTTTATGTGCCATAAGGGCATTATCGTCATTTATCGGCATTGTATACGAAACTGAAGTTAAATTCAGTTTACAATTTGACTTAGCATCCCAAATAATCCTAATTATCATATCATATCAGTAGGTAATGAGTTTTATGCTAAAATTATGTTTTAAACTCATTTTAGACTTAAAAGGGCATTTTAGTCCTTTTAAAAGCATAGTTTACGCTTATATGCGTAAACTCAGTTTATGACCAGATTATAAACATCAAATTATCGTAAACGCTTGACTTTTCGGCTTTAAAAGCCAAATAATTAAACTAGTCATGAAAGGAACCCTCACAAGTGGTCCTAAGGGGAGAACTCAAAGGTATGCTCCCAATGTTCAGGAGCTCCCAAAAGAGAATGACATAAAGAAATGAATGGTGCAAGGTTTGATGATGGATGAACACTCTTTTATATAGTGCTTGAGAGTTTAATGGATGATTACCAAGTGTTTGAGTGGAGTTATAAGATCTTTACAGGTGTATTACCAGGTTTTAAAACCAACTAAGAGCCCCTAGAATCGAATAAACATGGTTTGGAGTTGATTTGTGTGGAGAGCAAGCAAGAAACAAAAATAAAAATAAAAAAATTCTGCAGCTATTGGTCTCCAGCGGCCCGCGACCGCCCTCAGCCCAACTCTTCGCGGCCCGCGAGCTGGTGTCCGGCCCAAGTTAAGTTTGGCAGCTTGACAACTTTGGTCCCTGTATCTTTTTAATGCTTTTTAAAACTTTCAAAGTTTACATTTTAGGCATAAAGTTTATAATTCTCATTCAAAAGGTTATATATTTCATGGAAGCCCTTAGTGGCCCGCATTAGGCACACCCGGGAGTACGACCGAGCGTTACAGAGTTCCCGGTTCGTATAAAAGGTCACTAAAAAGCGTAGTTCTGTACGTTAACGCTTTTAGTCCTTTAACGCACAAAGGTGTGCGTAATATCATTTAACGATATAAAGCTTTATATAATCCATATTAGGCATTCGCGTGAGTATTATCGAACATCACGATGCTCCGGGTTAGTTTAAAAGGTCACTCAAAGGTAAGATTTAACATGTTGATGCTTTTAACCCTCCGTTACCCAAACTTAGGATTTTATTGCAAATGGTTTCGATTATCCAACATGTGGCTTAGTATGAGAATACAAATACCATGTAAGGTCATTCAGAGGCTTAGTTAAGCATGTTGACACTTCCGGTCCTCTCACATTCAAAGTTTTAATTGTTTGGCGATAATAGTCCCTCCTAGTCAACGTTTGACATAATTAGGTATAGGGACACGTGTCGATACATTATTGGCCATGATTTTACAAGGTGTTACACGAAGCCATTGAACTTAGGTGTGTCATTTGGGTTATGAAATTGGGTATCGGGTTCCCCGAGTCAGGTTCCTCATCTTTTTGTTATAATCGTAACCGAATACTGATATGAAGTAGGTTCGATTAATCAATATTCGGGTTTCGGTTTCCAGATTTATGTGGGTCAGTTTTAATCAATCGAGTTTGATAAGACCTTTTTTGCAACTTGATGAAAATGTTAAATTCATCATAGTCACTTTCTAAAACCATAGCCATGTACCATGCCTTGCTAACGAAGAAACAGCAATACTCAAGATAAGTGTTGGTCTTTACAACGCAACATGAAAAATATAGAGCACATTCGCTTAAGAAGTTAAACTGAAAAACAAACTTAATTAAAAAAATTATAACCAAAGGGGTAATGCTCTAGCGGTATCCAGATGACTTTCTTCACGAGAGGTCGTCGGTTGGAATCTTGTTCATGACAAAATGTCATGCGCGAGACAAGGGTTTTGCCATAGTGGGCCTTCGAGCGGTTGGTTTCCCTTTGAATTGATGATGGTCCAGGTCACCAGCACTATTTGTGATCGCAGGCATAGGTGGCCTATTTGTCCATGGGTGTACCCGGGTGATCGGGCTTTGTTGAACGTTAAAAAAAACTAAAAGAATTACTAGGAAAGAGCGTTTGGGTTATGATTTGTTGAATGTGGAAGCAATTTTGACAGTTAGCTCGATATACTTTTGTTGGGTTTAAGTTGTAATTAATTGTAAATATAAGGTTTGGGCTCCAAATTGTAATTAGGGAGTCTAAAGCCATTCGGACCAATCCTATAAATAGGCATTTGAAAGAGTTTTGTGGTTGGTGGTTTCTTGTGGGCTTTAGAGTGAGAAAATCTCTAGTGTACGAAAACCATCTAAGATTATAGATTATTGGTTTGAAGTTAATGCAAATCCATTGAAAGCATCTCTTGTTCCTCTTATTTTTGTTTACCTCGTTTCGGGTACCCACGATATGTGTTTAAGTGATTTATACTAACTTTAACATCATAGATCCATTATCTCGTGCTTGATTCATGTTTTAGGGGACTTACATGTGGTATTAGAGTCTTTTTCTCATTTGGGAATGATTTCGGGTTTGATTCGTGGGACTTTTGGGTTATTGACGTGTGTCGGAGTGTACGAAATTTTAATGTATTTTTAGTACCTTTTTACCCTTTTTATCAAGCTTTAAATTTATAAAACACGGTATGAAACTGTCACTCTCTACAACACGCTAGGGCAAGTGCACCCATCGTTGGCATAGTATAGTAATGGTAAGATACCGAGGTCGTCCAAGGACACAAGAGCTTTTAATACCGGAATATCGTCGACATCTAATCTAACCAAATATAGAGAAAATTTTTGTTTTTGTTTTTAAATAAATAAAAGTAAAGAAAATAAAATAAATAAAAACAGATAGACAAGATAGAATCACTTGGATCCAACTCATCATTTATGTATCCTTTGATGATTTCCTCGCTTTGGGTTTTTTAAGAGATTATCTTAGTTATTGTGGCATGTCCCTCTTTTGGAGGCAACGCTATCCTTAGCCATATTGGTCTGAGTCAGCAGGGATACAGTCCCGCAAGGCCGGATAATTGAAATATAATTAAGTAAGTTATTAATGCAAAAGTGGCATGTCCCTCTTTTGGAGGCAACGCTACCCTCGGCCATAGTGGTCTGAGTCAGCAGGGATACAGTCCCACAAGGCCGGTTTAAAGTTTTAATAGTAGTTAGTTTATAAGGGATTACAAACCGTTCTTACTTCCCCTAATTTGATGTTATCTGCCTCAAGGGAAGTCCTACTAAATTAACTTTAACCAGATCTAATTCTATTTTAACCTCAAATCATAATTTGTAAATCTAATAAAAAGCCTTTAATCAGGTCTTTTTACTTAAATTCACCACACCACTTGCCAATATCCTAACTATAATTCATCCCAAGTGGAATCGAAAACCCAAAGCAACACTTACTAATTCTATATTACTTGCATTTTTTTTCTGGTTTTACATACAAATTATCAAATAAGAAAATATAATTAATTAACTACTTGATAACTAAAAGTTGAGTAATAAAAGTCGTGTCCTTTGCGTTCGATACTTGGTTCTTACATAAACTTTACTACAAATGATAGGTACCTTCTTATTGTGTGTGTTTAGTCTAAGTAATAATCATTTCTTATAGATTTAAAACTAGATAATTGTGTTTAAAAGTTATTAAGTTAACTCACCTAAAGATGCTAAAGATATTAAATTAAGATTGAATTGCACTTTACGTCCTTTATGTTTGAATATTCTTTCAGGCGGCGTCCTTTAACTACCAAAATTAGATTGGTTGTCCTTTAAGTTAACATATATCATCAAGTGGTGTCCTTGCCTCCTAACTTGGTTAGATTTTTTTGGTTAAATTCCCTCACGTGCAAATCACGTGAGGGTATTATTGTCAATTCGTTTATAACTTAAAGATTAAATATCACTTTGTGTCCTCTATGTTTGTGTTAGGATCTGAGGTTGTCACGATTGTGTTTGTTTGTCATAATTGAACAAATGAAGGAATGTAAAATGAGATTAGATGCAGCGGAAATGAAACAAACTTTGTAAACACAGTCAAAGGGAAAATAGTTTTCGTAAACACATGCTTCTCATTAGTCGAAAGATTATAATCAAAAGATTACATGCAATGCTTACATACCAAATTCCCCCTCAGCATGAGCTCAATGGTTGATCGTACAAGATGAATGGAATGAAGGAGAAAACTCCTTAAATGGAACAGTACAAACTGTTCTATTTATAGTACAGACCAAACCACTGAAGCATCTAAGCTGACGTCACCATGAAAGTGACATTTAACAACCTAACAACCTACAACCACTATTCTAATACAAACACTGTTAGTAAACTACTGATTACAATACAATAAGCAAACAACTGATTTTTCATTCCACTGCTTCAATCCCAGCAGTGCTTAGGTCTTCAGCAGTACTTGAACTAAGGCAGTTGTTTGAGCATCAGTGCTTGCATTTCAATAGACTTTAGGCTTGATCAGTTGTTGAACATCAGCAGTTGTTGTAGAAGAGCAGTTGATAGAGATCAGCAGTTGTTAAAGCCACATTCAAGGGGAAAGATTTAGTACAGACATTTGCTTAATTTAGATCCACTGTTCTGATCCAGTTTTGGCTTTACATCATCTGTTCCTCTGTAGGGTTCAATCCCAACAATCTCCCCCTGGAACAGATGATGCCAAAACTCTTCATTATTCTGGATCTTTTATTGTCTCGTCAGAAGTTCCATAACTTGTCCTTTAAATTGCAATTCAAAGTTCATGGAATCTTCATCATTCTCATCCCTGCACAGTGTAAGTTCAAGGAGATCCTATAGATCTTCAACACCCAGACCAAATGCTTGTTCCCTTGATATGTACTTCACTTCACCACTGGACCTGAGCAGAGTCAATACATGGGTCTTTTGATCAGACATCCACTTTAGTATCTTTGAGTCCAGTGGGTTTCTTGGGAGAGTCTTTATTTTAGAAGAGTTTGGAGATGGAGGCCTGTTCAGAACATTGTTGATGATATTTTGGAGAATTGATGAGCTTTCATTTTCTAGTGCCATTGTTTTAATAGCTTCTTTGAAGTATTCAGCTTCATTTTCTTTTTCTTCTGCATCAGTCAGCTTTTGCCTCTTTCTTTGGTTTAACACAATGACAGAGGTATCTGATGATGTGAACAATGGTTCAGAAGTGTGAGTCAGCTGCTTTGATTTTTCAATGTTTTTGTAATCAGGCCATTTTGGAAGGCTGGGATTTGTTTCTCTTCTTTTTCTCAGTCTTTCATAAGCCTCATCAGTGTATTGCCTTGTCCATTTTGATATGGCTTTGGCAGTTCCAACCTTTGCATCAACCAATTCTTGCTTCTTTCTCTTATACTCCAAGGTAAGATCATCAATGGCCCTTTTGTATTTATTCTAGTTTGGTGCTGACCTTTTCATGCTTGGATCCCCTTTTATTCTTTCAATTCTATTGAGTTCTACTTTCAGAGCAACAAGTGGCCAATCTTGGAATTGTTCTTCTTTGGCAGGGTAGGATTTTTCACTCATGATTAGTGCCAGAATATCTTTTCTTAGATCCTTTTGCAGGCCAACTTCTGGAGGTAAATTTGACATTTCTTTACTCAAGTCTCTAGCATAATCTTCCATTTGTTTGACCTTGGTGGGCAAAAACTGCATCCTACTTGATATGGCTTTATCACCTTCCTCTTTGCATTCATATTTAGCTCTCCACTCAGCTTGCTTGCCTTTTAGTTTTAGGTATTCATCCATATTTTTAGGATCTCTAAAACCGGCACGGGAAGGGAATTTTCTCTTGGAAGGATCATCCACTAGGTAGAACTGTTTCATTTCTTCTTTCACTGCATGAAGTTCTAGTGGATAAGTGGCTGCTAGTGGTACAAGATTAGCAGGGTCAAATCCTTCTATTATTTTTGAATCTTTGATAGGATTGACCAACTTTTGAGGAATGAAAGGTTGGGGCTTGATAACATTGTAAGGTGTGGAGGATAAAGGAATAGGTGCTGGTATATCCTCATCATTCACCTGAAATTTCCTTTTCCTTGTGTATAGCTTTTTGGGTGAAGGGGGTTTTGTTTTTGGTATGGAAGTGGAGATATTTGGAGTGATGGGTGGTTGACAAATAGTTGTTGAAACAACTGGTGTTTCAACCACTGTTGTCATTACAACAATTGATGTGTCAATTGTTGTCTTCTGCACAGTGGCAGGTGGTTTTGTTTGTGATGTGGCAGTGGGTTGTATGTTGATTGTTGAAATGGTGAGGGCAGTGGTTGAAGTGTGTGTTGATGTAGTATTGGTGGTAGTTGTTGAGGTAACAGCTGTTGAAACCACTGAAATACCAACAGCTGTTGATACAGCAGGTGTTTTAACATCTGTTGGTTTGGAAGATTGATGTGTGGAGTTTTTGGGAGTTTGGGGAGTATGTTTTGTGGCTTTAGAAGGTGTGGTTTTGGGTTGTCTTACTTTTCTAGTAGGCTGTCTTCTTTTAGGCTTAGGATTTTCTTGCTTTTCTTGCTCATCCTTGGGCTCAGAAGTACCCTGATCTTCCATTTCCATAAAAACTTTATTCTCCTGCTCAAACCTTAATTTACCCTTTGCCTCCATATCCCTTTTGAACCTTTCCTTTTCATCAGCAAGGGCATTTAGGGTTACATCAACCTTTTTGGAACCATCTGGTTTAGGGATGTCTGCAAGCATACTAGATTTGTCTGGTGCAATGTACAGACCATCTTCATATCCCTTTTTCTTTAGCTGCTTCATTTTCTCCCCCTTTTTGGCATCAGCTGGAGGAGGATTATCAACAAAGATTATAGGAGGAGGATCAGAACCAGTGGTTTTCAGCAAGTGGGCCTTGATTGCCTTTATGTCTGCCTGTGTATCCATAAACCTAGCTTCCAGCATATTTCTGATCTTTTGAACTTGTATTTCATGTTGCTGATCAGCATATGCTCTTTGTTGGTGAAGCATAGGTTGAAATAGACTCCAAAGCTCAGTAGCAGTGGGACCAGATGATGGAGCAGATGTTTGAACTGGTGCAGCAGTGGATGGTACCTTTTGTGCTTTCAACAACTGTTGCAGCATGTTTTTTTATTTCTGCAACAGATGTATCAAGTTTGTCTACTCTATCCGTCAATTCTTGGTACATTAAACCATCACCCAACTTAATGGGATCATCTGATTTCCCACTGGCAGTGGTTGTATCAGTGGTTGACTTAGGGAAAGTTTCCCAAAAGTCATCCCCTGATGCCCCTTTGTCTTGGTACTGGGACTTCTTTCTTTAAAAGAGGTTACCATTTTAAGGGAGCCAGTAAAAACTGGAAACTCCATGGGCCCCATAGAAGAAATTGCCTTCAAGGAAGTCTTAGGGATGAAACTACTGTCCAAGTGTAAACCAGTGGGTTCAACACTTGTAGTAGCTGCTTCACTTGAACTACCACCAAGAGATACTTGTATCTCAAGGGGTGTATCATCCTCAACTATTGTTGGGATAGCAGAGGAATAGGCCTCAGACTCAGTCACTTGTGGGAGTATGCTCTCAGTGATAGGTGGTTGAGAGGAACTGATTTTTGTCTGATCTATATCCAAAGCATGTAACAAAGGTAACATGGATTGTGGTAATGTGAGGGGTGAGGAATGTGGAGATGAAAGAGACATGTCCTTGGGATTTGGACTGAGGAAGATAGATCCAAGTGGACCTAGAGCTTCATAATGTGGGGTCCCTGTGCTTACAACCTGATCCTTTTGTGAGGATGCAGGAGGAGTTTTAGGCAAAGGTGGAGATCTTTCTTCCAACTGCTGTGAGGAAGTAACAGCAGTGGTTTCTGGTGACTTTTGTGTTGTCACTGGCAGTTGCTCTGGGATCTCATCTTCCAGAGTTGCCTTTTTTGTAGGTTTGGTGGGCTTTTGGGATTTCTTTTGTCTTGGTCTTTTGGTGGTTTTAGGTGTGGGTTTCACAGCAGTGGGTTGGCTGCTATGATCACCTGGAGCAGTGGGCTCAGCAGCAGATACCTGAGGAGCAGTGGTTGCTGCTAAAGTCTGCTCTGGAACCTCTGCTTGTGTTTTGATAATTTTTGACATCCATGTAAGAGTTTCAGGAGTTAGGCTGTTTATTTGACAAGGTTCTCCTTAGCTAAGCACATGAACATTATCCTTTAATTTTTTTTTATTGAAATAGTAGCTTAGGAACCTTGGAAATAGTAAAAAGGTTTTCTTATTAACATTTTTTACCAAATCATTGAAGATCTCCTGGGAGTAGTTAAAATTTTCCTCATTCATGATAGCATAACCCAGGTATTGGATCTTCAATGGAATTTCATTGAAAGTAGTGGTTTTGTTGGACACACACATTAAAAGGGTATGAAATAAAAACCTTGGAGCAGGAGGAAAACTACCCTTTTGTAAAGTTTCTTTTTTCATTTCCTCAGCATACCCCCTCTCAATAAAATCTGTTTGATACTCGATTTTAGGGAAAGAAGTTTTACCTTCAAGATCATCGAGTTCAAATACCTCCGAAATGGTTTGAGGTGTTATTGTGACTGAAATTCCCTTTATTGAAGAAGTAATGGCTATTGGCTTTTTATCAATAGAATCAAGCTTAGCATTTTTCCAAAACTTCTGCTGGGTTTTCTGGTAAATTGGAGCATCGTAGGTCAACAAAGTTTTGTACTTTAATGACGAAAGAGCGTCAATGACAGAGTCGAAAGTGGTGGTGTGAGTTGGTTTTACAAGTAGACCCAAGTAATTGTGAGGAGCTTTGAATGGAAGATCCGTTGCCACGGTGAATGATTTTGTGAAAGGATGAAAATGGTGAAGGATTTGTGTGATTGTGAGAGAAAGAAGACGGTGAGTGAATTGAGAGAAATGGATTGTAACTGCTTTGAGAAAGGAATTTTTTAATTCGATTCGACAGTGAAAACCCTGTTTGGGGTTTTGATCAGGGTTTTATAAAGGGAAAAAGTGAATGCTGACGTGGCAGCGGTTACAAAGATCTGACGGCCAAGTACTGTCCACGTGACAACCTCTGATGAATAATGGAAGACAGTTGTTAGGAAACCACTGATGGAACAATATCAGTGGTTTGCAACGGTAACAATGAAAACACTGATGTTTGAGCAACAGTATTTACAATGAAAATGAGAGAACAGAGGTTGACTTTCAGCAGTGGACAGCATTGAGCAGAACAGATGTTTGAACCAATCAGTGGTTATGCCAGACTTTTAAGGATTAATGAAAATTTTCATTTTTAGCTATTTTTAAGGATGGATTTTTGATTTTCTGAAAACATTTTAATGCTTTTATTCATAGAAAAACAAGATTTTGCTTGTTATTCCATGTTTAGCATGCCAATTCTAGAGATCAAGCTTTCAAAGGTGGATGTGTCTAATGCTTTTTGTTAGCACATCTGCCAGCTAATCTTTAGTTGGAACATGATGCAGAGAAATCAAAACTTTTTCATAGCAATCCTTCACAAAGTGATGTCTGATGGTGATTGATGATGAATCAATGGGATATTGAATCTTTGATGATATATGTCAGCTACTTAATTGTCCTGCATAAAAGAAGTCTTTTGAGCAGATATATCAAAATTCAATAACATATTTTGAAGTTACAAATAGTTGGACTTTTCAGCAACAGCAGCAGCATCATAATATTCTTCAACTAGTGGTTGTGGTAACATCTGCTGCATGTGTACAGTCAAAACACTAAGCTAATTGCCTAGGAATTGATATACCCCTTATGTAATCTTTTCACACTCTTGGTGTCTGTACTTGTTTGGGTATGATAAATCTTGACAACCATGCTCCTAGCATATGCTATGTTCTTTGAGGACCCACTTTTTGCCAAATAGATTCTCATCGTTTGGCTGTGGCACAAGTTTTTCAAGCTTGTTATCACTGAACTGCTGAAGCTCCTCTTACATGACATCTACCCAACTTCTGTCTTTTTAGTACCCCCAAGGTTCTTGACTTGTTGATGGGATGGTAGAAATTCAGCAAGAGAACAAATGTTTTAGGATTATCCTTTTGAAGGAGTCCCTTTTAATTGATGTTGTCAAGTGGTTGGTGAAATGGATGATTTGTAAAAAGATTGATGTTTCAAAAGGATGAGGCTGCAGATGTGAATCATCTGAGCTAACCACTGATGGTGACTTTGATGATCCATCAGTGGTTTAAAATGGAGGTGGAGGAATAGGTGGTAATGGTGTGGAAATCTGTTGACTTTTATCCACTGTTTGGGGATTTTTATCAACAGTGTTTGATGATGTGGAAGCAGGGGTTAATGGGCTACTTTGGTCAACCACTGTTTGTTCATCAGTGGATGAGCTGTAACAGCTGTTTTGTACATCTGCTGCTCTGATGAAGGAAATGATTTTGACTTGTGAAACCATAATATCATATCCAGTATCTGTTGATAGTGATTGTGAGTTACCTGCATAACCAAATACTTGACAAACACATTTTAAATGCTAGTTTATCAGAATTAATCATAACAGCAGTGTTTACAGGGATTTTTATGCAAAGAATTCACAGATTTTGGCATTCAAGGTTTTATCACACATCTACTTAATGTTTTAAACATTCTATAGATTTTGGCAGTGATTGAGTATCCCAGATGATTATCACATTTTACTTTGACCACACATTTTGTGTTTTAATCTTTTGAGAATTTAGAGTAAAACATATGCAGCCATATATTTGAAGCTTGTCAACAACCATCTTTTATTACTGATTTAGACTTAAATTTATGAATGAAATGATTCAGACTCTAACACCATCTCCTTTTGATCCATTATCAAGGAATATATTACCCTAGGCAAAAATAAAAGGGTTTTGCATCCTGACAGGTGTTTGAACTTTTACTATTTAAAACAAGTAAGAGTACAAAATGTATTATTCTTTAAAAAAAATGAAGAATAATATACCCTGTTTTATTTTGAAAAATCTTTACAAAAAAAAAAAATAAGTAAAGATTTTCTGAAAACAACATCAATTGGATCTGGTGTATTTTCAAGGTCAATGTAATAAATTTTTAATTAGATCAGAATCACTTCATTTTCAAGTTAAGAAAAACGGTCAGTGGTTTGAATCAAAGTTTCATAACCACTGTTTGATACCATTTCATTGTCAGATGATTGCAACTGTGAGGTTGCCTGTTCACAAAGGTTTTGAAAATTCTTTGTGAACTTTATTACCTTGTGAAGAATTTCTGAAAATTTTGGCCTAAACTTCTTTATGAAAAATAAACCTGGTGATACCTTTGTTACCTGAACTCCCTGATACAGTGATTGTACATGATTGATAGATGACAAATGCTTGACCAAGTATGTAGATCTTCTGTGGACTCTTAAGTGTTTTGGATTTATACTCTTTTCTTTTGATTTCAAAAGTTTTGAGATAAACACACTTTTGAGTTTTTGTAATTTTTCTTCCTTCCCTTTTTACCCTTTCCATAGATAAGTATTGAAACTTTCACTAGGAGGTTTTTTAAGGAAAGAATACTCATTCCAAAATCATTTTCAGCAATGTTTTGAGAGATTTGGACATTTTTCACACATGTTTATGCCAAATTTCACATTACACATGATCTGGTTTTTTCTAAACATCAAGCATATAACCTTTGTAGGATTTTACCCTTTTTCTCACAAGAGATTTGGGTTAATTTTAAACTCTTTACAACACTGATATTTTACTATTATAGTTTTGAGTTGCTCCATGGTTATATCTGATGTAAAATTTTGAGGCTACTGGTTTTCATCTTAATTTTAAAGAATTTTGTTTTCAACTTTTGAAGGTTTTTCAAAATTGTTGTTCAAATATAAGATTTTGTTCCTAAGGTTTTGTTCATCTCCCATATGTTACCAATGACATAAATGCCATTTTTCTGAACATAGGTCTTTAATGACATGAGATAAACCCTTAGCAGCAGTCAATCATGGAACCAATCATAGTTTTCATCACAAACACTCATAGATCTATGAAAAATTATATCCAATCCGAGATTATTAAATTTTACCAACTTTAACAATCATCGGTAATTTATATCAGATTATCAGTGTTATGTGAATCCTATGTGATGGATGACATCTTAGTTGTTTTACAAAAGTTTTTCGAATAACCAACTTTAAACGTGATTATCCTTTACTTTTGTTTTTCAACAAATACGACCAACCTTAGTATCGATAAGTTTTGAGCTGAACTGTTCTGTCAAATTGATTGTTAGATCGAATTTGACTGTCCAGGCTCTGATACCAATTGTTAGGATCTGAGGCTGTCATGATTGTGTTTGTTTGTCATAATTGAACAAATGAAGGAATGTAAAATGAGATTAGATGCAGCGGAAATGAAACAAACTTTGTAAACACAATCAAAGGGAAAATAGTTTTCGTAAACACATGCTTCTCATTAGTCGAAAGATTATAATTAAAAGATTACATGCAATGCTTACATACCAAACTCCCCCTCAGCATGAGCTCAATGGTTGATCGTACAAGATGAATGGAATGAAGGAGAAAACTCCTTAAATGGAACAGTACAAACTATTCTATTTATAGTACAGACCAAACCACTGAAGCATCTAAGCTGACGTCACCATGAAAGTGACATTTAACAACCTAACAACCACTGTTCTAATACAAACACTGTTAGTAAACTATTGATTACAATACAATAAGCAAACAACTGATTTTTCATTCCGCTGCTTCAATCCCAGCAGTGCTTAGGTCTTCAGCAGTACTTGAACTAAGGCAATTGTTTGAGCAGCAGTGCTTGCATTTCAACAGACTTTAGGCTTGATCAGTTGTTGAACATCAGCAGTTGTTGTAGAAGAGAAGTTGATAGAGATCAGTAGTTGTTAAAGCCACATTCAAGGGGAAAGATTTAGTACAGACATTTGCTTAATTTGAATCCACTGTTCTGATCTAGTTTTGGCTTTACATCATCTGTTCCTCTGTAGGGTTCAATCCCAACAGTTTGCAAAAAATTACACTGAATGTGTTCTTTAACTATCAAATTTTGACATTTAAGTTAAACATTTGTATTAGTTTTTTTTTCTTTTTTGCGGGTTTGGGATTTGGTGTTATCCATTTTGTGCGTATACTTATTTTGACCCATTATGGGAATTTATACTCTTAAACTTAATTCATCCGCAATTCTCCATATCTTCTATTCCCACTCTATAATCTTCATCCATGTTTCATCACAACTTCAATTGTGATGCGTTATGACACGGAAATCATTATATTCCCCATTTTACCCTCAAGTTTGACACATTTACAAAAATGACTCATTATGTAGCTTTAAGCCAAAATGGTTTAAGCCATCCACTTTATACTACCGTGTGGATTGACCAAATTATAAAACTCATTTTTAAACTACCCTTAAGGTTCATTTGCCCGGTTTATCATCCGAGGGCATTTTGGTCAACTTTAGTCCTTTTAATCACGAAGGATATTTTGAAAGCTAGTTTTGACCAAGTATAATTTTTTAATCCGTATTCCATTTTAAATTCATTATGTCCTTAAAAACATAAAAGTCTCCTATTGTTTAGTGTTAAAAACTCACTCAAATGCATTTTTCGCTATAAAGATGTCTTCGACTCTATGGTCGTTCTATCCACACGCTAGATATACCTCACTTGAGGTGATCTAGTGTCCACCCTTAACTTGACTAACTTTAGTCGTACCGCAAACCCTCGTTGAGAGCGTGACTACTACACGTACCTGGCACGGGTCTAAGTATTGAATAGCGTTGCTTTGCGATTCTATATACTAACTTATGGCAATGCATGCCCACAAGTCATGCTTACCTATAAGCATGAAACTTAACAAACGAAATATTAAATATCATTTTTCAAATGGTGATAATATCACCATTGACCCGTTTGCCCATTTCACTTATTTCTTGGCTCACCCCTTTTACATATTGATATAACCAAACATTGTTTATTGTAAAAATGATATCTACTTACCATTTATTTCGTTCGACCCGTTATGGTTCGCAACATAGGATCGTATTACTTAAGAATCGTTTCTTTATTCATATGACCCATTATGGCTTACACCATAAAGTGTCTCTTCAAAACTCCTTGTTCATTTGCCAATACTTGACCAAATTACCATTTTTACCCTTTTTGCCATCAAATATGGTTTCTTATAATTTTCACTTGTTCCAACCCGTATCGACTCGTGTCGGAACATTGTATTTCAAAGATTCATTTCAAATACCAGATAACCTTGTTCATATTAAATACATAAGTAGATGTTCTACTTAAAAGATCTAAGCTTTACTTACCTTGCATCCTTTTAAGCCTTCTCGCGTCTTGGTCCGTTTGACCTAGTCTATAGGGAATTAGGTAGAATTGCCATGTTCGACCTAGTCTATAGTAGGAACCATATTTTTAACCATTCTTGATTCTTGCTTAAAATGTTATTCTTCCTACTTTGCTTCTTTCTCTTCTTTTTGGTCTTAATATATACATATTGTCTTTCTTTAGACATTTTACACAATACACTTGAAGACTTGAAGACACTCTTTATACAAAAGAGACGAGTTTACCAAAATAGGCGTGAAACCCACAATTTGGTGAACGACACTCATTCCGCTTATTCTTATTTTGCATGAAATTTCGCCATTAAGCTAGGAGTGAAATCCACATCTTAATGGTAAATTTCCAATTCAAATTCTAGTGGACCCTCGTCTAAGTGTCGAAATTATATTTTGACCCAACGAGTACCAACTACGTTAGGGTACGAAATCGTCAAGTTAGGGGTGAAACCCGCACCTTGTCGCTTAAGTCCCATTCCTCGATTTTCGATCTCGCCAAAGTTTCGATTGTTTCAATCGATTAGAGACGTGTAGCAACTAGAAGGGTAAGATATCGTTAATCGCTTCTCGACGAGAGTATCTTACCTATAGGCCAAAGCACGTTTCTCTAATTTGAAAGGACTTTCGATTCACTTTGGAATAGTCGACGTTTCTAAACCCGAAACAATCCTATGTTTTATGAGCCTCTCTTTTATGTGATTCAATTTATATGTGATTTTATACTTGTTACCTTATTCGTTTCAAAACCGTTACACAATTCACACGTCTCGCGCAATCAAAAACAATAATAATCCTCATGAACAAACTAAATTTATACTCTTTTTACGCATTCATACGTGTTTATACTTGTTGAATACTTGTTAAATTCATGCTAATTGTGTGAACCATACGTGATACATCGTGCTTACATGCTTAAACTTGCAAACTTATTTTGAATTTATGATCAAGTCTCATTCTTTCCTTCTCTTTCGATCCTTTAGACGTCGTCCAACGCGTCAAAGAAGCTCCAATCAAAGAAGGGTTCTAGCTCCAAGTCAATGTCGAAAAAGGATTGTATGAAGTTTATGGTTGCGCAAATGGCTAAGGTCATCCCTGATATCGTTAGCAAAATCAATCCCGACTCACCGCATGGCTCTGTCGATTCAAAGGCAGAAAAACCCAAATCAACCTTCCAATTCAAGAAATTCATGGCTTGTAAACCCTTAGAGTTTACAGGCAAAGATGGCGCCACCGCCATGATGAATTGGTTTGACGCGATTGAGCTTACTTTCTTGCAAAGTGGTTGTCCAGATGAGCTACGAAATTTGAATGCAACGGGAGTTTTCTGTTCGAGGGCACTCGAATGGTGGAGTACCGAACGCAACAAGAGGGGAAAC
Organism: Helianthus tuberosus; assembly: GCA_030545235.1. Lineage (NCBI taxonomy): Eukaryota > Viridiplantae > Streptophyta > Magnoliopsida > Asterales > Asteraceae > Helianthus > Helianthus tuberosus. The sequence goes on from CM060369.1 coordinate 223,732,296, forward strand.
GATGTTGCACATGCTATGCCTTGGGTCGAACTTAAGCAGCTTATGAAGGACCGTTTCTGCCCCCCTCATGAACTCCAAAAGTCGGAGAACGAATTTTGGAACCTTACACAGTGCTTCTCCATACTTTCCATATTTAGAAGGTCTTGCTTGTATTTCTATTTTTGGAAGTCTTGTGTTCTTGTAATCGTTCTTTCTTTGTAATCGTTGTAAAATCCAAGACTTTGATCATAAATAAAACTTGTATTTTGTTAAATTCATGTTGTACATACTTTATACATGCTCATACATTCAATTTCATGAAACAATTGATGCTTAATCGTAATTCTTGGAAACTATGTGCTAAACTTGCAAATATGTGAAACTTATGCATAAAACGTGTTTTGATCGTAAAAAATACATAAATACGACCTTCATATGCTTAATTATATTTGGTTTATGTTCTCCATACTCATTTTGTCCTTAAACTATGCTTTTATGGCGAAAATAGTCCCTAAAACACCTTAAAACCCTAATTAGCACACTTGAGGGGCCAAATTGCAATTTATTGAAACTTCAGCCATCCCCCCTTGTTTCCAGCCCCGAAGACTCCCACTCATGTCTTCGCTGGCCGCGAGCCAAGCACCAGAACAGCTCCCTCATTTCATTTCATGATTTTGAGCGGGATTTGAGTTTATTTTGAGTTTAAACGGGTTTTGGGCATTAAATACACAACTAACACCCACCCTAATCCTTCCCTATATAAACCCAAGCTTCCCCAAGCCATTTTCACTTTACAAACATCCTCACAACTCTCTTAAACCACCAAAATCGTAGCTGCAAACTCAAGTTCGGACAAAAGCATCCTTCTTCACTAAAGTGAGCATAACTCACACAATACTTGTCCGATTTACCTCATTCTTTTTCCTATGAGCTTGGATTAACCTTAGCTTCAATTCCATGGGTGATTCACATTAAATAAGTCCCTGGAACTCTGGCAAAAAGGCTCCAAAGTTGACTGCTCGTTTTGTTTTGAATCAAACTTTGTCTAAACTTGTTCAACTTGACTCTAACTCATCTCAAACCTATGTCCTTATGCTTATAACCACTTCTATGGTTAGTTAGGCTTAAAAACAAGGTTGAGACATTCAAAATCAGAGGTTAAACCTCATATAAATTCTGTTTTGTTTAGGGTTTTTAATCCACAAGTAATGTTTAAGTCCAGGACTTAATGTAGGTGTGATTATGGACTAACTTGGGTTGTCCAACATAAAATCCCCGCATTGCTTGATGATTTCTCATAGTGTAGCTGTTTATATTCTTGTATCATTCATAGTTCATGACCATCCTTGTATGTTTTTACATCAAGTGTAGTGGTGAACACTTAGAGGTACCTAAATGGAAGACTTCTCTTCCTACCTCCTACATGACTTCCATGAAACTTAGAGGTACCTGAATGAAGATTTAATCTTCTACCTCATGCTTGACTATTGGACATAATAATACATATAATACTTATATTTATATACTATTCAACATTCGAACCCTTGATGGTGAACTTGTGTTCATTCGTCAAAGTATTAGAATAACATCATCTAAGACATAAGACTTGTATGATTCTAATGAGTATACTACTCATGAAAACATTAACCCTTGAGGTTTCATAGTGTCAAAACAAGTACTTTGTGTTAAAAGATGATTACTTTCGTATACATATGTTCTTGTGTTTTAAATTCCTAAATCCTTAATCTACCATTAATCTCCGAAACTCATACACTTTGTTTCTTCGCGTAGAAGGACTTGGTGTTCCAATCTCCTAATCAACAACAACTCACTCGCGGATTCACAAGTAGAAGATTTGCAAAACCGTGAGTATACTCGTAAACCCCCTTTTTATGTTTACCACTTTTGGGGTGTAACATGTTAAATTATTAAATCACACTTAAACTTTAATCTTTACTTGCACGAAAATAATCCAAATACATGAATGCTATGTTTGTTATACTTGATTATTATACTTGGGTGATTCTTATGTGATACTTTAGTTATTAGCTTGTATGAGCCTCCATTTAACATGTATAGCGCTATAGGAGTAACGCACCACCCGTGAACGAGAGGTCATGTTGAATTATATCATTTTTGCGTAAACGGAGGGTTGACTAGAAATATCGCATGCCTTGTATGATGCTCTTATATAAACTAGTTGCCAAGTGGATTCGTTTTTTAACTTTTAAACTTATACTTATACTTATTCTTAAACTTGTATACTCGCCTTTGCTTTTGCATTGAATTGTATTTTAAACATGTTACAGGTTGAGGATTGATGATGCTATGAAATGGATTAGCAAAGATGCCTAGATACTCACTTAGACGTAGGTTTAAAGTGTTGTATCAATTTTGTTATGTTATGATTTGAACAATGTTATTTGAATTTTCCTTGTATCGTTTTGACGATTTGACTATGAAATGAAATTGGTTGAATTAAATATTGTCACAAATAGTGTTATGAAGTCTCTTACAATCTCAAACTAGTCCCACTCCGATGATTCCGCCATTGGTTGGGGTGTGACAGATTGGTATCAGAGCCATAACTATAGGGAATTAGGTAGAATTGCCATGTTCGACCTAGTCTATAGTAGGAACCATATTTTTTACCATTCTTGATTCTTGCTTAAAATCTTATTCTTCCTACTTTGCTTCTTTTTCTTCTTTTTGGTCTTATTATATACATATTGTCTTTCCTAAGACATTTTACACGATACACTTGAAGACTTGAAGACACTCTTTATACAAAAGAGACGAGTTTACCAAAATAGGCGTGAAACCCACAATTTGGTGAACGACTCTCATTCCGCTTATTTTTATTTTTGCACGAAATTTTGCCATTTAGCTAGGAGTGAAATCCATATCTAAATGGTAATTTTCCAATTCAAACTCTAGTGGACCCTCGTCAAAGTGTCGAAATTTTATTTTGACCCAACGAGTACCAACCACATTAGGGTACGAAATCACCAAGTTAGGGGTGAAACCCGCACCTTGTCGATTAAGTCCCATTCCTCGATTTTCGAGCTTGCCAAAGTTTCGATTGTTTCAATCGATTAGAGATGTGTAGTAACTGGAAGGGTAAGATACCGTTAATCGCTTCTCGACGAGAGTATCTTACCTATAGGCCAAAGCACGTTTCTCTAATTTGAAAGGACTTTCGATTCACTTTGGAATAGTCGACGTTTCTCTACCCGAAACAATCCTATGTTTCATGAGCCTCTCTTTTATGTGATTCAATTTATATGTGATTTTATACTTGTTACCTCGTTCGTTTCAAAACCGTTACACAATTCGCACGTCTCGCGCAATCAAAAACAATAATAATTCTCGTGAACAAATTAAATGTATATTCTTTTTACGCATTCATACGTGTTTATACTTGTTGAATACTTGTTGAATTCATGTTAACTATGTGAACCATACGTGTTACATCATGCTTGCATACTTAAACTTGCAAAACTTATTTTAAATTTATAATCAAGTTTCATCCATTCCTTCTCTTTCGATTCTTAGATGTCGTCCAGCGGTGCATCAAAGAAGATCAAGTCAAAGAAGGGTTCGACCTCCAACGCCAATCCCAACTCCATGTCGCAAAGGGATTGCATGAAATTCATAGCCAAGCAAATGGCTAAAGTCATACCTAACATTGTTAGCAAGATTCAGCCAAACACTGATTCACCGCATGGCTCTGTCGACTCAAAGGCAGACAAACCCAAATCGACCTTCCAATTCAAGCAATTCATGGCTTGTAAACCCTTAGAGTTTACAGGCAAAGATGGCGCCACCGCCATGATGAATTGTTTTGACGCGATTGAGCTTACTTTCTTGCAAAGTGGTTGTCCTGATGAGCTATGAACTTTGAATGCAATGGGAGTTTTCCATTCAAGGTCACTCGAATGGTGGACTACTGAACGCAACAAGAGGGGAAACGATGTTGCACATGCTATGCCTTGGGACGAACTTAAGCAGCTTATGAAGGACCACTTCTGTCCTCCTCACGAACTCCAAAAGTTGGAGAACGAAATTTGGAACCTTACGCAGAAGGGGAGCGACATGGATGGTTTGATTACGCTCTTTAAACAACTAAGTGTCCTCTGTCCTGGACAAGTCGACTCCGTCCCCAAAACCATAGCCAAATTCATTCGTTATGTTGCACCTTCCTTGACTAACCATGTTGCCTCCGCTTGTCCTCAAACCATCGAAGATGCTTTTCGTATAGCCACCGAACTTAACAACAAATGCGTTCTTCATGGAACCTACGATAAGGCTCCGTCGAAGAGTGCTCACCAGGCTGTTACTGATACCACCACCTCCACTTTTGAACCTTCATCCTCCCTATCCAAGAAGAACAAAGGCAAGAAGCGAAAGGCTTCAAGCCAGAATTATGCGGTCGTCACTCCGCCAAACCCTCAACCTTTACAAACAGTAGTCGTCGTTACCCCTGCAAACACCGAACTACCAAAACGAGCCTACACTGGATCTCATCCCCAGTGTACTACCTGTTTGTACCATCATCCTACCAACACACCGTGCCGCAAATGCGCCCGTTGTCATAGGTTTGGGCATTTTGCCGACCGATGCCGCAACATCCCCCAAGCTCAAAACAACCAAATTCAAGCCCTCGTTGCAAACCCTGTTCCTAATCAGGCTCAACCTCAAGCTGCTCCTGTGCGAGCATGCTTCAAGTGTGGCGATCTCAATCATCTCGCCAATGTTTGCCCTCAAAGGAATCAACCCCAACAGCAGCAGCAGCAGCAGCAGCCATAACAGCAGCAACAAGCTCAACAACCTGCTAGAGGCCGAGCTTTTGTCATCACTGCCGCTCAGGCTCAGAATGCGAACGACGTCATTACTGGTACGTTTCTCATGAACCATGTTTATGCTTGTTGTCTATTTGCTACTGGTGCGGATAAAAGTTTTTTGTCATTAGAATTCGAACCTTTGCTTATGTGTAAATGCTCTAAGTTGCCAAGATCTTTCGCTGTCGAAGTCGCTAATGGTAAATCCGTCGCTGTCAATTCCGTTCTTTCCAATTGTTCCTTGTTTCTTAACGATCATACGTTCTCAATCGATCTTATACCTATGCAAATGGGTAGCTTTGACATTATAGTAGGCATGGACTGGCTTAGGCTAGTTCGTGCTGAAGTTGTTTGTTCTGAAAAGTTCATCCGCCTACCTCTTCCAAATGGTGATTCTCTACACGTGTATGGCGAGAAACCTTCTCAAGGTCTCAAGCTTATGTCGTGTATCCAAGCGAACAAATACTTACGCAAGGGTACCTTCGCCTTTCTCGCCCATATAGTGGAAAAGAAGGACAAAGGCCCAAGCATAAGCGACGCCCTCGTCGTACGTGATTTTCCCGAAGTGTTTCCCGACGATCTTCCTGGTCCGCCTCCTGCTCGTTCTGTCAACTTTCGCATCAATTTAGTGCCTGGCGCTACGCCTGTCGCTAAGTCTCCCTATCGTTTAGCACCCTCTGTGATGCAAGAGCTCTCGAGTCAACTTCAAGAGCTTCTTGATAAAGGCTTTATATGCCCTAGTACTTCTCCTTGGGGCGCTCCCGTTTTGTTCGTCAAAAAGAAAGATGGGTCATTCCGTATGTGTATTGACTATCGTGAGCTCAACAAGCTTACTGTCAAGAACCGATACCCCCTTCCTCGCATCGATGACCCCTTCGATCAATTGCAAGGCGCGACCTGATTTTCAAAAATCGACCTTCGTTCTGGGTACCATCAACTTCGAGCCCTTGCAGAAGATGTACCTAAAACCGCCTTTCGTACGTGTTATGGTCATTACAAGTTCGTGGTCATGCCCTTTGGTTTAACCAATGCACCTGTTGTTTTCATGGATTTGATGAACCGCGTGTGCAAAGCGTACTTGGACCGTTTCGTGATCGTTTTCATCGACGATATTCTTATCTATTCCAAGACACAAGACGAGCACGAGCAACACTTGCGTCTTATCCTTCAACTTCTTCGTACTGGACGTCTATACGCTAAATTCTCCAAGTGCGAATTTTGGTTAAAAGAGGTTCAATTCCTTGGTCATACCGTCAACGAACTTGGTATTCCTATTGATCCCGCTAAAATCGAAGCTGTGAAGAACTGGATCGCACCTAAATCTCCGTCTGAAATTCATTCTTTTCTTGGTCTTGCTGGTTATTATCGTCGTTTTATCTCAAACTTCTCGAAGATCGCCGTTCCTTTGAACTCTTTGACTCAAAAATAGAAACATTTTGTTTGGGGTCCTGAACAAGAGGAATCTTTTCAAACGCTCAAGGAGATGCTTTGTAATGCTCCTATTATCGCGCTTCCTGGTGGTAACGACGACTTCGTCGTATATTGCGATGCTTCAAACCTTGGACTTGGTTGTGTGCTTATGCAAGGAGACAAGGTCATCGCTTATGTGTCGAGACAACTTAAAATACATGAAAAGAACTATACTACTCACGACCTTGAACTTGGCGCAGTTGTTTTTGCATTGAAGATTTGGCGACACTACCTTTACGGTACTAAGTGTGTGGTCTTCACCGACCATAAGAGCCTTCAACATATCTTCGACCAAAGGCAACTGAACATGCGTCAACGTCGTTGGGTGGAACTGTTAAACGACTACGACTGCTAAATCAAATACCATCCAGGTAAAGCGAATGTAGTAGCCAACGCTCTTAGTCGTAAAACTCATGTCAAGAGTATCCGTTGTTTCCAACTCGTCCACGATCTTCAGAACCACATACGTGACGCTCAATATTCATCTGTTAACGAGGGTAACCTCTACGACGAAATGCGATGTGGTGCTGAAGAAAGCCTCGTAACCAAATCCGATGGTATTCAATACTATTTTGATCGAATCTGGATTCCCAATCGTGGTAACCTTCGAGAGTTCCTGATGAAGGAGGCACATCACATGAAATATTATATTCACCCTGGTGCCGACAAGATGTACCATGATATGCGTGCATCCTATTGGTTGCCTGGAATGAAGAAGGATATAGCCACTTTCGTCTCAAAATGTCTCACATGTTCAAAAGTTAAAGTTGAGCATCAACGTCCCTCTGGTCTACTCTAACAACCAGAAATCCCTGTCTGGAAATGGGAGAGCATCGCTATGGATTTCATCACTAAGCTCCCTCGTACTTCTTCTGGTCATGATAGTATTTGGGTGATCGTTGATCGATTGACCAAATCAGCTCACTTTCTTCCCATTCGTGAAGATTTCAAGGTCGAGAAATTGGCTAGAATCTACACTGATGAGATCATCTGTCGTCATGGTATCCGCATTGACATCATTTCCGATCATGATGCTCTCATCTTTGGCAAACCTTTCAATCTGCTATGGGTACTGTTCTTAATCTTAGCACCGCTTTCCATCCTCAGACAGACGGTCAAACCGAGCGTACTATCCAAACATTAGAGGATATGCTTCGTTCATGCGTAATAGATTTTGGTGGAAACTGGGATTCACACTTGCCTTTGATCGAATTCTCGTACAATAACAGTTATCATGCGAGTATTCAAATGGCACCTTTCGAAGCATTGTATGGTCGCAAGTGCCGTTCACCTATTTGTTGGCACGAGATTGGTGAAGTTCAAATCACTGGTCCCGAGCTCATACAAGAGACGACGGACAAGATATTACAGGTTCGAGACAACTTATTGAAAGCCATGAGCCGAAAAAAGAGTTACGCCGACAAGCATCGCAAGCCTTTGGAATTCGAGACAGGTGACTTCGTGCTTTTCAAGATATCCCCTTGGAAGGGCGTGGTTCGATTTGGCAAGAAAAGGAAACTCCCACCTCGCTACGTTGGTCCTTTCATGATCCTCAAAAGGATTGGCAAGGTTGCGTATAGACTGGACCTTCCTGAAGAACTCAACAATGTACACCCTGTCATTCACGTATCTAACTTGAAAAGGTGTCTAGCTGACGAAGGACTACAAGTTCCTCTCGAAGACTTACAAGTTAACGAAACGCTTCACTTCGTGGAAAAGCCGGTCGAAATCATGGACCAAGGAGTCAAGCAACTGAGGCACAGTCAAATTCCTATCGTCAAGGTTCGATGGGAAGGAAAACGTGGCACTGAATTTACTTGGGAACTCGAGAGTGATATGAAGACCAAGTATCCATACCTGTTCGACGTTGCATCTACCTAAATTTCGGGACGAAATTCCCTAAAGGAGGGTGTAGGATCGTTTTCAGACCCGAACGAGTCGTTCAGAAGAGTTTTTCTCAATACGAATGGCGGAAACAAACGTATCGAGTTCAATTCAGCTAGAATACCACTTTAAACTGTCTTTTGATTGATATAAGATCGATTACAATGATGTAGACACTTCGGCAGAGCTTCGCTACCGGAATCAGGATCGTTACAAATGAGAAGACACATCAGGTATTTATAGGCTTGCTATTTTCGCTTGAATCTGCTCAAGTAGAATCTAATTCCGCACGGAATTAGATCAAACGAAATCACCAAGTTAATTTCGTTTGAAATGACCTTGTGTCATTTCAAGCGAAATTACCCATAAACATATATTTCCTCGTTTTTCGTGCCTTGATCTATGTATATAATACAAGACTCGATACAAGACGAAGTCGACAGACGCATGCACCAACAGAGGGGAGACTGTAACACCCTGCTTCTCCGTACTTTCCATATTTAGAAGGTCTTGCTTGTATTTCTATTTTTGGAAGTCTTGTGTTCTTGTAATCATTCTTTCTTTGTAATCGTTGTAAAATCCGAGACTTGGATCATAAATAAAACTTGTATTTTTTTAAATTCATGTTGTACATACTTTATACGTGCTCATACATTCAATTTCATGAAACAAATGATGCTTAATCGTAATTCTTGGAAACTATGTGCTAAACTTGCAAATACATGAAACTTATGCATAAAACGTGTTTTGATCATAAACAATACATAAATATGACCCTGATACGCTTAATTATATTTGGTTTATGTTCTCCATACTCATTTTGTCCTTAAATTATGCTTTTATGGCGAAAATAGTCCCTAAAACACCTTAAAACCCTAATTAGAAAACTTGAGGGGCCAAATTGCAATTTATTGAAACTTCAGCCATCCCCCCTTGTTTCCAGCCCCGAAGACTCCCTCTCATGTCTTCGCTGGCCGCGAGCCAAGCACCAGAACAGCTCCCTCATTTCATTTCATGATTTTGAGCGGGATTTGAGTTTATTTTGAGTTTAAACGGGTTTTGGGCATTAAATACACAACTAACACCCACCCTAATCCTTCCCTATATAAACCCAAGCTTCCCCAAGCCATTTTCACTTTACAAACATCCTCACAACTCTCTCAAACCACCAAAATTGTAGCTGCAAACTCAAGTTCGGACAGAAGTATCCTTCTTCACTAAAGTGAGCATAACTCACTCAATACTTGTCCGATTTACCTCATTATTTTTCCTATGAGCTTGGATTAACCTTAGCTTCAATTCCATGGGTGATTCACAGTAAATAAGTCCCTGGAACTCCGGCAAAAAGGCTCCAAAGTTCACTGTTCGTTTTGTTTTGAATCAAACTTTATCTAAACTTGTTCAACTTGAGTCTAACTCATCTCAAACCTATGTCCTTATGCTTATAACCACTTCTATGGTTAGTTAGGCTTAAAAACAAGGTTGAGACATTCAAAATCAGAGGTTAAACCTCATATAAATTTTGTTTTGTTTAGGGGTTTTAACCCACAAGTACTGTTTAAGTCCAAGACTTAATGTAGGTGTGATTATGGACTAACTTGGGTTGTCCAACATAAAATCCCCACATTGCTTGATGATTTCTCATAGTGTAGTCGTTTATATTCTTTTATTATTCATAGTTCATGACCATCCTTGTATGTTTTTACATCAAGTGTAGTGGTGAACACTTAGAGGTACCTAAATGGAAGACTTCTCTTCCTACCTCCTACATGACTTCCATGAAACTTAGAGGTACCTAAATGAAGATTTAATCTTCTACCTCATGCTTGACTATTGGACATAATAATACATGTAGTACTTATATTTATATACAATTCAACATTCGAACCCTTGATGGTGAACTTGTGTTCATTCGTCAAAGTGTTAGAATAACATCATCTAAGACATAAGACTTGTATGATTCTAATGAGTATATTACTCATGAAAACATTAACCCTTGAGGTTTCATAGGGTCAAAACAAGTACTTGTAACACCTCATAAAATCACGTCCAATGATGTATTGACACGTGTAATAAACCCTAATAAAGTCCAATGTTGAATTTAAGGGACTAATTTTTCGAAAAATCGAAAACTTTGATAATAAAAGGACTGGAAGTGTTAGCATACCTAAAATAAGTTTCCAAATAACCTCTCACGATGTTTATATTCACAAATGTGCCACTTGATGAATAAGTGTAGTCGTTTGCGTAATTAATTGAAAGTTTGCGCAATAAAGGGTTAAAAGCGTCAACATGTTAATTCTTACCTCTGAGTGACCTTCTAACAAACCGGGAGCTTAATAATATTTAATTATACTCTCGGGAATGCCAAATAATGGCCATCTAAGGTTTTTATGCCTATAAGTAAAGTTACGCGCAACTTTGCAAGTTAGAGGGGCTAAAAGTGTCAATATGTTTAATTATTCCTCTGAATGACCTTTTAGCGAATCCGAAGCATCGTGATATTTAATAATACTTTCAAGAATGTCTAATATGGATTAGATGAGGCTTCAATACTATTAAATGATGAAATGCGCAAGTTTGCGCAATAGAGGGACCTAAAGCGTCAACTTTTGAATCTATGCCTTTCGGTGACCATCTAAGTGAACGAGAGCGTATTAATATTTAAGTATATGCTTGGGAAGGATAAATATGGGCCATGGAAGGCTTGTATAACATTAAACGGCATTTCGCGCTACTTTGCGCAATTTAAGGACTATTTGCGTCAAACTGCAAAAGTATGTCGATTCGTAGGGTAACGGACCTTCCGGAAGATGACCCTAAGTTAAACATGACCTAAATATCCTTTTTATAGCTTAGATATGGGCTTAAAGGTGTTCGGTGCGCAAAAATAAACTTTTATGTCATGTAGGGACTAAAAGTGTCAAAAAGTGCACAAGTTTGCATTTTCGCGCATATCTCACATTCTGTATATCTTCGGACACCCAAAAATTTATGTAAGCACTAAAATATTTTATTTTAGTGATCGCCTTGATAAAATTTCATTCGTCGCGTAATTTGGACCGTTTTTCGCGTCCGTTCGTGTTTCGTCGTAATTAGACGAACAACGTGACCGTACGGCCAAACGGACCGACATCTGACATGTTTTTGAGCATGTTTCATGTCCCTCATGTTTAGGCATCATTGTAGAGGCTTAAAAATGGTTTAACGGGCCTCAAACGCATCAGAAAGGGGCTAGAAGCATGCAGGGACCAAAACTGCCATTTCTGAAACTTGATTTCCAGCTGTTACCAGCTGTTACAGCTGTTTTAATCAATTGAAAATGGTTTTCTTCAGTCCTTGGGCAGCCCATAGATTGCTAAAACCATGGGTAAAGGTGTACGGTCCAGATTCGATCACGTTTATCAAGAAACGATCCTAACGGTCCTTGTTTTCCTATATAAACCCACTTGATTTTTGGCTCATTTGCACCTCTCCTTCTAATCTGATCTATTCTCTGAAGTTGTGAGGATCTTGAACCCTTTTTGAGAACCTCCTTCGGTCCATTGGACCTTTGTAAGTCCCCTTTCGTGTTTAGTTTAATTATTTAGCGGTTAAAGCCGAAAAGTCAAGCGTTTGGATAAACGCTTTGACTTTTAAACGGCTAAGCCATGGTTCATAACGAACATGGCTACGTGACCGTAATTAGGTAGGTAATTAACCCTCAAAAGGGCGCCTCCTAATTACCACGATTACTTAGTTAAATTGTCGGGTCAAATGAAAGTCAAACGGGTTAGTTTTAAATAAATACATAACTATTAATATAGAAGCCATAAAATCAGTTTTCTCATATTAATAACTTGGTAATTATTAATTGAACATGTCTAAGCATGTTCAACCCGACAATTCTAAGTATAGGCTCGGTTCGGAACCGAAAGTCGCAAAAGTTGACTTTTGCTTTGACTTTCAGTTCTGACCCGATTTAGCTTAGTTTAGATATGCCTTAGGATTCCATTAGGACCATATTATAAGTTAGTATAACCATCCGAGGTTAAACAACTTGGTTCCATAGAAATCCTAGTTCATGCATGTTTCCGTTAAATGCCTAAATGTTGACCGTTATGCCCTTTTGACTATAAAACGTGATTTCTGAAAATGTAAAAGAGTAGAAACCTTAGTTACTGATTTATAAACTTGCACCTAAAATTTTGCATCAGTTTGAGGTCTAGATTAAGAGTTATGCTCATTAACGTAAATTGAAAGCTTTGTGTTAATTAATCGGCGTAATTAGCATATAGCCCATTTAAACCCACTTTTTGATACCAAACTTTTTACCCACTGATGTAATATAATATTTTGGGATTTTTGAAGATTTTTATTTAATTTTTGGCTGAGTATAACATAGGTCTCTAAGTTTGATTCGGTTAATGCCGGTTTTGCCCTTTTAGGCTATAAAATGAGTTTTACAAATCCTTTAGACCCCAAACCTTTTTATACTGATCTATGATAAATAAAATATTTTGAGCCTTCTGGAATTATAAAAATATCAGCTTCCCTTTGAAAACCCGGAAATGGCTCCAAATCGCCTTTTCAAGCATTTTTAACGCATAGTATATACTAAAACCATATTAAACATATAAGGTTGATACCTACTGATATTTTTAGTATATTTTTATATGTTAACAGTAAGTAAAAGTTTTTAAACTCAGGTTTCCAGTTTTGACCTTTTAAGCCTAAGTGAAATTACCAAAATACCCCTAAGGTGCATAATTTGGTTTTAAATGATAAATTTCACATATAGGCCATACCCTACTGATATAACTTAGTAAATTAAGTATATTTACTAGACAAATCAGACCTGTAACTCAGATTTATAAATAAACTCTTTTATAATCTTTAAAATGACCAAAATACCCCTACGGGGCTTATTTTGAGATTAAACTCGTTTTGGGCATAATGGAAGATATCCTACTGATATCACAACATATTAAAGGCATATTAACTTAGGAAACCGGTATATGACTCTTTTGGTTACTCGTTACGCACTTGTCGTGTTTGGATCGGCTTATGTGACTAGTTCGCATATATTAGCCGAAACGGGTCAAACCATTTCACTTTTGTCTCAAAATCCAGAATGTGTATAAGTTACCCATATTAAACAAGCATGCAAGCTTGTCGGGTCAAAACCACGTTCTCAACCGGTCTTCGCCTTATCATGCGTTTGAACCGTATCTTTCTTTAAGACTAACCGGTCTAAGCTTAGGCTTAATTAAAGACCCGTTAGCATTCTAATTGGTTATTTATACCATCATTCCAGACTAGAGCCTTCCGGTAAATTGTACCTACGCTTACTTAAGTGAATACGGCTGAGTTATTAAAATTCTTGCTATTTAAGACAGGAGCTAGCTCAGGTAAATACTCTTAACTTATTTTCCCTATTACGGGCTTGGGATACGGTAATATAAATACCGCATGGTCAGGTATGGGATTCGAAGACCAATGAGTCGGGAAATCCAAATAACCTGTTTTAATTCGTATTGCTTGACTGAAACATTGGGGGTTAATGCGACCGTGTCCTGGATATCCTTGACTCATTAATTGCAATGGCCACGACCTAAGCACGGGGTGTAGGCATACACCTGACAGATGCAATATGCTTATTAATTAATTATACCCAATAAGGGATTCCCAATAAGGGAATAGTGGTGTGTCGGTTAATCTTGAACCGGCATAGAACCGGGCCCCGTATGTAGAGCAAGTTATGTAAAACTGATAACATGAGATATAGTTTGTCCCAAGTATAAAAGATTAATTTTGCCTTGAGCATTTTAATCAAAGTGTCAAAATATTATTGTGCCTTGTGCACCTAAACCAATTTTCTTAAACTCTTTTCAAATGAGTCAGTTGAGTGTATTTACCAGTGAAAACTGACGTATTTTCCAAAGTCTGAGTGACAGGTACAAGTACGTAATAGGCTGGAAGCTGCTCAGGACATGTTAGTTGAGGACTTTGTAACTCCTTCACATAAGCCATTAGTCTGATAACTTCTTTTGTTGTTTGATCCGCCTGTGGATTATTACAAGCTAGCCTGTACAGAATACTTTTATATTATCAGACATTTGTGTTTGTAATAATATTTTATATTTCAATACTTCCGCTGTGCATTTAAATTGTGTTGTTTGACTATGATGATATCAACTACGTCACGATACTCCCCACCGGGCCCACCGGTAATACGTGGAAAATAGGGGTGTGACAGGTTGGTATCAGAGCCAACATTGAGTGAATTAAACACTAGCCCTCAGTGTTTAATCTCAATGACACAGTAGCACATTCCTTGAGTCTAGACTTAACTTAGGAATATTCTCAATCCTAATCTAGAATTTTTGCTTCCAAATTTTTATTGGATACGTCGCCAAGCGAAGAAGCCGTAATAGGAATTCTCCACGTCTGGAGCCTTGAAATGCTGAGCTTCATACCGCGACCAGGATGAAACGTGCAACCAAGGAGAAAGCTTTCAGGAATTGAATGAAGAAGAAACTCCTTTGCTGAAGATCGTTTCCTCAATAGTCCTTATAAGGACATATTTATCTTTTCAGTCCCTTCGAGGACAACATTATTCCTTTCAAGTCCCGCTTAGGGCAACTTTATACCTTTATTTTTATAGTGGAATGATTAAGTTTAAACTTTCATTCTAAACATGAAATAAGAAATAAATGAAAAATAACATTCTTTTTATAAGATCTACCATTATAATAAAATGGCAAAATCTAAAAGGACAAGACCTAGCTTCGGGTCATATTAAGACCGGCCAAGATGGCAGTTCCTCAATTTAGATTCAGATCCCTATTAACAGTTCAATTTAGAAATTTTTCTGCGATAAATATTAAAAGAATCTTAAGAGTGAAACCTAGCCTGAGTGTCATTATAAAGACCTGGCCAAGATGGTAAGACCTGTTTAAAAGATTCGTATCCCAGTTAACATCTGAAAACATGTTAACACTCCCGGCAGATGTGATTCGTTGGAAATCACACACGTTATTAAGGATTCTTCAAAAGATTCCTAACCCAGTTTAATGATCTCTGAATCCTGGGTTTACATCATCAATTAAGATGATCATATGTTAACCATACGTGGTAATATAGTGCCTACGGGCCTTGCTCATTTCTACATGAGCCAAAATACAGTGGTAGCTATGACTCCCTGTCAGAAAAAGGTAATGAACTAGGTTCAAACCTCAAGGCTTTGTTTCTCTGAAATCCTAGCTTATGATTTATAAATGTCCTTGTGACTAGGCCTTTGTGCCACCTTAATATCCGTAATGTTTTATAACTAGGATAAATTATAATGCCTCGATTCTCAGAAATCATGACTTATAAAGTAAACTTGTCTACTTGACTAGGCCATTTGTGCTATTACTAACTTATAAATTAGGATTTATGATAAAAATCCTGAATAAAATAAATATTATTCCTTTTCTGTTAAGTATATGTATTAAAAGAGAATCTTAAAAGGTTTGACCTAGCTTGAATGTCATTGAAGACCTAGCTAAGATGGTAAAACCTGTTTAGAAGAGATTCAGATCCTGATTAACACTTGAAAACGTGTTAACACTCCCGACAACAGTGATGCGATAAAATCACGCTTGTCATCTCTATATTAGGAACTTCCAAACCCCTTATTTAGCCTATATAATCAATAGGAATCATGGCTAATAAACGTCGAACATGATGTACACATCTAAACATCCACCTGGGATGTATACCTACGGGCAAAGATGCATACATGAAAACGATAGTTTTATTTCATAACTTCTTGTCAAGACAATGAATTATGGAATTTTCTGATCCAAAGGAATCATTGATTATGTTTTAAAATTTCCCTAGTGACAAGGCCTCTGTGCCATCAAAAAGTCCTTTGGACAAGCCCTTATACTATATAAAATGTCAGTACGACATTGACAGTCGTGACGTATGTCCCCTGTCTAATAAATATGAAGGATTATATTCCGTTTAAACGCCAAAGATGGTTTATCTAAAAACCTAGGCCAAGCATAATCAAATAAATTTAATACTATCTATTGGTCCATATGGTTGAGTTACACCATGGCTATTTAATCGTCAAGTTCGACAATTCGCTATATAATTAAACAAATTATTACTACTTGGTTAGTTAGCCTTCAAAGCTTCACCACGGCTGACTCATCTGGGGCTCACAATCATCCAGTTAGTCAGAATGATGTACATTGACTAGCCTTTGTGGCAAAATAAATTATCTTCCAAAAAGATGACGGCTGTAGTCTTTGACTCTCTGTCCAAAGGTGAAGAACTATGTTCGAACCTTAAGATCTCTGATCCAATAAGATTGCGGCTTATATATTAATGCCTTAAGTGCCATATTTTGTATGTCCTTTGTGACAAGGCCTTCGGGCCTATGATTATTAATGTCCTTCATGACAAGCCTTCCAACTATCTAAAGATTGTCGTTATGACAAGGACAGTTGTGACATTGTGATCCCCAGTCAAAAGGTAATGGACTCGGTCCAAACCATAAACACAATTGATGGTCCTTTTTGACCTAGGCTAAATATAATTGACATACTTTCTAGTAGCATACTATAAGGAAGTTATAAACCTAACAACCATTATGGTTTAGTAATACCATGACTTTATAAATCATCCATTACGATGATTCCATAATAACTTGCATCTAAGCATATGTTATTTTTGGTGTTTAGTACCAAATCTCCAGAATGGAGGTTTCCGATGAAGCACACAGCAATACGGCGGCTAAAAACAAGGATGCAAATATAAATATAAATGTTAATGGCACTACTCTTCAGGCCTTGATTAGCGCAGGAATTAGTGAAGTTGTGGATAAGGTCCTTGAGAACAAAAAGGAACCGAGTGTCACTCACTCAAAGATCCATACGGAAACACATACATCAGCTCGTAAGGAGAGCTCCGTTCACTCTTCAGATGAAAAGAGCGAACCTCAGGAGTTAGTACTCTATGATAAGCCCCGTTCAACTGAAGGCGGGTGCACCTACAAATATTTCGTCTCATGCAAACCCAGAGATTTCAATGGCGAAAAAGGAGCAATTGATGCTATGGAATGGCTTGAGGAAATGGAAACTGTTGTGGACATCAGCGATTGTGCTGATAAGGACGTAGTAAAATTTGTTTCACAATCTTTCAAGGGAGAGGCTCTTGTATGGTGGAGGGCCATGATGCAGTCCACGGGGAAAATTTCCCTATACAGTATGGGATGGTCCAAGTTTGTGGATCTTATCAAAGAGAACTACTGTCCACAACACGAAGTGGAAAAGGTGGAGACAGATTTTCTGACTCTCACAATGAAAAACCTAAATTTTCAGCAATATGTTACCGACTTCAACTCCCTATCTAGACTGGTACCCTATTTAATTACCCCGGAACCAAAACGCATTGCGCGTTTCATCGGTGGTTTGGCACCAGAAATAAAAGGGAATGTTAAAGCTTCAAGGCCAATCAACTATAGATCAGCTGTAGATCTATCCTTGTCTCTCACTCTAGATATAGTGAGACAAAAGTCGATCGAGAATGAAACTAATGAGAAAAGACAAAGGGAGGAGGATGACTCTCAGAATCCTAAGAAGAGCAAATCCAAGCTCAACAATAACCAACAGGATTCCAACAAAAAGCCTACATGCAAAACCTGCAAAAGAAGACATTGGGGGCAGTGTCGATTAAACCAAAAGATAAAGCAATGTGGCATCTGTAAAAGAGCTGGCCACCAGTCCCACGAATGTAGGGACATGAAGGATGCAAATTGTTTCAGCTGTGGCGAAAAGGGGCACATCAGTACTAATTGCCCTAAGGCTGCCAAGAAAGGAGCAGCTAAGTCTGGGAAGGATAAGAAAGGAACCGCCTGGACTACCGGTTGAATACCAGAGACAGTGCACATCGATAATAGCATTAGGTACGTCCCTTACCATTTAGCATTGATAGTGTCTGCTAAGTATTTTTACATTGATGCAAGGGATAATAAACCTTTAGCAAACCATAAGCTTAGCAAACTCTTGATTACATTCATAAGAACTCCATATATTAAATGTGAGGTATAACTTATCAATGGAATCCATAATGACCATCTCTCCCATCCTCGAAGATAATCCTTTCATAAGAATCTGGAATACTCTTCCTCAGAAAGAGTACGACAATATATATTATTTTATTTTATTATTTTCTCATTGTTTTCTATCGCCTGCGAATGCCAAACTATGTTTGATAAAAGTGCCATATGAGAATTGGCGTATCCTAGTGTGTCCCATAGATTGCTTCCATGCCTGATCAGTATGGAGGTTTAATGCATGGAACCCCTGAGATATCCCAATGGTCATATTGTACTAGAGTCGACTAGTAGTATTCAAAGAAGATATCCAATATAAAAATGTCCTTATAAGTATCTCTACTTAGGGCATCTTTGCAATGGTAAAGGGAATGTGTCATTTATCTGACACCGACAGCGATAGATGAGCCAAAGCCTGAGAATGCGGAAATCTCTGACATCTCTATGTGTCATAATTAGCTTCCTTATAAGAATTACCCAGTTTACCTTCTGAGAGGCAAGAGGATGTTAGGACAAACATCCCGCTTAGGGCTGCAGTTATTGTAAGAATCTTATATCTGTTAGTACCAACGAAATAGGAAGAACTAAGAGCCAAATCAATAAGTTTTAGAGAAGGTTTCATAAAGCCAAAATTCAAAGTTCTAAGAACTCCGATTTTTAGTAAATAAGAAAGACGGTTCATCTTACTTATGCATTGATTACCGCAACCCTATTTAGGCAATAACTAGGAATCGCCAATTGCTGCCCAGGATCGTCGATTTATTCGACTAGCTGTAAGGAATAACTATTCTTTGAGATTAGTCAAGCAGTGGTTGGAATAACCATCTCACCTTAAGATAAGCTTTTCCATAATAGTTGCTATATAAGTATCAAGGTGGCTCCTTTGGAGACCTTGTATAAATGAAATATTAAAACATCCGTTGGATGAACGAGACTTTGGGAAGTCCACTTATCAGGATCTGAAAGTTGCATTGGAAACAACGAATAAGATCATACGAATCCCTAATTTTCTGTAAGTTGCCAGTATTCGGCAGAAAATCAAGAATTAATGAAAGTAGCAACCCTCCTACATTCTTGTTAACGAATAAGGTTCAACAAAAGGTATCACCCAGGAAGGGTGTACCAAATTTGTTAAAATTATCAGGCTAGTAAAGCTCTAAATATATAGAATCATTCGAAGGAAATCGAATGTATCAAGATCAAGTAGCTTATAAGCTAGAACCTATTTAAGGAGCTTGGCGGAGCATACAATGCATTGTACACTAATGAATTGAGGATGTGTTTCACCAGTAAGTCAAGAAGCATTATCACATATTGATATGCAGATTTATGATATGATGAGCAACCTATATCGATTAAGGATCGATAGGTTAAGAAGCTCCAAAAGGATACATGTACCAATTAAAAAGGTCACTTTGGGGGCTTGGGGAGACTCCAGATACGCTATAGAAGTTAAGTCCGTCATGTGACAAAAAGTACTTCCAGCATTTTAGCAAATCTCGAGGTCGAGATTTCTTTTAAGGGGGTGAGGATGTAACACCTCGTAAAATCACGTCCAATGATGTATTGACACGTGTAATAAACCCTAATAAAGTCCAATGTTGAATTTAAGGGACTAATTTTTCGAAAAATCAAAAACTTTGATAATAAAAGGACTGGAAGTGTTAGCATACCTAAAATAAGTTTCCAAATAACCTCTCACGATGTTTATATTCACAAATGTGCCACTTGATGAATAAGTGTAGTCGTTTGCGTAATTAATTGAAAGTTTGCGCAATAAAGGGTTAAAAGCGTCAACATGTTAATTCTTACCTCTGAGTGACCTTCTAACAAACCGGGAGCTTAATAATATTTAATTATACTCTCGGGAATGCCAAATAATGGCCATCTAAGGTTTTTATGCCTATAAGTAAAGTTACGCGCAACTTTGCAAGTTAGAGGGGCTAAAAGTGTCAATATGTTTAATTATTCCTCTGAATGACCTTTTAGCGAATCCGAAGCATCGTGATATTTAATAATACTTTCAAGAATGTCTAATATGGATTAGATGAGGCTTCAATACTATTAAATGATGAAATGCGCAAGTTTGCGCAATAGAGGGACCTAAAGCGTCAACTTTTGAATCTATGCCTTTCGGTGACCATCTAAGTGAACGAGAGCGTATTAATATTTAAGTATATGCTTGGGAAGGATACATATGGGCCATGGAAGGCTTGTATAACATTAAACGGCATTTCGCGCTACTTTGCGCAATTTAAGGACTATTTGCGTCAAACTGCAAAAGTATGTCGATTCGTAGGGTAACGGACCTTCCGGAAGATGACCCTAAGTTAAACATGACCTAAATATCCTTTTTATAGCTTAGATATGGGCTTAAAGGTGTTCGGTGCGCAAAAATAAACTTTTATGTCATGTAGGGACTAAAAGTGTCAAAAAGTGCACAAGTTTGCATTTTCGCGCATATCTCACATTCTGTATATCTTCGGACACCCAAAAATTTATGTAAGCACTAAAATATTTTATTTTAGTGATCGCCTTGATAAAATTTCATTCGTCGCGTAATTTGGACCGTTTTTCGCGTCCGTTCGTGTTTCGTCGTAATTAGACGAACAACGTGACCGTACGGCCAAACGGACCGACATCTGACATGTTTTTGAGCATGTTTCATGTCCCTCATGTTTAGGCATCATTGTAGAGGCTTAAAAATGGTTTAACGGGCCTCAAACGCATCAGAAAGGGGCTAGAAGCATGCAGGGACCAAAACTGCCATTTCTGAAACTTGATTTCCAGCTGTTACCAGCTGTTACAGCTGTTTTAATCAATTGAAAATGGTTTTCTTCAGTCCTTGGGCAGCCCATAGATTGCTAAAACCATGGGTAAAGGTGTACGGTCCAGATTCGATCACGTTTATCAAGAAACGATCCTAACGGTCCTTGTTTTCCTATATAAACCCACTTGATTTTTGGCTCATTTGCACCTCTCCTTCTAATCTGATCTATTCTCTGAAGTTGTGAGGATCTTGAACCCTTTTTGAGAACCTCCTTCGGTCCATTGGACCTTTGTAAATCCCCTTTCGTGTTTAGTTTAATTATTTAGCGGTTAAAGCCGAAAAGTCAAGCGTTTCGATAAACGCTTTGACTTTTAAACGGCTAAGCCATGGTTCATAACGAACATGGCTACGTGACCGTAATTAGGTAGGTAATTAACCCTCAAAAGGGCGCCTCCTAATTACCACGATTACTTAGTTAAATTGTCGGGTCAAATGAAAGTCAAACGGGTTAGTTTTAAATAAATACATAACTATTAATATAGAAGCCATAAAATCAGTTTTCTCATATTAATAACTTGGTAATTATTAATTGAACATGTCTAAGCATGTTCAACCCGACAATTCTAAGTATAGGCTCGGTTCGGAACCGAAAGTCGCAAAAGTTGACTTTTGCTTTGACTTTCAGTTCTGACCCGATTTAGCTTAGTTTAGATATGCCTTAGGATTCCATTAGGACCATATTATAAGTTAGTATAACCATCCGAGGTTATACAACTTGGTTCCATAGAAATCCTAGTTCATGCATGTTTCCGTTAAATGCCTAAATGTTGACCGTTATGCCCTTTTGACTATAAAACGTGATTTCTGAAAATGTAAAAGAGTAGAAACCTTAGTTACTGATTTATAAACTTGCACCTAAAATTTTGCATCAGTTTGAGGTCTAGATTAAGAGTTATGCTCATTAACGTAAATTGAAAGCTTTGTGTTAATTAATCGGCGTAATTAGCATATAGCCCATTTAAACCCACTTTTTGATACCAAACTTTTTACCCACTGATGTAATATAATATTTTGGGATTTTTGAAGATTTTTATTTAATTTTTGGCTGAGTATAACATAGGTCTCTAAGTTTGATTCGGTTAATGCCGGTTTTGCCCTTTTAGGCTATAAAATGAGTTTTACAAATCCTTTAGACCCCAAACCTTTTTATACTGATCTATGATAAATAAAATATTTTGAGCCTTCTGGAATTATAAAAATATCAGCTTCCCTTTGAAAACCCGGAAATGGCTCCAAATCGCCTTTTCAAGCATTTTTAACGCATAGTATATACTAAAACCATATTAAACATATAAGGTTGATACCTACTGATATTTTTAGTATATTTTTATATGTTAATAGTAAGTAAAAGTTTTTAAACTCAGGTTTCCAGTTTTGACCTTTTAAGCCTAAGTGAAATTACCAAAATACCCCTAAGGTGCATAATTTGGTTTTAAATGATAAATTTCACATATAGGCCATACCCTACTGATATAACTTAGTAAATTAAGTATATTTACTAGAAAAATCAGACCTGTAACTCAGATTTATAAATAAACTCTTTTATAATCTTTAAAATGACCAAAATACCCCTACGGGGCTTATTTTGAGATTAAACTCGTTTTGGGCATAATGGAAGATATCCTACTGATATCACAACATATTAAAGGCATATTAACTTAGGAAACCGGTATATGACTCTTTTGGTTACTCGTTACGCACTTGTCGTGTTTGGATCGGCTTATGTGACTAGTTCGCATATATTAGCCGAAACGGGTCAAACCATATCACTTTTGTCTCAAAATCCAGAATGTGTATAAGTTACCCATATTAAACAAGCATGCAAGCTTGTCGGGTCAAAACCACGTTCTCAACCGGTCTTCGCCTTATCATGCGTTTGAACCGTATCTTTCTTTAAGACTAACCGGTCTAAGCTTAGGCTTAATTAAAGACCCGTTAGCATTCTAATTGGTTATTTATACCATCATTCCAGACTAGAGCCTTCCGGTAAATTGTACCTACGCTTACTTAAGTGAATACGGCTGAGTTATTAAAATTCTTGCTATTTAAGACAGGAGCTAGCTCAGGTAAATACTCTTAACTTATTTTCCCTATTACGGGCTTGGGATACGGTAATATAAATACCGCATGGTCAGGTATGGGATTCGAAGACCAATGAGTCGGGAAATCCAAATAACCTGTTTTAATTCGTATTGCTTGACTGAAACATTGGGGGTTAATGCGATCGTGTCCTGGATATCCTTGACTCATTAATTGCAATGGCCACGACCTAAGCACGGGGTGTAGGCATACACCTGACAGATGCAATATGCTTATTAATTAATTATACCCAATAAGGGATTCCCAATAAGGGAATAGTGGTGTGTCGGTTAATCTTGAACCGGCATAGAACCGGGCCCCGTATGTAGAGCAAGTTATGTAAAACTGATAACATGAGATATAGTTTGTCCCAAGTATAAAAGATTAATTTTTCCTTGAGCATTTTAATCAAAGTGTCAAAATATTATTGTGCCTTGTGCACCTAAACCAATTTTCTTAAACTCTTTTCAAATGAGTCAGTTGAGTGTATTTACCAGTGAAAACTGACGTATTTTCCAAAGTCTAAGTGACAGGTACAAGTACGTAATAGGCTGGAAGCTGCTCAGGACATGTTAGTTGAGGACTTTGTAACTCCTTCACATAAGCCATTAGTCTGATAACTTCTTTTGTTGTTTGATCCGCCTGTGGATTATTACAAGCTAGCCTGTACAGAATACTTTTATATTATCAGACATTTGTGTTTGTAATAATATTTTATATTTCAATACTTCCGCTGTGCATTTAAATTGTGTTGTTTGACTATGATGATATCAACTACGTCACGATACTCCCCACCGGGCCCACCGGTAATACGTGGAAAATAGGGGTGTGACAGTACTTTTGTAACACCCCGAAAACGGGTTTGGTAATCAAACCCCGTTAATACTAAAAGACGGGTAAAGTACCGTTAGTGGTAAAGTAACCCGGTAAATATTAGGATTTAAATAAACAATCCTAATATTAATTAAAAAGCGGATAAGAACTTTCGAGAAATAAAATGGATAAAAGGACCAAGTTGACGGAACCTAAAATAAACGGGTTAGGAATCTCGGGACTCACTAAGTTAACTAGGGGTAATTAACCTAGTTAATTATTAGTTTAAAAACAATAAAGAAGCATGGACTAGTAAGCCTTTTATAAACCATGGATGGAAACCCCTAAATTATAAATAAAACAAAAATTGAGGGGCCTAAGTTGTAAAGTTAGAAACTTGAATTATTAAAATCAAAATAACCCACACCAAACACACACTTAGGTGTGTCTGGTTGTACAGGAACACAGGGGCGACATCAGGCTCCCCCACCAAACCCTAGTTCATGTTAATTTCCCCAAATTGAAGATCAAATTCAGCTCCAAATCAAAATCCGAGCACGAAATAGTGATCTCCACTGAAAAAGGAGTCATAAGGTATGTGAATTCTATGGGAAATCTCTAGTTGAATTTCTGAGTAAACTTAGAGAATTCGAAATTTATGGTTGCATGTTTGTTATATGGATGGAATAGGAACAATATAGTGTCTAGGAGTAAACCCTAGACAAGTATATGTTGAAATCATGCTTAATTCTAGTAAATTCTATGAACACCATTGAAGGTGATTAGTGGGTTGTGAACTTGATGAACACTAGGATTTCGAATGTTGTTCTAGTGTAATTTGATATTTATGAAGCGATTTCTGATTTATTGATGTTAACCTTTATATAAAATAGTCCGATTGATGTTAAATTTGGCTATATGACAAGTTATGAACTTGATAATGGATCATGTAAATTTCTGCCCATAAGGTGTTTGTTAAAACGCCTAAGAGAAAGCTAAGATGTTAAGTTTCGAATAAAAACGCATATTCGAATAACATTGTGAAATATGTGTTATATGTCATGAATGGAGTTCTAAACAAATTGTTGATTGAACTCTATAGACAAAGGAGTCGAGTTTTCAAGCGGACAAACCGGAGTGGACATGCGCTTGAAGGGAACGCTTTAAAGGTATGCGACTTGTCGTCTCGTTACATTTATATAGACAAGCTTAGTTAAAATATGTTTAAGGTTGATATAGCGAAAATGGTTGAGTTGGTATGTCAATGAGGTGATGGAACTCACTCGACAACCAAATGGGTCAAATTAATAGTTAAAATAATAGTGATAAAAAATAAAGACACCATTTGGTAAAAAGTTATAACGGGTCGGACACATTAAGAAAATGTCTTTTATGTAGTAAAAACTCACGGCGCGAACCGGAATTGGTTCAAGGAGCATGATGAAATTAATATACCACCATACGTTGATAAATGGCCATGTCGACTAAACGGGTCAAATGGTGTGTTAATACCATTTGACATTAATAACTGACGACTACTTGTTGAGCTTTGTGATTACAGGAAATAACATATGTTACGTTGCTTTAATTAGAAAATTTAAAGCAAGAGGTATGTAAACGGGTTAATGCTATGACCCGAGCCAGGTACATATAGTTAGATTTATTGTTAAAAGTGGTATTGTGGTCAATTAATTAGTGGAAGTCCTTCGTCGTAAATTGAGGGATCAAAATTGACCAAAATGCCCTTGATGGGTATATTAGGCAAACGACCCATATGGGTTGTTTGGAAACTTGCATTATGGTTATGAGATATAGGTAGATACCTTGAATGTGGAATTATGAAGTGTGAAAGGAAAAGAACGAGTTTAGACTAGAATGCTTAATATTCTCTAAATGGGTCGAAATGGTTTCATGTGCATACGTAATTCAAAATAAAATTTTGAACCCGAGCAAAGGATTTTGGGATTAATTCATTGGTGTATATTTTGTTGTTCAAAACCAAGTGAGTGGTTTTAAATACAAACGGGTCAAAATGTTGATTTTGAATAATAAGCCGTCTGCTTAAAAATTTGGTATTTTATTAGAGTGAATGTTAAATTTTAACTCCATATGATGGAGAATTAAATTACGAATGCGTCGGAAAAAGAATCGCCTAAAACGGACTTACGGATCAAAAGTTATGGTGGTTTTAAGTTTGGACTTGATAAAAGGTTGAGCTGGGAAAGTGCAACAACAAATAAACAACTTGCTATCAAAAAGGGGGCTAGGTGTAGCGCGACGCCCCCCCCCCCCCCCCCAAATTCCGAAATTGTTTAATTTTTGTTGTTTTGACTAACGAAACTTGCTTTACCCATTCTAACATTACCAAAGCTAACTTTTATGTTGGTTTTGGTCATAGGTGAATGTCAAGGGATTCCCGGATGAAGATCAAGCTCAACGAAGAACCGAACACACGGGATTAAAGCTTTCGCACGGCGCTACGTCGTAACTTCTAAACGACAAACGCAATTACATTATGTTGTACATTTTTTTTAAATTGTAAAAGTTTTAGTAAACTCGTATTGTCATACGTATGTGTAATCGTACAAGCATGTATTTATACGAAACTTATATAAAATATTGTATAAAACAAGCAAGGGTGTTACAACTTTGTGTTAAAAGATTATTACTTTCGTATACATATGTTCTTGTGTTTTAAATTCCTAAATCCTTAATCTACCGTTAATCTCCGAAACTCATACACTTTGTTTCTTCTTGAAGGACTTGGTGTTCCAATCTCCTAATCAACAACAACTCACTCGCGGATTCACAAGTAGAAGACTTGCAAAACCGTGAGTATACTCGTAAACCCCCCTTTTTATGTTTACCACTTTTGGGGTGTAACATGTTAAATTATTAAATTACACTTAAACTTTAATCTTTACTTGCACGAAAACAATCCAAATACATGAATGTTATGTTTGTTATACTTGATGATTATACTTGGGTGATTCTTATGTGATACTTTAGTCATTAGCTTGTATGAGCCTCCATTTAACATGTATAGCGCTATAGGAGTAACGCACCACCCGTGAACGAGAGATCATGTTGAATTATATCATTTTTGCGTAAACAGAGGGTTGACTAGAAACATCGCATGCCTTGTATGATGCTCTTATATAAACTAGTTGCCATGTGGATTCGTTTTTTAACTTTTAAACTTATACTTATTCTTAAACTTGTATACTCGCCTTTGCTTTTGCATTGAATTGTATTTTAAACATGTTACAGGTTGAGGATTGATGATGCTATGAAATGGATTAGCAAAGATGCCTAGATACTCACTTAGACGTAGGTTTAAAGTGTTGTATCAATTTTGTTATGTTATGATTTGAACAATGTTGTTATTTGAATTTTCCTTGTATCGTTTTGACAATTTGACTATGAAATGAAATTGGTTGAATTAAATATTGTCACAAATAGTGTTATGAAGTCTCTTACAATCTCGAACTAGTCCCACTCCGATGATTCCGCCATTGGTTGGGGTGTGACACATTCCTTTCCAAGCTCCCACCTAGCTGGTCAAGTGTTAAACTATTACATAATATCCACAATATGGTTAGATTAGTCATCCTACACATGACCATCATCTTTTTATACCATCTTTTTCATTCAAATCTATTATAGGCCAGTTTGACATTTTTAAAAGTCAAACTGCCAATTGACATGTATAAATGCACTAACACTTTAATATAACTCACTTAGACATTTTATCAAACACTTGGTAGGCATTATTTTTAGGCTATAATATTAGCTAACTTTGCCAACCAAGATTACCATGTTTCTTTCAATTTCGACAAGTTTATACATTTAGTAACATCAAGTCAATATAAACTTTCAATTATCATAAGCTAATATATCAATTATCATATAAGAATTTGGGGTTTTCATCATTATGTAATAACCCATTTCACCACATACGTGGACTTTCATCCAAACATCTAGTTTAGTCAAGTATCTCATATCTTCTTGTAAATATGATGATTATATGCACACTTTAACATCACAATAACATCAATTTCATCCTATCATCAAAACCCACTTCATGTTATATATGAACAGTTGACCTAGTCTCAAATTTATTCTAGTATTTCTCAAATACCAACTAGTATGATGATCATAAACATAAATACACCATCAATTTCATCATACTGCTTAAAATATAGAAGTCAAAGTTATCACCTTCAAGTTCATCCACATACTTATCATCACCAAAGCATAAATTACAACATACCTTATGATCTCCAAGCTTGGATGATCACGAATTTATGTTCATGCATGTGATTTGGCCCTAATTCAGCCTCCAATTTGATGGATTAAGGTTGAACAAGGGTTTGCTCCCTTGTTCTTCCTCCTAGTCGCTACACACACACACCTAGTGTGTATGTGTTAAATTTTTGTTATTAAGACTTTAAGTTTCAGTTTTCCCCTTTTGGCCCCTCAAGTTTGTGATTTTATTTATACCTATTGTGTGTGTTGTGCTAAATTTTTGTAATTAAGACTTTAAGTTTCAGTTTTCCCTTTTGGCCTCTCAAGTTTGTGATTTTATTTATAAAGGGCTACAACTTACTGTTTTATTACTATTTCCATGTTACTAACTAGGTTAATTTGTTCCTAGTTATTTTGTTTACGAGTTAACTTTTACCACCAATGGTATTTTTACCCGCTCATTCTTAGTTATTTTGGTTTAGTTACAAAACCAGTTTTTTGGGTGTTACACCAACCACACTTTTTGTAGTTGTGATGGGAGATTCCTCCTGAAAACCATCCCTCAAGTCCTAAACTCTCTTTTTTTTTTCCTCTTATTGCAGATCAAAATCAAGAAAAAGAACAAAATATGATTCTCAGTATCTTTTAGAACATGGTTCAAATTATCATGTCATGTTTCTTCAACTTGTTATTTGTATTCCTTTTAGATGTTTTGGTGTCAAAGTTATTTTATTTTTTAAGTATAACCAATACAATAATAAAATAGTTTTATTGAATGGTAACTAGGTTTTCTAGTCGTTTTAAGTTTTTTTCTTCTCTTGGTCACTTAGGTACTGTTTGTTTTTTAAGAGGTAAAATGTCTGTAGTCTGCGAACCACATCTGCAAACATCTGTAGAAGAAGAGGTGAACCAAACCTCTGCAGCCTGCAAGAAGAAGGTTGTTTGTTTTTTAACATATGCAGACTTCTAAAATAAACTAGTGGTGGTGGTGCTGGATGGTGATAGTGGTAGACGGTGGTGGTGGGTGGTGGACGGTGGTGGTGGTGGTGATGGACGGTAGTGGGTGGTGGACGGTGGTGGTGGTGATGGACAGGGAATGGTGGTGGCGGTGATGGACGGTAGTGGGTAGTGGACGATGATGGTGAACTGTGGTGGTGGTGGTGGTGGTGGTGATGGGCGGTGGTGGTGTTTAAGTTTAACTCTCTGCAGACCTTAGAAGATATTAGAAGTGGCTAGGCCAAGTCTGCACCAATAAGAGTTCGCGCAGACGTTTTTTAATGAAGTGTCTTCGAAAAAACAAACAGTCTGCCCGTTGCAATTTTTACGCGTGGTCTGTGCGGCGCAAACAGAAGAGCTTGCGCAGAGCTTTTCAGAAAAAAAACAAAAATCACCTTAATTACCATCTGATGTTCGTGAAATTTTCTATAGATGATTGTGATTAAATTATTTTTTAATTAAATCTAAGTATGAGCTAGTAGCGAAAGATAATTATTTAACTAAATAATAAGTCTAAGTTGAAAAAAAAATATTAAATAGTAATGGAAATTCAAATATATTATATTTTGATTATTTAATTATAATTTATTAATATTTATAAAAGGATGTTACAAGATTATAACTTATGAAAGTAATTATGGGTGTGAATTTTGTTAGTTGGGATGCGGGGTTCATCAGTAGTTTGCCCGTGAAAGGGCATTTTGTGCGTGGATCTGATGAGTTATCTTCTAAATGTGCAGGACCCTTAATGCGAGCTCTTCTTGTTGCGCTCTTGTATGGGTGTTGCTAAATTGTTGTTCGTCCTTAGGACGTGCCAGCCTGTGTTTGTTGGGAAGGTTGTTTCGATTTTTGACAAAGGCCTTTCGAGAGCGATTGAAGATGTCGTGATTTGCGGGGGTCCGTTTTTTCGGATCTGCAAAGGAAGCTGACATCTCTTCCGACCTGTTTTGGGGTTTGAGTTTATGTGCGCTGACGATGTATCTACATACGCTTTCCTGGCCTCGATGGCATAATCTTGGAGTTTGCAGGACCACATTCCTCAGGATCATGGTAGTATTGGGTTAAACTCTGATTATGTGTGTATGTTGGATTGCATGCACATGTCCCTTCCTTTGATCTTGGCGGTTTCTCTAATAAGGACACCGCCCCCTAAAGCCAAGGATGCTATATAGTAAAACTGCTTAGAGTTTGGGAGAGAAGTTTGGTCTATTCCATTGTCAGAAAGTTGTGTTTGATTGTCTCCGGACTCCTCATACTCAAGATTTCCTAACAGTCTGTACTGAATTGGTACTTAAGATCTTTTGGTTCAGGAAATTCGATGCCGGTACCCAGTACCATTTGCTTATCTCTAACCACGGGTTTCATATGAACAACATTGTTACCATACAACTTCTTTCGGTTATCGTTAGTATGTTTTTCTACATTTTCTTTTAATTCTTGTAAGCAGTTTCGTTCGTAATGTGTTCGTAGTAATTTCAAAACACATATAAACACAGATTAAATAACAAAAGAGGAAGATTTAAACCTAGTTATTTTGAAAGATAAAAAAGTGAGTTTGCTATAACAATTGAGAAATTAAATGAATTATTATTATTTTGTAAGACTGGAGGGTATGGAGAGCCTCATCCTCAAGGGGATGGGTCGCCACGTCACCGCCACGTAGGAGGGGTTTGAAGGGGATGGACCTAGGGGGTGGGGGATGAGCCTCTTTATGTATATATATGTACTATGTTATAACCCCGTGTATTACACGGGATTTAATAAATAAATTTTATATACTAAATAATAAAACAATATATATTTAAAAATATGTCCGGCTCAATCATTTTGGTGGCCTAAAGCAAACCTGAAATTCAGGGCCCCCAACTCCTAGTTTGTGTTTATTATTTCCCTTTTAAAATAACTGGATTCTTATTCCCAGATTCTATTCAAAAAAAATAATTATAGTCAGTAACTCCCTATAAACCATAAATTGTAGCCAGTTCTTTTTATCAATTAAGGATCCCAAATCCAAATTACACCAGTAGCTCAATTTAGTAATAACTCATCATTATATATAACTTTCCTTTAAAACTGGAGGCCCCATACAAATGGTGGCCTAAAGTATTGGCTTTATTATAATTGCCCAAGAACCGGCCTTGTTTAAAAACCTCATTTATTGTACGGGTTGAAGAAATATAATTTTATTTATTAAATAATAAAAAGTTATATCTATAAGAACCATATTGTACGGGTTGAATAAATGTAATTTTATATACCAAATAAAAAAGTTATATCTTTAAAACCACGTATATTACACGAGTTGAATAAATGTAATATTGTTTACCAAATAATAAAAGAATACATATTTAAAAAACCTCGTTTATTACACAGGTTGAATAAATGTAATTTTATATACCAAATAATAAAAAAAATACATCTTTAAAAATATATGCATTACACGGTTTGAATAAATGTAATTTTCTGTACTAAATAATAAAAGATATATATCCTTAAAAAAACTCTGTGTATTGTACGAATTGAATAAATCTAATTTTATATATCAAATAATAAAAAAAAGTTACATTTTAAAAAACCTCATGTATTACATGCGTCGAGTAAATGTAATTTTGTATAGTGAAAATAAAAATCTATACTATATAATAAAAGAAACCACTTTAGGGACAGTTGTCATCAAATTATGCCATCTCTTACAAAGTTTGATTTTCGTGATAAAAATATATTATTCTGTTGTTGTAAAATTTGTTAACGAAGTCTCAATAAATTTAACCCTTTATTTAAAACTCCGTAAATGTGTAAATGATAAATAATATTAGTTAATTTTATTTTAAGTTTCGTAAATCTATTTGATACCAAACTAAAAAAAACGTTCAAATATAATTAATTCAAATAAATAATATTTTAAATGAGATGGAGATTAAACTAAATAATAATTATCCATAAAATATTAAACTAATAATATTTAGTAGGAGTATAATATAAGATATTAAATTAAATAATATTTAATAGAATGGTTATCTATAATTAATTAGAAGAAATTAAACTAAAATAATAATTATCTCTAAGAGATGGCATAATATGATGACAAGTGTCCCTAAAGTGGTTTCTTTTATTATATAGTATAGATGTATGTATAGGTATATGTGAGAGAATGGAGGCACGGCAAGACCGGCGAGTGGGAGCCGAAGTTGCCTAGCCGGACGGAGGGGGGCGGTGTGGGGGACCGGCGCCGGGCCTCAGCCGGCCCCATACCCTTTAGTCTAATATAATGTAAAGTTTGATGATGACTTATCGAGAAGGGTCTGTTTTAGTAACCTGGATATTAGTAAAGGTTATGTATTCTAGTTGTAGTAAAATGAAAAGTTTTTAAAATAGTGGATGTATTTTGGCGGGCCTGTGTTTGGACTTTGGGGATAGCAAAGAAAGAGGGGTGGGTAGTGGGTGTTCTGACAATATTCTCTCCTCCTCTGTACGGGCGCTCTCTCTCTCTCTCTCTCTCTCTCTCTCTCTTTTATCAATTTTTATTTTTATTTTTATTTGTGGTCGTCGGTCATTTCTCCTCCCCTATCACTAGAATCTAATGTAATGCTGCTGGATCAATTATAGCAGCAGCAGCAGCAGCAGCAGCTCAAGATCATCGATCGAGTGGATCACTCATTGTTAGGGTGCTTTGTTTTTCCGGGCATTCATGCTTTGGGTCTGTTTTACCCCACGGATTAACATCTGTTGTTTGTTGAGGGTGAAAGGGGGTCAGATCTACTATATTCATTTGTTGCTCTTAAGTCTTTTTTTTTTTTTTTTTTTTCAAATCTGGGTTTTTCTTTTAAACCCTAAAAAAGAAGATATTTACTGTTTGTTTGAATTGAATGGAGTTTCTTAAAATGAACAAGTTGAGGAGAAAGGCCCTTAAAGCCGACAGGGAGGCTGAGGAGCTCATCATCAAGAAAGAGAAGGAGGATGCGAATGGTGAGTTGGGGAAGGCGGTGGATGCTGATGAGGAGGAGGAGGACGATGATGATTTCATAATGAATGAGGTGAAGAGGAGGTTGAAGGAGCTCAGAAGAAACAGTTTTATGGTGCTCATTCCGGAAGAAGAAGCATGCGCAGAAGAAGAAGAAGAAGAAGAGGAAATGGAGGAGGGTGAAGGCGGCAGCTCCAACGAGTGGAGAGATGTGGAAGAAGAAGGGCGACGCTTGTGGTCTTGTTTTGGTGCCTTCTATGATAAGTACTGCGACCGCATGCTCTTCTTTGACCGTCTGCTCCTCAACCAAATTGCTTCTTCTTCTTCTTCTTCTTCAAACAATAATAATCCCTCACCACCAAGGTCCAAGAAGTTCACATCCCCCCTTCGGTGTCTCTCTTTGAAAAAAACCCAACTTCCTCCTCAAGATGATCTCGAAGAAGAGAATGATCCCTATCTGGATCTTGAGACTTCATACGTCTCTCAACTCTGCTTGAGCTGGGAGGCACTCCACTGCCAGTATACGCAGCTAGCTTCTACTCAATCTGATGATAAATGTTACAACCACAGTGCCCAGCAGTTCCAGCAGTTTCAGGTTTTGCTGCACCGCTTTATCGAAAATGAACCTTTCCAGCCTGGCCCCAGGCCCCAAATTTATGCTCACTCCAGAATTTCCTTTCCCAAACTTCTGCAGGTTCCAAATATATCAGGTAACCCCAACCCAATCAACTAAACCAGATGCAGCAGCAGAAAGAAACCTTCTGATGATATTTTTAAAACCTTTTAGACAACAGTCTTATCGTCTTCTTCTTTACATAACATAATATAGAAATTTGTATCACATCAATTTAAGAAATAACCTCATTTTCTACATGTAGGGGTGTTTGGGATTCCTTCTCAAAATGACTTATTAACTTATATAAGTCAAAAGTGAGAAGTTAGAAATTCTAACTTCTCAAAAATGACTTCTCAAACACACAAAACTCTCTAGAATAAGCTAAATCCAAACACTAAAAAACCAACTTATTAACTTTTATAAGTCAATAAGTCATAAGTTGCTCCAAAATAAGCTAACCCAAACACCCCCGTAATATGTCTCAAAATTGTTATTCACATTCTATGTTAATAATTAAGCTTTTTTTTTAGTCATGATCATGCCCTGATTCCACACTGACGTTTTTTCAACCGTATATGGAATGGCTTATTTTAACAATAGCTTAAAACTACAAGCTTACCCATTTGGGAATAACACAAGTTGTTGGTTCCTGGCTGGCAGGTCAAGAGATGACAGAAGAGGAATCGGATATGTTGGTGCGCGCTCCAGACCTTATCAGAATAATCGAGAGCTCGATTCTTACTTTCCAGATGTTCATAAAGATGGACAAGAAGAAGAAGTCAAATGGTGTCCGGAATCTGTTTGGAGGTCAAGGGCAGAACCAGATGGCTACCCCTCTTCAGCAGGTTCAGTCTTCACTGGACAAGGTAAGAAAGAAAGAAAACAAACAGCAGTTTTTCAGGATTTGTTTAAAGTTGATTTGTTACAACATATTATGCAGAGGAAGGTGAAGTTGAAGGAGCTGTGGAAGAGGAGGAAAGGGGGGAAGAAGAACGAGTGGCCTGCAACACAAGAGGAGGTGGAGTTGTTGCTTGGACTGATAGATGTGAAGGTGATGGGCAGGGTGCTGAGGATGGTGAAGATCAGCAAAGAGCAATTGTTTTGGAGTGAAGAAAAGATGAAGAAGCTAGATGTATCTGCAAAACTACAAAGGGATCCATCTCCCATTCTTTTCCCTTGTTGATGTACTCTCCTGTTCAAATTCAACTTTATAACAAAGGGGGATTTTGTTTTGCTATTCGTGTGGCGTGGAAGTTCATATCCATACTCCTTTCCCCATGTTTCATTTTCTTCTCTTTTGCTGTGAATTTTTTCTTTACATAATTGTCAAAGTTCATTTTACAGTTATAGCCATGATGACATCTGGACCACATGTCACCTTGCATTCCATTAACGTATTCCTAATTCATGGATCGGCATTTGCATATCACACTTTTGCTCATGTATTACCAAAAGGTACCGCTTCTTCAACTTTGATTCAGACCGTAGAACAGAGGATGCAGGAACATGACCAAGCTTTGATTCAGACCATAGAACAAAGGATGCAGGAACATGACCAAGCTTTGATTCGATTGGAGTTAGAGGACAGTAACAATGGTTTCAGATCGTAGAACAGGTGATGCGATTTTTGAATTGGGAGTTAGGGCATGCGTGATAACGTGCGTGATTTATGTTTCCTACATGCGTGATTAGGTTTTTTGAGTTTATAACGTACGTGATTTTCAAATGAACGTGCGTAATTTAGTCGCGTACATGATGTACGTTAAGCCGTAACGTATTTTACACTCTCTCTCTCTCTCTCTATATATATATATATATAAAGTGTTGCCGTTCAAAAAAAATATGCAAGGGTATTCGGATTATTAGATTAATCAACGACTGTGGTTGGTTTATGGCGTCCCAATTAACTACACATTTAAGTCATGATGGGAATGACATTATAGCCTGTTGTCCGGTTAATAGACGAGTAACACTTGTAAATGGTCAATGGCTAGGGGTTGCTGACATGAGAGAAGAACTTTGGTGTTCTACATACCACTATATTTTTAAGGATGGTCATATTTCGAACATCTCTATGCTAGTGGATTGCTAAAGATGGATAATATCTACATTCGGATACATACTGCGTATTTTGCATAGGGATAAGTTCACAAAGTTGTAACTAAAGACTTGTAACAAGGGTTGTATTGTCCAGCCAACAATAGCGACTTACATTTGAAATGACACCAGCTGCAAGAGTTGTTAGGCTAAAAGTCAAGAAATGTTAAAATCAGAGTCAAAACTTAAAATATGTAACATTGGTGGCCAAATTTGTATTTGTGTACATTCGGAGGACTTATATATATATTTGTGGCAAAAGAAGGCAAACACTCGAGTTCTTGAAAATAATTTATTAAAAGCCATCAAGCGATATGAAACGTTTTAATAGCTGAAGAAGACTTGTTTCTACAACTTTGAGTCACTAGAAACACAACAAAAAAAATAATCAAGTTTATTGTTGCTACATTCTAATTCATTGGAAGAGTGAGGATGATCACTCTTCTCATCACTTGCACAAAGTCCATGGAACTTAAAAAGGGAGGAAATTGCCTATTCTTATGTGTTTGTTGTTATTTCATTTGACTTGATAAATGCCCCCACTGCATTCATGGATTGAACAATCATAATGCCAACCCATGCTTGGTTGGTGGGTCTTTATTGATGACATGCTAAATTATTAGAAGAGTGACGATGATCACTCATCACTTAAACATTCCATGGAACTTTAAGAAAGAAACTTATATGCAAAGTGATTGATTACATGGCATTCTTGTTGATCTATATAGGTTGCAAAAAGGGTTTTAGGAATCCTAGAAAACTGCTGGCATCACATGATTTGTTTGTTTCGTATGCCTGAACAGACCCATAAACCAACTTTTCTACGGAACATGAATGTATGATGCATTCCTAGTATGCCAATCCAATTGGTGAATGAAGGAAAAAAAAACATAAATTAGTAGCTATATAGGACCTATGGACTGAAGACTATTGGAAAAGAATATAAGATTTTCAATATCAATCCTTGTAGTAAGTAGACAACTAACAACAAAAGCTTCTTATTAGATCAAACAAAAACAGTAAATATCATAAGTGATTAACAAAAGCAGTTAATAAAGACTCTACAGCTGCAACAAAATAGCGAACACCTTATCTTAAAGTCCAAATACAAAAATATACCATTATTCTTCTTCTGTATGTGACATACAAGTCCTCTTACATTCCAAACCTGACAAGATGGAAAAGAAAATAAATTTTAATAAAAGTAAAAGTTCAACGTCTTTTCAACCGATTTGACCTGACTTGACTTGACTAAAAGGTTAACCAAATTTGATCAGGCACCTCCCTTCTGCTTAAGGGTGATTTTGTCTCCCAAGCTTAGAGCAATCCCCTGTGTTTTGCTCCTAATACGAATATATCCACTAAGCTTCCCATCTCCTTGCTTCTCTATGCTCAAATTT
The DNA here is from genome assembly GCA_030545235.1 of Helianthus tuberosus. Lineage (NCBI taxonomy): Eukaryota > Viridiplantae > Streptophyta > Magnoliopsida > Asterales > Asteraceae > Helianthus > Helianthus tuberosus. Next base: position 223,769,600 of record CM060369.1, read on the forward strand.
ACCAACGCGTCCTCTCCAAATACACTCTTTGCATATAAGTTGGCAGCCAGGAACCCACAATCACCTTCTAGTGCAGACCTACCCATCCCAAATATTCAATTTATTATTGCTCTTCACGTATATATACAAGGGATCATAAGAAAAGATAATAGAAAACTTCTGAGAAAATCACTAGTAAACAAATAGTTTTCTTATTCTTTTTATTGTTATTGATCTTTGCCAAAAAAGAGCATGAAGTTCATGAGATACATATATGTTACTCATATACTACATATATATACCTCGTATCAGATACATATATGTAACTTTGCGAGCTACATATACACAGCTTTGTGAACTACGCATATTTTTTAATTATTTTTATGATACTAGCCTTATAATTAAAAAGAAATGAGAATTAAAAAAAGAAAAATTGATTGGCTGGTAGTAGTTTTACGATACTAAAAACCCTCTTCTGAAATGAACCCCCCCCCCCCTCTCTCTCTCTATATATATATATATATATATGTGTGTGTGTGTGAAGTTGGTTACTGGTACAGATAAGTTACTTACGGTGCAGTGAGGCACTTCATGTTGGTGGATTTGATAATATGATCAAGGAATTCTTTCTCATCTTGAATTACAGTGTTGACAGCAACCTGGTTGTAATTAGCACATTAAACAAGATAAGCAAATAACACAAGAGAAAACTATTTTTCATGAGTTAAGACATGATTTGTATTGAATAAAAGTGACGAGATGAGTCCAATACACGCTTTAACTTTATTTGTGAATATGCATAACACATCCAATTAACATTTATAACATGAACATGAAATGTTCAGTTTAGTACAGGCACTAACATTACAAGTGCCAAAGTGTGTCTACTAAATGGTCCATAATGACCAACCCATTTTGCCACCTCTAAAAAACCAGACATATAACGAGGAAGTATTACCTTATTTTCCCATTCAAACTCAGCCCACATAGTTCTGAAAGCCGCATCACTACAGACAGCTGGAGATATATAATCCATAATGTCAATATGAATATCATTCAGGACAATAACAGTACGCTCCATCACATTTGAAGTTTCATACACAATGTTCCCAAAAATCACCCCTGTCTCCGTTGATGACACCTTAATGTTTGCTTTTATCTGCTTGCTTGATTCAGGGGCAAGAGTATAGTTCTGTGGACGTTCTACAAGTTTAAGGTCACCCATTGTTGCCAATTCCAAACACAGATTCTGGAGAGTTTCTTTCGTTCGGTTGATAACGGTTACATCAAGCACAATATCATAGTGATTAACAGTGACATAAGCTTCAGCATACACTGGATCACTAAAACCTGTTAGTTGAAGAATACGGTTCAGTTTATTTGCATCATCTCCTTCCTTGACAAATTCCCCAGTGGCCCGTTTCAGATCATCTTGAACCTCATCCTCCAACTCAAGCTGACTCATTCCCTACAAATTCGTCCATTAAACAAATGTGATTAAAATAAGTGAGTACAAATATAAGTTAAGATTTAAGCATATTGCCAATTTGCCATATTCATAAGAGGTATTAGCATTTCGTAATCATAAATTCCCAAATCACCCAAATACAAGGTAAAATCTTAACTAAGTGCGAGAATTGCACAAGTATAAAACTAATAAATTGCGAAATTTGGTAAAAGACTTAAATCTAGTGATAAAGTATGAGAATTCGATCAAATCTCTTGAAAAACATGGTGAAAAACTATTCACTTCAAGCTTACATTAACATAACAATTAAATTTAAAGGTAGATATGAAAAGAAAAACTGTGATTGCATGAATATCACTTGCTAAATGTGGATCGTATTTACAAATAGCAGCCACCATAGAACAAAAATAAACAACAAATAGCAAGAATAATCTTACCTTCCTGCTCTTCAAATGATAAAAGTCAATGAGATCATCAGGTTGTGCATGTGACACCTGAGCCTTTGCTTTAAGCTCCTCTGTTTCCCTCAGTTGTTTATCAGCAAGCATTTGAACAAAACTTTCACGGCAAGACTGCAGCCATATTTTCTTCATTTCTTCACCTGGATTGCAAAGCAATCTTATGCAAAGAACAATTCGGTCATTAGAGTCATTATCAATCGGGTGTGGAAGAAATGAAGACTGCCCAAGTTGTAGCATTGACACAATAATCAGCAAAACTTGAGTTGATGCTTTATTAACTTCACTTTTTGACGGCTGAACCTCTGCCAAACGCAACACAAGTTTTGTCAATGTGCAAGCTACAACTGCCCCAAGGAAGAAATCACCAGTTAGAAGAAGAGATCTCAAATTCCCTGAAGTCAAAGTTGTGTTGACCACAGTAGGAGGTGAAAAAGCGGTTTCAGAAGCTGCACTTTGAGTTGCATAAGTGCCATCAGCAAGAATAGCTGGCCTTTTAGATGAAACGGTAATCGAGTTAACTTGTTGAGATTTCTTCGAAGAATCATTAGCATCTCCTTCTTCTGAAGCCATGTAAAATGGTAATTCTCCAAGACACTGTTTTATAGTTGAAATCCCACTTTCAACTTCTGATAGTGAAAGACAGTACTCGCTGATTATCCAAAGAGCACAAGAACAAACACGTGCAGATCGAATTTGATAAAAAGTGTCTAACAACCTTGTTATAATCGAAACCCTTAACTTTGGATTTGTTTCAATAATTTCCCTTACAAAGACAGCGACATCCATTGCAGAAGCAACATTACTATCACCCAAGAAATCCATTAACAAATGCACAACTGTGCTTGCAACTTCAGGGAACTTAATAGCACACGAATGGATTGCTTGAATGAGCATTTGGCGATACTCACCATCTTTTTCTAGTTCTCCACTTTGAGTTTTTACAACTTCTTTCTTTAAAGTAAGAACAACTTCATTGATGTTTCGTGGAGTGATTAAATCAAGAACAATATCGAGTGTCTTTCTTCTAATATCATGATTAGGGCTTGAAAGAGCCCTGAGTATATCCATTATCATATCAACCATAATCTCCCTGTGAGAAATTTTAAGTTCATTTAGACGATCAAGAACAATAAGTTTGACATTGTTGTCACTTTGAGAGAGTAGTAGCTGGCAGTAGGTATTGGCTGCAGCCTTAATTGCAGTAGGAGCAGATGATAAAGACACGAGTGTGCCAGCACATTCATAAATAACAGCAGCAGAAGGAACGCTTAATAGAGATATGATAATCTTGATATACTTGCCTTTTTCTCCTTTGTTTGCTCTACACACTTTACGAATCAACTCCAACACAACCATTTGAAGCAATTCTCCCCATTCAGACACTCGGTCAACATGGGTCAAAAGGTAATTAACAGCACGATCCTGTGCACATGTGAAAAGCATGAGAAAAGCATTTCTTTTGGCTGATTGATCTGCTTCTGTTGAGAGAACTTTCTCAATCATCTCTGGAGCATCAACGAGAAGCTGTTCACCCTGTGGAAGCTTGTAGATTGCCATTACAGCAAGGATTGCATTCCTTCTTATGTACGGATGGCGGTGTTCAAGATTAGCCAGTATAGATGGGATTAAGGGCTCAATAATCTCTGTCTCATTGAGACGACAAAGAAACCTTAAAGTAACACCACGAATGTATTCATTTGGATGTTGGAGATTGTTTCGCAGATTTTGGCAGATTAAAATCATCTCAGGCAATATCTTTCCTTTTGAGTCTGTTTTGTCAATGATCTCTAGATAAAGAAGCAGTAGCTTCTGGACAGTGTGATCCTCTGAAGGGAGAACATATCGGACAATAGTGATAAAAAGTTGTGGCAGGGTTTCCCCATTGAGTAAAAGCATAACTGCTTTTTTCATGGCATCAACTTTTGCAGCATCATCATGGCCTTCAAGAGCTTCCTTGATTTCATTGGCAAGAGCAGGGGTTCCTTTGTCAAAGTGGACAAGCAGAGAGCATGTTTTCTCCATCCCTTCTGAAACAAACAACTTAACTTTTGGTAGTTAGATAGATCCAAGTAAAACAGTCATGAGATAAATCTTCTGGCTGGAAGTAGTAAACATATATGTACAGATCAATAGCATATGTGGTACATGTAATTGAAGTGGAACAATGACTAATCTATAGATCAACTGAACATAAATAGGGTTACAGCCAGATAATCCATTACCAACGCGGACAGATCAAGACTCATAGCATACAATAAGACCGAAGATAAAAAAAAAATCTATCAGATCTGTAAACATAGCAATGCCATCAAACCGAAAATAGCAAATCAACAGAAGCGAATAGCGGATTCACAAAGAAAAAGACCTAATCTAACATATGAGAATGAGAGATTGTGGTGGAGTCACTTACCTCAAGTGCTGTGGGAGAAATAACGGGATCTGGTGGATCGAGAAAAGGGGAGATGACACAAATCAGATCTCGTTCAACCAAGAATGCAACGTCAAAATTTCCCCTACCTATATATAAGCCTCAAATCTATTCACACATGGGGCTCGCCTATTTGCACATTTTATACTCTAGACGTCTCGTACAGGTCAAGACGGGCCCTGAATTAAAAAGATCCTGGACTAGGTGTCGGACACTGATTTTAAGGGGTGTATACACCTAATACAGGTCGAGACGGGGGCGTCTTGAAGAGTGATGGTTTTTTTTAATGAAAAATTGGATGTTTTGGTGAAGTAATTTGATGTGTTTTTGAAGAAAACTTGTATTTTTGTATAAACATTATACAAATATTTTATATTTTACTTTAAAATATTAGCTTGTTTTCAAGATCGACCCTTTAAAATATTAGCTCGTTTAAATATGTTACCGTTTTCAAGATCGGTCCTTTAAAAATATCTGCTCGTTTAAATATTACATCGTTTTTAACATTTTACTTTTTCAAATATTACGCTTCCATTAAAATATTATATCTTTTAAACGTTATACCGTTTTCAACATTTTACCGTTTCAAATATTATATTGTTTAAATATTATTTACCGTTTGACATTATATTCTTCCCGTGTTATATTTCAATGTCAAGGTTTTTACTATTTATTACAAAATATCAGACAAACAAACATTATGTAACCGAAAAATTGAAAACAAACTTAATATGGCATATAAGATAAGTTTGTACATCCATAACAAAATATAAACTACAACTGAATACTAGATTCCATAATGTAACATTTGCAAAATTTCAACCGTTGTACACTTGCGGTCGTTTTCGTATTTAATAAAAATTTATATTTTATTTACGAAATACGTAATCGTACAATCGAGCGAAACGATATTCACAAATTTTCGAAAGAAAATTCAAGTTACATACGCTTTTATACCCTTCATATAGCTTAAATTACAAGGTAGGATGGTTAAAAATGACAAACAAGTGAAAATACAAGTCCGGGGGCTAAATCTGCCAAAAAGTAAAACTTATTTTTCAGAAGATCCTACGGACCGTAAGACCTAAAGCCATACGGTCCGTAAGAGACCCCCAGATGCAGATTTTTGCTTGATCACCAAGTTCTACCACCCATCCCCATTTTCTGCCACCTAGCACGAATTTGCCACACTTTCTCTGCTTCTTCCACCTCAATGGACACTTAGCAACTCCTAAGAAGCCTTGTGAACACTTGGCATCATCTCATGATCATTGTGCAAGTATAAATAGCCATGATCATGAGCCTTGCAAACTTACACCTTTAGTTTTTCTCATTCTCTCTTTTATTGGAGCTAGCTTCTGCTTATAGAGGCCTCATACTGAAGTTTAATCTTCCTCTTGAACACTTGTAAGTGTTCTTCCTAGTTCTTTTTTGTCACACCCCAACCGATGGCGGAATCATCGGGGCGTGGCACTGAGCGAAACAGATTGTCCAGAAGTTTCCATAACAACTATCATTACCATTTAATTAAATAATACGTCCCATACCGTATCTCAAACAGTTAAATAGTTATTACAGGCAAGCATCAAGACAAATATTCTGTTCCGACAACTCAGATTTAAACATAACAAATTTATTTGTTGGTTTCTAGGACTCCAGTTCCTAGCTTCAAGTTCATCATAGCACAAAGAGCATAAAAGCAACCTAAGCACCTGTCACATACGTTAAAATAAAGTCAATACATATAATGTAAAGGTGAGCATACAAGTTTGATAATAGCATATAGAGTTCGAATTCGTTTACGCATAACCAGCACGTACACATAGTGAAATGAAGCACGTTAGTTATCGACATAGACCCATCGATACCAATGACTGCGGGTTGACTGCCCGAGGCGGTTCGCAATACATGACTACCACCGTAATCCATGCAAGTAAAAGATCCTTAACAACCCCCGTGTGAACGGGTGCTGAGTCCAAACTATAGTACTATCGTTGCTAAGGCAGGTAGACAGCATTCCATGTGTAAACATAACAAACAGGCATTCATGAGCCACGTATAACATGCATTGACGGTTAGCGTTAAAATAGCTTGAGTTGTGTGATAATTGTAGTTTGAATATTCGTAACGTATGTAACACCCAAAAGTGCTAAAAGCAAAAAGGGTTCGAGTATACTCACAGCGATTATGGATTGAAGGGAGCGCTTTTCAGCGAGTACGGTTAGCCTGAATAGATTCGATAGCATAACGATAAGTGGCACGTAAACAATACAGAATGAGAGTGGGTATGGTGGCTGCTCGTGCGGATTAGTGATCCGTGCGAGGGAGTTATCCGTCCGGTTGGCATTCCGTCCGGATTAGCTACTCGTGCGGATTAGTTATCCGTGCGAGTGGGAGTCTGTCCGGATTGGTTATCCGTGCGAGTGGTAATCCGTCCGGATTACTTACTCGTGCAGATGACTTACTCGTACGGACGACTTACTCGTGCGGATATCCTTTCGAGTGGATTGTTTCTTCCTAAGTGTGAGATGTGTTTGTGTATGATGGCTTGTGCTTTGGAGTTTTCGTTGTAGCATTTAGAAAACACCTAAGTACCTCTACCCTTCAAGCCGGTCGCGCGGACAACAATCCGTCCGGATGGCAGTCCGTGCGGACAACGTCTTTAAGGCTGAGTCACTAAGTGGATTAGGTAATCCGCCCGGATGGTAACCCGTGCGGATAGTGACAATCCGTCCGGATAGCTTACTCGTGCGGACAGTGACAATCCGTCCGGATAGTCTGTCCGTACGGGCAACCTGTCCGTGCGGATGAACATGTTGAAATTTGTTTTAAGGCCTTAGTATCTCATGATCCGAAGAGTAATCCATTCAGAGGTCGTTCGTCCGGATCGCTCATTCGTCGATACTCAAACCTTGTTTGGAAAGTGGGTCCCAAGGGTAACTCGTCCGGGTGACAACCCGTCCGGATAGCCTGTCCGTGCGGACAGCTCGTCCGTGCGGACAGCTTGTTCGTGCGGACAGCCTCTCGTTCTGGTTGTTCCGTCCGTCTACTCTTGGTTGCTGTTGTCGTTTTATCGAGACGTTCTGATTACGTGGCAACCACTTGGAATTGTATTCTCACCCGCATGACTAGACCGGTCAGGAACCACCCTAACTTGGCCTGTCGGCGACTCAGAACGGTCATTCCGGTTGACCCCGAAATCGGGTGTCTGGTGGGTAGAATCCAGATCTAGGACTAGTGCATCACTATTAACGAGTAGAATACTAGAACCGATCAGATTCGTACCGATTTTAAGCGTAAAAGGAGGAGAAACTTGAGTTCCTTCCTTTCAACTCTTGCAAGTTTAGATTTGGGTGATATTGTTATGAAATCTTATGGAAATCGTTCAGATCTGAGTTATTCTTGGTGGAATGAGGTCACATTTGAAGTTCATGAGAACTTCATGATGACGTCACCCGTGAATACCTCAAATCTTGATGATTTCACGGTTAAAAGTTGGGATTTGAAAGATAGAAGGGTGTAGGATTGTGTAGTGATCAAGAATGTACAAGAATTAGAGCAAGATCTTACCTGGATCGAGAGAAATCTGAGAAAAGGTGAAGAATGCGTGCGGTTCGGACGTCACTTGCCAAAAGTGGAAAGTTTGGAGAGTAACCTGTGTATTTATAGGATGCTAAAAGGGGAAAGGGGTAATCCGTGCGGATAGCACGTACCCGGATAGGTTATCCGTCCGGATTGGTCATCCGTCCGGATTGGCAATCCGTGCGGATGTCACACCCCTATTTTCCACGTGTCACCGGTGGGCCCGGTGGGGATTATAGTGACGTAGTTGGTATCATCATAGACAAGCAACACAATATATAAATGCACAGCGGAAGCAAAGATAGATTCATTTCAACTTTAATAAAGTGTAATATTAAATAACACTAATAGTCGAAACGGATCCACAGGCGGATCAAAATAAAATAAGATATTGTTCAACAGTTTATTGTCGTCCAAGCTTGCGAGACTTATTGTGGACGCTCTAGAAGACAGCCAGCCTATTACGTGTAGTACCTGCACTTAACCTTTTGGGAAAAATACGTCAGTTTACATTGGTAAATACAATTTAACTGACTCATTTTGAAAATGGTTGAAAATTGATTTGAATGCACGTGGCACAAAACCTTTTTATAACTTGGGATAATTATGCAATATAATCTTGTGAACGAAATTACATGTTACTTGTGCGTTCAGTAGCCCGGATCTTGTCCGGGTTAAAGATCAATAGACACACCACATTATATAGTTATACACTGACAGGTGTACGCCTACACCCCGTGCTCAGGTCGTGGCCATCTCGTAAGATGATGCCAAGGATATCCGGGACATGGTCATTAACCCCCCAAAGGCTTTAAGTGAACAAGACTGTTTAAATGAGCCGATCAAATTATTCAATTAACCACCCAAAGATGTAAGATTTGATGCTCGATCAAGCGGTATTTTATATACCGTAACCCAAGCCCGTATAGGGAAAATAAGTTAAAAGTATTTACCTGAGTAAAGTATAAATCACAACTAGCAAGTGGAGGTAGCTTTTACTGGTTCTCCTTATTCTGGAACAAAGGTTTATAATAACCTATTAGATTTCTAACGGGTCTTTATTTAAGCCTAAGCTTAGACCGCTAGTTTTAAGGACGATACGGTTCAAACGCACGATTAAGCGAAGACCGGATAGAATGTGATTTAGACCCGAAAAGTTTGAATACTTGTATAATATGGGTATACTAAATACATTCTGGATTTTGAGACAAAAATGATAAGGTTTGACCCGTTTCGGTCAATTTATGCAAACTAGTTACATAAACCGAACCGAGCGCGAAAAGGGCGTTACGGGTAACCATAAGAGTCATATGCAAGTTCCCTGAGATAATATGGCTTAAATATGTTATAATATCAGTAAGATATCTTCTATTATGCCCCAAATGAATTTAAACACAATTTATGCCTCATAAGGGCATTTTGGTCATTTAAAAGATTATAAAAGAGTTAAATTAGAAATCTGAGTTACAGGTCTGGTTCATACAGTAAATATACTTAATTTAACATGTTATAACAGTAGTGTATGGCCCATAAGTGAAAATCATCATTTAAAACCAAACTATGCACCTTAGGGGTATTTTGGTAATTTCACAAGGGCTTAAAAGACCAAAATTGGAAACCTGAGTTCAAAAACTTGTACTTACTGTTATTTTATAAAAATATACTCAAAACATCAGTAGGTATCATCCTTATATGTTTAATATGGTTATAGTACATACTATGCGTTAAAAACGCTTAAAAAGGCGATTTGGAGCCGTTTCCGGGTTTGTAAAAGAAAGCTGATATTTTTATATTTCCAGAATGCTCAAAATATTTTATTTAACAAATAAAATCAGTAGAAAAAGGTTTGGGGTCAAAAGGATTTATAAAACTCGTTTTATGGCTAAAAAGGGTAAAATCGGTATTAACCGAATTAAACTTAGAGACCTATGTTATGCTCAGCCAAAAATTAAATAAAAATATTTATAAATCCCAAAATATTATATTATAACAGTGGGTAAAAATTTTGATATTAAAAAGTGGGTTTAAATAGGCTATATGCTAATTACGCCAATTAATTAACATAAAGCTTTTAAAATACGCTAATGAGCATAACTCTTATTCTGGACCTCAAACTGATATCAAATTTTAGGTGCAAGTTTATAAATCAGTAACAAATGTTTCTACTCTTTCACTTTTTCAAAAATCACGTTTTATAGCCAAAAGGGCATAATAGTTAACTTTAAGCATAAATCGGAAACATGCATATGAATCGGATAAGTGTTGAACCAAGTTGTAAAATCTCAGAGAGTTATACTTATATGAAACTTGGTCCAAAATAAGCTCTAAGGCAGATCTCAAACATGCATGAACGGATCAGAACTGAAAGTCAAAGAAAAAGTCAATTTATGCGACTTTCGGTTCCGATTCGGGTTTAAACTGAAAATTGTCGAGATGAACATGTTGAGACATGTTCTTACATTAATTACCATGTTATTTTAATGATCAAATAGGTTGCATGTACCCTACATTTAAATTTTCAAATAACAATTCTGTTGACTTTTTGAAACAAGCTTTGACTCGACAATTATCATACTTAGAGTGGGAATCTGAAAATACCCTTTTGAGGGTTTGTTACCCACATAAATACCAACTTGTAGGTACTTTCAATTCGAGAAATGACTGAGCAATTTTCGTTTAATCACCAAGTCAAACTTAAATTACGATGGATTGACTTTCGGTTAATATACTAAGCTAGAAGGAATTTGAAAGGGTTATGAACACTTACAAGAGTCCTAATAAAGCTTAGAGATCACTAGGAAGTTGTCTTGTCGTCCAGAGAGCTCCAGAAGTTGCCTTGTGAAATTTGTGAATGCAAGTGTTCAATGTAGTAAGCTTCAAGATCCTTTTATCTCAAATTTTGATCTGATTAGAGGCTGCCACAGAGGTCTACTGATGTTGTGAGAGGTGTCCAAGTGCCCCTAAATGCATGTAAGTCGATTGGTGAGGCTCAGGAATCGGATCCAGCTGTTAACAACTCGCAAACAGACATGAACTGGCAGCTGGTCGCTGCTTTTGTCGCTGGCAGCTGGTAGGCGGGCCGCGACAGGCCCCTCGCGGGCCGCGTACATGTGGGTGACCAGTTTTACAAGTTTCCAACAATTGCAATTCAGTCCTTGTCCTTTTGTAACGTGTTTTTACTTATTTTTCTTGCTCATTAGACCCTAAAACCTGACTTGTAAGGGCCTTGGGACATATACAAATATGGTAAAGTCCTTGGTTAACTTTGTGCTTACCCGAAAAGTCTCGAAATTCAACGTTAACGCAATTAACCCTTCGTGCACGGTTTTGATCATAACTTTCTCACACGATAACGAAACTTGATGAAATTTTTACCACATATTCTAGTGAGTATATTTTACCATCACAAAGCTTCGGGTTTGCCAAAAGATCACTCAGAGGTATACTTTCAACATGTTGACACTTTTAGCCCCTGTAGTTTGTAATTCCTCACTTTCTTTCATTTTCCGCTTTGCATGATCCATGATCTAATCGTTTAAGATTATAAACACCATGTAGGGTTATTGTAGGGCCTATTTATCCGTTGTTGACATTTTGGACCTTTATAATCACATAGTTTCACTGTTTGTCAACTTTAGTCCCTCTAAAGTATGTTTTCACATATCCAAAGCTTATGACACGTGTCAATACATTATTGGACGTAAATTTTCGAGGTGTTACAGCGGATTGGCAATCCGTGCGGATTGACCATCCATTCAGATGTCGCCTGATTTGGTGCATTCGGTGTGATGACACTTCGACTTCGGTTTTCGAGCGATTAGATAGGGTTTCCTAGTCAAATTACTTTTAGTCCCAACTACTTCGCTTATGACATGGTTCGATTTGGAGTTCGGGTTCGAGTTCGATTGTATTCGAGTTAGACTTCAAGTCTCGATTGAGTTCGCTTGATTATCACAACATAACCTAAAATAACATGCACAGGTAACACGTAAGGCACACACACACGTATAACCAACAAGTAAAATACATAGTTCGAGTTGCGATTCGAGGTCGATTCGATTAGCATAGCTTGATTATTAGTTGATTAACTTTATCGCATTGTTACTTCCTATCTTTCACAGTCGTAGGTCGATTGAAACACGATTAACACGATTCGATTATTGCAATGCACGACACTTACTCCACATAATATAATTAAAATACAAACATTTCTATGAGTCAAGTCGCGCGAAATCGGTCGTTGACTTTGACCTTGACTTTGACTTTCACTCGTGAAAACACGGGGTGTTACAGCCTCCCCTTGTTTAGGGAATTTCGTCCCGAAATTAAGCTGAAAGCTGTAACAAGGTCGTGAATCACGTGTGAGAGTTCTTTGTTTGGACCGATTTTGACTTGTAACGTGCGGAATCCGTGCACGATCGTGACCAAACATAATCGCAACGGAGTCGAATCGGGACCTACATGTGGTATCTGAGCAGGTGCTCGATTGCGATGATCAAACACACTCAGATTTGTCAAATTCTCTTTACTTCTTTTATCTTTTCACGTTTCTAACTAAAGATCACCAAATTAAACGACTTTTTACGGATAGAAATTGCTAAAATTTGGATATGTTGTGCGAAATACATTGATCTAAAAGCCTATAAAGTTTCAGATCTTAATTCATAGCCATTTGTGAGAACTCTGATTATTGTAGGCCCGGATTCATCTCTGATTCGATTGAGTAACAACACGTTCGACGTGCGGAATCCGCGAACGTGTGTGACCGAACACAAGAATATATAATAACCGTGATTCTATTGATTATGATGACGTATACAAGCACCGAGAACCACGTGAGAGACTTTCTCTCTCTAGACTTTCTCTCTCTAAGATTATCTCTCTAATTAAACAACTACGGGTACTTGGCCTTCATGTCGCTTTCGAGTTCCCAAGTAAACTCCGCGCCTCGTTTGCCTTCCCATCGGACCTTCACAATAGGAATGCGTGAGCGCCTGAGCTGCTTGGTTTGGCGATCCATGATTTCGACAGGCTTTTCCACGAAGTGTAATGTTTCGTTCACTTGTAGATCATCTAAAGAGACATGTAAGTCGTGGTCGGCGATGCACTTCCGAAGGTTTGACACGTGGAAAGTCGGGTGGACATTGCTAAGTTCCTCTGGTAATTCGAGTCTGTAGGCGACTTTTCCGATCCTTTCCAGAATCTTAAAAGGTCCAACATATCGAGGCGCAAGTTTTCCCTTTTTGCCGAATCGGACTACACCCTTCCAAGGTGATACCTTTAGGAGTACGTAGTCACCAACGCCAAATTCCCGGGGCTTGCGCTTTTTATCGGCGTAAACTTTCTGTCAGTCCCGAGCCTTCGCTAGGTTGTCTCGAATCTAGAAAATTTTGTCTGTCGTTTCTTGTAGCAGCTCCGGACCGGTTAGTTGCGAGTGACCGATCTCGTGCCACACAATAGGCGATCGACATCTTCTTCCATATAACGCCTCGAAAGGTGCCATCTGAATGCTAGCCTGGTAGCTGTTGTTATACGAGAACTCGACTAACGGCAGGTGCTTATCCCAATTACCACCGAAGTCTAGAACACACGAACGGAGCATGTCTTCCAGAGTACGAATCGTTCTTTCAGTCTGACCGTCGGTTTGTGGGTGGAACGCAGTACTTAGATTAAGCGTTGTACCGAGTGCCGTTTGAAATGTTTCCCACAATCGTGAAGTAAACCGAGCATCACGATCAGAGATGATGTCACGAGGCGTCCCATGTCTGCAAATGATCTCGTCGGTGTAGATTCGGGCTAATCGTTCCACCTTGTAGTCTTCTCGTATTGGCAGAAAGTGAGCTGATTTAGTCAAACGGTCAACAACAACCCAAATGCTGTCGTGACCTGCTGACGTGGTTGGAAGCTTGGTTACGAAATCCATGGTTATGCTCTCCCATTTCCACATTGGAATTGGTGGTTGTTCGAGTAAGCCAGAGGGTATTTGATGTTCAGTCTTGATTCTAGCACAGGTTAAGCATTTCCCGACGTAGAGAGCGATATCCCTTTTCATACCCGGCCACCAGTACCTATAGCGAAGATCCTGGTACATCTTGTCAGCACCGGGATGGATAGAGTATCGGGATTTGTGGGCTTCGTCCATGATAATCTGTCGTAAATCGGTTCGCTTGGGAATCCAAATTCGGTCTAAAAAGTGTAATATCCCGTTCGATTTGCTCACAAGTTGGGCTCCATCGTGGTAGATTTGTTATTTCTTCAAAGTGCGCTCGTTGAAACATGCATGCTGGGTGTCACGGATGAGAGTTTCGAGGTTGTGCTGGGCTTGAACATTACGAGTGCTAAGCAGATAGCTCCGTCTGCTAAGGGCGTCGGCAACAACATTCGCTTTGCCTGGGTGATAACGAATCTCACAATCGTAATTGTTGAGAAGTTCTACCCATCGGCGTTGACGCATGTTTAGTTCCTTCTGATTAAAGATGTGTTGTAGGCTCCTATGACCGGTGAAGATCGTACACTTAGTACCATACAGGTAGTGTCTCCAAATCTTTAATGCAAAAACAACCGCGCCTAGCTCGAGATCATGGGTTGTATAGTTCTTCTCGTGGATTTTGAGTTGACGAGATGCGTAAGCTATGACCTTGTCCCGTTGCATGAGGACATAACCAAGACCAAGGTTAGAAGCATCACAGTAGACAATGAAATCATTGTTTCCGTCGGGTAGCGTGAGAACAGGAGCATTGCAAAGCATGTGTTTAAGGGTTCGAAAGGCAGACTCCTGCTTGGTTCCCCAAACAAAAGGCTGGTCCTTATGCGTAAGAGAGGTAAGTGGTACAGCAATCTTCGAAAATCCTTGGATGAATCGTCGATAATAGCCCGCTAGTCCGAGAAAAGAACGGACTTCGGACGGGTTCTTAGGCGTAACCCAGCTCTTAACAGCTTCAATCTTCGCAGGGTCGACGTGAATACCCTGACTATTTACAATGTGACCCAGAAACTGAACCTCCCCTAACCAGAATTCACACTTGGAGAATTTGGCGTAGAGTTGGTTCCCCTGGAGTAACTCGAGAACCAAACGTAGATGTTGCGCGTGTTCGGCCCTCGACTTGGAATAGATCAAGACATCGTCGATGAATACGATGATGAAACGGTCGAGATATGGTTTACACACACGATTCATCAAATCCATGAAAACACTCTGGTGCGTTTGTTAGGCCAAAAGGCATGACAACGAATTCGTAATTGCCGTAACGGGTTCGAAATGCGGTTTTGGGTATATCCTCCTCTTGAATGCGTAGCTGGTGATATCCGAAACGTAGATCGATCTTTGAGAAACATGTAGCGCCTTGTAGTTGGTCAAACAAATCGTCGATTCGAGGCAGAGGATAGCGGTTCTTGATAGTCAGCTTATTCAATTCCCGGTAGTCGATGCACATCCGGAATGACCCGTCCTTCTTTTTGACGAAAAGGACTGGTGCGCCCCAAGGAGAGGTGCTCGGGCGAATGAAGCCTTTTTCAAGCAATTCCTGGAGTTGGGTTGAGAGTTCACGCATTTCGGACGGCGCGAGTCGGTAAGGAGCTCTGGCGGTAGGATTAGCTCCAGGAATGAGATCAATGCGAAAATCAATATCGCGTTTCGGAGGTAGTCCGGGAAGGTCCTCTGGAAAAACTTGAGGGAATTCTCGAACCATGGGAACGTCTTTCACTTCCTTCCTCTCTTTCTTTTCCTTCTCCGCTGCTACAACGTTAGCCAAGAAATCCCTGTATTCCTTGCGGAGATACTTGTTAGCTTGTAGGCATGACATAAGCTTGAGCCCCTTTGAAGTAGTATCGCCATAAACGCGTAATAAATCACCATTTGAGAGCGAAAAACGAATCATCTTGTCGAAGCATACAACTTCGGCATGGTTTTCTCGAAGAAAGTCCATGCCTACTATGACATCAAAGCTTCCGAGTTGCATCGGAATAAGGTCGATCGAGAAGATGTGATTGTTGAGTTCGATAGTACAATCATGGATAACGGAATTAACGGCGACAGTTCTTCCGGTAGCGACTTCAACTTCGAATGCCGAGGAGAGTTTGGAACGTCTACGACTAAGGAGTTTCTCAAATTCGAACGACACAAAGCAATTATCCGCTCCAGTATCAAACAAACATGAAGCATAAATACCATTCACGAGGAACGTACCATTGACCACGTTGTTGTCGGCCTGGGCTTGACGCACGTTAAGATTGAAAGTTCTGGCGCGTGCTGCCTGTTGTTGCTGTTGCTGTGGCTGCTGCTGTTGCGGTTCTTGTTTCACCACCCTGTTCAGGCACATGTTGGCGAAATGATTCGGGTCGCCACACGTGAAGCAGGCTCTGGCCTTGACTGCGGGAGCCGGAGGAGCTTGTTGACCCTGTGGGGCAGTGAGTAGAGCTTGATTGGCAGGAGCTTGACGAATACGGCAGTTGGCAGTGAAGTGGCCGTACACGTTGCAATGAGCACAAAAGCGGCATTGAATAGCAGTCGGGTGGTGGTAGGTGCAAGTAGGGCAGAGCGGGTGCGGCCCAGTATATGCACGCTTCGCAGGCAGTGCATTGGTCACATGCGCCGCTACTTGACGCTGTTGGGCAGGTACAGCTTGAATCGGTGCAGCAGTAATCGCACAGTTCTTGTTGGTGGAGCTGTTCTTTCTCTTGCTCTTCTTCTTGTTGCTTGACGAGGTGGGTTCAGCAGTTGGTACGGTAGTGGTAGCTTGATGCATATGCTTGGAGGTCTTATCCCACACCCCAGCCTTAACCCTTTTGTCATTGATTTCAGTGGCTAGCAGATAGGTTTCCTCGATCGTGGTAGTCTTAGCCGCTTGCACGAATCAGCGACGCAGTCGGGCAAAGCTCGGATGTACTTCTTGATGGTCATCTCAGGAGTCTTGACCTGGTCGGGACAGATAATGCTGAGCTGTTTGAAGCGAGTAGTGAGGCCAGCATTGTCTCCATCCTTCTGATGTATGTGCCAGAATTCATCTTCGAGCTTTTGACGCTCGTGAGGAGGGCAGAATTCTTCCAGCATGACTTCTTTGAGTTCGTCCCACGACAGACCGTAGGCTGCATCGTTCCCTCTCTTGTTTCTCTCGGCCGTCCACCAGTCTAGAGCACGGGACTGAAAGACGCCGGTAGCATTTAGAGTTCGGAGGTCATTAGGGCAACCGCTCTGTCGTAGAGTAACCTCGATAGAGTCAAACCAGTGAAATAATGCAGTCGGACCTCCTTCGCCAGTGAATTTTTTCGGCCCACACGACTTGAATTGCTTAAAACTGAAAGGTCTCGTTGCAGCTTTAGGACCTTCAGTTCTCGATTCTTCGGATGATTTGCTGGCGTTCTCGTAGGCATCACTCACAGCTTTTGCCACACTTTTCGCGATAATAGAGGCAAGACGTCTGTCCCTCTTTTCCTGACGAGTGAGTGTATGACGAGATCCAGACGACATTGTCTGCAATTGACATCGCCACGGAAACTCAACACATGTATTCGAATCTCACCTCACACGTCTACTACTACTAAAGCTCAGTAACACGTACCATGTAAACGCAGACAGTCACAAATTCACATAATCACACGAATCATGTAAACACATAGAGCACATAATCACAACACTCCTAAACACGTAAGCACAATAGCAAGAAACACATATACCTTAGTCACTAGGGGCAGTCAGAAAACAGAAACCTAGTATTCAGAGTTTGCGAGTGTTTGAAAGTAGTGGAGTGCGAGCGCTTCGTTAATGATGTGTTGTGTGAGTAGCTAAAAACATTAGATTGAAACTGGTAGTACCTCAAAACGTCAATAAATAAGCACCAAAACACGTATCTCACATAAAAGCGACGAAAACTTGAAACACATAAAATCGAGAGTGGATTGTCTGCGGCTAGTAGACTTCGACTAACCAAGGCGATTCGACTATTCACAAGGATCATGTGTGCACAATTACCTCCAGGACTATGCCTTTGCCTCGATTCTTGGGCGTTGGCGCAATTCCCTTTGGTTATATTGTGTCTTTAGATCGTTGGAGTCCGTCGAAACTTTGGTGAGAGTTTTGTATAAAAGCAGGACAAGTCGTCAAGGTTAGGGTTTCACCCCTATCTTGCAACTTCGTCCCTGTTCTTAATAAAATTTGAGGAGATTATTCATCAAAATATGGACTTCACTCCTAATTTGGTATGATTCTCCTCGTTTGTAGCTAAAATGCAAGCTGAATAGGTGACTTTAGTCGAGAGTTTGCGGTTTTCACACCTATTGTCGGCCTTATTACCTATTCATAATTTGAAAATTCGAGTGCAGTGATAGTGTAGGTGAATGAAAATAGCGAGGAATGAGCTCGTATACTACCTAGTGGGGATGTACTCGAGTCGGTCTGTTGGTTCCTGACTATAGACTAGGTCTCTAAGACTTCGACCCGGACTAGGTCGAGTCTTGCCTAATTCCCTATAGTTATGGCTCTGATACCAATCTGTCACACCCCAACCGATGGCGGAATCGTCGGGGCGTGGCATTGAGCGAAACAGATTGTCCAGAAGTTTCCATAACAACTATCATTACCATTTAATTAAATAATACGTCCCATACCGTATCCCAAACAGTTAAATAGTTATTACAGGCAAGCATCAAGACAAATATTCTGTTCCGACAACTCAGATTTAAACATAACAAATTTATTCGTTGGTTTCTAGGACTCCAGTTCCTAGCTTCAAGTTCATCACAGCACAAAGAGCATAAAAGCAACCTAAGCACCTGTCACATACGTTAAAATAAAGTCAATACATATAATGTAAAGGTGAGCATACAAGTTTGATAATAGCATATAGAGTTCGAATTCGTTTACGCATAACCAGCACGTACACATAGTGAAATGAAGCACGTTAGTTATCGACCTAGACCCATCGATACCAATGACTGCGGGTTGACTGCCCGAGGCGGTTCGCAATACATGACTACCACCGTAATCCATGCAAGTAAAAGATCCTTAACAACCCCTGTGTGAACGGGTGCTGAGTCCAAACTATAGTACTATCGTTGCTAAGGCAGGTAGACAGCATTCCATGTGTAAACATAACAAACAGGCATTCATGAGCCACGTATAACATGCATTGACGGTTAGCGTTAAAATAGCTTGAGTTGTGTGATAATTGTAGTTTGAATATTCGTAACGTATGTAACACCCAAAAGTGCTAAAAGCAAAAAGGGTTCGAGTATACTCACAGCGATTATGGATTGAAGGGAGCGCTTTTCAGCGAGTACGGTTAGCCTGAATAGATTCGATAGCATAACGATAAGTGGCACGTAAACAATACAGAATGAGAGTGGGTATGGTGGCTGCTCGTGCGGATTAGTGATCCGTGCGAGGGAGTTATCCGTCCGGTTGGCATTCCGTCCGGATTAGCTACTCGTGCGGATTAGTTATCCGTGCGAGTGGGAGTCTGTCCGGATTGGTTATCCGTGCGAGTGGTAATCCGTCCGGATTACTTACTCGTGCGGATAACTTACTCGTACGGACGACTTACTCGTGCGGATATCCTTTCGAGTGGATTGTTTCTTCCTAAGTGTGAGATGTGTTTGTGTATGATGGCTTGTGCTTTGGAGTTTTCGTTGTAGCATTTAGAAAACACCTAAGTACCTCTACCCTTCAAGCCGGTCGCACGGACAACAATCCGTCCGGATGGCAGTCCGTGCGGACAACGTCTTTAAGGCCGAGTCACTAAGTGGATTAGGTAATCCGCCCGGATGGTAACCCGTGCGGATAGTGACAATCCGTCCGGATAGCTTACTCGTGCGGACAGTGACAATCCGTCCGGATAGTCTGTCCGTACGGGCAACCTGTCCGTGCGGATGAACATGTTGAAATTTGTTTTAAGGCCTTAGTATCTCATGATCCGAAGAGTAATCCATTCAGAGGTCGTTCGTCCGGATCGCTCATTCGTCGATACTTAAACCTTGTTTGGAAAGTGGGTCCCAAGGGTAACTCGTCCGGGTGATAACCCGTCCGGATAGCCTGTCCGTGCGGACAGCTCGTCCGTGCGAACAGCTTGTTCGTGCGGACAGCCTCTCATTCTGGTTGTTCCGTCCGTCTACTCTTGGTTGCTGTTGTCGTTTTATCGAGACGTTCTGATTACGTGGCAACCACTTGGAATTGTATTCTCACCCGCATGACTAGACCGGTCAGGAACCACCCTAACTTGGCCTGTCGGCGACTCAGAACGGTCATTCCGGTTGACCCCGAAATCGGGTGTCTGGTGGGTAGAATCTAGATCTAGGACTAGTGCATCACTATTAACGAGTAGAATACTAGAACCGATCAGATTCGTACCGATTTTAAGCGTAAAAGGAGGAGAAACTTGAGTTCCTTCATTTCAACTCTTGCAAGTTTAGATTTGGGTTATATTGTTATGAAATCTTATGGAAATCGTTCAGATCTGAGTTATTCTTGGTGGAATGAGGTCACATTTGAAGTTCATGAGAACTTCATGATGACGTCACCCGTGAATACCTCAAATCTTGATGATTTCACGGTTAAAAGTTGGGATTTGAAAGATAGAAGGGTGTAGGATTGTGTAGTGATCAAGAATGTACAAGAATTAGAGCAAGATCTTACCTGGATCGAGAGAAATCTGAGAAAAGGTGAAGAATGCGTGCGGTTCGGACGTCACTTGCCAAAAGTGGAAAGTTTGGAGAGTAACCCGTGTATTTATAGGATGCTAAAAGGGGAAAGGGGTAATCCGTGCGGATAGCACGTACCCGGATAGGTTATCCGTCCGGATTGGTCATCCGTCCGGATTGGCAATCCGTGCGGATTGGCAATCCGTGCGGATTGGCAATCCGTGCGGATTGGCAATCCGTGCGGATTGGCAATCCGTGCGGATTGGCAATCCGTGTGGATTGACCATCCGTTCGGATGTCGCCTGATTTGGTGCATTCGGTGTGATGACGCTTCGGCTTCGGTTTTCGAGCGATTAGATAGGGTTTCCTAGTCAAATTACTTTTAGTCCCAACTACTTCGCTTATGACATGGTTCGATTTGGAGTTCGGGTTCGAGTTCGATTGTATTCGAGTTAGACTTCGAGTCTCGATTGAGTTCGCTTGATTATCACAACATAACATAAAATAACATGCACAGGTAACACGTAAGGTACACACACACTTATAACCAACAAGTAAAATACATAGTTCGAGTTGCGATTCGAGGTCGATTCGATTAGCATAGCTTGATTATTAGTTGATTAACTTGATCGCATTGTTACTTCCTATCTTTCACAGTCGTAGGTCGATTGAAACACGATTAACACGATTCGATTATTGCAATGCACGACACTTACTCCACATAATATAATTAAAATACAAACATTTCTATGAGTTAAGTCGCGCGAAATCGGTCGTTGACTTTGACCTTGACTTTGACTTTCACTCGTGAAAACACGGGGTGTTACATTTTTCATCATGTTGGCTAGTTATGAGCCAAAAGTCAAGCAAATTGACTTTTGCTTTGACTTTCTGTTCTGAGCATTTTGGTCAAGTCAAAGTTCAAATTGAACTTTGTAACGTGATCGTAATAATGAAGGTGTTAATCCCTTGCGATTACACCCTCTGATCATCACGTTTAATAGGCGAAATGATGAGTCAAACTTTTACGAAATAAAAGTAGAAAATGCATAAAATTGCATTTTACGACGAATGAGTTTTCGAGTACTAAAACTTAAAGTTTTGACACCAAATCGGTTTTATAACATAACTATACATGTTCTAACATGTCTAACTCGTCATTTCTATTTTAGCGTTTATTCCTTAGTCGAAAGTCGAGCGGTTTGACTTCTACTTTGACTTTGGAATCTGACCCGTTTGGTCAACCTTAGGATCCGACCAAGCCCATTTATATCACCATATTAATATAGGGAATAACCCTCTGAGGTTATACCTTATGGTCATGTCGTTTAGTTAGTCAAATGATGAGTCAATAATATATACTTTAAAAACGTCAAAAATGCCCTTTTGGCACAAAAAGGTTTTAAAACATATATGACCCATGTTCTTGCTTCAAGACTGATCATATAATACAAACAAACATGTTTTGACTTGTTAGACTCGTCATAGGACTTATTTACCCATCTGAACCCGTAGTTACGCATACGACCCGTTAAAGTGGCATAAACCAATTTAACAAGTCATAACGGATCAAAACACCTTTAGACACTTCCAAATCAGAATGTAAGATTTAACAAACCATATTACACGAGATCCTTCACTCGTTTGGTTAATAAACCTCATTCTATCCGTTCTTCCGCTTAAGTCATGATATACACTAACTATATAACAAATAAACATAATTAGGACATACACTTGAGCTTTGCATACACGTCTTGACAAGACATCTACGCAAACCTATGAGTACATAGTCCCCTCTTTTACGCTTTCTAAGGGGCTGTTTGGTAGCCTCTTAATGACCATTCAGATGCTACCTCTTAATGGTTTAAAACCTCTGAATGAATAAGAGGTAACCTCAAGTCTGAATGGTTAAGAGGTAACATCTGAATGGTAAATCATCACATGTCACATTCTTCTACCTTCTCATTGGTAAAATTCTTAATGGTTCCATTAAGAGGTAGCCTCTTAATGACCATTCAGAGGCTACCAAACAGCCCCTAAATGTTTTGGGGTGATTCATATGTGCCAACTATCACTTTTCCAAGTTTACAAAATACTATTATATATGGTTTATATATATAACAATATACATAAGACAATATACTTACATTGTACAAAACTTGTTTGGTGCATTACCTGTGATATGAGAACATTCATTAACATTATACTAGCCGATCGGTAGTATATTATAGCGCTATAGGTGTAACAACCTGATCCCACTTCCGATTTTATTTTAGGAAGAACACACTAGGGGATGAGCGTTATAGTTTTAACAACCCATTCCCACTTCCGATATTATTTGGAAGTACCCACTGGGGAATGATAGAACCCGTGAAACTATGGACAAACCCTTTGGTGGTTTGACCGACCGACTATACACGACGAATGGTTTACACATACATGACGATTGGTTTACACACACATGACAATTGGTTTTAAACATGATGATTTATTTTATACTAAACATGACAATGGGTTTTCAAGTATATATATATATAAACCATACAATTTACAAGAAAACATTTTTGATTAATTATCCATTTTCTCAAAGAAACATTTTGTCGAGTCTCATGGCTACAAGGTGTTCTTTTAAATATACCAACTTTTATAGTTGGTAAATCATGTTGCAATGCCAAACACATTTAATACAAAATTTTCACTCATCGACTCTCGTAATCGGACAAGGTATTGCAATACAAACTCAAAGCCATGAACTTGACCACAAAACCTATGTTACTCACCAACATTCATTGTTGACGATATTTTCACATATGTTTCAGGTATTAACATTCAAGTATGCTACACATAGGTATGCACTCGGGCCTTAGATTGCTTCTAAATTTGAAAACAATTACTTGTATTCTTTGTGTTGTGAAACAATATTATTAATATAATGAAACTTTTAGTACCATGTGTTGTGAGCAATTTGTAACGTGATTCCCCGACGATTCTGCCGCCAGTTGTTATTACGTGGTCGGGGGTGTTACACATAATATGAACATGCGGCTGGTCTATGCCTCCGACTCTGAATCTGAATCTGGATCTGAATTTGGTTGCTGTTGTTGCTGATGATGATGTGATGCCCGAGGTGGTGGGAGCTCTATGACAGGTAACCCCCCTCTCTCCCCCCTCTCTCTCGCCTATCATGCGCCTCCCGAACCACCCAGCCCACCAAATCCATAACCCGGTCAAGGTCGGCCCGTGAACGCGGATATGCTGCAGCTCCCGGGGCATGACCTGGAATAACGTGTTGTGGATGCTGGGGCACCCCGGGGGGTGGTGGTGGTGGTTGTGGCATCGCTTCACCGTCAGTATCCACCGAAGGCTCCTGCACAGCCCCTGCATGCTCTGGCGGAGAATAGACTGGATCGAGACATGCGCGGATTTTAAACCACTCACCGAGTAGGTCGAACCTCTTAATGAGTTTCATACCCACATCGTCTGAAAAACCAGCCTCGTCGGCTCTATGGCCGACAGTAAGTGTGGGTCCGCCTCCGATAAATGACCCAATGAACGGGCAATAATGAGCACATACGCGCCGCCATACAAAAGTCTGCGCTCTTACCGATGGTGGGCGGAAGCGAAATACTGGGCCAGACCGTGTGCAAGTGCGCACGGCCTCTTGTACAACAAACAATAAAAGAAAAAGACGTCGATGCTCGTACACCACTCACGACGGTGGCCACGAGCTGCGATAGAAGTGGAGATCAACCTATGTAGATACTTGCAGATAGTGTTAGCGAAATACGAAAATTAATAAATAATAATAAGAATCACAATAATTACTATAATAAACGCACGTACCTATACAATGGGTTAGCAACATGTGAAATCCTCCCCTTGGCCCTGGCATGCTCCCAAGTATCTGCCCCCTCAACCACCTGACAAAATCCTAGAAGTGTGGGTATATCAACCACTACTAGCCCCTACGTATAAACATCTGTATCGATCTCGGCCTGCAAGTATAAACCGCAATGAACCTCAAACTCTGCTTGCGTCATCGCACGCCACACACCAGTAAACCGAATAGAAACCTCTGGTGGATGGGGAAGAGCCTGTGGCTGTGCAGGTGGCTGGTCGGCTCGAGGAGGGTGAAATGTGAACGTCGATAAGAACTCGACCAACAGCTCTCTGTAGGATGGCATATGCAATAAATCAAATAGACAGTCCCACGACGAATACACCGGAATGAAATAACGAGCTCTAGCCGTCTCACCAATGGCATCCAGTGCATCCCAGTCGACCACGACATGCTCTTCGACGTGCATCCTCATAAGCTTCGTGCAATGATGGGCGACATCGGTGCCGGGAGGAAGCTCCAAGTACGGGTGACCGTGTAGTGGATCCACCGGCGGTGACGGAGCCTGCTGCAGACCCTGCTGATGCTGAGCGTGGATCTGGTCCTCTATTTCATCCACAATCAATCTGAAAAACTACCGTATATATAATAATACTAAATAATAATAATAATAATAATTATAATAATAATAATAATTATTATTATTATTATTATTATTATAATAGCATTACTAATAATAATAACATTAATAATAATTATAATAATAACAATATATTAACATCAATAGTAATAATATTAACAATAATAATAATAATAACAATAATATTAATAAAAATAATATTAATAAAAAATGGGTCATCTATGCCTCGTCTAGGGGAAGACGGGGCACCCTATTCATCCACAACTTCATCATCTTCAACCCAAAACCCTCAAACCCTCAAAAAATCAACAAATTACACCTAATCTACGGTTCAAGTTTATAATGAATTGAAATATACGAAAGTACGGGTTACATACCAGAAATGCTTCAATACTCCAAAATACGGTCCAATTGTACAAATATTCATATGTATGTGTGTGTATATTAGTGGGGGTTGTTTTTTGTTTTTTTGATGTTTTTGAATTTTTCTGATTACTCCTCCAAAATTTATGCATTAAAAACAAAATAAAGAATAAAAAAATGTACAATTTTTAAAGATTTAAGAAAATTTGTGCATTACTCCTCCAAAATTTGTGCATTATGCCCCGCTTGCGGTGTGCACATATAATGTATATATGTGTGGGCGCTCGGGGGGGGGGGAGTGAAATGGTACTTGTCACGACCCCCGACCCACCCTGGACGGAATTGGGAGTCGCAACAGCCCAGTGGTACCGGTGATTATTTTAAAAACGTTGCAGCGGGAATTTCAACAGGACCGTGAGTTAGGAAAAATATCAGAGTTTAGAAACACCGGATTTTATTTATTAAATAGATGGTATAAATCCATGTTTTACAAAGGTAGCTTTAATAAAGATAAATTTGATTACATAAAATAATCTTTCTTAATTTAATTAATAAAATAAGCCACTTCTTTGATGCCTTTCAGTGCCGTATCCAACGCTTACTCCAATCTACTGTAATTACCTGAAACGCGTTTTAAAAAGGTTTTGTCAGCAGGAAATACTGAGTGAATCATTCTATTTATGAAAACGACTCGTTTGTTATAATTTACAGTATTAAGAGAGATTACAATGTTTCCAGATATCAAACCAACTACCCACAGTACTTGTCACTCGAACATCCATCGGTAGCCTCTTTGCCCGATGGTGTCTGTGACTATGGTCATATCACTCATTGGCTAACTCGTTCTCTAATAGTGACGGTTATCAAGTAATGTATACAAAACCCCACATACCGGCTGTAACTTGGTGATTACATAAACTTAATCACTGTAATTATAATCTTGAAAATAAACATGATTTCAAAAGTAATTTGATAAAAAGAGAATGACTCACATTATGCAGATTCATACAGCCAAAGTTTAGTCTACAGATGAGCCTTGATCTATTGCAGATTTATACAGGCAGAGCTTAGCCTATTGATTTAGCCTTGTAACCTAGTGCATACGAACTAGGTAGGTAACTTAATACAGCAATTACGATAACTCACGAGATCAAACCCTCACATCGAATGACAAAGTGCGATACTTAAACATCCATCGGATTCACAACGAATGACAAAGTGTAATCACTTAAACATCCATCGGAATCACGACTAATGACAAAGCAGGGCAGCACTTAAACATCCATTGGATAGTTTAGATCGATCGGACATTGAATCGTAGCAGCGATTGAGTTAATACCCGGCATCGTAGCAGCAACCCCCTCTACTAATTAGTGTTTCGTGTGTGTTAATTGTGGTAAACAGAGCATAACTCCGTGTATATTTCGACTTTGTTCGTCGTTCAAGCACCCAGAATCAAGTCCCAGACTCTGCTATTTATACCCAAAATTTCACATTGCTTGCGCACCGTAAGCCTAAGACCCTTACGGTGCGCAAGGGTCACATTTTCATTATAGGGTGGCCACGTGTGGGACTAGGCCTGCTGAGTCAGTAGTTTCGTAAATTTCAAATTTGACAGCATTTTATGTAGATAATCGTTAACTAGAAATTACCCCCCCTGAGTTTTAGGGGCCCTGATCCTGATTCCGATTGTTCCGAAAATTTTAGAAATTGTGTAGGATTACTTGGGTGTCTCAATTAGGGTTTCCTATTAGATAAAATAATAAAATAAATAGGTCTTTTAATGAGGGTTGTTACATTCTCCCCACCTTAATAAAAATCTCGTCCTCGAGATTTACTGGAATAAGTAGGAATACTTTTTCTTCATCTCAGATTCCAGCTTCCAAGTGTATTTGGGTTATGATATTTCTTTTAGACTTATGTCACCTTTTAGTTAATAAAAATAATATTAGGGTAGATGATACAGAATTTAAAATATCAAATTTTGTGAATACGAGTTGTACCATAAGTAGGATTCAATTAGTTCAAGAAATCGATGACAAACGAATGAGATGAAATGATATAATTTCCAAGGTGACTAGGTTTATGCCAAAAGATATATGATCAATAGATATTTCAAATGAATGTGAATGATTTTTGGAATCAATAAAATTATTTGTCAAAAGAAAGCTTACTTTGAATTGGCAACTGAGGAAGACTTAAGATCAACAGGTTCAAAATGAAATAAAAGCGTGATAATGATTTGTCAAATATTGAATTATAATATGAGAAAATCAATGTGCTGAGATGAGTGAATTGCAAAGATACACCAAAAGACAATAGAGTTAGTGCATCATTGTTTAGAGTTCCAAGTTATTTTAATTGCGAAACAATGTGATAGTATACTATTTAGTGATCATATTTTTCATACTATGTTTTAGAGATCAAAAATATAATAAGAACAAGTTGTTTTGACATGACCAATTTATATTATATTTGTAAAGCAAATGTAATATTATTTGTGTACTTGTCTGAACCGTATCTTAGATATCAAATATAAATACTATGTATTATTTATTATGCATTTTTATTATATGTAAATGGTCACCACTTTTAATAAATGTTATTTTAGTATTTTACTATACTTATATTTACTATGTAATATATATTACAAAACACCGCAATGAAGTTATTTCATTTACAAAATATTTTAGTATTATTATTTTGTAAAAGAAATTACTATTATTTATAACGTTAAATAAAAATTTGAAGGTGTAAAAATATTTATTGTACAAAATATTTGTACAAATACTTTTGTACATATATAACACTTAATGAGTCGATTTTATGTGATTACTTATTTTCATTTTGAAATCAGATAACGTTGTAAATGTATTTTATAAGTTCCAACGTAGTAAATGACTACCATATTATTCTTATATGGTTATTTTCTTGCTAAATTGTTTATGGTACATAGTTACCACAAAACATGTGATAAACAATTATATATATATATATATATATATATATATTAATTAGTCATTATCATGGTTGGATATTGGTTAGTGCTGCCTTGTTTAAGCATAGGTGATCAGTCCATGCCTAATTAAGGCTAGGCTATTCAATACCTGCCCCTGACAATAACCTTAGTACTTAAAATAATACTAACACTTTTGTTATTTTATTATTAATAATAAAATTAATATTAATTATCAATAATAAATAACTGAACGTAAACTTAAATGAGAGTATACTTCAACATAAATTTTATATATTTATATATAAAAATATAAATTCTTTACCTTAATGGTTTAACAAGAATATAGTAATACTATTTTGTAAATTAGGTACTCACTTATGTAAGTTTCCATATAAATATAATGGTTTTCAATTGAAGATGTTAAAGTAATGAAAGGCTGGATTGATGTTTAAAAGATACACTAAAATATGACAAGAATTTGTGTATCATTATCTTAGCACACAATTTGTGTTAAGATGACTTTTATAATTATATAAATAATTAAATCCGTATATGATATATATAAACAAGATTAGTGCAAGTTTTAAATTTTGTGAAAACGTCAGTATAAGGTAATCGTGATTAAAGAAATGATTCAATGAAGTCAAAGACTAAACAAGCCTATTATGGTTCAAAACAAATGAAGTACTTGTTGGGACTATTTTGAATATGATAGCTTCCATCCATCATATGGGATCTTGAAATGAATATGTAATGTGAGCAAGTCAAGTAATTTGAACTTGATTTAAACAAAACAAGTTTCAATAAAAAAATTCAGACATAGTCACAATAGAAACTATGTATGTCAAAGAAAATTAAGTTTTTTCAAGAAATTTATTGACTCGATAACAAGGAGTTATTGTTTTTGGAAATAATGCGGTTCACAATACAAAAAGCGGAATGATATTTGAATTTGGATAAAATAATAAATCAGAATGAAGTCCTCCAGTGATCTTTTTAAATCAAATGAATCATATGCGCAACAATTAGTGTAATGTGTGAATTTTATCAAGAAATGAAATAGATCAATATTTGCTACTATGAAAGAAATCCTTATGGTATGATGACTATTAGGAAAAGTAGAAATGTGAAAGTCAACTTATTATATACAAAAGTCAGAATTTCAACGAAAGAAATTTAAGAGCTTTATCTGGAATTTCTTGTGATAACCGTTGTTAAGTGAAATTACCAGGAAATATCAAATAAAATGAAATAGGAAATTTGCAAAGGTATGTGACTCCTTTTTCAGTGATAAATAATTATGACTCTGATTAGACTGTGTACTGATAGTTGTGAAATCTTGTTACAACGTACCTCAATGAGATTCAGGTTGTTTGTAGGATCGCGTGATAGAATGCTTCCTTTTAATTAGTAGTTCTTCTATTTGACGGAATTAGCATTGGTGTCATCGTGCCCACCTTATATTTTCCAAAGATCTTGCCTCGAAAGTTGTGTGTGATATACTTCAACTTCTGTGGACTTATAATTAAATTTTCATGTGTTTTCTTGTACATTATCACAACTTTACATGCTTCTTACTTGCATTAATAGTTTATGGTAATGTGTTTAGAAATTCTTATACTTTTAATAGTGTCCCAATTTAAAGGGTTTCTATTGTTTATATTGTCGCACGAGTTATGAGATAGATGATCAAACGAAATAATGTTTGATATTAGAAAAGAGATTCCTAATAAAGAAATCTAGACACAGATGCTTGTGCTTTATTCCAAATTGACTTTTGGAATTCCTTATAGATATATATATATATCTATATAATCATATATTTCAGATGCTGAAATAAACATACCATCTATCAGGTCAATGTATTTAACAGATTCATATTTCCAAAAACCAGTCAAATATCTGGTCATGATACTTATTTAGGGAAATCTTGTCACTTGTTTGACATATTATATACCCCGTCTTATCCGGTTCACGCCAGAGAGGTAATCCCAGTATATCCGGACAAACTGGAGAGTCTACTACACCATACCCAGTCTTGCCGGAGAAATTTCCATTTCCCATAAATAGTATCTTTTCAAGATTTTAAAAGTGCCTCTTTTATTAGGGCTTTTATCCATAATTAAGGAAATTTGTATTTCCATAACATATCTTATTATTATATTGATCAATAGACGATTCCTGTGACAGTGTCAATTTACTATTGATCATTCTTTCAAATAGTGACTCAGGTCATATTACTGTTGATCATTCTCTCAACTAGTAATTGTGGTCATATCACTGTTGATCATTCTCTCAACTAGTGATTTTGGACTTAGTTGTCCCGTGATATTACTTTATCAAATATATTACTTATGGCACACCAAAATTCATCATATTTTATTTACACAAGTACTTAGTTTATCGTGAAGCTAATACTAAGGCATCCTTTCTTAAGTTCAAGTCTAAATGCTATCCCGTGTGCTACCAGTTAACAGCAATCTCCTAACTCTTTTATATAAATTTAGGTATTATTATCATAACACCTAAAGGCTTAAAGCAGTGGCTCTGATACCACCTTCTGTCACGACCCCCGACCCACCCTGGACGGAATTGGGAGTCGCAACAGCCCAGTGGTACCGGTGATTATTTTAAAAACGTTGCAGCGGGAATTTCAACAGGACCGTGAGTTAGGAAAAATATCAGAGTTTAGAAACACCGGATTTTATTTATTAAATAGATGGTATAAATCCATGTTTTACAAAGGTAGCTTTAATAAAGATAAATTTGATTACATAAAATAATCTTTCTTAATTTAATTAATAAAATAAGCCACTTCTTTGATGCCTTTCAGTGCCGTATCCAACGCTTACTCCAATCTACTGTAATTACCTGAAATGCGTTTTAAAAAGGTTTTGTCAGCAGGAAATACTGAGTGAATCATTCTATTTATGAAAACGACTCGTTTGTTATAATTTACAGTATTAAGAGAGATTACAATGTTTCCAGATATCAAACCAACTACCCACAGTACTTGTCACTCGAACATCCATCGGTAGCCTCTTTGCCCGATGGTGTCTGTGACTATGGTCATATCACTCATTGGCTAACTCGTTCTCTAATAGTGACGGTTATCAAGTAATGTATACAAAACCCCACATACCGGCTGTAACTTGGTGATTACATAAACTTAATCACTGTAATTATAATCTTGAAAATAAACATGATTTCAAAAGTAATTTGATAAAAAGAGAATGACTCACATTATGCAGATTCATACAGCCAAAGTTTAGTCTACAGATGAGCCTTGATCTATTGCAGATTTATACAGGCAGAGCTTAGCCTATTGATTTAGCCTTGTAACCTAGTGCATACGAACTAGGTAGGTAACTTAATACAGCAATTACGATAACTCACGAGATCAAACCCTCACATCGAATGACAAAGTGCGATACTTAAACATCCATCGGATTCACAACGAATGACAAAGTGTAATCACTTAAACATCCATCGGAATCACGACTAATGACAAAGCATAAACCCTAATGTGGGCAACACTTAAACATCCATTGGATAGTTTAGATCGATCGGACATTGAATCGTAGCAGCGATTGAGTTAATACCCGGCATCGTAGCAGCAACCCCCTCTACTAATTAGTGTTTCGTGTGTGTTAATTGTGGTAAACAGAGCATAACTCCGTGTATATTTCGACTTTGTTCGTCGTTCAAGCGCCCAGAATCAAGTCCCAGACTCTGCTATTTATACCCAAAATTTCACATTGCTTGCGCACCGTAAGCCTAAGACCCTTACGGTGCGCAAGGGTCACATTTTCATTATAGGGTGGCCACGTGTGGGACTAGGCCTGCTGAGTCAGTAGTTTCGTAAATTTCAAATTTGACAGCATTTTATGTAGATAATCGTTAACTAGGAATTACCCCCCCTGAGTTTTAGGGGCCCTGATCCTGATTCCGATTGTTTCGAAAATTTTAGAAATTGTGTAGGATTACTTGGGTGTCTCAATTAGGGTTTCCTATTAGATAAAATAATAAAATAAATAGGACTTTTAATGAGGGTTGTTACAGTACTAACTTTAACGTTATTTTACTAATCTCGTGAAAATAACGTTAAAAGCGGCGAATGGTTAATCATACATCATGTGGTGACATTGATAGCTGAAAGACGCGGGGGTATATGCACCAATCAGTCTCTATCCCAATTGTTTGAGTGTTATGTGTCTGAGGTCCAAGGCTTGATACAAAACTACAATCAAGCCGGGGGTCTCACTGGAAGAAGCCTCTCTATTCATACGGGGTAGAGGTAAGGCTGTCTACATCTACCCTCCCCAGACCCTACCTTAGCTTTGCTATTGGTGGGATTTACTGAGTATGATGATGATGATGAAAATCGTGATCTGTCAATGAAACTTAGCAATTTGAGGAATTCAATAGTTACTGCACCCTTTTGGTGATTCTGCTACCTTTATCTCCATCAAAGTT
This sequence comes from Helianthus tuberosus, assembly GCA_030545235.1. Taxonomy (NCBI): domain Eukaryota; kingdom Viridiplantae; phylum Streptophyta; class Magnoliopsida; order Asterales; family Asteraceae; genus Helianthus; species Helianthus tuberosus. The sequence goes on from CM060369.1 coordinate 223,802,424, forward strand.
CACATATCCCTCTTAAACTCTTGTACTTCATGAAGCTGGGATATATCTCTGCTCATGTGTCTGGAACAACCATTATCAACGAACCAAATATTGCTGATATTACCCCTTGGTCGTTCCTACACATGTGGAGATTTAGTTAGAGATCGGTACCCAGGCCATTGTAGATCTGGGTATTCCCGAAGAATCAATAAAAGAAACTTCTTGTTAGCACAGAGACTTGAGATATTGATGCTTTAGAAATTTGTTTCCGAATTTGTTTAAGGCTTAGAAAATTTTTCTTTAAAGCCTTTTCGAGAACCGTTTGTTCAGAAACTTTGTTTATTTTCGAAACACAGACAAACTTTAAAACTGGTTTAGTTTTCGAAACAAGATTTTTGTTTCCAAGCTTCTTGTCGTTTAGTCTTAGCAACATTCCAATCTCAATCCGAAGGCTTAACCTTAGCTTTCACATTCTTCATTGCCTTAGGTGATGTCACCTTCATTCTTGGTGGTGGAATTTCATACAAAAACGTGGATTGAAAGTCATCACCAAAGTAAGGGTTTCACGCCTATTTTGGTGAGGTTGTTTCGTTTGTGAAATGTGAGTGTTTTCATGTTTGTAGAATATTTTCCACCTTAGGAAATACGTATTTTTAAAATCGAAAAGCATGGTATGGAGTGAGTTTAAGAAGATTCAAGTATTTTAATGCAATATGTGTTTAAATTCACGAAATTATGTGAATTTGAGTTCCCGAATGTACTACTTTGATACGATTTGTGTTTTGCAGGCTTTGATAGGTTTAAGGTGCATTTTGAAAGCTTAACGGAGCTAAGGAGACCCGAATAAAAGAAACAGAGTGTGGTGGGATATGCTTGCGTCGGCGACGAGCCTCAAAGCCGTCGCCGACGAGCCATGACCCTCGTTGGTGATGGGGTTAACTATTACAAGTTCCCGAATTTTAGTCTTGTTATCACTAAACTCCGGATTAATGCAAGGATTTGACTAATTTCGAGTGGTGGGAGTTATATAGAGTTCTTGAAGCCTTTTTGCATCATATCTCATCCTCCTAACCTCTCAGTTGATGATACAACACCGAGATCGAAGATTCAAATCAAGTTTTCAAGATGATTTCTTCTCAATTCCAAGTTCCTTTACGTGGTGTTCCCGAGTTTAATAAAGAAAAGAAAAGAAGAGAAAATGAGTTAAGGAGAGAAAAGAAAATGAATGAAAAGAAAAGATTTAATTAAATATTGTGTTCCCGAGAGAAATGAAAAGAAAACTAAATATTTTAAGTGTTAAAAATGTTTTCCTTCCAAATTTCTCCATTTCTTAAAATGAAGGAAAATTACTTAAGTTTTCCTTCCATTTCTTTTCATTTCATTCCTTAAAAAAAACTCTCGAACGCAACTTTTTTTTAATCCATCCAAATCCTTCGCTAATTAAACTTGGGAACACAACATAAATCATGATCGGCTAATCCTTCAAGTTTTACCCCGAGTATAGATTTTGTAAATTATTTAGGGTTCTTGATACACTAAGTGATTTGTGGATTCTTGATTTTACATTTGTGTATTTAAAAGGGAAATTCTATACGGTTGCAGTCCGACCGACAATGCTATATGGAATAGATTGTTGGACCATTATGAAGACACAGGCGCGCAAGATGGAGGTTGCTGAGATGAGGATGTTGAGTTGGATGTGTGGCGCCACAAGCTTAGATCGGGTGAGAGATAACGTTTTTTTGGGAAAGGTTAGGAGTTGCTTGTATATAGGATAATATAAGGGAAGAGAGATTGAGATGGTTTGGGCACGCGGAGGGGATATAAACAACGATGCCGATTAGAGCAATAGAAGCCATCACAGTGGAGGGAAGGGAGAGTAGAGGGAGGCCCAAATTGAATTGGGAAGATTGGATTAGGCAGGATTTGATAGCGTTGCATCTCTCTGACATGGTCCAGGATAGAAGTTCGTGGATACGTAAGATTAAGGTTAGAAACTTTTAGAGGCTTAGGTATCCGACACTTTAGATAGTCTTTGCATGCTACTTTATACCTATATCTGTGGATAGATATATGTTGTTACATGGATATATGTTTTTCATTTTACTTTTTCATCATCTACTTCATTGGTGGTTTTCTATTTTCGTTTAATACAGCTCGTTTTGTCTGTTGTAGGTTTTGAAGCTGGGGTCTCTCTAGAAGTAGTCTCTCTTCTCTGTCCCTAGGGACGTGTAAGGTTTGCCTACATCACGCCCTCCCCAGACCATGTCAATAGCTTTGCTATAGGTGAGATTTATTGGGTTTGGTTGTTGTTGTTGATTGCGTTAGTATTGTTTTGGATTCATCAATTGTTGAGATTTCTTGCATCATTGACTTTGTGAAATGAACTCTACTAATTAAGCTTCAATTCAAATTAGGGTTTGTTTATGTTTTTGAGTGATAAAGCATACTATTGTCCATTGTTAATGTTGAGGATTGTTGATGCCTAAGTCTTGAAATTCAACAAATGTATCATATGCGTAAACGTATCAATTGTTTGGATAGACGCAACACATGTATCTTTGCACCTATATCCCAAGTTGTTTTGGTTCTAGTATCTTGCTAGTTTTATTTATGTGATATATGATATTCGTTGTTCAACCAATTTAATTAGGACATGACCGGTCTAAATAAGTGGGTTAACCAGTCAACCCATTTAAGGGTTTGTAAAAACGTTTACTAACGCCGAATCAGTAGCTGTTGAGCTGGGCACAGAATGATCGAGAGAAGTGGCAAGAAACTCCTCTGCTGTAGATTGGAGTCTTCAAAACAATCAAGGTCGGAGTGCACTTTAAAAAGAGATGAAAACATAACCAGTGTTATTCCTGAAACGCCTCAATTTTGGACTATACATCACAATATTCTGCAAAGCACTTTCATTTCTGGGATGAATCCTCAAAGCAAATTCACCAGAGGCCAACAAGCTACAGCAGCATTGGTAGTTGTGCCAAAGTTTCATTCTGGGATAAACCCTCAAAGCAAGAGTTGCCAATAATCTCGCGAGTTGAGCTTGAGTTTCCGTCCCCAACATACATGAGGATAGGGGTAAAAGGCTGATATGGTAGCTTTTGTTTCCCTAATCTTCACATTATGCAATATACTTCCAACAATATTGCACCAGCTGTAAAAAAGCCTCTAGCACCATGTTCAGCCATGGCCAAAGCACTGCTGCAGTAGTCACTTAAAAGAACTAAGAGTGCATTTAATGCCCCAGTTTTGGTTCCTTCTGAGCCTCAGCGTGACAACCGTACCAAAACTGCCAAAGGTACTTCTACATAGAACTCTTAACTGAGCTTTAAAATACTAGGCAATTCCCATAAAGGATTAGGAAGCAGGGATCTGCTAATAATATGACTCATTAGACTAACCCCTTCCTCTTGCTAAAGTTACAGCAATGCTAACAAGACCCTTTAAAGTGTGTTGTTCCATGGTGGGAATCTTTCTGGTAACTTTCTTCCAGAAGCAGGTAAGATAGAAGCTCAGCTGATGATGCTGGACCATCGTAACAGTAAAATTTAGTTACCAAATGGGCGGTTCAATGGCGGAGTCAACAACACAACACAACCTTGTTCGTGTTCCAAGATGCTTACTAGCACTGCATTGACCATCATGTCCAAGCTCGGGCCTTTTTACAGCAAGAAAAGGAGCTTGACCATGTTTGCTGCAGATCAAGCCTTTGCTATTGCAGCAATATATTCGATACATCATCCAGACACAGTATGCCCATTCCAATCTTGTCTAGCTTCCCCTTCTAAACCCATATCGTATCTGGAAACACGTCTTCTTATTCCATCTTTTTTTAGTCTAATGAACAACTTTATGAAACAAGTTTACAAAGAACATGGACTGCTTACAATTCAACATCCGAGCATTAAGACCTCTTGATGGATTCCCACTCAGTAGTCTAACTAATGCAGCATCATGTTTTTTTCTCCAAACTGGTATTAAAGAAACCACCAATCTTGTCGAGAAGATTATGCATTTTTTTATGTGATAACGCCTTCCACCCACAGCTACAAGCACCAACGGCAGAGTCATGTTTTCGACGTTCAGTGCTGAATAGGATGCTAAGCAGATAAGGTGCAGCTTCCTCGGTGACATCAAGCTTCTAAAGACCCTAACTCGATCATGGCAATCTTATTTGATGGACCATCTCCCGAAAGCTAAATCAGAAGTCTGAGTGCAAGACACGTGCAGCAAAATATCTACAAGCGGTCCAATAAACTAGCAAGGGCTACTATAGCTTTTGTGCGCATTATCTCTCTATCTTGAAATGAGATTACTAATAGCCAGATGCTACTATCCTCATTGACATCCAACTGCACAAATTAATGATCCCAATAGTTAGTTATAAGAATTTTACACCCACATAAAGAAATTAACATAAATGTTGTAATTGGATGTGGTTGATAGAGATTTTAACATACCTGAGTGTATGGTAATAGACGTCGTGAAATGGCAGTGTAGCCATAGAGAGATGCACTGGTATGTTTCTCACTTTGATACTTGTAGAATCCATGTGTTCCAAATTAGGACAACATGAAGAGACCATATTATATGGGCATGTAAAACGCACTTGATGCTGATCTTTTGAGCATTTGCTTTTTTGACAAAAACAACAAGGGTATTTTCATGGTTGGATTTGAACTTTGAAGGAGTGCATCTGTGTGGTTCCAACAAGTATGGCCACACTTTATTGTTTTATCCTGTAAGTAATCACTAGATACATTCCTATGAATGCAACGCGATACAAAACTAACTCCTTCATAGATTACTATTTAGAAGGAAGGATATGAGTTTGTATGTTTCTAATTCACCGTTTTCTTCTTCAAGTAATGAATCACCACACAGACACAATCTTGATCTCAAAATCCTAATCAAGAATCATACATAGATAGATATATAAAAGGAAGAAAAGAAAGAAGACAAGATGATGAATATAAACTTATGGAAGGGTTGGTGATATTACAAAAATCTATACCATATGTAGTCATTGAAGAAAATAACCAGACAAAAAGAGCACAAAGAAGAACAAAAGACTACCGTAGATGAGGATAGCCTTCTGACCGGAAGTCAGCGTGTTACCCCCAAGCCCAAATTGCTGATTCTGAGCAAACCCAGCAATCTCCACGCTCTTACTCGCGAAGAAACTCTTAGCAGCACCGCATGTAGGACATCTCCAATCGTCCGGCACTCTGTCGAACGGCAGCCCTGGAGCTATCGGGTACGATGGGTCGCCGGCGGCCTCGTTGTACAAGTACCCGCACGACCGACACTCGTAAATTCCGGTGTTTAGGACTGCGAATTTCTCCTCTAACCTGCGTTTATCGAAGTCGTCGGTTTCGGCTACGGGTTCTGAAGCCGGTTGTATGTCTTCTTTGGAGACATCGGTAGATTTTGCGGCGGTTTGGAGCTTTGGATGTTTGTATAAGGGGGAAAAGGTGAGGAGGGGTTTGAAAGGGAAGGTGAAATGAGGTTTTGATTTGAGAGAATGGGATTGGGAGGGCTGAGTCAGGAGGCGAAATGTCGCCGATGCTGCTGAAGCCATTTTTGTTTGGTCTGAATATGGTTTGGTTTGAGCAGCAGCTGCGGATGGATAAGAAGAAGACATTGCAGATGAATGAATGTGCGGTTGCCAGTTGGATAAGACGTTAGCTGTTAAACTAGGGATGAGCTCGGTCCGGTTCGGTACCAAACCGGTACCGGTACCGAAAGAACCGGTACCGAAAATCCTCAAAAGTTGGTACCGGTACCGGTACCGAATATACCCGGTTCGGTACCGGTACCGGTTCGGTACCGGTATTTGAGGGTAAAAACGAGCAAAATACCGGTACCGAACCGGTACCGTACCGGACCGGTACCGAACCGGTACCGAAAATGTCAAAAGTGGGTACCGAATCGGTACCGAAAAGGTACCCGGTTCGGTAAAGTCGGTACCGGTACCGGTTCGGTACCGGTACCGGGTCCATTTTGCTCATCCCTATGTTAAACCATTTGCCTCAATTCCAAACTTAACGCTTTCATAATTTTTTACGATATACCTCTTTACACGACTCTAATATGTTTACCCATTTGTATGTCTGATATAATTTTTTTTAGGGGGCTACTAAATGTACCCCCTCTAATTACTTTTCATACCCCCACTTCCATAAAATCACATTTAAACTTATCATATTTACCCCTTATACAAATCATATTTTTTAAAAAGTATTATTTTTGTTACAAAACAAATTCAAAAGTGTAAAAAAATATTATAGATGTTTTTTTTTTTAAATTTGTTTGTTTTTTTATTTTTTTTAAAACATAATTTTTAAAAGTTTTCAAATATTGTTTTTAAAGACACTTTCTCAAATAGTATTTTTAATATGTTTTCTTTTATCGAACATCTTTACAGATTACTAATAACCTTTTCATACAAAAATAATAGGAAAAAAGTTTTGATTTTTCTTTTTGAAAAAGTCTATATTATCTTTTTTTCCTCATCTAGTTTGTATTTTAAAGGTCTTATATATATTTATTTTAATATTTTGAAATGGTTTTTTTTTTTCTTTTTTGGAACGACTTGAAGTGTGTATTCTGATTGAGTCTGTATAAACAATAATACACAAAAATCCACACAAAGTTTTGAAATCAACAAGTTTAATATATTTTTAGTTAAAGAAGAGAAAAATATTTTTGAATCAACCTTGTCCATTTGTTTTACTTTAGAAAAGTATTCACTTCGGTCGAAAATCTTAAACTTGTTTTAACTTGTTTTTAAGTATTAAAAATTATAAAAGTAAGACCTTTAAAATACAAACTAGACGAGGAAAAAACATAATATAGACTTGTTTCAAAAAGAAAGTTCAAAACTTTTTTTTATTATTTTTATAAAAAAATATTATTATTTATTTGTAAAGATGTTCAATAAAAATTCATAATCAAAATACTATTTGAGAAGGTGTCTTTAGAAACAATATCAAAAAGTATTAAAAATATGCTTTTACATAAAATTTAAAAACAAACAATTTTTTTGAAAAAAAAAAAACGTCTAAAATCTTTTTTATACTTTTGAATTTGTAACAAAAAAGAATATTATTAAAAATAATGATTTTTATAGGGGTTAAATATTACAAGTTATAATATGATTTTATAGAAAGTGGGTATAAAAAGTAATAAGAGGGGGTATATTTAGCCTACCCCGTTTTTTTAATATCTATATCTATACTACATTATAAAAGAAACTGGACTGGACTGTTAAATTTGAAATTTTACATCAAGTTTAATCATTTTAGTTTCATCTATATTTTCCGGCCGGTTCAAGCTATTTGGAGGCCCTAAGCGAATGATGCTAGTTGGGCCCTTTCGGTAGAAAAAAATGATCATTTTGTTAAGATTCTAAATTATGTGAAAACCAAAAAACAAAAGGGAGAAGCTAACTAGCTGGAAACCCCATATGATCATCCCTATTCCTCTAATTTTCTATGGCAGTCATCAACATAAAGTTGTTGTAAATATATATACTACATATCAAGGAAATCTTTCACACATATAAAATAGAAAAGTGCCGACTTGGTTCGGGTTTTTTTATAACTTTTTTTTAAATAGATAACTGAAACAAAAATAAAGGAATGGAACCATAAGTTAAAAAAAAATATATCTCCATTATCTTACACAAAACATTTAGAATAAGTTAGTAATATACTAGTACCATAACAGTAGTAAAAAAAGAGAGAAAACCATTGACATCATGAATGTAGAAGTTAGAAATATAAATGAGAGATCTTAAAGAAACAAACCTCTGCTATTTCGATTGAGCTATTGCCTATGGTGAACATTGCAACAAAAAATATCATAAGTATCTTTAAAAAAAATAACAAAATGTTGGTCATTTTAATGGTCGTCTCTACCGATCGTTTCATCTGGAACCCAAAATTAAAAGAGTTGGGCAACACAAAAACAACTTAACGAGGCCTGATTATAAATTCTATTAGGGCCCAATCTTTTTGGAAATAATTAAACTACATTGGGTTTCTCTGACTATTGGGCCTTGAAAAAAAAAAACAAAACACAAAATGTGAAAGCTTAACCGCTAAAGTATAGAGGCATTGCATGTTATATTTATCAAAGTCTACCTAATATCCAGACTATAAAACACATATCGAACTTTTTCAAAACAAAAATGTGGAGGCCCTAGGCCAAGATCTTGGTTTAATATGCTATTCGGCCGGCTCTGATTTTCCCCTACCTAACCCTTTGTGCTCGCAACGTTTTTTTACCCTTACTCTCAATTTTAAGAAAAGTTTTGATTTAATTCTCTAATCCGAAGATGTTTGATTTTATTCAACACACGTACAATGATAATACCGTATAGGGCTGTCCAAAAAGCTCGCAGCTTGGAGCTCGCTCGGATTTAGCTCGGAAAAAGCTCGCTCGATATGGCTCGGTTTGAAAGTGAGCCGAGCCAGCTCGGCTCGGTTAGAAAGTGAGCCAGCTCGGCTCGGCTCGTAACGAGCCAAGTTAGCTCGGTTTTGCTCGCTTGGTAGCTCAGCTCGGCTTAGTTCGGATTATTTTCTTCATAATATATTTATTTTTAGAGTAAATTACAAGTTTTGTCCTTTATGTATGTTCTAAATTGCAGGCGCTGTCCTTTGTCTTTAAAATTGATGAGTTTTGTCCTTAATGTTTGCAAATCTTGCACGTTATGTCCTTTAGGCCAAACCCAGTTAGATTTTTTGGTTAAATCTACTCACCAAAGGGTATTTTTGTCTTTTTACCTATATATTTAGTATTATTATTTAAAAAATTAAAACAAAATATATTTAAAAAAATACTATTATTATTACTATTATTTATATACACAGATCAGATTTTCACTCTGATCAACCACCTCTACACCTCTCTCTCTCTACACCTCCCTCTCTCTCTCTACCACCATCAACCACCATCCACCACCGCAACCACCATCCCCACCCCTGCAACCATCATCCCCACCCCTGCAACCACCGCCCCTATCGTTCAGGACTGGGACCGCCACCGGAATCAAGCGAATCAAACCGGCCAGACATACGGCCGTCACGTTGAGCACCGGCGGAGGTGAAGATGCGTCTACGTCAACGGCGGCGTCTTCGTACGGCGTCTACATCAAGCGAATCAAACCGGCCAGAAACCCTAGGTGAAGATGCGTCTACGTCAAAGGCGGCGTCTTCGTACGGCGGAGGTGAGAGTTTCTTCCTTCGATTTTGCAGCCTGGAGATAGAGAGAGAGAGAGTAAACGAAGAGTGAAGATCGGAGAGGGTAAACGGTGGTTGGAGTCAAAAGAGGGGAAGTGGTTGCTGATTTGGGTTGTGATACACAGAGAGGGTTGTTTAGCAATACACGTTGTTTAGTCAGCGGGCAAGACATAGACCAATTAGTGAACAATCACTTGAAGATCCAGCGGTTATCCATCCGGTTTAGCGTTTCGAAGAACATAATTCCCAAATGAAGGTGTACTAAATATGCATATAATTTTACACTGAATGTATACATCTCTTATCACTGATTTGATTTACAGAGAGGGTTGTGATGGTGGATGGGGTAGTGGTTGCTGATTTGGGTTGATTGCAAGGTTAGGGTTCCGGTGGGGATGGGGTAGTGGTTGCAGATTAGGGTTAGTTATTGATGAATGTTAATGTTGAATCTAGTTCAACAATTGTGTAATTTATGCCGGTTTTTAGTAATTGAAGAATGTTTTTAGTTTTTGGTGATGGTGGATCGAAGGGGTGAATGTTGATGGTGATGTTGGAGACAGTGGAGTGAGTGGTGATGGTCGGTCAGGCGATGGTGGAGATGGTGGGTGGTTGGTGGCAGGTGAGGGTGGGAGCTGGTGGTGGTCGGCGACAGGTGAGGGTGGAAGGTGGCGGCGGCAGGTGATTGGTTATGTTTTATTTGTTTTCTAAAAATCATTTATAAATTAGGATGTGAAAAGACAATGCTACCCTCATGTGCCTTGCACATGACCAAATTTAACCAAAAAATCTAACTGAGTTTGCCATAAAGGACGTAACGTGCAAGATTTGCAAACATTAAGGACAAAACTCATCAATTTTAAAGACAAAGGACAGCGCCTGCAATTAGGGACATACATAAAGGACAAAACTTGTAATTTACTCTTATTTTTATATACCTTATAATATATTACAAAAAAAACTTGTTATTATTTATATATATTTAGGCTTGTAATTTGATATCCATGACATATTTGAATCTTAATTACCTTGCTAATGAACTAATATTGTATTTCATTGAAATTGTAAAACTTATTTTTCGTTTTTAAACATGATTTTAACTTGTAATGTATTAGGATAAACTTATTTTAAATATGTTTTTTTTGAAGTATTGAATAATATTTTAGGCTACTTAATTTTGAGAGTTATATATTATATTTTTCTTTACAAAATCGAGCCAAACTAAGCCGAGCCAAGCCAGCTCGGTTTAAAACCAAGCCGAGCCCGAGCTTAGATTTTCAGCTCGGTTTCAAATCCGAGCCGAGCCAGCTCGGTTTATAATCGAGCCGAGCCCGAGATTACCCTGGCTCGGCTCGGCTCATGAACAACCCTAATACCGTACAGGCTTTAGAGGCTAAACACCCGTACAGAGAACCTCCATCTATGCCAAGTACTATATATTCTGAGCCTCCCCTTGTCGCAGAGGTGGATAGTGTTCTTTGCTGCATTAAATCGTTTCCTAAAGGAACCTCATGTGGGAGGGATGGCTTGAGGGCACAACACATTTTGGATGCTTTATGTGGAGAGAGGTCTGCTATTGCCAGTGATCTCTTATGCGCTATCACTGCGGTAGTCAGCTTATGGCTAGGGGAAATGCCCATCGTGTTTGGCAGAGTTTGTCACGTCTGCTCCCCGTACACCGCTTTTAAAACCCGACAATGGGATTAGACCTATTGCAGTGGGTACTATATGGAGGCGTTTGGTTTCCAAGGTTGCTATGAAGGGTGTTGGTAAAGAAATGACCAAGTACCTTAATGATTTTCAGTTTGGGGTCGGCGTGTCGGGTGGTGCTGAGGCCATTTTACACAGCGTCAATAGGGTTCTAAGTGAACGTCACACTGATGGGTCTCTTGCAATGCTTACGGTAGATTTTTCTAATGCTTTTAACCAGGTGGATAGATCAGCCTTACTTCGTGAGGTCAGGATAAGGTGCCCTTCTATTTCTTTGTGGGTGGAATTTCTATATGGGCAGCCAGCAAGATTGTATCTTGGAGATGGGCACATGTGGTCTACCACAGGAGTTCAGCAAGGGGACCCATTGGGACCACTTCTTTTCGCTCTTGTTTTGCTCCCCCTTGTACATCAGATTAGAGACAAATGCAAGTTTCTCCTTCATGCTTGGTATCTTGATGATGGGACTGTCATTGGAGGTTTAGAAGAGGTGGCTAAAGTGTTGGACATCATTAGGGTGTCGGGTCCAACACTGGGTCTTGAACTTAATATTAAGAAAACTGAGCTATTTTGGCCTTCTTGTGATGGTAGCAAGTTTCGTGAAGGGTTATTTCCTAAGGACATCGGGAGGCCATTAGTGGGGGTGAAGCTTCTTGGGGGGGGGGGGGGGGCTGTTAGTAGAAACGCAAGCTTTATTAGTGGGATGGCAAAGAAAAGAGTTGCTAAGGCAGTAGATTTGATGCGTCTTCTACTGAAATTAGGTGACCCGCAGAGTGAACTACTCTTGCTTTGATCATGTATGGGCATTGCCAAACTTTTCTTTGGCTTGAGGACATGCCAACCTGTACACATGGAAGATGCAGCGTTGTTCTTTGACAAAGGTTTGCGTGAGGCGATTGAGGAATTGGTGGTTTGTGGAGGTCCGTTCTTTGGAGACCTCCAGTGGCGACTTGCTTCTTTACCTATTAGGTTTGGAGGTTTGGGGTTGTATTCGGCTGTAGAGGCTTCATCCTACGCTTTTGTGACCTCGAGGGCCCAATCGTGGGTGCTACAGGACCACATCTTAAGAGACAGTGGCATATGCGGTATGGATTCTGATTATGTTTGTGCTTTGGCTTGTCTTCGTGATACGATTCCAAGCTTTGACTTCAGCAGTTTCACTAATAAGGACACCGCCCCTCCTAAAGCCCAACATGCATTGGCGAGTGCTCTTTTTAGTAAAATTGTCCACGAAATCAAAGTGCAGTTTGACTTGACCGTTAGACAAAAAGCCGTTTTTGAGTGTCTCCGAGCACCACATGCACAAGATTTTCTTCTTGCTATACCTATAGATGGGTTAGGCCAACATATGTCGCCGGTGGAGTACCGTACTATCCTTAAGTATCGCGTTATGATTCCTTTATTCCCAGTTGATGAGGTATTCCCAGTTTGTCATAAGACGTGTTTGGATTCTTTTGGTGAGCATGCAGTTCATTGTAGAGAGCTCCCGGGGTTCAAATACCGACATGATTTGGTTAGGGATGTCCTTTTTGACATTTTCAGGTGCGCTGGTATTTCTACTAAGAAAGAGGCACCCGTTAATTTCTTAACAGACCCGTTGAAGGGAGATCTACCCTTCGACCAGCTGACATTCTGGTCTTTGGATGGGTAGGAGGAAAACACGCCTGTGTGGATCTAACTGGGGTTTCCCCGCTTGTGGGCTTAGGGAGTAGTGCTTTCACAATGGGTCAGGCTGCTTTAAAGGCTGCTTCGGGTAAAGTGATCAAGCATGAGAAAGCGTGCCTTGACAACCAGCACGTGTTTATCCCATCTGCTTTTGATACTTTTGGTTTTCTGGCGCCAGAGGCTGTGGACCTACTTAGTCGAGTTCAAAGGGTCATGCATATTAATGTTATGACCCCGAGATCTATGGACGTAGTTTTTAAAAGGCTTAGTTTTGCTATTCAAAAAGGGGTAGCGGCGCAGCTTGTTGCCCGTTTACCAACTATCTCAATGTAAATTATTGTATACTTTTAATGTTGAAACAATAATGTAAGATCTTTTAAAAATAAAGTTTGATCATGAGTTGTTAAATTCAAACCATAGTCTTACGATGACATACTTTTCTAATGATCCCATATATTTGTTTAGGATCTTTTTTGTTGCTTTAAGACTTGCCAGTTTCTTTTTATTCAGTTTGTATGATTTCAGAAAGCTTGGATATGATTTTGGATTATAATAGGTTTGTATCTTAGGTAAGGAAGGGTTTTGCTTTGTTAAACAATATATCATTTGTTAATCTTCAAGTACACACCATATCTGTTTTTGGTTGTTCGTTGTATGAGTTAGGTTGCTATAGTTGCTACCAGTGTGTGGTTTGTAGCTTGATGTTTCTATATGTTGTGTTCGAGTCTCTATTGAGATGAGGTTCTTTGATTGTTTATTCGAGTCAAAACATATAATACAAAATTCAACTCTCTAGGTTCTTTCTATTGTAAATGGCTTAAAGATAGTCAAAATCATTCTTACAATGAAGAGGTCAATGATGATTTCAAGGAGTTGTAGCAATATCATGTTTGTATTAGTGGTACTCCTGTTGATAGCAATATAATCAAATTGCTTTTGTTTACAAGTATTGTATCTTGAATGAATTTATGGAGGTAAATAAAAGACAACTTATACTTTTTGGTTGTAGTTAGTTAAGGATGTTTCTTTAATGTAATACATTTTGAATGTTATAAGTTATTATACGGAGGGCTTTTGATGATTGGGGATGTTCATCCTAGACCTATTAAGAATAATGATGATGGGAGTATTGATGTTGATGTGATCGAGTTTGCAATTCAGAACCCTGACTTTGAGATGTTACCCGAAAACTAGGCTTATTTGCCTTGAGAATTTGCATGCTAAATGTGAATTTGGATGTTGTTGTTTTGTTAGTGTTATCTACGTGATCATTGATTAAATGCCCAACATAGATGAGTTATTGATGTAGCTTTGGTGGTAGATGTCTTTCGGTAGAGTATAAAGACCGGGTTGGGAAGCTTGCGAAAAAAACATGGTTTGAAGCTTCATATCGATAGGGCTCGCATATTCAATGCGTCTGTTGTCAGTTAAAAGAAACCTCTCAACCGCTTTGAATTTTAAGATTAAAAAAGTTTAGAACTCACTTGCCATCTTATTCAAGTTATTAATGTTTCTGTTGATAGGCTAATACATGCGGTTGATTTGGTATCGGTAAGGTTTTCTTGTCTTAGTTTTGAGATCTTTTAATATGCCCATTTTTAGAAGGAAACCGAGAATCATGGTACCAAGAATTTATATAAAATCACTGATTTCATTGTTAGGTGTGCTTGTCGAAAGCCCTTAGTGCACCAGTAGGAAGTGTTATTGTTAGGACAAAAAGCTTCATTACTAGGGTATCTTCTTGTAGTACTTAAGACATTTGGTTTGGACCTTTGGTTGATTATGGTTTTTTAAGTTATGAATTTCAAGTTTTGTTTCTGTAGGTGAGGATTCTGAGGAAAACATTAGGGGCAGGATGTGACAAGTTGGTATCTTATGTGTTGTTGCTTTACAAGAAAATGCCCAAAAGCGTGTCTGATCACAAAAATGCTAAGACTTTAGCTGGTAATAAAATATTTCTTTATAAACATTTTTATATAATTACCGTATTCAGAAAAATTCTAATATTTCAGTATGAATCTTGTTTTGCAAAAGGGCTAAATAAAATCAAGGATCTGAGTGTGGATGTAGCTTGTGTGGAGACGAATATTGTAAGAAACAAATGATAAAATCTTAGTTTTCTAAAATTTTTCTTTATTAGCAACTAATAACATCTAAATAATGTTTGTTCTTGAGTAGGTTTATTATGAGATATCAAAGGGGTCACATATTATAGCATTGAAGTTAGGCAAAATTTTGGATGGGCATGGTATCCTATTGATGCCAGATAGCTCACCCTGGTGTAATTTAATCTAGTAAGTGTTCATAGTCATGAACTTGTGACATTAAATTTACTTATTTTGATGATATGGATAATTTTACTCACATCCCAAGTTTTAACCTCAAATACCTCAGCCTTAGCCTCTTCATAAACTTGGATCTTGGACTGGAAGATAGTGAGGGTACCCGACTTTTTGGCCTCGGATTCCAGCTGTTTTAGCTGCTCCTGATGAGCCTTTTGCAGATCCTAGCACTTCTTCCTAGTGGCTTCGAGTTCAACGCGGAGATCCTCAGAGTACTTCATCTAGTGCTCTGCAACTAGCTCCATGTTAGAGACCTTCTCGACAAACTGAGTTGTCTTCTCATCATGAGTAGTGAGAAGTTTAGAGAGAGCCTGCATGACATTTATATAAATATTAACTAGGATTTTGAAACTAAACAAGGATTTTAAATTCAGTTTATACTTACCACACTCTGAATAATTTGAAGCTTCTTGGTCATCTCCGCAGGATCCATGTTGTCGAAAGCTTTGAGGTCCAAAAAATTAGGGCCTTTGCGTTTTTTTTGCTGGAGGTGGCCTTAGAACGGAGAGGAAGGGCCCTGCGTTTAGTGATGGGAGGAGCAATGTTTTCTTGTTTGACATGGGCATCTTCTTCAGCAAATCTAAAGACTCCCTCAAGGTGAAAGAGGCCGATGGGCTTTTGGGTTCCTGCACCTGTTAGGTAATGTTAGGATCTTGTGCATGCAGAAACAAAAGGAAACATTCAAAGGGAAACAACGGTACCTGAAGACATGATGGACTCAGAGGCTTGAGAGTGAAATCTGGATTCTTGGAAAGTTAGGTCCAAGAAAGACATGTATGGTGTAACACTGCTTACACCATACATTCACTTGTATTGTTAGGAATGACATGTATGGATTCTTGCTTGACACTGTTATTGTTAGGAAACTTTTTATGTAAGTGTTGAAGAAAAATGAAGAAGGAATCTGATCTAATCTGACCATATTTGATGCTGACAAAGTCAAAAGGTCAAAAAGGAAGAAAATACTTGACTTTGGATAAGAACATGAAGAGTTGGCATCAAGTAAGGATCAGACAGTCATGTATAACATAAGAAGAAGACTGGATCAGAAAAATCTGATCATGAATATGATATTTATCATCAGAATCGGATCAGATTAAAACATCAGAAATCTGATGGTCTAAAGCATCAGATTTCTGATACGAGACTCATCAGATTTCTGATGAAGCAACTTGAGGTAACCGATAAGGTTCACACGAATACCTATATGACTAGTGGATCAAACGATTCAATGAAAATGCCAAAAAGATATTTTCAATAGGACAAGTGCATTAATAAACAATGTTTATTTATGTCAAACATTACATTCTCTATAAATAGAGAATGATTTATCGAAGAGTAAATGAGTCGAACCAAGCATTTAATACATCCTACAAACTCCACTACCCTTCAACACAGAATTCTTTAAGTATTTGTTTTATAATAGCTAATAACTCTCCAATTGTTATGAATGCATCCATTTCATGGCCATCCATTTTATGGCCCAACCCAATGTTTATGGGCTTTAGCCTTTTAGGGATTTTATTGTACTAGTTTATATATACAATGTATATGTAAGATACATAAATGAAACTTCGATATAAAATTGCACAGAAACAGCTGAACTAAATAAAATTCATGAATGAGATGATTGAATCAATTTTCTCCCTATATTTCTCTCTTGTTGTATCACACGTTATCAGCACGATAGCTCTTCGAATGATTACTCCTAAATCTAGTAGTTTAATCATTTTCTTTTCCGGTTGTCAATGTCGTCAACCCAATTTTCACCTATGTACCGCCGGCTGAAAAAAGAAGAAGCAACATAACTGATCTAGTAACATTAGTTTATCTTATAAGTACTGAAGTACCTTAACATCATCCTGGAGCATGTTGTTAATTATGTATAATGCGCAATGCACTCTTTTTACCTTAGCTACGGTTTTATCCCACTGGGTTTTCCTAGCAAGGTTTTTAACGAGGCATAATTACAAAGCGTGTTAAATGATATGGGATTCAAGACATGATATTTTTCATGAGAAAATATGGAGTCCCAACTATCAGACTATGATAATGAAGGATATATATTAGACCCCCACAAAACTCAATCTCAATCTAAATATATCACTAATGGAAGTCAATGGTTTCAACATATTCAAGACAGGTGAAGACTTGAGTTAATTAAAGGAAGCCAAATTGTACAATTTGAAGATAATGCAAGCTGAATCAGAAGAAGCCGAATTGTAATATTTAAAACGCAACCTGAATCAAAAGAAGCCTAAGCAAAGAAGACGACATCAGAGACCAAGTCAAGCGGTTATTACTTAAGATTGAATTCCACCGACTAAGAGGTATATATATAATTGAGGGGGAGTAATATACATGCTGTACTCTTTTTCCTTAACTAAGTTTTGTCCCATTGGGTTTTCTTAGTAAGGTTTTAATGAAGCAGTATAACTGATCCTGAAGTGTCAGTTAATATCGGTCCTGAAGAACCGAGCCAATATCTTCTAATAGTATAATATAGATAGTGTATAATATAAAATGTCTGAGGGGGAGTGTTATGAATGCATCCATTTCATGGCCATCCATTTTATGGCCTAACCCAATGTTTATAGGCTTTAGCCTTTTTGGAATTCTATTGTACTAGTTTATCTATACAATGTATATGTAAGATGAATGAGATGATTGAATCAATTTTCTCCCTATATTTCTCTCTTGTTTTATCACACCAATCACCTTTTAAGCATTCAAAGTGATATAACCTGAAAATTCTATAGTTCGGTTTCTTGAAATTTTGATTTCTAAATTCCGCACATTATTTTATATATAGAGTTAATTGCTCGGATGGTCCCTGTGGTTTCACATTTTTTTCACGTTTAGTCCCCACCTTTTGGAAATAGCAGGTATGCTCCCTATGGTTTGTCATTTTGTTACTCGGATAGTCCCCTGACATCTACTCAGGGGACTATCCGAGTAACAAAATGACAAACCATAGGGAGCATACCTGCTATTTCCAAACTAACTGGAATCTACTCAGGGGCTATCCGAGTAACAAAATAACAAACCATATGGAGCATACATGCTATTTTCAAAAGGTGGGGACTAAACGTGAAAAAACGTAAAACCTCAGGGACCATCCGGGCAATTAACTCTTATATATATGTTGAAATCATTTACCAAGTTTAGTTAAACATTGTTATCTGAGATCAACAATTGGTATTAGAGTAGATTGAATAACTTACTTTCAAACGATCACTATTCTAGTATATCTTTTTGCATACTCTGTTTTTCAAAAAAAAAATAAAAAAATTCTTTACCTAATAATGGCAAGCTTTCAAACATGGAACAACGCATTCAATATCGGGTCTATGTCAAAGCCTCCTACTTTAGTCAGAGAGGAGTACCCCCAATGGATAATCGGAATGATCAATTTCCTTAATGGTCATGATCGAGCTATGTTTCAATCAATTGAGAGAGACCCACATATACCCCGTGTTGTTTGCAATTGTCCCACAAATTGACCAGACTCCAGCTATTCCTGCATACTAGGCTCCAAAACAAGAAGGTTTATGAAGTGATTATGACAAGAAATTGGTGGAAGCAAATGATAGGGCCAGATCTCTCTTTATTATGGCACTTCCAAATGATGTATTTTATCAAGTGGATGCCTATGCATCTGCAAAGGAAATATGGGATCAGTTGGAAATTTTTTATGAAGGAGGAGAAAGATAAAAAGAAACAAGAGAACTAATTGTGTCTCATCATATGAACGTGTTAAAAGTCTTCCAAATGAAACACTTTCAGAAACATATAACAGATTTGTCAAAATCCTGAATGATTAAAAAACGGTGTTGAAAAATCAAATGATGAAAGAACTGTTAAGTTTTTGGATGCCTTACCAAGAGAATGGAAAAATCTTACCATAACTCTAGCCTCCACCTTAGAACTAGGCAATCCAAATTTACATGCTCTATATAGCATTTTAGTGCCCAGAAAGGAAGAAATCTATAAAAATTCAACCCAAAGAGGAAAACCCATAGCTCTCATCTCCAACACACAAAGAGTCAAAGTTTCTGACCCTCAATTCTCATACATCCAAACATCAGAATCAGAGATTTCTGACACTTCATTAGATTTTTTTGCATATGCTGAAGCAATTGCCTTGCTCATAAAAACCATTGAGCAAAGAATGAGAGGGGGAAGTTCCAAAAATCAAAGAGGTGACAAACGAGAGATGGAAGGAAGAACAAATGAAAGAAGATTTGAAGGGAAGTCAGAAGTAATTTGCTATAGCTGCAAACAAAAGGGGCATTATGCATCCGAATAACAAGAAATTAAAAGATGTTTCTTATTATGAAAGAAGCTAGAAGAAGCCAAGAAACAACAACAGGTTAGCTTGATTGCAGGAACTGATGTCACACCCTGAATTTTGCGGAAGCGTATGATGTGTGACATGTTTAATATCGTTGCATTCAATCATAATAAACAACTATATGATCAAAACGATGTTCATCCATTCATTAAGTTTAAAGTATTACAAACACCATTTATTTAAGTTTCAAATAGCACAACCTTCGACTAAGTTACAGATCAACAAAAGTGGATGACATCTAAACTTGGAATTTACTTCTAGAAACAACACCGCGCCCAAGATCCAACTTGTTTCCTGAAATACATGTAATTTTGAAAACATCAACAAAAGTTGAGCGAGTTCATGCGTTTTGTATAAGTACTGATAAACTTGTAAACGTTTGAGAGACTCCTTTGAAAACAGGTATGAAAAGCATTTATGAACAAATTAAATTAATGTTTTACAAGGACATTAAAGCATGTGAAGACATAGGGAGCACTCGAAATGAGTAGGCTTATACCCTCGTCGATTCCCTCGACTATGTCGAATTCCCCTTCGACTATGTCAATTTACCTTGACTACGTCAATTTACCTTGACTATTGTCGATTCACCTCGACTATTGTCGATTTACCTCGACTATTGTCGATTTACCTCGACTGGGACACCGGGGCACTCAAGTGGTCACATAAGGACCATGAGTGGGGCTCGGCCGTACCCGTTAGATCTAACCTTCGTCCCTAAATAAGAGTTAATGGCATTTCAAATTTAATCTATGTTCACATGATCTAATGGTTCATTTCATAGTCAATTCATACCGTTTAAACATTCGCAACATGTATTCCACCCCCGAGAGTTATAAAACCGAAAACAGTTAAGAGAAAAAGGGGGGCATGAACTCACTGTTTTGCGTTCTTCAATCCGTCGTAACTCAAGCTGCTACTAGTGTGCACGACTACCTACAACGTACTACGGTCTATTAGACGAGCGGGTCGTGCCTTGACTTAGTATTAATTAGTGTCCTTGAGTTACGTTTCTTTGTGTCTTTAATATTATTCCAAGTTATATAATTATTTGTTAAAATATTAAATATTTTAACTTAAATTATATTTATTAATTTTTGGAATAATTGTTAAAACAATATAATTTAACTTGATACCTTTCAAGTATTTATACATGTATTTCTTTCCCAAGGATGAGTGTATTTGTATTTGTATTCTTATACTTGTATATTTTTGCCATGTATTGGTGTCGTATTCCGGAGTGTATTTATACATACGAGAATACGTATTTTCTTGTAATTGTTAAGTATTCTTATACTTACTTTTTGTATTAATTTTTCCGGAATAATATCTCTAGTAGAAATACATTAATATATATTTCCAAAATATATATATTTTGAGAAATATTATTTAGAAAAATTATTTATAATTTTTCCTTTGGCAAAAATATTTGTATTTTCATATAAGTTCCAAAAACAATATATTTTCAAGTCTAACTTGGAAAATATATATATAAATCCATTTTCCTTTCAAAAATAATGTAATTCAAGTTTACTTAAGAAGATACATTTTCTCTCAAAAATAATGTATTTCATGTTTGTTTGAGAAAATATATATTTCTTCCAAAAATGATATATCTTCTAATAATTTTCAGAAAAATGTATATCTTCACTTGCCAAAATATTATATTTTCTCCTTGTAAAAAATATGATATAGTCTTGTAATAATTGTAAAAATCATATTTTTGTTCCTTTGGTGTCCAAAATATTATTTACCAAAAATATGCTTGTGAATAAATTTTCCGGAATATTTTTGTAAGTTATATTCCTTTGTTCGGTTTCACCAATAAATTGGGTATTCTTTGTATATTTATTCCTTGAAATTTTGGTAATATTTTAGGTTGTAATTTTTGGTATTCTGATGAGTTATATTATTTCAAGTCCTAAAATAATATAACCAATACACTTTATATACAAATAATCACACACATGGTGACTTCTAAATATATATTTCCTAAATATATATTTAGTCACTTTTATTTATAAAAACCAACCTCCAGTATTTATATTTTGTAATAAAATTTATGGCAAACTTTATGTGAAAATTCATGGTTTAAAATACACTTGTAAATATTTGTTTAGAAATATTTTTCTAAGTGTTTAAGTTTTAGAAAAATTTTGCCATAGTTTCTCCTAAAAATGGAGGTTTCCATACCTTCAAGGTATATCATTTTCTTTTGTAAATCAACACAATCAATCCACAGTCAACAATAAACAATCTACACTTACAAATTTTGCCAAAAACAAGCATAAACTACTACTTCATGAACTTGAAAATTTATAAAAATTTGTAGTAACTTACTATAGTGTATTTAGTAAGTCTTGTTTATAACAACCCTCCAAATTATTTTCTGACACCCTAATATATTTTAAAATACCCATATATGTCTTAAAATACACCCCGTACGCGAGAACGGACCACGAATATCTTTAATTTCATTAAAAATAATTAATAACAAAACTTTATATGCGCTCGTGGGCTGCGTAGCCCTTGGCTACATCTTACGCGGGGCGCGACAGACCGAGATACGAGGACACACCAGAGCACGCCACGTGTCCGACACGTGTGGAGTCTACGGCTGACTCGGCAACCCTATACCGGGACTTTTAGTCCCTGGCGGGCCGCGTAGCCCTTGGCTACACCTTACGCAGGCCGCGTAGAACTCGATTTCAGGCCCTATAAAGTGGGAGCTCGGGCTTTCAGTTCAAATCGTTCATAAAATCTTTCTCTCTCGAATTTCTGGAGAATTAATATAATTCTCGGGTATTATATCCCCCTAATTAACGAAGTTCTGCTCCATTGTAAGTATTATAACCCCAGTTTCGTATTAGATACGCTGCCCGATTTATCCAGGGTTCCGCAACGACTGTCGTGGTTCTGCCCGACGTAGTTGTTAGAATACCGTCTCGGGGAGGGTATCGTTAATATAAATAAAGGGTTATTATACTAACATATGTACATTTGTGTAAATTATAGATAATCAGCAGGAAAGCCTTAAGGAAAACCTAAGACAGCAATGTGAGTTTATTCTCTTTTTGTAAATGCTTTTTATAATATGTTTTTACAAAACCTTAAATGTCTGACAATATGATTAAGCAGTGATTGAGTCTTTGTAGTTCTCAATTACTGCCGGTATGTTGGGGTTTTGTATACAAAATTTGTTACTACACTGTGAGTAGTAAGTCGGGATGACATTAACACGTTACCATTGGACAAAGAGTTAGCCAATGAGTAATATGACCCACCAGTCAGGATTGACAGTACTGAATGAGTAATTGTGTAGAAATAAACATTGTGATCGCTCTCAATACTGTGTTAATTGATGAAACTTTTCTTGATTAAACTGGGATTCACTAACCAGTATTTCCCACTGACAAATGTTTTTAAAACGCGTTTCAGGTAACACAATGTGAAAGCCAATTAGGAAAAAGCCAGCTGGAGAGCACTGACAGCTTGGAAAAAAATGTGGCTATAAAAGTTACCGAAAAGATGATGTTTTAAATTCAATAAAATAGGGTTTATCCCTAGAAACATGTTGTAATAAAAAACTTGGGTTTTACCCATGTGGTTATTAATATAAAATATGGTGGTTTTACTCTGATAAAATATTTCCTAACTACGGTCCTGATGAAAATTCCGCTGCCAAATTAATAAATGATACCACCACAACGCATGTTCGCGGCCGCCCGTTCCCGGGACAGATAAGGGATCGGGGGTTGTGACAGAAGGTGGTATTAGAGCTATGCCACTGGTTCAAGCCAAAGAAGTGTTCTGCTGACACTTAAATTTTAAATTCTGTGTTAGGAAATAATTTATGTAATTATGCGTTTTATGTTATTTGACTATTTGTTAGTCTACAGTATGGGTAAACAAAGAATTTCGGACATCTATCGTCAACTAGACAGTTCACCAAAAGATAAGGGAACCTTATTTCAACCAAATACCTTAGGGTACTCCGCAGATACTAAGGAAGGAATATTTATTCGTAAGGCACAGTCTGAGAAACCATTTACCCCTAAGAAGAGAAGTTGGATTATTAGAAAAAGTCAAGAGAAAATAAAAGAAATAAAGAAATCACAACCAAAGAGAGTGATAATCAGTAAGGAAATAAATGCACAAACTCAGGAAGCAGGCAATAACCCACCAGGGAAAGATGAATTAAATAAACAATAGGTAAATCTCCATATGTTAGCCACTACAGCAGTAAATGCTAACTTATATTAAATAGTTGAATCACCAAACTAGGACCAACCAATGGAATTAGATCTCAACCAGAAAAAACCCATACCCTTATAAACGACCTATCTCTCAACACTCTGACCCAGTACCAGCACCCATGCCACCTATGAGCCAGAAAATTTAAAAAGAACTTCTCCCATTAGATAACAACTTAGTAGAGGCAGGAGATAGAATAAACCTTACATAAAATCATGTTGAGCATAATACTCCTATAACCTAGATATACTAAAATAAGTTACGGATGCATAACTACTAGTATATTTTGAATTCCATTTGTAATATATATATATATATATATAAGTCGTAATGTTCGCCGTTTTTAATCAATCTGTTTGTATGATTGTACCTAAATATTTGTACTAGATATTAGTCTGTGATAATTAATACTCGATAAATATTCAGATGAACAATGAAGTAAATCAGGAAAACCAGAATAATGAGAATAATGGAAATCTAATCCAACACATAGTAACACAAGAAATTTTAATGCCTTAGTATAAGCTTTAAAATAAGCTAATTAATTGTATAAATAAATTGTGATGGATATTGGTATACCATGAGGATGATAACTAGAAAAGTGCAAATATGATAAATAAGCAATAACAATTGGCCACTGTTATATCTTGTTTATTTGTATTACTCGATTCTAGAATATGATCTATCATGAGAATACTAATTTCCATGTTTCTTGATACAAGCCATAATGAATGATGAATTTTTTTTCAAAAGTATGATTCTAAGTATGAGAAATACAATGATAGTTAGCTCTCTGGCAAGACTAGGTATGATGTGGTAAATACTCCAGCTTGTCCGGGTAAGATAAGGATCCCTCTCCGGTGAAACCGGGTGAGATGGGGTATATGTTAATAAAATCACTCCAGCGATGTCTTCCCTTTTTTTGGGAACGTAAACCTGTTATACATATTGACCTTATGAATAAGGTGTACATGAAATACATGATTATATAGATACATATATCTATAAGGAAATCCGAAGGCCTTAATAACTGACCCTTAAGGATAAATTACGAATAGGTATGTCAAACGATAAATTTAGATTTATCAAGAATGTCTAGTAGAGACAGCAAAAGGGGGAAACCGTTAAGATTTCTGAAATCTTGCAGGGAACAAGAATAGAAATTCTAAATCAAAAATTTAGTGCAAACCTTTATCCAATGAATCTGGCAGGATTCGATATAGTATTAGGAATGGATTGGTTGATAGCCAATAAAGCCAATATTTTATGTGATCAAAAGTCAATCTAAGTAAATTCACCAAAGGGTGAAAAGATCACAATTAAAAGAAATAAACCCTCTAGATTCACAAAATTCATCTTTGTGATGAAAACCGCAAGTTATATAAGAAAAAGGGTCATTAGTGTATATGATTTCTATAATCACTAACACTAAAAGAAAAGAACTAAAGGATATTCCAGTAGTATCTCAGTTTTCAGATGTATTTCCTGAAGAATTACCAGGACTACCGCCTAACAGGGAAGTTGAATTCAGAATTCACTTGCTACCAGGAACAACACCGATTGCCAAAGCACCTTACCGTTTGGCATCAGCAGAAATGCAGGAACTGAAAAAGCAATTAGACGAATTATTGGAGAAAGGATTCATACAGCCAAGTTCATCGCCATGGGGAGCACCAATCTTATTCGTTAAAAAGAAGGACGGGTCAATGCGTATGTGCATCGATTACCGTGAATTGAACAAGGTCACGATTAAGAATCGGTACCCATTACCAAGAATCGATGATCTGTTCGATTAGTTACAAGGAGATCGATTTTCTCCAAAATCGATTTAAGGTCAGGATATCATCAATTAAAGGTACAGGAAGAGGACATTCATAAGACCTCATTTAGGACAAGGTATGGCCATTATGAATTTACTGTCATGCCATTTGGTTTAACCAATGCCCCAACTGCATTTATGGACATGATGAACCGAATATGTAAGCTATATTTGGATAAATTCATAATTGTTTTTATAGATGATATTCTCATTTACTCTAAGAGTAAAGAAGAACATGTAAAGTATTTGCACGCACTTCTAAGTTTATTAAGAAAGGAAAAGCTTTATACTAAGTTTTCAAAGTGCGAGTTTTGGTTAGAACAAGTTCAATTTCTTGGACACCTAGTCAATCATGAAGGAATTCATGTAGATCCTACCAAAATCGAGGCAATTACCAAGTGGAAAACCCCTGAGTCACCAACAGAGGTTAGAAGTTTCTTAGGATTGGCTGGTTATTATAGAAGATTTATTCAAGATTTTTCTTGAATAGCCATTCCCTTAACTAAGCTAACTTGTAAATCCGTTAAGTTTGAATGGGGACCAAAACAAGAAGAAGCCTTTAGAACCCTTAAGCAAAGATTAACCCATGCACCCATACTAGCATTACCAGAAGGAACTGAAGATTTTATAATCTACTGTGACGCTTCTAAATTAGGTTACGGATGTGTGTTGATGCAACGTCAAAAGGTTATAGCTTATGCATCCAGACAACTTAAGAATCATGAAGAGAATTATTCAACTCATGATTTAGAATTAGGAGCTAAAATTTTTGCTCTTAAGATTTGTAGACATTACCTATACGGTAGTAAGTTTACTATTTTTACCGATCATAAGAGTTTAAGATATATTTTCGGGCAAAAGGAATTGAATACGAGGCAAAGACGCTGGATGGAATTACTTAGTGATTATATCCAGTATCATACAGGAAAAGCAAATGTAGTTGCTGATGCTTTAAGTCGAAAGTATCACGAAAAGCCAAAAAGAGTACGTTCACTCAATTTAAATCTGCAAGTAGATTTAAATGAATAGATTAGAAAAGTACAAAAATCAGTAATCAAGGATGATATTGAAAAGTTAAAAGGAATGGTTAAGGAATTAGAACAAGGAACAGATGGAATTTGGAGATTCCATAAGAAGAGAATGTGGATACCTAAATTAGGAAACCTACGCCACCGTATATTAGAAGAAGCCCATAAGTCTAAGTATACGATGCATCCTGGAAGTGATAAAATGTATCAGGTATTAAGAAAGAATTTCTGGTGGATATGAATGAAAAAGGATATAACAGCTTATGTTGCAAAATGTTTAACCTGTTCACAAGTCAAATCTGAACATTAGAAACCTTCAAGTTTATTACAACAGTTAGAAATGCCAGTTTGGAAAAGGGAATTGATAACAATGGATTTTGTTACTAAATTACAAAAAACAAGAAAAGGTAATGATACAATCTGGGTGATTGTAGACATACTAACCAAGTCAGCTCATTTCCTACCAATGAAGGAAATTTTCAGTATGGAACAATTAGCTAAATTATATGTAAATGAAATAGTTTCATTACATGGTATTCCTTTATCAATTGTTTCTGACAGAGATAGTAGTTTTACCTCTCATTTTTGGACAAGTTTCCAAAAAGAAATGGGAACCAAGTTAAATCTAAGCACAGCCTATCATTCTCAAACGGACAAATAAAGCGAAAGGACAATTCAGACAATGGAGGACATGCTTAGAGCTTGTGTAATTGATTTCGAAGGTAATTGGGACGATCACTTACCATTGATAGAATTTTCTTATAATAACAGTTATCACACAAGTATCAATGCTGCACCATTCGAAGCACTTTATGGACGAAAGTGCCGAACTCCAGTCTGTTGGGCAGAAATTGGAGAGAAGCAACTATCTGGACCTGAGATAGTGCAAGAAACAACAGACAAAATTATTCAAGTCAAGGAACGACTGAAAACAGCACGTGATAGACAAAAGAGATATGCTGATAACAGGCGAAAACCGTTGGAATTTCAGGTAGGAGATAAGGTGTTATTAAAAGTCTCTCCTTGGAAAGGAGTGGTAAGATTCATCAAAAGGGGAAAGCTAAGCCCCAGGTATATTGGACCTTTTAAGATTATTAGAAGAATAGGACCTGTAGCATATCAGCTACAATTACCAGAGGAAATGGCAGGAATACATGATGTATTTCATGTATCTAACATCAAGAAATGCTTAGCTGATGAATCACTGGTAGTACCTCTTAAGGATATAGAGGTAAATGAACAGTTAAAATTTGTAGAAAGACCTTTACAAATTGAGGACAGGAAAGTTAAGAACCTCAAGCACAAGAGATTAGTTCTAGTCAAAGTGAAGTGGGACTCCAAAAGAGGACCAGAATACACATGGGAGCTTGAATCAGAAATGCAAAGGAAATATCCACACCTATTCCAGTAGACCTCGAGGACGAGTTCTAAAACAAGGTGGGGAGGATATAACAACCCTCCAAATTATTTTCTGACACCCTAATATATTTTAAAATACCCCTATATATCTTAAAATACACCCCGTACTCGAGAACGGACCACGAATATCTTTAATTTCATTAAAAATAATTAATAACAAAATTTTATAAGCGCTCGCGGGCCGCGTAGCCCTTGGCTACATCTTATGCGGGGCGCGACAGACCGAGATACGAGGACACACCAGAGCACGCCACGTGTCCGACCCGTGTGGAGTCTACGGCTGACTCGGCAACCCTATACCGGGACTTTTAGTCCCTGGCGGGCCGCGTAGCCCTTGGCTACACCTTACGCAGGCCGCGTAGAACTCGATTTCAGGCCCTATAAAGTGGGAGCTCAGGCTTTCAGTTCAAATCGTTCATAAAATCTTTCTCTCTCGAATTTCTGGAGAATTAATATAATTCTCGGGTATTATATCCCCCTAATTAACGAAGTTCTGCTCCGTTGTAAGTATTATAACCCCAGTTTCGTATTAGATACGCTACCCGATTGATCCAGGGTTCCGCAACGACTGTCGTGGTTCTGCCCGACGTAGTTGTTGGAATACCGTCTCGGGGAGGGTATCGTTAATATAAATAAAGGGTTATTATACTAACATATGTACATTTGTGTAAATTATAGATAATCAGCAGGAAACCCTTAAGGAAAACCTAAGACAGCAATGTGAGTTTATTCTCTTTTTGTAAATGCTTTTTATAATCTGTTTTTACAAAACCTTAAATGTTTGACAATATGATTAAGCAGTGATTGAGTCTTTGTAGTTCTTCAATTACTGCCGGTATGTTGGGGTTTTGTATACAAAATTTGTTACTACACTGTGAGTAGTAAGTCGGGACGACATTAACACGTTACCATTGGACAAAGAGTTAGCCAGTGAGTAATATGACCCACCAGTCAGGATTGACAGTACTGAATGAGTAATTTTGTAGAAATAAACATTGTGATCACTCTCAATACTGTGTTAATTGATGAAAATTTTCTTGATTAAACTGGGATTCACTCACCAGTATTTCCCACTGACAAATGTTTTTAAAACGCGTTTCAGGTAACACAATGTGAAAGCCAATTAGGAAAAAGCCATCTGGAGAGCATTGACAGCTTGGAAAAAAATGTGGCTATAAAAGTTACCTAAAAGACGATGTTTTAAATTCATTAAAATAGAGTTTATCCCTATAAACATCTTGTAATAAAAAACTTGGGTTTTACCCATGTGGTTATTAATATAAAATATGGTGGTTTTACTCTGATAAAATATTTCCTAACTACGGTCCTGATGAAAATTCCGCTGCCAAATTAATAAATGATACCACCACAACGCATGTTCGCGGCCGCCCGTTCCCGGGACAGATAAGGGATCGGGGGTTGTGACATTGTTACCCTTTAAAGTGTGGTTGATTCCTTAAAAACATCACTTTTGAAGAATCTAGATCTTTACAACTTATAATCACATTTTCTAAAAATGCTTCTTCTTGGATTTTTCTTGTTACATAAGTGTTTCTACACTTGTTTAACCTCTAAAAACATGGTTGATTTCTTTAAGAACCAAGACTAAGTAAACTTTGTATTTTTAACTTGGTTTCTTGAAAAATCATTCTTGAAATCTTAGATTCACAAGACTTACAACTCACTTTAATCATTATTTTACAAGAAAACAATATATTCTTTCAAGTTCATGATTTATGTAAGGAAGATGTATGGATCTTTAACATTTTCATCCTCTCATCTTGCTAGATAATGTTTCTAATCATGATCTAGCAAGATCATATGATGATCTACATCATTTACATAAGTAATCAACAATCAACAAGTAAATCAACACATAAACAACATGATTTCTTCATGATTTAAGCTTATGTTCATGTTTCATTCTCTTGATTCTTAGTGTTCTTCAAGATTAACATCATGTATCTTCTTTTAACCACTTAAATAAGTTGTAAAATGAAGAGATTAGTGTTCTTACTACTAGCTCAAGGCTAGGGATGATCAAGAGAAGAAATGAGGTGGATAAAAGCAAATGGTGAAGGTCCTTCCAATTCCGTTGCTTGCAACCTTCTTAGATAGGCCCGAGACACCTTAGAATTACCTTGGATTACTTGGAATTGGATTGAAAATGAAGGTATATGGAAGGATGGTGGTGGCCGTGAGCTTAGGGGAAGGGAGAGAAGTTGTGTGATGTTGAAGTGTTGTGAGATGTAGTTTAATAATCTTATATTCATGTTTCCTTCCAAATTAAGATAGCATATAGCATATTTGTGGGTATATTCCTCAACATAATCTGATAAAATATAACAAAGAAATCAAGTGTGGGACCCATGTCCCCTAACCGGCCATCAAATGGGGGGGGGGTAAAGTGTAACTTTTAATGGTTAGTTACTTGATTTAGTTGGAAAGTAATGGTGCTAGTTAGGTATTTTATGTATTTAATGTTTATGAGATGTGTTATGATGTTCGGTGACCATAACTAGCTTTGTAACACTAAAACAATGCTTCTAGTAAGAATTTGATGTTTCGGGTAGTGTCCGGTTGTTCGTTTCGTTACTGTTCGTTAAAGTGCTAAATTGCGCAGTTTAGTGTGCTTTATGTTGTATTTTATGATAGTTTCGGTTCCCGACACTTAGGAAAGTATTCTAGACCATCAAATCACATTTCTGCATTATATTTAGATGTTAAAAGCTGAATTTTTGCTGAATTTATTTATTTTCTGCTGAATTTTGCAGTTTTAGTGTGTTTCTGACACTTTCCGGCACCTATGTCATCACTAGGAAGGCAGTTTCGTAATCCCTACTTTCCTCCACACTATACTAGTGTAACACTTGGTCCTGGGGCTTATTTTGTGTCTTAACATCATGTCTGTCTAAGTACTGAACTCCCTTCAGTACTTCTAGTTTGTCTTATAACTGTGCCAATTCTGTTATGTGCATTAATAGAACTATGTTGTGTTGCATGTAGTACTGATAAAACTCTTGCAACAAGAAATGCCATTGTATGTATATAACAGAAATCAGAATTTCATTCGTCTCGTAAACTAGATCATGCACAGTTATTAAAGCACATATTACTGTTTAATTATTGTACGAAATGCATGGAAAAGTGCCAGTTGTCACATTCTCCCCCCGTTAAAAAAATTTCGTCCCGAAATTCAAGCGATGCCATCGGTCGCAAGGGAGGTGTGAATCAAATGTGGTCACTTAGGCTTAATTTGGTCTTCATGTTCCTAAGTAAACTCTGGGCCATGATATGAATTCCAACGAATTCTAACAAATCAATTACGACTTCTCCTTGTTTCGTGGGATTCCAGTCCACAACCTTAACAGGTTCTTTAATAAATTGGAGTTTTCGTTGGCGTGAATCTTGTTTGCGGGAATAACGACTATTCCTAGAGTCAGGCTCCTCTAAAGCCTAGACACGTGAAACGTGTCGTGATCACTGCTGAATTTCTCAGGAAAGTTCTGCTTGTGAGCCATGGTCCCGATCCTTTCCAGGATCTCGAAAGGTCTAATATACCATGGGTCCAACCTCCCACGCTTTCCAAATCGTACCACGCCTTCCCAAGGCGAGACTCTTATTAAAACCATACCTCTTATCTCAAATTCCAACGGTTTCCACCGCTCGTTGGCGTAGCCTTTCTGTATATCACGTGTTGTCTTGATACGATCACATATCTGAACGATCTTGCCTATAGTTTTCCTGAACCAATTTGGGGCCAGTAAATCGTTTATCTCCGGTCTCCGTCCAACACAACGGGGACCGACACTTACGTTCCATCTAAATCTTCACACAAGGCGGCCTAAACGACGGCATGATAAATATTATTGTAGGAAAACTCCACTAAGGGCAAGTGAGTATTCCAACTTTTCATCAAAGTTCATCACGCAAGCACGTAACATGTCTACACAGTCTGTATCGTTCGTTTGTTCTGGCCGTCCGTCTGAGGGTGAAATGTAGTGCTAAAGTTCAATTGTGACTCATACGCCTTCTGAATCATCTGCCATATCCTTGGCACAAAACGACCATCTCGGTTGGTCAAGATAGAATTAGGCACTCCATAACGTGCCACAATTTCTCTAAGGTAACTCTCTGCTAATTTCCTTGTGTTGTCATCCTCACTGTTTGGTAGGAAATGTGCAGACTTGGTGTGTCATTCAATAATCACCCAATTCATATTGTGACCTTTTTGGGTTCTTGGTAGCTTGTAGCGAAATCCATTAAGGTTCGTTCCCACTTCCACATGGGAATCTCGGGCTGTTGCAACAACCCTGATGGTTTCTGGTATTCTGTCTTAACTTTGACACAAGTAAGACAGTTACCCGCATATGTAGCTCTTATCAGCTTCCATCTTGGGCCACTCATACTAATCCTTCAAGCCTTGGTACATTTTGTCGGATCCAGGGTGGATCTAGTACCTTGACCTATGAGCCTTGTCCCAACATATGCGTACGTAAATGCCGCGAAACGAAATCCAAGGTCGTTCCATGAAGTAAAAAGTCCCGTTTACCTTAGGCAATAATTTCACTTCCATTCATGTAACACTTCAGCTTGAAGGTTCTATGGCTTGAGCACCTCTTTCTCAGCTTCACGAATCCGAGTAGCGGAATTCGTCTGTATGGCCATCTCTAAGGCTCGCACCCTTAGAGGCTTTGCACATTCCTTGCGGCTCAAGGCGTCTGCTACAACGCTTGCCTTGTCCAGGTGACACTTAATTTCACAGTCGTAATCATTTAGTAGCTCATTCCATCTAGTTATCTCATTTTTAAGTCATTCTAACCAATGGTGTGCCGCAAACCCTTGTGATCAGTAAAGATCGTGCAGCGTTTTCCTATACAGATAATGATGTCAAATCTGCAACGCGCAATTACTGCACCTAGTTCAAGGTCTCTTCTCATGATCCTTTAATCATCGTGACGCGTACGTGATGGCTTGGTCTCGTTGCATCAACGCGCAATCGAGACCTTGTCGAGAAGCGTCACAAAAACCGCAATTCTATTGGTACTGTCAGGTGAAGACAAGATAGGTATGACTAGGTTAGGGTTGTTAGCGGTTGAGTAGTCCTTGAAGGGTTTTCTAGGGGTCGTCTGATACAGCCTACAATCCACAAAAATTCTTAGTTGTGTCTTAGGGACTCCTTAATTCTTGATTGTAGGGTCGACATGAATCTCATTCTTGTCCACCATGTATCCTAAAAATCTTACCTTGCGAATCCAAAGTTCGCACTTCTACATCCTAGCGCATAACTGTTCTTTCTCTAAGAGTCCAAGATGAATTGCAGATGTTGCTCATGACCTTCCTTGGTCTTTGAGCTTATGTGAATGCAGTTAATAAATATAATCATGATCTTCTCCAGGTATGGCTTACACACCCGGTTCATGAGGTCCATGAATACTACTGGTGCATGTGTTAAGCCAAACGACACGACAAGATACACGTCTCACTTTTCTATAACAACCTGAACTTCCCACCTGGAAGTGGGAAATGGTAACAATGGATTTCATCACTAAGTTACCAAAGAAAAAGCGTGGGAATGATACTATTTGGGTTATAGTAGATAGACTGACCTAGTCAGCCCACTTCTTACCAATTAAGGAAACGCACAGCTCAGATAAGTTAGCTCAACTGTACGTGGATGAGATTGTATCTCTCCACGGAGTGCCAGTATCTATTATCTCTGATAGGGATACTAGATACACGTCTCACTTTTGGAAAAGCTTCCAACAATCATTGGGCACTCGATTAAACTTCAGCACTGCATACCGTCCTCAGACAGATGGTCAAAGTGAACGTACAATTCAAAAGCTGGAGGATATGTTAAGATCTTGTGTAATTGATTCAGGGGGAAGTTAGGATGATCATCTTCCATTGATTGAGTTTTCATATAATAATAGCAATCATTCAAGCATCCAAGCCGCGCCTTTCGAGGCCTTGTACGGTAGGAAGTGCAGAACGCCCGTTTGTTGGGCGGAAGTTGGAGATGTCCAGCTAACAGGACCTGATATAGTCCTGGAGACGATAGATAAGATTATGCAGATACGCGACCGTCTCAAAGCTGCCAGAGATAGGCAGAAAAGCTACGCAGATAAAAGGCGTAAACCTCTGAAATTCGAGGTAGGTGACAAGTACTACTTAAAATATCACCCTGGAAAGGGGTAATGCATTTTGGTAAGAAAGGCAAGTTGAGCCCCAGATACATAGGACCATTCGAGATTATCGAATGTGTCAGAACAGTGGCTTACAAATTAAACCTGCCTGAAGAGCTCAGTGGAATCCATAATGTGTTCCACATTTGTAACTTGAAGAAATGCCTAGCCGATGAATCGCTAGCCGTGTCACATAAGGATGTGCATATTGATGAAAGCTTAAAGTTTGTTGAAAAACCCTTGTCGATCGAGGATCGACAGGTTAAGAAGCTTAGAAAGAAGAACGTACCGATTGTGAAAGTTAAATGGGATGCCCGTAGAGGTCCCGAGTACACGTGGGAGGTTGAGTCCACAATGAAACAGAAGTACCCTCACTTATTTCAGTAAATCTCGAGGTCGAGATTTCTTTAAAAGGGGTGAGGATGTAACACGTTGTAAATTCTCGACCAATGTAATAAAGAACCGTGTCATGGACTTAAACGTGTAATGAATTAGTCTTTAGGGACTAAGATTGTCAAACAATGTAAATATGTGAATAAAAGGATCCAAAGTGTCAACATGCCTAACTTGTGCCTCTGAGTGACCTCACACGACGTTCGTATTCTTTAAAGAATAAATTGACGAACATTGGAAGTCGTTTGTGCTTAAAATAAGGATCTTTTGAAACATAGGGGTTAAAAGTGTCAACATGTTGAAAGTGGCCTCTGAGTTACCTTTTAACGAGCCCAAAAACATTGTAACAATTATATATTGTGATCTCAAGAACTTCGGATATTAATTTTGTGAAGTCCCGTTGAATACAAGACGTTTCGGGTGATCGTACAACTAACCGGAAGCTTAATGGAGTTAGTTTATGATTCAAGACCCTTAAAAGTTAACTTTAGGGGTCCTAAATGTAATAAAAGATAGTTATTTAAGAAAAATAAGGACCAGGGACTGAAATGGAAACTTTTAAAAGATTTGAACCGGAGTTGAAGATTCTCGCGGGCCGCGTAAAGCATAACCGAACTTTACGCGGGCCGCGTAGAAGTGCCAGATGCATAATTCTTGGACAGATGCCAGTAACAGCAGGTTGCACCACCTTAAAGGCCTGGTTTTCGAATTCAGGGACTGCTCCAATGGTTTTTCATGCATAGGGGACACCTGGGATGATCAAGGAACACTTGTAGACCTTGTTGGAATGATCTTGTGCAATCTAATTCACTATATAAAGAGCTCTATGTTGCAACACTTCACTTGTTCATTTCAAACTCATTTCTAAACCTTCTATGGAGCTCTCTGGACTTCAAACAAGTTTCCATCAGCTTCATTTTCGTGCTAAGTGCTTGTGTAAGTAATCTTGGCCTCTCTAATTCAGTTTTAATTAGTTTAATGACCAAAAGTCAAACTTATCGTAATTAAGGTTTGACTTAGTGATTAATCACTAATGGTCCAGTAATTAGTCTAATTAAAAGTAGCTATAAGTTGGTAATTATGTGGGTAATAAACCCCTAATAGGGCACTTACTGATTATCACTCTAACTTGGTCAAATGTCGGGTCAAACCTAATATTAAAAAGTCAACAGAAAGCTATTTTGCAAATAAATCCATAATTAACAATGTAGAAGTTATGGAACCTGTTCTAACATTAAAATAACTTGGTAATTAATGTAAGAACATGTTTAGACATGTTCAACCCGACACTTCTGAGTTTAGACCCGGTTCACAACCGAAAGTCGCAAAAGTTGACTTTTGCTTTGACTTTCAGCTCTGACCCGATTTAGCATGTTTTAGATATGCCTTAAGGTTCCTTTAGGACCATATTGTAAGTTAGTAAAACCCTATGAGGTTATACTACATGGTTCCTTATTTATCCGATTCATTTGCATGTTTCCGTTAATTGCTTAAATGTTGACCATAATGCCCTTTTTATATTAAACTGAAATTTTTGACAATGTGAATGGACCACAACCTTTGTTACTGATATTTAAGGATGTCCTAAAATTTTCACATCAGATTATGGTCTAAAATGAGAGTTATGCTCGATATCGTAATTTGGAACCTTTTTATTTATTTAAACGACATTTTGGCATAAAGCCTATTCAAACCCAAATTTTGGCACCAAACTTTTTACCTACTGATGTAATATAATATTTTTGAATTTTTGAAGATTTTTAATAATTTTTAAACTGATCATAAGGTAGGGTCTTGCCTTGATTCGGTAATCGACGGTTATGCCCTTTTTGCTAATAAAATGAGTTTTACATAACATTTTGATACCAAACCTTTTGCTACTGATTTCATATGATAAATAAAATATTTTGAACTTTATAAACTGATCAAAAACTCAGATTTCTTTAAATAACCCGAAAATCGCCTTATAAGCGACTTTTACGCGTTTTAAACGCATAATATGGGTTAAAACTATTTTTGACATATAAGAGTTATTATCTACTGATGTTTTAAGTAAATTTTTATATTTTAATAGTAAGAAAAAGTTTTGAACTCAGATTTCCAAATTTGACCTTTAAAGCTTATGTGAAATTACCAAATTGCCCCTACGGTGCATAGTTTGGTTATAGATGAAAATTTCACATATATGCAATACCCTACTGATATAACTTGTTAAAATCAAATATTTTTACTGATCATTTCAGACCTGAACCTCAGATTAATGTTTAATCCCTTTTATAACCTTTGAAATGACCAAAATACCCCTACGAGGCTTAATTTGAGTTTAAATTCGTTTTGGGCATAATGGAAGGTATCCTAATGATATCACAACATATTTAAAGCATATTAACTTGTGGAACCTATTCATGACTCATTTGGTTACCCGTTATGCATTATTCGCTTTCGGTTCGGTTTATGTAACTAGTTTGCATAAATTGACCGAAACGGGTCAAACCTTATCATTTTTACCTCAAAATCCAGAATGTGTTTAGTTTACCCATATTATACAAGTCTTCAAACTTGTCGGGTCTAAATCACACTCTAATCTAGTCTTCGCTTAATCATGCGTTTTGAACCGTAAACCTTTCCTTAAAACTAACCGGTCTAAGTTTAAACTTAAGTAAGACCCGTTAGGAATCTAATAGGTTATTAAACCTTCATTTCCAGATTTAGGAGACCAGTAAAAGATATCTGTACTTGCTTGTTGTATACGGCTGGGATAAAACTTTATTTTTGCTTAGGTAAATACTTTTAACTTATTTGCCGTTATACGGGCTAGGGATACGGTATTATAATACCGCTTGGTCGGGTGTGTAGTTATTTAAATTGGATTGTGATTAATATGTTTACATAACCCGTTTTAATCTGTTTTGTTTGGTATATGGCCCTTGGGGGGTTAATGATCGTTTCCTGGATATCCTCGGCTCATTCATTGAAATGGCCACGACTTAAGCACGGGGTGTAGGAATACACCTGAAAGTTGCGTATGTATAAAAGGTATTCCACAATAAGGAATTTCCTTGTGGGCATTATACCAGTGGTGTGTCAGTTAATCTTGTCCGGCTCTTCTAACCGGCCCTGACGGACCACAAACATATAAATCTGTATACAAGATTATTTTTAAATAACGGTTCCAAGTTATAAAAGATTATTTGTGCCTTGTGCATCTAAATCAATTTTCTTAAACATTTTCAAAATGAGTCAGTTAATTGTATTTACCAGTGTAAACTGGCGTATTTTCCAAAAGGTTAAGTGCAGGTACTAAGCGAAATAGGCTGGCTACTCCAGAGTGAATAGATAAAGAGTCTTGCAAGCACGGTCACTTAAAAATCTGTTGAACAATGTTTCTTTTATTTAGATCCGCCTGTGGATCATGTTACATTCCGTTTGTATTACTTGATACTTTCATTCGGTTTGTAATATACTTTACTTTAGACTTCCGCTGTGCATTTAAACTGTGA
Source organism: Helianthus tuberosus (assembly GCA_030545235.1). Taxonomy (NCBI): domain Eukaryota; kingdom Viridiplantae; phylum Streptophyta; class Magnoliopsida; order Asterales; family Asteraceae; genus Helianthus; species Helianthus tuberosus. The sequence continues at coordinate 223,840,323 of CM060369.1, forward strand.
TTATTGACTATGATGATATCAACTACGTCACGATACTCCCCACCGGGCCCACCGGTAATACGTGGAAATATCGGGGTATGATAGGTTGGTATCAGAGCCAACATTGAGTTAATTAAACACTAGCCTTTTGTGTTTAATCTCAATGACACAGTTGCACATTCCTCGACTCCCGAGTCTAGGCAAAGGACTTAGGACTAATCCTAATCTTTTTATTTTGTCCTTTATTGTTTTTTTTTGTTTTTTATTTTGTTTTAACAGGGATAAGAAGAAGATGCCGCCACGAGTTAGACGGGGAGGAGGACGAGGCAAGGCGCCCTTTACTGCTCCTAACGATCATGAGGCCGGGCCTTCCCACCGGCGAACTCCGTCAGTTACTATGAGCACTAGTCCTCAAGAGGACTGGAGGACCTACCTAGAGCCTGCGAGGCATTCAGTCTTGCTAAGGTCATCACCCTCCTACTTAAACTCTTTCGGGCCTCAGTCCGAAAATGAACCCCATAACTCCTACCATTCTTTCATACCCCTTCAATGCTCTAACTCACACCATACCTTCAATGACCCAACACCCTACTTTCAAAGCCGGTTCAACCCGGCAAACCAAGTTGATGAACCAATGGGTTATAACCCGTTGGGACCGGAGGACCACTTCTCCATGGACATGGATGAAGATCCGGAACCCGCTCAACCGCCAACCGGGACGCCGACGCACCCCATCGAAATATCTGATGGGTCATCTTTTCATGGGTCACCTTATCGGGGTCCAGACAACTATGAGGTAAGGTTTGCCCAATACAACTGGGAGTTTACTCCCTCTTACAACCCACCTTAACTGCAGCAGCAGGATCCCTCCGAGGATTCACGTTTTGTAGCGGTCACGCCACCGCCACCACCACCGCCAGTACAACAAGCGCCTCCAGAACCACCGAGGCGTAGAAGAACAGGTGCACGGATGTCCATGCGAGAAGGGGGTTTCCACTTCAGCACCCCCAACACTCCAGTGGCAGCCATTACCCGCCACTGCATGAAGCCCCGCAACTAGGTGGGCCTTCAAACCTAGTTTCAGAGGCGAATTCTGCACCAGTTGCACCACCACCACCACACATGGGTTATAATAACCCAATTCCTACTTACGCCGGTTCCGCGGCGTATAACCCCTTTGAACAGCCAGCTTATCCTGGCTATAACTACTATAATGCCCCCGCTGTCGACCCGTACCTTGAGGCGGCCAAGTACAACGCCCTTCACCCCGAAGGACCTTTTGGGACTTCGTACCAATCGGGGTACCTACCGCATGGGTATCAATACCCAATACCTCCTCAACCTCTGATTCAACAACAGCCGCAACCGCCACGGTTTTCCCCACCGGAACAGGAGGAAATCCTCCAGAGGCTGAGCCAGGTAGAACAAGAATTTCAAGAAGAACGTAGGAACAACCGGGGATTTCTCAAGGGCTTAGCAAACTTAATAAAAGGGAAGAAGAAGAGGGATCATTAAATCCCTATTTGTATTGTTGTTATTTCAATTTAGTCCCTGCGTGGACAATTTATGTATGTATTTAGTCCCTGCGAGGACTTGTATTTCCTTTTTCGTCCTTGCGAGGACAATGTTATTTCTTTCAAGTCCCGTTTAGGGCAAATATGTACTTCATTTAAAATTTAGTGGAATGTTTTATTTAAATTTCATTGTCATCTTACGTATGAATATAATATATGAAATAAATCAAAAATATCATTCCTTTTTATAATAAATCTGCCATTATATATTAAAAAGAATCTTAAAAGGTGTAACCTAGCCTACATGTCATTATAGACCTGGCAATGATGGTAAAACCTATTTAAAAAGAGATTCATATCCTTGTTAACATCTGAAAACATGTTAGCACTCCTGGCAACAGTGATGCGATAAGATCACACTTGTCATCCTTTTATTGGGATTTTCCAATCCCTTTTCAAGCCTAATGATATATAAATCATGGGTTCAAATCATCAATTAAGATGATCATATATTAAACATCCATTAGTGATGAAATGCCTACGTGCCATAATAATTGTCAAATAAGACAAAAGACAGTTGTAGTCTACGACTCCCTGTCAGGAATAAGGGCAATGAACAATGTTCAAAGCCTTAATGCCTTGATTATCTGAAATCATGGCTTATGATTTAAAATGTCCTTGTGACTAGGCCTTTTGTGCCACTAATAATACCCTTAATGTTTTATTATTAGGATAAATTATAATGAAAATCCTAAATAAATATGATTAACAAATTAACCAAATACGGTATATGTTTACCATGGTTAATGAATCGTCAAGAAATGATGATTCCATAATAGACTCCTGAATAAATTATTGTCAATATTTTATGTAGCAATTCAAGCTACATGGCTGGCTCAGATGAAGTCAACAGTCACCCGAGGGAGAATCATGATACTTACCGAATTAACATAGCGGGTGCAGAACTGCAGGCATTGATAGACAATGTCGTTACTCGAGCTCTGGATAGAAGAGACAATGAATCAAGTGGTACTCGTTGCAGGACCCTGTCTGTACAACACACAAAACCACCCACCAAGGTTCATACAGCTCGAAAGAGTGAATCTCATCACTCTTCGAATCAGAAAAGTGTCCCGTCTAAACAGGTTGTGCTCAGCCAGGAGCCTCGGGTCAAGACCTGTTCATATAAGTATTTTGTCTCCTGCAAGCCTAGAGACTTCATGGGAGAAAAGGGAGCCGTCGATTGTATGACCTGGCTCGACGAGATGGACACTGTGGTTGATATTAGTGGTTGCGCAGAGCAAGATATTGTGAAATTTGTGTCGCAATCGTTTAAAGGAGAAGCCCTAGCTTGGTGGAGGTCATTGATCCAAGCTACTGGGAAGATCCCATTATACAACATGACTTGGGATCAGTTTGTTGCCTTAATCAAAGATACTTTCTGTCCTCAACACGAAGTTGAGAAGATTGAGACTGACTTCCTAACATTGGTTATGAGGAACTTGGACTGTCAGGCGTATCTTACCAGTTTCAATACCATGTCTAGATTGGTTCCATACCTGGTTACATCGGAACCGAAACGTATCGCTCGATTTATTGGAGGTTTAGCTCCTGAAATTAAAGCAAGTGTGAAGGCATCGAGACCTACTACCTTTAGGTCAGTGGCAGACTTGTCATTATCTCTTACCCTTGATGCGGTCAGGCAGAGATCGCTTAGGAATTCCGATGAGGGGAAGAGGAAATGTGAGGATGATAACTCACGTCATGCTGATAAGAAACATAGGGGAACTCAGACCATAAGAAGAATTGTGGGTTTAACAAGGGTAACCAACAGACAGATGAGAAGCCTAAATGCAAAACTTGTCAGAAGCGTCATTTTGGAAGATGCAGGTTTGAATCAAAGTCACAGTCGCAATCAAAGCCTATTGGGTGTGGAATCTGCAAGTCCAAAGAACATAGGACTCTAGATTGCAAGAAGCTGAAAGACGCGACCTGTTATGGCTGCAACGAGAAAGGGCACATCAAGTCCAACTGCCCAAAGTATGCCAAGAATCCTGAGGAGGCTAAAAAGACCAATGCTAGGGTCTTTAGGATGGATGCCAAGGAGGCAGTGCAGGATGACAACGTGATAACAGGTACCTTCCTTATAAATGATGTTTATGCAAGGGTATTATTTGATTCGGGTGCAGATAAGTCGTTTGTGGATGATAAATTATGTAAGTTGTTAAATCTGCCTGTTAGAACCCTAAGCATAAAATACGAAGTAGAATTAGCTGATGGAACCATCGAATATGCTTCAACAGTGTTAGATGGATGTTTTATATCCATTAAGAACCATTCTTTTCCACTATCTTTGCTTCCTTTGAAATTAGCCGGCTTCGATATAGTGATAGGCATGGATTGGTTGTCGCACAACCAAGCCCAGATCGTTTGTAATAAGAAGCAAGTGGTTATCAAGACTCCTTATGGTGAGCCTTTACCAATTCAAGGAGATACTCAGTACGGATTACCCAAGCAAGTATCCATGCTTAAGGCATCAAGGTGTATGAAGAAGGGTTGTGTTATCTACATGGCGCAAGTAACTATTGATGAACCAAAGCCCAAGATCGAAGACATACCTGTTATTTCTGAATATCCAGAAGTTTTCCCTGAAGAACTACCTGGTTTACCACCAGATAGGCAAGTGGAGTTCAGAATCGACATTATTCCTGGTGCAGCACCTGTTGCAAGAGCACCATACCGGTTGTCACCGACTGAGATGAAAGAGTTGAGAACTCAGTTAGATGATTTGTTGGCGAAAGGATTTATTAGACCTAGCTCATCTCCTTGGGGAGCACCAATTCTGTTTGTGAAGAAGAAGGATGGATCGATGCGTCTATGCATCGATTATCGAGAGCTTAAGAAGGTTACAATCAAGAATAGATATCCGTTGTCCAGGATCGACGATTTGTTCGATCAACTTCAAGGAGCAAGTTACTTCTCCAAGATTGATTTGAGGTCTGGTTATCACCAACTAAAGGTTAGAGATGAAGATGTCCATAAGACTGCATTTAGAACTCGATACGGTCATTACGAGTTCTTAGTGATGCCTTTTGGGCTCACTAATGCGCTAGCAGCATTCATGGATCTCATGAACCGCGTCTGCAAACCATATTTGGACAAGTTTGTCATTGTTTTTATTGATGACATACTTATATACTCGAAGAATCAAGCTGACCATGAGAAACATCTTTGATGTATTCTCAAACTTCTTCAGCAAGAGAAGCTTTACGCCAAGTTTTCAAAATGTGAGATTTGGCTTCGTGAAGTCCAACTTCTTGGACATATGGTAAGCGAGCGTGGTATCCAGGTGGATCCCGCTAAGATTGAAGCCATCATGAATTGGCAAGAGCCAAAGACGCCCACAGAGATTCGCAGCTTTTTGGGTCTGGCAGGATATTATCGGCATTTTATTGAAAATTTTTCAAGGATTGCTGCGCCCCTAACTTCATTGACCCGCAAGAATATCAAGTTTGACTAGGGTCCCAAGCAGCAAGAATCCTTTGATTTTCTTAAACACACTGGCATGGGATGTGTGCTTATGCAGAAGGGAAAAGTCATTGCATATGCTTCCCGACAATTAAAGGTGCACGAAAAGAATTACACCACCCACGACTTGGAATTGGGTGCCGTTGTATTTGCACTGAAGCTATGGAGGTACTATTTATATGTTACCAAGTGTGTGATCTATTCTGATCATAAGAGCCTCCAACACCTGTTTAACCAAAAGGATCTAAACATGAGGCAGCGCCGATGGATGGAGACGCTGAATGATTATGATTGTGAAATCCGATATCATCCAGGCAAGGCAAATGTAGTCGCCGATGCTTTGAGCAGAAAGGAAAGGGTTAAGCCCATTAGAATCAATGCCAAGAGCATTGAGTTGAGAAACAGTTTAAATGAAAGGTTGTTAGCCGCGCAAAAGGAAGCTGTGTTAGAAGCTAACTATCCTCATGAAAAGCTGGGAGTAACTGCTGAAAAGTTATCGTGTGACAAGGATGGAATCCTAAGATTGAATGGAAGAATATGGGTTCCGATCCATGGAGGGCTTAGAGATGTGATTCTCCAAGAAGCCCATAGCTCCAAATATTTAGTTCATCCTGGTAGTGATAAGATATACCAGGATTTAAAGGCAAATTACTGGTGGATAGGTTTGAAGAAATCTATAGCCACTTATGTGGCCAAATGTTTGACGTGCGCGCAAGTTAAAGCTGAACACTAGAAGCCGTCAGGTTTGCTACAACAGCCTGAACTTCCCACCTGGAAGTGGGAAATGGTAACAATGGATTTCATCACTAAGTTACCAAAGAAAAAGCGTGGGAATGATACTATTTGGGTTATAGTAGATAGACTGACCAAGTCCGCCCACTTCTTACCAATTAAGGAAACGCACATCTCAGATAAGTTAGCTTAACTGTACGTGGATGAGATTGTATCTCTCCACGGAGTGCCAGTATCTATTATCTCTGATAGGGATACTAGATACACGTCTCACTTTTGGAAAAGCTTCCAGCAATCATTGGGCACTCGATTAAACTTCAGCGCTGCATACCATCCTCAGACATATGGTCAAAGTGAACGTACAATTCAAACGCTGGAGGATATGTTAAGATCTTGTGTAATTGATTCAGGGGGAAGTTGGGATGATCATCTTCCATTGATTGAGTTTTCATATAATAATAGCTATCATTCAAGCATCCAAGCCACGCCTTTCGAGGCCTTGTACGGTAGGAAGTGCAGAACGCCCGTTTGTTGGGCGGAAGTTGGAGATGTCCAGCTAACAGGACCTGATATAGTCCTGGAGACGACATATAAGATTATGCAGATACGAGACCGTCTCAAAGCTGCCAGAGATAGGCAGAAAAGCTACGCAGATAAAAAGCGTAAACCTCTGAAATTCGAGGTAGGTGACAAGGTACTACTTAAAATATCACCCTGGAAATGGGTAATGCGTTTTGGCAAGAAAGACAAGTTGAGCCCCAGATACATAGGACCATTCGAGATTATCGAATGTGTCAGAACAGTGGCTTACAAATTAAACCTGCCTGAAGAGCTCAGTGGAATCCATAATGTGTTCCACATTTGTAACTTGAAGAAATGCCTAGCCGATGAATCGCTAGCCATGTCACATAAGGATGTGCATATTGATGAAAGCTTAAAGTTTGTTGAAAAACCCTTGTCGATCGAGGATCGACATGTTAAGAAGCTTAGAGAGAAGCACGTACCGATTATGAAAGTTAAATGGGATGCCCGTAGAGGTCCTGAGTACACGTGGGAGGTTGAGTCCACAATGAAACAGAAGTACCCTCACTTATTTAAGTAAATCTCGAGGTCGAGATTTCTTTTAAAGGGGTGAGGATGCAACACCTCGTAAATTCTCGACCAATGTAATAAAGACACGTGTCATGGACTTAAACGTGTAATGAATTAGTCTTTAGGGACTAAGATTGTCAAACAATGTAAATATGTAAATAAAAGGATCCAAAGTGTCAACATGCCTAACTTGTGCCTCTGAGTGACCTCACACGACGTTCGTATTCTTTAAAGAATAAATTGACGAACATTGGAAGTCGTTTGTGCTTAAAATAAGGATCTTTTGAAACATAGGGGTTAAAAGTGTCAACATGTTGAAAGTAACCTCTGAGTGACCTTTTAACGAGCCCAAAAACATTGTAACAATTATATATTGTGATCTCAAGAACTTCGGATATTAATTTTGTGAAGTCCCGTTGAATACAAGACGTTTCGGGTGATCGTACAACTAACCAGAAGCTTAACGGAGTTAGTTTATGATTCAAGACCCTTAAAAGTTAACTTTGAGGGTCCTAAATGTAATAAAAGATAGTTATTTAAGAAAAACAAGGACCAGGGACTGAAATGGAAACTTTTAAAAGATTTGAACCGGAGTTGAAGATTCTCGCAGGCCGCGTAAAGCTTAACCGTACTTTACGCGAGCCGCGTAGAAGTGCCAGATGCAGAATTCTTGGACATATGCCTGTAACAGCAGGTTGCACCGCCTTAAAGGTCTGGTTTTCGAATTCAAGGACTGCTCCAATGGTTTTTCATGCATAGGGGACACATGAGATGATCAAGGAACACTTGTAGACCTTGTTGGAATGATCTTGTGCAATCTAATTCACTATATAAAGAGCTCTATGTTGCAACACTTCACTTGTTCATTTCAAAATCATTTCTAAACCTTCTCTGGAGCTCTCTGGACTTCAAACAAGTTTCCATCAGCTTCATTTTCGTGCTAAGTGCTTGTGTAAGTAATCTTGGCCTCTCTAATTCAGTTTTAATTAGTTTAATGACCAAAGTCAAACTTATCGTAATTAAGGTTTGACTTAGTGATTAATCGCTAATGGTCCAGTAATTAGTCTAATTAAAAGTAGCTATAAGTTGGTAATTATGTGGGTAATAAACCCCTAAGAGGGCACCTACTGATTATCACTCTAACTTGGTCAAATGTCTGGTCAAACCTAATATTAAAAAGTCAACAGAAAGCTATTTGGCAAATAAATCCATAATTAACAATGTAGAAGTTATGGAACCTGTTCTAACATTAAAATAACTTGGTAATTAATGTAAGAACATGTTTAGACATGTTCAACCCGACACTTCTGAGTTTAGACCCGGTTCGCAACCGAAAGTCGCAAAAGTTGACTTTTGCTTTGACTTTCAGCTCTGACCCGATTTAGCATGTTTTAGATATGACTTAAGGTTCCTTTAGGACCATATTATAAGTTAGTAAAACCCTCTGAGGTTATACTACATGGTTCCTTATTTATCCGATTTATTTGCATGTTTCCGTTAATTGCTTAAATGTTGACCATAATGCCCTTTTTATATTAAAACGAGATTTTTGACAATGTGAATGGACCACAACCTTTGTTACTGATATTTAAGGATGTCCTAAAAGTTTCACATCAGATTATGGTAAAAAATGAGAGTTATGCTGGATATCGTAATTTGGAACCTTTTTATTTATTTAAACGGCATTTTGGCATAAAGCCTATTCAAACCCAAATTTCGGCACCAAAATTTTTACCTACTGATGTAATATAATATTTTGGAATTCTTGAAGATTTTTAATAATTTTTAAACTGATCATAAGGTAGGGTTCTTGCCTTGATTCGGTAATCGACGGTTATGCCCTTTTGCTAATAAAATGTGTTTTACATAACATTTTGATACCAAACCTTTTGCTACTGATTTCATATGATAAATAAAATGTTTTAAACTTTATAAACTAATCAAAAACTCAGATTTCTTTAAATAACCCGAAAATCGCCTTATAAGCGACTTTTACGCGTTTTAAACGCATAGTATGGGTTAAAACTATTTTTGACATATAAGACTTATTATCTACTGATGTTTTAAGTAAATTTTTATATTTTAACAGTAAGCAAAAGTTTTGAACTCAGATTTCCAAATTTGACCTTTAAAGGTTATGTGAAATTACCAAAATGCCCCTACGGTGCATAGTTTGGTTATAGATAAAAATTTCACATATATGCAATACCCTACTGATATAACTTGTTAAAATCAAATATTTTTACTGATCATTTCAGACCTGAACCTCAGATTAATGTTTAATCCCTTTTATAACCTTTGAAATGACCAAAATACCCCTACGGGGCTTAATTTGAGTTTAAATTCGTTTTGGGCATAATGGAAGGTATCCTACTGATATCACAACATATTTAAAGCATATTAACTTGTGGAACCTGTTCATGAATCATTTGGTTACCCATTATGCATTATTCACGTTCGGTTCGGTTTATGTAACTAGTTTGCATAAATTGACCGAAACGGGTCAAACCTTATCATTTTTACCTCAAAATCCAGAATGTGTTTAGTTTACCCATATTATACAAGTCTTCAAACTTTTCGGGTCTAAATCACACTCTAATCCGGTCTTCGCTAAATCATGCGTTTTGAACCGTAAACCTTTCCTTAAAACTTACCGTTCTAAGTTTAAACTTAAGTAAGACCCGTTAGGAATCTAATAGGTTATTAAACATTCATTTCCAGATTTAGGAGACCAGTAAAAGATATTTGTACTTGCTTGTTGTATACGGCTGGGATAAAACTTTATTTTTGCTTAGGTAAATACTTTTAACTTATTTTCCGTTATACGGGCTTGGGATACGGTATTATAATACCGCTTGGTCGGGTGTGTAGTTATTTAAATCAGATTGTGATTAATATGTTTACATAACCCGTTTTAATCTGTTTTGTTTGGTATATGGCCCTTGGGGGGTTAATGACCGTGTCCTGGATATCCTCGGCTCATTCATTGAAATGGCCACGACTTAAGCACGGGGTGTAGGCATACACCTGACAGTTGCGTATGTATAAAAGGTATCCCACAATAAGGAATTTCCTTGTGGGCATTATACCAGTGGTGTGTCAGTTAATCTTGTCCGGCTCTTCTAACCTGTGACAACTCGAGTTTCCAAGATTCCATCTTCGCATTTAGTGCACGTTAATTTTTTTTTATTTATTTAGTTGTTTGTTTACACGACTCGTTGTTTCACAACGCTTACCTTTGTAATACGTTATATCGTATTTCGATTAATATTGTGTACTTGGAAATCCGTAATATTTGTTAATATGTGAGTGTGTGTTATTAAGGTTTGTATTAATTACATGTTAATTAAATGATGGAACTTACTGAGAACAAGCACTCATGAAATCACACAAGTGATGAAAACACTTTAGTGTTTTCGTCCAGAATGTTTGGCGAAATCAGAAGATGGGCCTTGGCCCAGTATTTAGATATTTTATATAAATAATCTTTTTATAAACAAACTTCTCTGGGAAGTTTCACACTTATCAAAAACTGATCCTATCACATTGTTTCTCTCTCTATTTCTGAAAACCCACAAAGAGTTCCTCATTTCAAGCAAAAACCTCTGCTAAAACCCTTGGTTAGTAATTTCATGATTTAAGTTGTTCCTTGTTGCATATCGTATGATTTTGGATGTTTAATCATGATGTTTGTATACATTTATATATGTGATTATGTGATTTGATCATGGTATGATTGTTAGATAATTATTATCTATGAACTGTTTGAATATTGGATGTTTGGAAGTTACAGTGGGTATATGTTAATGAATGATAAACACTATGATTGTTGTTGGATGTTAATTCTGAGAATACAGATGAGTATATATCTAATCAAATGTTTTAGATTTTGGTTGATTGATGGTTTGTACAAAAGGGTTGAATCTGATAAGAAATGGGATTAGAGTTTCTGGGTTTTTAATAAGTTACAGTAAGGATTGTTGATGATGATGAACAGTAACGAAAACACCCCCACAATAATCAACTGGACGAAATCACTTTAAGTGATTTCGGCCCAAACAGTTCAGCCCAAAGGGTTTTCGGCCCCGTAAGGGTTTTCGGCACTATTTGGTTTTCGGCATTAAGGGGATTTCGGCCAAATGTGTGTTTTCGGCACTTAGGGGGTTTTCGGCCATGTTGGTTTTCGGCCATAGGGTGTTTTCGGCAAAAATGTGTTTTAGGCAACTTGTTAACTGTTATTATTAATGTAATTAAATATGTTATTCAATTAAACATACCACTTGAATAACTCAGTTAGTTTATTTAACTTTGTTAAATATGTAAGTTGATAACTTCATTGTTTGAGTAACTCTGTTAAATGACAATTCTGTTAAGTTGTTAACTGGGTTAACTAACTTGCTCTGTTTGTTTATTATTTCAAATGATGTGGATTAATTCTATTATTTCCTGAAATCTGTTAACTTTATTCACTCAGTTAATTTGCTAGATTTGCGAGATGCCAACTCTGTTACATGTATAGATGCAATTATCTGTTATGTGTTGCATGATATGAACTGTCAAACACTCTGTGATATATTCGTGACACTAGCAATGTGAAACTTTACAAACAATGTGAACTGATTGAATATACGTGCGCTATAGGACTTGACTGATTTATTGTGAGCACTTAACTTAGCATACCGAGCAAACAAGGTGAGTTCACACTTCTACCAAGGCATGGGATTCCCGGGGTTGGGAATGGGTTGATTAATTGATTATTTATGCTTAAGAGTTATCGGAATTACATAACATTGGCCTCGGGAGAGGAAGGTCAATGGTAGATACTACTAGACTAGTGATACATATACTTCTCTTCGCAAACATGCCGGGATCGGCCGCGATACTAGAACAATCTTCGCAAACATGCCTGGAATGGCCGCGAACTATACTTTAATCTTCGCAAACATGCCTGGAGGGCCGCGATACAAATATAACTAGTCTAGAAAACTTGGGAAACCCCCACTAAACTTCGCAAACATGCCTTGAGGGCCGCGATGCTATTACATACGATACATGATTACTAAACGAACATACGATTCACGAAATGAACATTATAACTAAATAACCAACTGTGAACTCGCTCAACTAGTTGTTGACTCTCTGTTACATGCCTTGCAGGACCATAGGTACTTTTGGAGCTTGCACGGGAGGCACGGTCGTTGTGGACATGGATCGTGAATGTGTTGTTAAACATTATAACATTTTGTACTTAAACTTATGTTGGGTTTTACATTAATGCTTCCGCTACACACTTGTTTATATTTGGTTTTGTAAACACCTATCGTATTGATGAATGACTTTTGATATACATACTTATGTTCAATATGATTGGTGGCTTGATCCTGGTCATGTCACGCCTCCAAGCGGTGGTACTCCGCGTGTGGATTTTGGGGGTGTGACATAACCGGCCCTGACGGATGACAAACATATAAATCTGTATATAAGATTATTTTTAAATAATGGTCCCAAGTTATAAAAGATTATTTGTGCCTTGTGCATCTAAATCAATTTTCTTAAACATTTTCAAAATGAGTCAGTTAATTGTATTTACCTGTGTAAACTGACGTATTTTCCAAAAGGTTAAGTGCAGGTACTAAGCGAAATAGGCTGGCTACTCCATTGTGAATTGATAAAGAGTCTTGCAACCTCGGTCACTTAAAAATCTGTTGAACAATGTTTCTTTTATTTAGATTCGCCTGTGGATCATGTTACATTCCGTTTGTATTACTTAATACTTTCATTCGATTTGTAATATACTTTACCTTAGACTTCCGCTGTGCATTTAAACTGTGATTATTGACTATGATGATATCAACTACGTCACGATACTCCCCACCGGGCCCACCGGTAATACGTGGAAATATCGGGGTGTGACATCCTGACCTCAAGTCACTTTTTGGGTAGTAACTAGAACCTTACGATTGGTTCAACAAGTCACCAATTCTCGATAAGGGGTACCGATTCTTGATGGTTAGTCGTCTATCTCCATGTAACCTATGCGTAATACTTTTTCCACATTAATTCTTCTGAGTTCCTCTCAGATTAGGCTATGTACACGTGTAAAAACTGTCGCCCCACCTCCTAACAAATAACACTGGGGCTTCCCAGGGTGAGAAGCTCGGCCTGGCAGATTTCCTATGCTTAGATGATCCTACAGTTGCATCGGAGGCTCCTGTATCTCAGACGAAGCTAGTCGGTAAGGCGTCATCCGTCACTGGTGCCGTTCCTGGCACTCGGTTCATCCTAAAACTCCTCTTGTCGCTGTGGAGGTAACCCAGGCAAGTCTTCGGGAAAGGCTTCTAGAATTTCCTTCACAGCGGGGATGTCTTCAGGCTTGGGATTCTTGGTCTCCTTATCGACAACATGAGCAGGGAAGGCTATGCAGTCTATTCGGAGGCGCTACCATGTCTCTATAACCAATGTGAGACGTTGCCAATTCACCGTCTCATGGGGCCTAGTGCCCTCGCATCTATTGCAAGAAGGTTGTGTGCTATGAGTGTCTCATCATTCGCAAGAGGGATGCGAATGGTTTTCCTTATAACGAACAATTTCAGCTCTATACTTGGATACCAAATCCATGCTGACTACCATATCATGACTTCCCAAGTCAATGGTAATAGAAGGTTTCGGCCTTCTAAGTTCCCAAAATACAATCCTTAATCATCTCATTCGTTTAACTAACTTTCCCTTCGCCAACTCTAAAGAATAAGAGACATCTATTCTACTCGAAACTAGGCTAAGCAGTTTCTTAAGTTCTAAGGATACAAGGTTGAAGTCGGTGCCAGTATTAATAAAAAAATGGATACATAGAATTGGTTAGTAGGGAACGTACCCGTAACCGCATCTGGATCCTGGCGTGCTTCACGAGCTTCGATCGTGAAGACCCTTCCTTGTTTGGTTCTTCCTAGGGCAATCTTTCCTGAAGTGCCCCACTTCACCACACCTGTAGCAACCTGGAACTTTACCATTATCTCTTCTGTCTGGATCCTTCGCCCAACAGGCATCCTTGCTGTGCCATTCTTTTCCACACCTTCCACACTTAGGCTTCAGACATCGACCTTTATGGTAAAAATTGCATTCCTCGCATCTCGGCTTAGTCCCCAAGTAAACCTTACCATCGGCCTTATTAGTGGCTCCATAAGCTTGCATGCCACGAGGCGGGTTCACTTCCCTTCTTTTGTTTGCTTTAGAGCTTCCATAACTGACTTGGGTGCCTATCTTTAGGTTCGAAGACTTCCTTTTCTTATTGCCCGAAGACTCCACATGAGTCTCTTTCTTGTTTGTCTCAGATTACGGAAACTTTCCCATACGAAGAGCTTCTTCAGTAAGTGTAACACTCAGATCGATAGCCTCTGTGATGGTTGGAGGCTTTGAGGCAGTAACCATGCTTAGGATTTGAGGTGCAAGTCCCTAAATGAAGCGCTCAATCCTCTTGAATTCCGGCTTGACTAAGTAGGGAACAACCCTAGATAAGTCGTGAAAGCATTGGACGTACTCAGAGATCTTCGGCCCGTCTATTTTCAAATTCCAGAACTCAGTCTCAAGCTTCTGGATTTCGGCCCTAGAACAGTATTTCTTCTCCATCATTTCCTTGAGCTCGTCCCATCTCAGTGCATAAGCAGTAGCTTCACCAAGGGTCTGAACCTGAAGGTTCCACCAGAAGAGTGCGCCATCCAAAAACAACCCTGAGATAAAGGTAACACTCTGCTCAGGCGAACAGTTACTCATTCTCAGAACGGAGTCAGTCTTTTCTACCCAACAAACAAATGCAACGGCACCTCCTGTGCCATCAAAATTCAATGGCTTGCAGTCCAGGAACTGTTTATAGGTGCAGCCAGTTGGAGGGTTACTTCCGGAAGTGCCACCGATGCGTTCAGAACGGTGGGCTTCATATTGCGCTATAACTTGAGAAATGCGCTCAATGTATTCGACCATAGTTAACGTAATGGTGCCCGTGTCACGTCTAGGCGGCATCTTCTTCTATCAAAAGGTGGGGGTAGGTTAGACAACATTCCATAATTGTCTATGAGGTACATATTACCACAAAAAAAACGTGTAATCACCCAATATCACGTGCATATATAATCAACAATGTATAAGTAAGGAAACAACTACTGAGCTTTCATATATGCTTGACAACTTGACTTATTTTTTGTAACGGGGAAAACAAAATGAACTCGAGGTTACATCACCTCGGTCATGCAAGTTTCATAATATGAAAGTAGCAGTTATTTTCCTTTTACATTGGTTTTCTTAGGTCTTTAGCTTCACAAGACGGGTATACTTCCCATGAGATGGGGTTGTACATATAGGGGTGATAGAGAGTGTAACGTCATTGAATCTTTCCCGCATGTTAGCCATCTTCACTTGCTCAGATATCGGTTCCCAAACAACTCGTAGACGGTAGAAGTGTCAGTCACGAAGTAGGCAAAGACATGTTTCCTACTTTGTAAAGTGTTAAGGCATCTGTCTAGGTATTGTTCTACTA
Source organism: Helianthus tuberosus (assembly GCA_030545235.1). Taxonomy (NCBI): domain Eukaryota; kingdom Viridiplantae; phylum Streptophyta; class Magnoliopsida; order Asterales; family Asteraceae; genus Helianthus; species Helianthus tuberosus. The sequence continues at coordinate 223,855,695 of CM060369.1, forward strand.
GTTGAAGGTGTGAACGCTTAGAAATTTTGGATGGATGGTGATCATTAACCCCACCCGCAGAGTCCACCAGGATTTCCATGCACTACAAGTCGTTATTACGTGGGCCCCCGTAATAATAAATTGTCTTGCACGGTCACCCCAACTTTCCCTCGTTCAAGAAGATGATCAACCAAAGAGGGGGCACTACTGTCCTTATACCTCTGATATGGAAAGGACCATTGCGGTGGTCCACGCGCTAACATCCGTTATCGTTACGCGCGCATAGGCACGATGGTTAAACGTAATAGGAATAAGGAGAATTCCTGGTAGTTGGAGGAGCACCTTTAAGATGGGCACTTCATCTTCCTAGACTGGACAAGGGCGTCTTCAATCTTGTTTCACAAAAGCCACAGGGACCTCGTCCTGCTGATAAAGGTGTTGTCCAAGGTTGCCGCCTCCGCCTCGCCGTCACTACCGTAGTCAGGCACCTTCACAATCGAGAGGGAAGAGCAGCCATCTTCTACGGAAACCAGCTCAGGATCTCGTTTGGGTAATCACTCCAGCCATGAGCTTCGTAATAAACGCGAGGTCGACAGTCCCATCGTGCGAGTCAAGAACTATGATAGGTTTCGGAGTCGAAGGTATCTTGTTCACGTCAATAATTATTCCGTACACTTATACGTATATATATATATATATATATATATATCAATAAATAAATATGTTACTTAGCATAAGCAGGCAAATAAGTGCATCATGTCACATATAACTCTCGTTTATCCTTTCGGAGGGGGGGGGGGGTCATTTTGTCTTTGGCAAGTCTATCCCACATAGACTATGCCTTAATCGGCACTTAAATTTGGGGTATTCTCCTCCCTATTAATGTCCTTGCCTTGTCTTTTCTTTGAAAAAAAGAATGTTTGACTCATGGATCTTGGCGCTTTCGTGAATGCAATGAAAAACCTTTTTGTGAAAAATGTTTTCGTGTGAGAGTCCTAGTGATTGTAGTCTAGACTCGAGAAGGAATCCTAGTTCACTACAATCGAAGCTCTGATACCAAACTGTCACACCCTGACTTTTGCGGAAGCGTATGATGTGTGACTTGTTTAATACCATTGCATTCAATCATAATAAACAACTATATGATCAAAACGATGTTCATCCATTCATTAAGTTTAAAGTATTACAAACACCATTTATTTAAGTTTCAAATAGCACAACCTTCGACTAAGTTATAGATCAACAAAAGTGGATGACATCTAACCTTGGAATTTACTTCTAGAAACAACACCCGCGCCCAGGATCCAACTTGTTTCCTGAAATACATGTAATTTTGAAAACATCAACAAAAGTTGAGTGAGTTCATGCGTTTTGTATAAGTACTGATAAACTTGTAAACGTTTCAGAGACTCCTTTGAAAACAGGTATGAAAAGCATTTATGAACAAATCAAATTAATGTTTTACAAGGACATTAAAGCATGTGAAGACATAGGGAGCACTCGAAATGAGTAGGCTTATACCCTCGTCGATTCCCTCGACTATGTCGAATTCCCCTTCGACTATGCCAATTTACCTTGACTATGTCAATTTACCTTGACTATTGTCGATTCACCTCGACTATTGTCGATTTACCTCGACTATTGTCGATTTACCTCGACTGGGACACCGAGGCACTCAAGTGGTCACATAAGGACCATGAGTGGGGCTCGGCCGTACCCGTTAGATCTAACCTTCGTCCCTAAATAAGAGTTAATGGCATTTCAAATTTAATCTATGTTCACATGATCTCATGGTTCATTTCATAGTCAATTCATACCGTTTAAACATTCGCAACATGTATTCCACCCCTGAGAGTTATAAAACCGAAAACAGTTAAGAGAAAAAGGGGGACATGAACTCACTGTTTTGCGTTCTTCAATCCGTCGTAACTCAAGCTGCTACTAGTGTGCACGACTACCTACAACGTACTACGGTCTATTAGACGAGCGGGTCGTGCCTTGACTTAGTATTAATTAGTGTCTTTGAGTTACGTTTCTTTGTGTCTTTAATATTATTCCAAGTTATGTAGGATCATTTTCAGACCCAAACGAGTCGATCAGAAGAGTTTATCTCTAAACGAAAGGCGGAAACAGACGTGTAGAGTTCAATTCAGCTAGATTTACTCTTTAAACTGTTGTATGATTGATTTCGTAACATTTTACAACCTGACAACACTTCGGCAGCACTTCGTTGCACAAGCCGGAAAGTTACAAATGAACAAGACATGAGGGGTATTTATAGGGAATGACCCTTCCGTTTGAAGGTGACAAGCCACCCTTCAAACGGACACGCTTCAAACGGACATGCTCAAACGGTCAACCATATTCAAACGGACTCAACATAATTTCATAGTTCATATGCATTCTGACTTCTGATTTGTCTTCATGTGATGTAGATTCCATGATGTCATGTTATGATGTCATCTATATGATGTCATCATCAATGATGATGGCATAATCCTTGTTCCGAACCGCAACGAACCCGAGACTCGATATAAGATTAAGACGACAGATGTATGCACATCGTTTTCAGACCTAAATGAGTCGATCAGAAGAGTTTATCTCTAAACGAAAGGCGGAAACAGACGTGTAGAGTTCAATTAAGCTAGATTTACTCTTTAAACTGTTGTATGATTGATTTCGTAACGTTTTACAACCTGACAACACTTCGGCAGCACTTCGTTGCACAAGCCGGAAAGTTTCAAATGAACTAGACATGAAGGGTATTTATAGGGAATGACCCTTCCGTTTGAAGGTGACATGCCACCCTTCAAACGGACACGCTTCAAACGGACATGCTCAAACGGTCAACCATATTCAAACGGACTCAACATAATTTCATAGTTCATATGCATTCTGACTTCTGATTTGTCTTCATGTGATGTAGATTCCATGATGTCATGTTATGATGTCATCTATATGATGTCATCATCAATGATGATGACATAATCCTTGTTCCGAACCGCAACGAACCCGAGACTCGATATAAGACTAAGACGACAGATGTATGCACCAACAGACTCCCCTTCAGATGTTGACGAGTCTTAAGTGTCGAGTCTTTGATTGTCAAACCTTCAGTCTTTATCAGTCTGTTCACTTTCTTCAAAATTCTCCATTGTAAGCATCCTCAATCAATCTCTTACTCTTTCTCGTAATCTTCAGGATCTGAATCTGGCTCTACTATCTTCAGACTCCCTCTCGATGTCTTCAGACTCCCCCTTTCACTAGGCTGGGATCGTAGTTTGGAATTCACAAGATCATAACCTGGCTTTCATCCTGCTCTGGATCGAAATCTGGCCAACCTGCAAAAACTCTACCCAAAAATAAATTTTCTGATAACCATTTGTGGATAAGATTTTCAAATCTAATTTACCACTTGCAGGAATAACGTTTTTATTGCAAAATCTTTTCTCATTTCATTTCAACAATCCTCAAATACTTTCACCCAAACCATTTGTTCATCATGTTTAGCACTCGGAATTTTGAAAATCAGCTCTCCAAAATCAGTTGTCGAAAATCTTTTTGGATTTTTCAAAATTTATGCTAAAACACACGAAAATCTTTTTGGATTTTTGAATGTACTGAAATATAGTAAAGAAATATTTACAGACATTATTTTTGCGAGTTTGTGTAAGAGGATCATATCAGTTTTTGAGACCAATCACCAACACCGTTAAGCTTTAAACATTTTAAGTTTTAAACGATTCACTTAGATTGACGATATTGTTGTCCACTTAAACTCAATCTAAAAACTTTCGAAATGCTTACCGATACGTTAAGGTATATTAATTTTGCACTAAATTCTTATGGACCCCACGATCTCAGCATATCCCCTCATCATGCAATACACTATCTCAAGTAATGCCTTAAACTTTTATCAACTGTGAATTGTGCGAAAACAAAGCAGAATGTTTAAACATTAACAATCAGGTCGATACTTCCATATACGCAGAGAAAGTCCAATGTTTTAACAAAATAAGAAAATAAAAATAAGTTGAAATTGTTTAGGCTTTAACCACTAGGTCGATACTTCCGTATACGCAGAGGTGATCCAAAGCTTAAACGAAACACCAAAGAAAATAAAGCAGAACGTTTAGGCAATAACATCCAGGTCGATACTCACGTATACGCAGAGGATGTCCAATGCTTAAACAAAATAAAGAAATAAAACAAGTTTAAATCTTTGCAAAATAAAATGCACAATCACAGTGACTTTTCAGCAAAGTTGTGAAAGTTCACAAACTTAACCAGTTTTATGTCTTTCGACAATCAACGATTACTGAGTAGGCACACAGTCAAGAAGGACAAAACTAAGTACTATGCTTTTGACCATGTTTCCCACTAGAACTAGGCTTTTTCATTTAAGTTTGTATCGTTCTCGCAAATCTACTAGTCTAGCTGAGCCTACCGTCAATTCTTTAGTGAGACCGTTTATCGCATTTTGACTTTCCATTTCTTTAGCATGCTATGACAGTCCACTGATGTACTATCATTTCCTCTTTTTCACAACAAAACTCATTTTTGATTTTATCATGTTTTTGGATTTTTCAAATTTTCAAATGTTTTTGGATTTTCTGAAATACTTACTCCCCCTAAAATTCAAACACATTTAACGGAAATTTGAAAACAAACTGTACAAGTAACGTGACAACTGATATCGAATCACTTCAATTCGCCATCCACTTGGCATAAACAATCAAAACTCCCCCTTACAACAAACTATTTTCCCATTGATTTCAAAACACTTAAGTTTGTTTTAATCAAATGGTTTTTCCGGAAAATTAGTTTTGTTGATTGATTTTAACCATTTGTAGGTTAGGGGATAAACTCATCATATTGTTTACCAACCACTTGTAGGAAAATGCAAGTACAACTTAATGTCCTTGATTTACCACTTGTAAGAATAATCCAATCAAGTTCAAACTAATGACCTTGATTTTACCATTTGTAGGTAAAAACCTTTTTCAACCAATTTTTCAACCACATGGCTTACCAACCAATACCACTTGTAAGTTACCATATGTATGTTGAATTCTCAAGATGCCGATTCCTACTCCTCGCTTAACAACCTGGGAGTTCCGGCAATTCCTACTGTATGACTTGCCAAAATTTTTCAATTTTCAAACAAACAACATAAGAATGATGCCGATTCATGCTCCACGATTACCAACTTGGGAGCTCCGGCAAGTCAAGTTTTTACTGTTTGAAAAATATATCCACCCAAGCCTGACCTTCCTTGGGTGTATCAACCTCTTCTTCATCTTTACTTTCAACAGACTTGTGAACATTCATTTTGGAAGCATAGAATTCTTTAACCCCTTTGGCCTTACCATCGACCATTTTTCCAAAAATGTGTTTCACATTTCTGTTGAAAACCTTATCAACATCAAATTTCTTCTTGTCAGAATAAAATTGATTTGAAATTTCAACTTTCCCAACTTTCTTTTTAAAATTTTCAGCCCGCAGAGGTGGAAAATTCACATCATCCACATTCGGAACTGATTTCTCAACCTTTTCTTTAACACTTGGCTCCTCTGATTTTGTGGAATCAGATTCATCACCAGAACTGTTTCCTGAACCCTTAACCACCCATATTTGGGTTTTCAGATTTTCTTTTCTTTTCATCACATTTTTTGAACATTCTCCAACCTCAAAAGTTGAATTTTCAAACCTGTAAATTTTCTGGTTTTAAGTTAAGTTTTCTCAACAACTTTTTCTTTCATTTTACCAGAGACTTCCTGTTTTGGCTTGAATGTTTTCGGACAATTTCTAGCAATATGACCAGCAGTTTTGCACTGAAAACAAGTTCTTGTCTCAGTCTTCTTCTGAATAACACTTTTCTTCATCTCATCTTGCTTCTTTGCAAGGAATTCTTGATTTGTCTGCTTTCTGAATGCTTGCTCTTTCTCAGCTTCTAAAGAATTTCCTGAAACAAACACAGTTTTTGGTTTATAAAATTTTTCATTTTTATAATTTTTCGGTTGATTAAATCCTAATCCTTTCTTTTTGAAATTACAATTATGGTTTGGTTTTTTATGAATACCAGAACCAGAACTATAACCCTTTTTCTTGTTTAATCTTTGTTGCACTCTTGAGGTGTAAGATCTTGGATTCAGACTTTGACTCGGATTTGGACTCAAATTTTGACTCCTCTATATCATCTTTATCTAACACCTGATCGACCACACGTTTAATCAACTCGGACTCATGATCAGTGTCAGACGATGTGAACGTAACATCAATATTTTCTGGCAAATTATCCGACGACCCTGACTCCCACTGTAAGTTAATTGCCTTTTTGACTCTTTCGGAATTTGGATTTCGAGACAAATATCCATTTTTGACCGGAGGCGGACATCTATTGTAGACAACACTTGGTTTCTTACCAGAAATTTCTACTTCATCCTCTTCTTTTGTCTCGGACTTCTTTTCTTCCGAAGTCTTCTCTTCTTCAAAAGTCTTCATTCTTTCAACAATCGGGTAAATCCTGTCAACAACAAAAGTAGAACATGAGTAACTTTTCAGTAAATTGTTGACTCTTTCAGTTTCTATTCTTTGTGTTGCTAGCTTCAATTCCAGCTCAGCACACTTCTCTGTGTAATAGTTAACATCATCAAGCTGTCTCATGTATGCTCCTTTAAGTGTATTCAATGCAACGGCTTGTTCACTGTTTGACTCAGTGTACTTGTTAATCTCTCTGTTCAAAGTATCATAAGATTCTTTCAATCTTTTTATGTTGTGTAGAAGCTCGTTGTTTTGCATGATCAAAGAATCACAATTCAAACACTTTTCAGGAACTTTGACTGCTTCAGTATCAACTTTGATTTCAAATTCCGGAACATCTTTGACTGTTCTTTTTGCTTGGAAAAAATCAGCTCTTTTCTTTTTCTCGGCTTCAGCTTTAGCTTTTAACCTTTCTTCTTCTTCTTCCTCTTCTTCAATTTTTCTCCATTTTTCCTCTTCAGCTTCCCTGACTTTTCTGTATTTTGCAGCCCATTTTTCATCATAAGCATTAGCAATAAAGGCTTTTCCATTTGACATCTCTTTGGACATCTCTTTGGTCATGAATTCTTGGTCTGGGCAAAAATTATCCCAACTGAAACCTTCAGGCAATCTTTCATCATCATGATCTGCCAAACACATTTTGCTGTCTGTTGGAATGTATTTATCCCAACTGAATCCACCATCCTTGCCCTGATTAACCATACATGCTCTCTTTGAATCTTCAATTTCTTTTATACCATGTGCAGTTTGAGCCTGATGTGGTGCCTGTTGTTGTTGATATGGCTGTTGTGTGACTTGATGATAAATCGCCTTTTTGTAGTAATCGTTGTTTCCGAAAGGGTTTTGAGCTCCACTCGCTTATCGATTTGTGCACTCTCTCTTGAAATGCCCCTTTTCCCTGCAACGAAAACAAGTAACTTTAGACTTATCAAAACCTAAAGGTGAAACATGTGCCTCGCGAAAACCATCTCTGCCTGTGATTTGTTTAAACTTTTCAGCCCGTCTCAACACACTAGCCATGCACCATTTAATATCCATTAATTTCATTTCCTCGGCATCAATTTGATCGTAATCCTCTTTAGTGAGCATTGGATTCCCGATCCTCCCTGCAACTAAGCCTCCATAGGATTCAAGCACGGTAACCAACAAAGACATGTGACTTTTTGCAACTTCTTCAGTATAATTCTGATCATTCTCAAGCTTTAAAGCAATGTTGCATTGAAGAACTTTGCCACTCCTTGTCGTAGAAAACTGTGGATCATAGGTTGGAAATGAAGATAATCCTGTTGTGCTGCTTAATCCCTGAGATGCACTTTCAGAAGAACCTTTTGCGTTATAAGCAGTTTCAACCTTTGGAGAGAGATTTGTTTTTTCACTAACACCACTCTTAAAATACAAACCAATATCCTGTTCTCCATCATAGTTCTTCATCCTGGCGATCTTCCTCTGCTCCATCTCTTGAGCTTCCAGATGTTTGATAAACTCACCCAGTGTTAATTTTTTATATTCTTTCCGATTGTTTCTCAACATCATCAGGAATGTTCCCCAAGTATCATGTGGTAACGCATCAGCAAGTTTCTCAATCAGCTCGTCAGTATCCTTTTTGATGCCTAATTTCGTCATATTTCTCACCAAGTTACAATATCTCTCAATAATTTGTTTGGTATTTTCAGATTTCAACCCACGAAATAGATCAAATTCTTTCTTCATGAGAGACATCTTGTTTTTAAGCATATCATCACTTCCTATAGACTTTGCTTCCAATTCAGTCCAGATTGAATATGCACTTCCATCATGTTAAAGCAAAATCAGAATGTCCTCTTTGATCGCTTGCTGTAACAGACTCACCATCAATTTCTCATCTCTATACTTCTTTTTCTCCTCAGCACTCATTTCTCTGATTGTTAACTGAATACTATTCCTTGTGGGTCTTTCAAATGGGACTTCAGTGTGTTCACAAGCATCCAAATGATAAGCTTCAACCCAATTTCCAAAGCGTTCGGACCAACCATTGTAATCATCAATATCCAAAAGCTTAGGCGGTTTCTGTGATGTCCCGGTTTCATTTTCAAGCAAAGCATTATGAGTAATTGTGATAGGACTAGCAAAAGCATTATAGAACTCATTTTCCATTATTCAATTTTCAAAGATTCACAAACAAACAGTTTCAAACGATCTGGTTCACCTCATGAAATACCTGTATCACCTGACAACCAAACAAACAAAAAATACAATCAGTTTAAAGACTTATCAATTAATCGAATAAGACTGATACTCGAACTAATGAATATTCTGTGCGGACTGAATATTGACACACTGTGCAGACTGCTATGACCCGGATCAAAATCAAACGACCTTTTCCAATGACCTGGTTCACAAAGACACGACCTTGACCCTTTCAAATGACTTCGCCAACTGAAATCAAACCGTGTGATCTGATTGAATGGGCCGAAAAAATAATTGATTTAACTGGGCCGCACAATAAGACTTCAACAATTAAAATTCAAACAATGTACTTGGGCCGTAAACACTGTAGTGGGCTAACACTATTTGATTGGGCTGCGACTATGAATCACGTGAAGTCTGACTATTTGGAATCACAAGACACTATGATTGCACAGACAACTTCAATTCACATGCAAACTGATATGGCCGACAAAACTTGAGGACAATTTACGAGAATCACATCTACCCATAAACCGATATATTCACATGCACACATAAACCGATATATTCACATTCACACATAATTCTTTCATGAACTGATAATCTCTTTCACATGCAAAAAACTGACAACCTTGTTTTTTGTTTCACACAACTCGATGCACCTTTCAAGCGGTTTGTTCAAACAGAATGCCACCATTCAAACGGACTCTCATTTTCAAACGATGTTTTCAAACGGACTCTCGATTTCAAACGATGTTTTCAAACGGAATAAGATCAGTTTCAAACGGAAGCACCAATTTCAAATGGGATCGGTCAATTTCAAATGACAACCTCAAACGGGATGGCTGCTTTCAAACGGGATAGAACAGATTCAAACGATAGGGTCAGATTTCAAACGGAATACCATGTATTTTCAAACGGTTAGTCCAGTTTCAAACGGAATGTTGCTGCTTCGTTCAAACGGACACCAGTTTTCAAGCCATTTTTACCAGTTTTACTTTGAGTTTAGGTCTGATATTCTCAAGGGTTTGTTAAAACACAATTACGCACACATTGTGAAAGTTTTAGCCGATTTTAACCGTGAAAAATTGTTAAATTTTGAAAGAAGGTGTAGAAAATCAGAATTAAAGGCTGAATTGGTATGAACTCTTCCTCCTGAGCTCTGATACCACTTGTAGGATCGTTTTCAGACCTAAATGAGTCGATCAGAAGAGTTTATCTCTAAACGAAAGGCGGAAACAGACGTGTAGAGTTCAATTCAGCTAGATTTACTCTTTAAACTGTTGTATGATTGATTTCGTAACGTTTTACAACCTGACAACACTTCAACAGCACTTCGTTGCACAAGCCGGAAAGTTTCAAATGAAATAGACATGAAGGGTATTTATAGGGAATGACCCTTCCGTTTGAAGGTGACATGCCACCCTTCAAACGGACACGCTTCAAACGGACATGCTCAAACGGTCAACCATATTCAAACGGACTCAACATAATTTCATAGTTCATATGCATTCTGACTTCTGATTTGTCTTCATGTGATGTAGATTCCATGATGTCATGTTATGATGTCATCATCAATGATGATGACATAATCCTTGTTCCGAACCGCAACGAACCCGAGACTCGATATAAGACTAAGACGACAGATGTATGCACCAACAAGTTATATAATTATTTGTTAAAATATTAAATATTTTAACTTAAATTATATTTATTAATTTTTGGAATAATTGTTAAAACAATATAATTTAACTTGATACCTTTCAAGTATTTATACATGTATTTCCTTCCCAAGGATGGGTGTATTTGTATTTGTATTCTTATACTTGTATATTTTTGCCATGTATTGGTGTCGTATTCCGGAGTGTATTTATACATACGAGAATACGTATTTTCTTGCAATTGTTAAGTATTCTTATACTTACTTTTTGTATTCATTTTCCGGAATAATATCTCTAGTAGAAATACATTAATATATATTTCCAAAATATATATATTTTGAGAAATATTATTTAGAAAAATTATTTATAATTTTTCCTTTGGCAAAAATATTTGTATTTTCATATAAGTTCCAAAAACAATATATTTTCAAGTCTAACTTGGAAAATATATATATAAATCCATTTTCCTTTCAAAAATAATGTAATTCAAGTTTACTTAAGAAGATTCATTTTCTCTCAAAAATAATGTATTTCATGTTTGTTTGAGAAAATATATATTTCTTCCAAAAATGATATATCTTCTAATAATTTCCAGAAAAATGTATATATTCACTTGCCAAAATATTATATTTTCTCCTTGTAAAAAATATGATACAGTCTTGTAATAATTGTAAAAATCATATTTTTGTTCCTTTGGTGTCCAAAATATTATTTACCAAAAATATGCTTGTGAATAAATTTTCCGGAATATTTTTGTAAGTTATATTCATTTGTTCGGTTTCACCAATAAATTGGGTATTCTTTGTATATTTATTCCTTGGAATTTTGGTAATATTTTGGGTTGTAATTTTTGGTATTCTGATGAGTTATATTATTTCAAGTCCTAAAATAATATAACTAATACACTTTATATACAAATAATCACACACATGGTGACTTCTAAATATATATTTCCTAAATACATATTTAGTCACTTTTATTTATAAAAACCAACCTCCAATATTTATATTTTGGAACAAAATTTATGGCAAACTTTATGTGAAAATTCATGTTTTAAAATACACTTGTAAATATTTGTTTAGAAATATTTTTTTAAGTGTTTAGTTTTTAGAAAAATTTTACCATAGTTTCCCCTAAAAATGGAGGTTTCCATACCTTCAAGGTATATCATTTTCTTTTGTAAATCAACACAATCAATCCACAATCAACAATAAACAATCTACACTTACAAATTTTGCCAAAAACAAGCATAAACTACTACTTCATGAACTTGAAAATTTATAAAAATTTGTAGCAACTTACTAGTGTATTTAGTAAGTCTTGTTACCCTTTAAAGTGTGATTGATTCCTTAAAAACATCATTTTTGAAGAATCTAGATCTTTACAACTTATAATCACATTTTCTAAAAAATGCTTCTTCTTGGATTTTTCTTGTTACATAAGTGTTTCTACACTTGTTTAACATCTAAAAACATGGTTGATTTCTTTAAGAACCAAGACCAAGTAAACTTTGTATTTTTAACTTGGTTTCTTGAAAAATCATTCTTGAAATCTTAGATTTACAAGACTTACAACTCACTTTAATCATTATTTTACAAGAAAACAATATATTCTTTCAAGTTCATGATTTATGTAAGACTGATCTATGGATCTTCAACATTTTCATCCTCTCATCTTGCTAGATTATGTTTTTAATCATGATCTAGCAAGATCATATGATGATCTACATCATTTACATAAGTAATCAACAATCAACAAGTAAATCAACACATAAACAACATGATTTCTTCGTGATTTAAGCTTATGTTCATGTTTCATTCTCTTGATTCTTAGTGTTCTTCAAGATTAACATCATATATCTTCTTTTAACCACTTAAATAAGATGTAAAATGAAGAGATTAGTGTTCTTACTACTAGCTCAAGGCTAGGGACGATCAAGAGAAGAAATGAGGTGGATAAAAGCAAATGGTGAAGGTCCTTCCAATTCCGTTGCTTGCAACCTTCTTAGATAGGCCCGAGACACCTTAGAATTACCTTGGATTACTTGGAATTGGATTGAAAATGAAGATGTATGGAAGGATGGTGGTGGCCGTGAGCTTAGAGGAAGGGAGAGAAGTTGTGTGATGTTGAAGTGTTGTGAGATGTAGTTTAATAATCTTATATTCATGTTTCCTTCCAAATTAAGATATCATATAGCATATTTGTGGGTATATTCCTCAACATAATCTGATAAAATATAACAAAGAAATCAAGTGTGGGACCCATGTCCCCTAACCAGCCATCAAATGGGGGGGGGGGTAAAGTATAACTTTTAATGGTTAGTTACTTGATTTAGTTGGAAAGTAATGGTGCTAGTTAGGTATTTTATGTATTTAATGTTTATGAGATGTGTTATGATGTTCGGTGACCATAACTAGCTTTGTAACACTAAAACAATGCGTCTAGTAAGAATTTGATGTTTCAGGTAGTGTTCGGTTGTTCATTTCGTTACTGTTCGTTAAAGTGCTAAATTGCGCAGTTTAGTGTGCTTTATGTTGTATTTTATGATAGTTTCGGTTCCCGACACTTAGGAAAGTATTCTGGACCATCAAATCACATTTCTGCATTATATTTAGATGTTAAAAGCTGAATTTTTGCTGAATTTATTTATTTTCTGCAGAATTTTGTAGTTTAGTGTGTTTCCGGCACCTATGTCATCACTAGGAAGGCATTTTTGTAATCCCTACTTTCCTCCACACTATACTAGTGTAACACTTGGTCCTAGGGCTTATTTTGTGTCTTAACATCATGTCTGTCTAAGTACTGAACTCCCGTCAGTACTTCTAGTTTGTCTGATAACTTTGCCAATTCTGTTCTGTGCATTAATAGAACTATGTTGTGTTGCATGTAGTACTGATAAAAGTCTTGCAATAAGAAATGCCATTGTATGTATATAACAGAAATCAGAATTTCATTTGTCTCGTAAACTAGATCATGCACAGTTATTAAAGCACAGATTACTGTTTAATTATTGTACGGAATGCATGGAAAAGTGCCAGTTGTCACAACTGACACCTGGATAACAGATGATTCACCAGTTGATGAGCAAAAAGAAATGGTTAACATCTGTCTGATGGCAAAGATATCTGATACAAAGTTAGAATCATCAGAAAAAAGGTATCTAATCAAGATTTGAAACATCAACTAAACAAACTGATGATAGACTTTGAAAGTCTACAAGAAAAATCATTGGCATAAATTACAAAATATGATGAATTATAGAAATTGCTAAAAGAAACACAAAACAAAAGCAAGTGATGTGTGAAAAATGTATGTATTGATTTCAAAACAAGTTTTAAAAGGGAATTACTAACTGAACCACACATAATGGGCAAGTGCACCGGTCGCAGTGTAGCAAGTAGGTAAGACCGGATATCAATCTGTGGACACTACGGGTGATATTTTGATACTGAACCTCTATAAAAAACCTAGCTAATTTTAAATTGGAATTTTGTGAATTTCTAAAAACCTAATTAATTTAATAAGCAATAAACCAGGATTTTACGCAAACAACACAAGACAGCAGACGGAACGATGCAAGCGAACTGAATCTAAGATCAAATATGATGAGAAAGAACTACCTAGGTGTTGAATCCCTAGACTTATAAAATGCTATTCTAACCACGGTTTCTGACTAAGTACTCTAATCTACCCGATAAACCTCCCGCTAAAGATGATTAACCGAATAAGAAGGTGAGCAAAATGCGAAGTGCTAAGGTGGACTGGCTCGACCTATCGATACTAAATCCCACGAGAAGCGAGTCTAAGACCTCTATGGTGTCAAAACCCTACAATCATGAAGCAGATAAATCCTTGAAACTTGAAATCCTAGGAAACCCTAGACGCGAAGAAGTAGACGAATCCGAGCTATCGGTCACCAAATCTACCCACCAACGACTAGCTAATAACCTAGCAAACCTAATTCTCCTCTCGAATCACTAGGCAAGGATGCAAGTGTTAATTAATTGATTTTAATTCTTGATTAACTTGATTTATTTCTAAAGTCAAGATTCGAACCGAAAACCCTAAGATTACCGATTCAAATTGAAACCTAAGTCTAAGGGATATTTCTATATGCCTAAACTACTGACTTCAACAACCAAGAATCAATAAAATAACTTTAACATGCAATATCAAGATCAAATTCAAGGAAAAACCATGTAAATCGCATAAAATAGTCAAACCGAGTTAAAACAACATTACAATCATCTAGTTCATCTCAACCTAAGTAGTTTAAAAGTTTAGCTACTCATAATATTCGTTAACAAAACTGAACAAAGTCTGAAAACAATAGAATTCATAGTTCAAACCGAAAGAAATACCACAAACTAATGTTTAACGAACCAAATACGCTCCAAACTCGAACCGAAAGCTTCCAAGACCTTTGATCAGCCTCAATATGCTCCAAGATCGTCCTCAACTGGTCGTTTGCCGTTTGGTATGCGAGATGTGTAAACCCTAAATTCGTAGGCCTTTTAAACTTATTTTTTTTTCGCAAAACCAACTCTGATACGGACCGTATGGCCTTTAGGCTTACGGTCTGTATGGCTATCCAAATTCTGCTCCCGTCTATCTCTTGCAGACCGTATGGCCCGAAGGCTTACGGTCCGTAAGGCTTCAATATTACTTCAAAATTAAGCGCTTTATTATTCTTTCGGACCGTATATACATATTTCTTACGGTCTATATGAGTCTTTGAACAACAAATTTCATGTGTGAAACTCACTTTCACGACACGCTTTTCCGTGCTCTCTCCGCTTTGTCTGTTTACCTTCGTTTTCACCATAGAATTCACCGGTTTTTCACTAATTCCTGCCAATTCATAATTTAATCAAATCGGTATCGAAACTCGGGAAAACCATAAACAAACCACTCAAAATATAGGGAATTTGATACGTAAAATGTGTATAATTCTAAACACATCAAACATCCCCACACTTTACCTTTTGTTTGTCCCTAAGCAAAATCCTAAGCAACACGTCCAACTTAAACACTTAAAAAACGCAAGTCTCAAACAAATTATAACGCAAACTACGAAATCATCAAACACAGCGGTTTCGCAAGACTTAAAACGTTCAAAAGGTTGACAAATCAAGATATTTAAATGAAAACCGGGCCTACCTAATCAAGTTTTTCTCACCTTCAAGCAATCAACTATGCAATATCAACACCCCTCACAATTTCACTCATCTCGCGGCTAATATATATAATTTCGAGTGAACTCTCAAAATCGAACTATGAAACACACTATCATAAGCTTGTATGTCAATCAGATCTCCACCTAATTGTTAGAACTCGACACATATCAAGAGGGCTTTAACGGGTAGGTAAGGGCTAAAGGTAGGTTATTTATTTGGGAAGAAGTGGCTAAACACATAATTACATGATAAACCGGATAAACGCGAAACAAATACTAACATATTGGTCACTTTAACCCACAACTTTATTCTATTTATTCTATTTTTTCTTTTTTTTCTTTTTTCATATTTTCTTTTTGGTTTTTTTTTCAAGATAAAGATAGCAATAACATAACACGATCCGGCTATCAAATCAACAATGGGTAACAAAAGAACGGTTTTAGGCTCAAAGTGGTGTCTAAGGGTAATGGTGAAACGGGTCAAACACAAAGGCTACACAAAAAGGGTGATTCTAATGCCTCTATCATATCCATGTCAATTCCTAACTCAAGGTCTCAAACCGTATCAAAACGCACAAGTTCTAAAGTGATGCAATAAGTCGGTAAACACACATGAAACGAAAATGGTGATCATATATATGAAACATTTAAAGGCTGAAATCTCACTATCGTGTGGAAAATAAGGCTACCGATATTGCACTGCACAATCAATTAACTCTCTGGATCCATCCACTATCCTAGGCATCCCAAAACCTTCTACTCTAAAAAACTGATTCAGTCAGCCTACTATCCCGCAACTTAAAGAAACATGCGCTCTCGACTCATAATTCGACAATTAAATCGCTTTTGACCGACGCTTTGAAAAAGTTTTTGTTTTCTATGCCCTAAAGGATCGGGACTCGCACCAAACTCACTTTTTTATTATTTTGTTGTTTTTGTTTTAAAACTCCCTCATCCCCACACTTGAAAGACACATTATCCTCATTGTGAACAAAAAGAAACTAAACTGAAACTGAAACAAACAACAACAACAACAAACGGGAGAAATGAAACTGAAACTCCCCTGATATGCCTGTAAGAATCCATGAATATCCATCCCAACGCTCATCTTAACCGAATCATGCGTACAAATCTTCATATATAATGTCCAAGAACGCTCGTAAAATACAGCCAGACAAATAAGCACATCAAACAACCATAATATATATACAACCACCAAATCGGTTACCCGTACATTTTCCCATAATATAATATATCAATACAGACCATAATAATCAAAACAAAATAAAGGGAAAAAGTGCAATGAGCGTGTGACCCAAAATATCCAGCTCTGAACAATGACTGCTGGTCCTATGGTGGTAGCTGCTAAACCTGTGGAGGCGGGATGTTGAAATGGTCTATAATACTCTGTAACATAGCACCTTGTACTTGTAACATCCCCCTAGTCTCTACCTAAGTCTGCCTAACCTCATCAAACGTCTGCTCCAAACTATCTAAACGCTCGCTAACCGTCGTCAATGTAACCGCCCTCGGCACCCTAGGTGCTCCTACTATCCTATCAGGAGCCCGCTGCCGACCTGCAAATGGGTGTCGGGGCGCAACAATCGGGGCGTCCTCCTGTGCCTCTCCCTCGGCCACAGGAACTACCGGAATCGCCCTATGCTCCTCAAACCTGGGCGGATCGTCTGCTACCAGTAGCTGGGTCATCTGGCACATATCACCTAGTCTAATCACCGATCCGGCAGGCTCCTCGTGCATCCAGGCGGCCGGGAAATCTACAAATACGTCCAAACTCTCTGCCAGAATGCTAATATATGATCCCATGCAAATCCAAGAGTCTGTACCTCGCCCCCGTTCTCTATCGAACGAATGTAGGAGAAATACTAATAAGTTGGCCTCCCAGCCCTGCACCATACAAACTAAAGTAAACGAGCCATAGTATGTCACCTTCTCGAGACACATGTATCGAGAAAGGTCGGTGCAAGCTAGAACCAGGTGGATAAAATGAATAACTGGATCTCGTATCTGCGATGCTAGGATGCCCGGAACCCATGCACCATCTCCTATAGTAGACCAAAATGCCGTCAGCTGTGTTGTAGTGACACACTACGGTAAATCCTCATCTGTCCAGCAGATCAAACTATTTGTAAAAACCGGTTGCGTTGTCTCCTCCAACGTGTATAATCCAGTATGGACGACGAACTGAGAGAGGTACAATTTATGTGTCCGCCGTCCAAGAGCAAAGGTAAATGCGGCCGACGATGTCAGACAGACATGATGAAACCAAAAATTCGAATGGAACTCCCGTGTGAGCTCGTGAGAAAATGCCCGTCTCTCATCTACCAACCTCCTCCAGCGAGGTGTAATCAATCTCTCTAAACTAGCCGCGAACATCCATGCGCTCCATCAAACCCCAATCAATGACCCTGACTCTGTGAAATCGCATACCAATGAACCTCTGCAATGCCGTATACTCATCAGAATCTCGCCAAAACTGTAGCAAAGTATGCTGCTCCACTGGTGGGAGGTCAGCTGGTAATGGTACCTGGGCCAACTGATCTGGTAACTGCGTATCCTCGGAATAGTGAATCACCCGAGTAGGCTGCTCAGGTGGCGACTATGGAGCCGGAGTACACCGAGTCGAAGGTCGTCCCTGCTTTCGGGATGATTGTGAAGACGATGATGCCATACCTGAAAGTTGAAGAGACATAATATGGGAATCGAAGTGAATCCGACGTGATAGAGCCCTCCAACAGTGGAATATGGTGGTTCGCAGAGGTGGTTGATGGTGAAGATGACGGCCGATGGTGGTCGATGTAGAGCGGTGGATGACTGGAGGTGGTGAGCAGTGACTGATGACAGTTGATCGAAGGCTAGTGGTGGTAGGTGATTGGTGGTGAAGGCGGCGAAGGTGGATGATCGAAGGTATTTGGTGGTGGTGAACAGTGGCAGTGGATGGTGGTTGTAGGTGGTGGTTGATGGTGGAGGTAGGTGAACAGTGGAGATGTTTGATGGTATGGACGACGGTAGCAGGTGAATATGGCGGTGGTGATTGGCAGTAAAGGAGTGGTGGTTGCAGTGGGAGGTTGTAGGTGGTGGTAATGGTGGATGGCGGTGGGTTTGGAGAAGATGAATTGGGATTATTGTGAGTGCGTATGTCTATCGCTTCCATCAATCATGTATCGTAACTGAGAAATGATCAAGACAAGGTTTAGAAATATTAAATATAGGAATTAAGTTCATTCGGACGAATGGAAGTTCGTTCGGACGAATGGAAGTTCATTCGGACGAATGGGGTTCATGTGTACTAAAGGAGTCCATCCTTACTTAGCCTTTGCCTATAAATAGGAGGAGTCTTGTATCATTTTAGAACTTTTGCTCATTTGGAGATTAGAGAGCAAGATTGATTCAAGGTGCTTGTAATTGTCAAGATTATCAATAGAATCAACGTTTAATTACGTTCTTGTATCTGATCCACTCTCATACCCGGATTTCGCATGTGATACGAGATATTCGCAGTCATCGGGATTACGAAATCAATCAGGAAACGAACATACAAGTGGTATCAGAGCGGGAGATCGATTGCACGGATTCAAGATACAAGAATTCAAGAGATTTCATCAGTTTCGGGGCTTAATTTGATCAAAATCGTCACATTTCTTCTTCTACTCATTTCTTCACTTTTTGGACTGAAAATCTCAGATTTACAGAGATTTAACGGACGAAAATGGTTAAATTTCGGATATGTTATGCGGATTTGTGTGTTTCACAACCCTACAAAGTTTCAAGAGCTAATTCAAAGTATTTCTAGGTCAAATTGATGAAAAATCATGACGAACTGAAATTGTTTTGTTCGAAAAACAGGTCCATCCGTCCGAAATCAGTTCATTCGTAGCCCATCCACTCAAAAAAGTGTCCATCCGCTCAAGATTAAGTCCATCCACTCGAGATGAAGTCCATCCGCTCGAGATAATGGTCCATCCGGTTGAAAAGGTCCATCTGTAAAATAGTCCATTCGTAAAAAGGTCCATATGTAAAGTACAGGTTCATCTGCAAAATCGCAGGTTTCATACGGTTCTAGAATGGAATAGATACAAATCTGGATTTATGTTGTGGGTTTATACGATTCAACAGATCTGGAATTGTTGTTATAATAATACGAATCAACCTGTGTAGGCTACATTCGAACGGATCTGTCTTTGGTTTCAAACAGATTTGTAATTTGGTTTATGCGCTGGTTCATTCACACAGTTCTAGGATTAACATCGGATCCGCAATTTTACCCATCCACAGAATTGATAATAAAAATCAGTTCATCCGTAGATTTGAAGTTCATTCACTGATTGTCCAGTAGCACAGACTTACTGGTTGGTTTGGTTTGTTGTTTACGGATCAACTCTATCCATAGATCTGCATCCGCACGAATCCAGTATTTGTGTCCATTCATTATTTTCTTCATTTAAACGATTCAAGAAATATAGAAACATTATTGGAACGAATCTGCATTTGACGAATTGACTTCGATCTCCATCTGCAAAAATGAGAGTCCATCCGTAGAACTACATTTGTTGATATTTCTTGTTCATCCACTGCATAAACTAGTTCATTTGTTGAATTAAGACCATCTGCAGACTTAAACTTCATCCGCTCGAATTAAGGACATCAGTCCATTCGCTGGAAACACGCTGAAACAAGTTCATTCGCTCAGAATTGTGTTCATCCGCTAGATTCAGTACATCCACAGTTTTTGTTTCCCTTGTCCATTCGCTGAATAGGGTGTGTGGTTATTAGTTCACCCGCTCGAATAATTGGTACGAATCTACATTGTTACAGATCAGTGTTGTTTCATCTGCAGAATCATAGTTCATCCGTAAATCAGGAATAAACCTCCATCCGCTATTCAGGAATCAGTTTTATTTGATCTGCATAATTCCATTTTTTCCATCCGCTATTATGTTTTCACAAATCTGCAAATCAAGCAAATAACGGATCTTATCACCTTGAAAATGTCAATTCGTACAAACCCAGGAGAAGTCTGATCAAATTGTGTTTATTATTCTAACGGATCAACAAGTTGTTTAAACTCTAGATCCGCACGGACCCAGAAATATCACATCCGCAGAATCTGTTCATCCGCTAGAACTCAGATCATTACACGAGTCTAAGAGTTTTTTGTTCACCCGTATACAGATTTGGAATTGATTCACACAAACTCAATTCATTCCTCATCATCAAACTTCAAATCATTTCTCATTCAAACATAACTAGGGTTTTCAAAGTCTTGATTTTCAAATCTAATTAAGTGTTTGATATTTGTTTACAGGTGATTCCTGAGCATTTCAAGATCATGGATGAGTTTGATAATCTAAGATGGCAGAGAGATTTTGCTCGATATGAAATTAAGAAATTGTATGATCATTTTAATGAAGCAAAGAAAGCAAAGAGATTGGATGCTGAAAAAGAATGCTTCTTAGATCCTCAAGGTAATCTAATGGTTGATCCCGAGAAGGTGGATTTCAATGCAGTTGTAGCTGTCATCCCAACCTATCAACATTTCTATGCGAGGAGGTCGATAGAGAAAGATTATGAAGAGAATCTGTATAAGCGTATAAAGGAAGTGTTTTATGCGAGTTTAACGAAGGTGATGGAGTTGGAAAAGAAGAAAGAAGAAGTTGTTGAGAAGCTGGTTGATGAATTGAAGAAGTCAGCCGGAGACGCTGATGAAAACCAGAAGAAGGTTGATGAAGATCAGCAGAAGACAACAGAAGAGTCTAAGGTGCTAGATGAAACCGAGGTAAAAATTCAAACTGAATCTTCTGAATCGTCAGATAATGATCAAAATTGTCACACCCCGAATTTCCACGTGTTACCGGTGGGCCCGGTAGGGGAGTATCGTGACGTGGTTGGCAACATAATAGTCAAACAACACAATATTTAAATGCACAGCGGAAGCAAAGTATAGATTTAATTCAACCAAACGATATTGTAATATTAAGTATCACAAATAGTCGAATATAAATCCACAGGTAGATCAAAATAAAAAGGAAACAAATGTTCAACAGTTTATAACATCCAAGCTGGCGAGACTTAATGTGGATGCTAGGAGACAAGCCAGCCTATTTCGCGTAGTACCTGCACTTAACCTTTTTAAGAAAAATACGTCAGTTTACACTGGTAAATACAATCAACCGACTCATTTTGAAAAGAGTTTAAAAATGCATTTAAGGCACAAGGCACCAATAATATTTTATAACTTGGGATACTTATTTAAATATATAAACTTGTACAGGATTTACATGTTTCTTATGCGTTCAGTAGCCCGGATCGAGCCGGGTTAAAGATCAATTAACACACCACTTTAATTATGAGACACTGACAGGTGTACGCCTACACCTGAGTGCTAAGGTCGTGGCCATTTCGTAAAATGATGCCAGGGATATCCGGGACACGGTCATTAACCCCCCAAAGGCTTTAAGCAACAAAACAAATTAAACGGAGACATCTCAATCATTTAACCATAATAAGATTAAATATTCAACGCCCGACCAAGCGGTATTTTATATACCGTACCCCAAGCCCGTATAGGGAAATAAGTTAAAAGTATTTACCTGAGTAAGTATAATTCAAAATCAGCGAGTGCAAGTATCTTTTACTGGTTCTCCTAATCTGGAACGAAGGTTAATAATAACCTATTAGGATCCTAACGGGTCTTTAGTTAAGCTTACGCTTAGACCGGTTAGTTTTAAAGATACGGTTCGTACGCACGATTAAGCGAAGACCGGATAGAATGTGATTTAGACCCAACAAGTTTGAAGACTTGCTTAATATGGGTATATGATACACATTCTGGATTTTGAGATAAAACCGATAAGGTTTGACCCGTTTCGGCTAATTTATGTAAACTAGTTACATAAACCGAACCGAACGCGCATGAAGCGTAACGGGTATCCGTAAGAGTCTTAAACAGGTTTCCTAAGTTAACACGCCTTAAATAAGTTGTGATATCACTAAGATATCACCCATGATGCCCAAAACGAGTTTAATCACATAATAAGCCCCGTAGGGGTATTTTGGTCATTTTAGAGATTATAAAGGGTTTGATTTAACTTCTGTGATACGGGTCTCTTTTAAATCAGAAAAATTATTTATTTCAACAGGTTATAACATTTGGTAAAAAGCCTCATGTGCTAAAATAGTTTTAAACCCAAACTATGCGTATAATACGCGTATAAAGCCGTTTTAAGCGACGTACGGGTTAAAATATGATTCTGAGTTTTCCGATTAGTTAAACAGGCTCAAAACACTCCATTTAATTTTTAAAATCAGTAGCAATTGGATTGGCACCATTTGGACTTGTAAAACTCATTTTATGGCCGAAAAGGGCATATTCGGTATTTACCGATTTAAGGCGCTAATCCAAGCTTATGATCAGTTTAAAAATAATTAAAAATCTTCAAAAATCCCAAAATATTATATTACATCAGTGGGTAAAAGGTTTGGTGTCAAAAATTGGGTTTAGATAGGTTTTATGCTAATGACGCCGTTTATTTAATAAAATAGTTCTTAATTACGTCATTAAGCATATCTCCTAATCTAGACCTCCGATTAACGTGAAATTTTCGGGACATGCATAATAATCAGTAACTAAGATTTTGGCACTTTCACATTTCCAAAAATCTCGTTTTATGGTCATAAGGGCATTACGGTCAATATTTAGGCGATTAACGGAACCATCGGACGATTAGGGATTCGAGTGGTATAAACGCAGAGGCTTATACACACATGTAACTAGGTCCTAATGGAACTTTAAGGCATGTCTAAACCTATATAAATCGGGTCAGAACTGAGGTCAAAGCAAAAGTCAAACTTTTGCGTCTCTCGGTTCCGGATCGGTTCAAAACATAAAGTTGTCGAATCAAACGAGCGTAGACAAGTTTTTATACTTATTTTCAAGTTATATGACTGATAAAACAGATTACACGCCTTCCGTATCATTAAATATGCGATTAACATTTCTGTTGACTTTTCGGAAGAAGTTTGACTCGACAAACGACATAGTTAAGATTGAAATCAGTGGCTGACCTTTTAGGGGTTTAATACCCTTATAAATACCAACTTATAACAACTTTCGATTCGACTAATCTCTGGACCGATTGTGATTTATCGATAAATCAAACCGTAGTTACGACGGTTTGATTTCTAGGCTATAAACTAAGTATAAATGAATTAGGAAGGGTTAAACATACTTACACACAACTAATGGATGATGGGGAATGCTTGTGACCTGCTTGTATGCTCTGGAAATGCTCAGAAGATGATATGTGCATGTATGTGGAAAATGTGACTTTTTATAACAACATCAAACATCATGGATGATCAACAACTAAGTCTAGGGATGTTACAATAACATCCACAAGTCCCCTACATGCTAAAAACCATCTTAGGCAGCCCATGGTTTCGAAAAAATGAGATTGGAGTCGGATACATGCATCTACAGGCTGCTGTCTTATTTTTCTGCAACTGCAGGTCGGAAGCGGCCCGCTTGGGCTTTTGTTAATCCTGATGCGGGCCGCCTGGCCCATCCGGATCAGGTTAACTTGTTTCTTTAATTGCATTTTGGTCCCTGGGTCCCCCGAAAGGTCATTTTCACTCTGAATCTTGCATTATAAGACTTGTAATTTATATATGGGGGCTTTAATACTTATACCCACTTTGTCAAGTCCTCGGGTAACTTTGTGATCACCCGAAAAGCCCTAAATTTCAATGTTAACGATTATAACCCTTGCACACGAATTTTATCACAACTTGCTCATACGATAACGAAATTTCATGAAATTTTTGTGGTACATTCTAGTGAGCATAATTAATCGTTACAAAGCTTCGGGTTTGTCAAAAGGTCACTCAGAGGTATAACTTGAACATGTTGGCACATTTAACCCCTGTAGTTTGTAATCTCTCACTTTCTTCCCCAATTCGCTTCGTATGATCCATGATTTATTCGTTTAAGGTTATAAACATTATGTAGGGTTATTGCAAAGTATATTTATTCATTGTTGACACTTTGAACCCTTATATTTACACAGTTTCACTGTTTGTAAATTTTAGTCCTTCAAGAATATTCTTTCACACGTTCAAACCTATGACACGTGTCAACACATTATAGGACGTAAATTTTCGAGGTGTTACATCCTCACCCCCTTAAAAGAAATCTCGACCCGAGATTTACTGAAACAAGTAAGGGTACTTTTCTTTCATCGTGGATTCAACCTCCCATGTGAATTCGGGACCTCTTCGGGCATCCCATTTGACCTTTACAAAAGGTATATGCTTCCTTCGAAGCTTCCTTACCTGTCGATCTTCGATCGACAAAGGTTTTTCCACAAATTTCAAGCTCTCATCGATATGCACATCTGTATAGGGTATAACCACTGATTCGTGAGCGAAACATTTCTTCAGATTGCAGATGTGGAACACATTGTGTATACTACTGAGCTCTTCAGGTAAGTTTAACTTGTAGGAAACTGACCCAACACGTTCGATAACCTCGAAAGGTCCTATGTATCTCGGGCTTAGCTTACCTTTCTTACCAAATCGCATCACTCCCTTCCAGGGTGACACTTTAAGTAGGACTTTGTCACCTACTTCGAAGTGAAAATCCTTACGATTTGGATCGGCGTAAATCTTCTGCCTATTCCGGGCAGCTTGGAGATTGTTACGAATCTGGACAATCTTGTCCGTCGTTTCGAACACAATATCTGGTCCTGATAACTGGACTTCTCCAACTTCCGCCCAACAAACAGGCGATCTACACTTTCTACCATATAGTGCCTCAAAAGGCGCGGCCTTTATGCTGGTATGGTAGCTATTGTTGTAGGAGAATTCGATCAATGGTAGATTCTTATCCCAGTTACCCCCCAAATCAATTGCACATGCACGTAGCATGTCTTCCAACGTTTGAATAGTACGCTCACTCTGACCGTCTGTCTGTGGATGGTAAGCCGTACTAAAGTTCAAACGTGTGCCCAAAGATTGTTGGAAACTTTTCCAAAAATGTGACGTGTACCTAGTATCTCTATCAGAGATAATAGCCACAGGTATGCCATGTAAAGCTACAATCTTATCAACGTACAGTTGGGCTAACATATCGGAGCTGTAGGTCTCCTTAATAGGTAGGAAATGTGCTGACTTAGTCAGTCGGTCAACTATCACCCAGATGGTGTCATTTCCTTTCCTTGTCTTGGGTAACTTGGTGATAAAATCCATAGTTACCATTTCCCACTTCCAAGTAGGAAGTTCAGGTTGTTGTAGCAAACCTGACGGTTTTTGATGTTCTGCCTTGACTTGCGCACACGTCAAGCATTTAGCTACATAGGTAGCTACAGACTTCTTCAAGCCTATCCACCAATAATTTGCCCTTAGATCCTGGTACATTTTATCAGCTCCAGGATGAACAGAATATTTAGAGCTGTGGGCTTCCTGGAGGATAACATCTCGGAGTCCTCCATAATTTGGAACCCATATCCTTCCATTCAATCTAAGAATTCCATCCTTACTAAGAGATAACTGCTCCTCAGTTACTCCTAGCTTTTCGTTAGGATAGTTAGCTTCCAACACAGCTTCCTTCTGTGCAGCTAACAACCCTTCTATCAAATTATTCTTTATTTCCATGCTCTTGGCATTGATTCGGATGGGTTTCACCTTCTCCTTCCGACTCAAGGCATCGGCGACTACATTCGCCTTGCCGGGATGGTATCTTATTTCACAATCGTAATCATTCAGAGTTTCCATCCAACGGCGTTGCCTCATGTTCAAGTCCTTCTGATTGAACAGATGTTGAAGGCTCTTGTGATCAGAATAGATCACACATTTGATTCCATATAAATAATGTCTCCACAGTTTTAGTGCGAATACAACGGCACCCAACTCCAAGTCGTGGGTGGTGTAATTCTTTTCGTGCACCTTTAACTGACGTGAAGCATAGGCAATGACTTTGCCTTTCTGCATAAGCACACATCCCATTCCGGTGTGTGATGCATCACAATAAACTACAAACTCCTCTATTCCATCAGGCAATGTCAGTACTGGAGCATTGCTCAACTTTTGTTTCAGAATATCGAAGGATTCCTGCTGCTTAGGACCCCAGTCAAACTTAATCTTCTTACGTGTCAGCGAAGTCAGGGGTGCAGCAATCCTTGAGAAGTTTTCTATGAATCGCCTATAGTATCCTGCCAAACCTAGGAAGCTACGAATTTCAGTAGGCGTCTTTGGCTCATGCCAATTCATGACAGCTTCAACTTTAGCAGGATCTACTTGGATACCATGCTCACTAACAACATGCCCAAGAAATTGGACTGCTCGAAGCCAGAATTCACACTTCGAGAACTTGGCATAGAGCTTTTCTTTATGAAGTAGTTCCAAAATGCAGTGAAGATGCTTCTCGTGGTCAGCTTGGTTCTTTGAGTAGATGAGAATGTCGTCGATGAAGACGATGACGAATTTATCTAGGTGCGGCTTGCAAACGCGATTCATGAGATCCATGAATGCGGCCGGTGCATTAGTGAGCCCGAAAGGCATCACTAGGAACTCGTAATGACCATAACGAGTCCTAAATGCTGTTTTGTGCACGTCTTCATCTCTAACCTTTAATTGATGGTAGCCTGACCTTAAGTCAATCTTTGAGAAGAAACTCGCCCTTTGAAGTTGATCGAACAGATCGTCGATTCTGGGCAAAGGATACCTATTCTTGATAGTAACCTTATTAAGCTCGCGGTAGTCGATGCACAGACGCATCGATCCATCCTTCTTCTTAACAAATAAAACCGGTGCTCCCCAAGGAGACGAACTAGGTTTGATGAAACCTTTGTCTAGCAAATCATCTAGCTGCGATCTCAATTCCTTCATCTCTGTTGGTGCCAACCTATAAGGCGCCCTTGCAACTGGTGCTGATCCAGGAATAATGTCAATTCTGAATTCCACTTGCCTATCTGGTGGCAAACCAGGTAGTTCTTCAGGAAATACTTCGGGGTATTCAGAAATGACTGGGATATCTCCAATCTTGGGTTTCGGCTCATCAATAATCACCTGTGCCATGTAGATGACACAGCCCTTCTTCAAACACTTTGAGTCTTTGAGTATAGCCATTTTCTCGGGCAGCCCATACTGGGTATCTCCCTGGATAGTAAGTGATTCACCAGACGAAGTCTTGATCATCACTTGCTTCTTATTGCAAATAATCTGGGCCTGGTTATGTGATAACCAGTCCATACCCAAAACTATGTCGAAACCGGCTAGTTTTAAAGGAAGTAGAGACAAAGGAAAAGAGTGGTTCTTAATGGATATGAAACATCCATCTAATAAGGTTGAAGCGGTTTCTAAAGTGCCATCTGCTAGTTCCACTTCATACTTCACACTTAAAGTCTTAACAGGTAATTTCAACAGCTCACAAAACTTATTATCTACAAACGACTTATCAGCGCCTGAATCGAATAACACTCTCGCATAAGCATCATTTACGAGAAAGGTACCTGTTATGACATTGTCGTCCTTGACGGCTTCCTTAGCATCCATCCTGAAGACCCTAGCATTGGTCTTCCTAGTCTCTTCGGGCTTCTTGGCGTATTTTGGGCAATTGCTTTTGATGTGCCCCTTTTCATTGCAACCGTAGCAGGTTGCATCCTTTATCTTCTTGCAATCCAAGGTTTTGTGTTCCTTGGACTTGCACAGCCCACATGCAAAAGTTTTTGATTGCGAGTTCGAATTCGTTTCAAACCGGCACTTCCCGAAGTGCTGCCTCTTGCAGATTTTACATCTGGGTTTTTCACCCGACTGCTGACCATCCCTCTTGAATCCTGACCCCTTCTTTTGGTCATTATTTCCCTTCTGCTTCTTGTCAGAACGTCGTGAGTTGTCATCCTCACGCTTCCTCTTTTCGGTATCATTTTTCCTTTGAGACCTCAGTCTGACAGCATCTGAGGTCAGAGACAACGATATGTCCGTTACTGACCGAAAAGTGGTTGGTCTGGAGGCCTTTACACTTGCTTTGATCTCCGGTTCCAAACCTCCGATAAAACGAGCTATACGTTTAGGCTCCGGAGTTACCAAGTAAGGGACCAACCTTGACAAAGTATTGAAAGTGGTAAGGTAGGCCTGACAGTCCAGGTTTCTCATAACCAATGCCAAGAAGTCAGATTCGATTCTCTCAACCTCGTGTTGAGGGCAGAAATTTTCCTTGATCAGTGCCATGAACTCTTCCCAGGTCATGTTGTATAACTGAACTTTCCCTGTGGCCTGGAGCAAAGATCTCCACCAGGCTAAGGCTTCTCCTTTGAAAGACTGTGAAACAAACTTCACAATGTCCCTATTATGGCAACCACTAATATCCACCACAGTATCCATTTCATCCATCCACGTCATGCAATCAACAGCTCCTTTTTCTCCATTGAAGTCTCTGGGTTTGCACGACACGAAGTATTTATAGGTGCAACCCCTATTACGAGGTTCTTGGTTCTGTAAAACTCTTTGGGATGGATTACTCCTTTGATTCGAGGAGTGGTGAGAATTACTGTTGTGGGCAGTGTGGGTCCTGGAGGGTGTTCTAGTGTGTGATGCAGAATGGGTCCTCGTACGGGTACCACTTGATCCATGGTGTTGTCTATCCATAGCTCTATTAACCGCATTGTCTATCATAGCTTGCAACTCTGCACCCGCTACGTTAACTTGGGCATTTTCATTCACTATCCCTGGGTGACTGTTGACCTCGTTTGAGTCTGCCATGTATCTTAAACTGTAACATATCGACAAAATTTATTGGTGAGTTTATTATAGAATTGTCTTTTATGGCAATTTTATTAACCGTGGTAAACATAGACCATATATGGTTAATTTATTACTCACATACATTTAGGATTTCTAATATAATTTATCCTAATTATAAAACAATAATAGTTTTATTAGCACATAAGGCCTAGTCACAGGGACAATTTAGATCATAAGCTATGATTTCAGAGAATCAAAGCATGAAGGTTTGAACAAGGTTCATTACCTTTTTCAGACAGGGTCACAGACTAATACTGTCTTTTGTCTCATATGAAAATGAGAAGGGCCGGTAGGCATTCTATTACCAATGGATGGTAAAAGAACTGATCATATTCATTAATGATTTAACCCATGATTCGGAGATCATTTATTTGGGTTTAGAATCTTTGAAAAGATCCATATATAATAATAACACGTGTGTTTTTAACGAATCATGTCTGCCATGAGTGTTAACATGTTTTCAGATGTTAACAGAGATTTGAATCTTTTTAACGAGTTTTACCATCTGGGCCAGGTCTTAAAATGACATGCAGGCTAGGTTATACTTTTAAGATCCTTAATTAAATTAACATAGGCAGATAGATTTTTAATAGGAATGACTCTGATTTATTTATTTCATATAAAATTTAATTATGCATAATATAGCAAAGATGAAATTTATAAACTTACATTCCATTAAACTAAAAGTAGTACATTTTGCCCTAAACGGGACTTTTCAAATAAACACATGCCCACGCAGGGGCTATACACATAATACATGTCCTCACAGGGACGATCTACAAAAGTAAATGTCCACGCAGGGACTACTAGAAACAAGTCCACGTAGGGGCTATGTATAAAGATAGATGTCCACGCAGGGACTACATACACACATAAATAAATGTCCACGTAGGGACTTGATTTAACAAGGAAATACAACAATATATATTGGGATTTAACGATCCCGCTTCTTCTTTCCCTTCAACAAGCTTGCCAAACCACTCATAAATCCCTCATTTTTCCTACGCTCCTTCTGGAGGTCTTTTTCAACCTTGTCCAGTCTTTGACGGAGATTCTCCTGCTCCGGTGGAGAAAACCGTGGTGGCTGGTACTGTGGTGGCGGCTGAGCCGGTACTTGGTACCCTTGAGCTGGATGTCCCATTCCCCAAGGGGTTCCGTATGGACCCTCAGGGTTTTGGGCATGATAGTTTGCTGCCATAAAGTAAGGATCCTCAGCAAAGTTATAGCCATGGTATGCTGACGGTCCGTAAGGGTTGTACGCTGCCGGGGCAGTGTAGGCAGGGATTGGGTGGCCAAAACCCGGTGATGGCGGTGCAATAGGTGCCGAATTCACCTCAGAAACTGGGACTGAAGGTCCACCCATCTGTGGGCCTTCATAAGTAGGCGGGTAATGGCTGCCGCTAGAGTGTTGAGGGGTGTTGAGACGAAAATCTACCTCTCGTGATGATATACGTGCGCCAGTCCTCCTACGTCTTGGTGGCTCTGGAGGTTCTAGATGAACTGGCGGCGGTGGAGGTGGTGGCGTGACTGCCTCATAACGTGGATCCCCAGAGGGATTTTGCTGTACGAAACGTGGATCCCCAGAGGGATTTTGCTATTGCTCGAAACGCGGATCCCCAGAGGGATCTTGCTGCTGCAGTGGCGGCTGCTGGTGAGGTGATGAGTGTTCAGATGGTGTATAATACCACTCGCACCGTTCGAACCGTGCCATGTGACTATCCGGACCCTGATATGGTGTTCCATGAAAAGACGAACCGTCTGATATCACGAAAGGATGGTTAAAGGATCCGGTTGAAGCCTCGACGGGATCTGTGTCCTCGTCCATGTCCTGATCACCAGAAAAGTGATCCTCCGGTCCTAGTGGGTTAAAGCCCACTTGTTCTGGTAGATACTCTGCTGGGTTAAACTGACCCCGAAAAACAGGAGTAGGGTCGCGGAAGGAATCTTGTGATAAAGATCGCGGTAGGGGAACATATGAAAGTTGTGGGTTGTTGGGCTCATTTTCTGATAACGGTCCAAAAGAATGGTGATATGGAGGTGTCGAACTATGTGACGTGGATTGTCTAGCAGGCTCCTCATAAACCCTCCATGGTTCTCTCGGATCTATACTCCTTGTAACAGAAGGAGTTCGCCGGCCTGAAGGCCCGGCCTCGTGGTCGTTTGGGGCGCTAATCGGCGCCTTTCCTCGATCTCCTCCTCGTCTAAATCTTGGCGGCATTGCTTAACCTGTTAATATAACAAGGTAATGACAAGGAAAAATATAAAAGACAAAAATTTAAATTTAATTTAATAAAATTTTTTTTTTTTTTGGATTATTCCTAAGTTCTTTGTCTAGACTCGAAGATTTAGGAATGTGCAATTGTGTAACTGAGATTAAACACAAAAGGCTAGTGTTTAATTCGCTCAGAGTTGGCTCTGATACCAACCTGTCACACCCCGAATTTCCACGTGTTACCGGTGGGCCCGGTAGGGGAGTATCGTGACGTGGTTGGCAACATAATAGTCAAACAACACAATATTTAAATGCACAGCGGAAGCAAAGTATAGATTTAATTCAACCAAACGATATTGTAATATTAAGTATCACAAATAGTCGAATATAAATCCACAGGTAGATCAAAATAAAAAGGAAACAAATGTTCAACAGTTTATAACATCCAAGCTGGCGAGACTTAATGTGGATGCTAGGAGACAAGCCAGCCTATTTCGCGTAGTACCTGCACTTAACCTTTTTAAGAAAAATACGTCAGTTTACACTGGTAAATACAATCAACCGACTCATTTTGAAAAGAGTTTAAAAATGCATTTAAGGCACAAGGCACCAATAATATTTTATAACTTGGGATACTTATTTAAATATATAAACTTGTACAGGATTTACATGTTTCTTATGCGTTCAGTAGCCCGGATCGAGCCGGGTTAAAGATCAATTAACACACCACTTTAATTATGAGACACTGACAGGTGTACGCCTACACCTGAGTGCTAAGGTCGTGGCCATTTCGTAAAATGATGCCAGGGATATCCGGGACACGGTCATTAACCCCCCAAAGGCTTTAAGCAACAAAACAAATTAAACGGAGACATCTCAATCATTTAACCATAATAAGATTAAATATTCAACGCCCGACCAAGCGGTATTTTATATACCGTACCCCAAGCCCGTATAGGGAAATAAGTTAAAAGTATTTACCTGAGTAAGTATAATTCAAAATCAGCGAGTGCAAGTATCTTTTACTGGTTCTCCTAATCTGGAACGAAGGTTAATAATAACCTATTAGGATCCTAACGGGTCTTTAGTTAAGCTTACGCTTAGACCGGTTAGTTTTAAAGATACGGTTCGTACGCACGATTAAGCGAAGACCGGATAGAATGTGATTTAGACCCGACAAGTTTGAAGACTTGCTTAATATGGGTATATGATACACATTCTGGATTTTGAGATAAAACCGATAAGGTTTGACCCGTTTCGGCTAATTTATGTAAACTAGTTACATAAACCGAACCGAACGCGCATGAAGCGTAACGGGTATCCGTAAGAGTCTTAAACAGGTTTCCTAAGTTAACACGCCTTAAATAAGTTGTGATATCACTAAGATATCACCCATGATGCCCAAAACGAGTTTAATCACATAATAAGCCCCGTAGGGGTATTTTGGTCATTTTAGAGATTATAAAGGGTTTGATTTAACTTCTGTGATACGGGTCTGTTTTAAATCAGAAAAATTATTTATTTCAACAGGTTATAACATTTGGTAAAAAGCCTCATGTGCTAAAATAGTTTTAAACCCAAACTATGCGTATAATACGCGTATAAAGCCGTTTTAAGCGACGTACGGGTTAAAATATGATTCTGAGTTTTCCGATTAGTTAAACAGGCTCAAAACACTCCATTTAATTTTTAAAATCAGTAGCAATTGGATTGGCACCATTTGGACTTGTAAAACTCATTTTATGGCCGAAAAGGGCATATTCGGTATTTACCGATTTAAGGCGCTAATCCAAGCTTATGATCAGTTTAAAAATAATTAAAAATCTTCAAAAATCCCAAAATATTATATTACATCAGTGGGTAAAAGGTTTGGTGTCAAAAATTGGGTTTAGATAGGTTTTATGCTAATGACGCCGTTTATTTAATAAAAGAGTTCTTAATTACGTCATTAAGCATATCTCCTAATCTAGACCTCCGATTAACGTGAAATTTTCGGGACATGCATAATAATCAGTAACTAAGATTTTGGCACTTTCACATTTCCAAAAATCTCGTTTTATGGTCATAAGGGCATTACGGTCAATATTTAGGCGATTAACGGAACCATCGGACGATTAGGGATTCGAGTGGTATAAACGCAGAGGCTTATACACACATGTAACTAGGTCCTAATGGAACTTTAAGGCATGTCTAAACCTATATAAATCGGGTCAGAACTGAGGTCAAAGCAAAAGTCAAACTTTTGCGTCTCTCGGTTCCGGATCGGTTCAAAACATAAAGTTGTCGAATCAAACGAGCGTAGACAAGTTTTTATACTTATTTTCAAGTTATATGACTGATAAAACAGATTACACGCCTTCCGTATCATTAAATATGCGATTAACATTTCTGTTGACTTTTCGGAAGAAGTTTGACTCGACAAACGACATAGTTAAGATTGAAATCAGTGGCTGACCTTTTAGGGGTTTAATACCCTTATAAATACCAACTTATAACAACTTTCGATTCGACTAATCTCTGGACCGATTGTGATTTATCGATAAATCAAACCGTAGTTACGACGGTTTGATTTCTAGGCTATAAACTAAGTATAAATGAATTAGGAAGGGTTAAACATACTTACACACAACTAATGGATGATGGGGAATGCTTGTGACCTGCTTGTATGCTCTGGAAATGCTCAGAAGATGATATGTGCATGTATGTGGAAAATGTGACTTTTTATAACAACATTAAACATCATGGATGATCAACAACTAAGTCTAGGGATGTTACAATAACATCCACAAGTCCCCTACATGCTAAAAACCATCTTAGGCAGCCCATGGTTTCGAAAAAATGAGATTGGAGTCGGATACATGCATCTACAGGCTGCTGTCTTATTTTTCTGCAACTGCAGGTCGGAAGCGGCCCGCTTGGGCTTTTGTTAATCCTGATGCGGGCCGCCTGGCCCATCCGGATCAGGTTAACTTGTTTCTTTAATTGCATTTTGGTCCCTGGGTCCCCCGAAAGGTCATTTTCACTCTGAATCTTGCATTATAAGACTTGTAATTTATATATGGGGGCTTTAATACTTATACCCACTTTGTCAAGTCCTCGGGTAACTTTGTGATCACCCGAAAAGCCCTAAATTTCAATGTTAACGATTATAACCCTTGCACACGAATTTTATCACAACTTGCTCATACGATAACGAAATTTCATGAAATTTTTGTGGTACATTCTAGTGAGCATAATTAATCGTTACAAAGCTTCGGGTTTGTCAAAAGGTCACTCAGAGGTATAACTTGAACATGTTGGCACATTTAACCCCTGTAGTTTGTAATCTCTCACTTTCTTCCCCAATTCGCTTCGTATGATCCATGATTTATTCGTTTAAGGTTATAAACATTATGTAGGGTTATTGCAAAGTATATTTATTCATTGTTGACACTTTGAACCCTTATATTTACACAGTTTCACTGTTTGTAAATTTTAGTCCTTCAAGAATATTCTTTCACACGTTCAAACCTATGACACGTGTCAACACATTATAGGACGTAAATTTTCGAGGTGTTACAAAAATGTTAAATAATCTGTTAATAAAACTGAAGAATAGTGCAAGAAATGCATGGAAACATGCAGAGCCTGTACTGAGAAAGATGAAAATTTAAAATCAAGAGATATTGAGTTTTCCAAAATTGAAACAGTTTTCAAAACAAAATGTAAAGAAATGTTAGAAAATGAAAAGTTGAAAATCTGACACTGAAATGTCAAGATTTTGAAAAAGAAAATGAAATTTTAAAACAAAAGTGTTCAGAAAAATGTAATGATTGTTTATAAAAAGATAATATCATTCAAGAATTACAGAAAAAATATGATTGAATGAAATGGTCAAATCATAATGTACAAGAAGCTTATGATACTTTGAATAGACAACTCAAAAGTATGGACGGTAGATTGTCAACATGTTTAAAAACAACAAGACTTGTTGAGGCCAAATATGAAGAAAAGCAACAGGAGTTAAATAAATGTATTGATAAAGTTGCTACACTTAAACAAGAATTGGCTGAAAAGGAAAATACTGTTACAAAACTTCAAATTTATCATAATTTTACGTATATTCCCGAACGTATTTTCAACATCACAGCAGATGGAAAAGATTCTGAAAAGAACAAAAAAAGGTATTGGTTCAGAATATTATCAGGTGCCACCACCGTTGAAGGATAATTACACGTTCTATGATGACGAAAAGGTGGCAAAAGGTTTGAACATGGTTGACCAATTACCTGAAAACATTGATGTGACTTACACCAAATCTGATGATGCTGGTGATTCAGTGGTGGTAAGTAAGGTTGTTGAAAACATTTTGAGAGATGATTCTACCAAAAATGGTAAGTCCGAATCACAGGATGAAGATGAGGAAAGTTTTCACAAAAACTATTTGAAAAATTCGAAATCTGAGAAAGATGCAAATGATGATCCAATAGGATTGGCATATACCATGATTGGATTGGACAAACTATTCTTAGAGGTTGAATTTCCAATTCAGAATGTGATTGCGGATAAAATTGATAAAGTTTTCAAACTGGTAGAAATTGAAAAGGCTAATATTGAAAAATTTGCTGGTAAGAGCAAGAAAACTTTTTCTAACAAACCTTGTTAAAAAGAGAAAAACATGAAGGCTGGGTTGGGTTATAAAAAGAAACAAAACCAAAAGAAATGTTTTGAAAAGTCAAATCATCAGAAAAAGATGAACTTTGTTCATGTAACAAGTTTAGAAGAAGAGAAAGAACTCAAATTTAGACGATAATCTAATGAAGAGTTCTATGCTCAAAAGAAACAACAACAACAGGCCAAAGATGTGTCGAAGAAAACATGTTTTAAATGTGATCAAATTGGACTTGTCGGTCGTAAATGTCCAAATCTGAAGCCTGTTGATGTTGTAAAGAAAAAGAAAGGTGAAGTGGTGAATCAGAAGTCAACCGAGTTTGAATCAAAACAAAGTTAGAAGCCGAAAACATCCAAGGTTGAATCACAACAAACTTGGAAATCCAAGACACCCAGATTTAAGACAAAACAAAGTTGGAAATCAACGGCTGATTTAACAAAAGTAATTTTTAAAACAAAAAATTCAAAATGAATCAAGGTTTTATCAAAGTAATTTTTAAAATGACAAATTTGGGTGGTCAAGAAACCAAGTACTTCTGTGAGTGATAATAAGAAAATCGATTCAACCAAGAAGGTTGAAAATAAGAGCGTAAAAGTTTTTGTGAAAAATGACAAAGATTTTCCAAAACTCAACAATTCGTATTGTGTCACAATACCCAAGGTCAAACAGGCATGGGTTGCATTATTCAAGTAATTGAGTTAGTTGAATGTGCAGGTTGTGACATTTGTGTCTTTTAACCATTGTACAATCACAGACAACTTCATTATCAATGAAACATTGTGTTTTGATTCCAAGATTTGTTTATTTATGTATGAAATTTGCACGTTTTAATTCTTGTTCGATTTCAAACTCTTAAACCTTTTCTGGAAAGTTATACGTAAACTATTACGCAAACGTAATTAGTTTAACGCAACATACACTTCGGAACAATGACATAAGCTAAACATACCCTAAATACCCTTTACATAACTTAGAAATAAGTTTTGAAGGGTTAAGTATGTCAAAAACATGCTTATTGGTGCTCAGGGACTATTTGTGTCAAAGTGCGAAAGCCTGGCAATTCGCGTATTTCTTAATACGGAACACGTACGCACATCCAAAATTTTTTTAATCATTAAAATATTGTATTTTAGTGATGAGAATACAAAAATATCATTCGTTGCGTAATTTCGATCGTTTTCGCGTTCGTTGAAGCGTTCGTCGTAATTAAGCGAAAAACGTGATTGTACAACCGAATGAACCGACATCCATGACATTTCCGAGCATATTTCAAGTCCCCTATACTTTAGCATCCTTATAAAGCCTGAAATTTCGCTTAACAGGGGTTAAAAGTTTCAAAAACAAGTTTAAATACATGCAGGGACTGAATTTACCAAATTGTGAAACTTCTTTGTTATGCCTGGGGGGGGGGGGGGCAGGCTAGTCCCTCCCTGTCGCGGGGCGCAGGGACTGAGCTAGGCAGAAACTTCCAGCAAGCTTCCAGCTGGTTGCAACTTGGTTTCTTTGATGGTTTTGTATGTTTGGGGACCAAAATAAGTGTTCTCCAAGGCTTACAATCTGATCCATACACTTGTTTTGATCCTTGCAACCATCCTACCACTTGTCATGATCCTACAAACACAAGAACTACTATAAATACCCACCTCATTTCACTTCATCCATTGGTCATTTCCATTTTCTCTTCTCTACTTGCTCAATTGGAGTTGCTACCATTTTTTGAGGCCTCCCATCTGAGTTTTCTTGCATCCCAGAACACAAGTAAGTGTTCTTCCTAGTCTTGTTTATTTATTTTAGCTATTTTAAGCTAAAAGTTAAATAGTTTGACTTACTGTTTGACTTTTGGTTTTGACCATGAATTGGTCAAGTCAAAGTTCAATTGAACTTTGCAACGTGATCGTAATCACGATGGTTATAATCCGTTGCGATACCTATTGATTACCATGTTTACTAGTCGAAGTGACGAGTCAAAGTTTCGGTCAAAATGCACAATTATGTGCATTTTATGAAGGAACTACTTTTAGGTATCAAAACACTAAGTTTTGATACAAAATTAGTTTTTCAACTTAGCTAAACATGTTTTAACATGTTTAACTCGTCACTTCTAGATTAGTGCTTATTTAGGGTCGTAAGTCGAGCGGTCTTGACCACCGCTTTGACTTTCGAACCCGACCCGTTTGGTCGATCTTAGGATCCGACCAAACAAATATTTGTGACCATAGTTGTATAGGGAATAACCTACTGAGGTTATACCTTATGGTCACTTCGTTTGGTTAGTTATATGATAAGTCGTTTATATGCCCTTTAAAAATGACCAAAATGCCCTTTTTGCGCATAAATTCTTTTTAAGCATATGTAATCAAATTTTTCACATCTAAACTGATGTAATAACATTTTCAAACATGTTTGGGCATTTAAGACTTATCATAGCTCATACTTAACCATCCGAATGCGTATTTACACGGACGACACGTTAAAGTAGCGTAAACTACCTTAACGAGTCGTGACGGGTCAAAAGCACTTAGGATTCATTCCAAATCAGAATGCTAAGTTTATTAAATCATACCATATGAGTTCCAACACTCATTTGATTTATAGAACTTCATTCTATCCGATCCACCAATTATAGTACCGACGTATTAACATAGTTATCCGATATTAGGATGCATTTGATTCCTTAATCCTTTAAGCTTTGTTTGATATTTATTTCAAGATTTATACGCAATCCCAAGTGAGTACATAGTTCCTCTCTTCTAAATGTTTTGAGGTGACTATGTGAGTACACAGTTCCCCTCATTTACTTTTGCAAATATTTTGGGGTGAAACATATGTGCCTACTATTACTTTCTTGTTTTCATGACATTATACATGCTTTGATTACATAGTACCTATAATACATATAGTACATGGTTTCAATTACATTTTGCTTCGTATGTTGACTTAGCATGCCTAGCACATTGATTTCAAAGATATTTTTGCTTCATATGTTGACTTAGCATATCTAGCACATTGATTTCATGGACATTTTGCTTCGTATGTTGACTTAGCATGCCTAGCACATTGATTTCAAAGATACTTTTGCTTCATATGTTGACTTAGCATATCTAGCACATTGATTTCATGGACATTTTTCTTCGTATGTTGACTTAGCATGCCTAGCACATTGATTTCAAACATACTTTTTCTTTATATGTTGACTTAGCATGCCTTTGATATTATCCCAAGTTATATAATTATTGTCAAAATAATTAATTTTTTAACTTAAATTATATTTATTAAGTTTTTGGAATAATTGTTACACAATATATATTAACTTAATACTTCCCAAGTATTAATACTTGTACTTCCTTCCCAAGGATGGGGGCATCTTATACATGTGTATTCGTATTCTTGTATTTGTATATTTTTGCCATGTTTTGGTGTCGTATTCCGGTGTGTATTTATACGTGTGAGAATACGTATTTTATTGTATTCATTAAGTATTCACATACTTAAATTTATATTAAACTTTCCGGAATATTATTTCTAATAAAAGTCCACCAATATATATATTTCCAAAATATATATATATATTTAAGAAATATTACTTAGAAAAATTATTTATAATTTTTCTTTTAGCAAAAATATTTGTAGTTCCAAAATAATATATTTTTAAGTCTAACTTAGAAAATATTTATAAACTTATTTTTATCTAAAATAATGTATTTTAAGTTTACTCAAGAAAATATATATTTTTTCCAAAAATAATATATCTTCTAATAATTCCAAGTAAATATATATATATTTTTATTCAACAAAAATCATATATTTCCTTCTTGTCAAAATATGATATAACTTTGTGATAATCATAAAAATCATACTTTCGTGTCCAAAATATTATTTACCAAAATATACTTGCGAATTAAGTTCAGGAATATTTTGTAAGTTACATTTCTTGTTCGGTTTCGTCAATATTTTGTGTGTAACTTATATACTTATTCCTTGAGATTTTGGTAATATTTTGGATTGTAATCCTTAGTATTTTGATGTGTTATATTATTTCAAGTTCTAAAATAATATAACTATTACACAAAGTATACAAATAATCACACATGTGTGTCTTCAATGTATATATATTCTAAATATATATTTAGCCACTTTTATTTATAAAAACCAACCTACAATATATGTATTTTTGTAACAAAAATTATGGCAAAGTTTATATGGAAAACTCATGGTTAAAATACACTTGTAAATATTTGTTTAAAATATTTTTCTAAGTGTTAATATTTTTAGAAAATTTTGCCATAGTTTCCCCTAAAAATGGAGGTTTCCATGCTTTCAATCATATCATTTTCTTTTTTAAAAATCATCACAATCAATTTACAATCAACTCTAAACAACTTACTCTTACCAATTTTGCCAAAATCATGCTTAATCTACCACTTCATGAACTTGAAAGTTTATGAAAAAATGTAGTAACTTGGTAGGGTGTTTAGTAAGTTTAGTTACCCTTTAAAGTGTGGTTGTTTATATAAAAACATCATTCTTGAAGAATTTAGATGTTTACAACTTGTAATCATGTTTTATAAAAATGTTTCTTTATGAAATTTTCTTGTTACACAAGTGTTTCTACACTTGGTTAATCACTAAAAACAAGTCTTGTTTATGTAAGAACCAAGATTATATGAAACTTGTGTTTTTAACTTGGTTTCTTTGAAATCCTTCATAAATATTTAGATCCATATGATCAACAACTTACTTTAATCATGGTTTTTCAAGAAAACATTATTTTCCTTCAAGTTCATGCTTTAAGTGTGGATGATCCATCATCCTACAACAATCTCTACTTCCACATCTTGCTAAACTATGTTTTAATCATGATCTAGCAAGATATTATGATGATCATCATCATTTTTTACAAACAATCAAAGATCAATAAGCATAGCAACACATAAACATCAAGATTACTTCACATTTTGAGCTTATGTTCATATTTACTTCTCATGATCTTTAGTGTTCTTCAAGATTAGTTACTTGTAACATCTTTTATCTTACTAAATTAGAAGTAAAATGGAGTGTACAAGGATCTTACCACTAGCTCAAGGCTAGGGATGATTCAAGTGAAGAAATGAAGATGATAAAAGCTAACAAGAGAGGTCCTTCAAGATCCAAAGCCACCAAGCTTCCTTGTATGAACTTCAACACCCTTGTATGTGCTTAGAATGGATGAAGAAGATTGGATAAAGGTGGTGGTGTATGTGTGGGTGTTCGGCCGAGAATGAGAGCAAGAGGGAGGAGAAGATCAAGTGTGTGTAGTGTGTGTGAGATAATGAAATCATTACCTCCCATGTATACTTATAACCCATTTAGAGACCTTAACCTTTGAGTAATGTGTTTCAATTGTGCCAACAAGATCCATTATAATATTAAAAGAAAATCAAGAGTGGGGCCATGTATGGGCCGCCCACTAGGTGGGGGGGGTAGTAGATTAGGGTGTAACTAGTTGGTTAATGATCTAGTTCAAAATCAAGTGTTAGTTACATGTCTTGGTTATTAGATATTTTTAGGAGGTGTTATGATGTTCAGGGATCATAACTGGCTTGGAAACATTAAAATAGTGCTTCTAGTGTAATTTTGATGTTTCGGGTAGTGTCCGGTTGTTCGGTTGGATACTGGTTCGTTAAGGTGCTGACTTTGCAGTTTAGTGTGCTTTATGTACCCTTTTGTGACACTTTTAATTCCCAACACTTAGGAAAGCATTCAGGATCATTTAACCATGTTTCGGCATAATATTAATGTGTTTAAATGCTGATTTATGCTGAATTTTGCTGAATTCAGCACTTTGGGTGAGTTTTAGGCACTTTTCGGCACTTAAACTATCCTTAGAAAAGCAGTTTTGTGATCCTTACTTTCCTACACACTATACTAGTGTAGTACTTAGTTTCTAGCTCATTCTGTGTCTCAATGCACTGTCTGTCTATCTGCTGAACTCTGTCAGCATTTTTCTGATTTGTCTGATAACTGTGCTAACTGTGTTTCATGCATCGTTTAAATCAATAGAGTCCTTATGCAGTAATGATATAACATTAAGCAATATGTGATGCACATGTATGTATATGGCAGCAATTATAAAGCAATCCAAGTCATAAATTGTAAATCAGCACAATCATTAATCATTAATTATTGTCTAATTAATTGTACGGATGCATGCAACTTTGGTAGTTGTCACAGATATGGTGGTAAAATCTAAGTAGGCTGAGGATCATCTCCGGGATATTGAAGGAGCATTCGATATGCTGGACCAGTACAACATGAAGCTAAATCCTGCTAAATGCCATTTTGGAGTGGGGGCAGGAAAGTTTCTAGGATACATGGTGACTAAAAGGGGGATTGAAGCAAGCCCGGAACAAATTAAAGCTATCTTGGATATCAAGTCACCTTCAAACATGAAAGATGTACAAGGATTAACAGGGCGAGTAGCAGCATTAAATAGGTTTATATCAAGATCCTCGGAAAAATGCAAGGAATTCTACGATATCCTGAAGAAGAATAAGAAATTCGAATGGGGAGAGAAGCATGAAGCAGCCTTCCAGGAATTGAAGCAGTATCTTGCAACTGCTCCACTATTGATGAGACCCGAGGATGGTGAACCACTATCCCCATATCTTGCAGTATCAGGGAACGCAGTAAGTGCTGTCCTGGTAAAGGATCACGAAGGTCAGCAGTATCCTGTCTATTATGTTAGCAAAAGTTTATTAGATGCTGAAACTAGATATTCTCATTTAGAAAAATTGATATTGGCTCTAGTTATGGCATCGGCAAAGCTTAGACATTACTTTGAGACACATAGGATCCATGTTAAAACTAATTATCCTGTTAAAAATGTGCTTAGGAAACCCGAGATGTCGGGTAGGATGGCTAAGTGGTCAGTAAAATTAAGTGCCTATGATCTAGTATATGAACCTAGAAATGCCATAAAGTCTCAGGCTCTAGCTGACTTTGTGGCTGATTTCAGTAGTGATATTCAAAATGAAGTAGACCTAGAAGTACAACAGCTAGGAGAAAACTTAGAATCCTCGACATTATATACTGATGGTGCATCTAATGTAAGAGGTGTAGGATTGGGTATACTACTAAAATCGCCACCGGGGGACATATTACCCCAGGCCATTAGGTGTGAATTTCCTGCCACTAATAATGAAGCAGAATATGAAGCTTTGATTACAGGATTAGAGTTGGCCAGGAATTTGAACATTAAAAGTTTGCAAGTATTTTTTGATTCCTTGTTAATTACTAATCATTTTAATGGATCCTATACAACTAAAGGTGAGAAGTTAATCGAGTATATCGAAATTCTCAAAAAAATAGCAGGATATTTCGATGTTTTTACACTTGAACAGGTACCAAGAGAGGATAATGCTGAAGCAGATGCCTTGGCAAATCTAGGATCATCAGTCAGAATACCAGAGGGAACCCAAATACCAATACTACATATCCTATATCCCGCAGTGGATCTTCTCAGATCTCAGGATAAGGAAGTAGTAAGTATCCAGGATCCTGATGATGAATATCCTGAGGTGGATCCTAAGTCGTGGACGGCTCCAATCATGAGATATCTCAAGAAAGGACACATCCCAAAGGATGAGAATCCTAAGGCCTTTAGGATGAAGGTATCACGATTCACTATTATAAATAATGTTTTGTATAAGAAATCTCTTGCAGGACCATACCTGAGGTGCTTGGAGGATCCCGAAACCAAAGAAGTGCTTCAGGATATACACGAAGGGGATTGTGGTAACCATACCGGGGGCAGATCGTTATTCTCAAAGGTATTAAGAACAGGATACTATTGGCCGGCGATGAGGAAAGATGCAGCAGAATATGCTCGAAGATGTGATGCATGTCAAAGGCACAGTAATATATTACATCAGC
Organism: Helianthus tuberosus; assembly: GCA_030545235.1. Taxonomy (NCBI): domain Eukaryota; kingdom Viridiplantae; phylum Streptophyta; class Magnoliopsida; order Asterales; family Asteraceae; genus Helianthus; species Helianthus tuberosus. The sequence goes on from CM060369.1 coordinate 223,899,809, forward strand.
CTGCTGAACCACTGTATCCTGTTGCTTCCCCTTGGCCATTCATGAAGTGGGGGATAGACATAGTGGGAAAATTGCCAAAAGCTCCAGGAGGAAAAGTCTTTATGCTGGCCATGACTGATTATTTCTCTAAATGGGTTGAAGCTGAAGCATTTGTTCAAGTCAGAGACCAAGAAGTAGTATCCTTCATAAAAAGGAATATCCTGACTAGGTTTGGGGTACCAGCTGAGATAATTTGTGACAATGGTTCTCAGTTTATAAGCAAGAGGACAACCGATTTTTGTAAGAGTTGGGGAATCAAAATGATCACATCTACTCCAGTACATCCTCAAGCAAATGGACAAGCAGAATCCTCGAACAAGATAATTGTCAACAATTTGAAGAAAATAATTGGAGCTAAGAAAGGAAGATGGGCAGAAGAATTACCCTTTGTTTTATGGGCTGATAGAACGACAGTAAAAAGTGCAACTGGGCAAACCCCATTTTCCTTAGTATTTGGAGCAGAGGCAGTAATCCCGACAGAGATGGTAATACCTGTTTTGGTCAAAAAATCAGACGAAGATAATGTAACCAAACTCTCTGTTATAGGGTATGATGCTTGAATTGGTTTATAGCAATAAGGATGACTATGAAAAATAAATTACAACACAAGGTTTATACGGGGAAAAAGCCCTTGATCAAGGGTTGATCTCCGGCACAAAAAACCCCGGGTGATGGAAACTACCGATCACCAACTTAAATTAAACAAGTAATCTGTTACAACTTCGGATGATAGCGAGCTAAATACAAGGATCACTATAGTGTATTGTGTGAAAAGTTTACAAAATTGCTAAGTGAATGAACGAGAGCTGTTGGGAGCGGTTTCAAGAGTGTGTGTAGCCAAAAATAGCAAAAAGTTGTGTCTAATTAGCTCGCTACCCCATTTAAATCTAATAGAAATCTAAATAACAAACTATCCGCAAATGGTGCAAGTCCTCCACGACTCCACAACGTCCATTTCTGACCAAGCACGTGCGGAATAGACTTAGTATATTCTCCAGAAATATCGCCAAGACCAAGTCCCATTTGATATTCCCGCAAAACAGTTACCAATTCAAAGTGAACAATCATTAGTATAAGGATCCTTAGGATGATCCATGATCCTGATCCTGAAGCACTTCTGAGGATCACTAACTGACACAGAAGTAAGGATCACCAAACAGGATAATATTTGAGGATCACGGGTCATTTAGAAATCCACCCCTAACAATTGCCCCCAAAATATAAGGAGTTATATCGTAAATAAACGAGTTATATTTTTTCGATCTTATCCGCAACAAACTAACGGATAACTAGCCGTTGGAGACGGACTAGCCGTTGTAAACCTGACGTCACTGAAGTGACAATCCTGCAAATCATCATTATAAATAGGAGTTAGAGATAGGATCAATATGCATTTAAATCCAAAGAAACTCCCTTTAAATTCTCAGTCGAAGATCAATCAGGTATCTCTTCTCTTATTTCTTCTTCTCTTACTCTGTTTTTCTTTCTTTACCAACATCAATGATGCTCCGGTCCTCCCCCGCCAAGGATCACCAGAAGGATAGCCCCTTGAAGAGTCAAGGGATTATCAAAGACTCAGTACATGAGAGGTGTTGCTTTAACGATGCTCAAGTAGATAAGATCCGTCACTGCTTTCCGGCGAACGCCTTTTTCAAACCCTTCGATCCCACTATTCTGAGCGACTATGTTTCTGAAACATGGGTTGCCTTTCCAGTTACTCCATTCACCATAGGATACACCTATCCTTTTCCAGACTTTACACAATCCTTCTTTTCCCTTACCGGCATCTCTTACATCCAAGCTATGCCGATGATTTGGAGGGTCTTGTATACCCTGGAGAGGATCATAGAGCAGGAAGGGATTGATTTAGGAATGTCAGAGCTGACACAGATGTATGATCTCATGACGTTTGGATCACATCGATATCTGTTTAAGCGAAAACCCGGTGAAGAACACCCCCTTTTTAAAGCCACCAAGAATGACACAAATTGGAAACGACGCTTCTTCTTTGTCAGGAGGGATACCATTCCAAACGGAAAGCATTTACCCAGGAAGTGGTCCACCAATGGTAGGACAGAGGATCCTGAGAAGGATCACCAGGTAATCTTGCTCTTGTGGAAGGATCATTAACCTCTTTTTGTCTTGTGTTATGCAGCTATCTCTGTTTCGCACCTCATCACAACACCCGCAACCAAGGAAAGGCTTGCTGTTTTTTGGAGGCTTGATCCTGAAATAAGGTCATTCAAGATAGACACCCAAGACTCACAAGAAGTATCCTCAGGTTCCATCACCATGTCAAGTAAGTATCCTGCTTTTTGTATAGTTGAATATTAAAATAAATAGTTATATTGAAATAGGATAAGGATACTTATCTTTCTTTAAATGTGTAGGTGCCGGAAAATCTTCCAAGCCTGCCTCCCAATTCAACACGGCCGACCTTGATGTTGTTCGATCCAGGAAGAAGAGGGCCACTACCAGTCCTAGCATCTCCATTCCCAAGGCACCCACTAAAGGAAGGGGTGGCAAGAAGAGGAAAACTTCTGACACAGAGGACCTACAAGGCCTACCACTGATCCGCCACCAGTTCCTTGAATACTTCAATGACGTGAGGATCATCAATTCTGCCTAGGTATCCTACTCATTTGAGGATCATCTGATCTTGAATTGCTTTGTCTTTTTCTTTGCAGAAATTTGCTGAGATTGAAGATTATGTGGGAAGCGTCGAGGAACAGGATAAGAAGATTGCTGACCTTCAACAAGTTGCAGTGCTTAAGGATCTTAAGATTGCTGATCTTGAAAAAGCCCTTCAAGATGCCAAGACTAAGACAGCTAAAATCCTGATCGACATCGACTATGAGAAGCATGATCTTATAGAAGGTGCAAAGGTCTCTGCTGCCATCACAATGTATCAGACAAAACTAAAGATGGCCCAGGAAGCTCAAGATCCTAACTTCGACAGAAGCAGCTAGGATGTTGAGGGCTGGAAAGCAAAGTTGGCTGATCTTGAAGATGATGAAGAGGCTGAGGAGGTTTTGGCGATCGAGGCTGGAGGCAGTGGGAAGGATCAGGTTAAGGATACCGAAGCTGGAGGGGACGAGGATGCAGCGAAGGTGTAGGCTGCACAATTGGGCGATGATGGACATTCCTAGACGTAGCCGGAGCCCAATTTTTAAATTTGGTAGTAGTTTTTTGTGGTTGTGATGTTTTTAAAACAATGATGGTCTGTAATAACTAAACAATAGCTATTAGGGTTAAGGATCATGAATGATCCTTTGGACAATAGGTAGGATTACAACTGGTGGAGGGATCCTCTTTTTTGGGGGATGAAGCCATTGTGATCCTGCCATCTTTTTAATTCCTGCACTACCAAGACCTTTAGACAATGGACACCCTTTACCTACCCAGCGGACGGGCCACGTATTGCTGGTAGATGCTCGGGGTAGGTAATTTTGACAACCTTTGATGGTTAAACTTTTGTTAATAAAATAACCTTAATCTTTTTTGGTTTATTTTGTGTTGTTATCCTTTTCTGTTCTTTTTTTTATTTGTCTTGACATACACTTGTCTGAACAGAAAAAGTTGAACAAATTAGATATAAAATATTTAGGATATGATCCAAATCAAATATCTTATAGTTGGAAAATTCCAAAAAGTGGTACATTTTAAGGATCGTGAGTTCTGTTGTCAAAGTATCAGGGTTATTCAAATAATAAATGAATAAAATCAAATTGGTTAAGGATCATACCTGAGGACCCAAGTTAGGATCCTAACTCTTAATATTATTATAACCAGGATAACCACAGAACAAACCTTAGTAAAAGGTAAAGATCAAGAATCCTTGTTTGTTTAACTTCGAAGACCTGAAATAGAACATAACTTGGGACTAAGCCATTATAAGATAAGGGATAGCAACTAGGGACAAGCCCAAGATAACTGGGGACAAGCCCAAGGATAACTAGGGACAAGCCCAAGGATAACTGGGGACAAGCCCAAGGATAACTGGGGACAAGCCCAAGGATCTTGTGTGAACTGGAGTATGGCCCTAACTGGCGACTATCCAAACTTAGTGGCATGAAAATGCCAAAACCTTAGCTAACGTGAAAACGCTAGAAACCTTAAGAACGGATGTATGGTACGTCTACCATTATACGTAGGATCCTGGGTATAGCCAGTACAATGGAATTATCAGCCCCTAAAGCGAGTACTTGTCCCACTGCCATGAACTATACCAGGATCATCGTGCGCTACTGGCGGAACTGGGGTCAAACCCAAGGATAACTGGGGTCAAACCCAAGTAACTGGTTGCTTGAATGGATAATCATGCTTTTGCTAAGAGTACCTGAACCTTCAAAACTCAAAATCTCGTGAAATGGGGATAAAGGATGTAAGATCCTTGTCCTTATGTGAGAAAGTAAGGAAATGAAATAGTTTAAGATTAGAATGTTACCAAAAATGAGGATCATCTGTGCTTTAAGGATCCTTTAAGGATATTTATCATGTGAGGATCATGGATCCTTATCACATGAAATATCTCTTCAAATGGACAGCATTCCAAGCTCTTGGTAGTAGGTCACCTTCCATTGTTAGCAATCGATATGCCCCCTTTCCTGCCTCAGCTTCAATCAAGTAAGGGCCTTCCCATTTTGGTGGTATTCTGGAATGCTTTCCTTAGTACCATATCACCAACTTGGAATTTCCTGATCCTAACATTTTTGTTGTAGGCACCGGCCATTCTTTGCTGATAACTGGCCATCCTTATCCTTGCCAAATCTCTGATTTCTTCTATAGTATCCAGGTCTTGAACCAAGTTCTCATCATTTTCCTCAGGATCACGAATACTGGTTCTAGCAGTTGGAACCACCATTTCTGTAGGGATCACTGATTCTGCTCCAAATACCAAAGAGAATGGAGTTTGGCCTGTAGCATTCTTAGGAGTTGTCCTATCAGCCCAAAGCACATAAGGTAATTCTTCTGCCCAATTCCCTTTCTTGGATCCAAGCTTCTTCTTCAGATTGTTGATGATGATCTTATTGGAAGATTCTGCCTGACCATTAGCTTGTGGGTGGACTGGTGTTGATGTTATCATCTTAATCCCCCAGCTGTCACAAAAGTTAGTAGTTCTGCCCCCCAATGAATTAGGAACCATTATCACATATAATTTCAGAAGGAATTCCAAATCTAGTTATAATATTTCTTTTAATGAAGGATATAACTTCCTTTTCTCTGACTTTGGCAAAAGCTTCAGCCTCTATCCACTTGGAGAAGTAATCAGTCATAGCAAGCATGAACACTTTTCCACCAGGTGCCTTAGGAAGCTTGCCAACTATATCCATGCCCCATCTCATGAATGGCCAAGTGGAGGATATAGGATGTAATAATTCAGCCGGTTGATGAAGGATATTGCTGTGTCTCTGACAAGGATCACACTTCTTAGCATATTCCACAGCATCTCTCTTCATGGTTGGCCAGTAGTATCCTGTCCTCAGGATCCTTGAGAATAACGCCCTGCCCCCAGTGTGGTTTACACAATCTCCTTCATGGAAGTCTTTTAAAACTTCTTGGATTTCAGGATCCTCAATGCATCTTAAGTATGGTCCGGCAAGAGATCGTTTGTACAACATATTATTTAAAATTGTGAATTGAGATACCTTAATTTTGAAAGCCCTAGGGTTTTCTCCTGTAGGAATCTCTCCATGTTGTAAATATCTCATGATTGGGAGGATCCATGATCCTGAATGAGTTTGAGTATCCTCACTAGGGATAATTGCAGAATCCTCTCCTATCTCCATAGCCACATGATCCTCGATAGCCGGGGTCAGGATATGGATAATAGGGATCCTGATATCTTCCGTGATCTTCAAGGATGATCCTAAATTGGCTAGTGCATCTGCCTCCGCATTCTCTTCCCTTGGTACCTGTGTCAAACTAAAGGATACAAAAGAGAGTGCCAATTCTTTGACTAACTCCAAATATTTGATTAGCTTTTCACCTTTAACAGCATAGGATCCATTAAAGTGATTAGTGATTAACAAAGAATCTACATGTACCTCAAGATACCTGATCCTCATATGCTTAGCAATTTGCAAGCCAGCTATCAAGGCTTCGTATTCAGCCTCATTGTTAGTGGTTTGGAACTCACAAGCTATAGAGTGGGGTATTATGTCCCCCTGTGGCGATTTTAGTAGTATTCCAAGCCCTGTTCCTTTGACGTTTGAGGATCCATCAGTGTAGAGTATCCAAGGATCCTTGGTCTCTTCTAGCTGCTGGACTTCTAATTCAGCTTCCTTTTGCAAATCACTACTGAAATCTGCCACAAAGTTAGCTAATGCTTGGGATTTAATGGCTGTCCTGGGCTCATATCTTATATCATATGCACTTAGCTTCACTGCCCACTTAGCCATCCTCCCTAACATTTCGGGTTTCCTGAGGACATTCTTGATTGGAAAATTAGTTTTAACAATAATAGCATGAGTTTCAAAATAATGTCTTAATTTAGTAGATGCCATAATTAATGCAAGGATAAGTTTTTCTAAGTGTGAATACCTGCATTCAGCATCAAGTAAGCTCTTACTTACATATTAGACGGGATGTTGTGTACCTTCGTGATCCTTAACAAGGACGACACTTACTGCTTTTGGGGATACCGCAAGATATAAGGATAATACTGTTAGGGGAGGATTTTCTAACAATTAGTGATCCTTACTTGTTATCCTAATTAATGATCATTACTTCTGTGACAGATAGTGATCCTCAGAAGAGCTTCAGGATCAGGATCATGGATCACCTTAAAGATCCTCATACTAACGATTGTTTGTTTGTGTTTCGTATTATTTTGCAGGGGTAACAAGCTTGACTTGGTCTTGGCAACGTTACTATGGAATATTCCACGGGTATTTCGCACACGTTTGACTGGAAATGGACGTTGTGGAGAACGTGGGAGCATGGCACAAAAGTCGGATAGTTTGTTAGCGTAGTTAACTTCTATTTTTAAAGGGGTGACGAGCTAGTATTTAGAACACTTAGCCATTTTTAAGCTACACACACTCTCGTACAATTGCACTCTTGAAGCTTTCGGCAAACACTTAACAGTTTTCGCTCACTTTTACACATTTCACCATAGTGATCCTTGTACCTAGCTCGTTGCTATCCGAAGTTGTAAACATTTATTGATTTATTTGCGCTTGGTGATCGGTAGTTTCCATCACCCGGGGTTTTTTGTGCCGGAGATCAACTCTTGATCAAGGGCTTTTTCCCCGTATAAACCTTGTGTCACTTGTTATTTATTTTTCATAGTGATCCTTATTGCTACAAAGTAATTCAAGCATCATACCCCGTAACAGAGAGTTTGGTTGCATTATCCTCATCAGATTTTTTGACCAAAACAGTTTGGCGCCCACCGTGGGGCCATTGGTGCTTCATTCCTAAGAAGTTTTTCTGTTGGTGATCATTCCGGTTCATTGCATACAAATACATGGCTTCATCATTGAAGAATACCTCTACTGCAATGCCTGCGGTCAATTCATCTCAGGGCATTCCACCTTTGCCTCCACCACCTTCTGGACCTCAGAAAAATGCCGAGAAGAAACCAACTCCCATTTTCTCCAAACCTCCAACTTCTTCTGCTTCTTACACTCCCACTACTAGTGACATGTTTACTTTGATTTTGCAGATGAAGGATCATATACAGCAACAGGATAAGACCAATGAAAGGATTCTCAAAGAAATCGGAGATCTCAAGAAACAAAAGAAAACGGCAGAGGATCATTCCCCACTGGTGCCCAGATCTTTGAATTTTGATACTCCGGTGATTACTTCTCAGCCATCAGTGGTTCCAGATGTTCAATATGTGGGTGGACCAAAAGGAGTGCACTACGGAGCAACAACAGTGACCCAGGCATCAGGTTCATATTTCCACCGAGCAGGATCCTATCCTCAGCATATGGGATCCTTCATGAATTCAGAAGGATACTCAGGAGCGCAACAGATTCAAGGATCCTCCTTTGTTCCAGGATCATCCCAGGTTCAAGGATCCTCCTTTGTTCCAGGATCATCCCAGGTTCAAGGATCCTCCTTTGTTCCAGGATCATCCCAGGTTCAAGGATCCTCCCTTGTTCCAGGATCGTCCCAGTTTCAGGGATCCTTCCAGATGCCAGGATCCTTGAGGAGTTTGCAAACAGGAAGTTCAAATGTCCATCAGGGAGATTTTATTCCGATGCAGACCATTGCTTCTGCTGGTCCTTCGATCATTCCAGAGCCCCAACAATATGGATTAACATCCATTCTTCCTAATTTGAATCCAATGGGAGGTAACACTTTTAATAATTCTTATACTACTAACCATGGCCTTATGCAGGATCCAGGTATCAACCACGCCATGGCCAGAGAGTTGCAAAAGTTGAAGGATATGATATCAAGTGTTCCAGGAGTGGTCAAACCTATCCCAGAGATTGCAGATGGGAGCCACAAGATATCTCGTTTTGCACCACCAATCTGTGATGTTGAGATACCCAAGAGGTTCCATGTGCCAACCATGAAGCTGTATGATGGTTCGACGGATCCTGAAGAACACATAGCACAATACAGGGAGAGGATGGAGATCAATCCCATCAAAGAAAGGTTAAAGGAAGCATGCCTGTGCAAGGGATTCGGATCCACTCTTACTAGATCAGCTCTCAAATGGCTGCTAAGTCTTCCCCCTACTCTATTACCTCATTTGCTAATCTAGTTAACCTATTTAATAATCAGTTTTCTTGTAGTAGAAAATTTGAACGATTAACTAGTGATCTATGTAGGATAACCCAGGGTCATAATGAATCATTAAGGGATACTAGTGATCTATATAGGATAACCCAGGGTCATAATGAATCATTAAGGGATTACATTACCAAATTCAGTAAAGAATCCTTAGACATTCCCAACTTGGATATAGCCACGCCTGTTGAGGCCTTCAAAATGGGATTGCTTAGGGATTCATTGTTCTATGATGATCTTGTTATGACACCATGCAGGAACCTAGATGAGGTAAGAACCCGGGCACTCAGGTTCATCCGGCTAGAGGACGATAAGAGGATCCAGGAGAGATTAGCAGGATCCTCAAAACAAGAGAAGCAAGGATCCTTGTTCAAGAACAACAAGTTCAGATCCTATAACAGATCTGATAACCAGAACGTGCATGCTGTTGATCAGGAAGAGGATGATGAGGATTATCCTCCAATCTCTGAATATTGTTTTTCTGTTGATAACAATGAACTAATCCTTGCGATGCAGAATCTAGGTTGTTTTGGTCAGAAAATCTGTTGAGAATATTGCAACCAAACTCTAGATTACGGGGTATGATGCTCAAAAGGTTTAACAACAATGAGGATCACTTCAATGTGGAATGCACAAACAACACAAGGATTTATACGGGGAAAAAGCCCTTGATCAAGAGTTGATCTCCGGCACAAAAAACCCCGGGTGATGGAAACTACCGATCACCAAGCTCAAATAAATGAATTAGCGTTTACAACTTCGGATAGCAACGAGCTAGGTACAAGGATCACTACAGTGAAATGTGTAAAATGTGTAAGTAATTGCTAAGTGTTTGAACGAGAGCTTGTATGAGAGTGTTTGCGAGTGTGTGAAACTGCCAAAAATGATTAAGTGTCACTAACTAGCTCGTTGCCCCTTTCAAATAAGAAAAATATCTAGTTAACAAACTCTCCGACTTTCAAGCCAAGCCTCCACGTTCTCCATAACGTCTAGTTTTGATCTAGCACGTGCAGAATACTTCGGGAATATTCTCCAAGAATGCCGCTAAGACCTGGTCAAGCTTGTTATACCTGCGGGATGTTATGAAACATAAGTAAACAATCGTCAGTATGAGGATCCTTGAAGTGATCCATGATCCTGATCCTAAAGCCCTTCTGAGGATCACCACCTGTCACAGAAGTAAGGATCACTAGTTAGGATAACGAATAAGGATCACTAATTGTTAGAAAATCCTCCCCTAACAATTGCCCCCAAAATATAAGGAGTGAAATTGTAAAATTAGCGAGTTATGTTTTCTTGATCTTATCCATAACAAATTAACGGATATATAGCCGTTAGTATAGGACTAGCCGTTGCGATGATGATGTCACGGAAGTGACAACCTGCAAGATCATGATTATAAATAGAGATATAGATAGGATCAAATGCATTTAAATTTTCAGAGAAACTCCCTTTATAATCCTCATTCCGAAGACGCTCAGGTATTCTCTCTCTCTATCCTCTTCCCTCTCTTGCTCTGTTTTTATCTTTTCTTTTGCAGAAATTTGCTGAAATCGAGGATTACGTCGGCCATGTTGAGGATCAAGATAAGAAGATTGCCGACCTCCAGCAGACTGTTGTGCTCAAGGATCTTGCACTTGCTGATCTTCAGAAGGAACTCCAGGATACCAAGCAGAAGATGGCTAAGGTGCTGGTTAACTTTGACTATGAAAGGCAAGAGATCACAGATGATGCTAAAGTCTCTGCCGCCATAGCAATGTATAAAACCAAGCTTCAAATGGCCTTGGAAGCTCAGGATCCTGCCTTTGACAAAAGTAGCTGGGAAATTGAAGAATGGAAGGCAAGGCTGGCTGAATTGGGTGATGAAGAGGAGGCTGAGGAGATTCTGGCAATTGAGGCTAGTGGCAGCGGGTTGAAGGATAAAGCTAAGGATGCAGCGGCTGGTGGTGAAGATGATGCAGCGAAGGTGTGAGCTGCAAAAATGGGCGATGATGGAAATTTCTAGACGTCGCCGGAGCCCATTTTTTATGGTTTGGTAGTTTTTTTTATTGTTGATGTTTTTGAACAATGGTGGGTCTGTAATAACTCTAAACAATAGTTCTTAGGTTTAAGGATCATGTGTGATCCTTTGGACAATAGGCAGGATTGCAATTGGTGGAGGGATCCTCTGTTCGGGGGATGAAGCCATTGTGATCCTGCCGCCTTTATATTCCTGCACTACTTTTAAACTCATTATCATGGACACCCTTTACCTACCCCAGCGGACGGGCCACGTTTTGCTGGTAGAAGCTCGGGTAGGTAATGTTGACAACCTTTAAAGGGTTAGTCTTATGTTAATAAATAAAAACTTAACCTTTTGTCGCTTATCTTGTATTTGTTATCCTTTTTAGTATGTCATTTTCCAACTGTTATAATGTTAAGTTTGTTTATACTTATCAAGCCTTGAAAAACTAGAAAAGATATCCAAAAAGTTTAGGATATGAACAAGGATCACATATCCCATAACAGATAAGTTTAAAAAATGACATGATTTAAAATTTATAAGTTCAGTTGTCAAGTACAAGGGTTATTCAAATAAATGATTGAATAGAATCAAAAATAGTTAAGGATCATACCTGAAGATCCAAGTTAGGATCCTAACCATAATAAGGATAACTATAAGATAAACCTTAGAGTGAAATAAGGATCACGGATCCCTAGCTGTCTATCCTCAAAGACCTGAAATAGAGCATTACTTGGGACTAAGCCAATATAAGAGAAGAGTTAGCAACTGGGGACAAGCCCAAGGATAACTGGGGACAAGCCCAAGGATAACTGGGGACAAGCCCAAGGATAACTGGGGACAAGCCCAAGGATCGTATGTAAACTGGAGTATGGCCCTAACTGGCGACTATCCAAACTTAGTGACATGAAGATGCCAAAACCTTAGCTAACGTGAAAACGTTAGAAACCTTATGAACGGATGTATGGTACGTCTACCATTATACGTAGGATCCTAAGCATAGCCAGAACAATGGAATTATCAGCCCCTATAATGAGTACTGGTCCCAAAGCCTTGAACTATACCAGGATCATCGTGCGCTGCAGGCGGAATCTGGGGACAAGCCCAAATAACTGGGGTTAAACCCAAAGGACGGATTGCTTCTGTGGATAACCAACGTTGTGCTAAAGTTACCTGAACTTTCAAAACTTGAATTCACGTGAGAGATGGATAAAGGATACATGATCCTTATCCTTATAAGAGAAAATAATGAAATGAAATAGCTTAAGTTTAGGATATTACCTAAGTAAGGATCACCGATACTTTGAGGATCCTTTAAGGATATCCCTTTCACTAGGATCACCTCTGCCACGAGGATCCTTGTCACATGAAATATTTCTTCAAGTGGACAGCATTCCAAGCTCTTGGTAGCAAATCACCTTCCATTGTTAGCAATCTATATGCCCCCTTTCCTGCTTCGGCTTCAATCAAATAAGGGCCTTCCCATTTTGGAGCCAATTTTCCATCGGCAGGATTGGTGGTATTCTGAAATGCTTTCCTTAACACCATATCTCCAATTTGAAACCTCCTGATCCTGACATTTTTATTGTAAGCACCAGCCATTCTTTGTTGATAACTGGCCATCCTGATCCTAGCCATATCCCTGATTTCTTCAATAGTATCCAGGTCTTGAGCCAAGTTTTCATCATTTTCCTCAGGATCACGGGTACTTGTTCTAGCAGTAGGAACCACCATTTCTGTTGGGATCACTGATTCTGCCCCAAACACCAAAGAGAATGGTGTTTGACCAGTAGCATTCTTAGGGGTTGTCCTGTCAGCCCAGAGCACATAGGGTAGCTCTTCTGCCCATTTTCCTTTCTTGGATCCAAGCTTCTTCTTCAAGTTGTTGATGATGATCTTGTTGGATGATTCTGCTTGACCATTAGCTTGTGGGTGGACTGGTGTTGATGTTATCATCCTAATCCCCCAGCTGTCACAAAAGTTAGTGGTTCTGCCCCCAATAAATTGGGAACCATTATCACATATAATCTCAGAGGGAATTCCAAATCTAGTTATAATATTTCGTTTAATGAAGGATATAACTTCCTTTTCTCTAACTTGGGCAAAAGCTTCAGCCTCTATCCACTTGGAGAAGTAATCAGTCATAGCTAGCATGAATACTTTTCCACCAGGTGCCTTAGGGAGCTTGCCAACTATATCCATACCCCATCTCATAAATGGCCAAGAGGAGGATATAGGATGCAATAATTCGGCTGGCTGATGAAGGATATTGCTGTGTCTCTGGCAAGGATCGCATCTTCTGGCATACTCCACAGCATCTTTCTTCATGGTTGGCCAATAATATCCTGTCCTCAGGATCCTTGAAAATAGAGCCCTGCCCCCAGTATGGTTTCCACAATCTCCTTCATGGAAGTCTTTTAAAACTTCCTGAACTTCAGGATCCTCAATGCATCTCAAGTATGGTCCTGCAAGAGATCGTCTATACAACATATTATTCATAATTGTGAATTGAGATACCTTAGATTTGAAAGCCCTAGGGTTTTCTCCTGTAGGAATCTCTCCATGTTGTAAGTATCTCATAATTGGTGAGATCCATGATCTGGATCCTGAATAGGATTGAATATCCTCACTAGGGATAATTGCAGAATCGTCTCCTATCTCCATAGTCTGGTGATCCTCGATAGCCGGGGTCAGGATATGGATAATAGGAATCCTGATATCCTCTGGGATCTTCAAAGATGATCCTAAGTTAGCCAATGCATCAGCTTCTGTATTTTCTTCCCTTGGTACCTGTGACAAACTAAAGGAAACAAAAGAGAGTGCCAAACTTTTGACTATCTCCAAATATTTGGTTAGTTTTTCACCTTTAACAGCATATGATCCATTAAAGTGATTTGTAATTAACAAAGAATCTACGTGTACCTCAAGATACCTGATCCCCATTTGCTTTGCAATTTGCAAACCAGCAATTAAGGCTTCATATTCAGCCTCATTATTAGTGGTTTGGAACTCACAAGCTATAGAATGGGGTATTATGTCCCCCTGTGGCGATTTTAGTAGTATTCCAAGCCCTGTGCCTTTGACATTTGAGGATCCATCAGTGTGAAGTATCCAAGGATCCTTGGTCTCCTCTAGCTGCTGGACTTCTAACTCAGCTTCTTCTTGTAAATCACTACTGAAATCAGCCACAAAGTCAGCTAATGCTTGGGATTTGATAGCTGTCCTAGGCTCATATCTTATATCATATGCACTCAATTTCACTGCCCACTTAGCCATCCTTCCTGACATCTCTGGTTTCCTGAGGACATTCTTAATTGGAAAATTAGTTTTAACAATGATAACATGAGTTTCAAAATAATGTCTTAACTTAGTAGATGCCATTATTAATGCAAGGATAAGCTTTTCAAGGTGTGAGTACCTGGATTCGGCATCAAGTAAACTTTTACTTACATAATAGACGGGATGTTGTGTACCTTGATGATCCTTAACAAGGACCGCACTTACTGCTTTTGAGGATACCGCGAGATACAAGGATAACACTTCACCTTTTTCTGGTTTCATTAAAGCCGGGGCCGAAGATAGGTAATCTTTGAGGGCTTTTAGAGCATTTTCATGCTTCTCCGTCCACTCAAATTTCTTGTTCTTCCTTAGGATGTCATAGAATTCTTTACATTTTTCGGAGGACTTGGGTATGAATCTGTTCAAGGCTGCTATCCTTCCTGTTAACCTTTGAACATCCTTAGCATTGGCCGGAGATTTGATGTTCACTATTGCTTTGATTTGTTCCGGGCTAGCTTCAATGCCTCTCTTAGTCACCATGTATCCTAAGAATTTACCTGCTTTAACACCAAAATGACATTTTGAAGGATTAAGCTTCATATTATATTTGTCAAGGATATCAAATGCTTCCTCCAGGTCTCGTAGGTGATCCTCAGCTTTCAAGGATTTTACCACCATATCATCTATGTAGACCTCCATAGTTTGTGCGATCTGATCCTTGAACATCATATTCACCAGCCTTTGGTATGTTGCACCTGCATTTCTCAATCCAAACGGCATAGCAATATAGCAATATATACCAGTTGGAGTCATGAAGGCTGTATCCTCTTGGTCGGATGGTTCCATTTGGATTTGTTGAAATCCAGAAGAGGCATCCATAAAAGTTAACAGTTCATGACCCGCAGTTGCATCCACCATGGAGTCAATGTGGGGTAAAGGGAAAGGATCCTTGGGACATGCCTTATTTAAATCGGTAAAATCGACACATACCCTCCACTTTCCATTTTTCTTTTGAACAACTACCACATTGGCCAACCATCTTGGATACTTGACCTCTCTAATCATACCTGCCCGGAGCAATTTTTCTACCTCTTCCTGGATAATGGCATTCCTTTCTGGAGCAAACTTCCTTCTTCTTTGATGGATTGGTTTGAAAGATCTGTCGATGCCGAGCTTATGGGTAATAACATCTTTGGATATACCAGTCATGTCTTCATGTTTCCATGCAAAGGTAGTCTTTCTCCTTTTGAGGAAGGATATGAGGTCTTCTTTCATTTCGCCAAGGATCCCTGACCCGATATAGATTTTGGATTCAGGATCATCAGTATCCATGAGGATTTCTACCACATCCTGCTCTCTGGCCTCCAAGACATTTCTTGGAGGATACCTTGATTGCTATTGCTCCCTTGACTTCGAAGCTGGTTTCATCGATGAAGTGTAGCAATTCTTAGCTTCCTGCTGATCACTATCGATCTTTACTATTCCCCAAGGACTAGGGAGCTTCACACATTGATGGTAAGTGGACGGGACTGCTTTCATATCGTGTATCCAGGGCCTGCCAAGGATAACATTACAACAAGATAAACAGTCAATAACACAAAATTTTTGATAAGAGTGTAAGCCTTTGATATATATTGGGAGTTTAATGTCCCCCAGGGTGTTTTTGGTTTCGCCACTAAATCCCACGAGCACGGAGGATCTTGGTATGATCTCTGATTCGGGAATACCCATCTTCTTTAGGACGTCAAGCTGGATAATGTTCACTGAACTTCCTCCGTCTATTAGGATCCTGCGGACAAAACAGTTAGATATAAAAAGAGTAATAACTAAACCATCGTGATGAGGATCCTGGATATCAGTACGATCCTCTTCATCAAAGGTTATGACTTTTCCTTCGGAGACACTCGATGTTCGAACTGGCCTTTCTCCGTTATCCATTTTGGTTTCCTTCGTATGCCTCTTAGCTGCTGAGAAGGATGTGCCGCAAATGTCGGATCCCCCAGAGATAAAGTTTATCACTTGAGCGTCTGCTGGAGGGGCTGGAGCCTTCTCAGGGATCCTCTCAGGATCCTGAGTCCTTGACTTTTTCCTACCCAACAACTCTTTTAGATGCCCTTTGCTCAACAAGTACCCAATCTCCTTTCTTAATGCAATGCATTCTTCTGTGAGGTGCCCAAAATCTTCATGATATGCACACCATTTTGATTTATCCTTTGTTGCAGCTGACCTTTCATTCTTTCTTGGCCATCTAGCTTTATCACCTAGGTTCTGCAAGGCAAGGATTAGTTCATTGTTATCAACACTAAAGCAATATTCAGAGATTGGAGGATAGTCCTCATCATCCTCTTCTTGATCAATAGAATGCACGTTCTGATTATCAGATTTGTTGTAGGATCTGAACTTGTTGTTTCTGAATGAGGATCCTTGCTTATCCTGCTTTGAGGATCCTGTTATCCTCTCCTGAATCCTCTTATCATCCTCTAGCCGGATGAACCTGAGGGCCCGGGTTCTTACCTCATCTAGGTTCCTGCACGGTGTCATAACAAGATCATCATAAAATAAGGAATCCCTAAGTAATCCCATTTTGAAGGCTTCAACAGCTGTGGCTATATCTAAGTTGGGAATGTCTAAGGATTCTTTACTAAATTTGGTAATGTAATCCCTTAATGATTCATTATGACCCTGGGTTATCCTATATAAATCACTAGTTAATCGTTCAAATTTTCTACTACAAGAAAACTGAGCATTAAACAAGTTAACTAGGTTTGCAAATGAGGTAATAGAATAGGGAGGAAGACTTAGCAGCCACTTGAGAGCTGATCCAGTGAGAGTGGATCCGAATCCTTTGCATAGGCATGCTTCCTTTAACTTTTCTGGGATTGGATTGATCTCCATCCTCTCCCTGTATTGTGCTATGTGTTCTTCAGGATCCGTCGAACCGTCATACAGTTTCATTGTAGGCACATGGAACCTCTTGGGTATCTCAGCATCACAGATTGGTGGTGCAAAGCGAGATATCCTGTGGCTCCCATCTGCAATCTCTGGAATAGGTTTGACTACTCCCGGAACACTCGAGATCATATCCTTTAGCTTTTGCAATTCTCTGGCCATGGCATGATTGATACCTGGATCCTGCATAAAACCATGGTTAATAGTATGAGAATTATTAAAAGTGTTACCTCCCATTGGATTCAAGTTAGGAAATATGGAGGTTAATCCATATTGTTGAGATTCTGGAATGATCGAGGGGCCAGCAGAGGCATTGGTCTGCATTGGGATAAAATCTCCTTGATGGACATCTGAACTCCCTGTTTGCAAACTCCTCAAGGATCCTGGCATCTGGAAGGATCCCTGAAACTGGGACGATCCTGGAACAAAGGAGGATCCTTGAACCTGGGATGATCCTGGAACGAAGGAGGATCCTTGAACCTGGGATGATCCTGGAACGAAGGAGGATCCTTGAACCTGGGATGATCCTGGAACGAAGGAGGATCCTTGAACCTGGGATGATCCTGGAACGAAGGAGGATCCTTGAACCTGGGATGATCCTGGAACGAAGGAGGATCCTTGAACCTGGGATGATCCTGGAACGAAGGAGGATCCTTGAACCTGGTGCATTCCTGAATATCCTCCTGTACTCGTGAGGGATCCCATATGCTGGGGATAGGATCCTGCTGGCTGGAAATATGAACCTAGTGACTGGGTCATAGCTGTTGTTCCATAGTGCACTCCTTTTGGTCCACCCGCATATTGAATGTTTGGAACCACTGACGGCTGAGAAGTAACCACCGGAGTGTCAAAATTCAAAGATCTGGGCATCAGTGGAGAATGATCCTCTGCCGTTTTCTTCTGTTTCTTAATTTCATCAATCTCCCGGAGGATCCTTTCGTTGGTCTTATCCTGCTCTTGTGCATGATTCCTCATCTGCAAAATCAAGGTATAGAGATCATTAGTAGTAGGATTAGTTGAAACAGAAGAAGCATGTGGTTTTGAGAAAATGGGAGTCGGTTTCTTCGCAGCATTTTCTGTATTCTTCTGGGATCCAGAAGGTGGTGGAGGCAAAGGAGGGACGCCTTGTGAGGAAGTGAATGAGGGCATCAGGTTTGAAGCATTCTTTGATGAGGAAGCCATCTGCTTGGTTGTAGTGAGCCGAATTAAGCACAGAAATGCGTATTTTCTTAAGGACGAAGCACCAATTGCCCCACGGTGGGCGCCAAACTGTTTTGGTCAGAAAATCTGTTGAGAATATTGCAACCAAACTCTAGATTACGGGGTATGATGCTCAAAAGGTTTAACAACAATGAGGATCACTTCAATATGGAATGCACAAACAACACAAGGATTTATACGGGGAAAAAGCCCTTGATCAAGAGTTGATCTCCGGCACAAAAAACCCCGGGTGATGGAAACTACCGATCACCAAGCTCAAATAAATGAATTAGCGTTTACAACTTCGGATAGCAACGAGCTAGGTACAAGGATCACTACAGTGAAATGTGTAAAATGTGTAAGTAATTGCTAAGTGTTTGAACGAGAGCTTGTATGAGAGTGTTTGCGAGTGTGTGAAACTGCCAAAAATGATTAAGTGTCACTAACTAGCTCGTTGCCCCTTTCAAATAAGAAAAATATCTAGTTAACAAACTCTCCGACTTTCAAGCCAAGCCTCCACGTTCTCCATAACGTCTAGTTTTGATCTAGCACGTGCAGAATACTTCGGGAATATTCTCCAAGAATGCCGCTAAGACCTGGTCAAGCTTGTTATACCTGCGGGATGTTATGAAACATAAGTAAACAATCGTCAGTATGAGGATCCTTGAAGTGATCCATGATCCTGATCCTAAAGCCCTTCTGAGGATCACCACCTGTCACAGAAGTAAGGATCACTAGTTAGGATAACGAATAAGGATCACTAATTGTTAGAAAATCCTCCCCTAACATAGGTGATAAAGCCAGATGGCCCAGAAAAAATGACAGACCAGCTGCAACTAAAGATAAATCAAAGTGGTGTGCATACCATGAAGATTTTGGGCATCTCACAGAAGAATGCATTGCACTAATGTCACGACCCCCGACCCGGTTTGACCCGTTTCAGGAGCCGCGGGACAGAAATACTGCGGTATTTAATTAATTGAGTTTGACAACGGAAGTTTTCATCAGGATCTTTTAAAATGTAAATATTTCCCGATTATTTTATTTCACAATTCGGGATAAAACCCGGTAATTTACAATAGTTTGATTTCACAAAGAAATCTTTTTTTTTTTTTTTACAAAACATGTTTCTTTATTTTATACTGAGCCACTTCCTTGAGCTTGTAGTGTTATATGGCACTTTTCCTAGATCATAACAGATCACCTGAAACATGTTTGAAAAAGGTTTTGTCAGCGGGAAATACTGAGTGAATCATTCTATTTTGCATAATGATGCATAGTTATCAATTACAGCATAAGAGCGATTACAATGGCTTCTATCTTATTTTTATCTGGCATTCTGTCACAATGGTGACATGTCACAATGGTGACATGTCACAATGGTGACGATGGTCATACCACTATTTAGATCAATGAACCTAAATAGTGATGATTATCCCTGTAGGTCAATGAACCTAACAGTGATTATCCCGAGTAGGTCAATGAACCTAACTGGGAGAAAATTAGTAATGTGCACAATACCCCACTAACCAGTAATTCAAGATATCCACGACTTAGTCCCTGTAATTATAACCTTAAAAATAATTTGAGGTATTGTAAAATAGTTGATAAAAAGAGAATGACTCACAAACTGTGAGAAAAGGAGAATGACTCACAAACTGTGAGAAAAGGAGAATGACTCACAAACTATGAGAAAAGGAGAATGATTCACATTGCAGATTTATACGGGCAGAGTTTAGCCTACTGATTTAGCCTTTTCAACCTAAATTTTTATAACAGGCACACAATTCGGGGTTAGTAATCAATCCGGCATTTACGATAACTCACGAGATCAAATTCTCACAACGAACGACAAAGTGCGATACTTCATCCATCGAATTAACAACGAACGACAAAGTACGATACTTAAACATCCATCGATTTAACGACGAATGACAAAGTATAGCCCTAATGTGGGCGGCACTTAAACATTCATTGGATATATTGATCGATCGGACAATGAATCGTAATAGCGATTGTGCTAATACCCTGATTGCGGCGTCGATTAGTGCCTGTGTGTGTTAATTGAAGTATACAGAACTTATCTCAGCGCACAAAGTGAATTTGAGCGTCGTTCAATCGTCCAGAATTAAGTCCCAAAGTCCTCTATTTATAGCCCAATTTTGACCAGCCTTACGCACCGTAAGCTTAAGAACCTTACGGTCCGTAAGGACCTTTGCGCACCGTAACCTTGATTTCCTTGCGGTGCGCAAGGGACACGTTTTCATTATAGGGTAGCCACGTTTGGGACTAGGCATGCTGAATCATATATTTCAAATTTTTACTTATTGACAACAACTTTTAGTGGATAATCGTCCACTAGGGTTTATCCCCCCTGAGTTTTAGGGGCCCTAATCCTGATTCTGAAATTTCTGAAAATTTTAGGGTTTGCGCAGAATCACTTGGGTGTCTCAATTAGGGTTTCCTATTGGTCAAATTAATTTAATAATTATGACTTTTGATGAGAGTCGTTACAACTAAGAAAGGAAATTGGATACTTGTTGAGCAAGGGGCATCTAAAAGAATTGTTGGGTAGAAAAAAGTCAAGGACTCAGGATCCTGAAAGGATCCCTGAGAAAGCTCCGGCCCCTCCAGCAGATGCACAAGTAATAAACTTTATTTCAGGAGGATCAGACATTTGTGGCACATCCTTCTCAGCAGCTAAAAGGCATGCAAAGCAAACTAAAATGGATAATGGAGAAAGACCCGTTCGAACATCAAGTGTCTCCGAAGGAAAAGTCATAACCTTTGATGAGGATGATCGTGTTGATATCCAGGATCCTCATCACGATGGCTTAGTTATTACTCTTTTCATTTCTAACCATTTTGTCCGCAGGATCCTTATAGACGGAGGAAGCTCAGTAAACATTATCCAGCTTGATGTTCTAAAGAAGATGGGTATCCCTGAATCAGATATCATACCAAGATCCTCCGTGCTCGTGGGATTTAGTGGCGAAACTAAGAATACCCTGGGGGACATTAAGCTCCCAATATACATCGAAGGCCTACACTCTTATAAAAATTTTTGTGTTATTGACTGTTTATCTTATTGTATTGTTATCCTTGGCAGGCCCTGGATACACGATATGAAGGCAGTCCCATCTACTTACCATCAATGTGTGAAGCTCCCTAGTCCTTGGGGAATAGTCAAGATTGATAGTGATCAGCAGGAGGCTAAGAATTGCTATACTTCATCGATGAAACCAGCCTCGAAGTCAAGGGAGCAATAGCAATCAAAGTATCCTCCAAGGGATGTCTTGGAGGCAAGAGAGCAGGATGTGGTAGAAATCCTCATGGATCCTCATGATCCTGAATCCAAAATCTATATCGGATCAGGGATCCTTGGCAAAATGAAAGAAGACCTCGTATCCTTCCTCAAAAGGAGAAAGACTACCTTTGCATGGAAACACGAAGACATGATAGGTATATCAAAAGATGTAATCACTCACAAACTTGGCATTGATAGGTCCTTCAAACCAATCCATCAAAGGAGGAGAAAGTTTGCACCGGAAAGAAATGCCATTATCCAGGAAGAGGTAGAGAAATTGCTCCGGGCAGGTATGATTAGAGAGGTCAAGTATCCAAGATGGTTGGCCAATGTGGTTGTTGTTCAAAAGAAAAATGGAAAGTGGAGGGTATGTGTCGATTTCACAGATTTAAATAAGGCATGTCCCAAGGATCCTTTCCCATTACCCCACATTGACTCCATGGTGGATGCAACTGCGGGTCATGAACTGTTAACTTTTATGGATGCTTCATCTGGATTTCAACAAATCCAAATGGAACCATTCGATCAAGAGGATACAACCTTCATGACTCCAACTGGTATATACTGCTATATTGCTATGCCGTTCGGACTAAGAAATGCAGGTGCAACTTATCAAAGGCTAGTGAATATGATGTTCAAGGATCAGATTGGACAAACTATGGAGGTTTACATAGACGATATGGTGGTAAAATCAATAAAGGCTGAGGATCACCTAAGAGACTTGGAGGAAGCATTCAATATCCTTGATAAATATAATATGAAGCTTAATCCTTCAAAATGTCACTTTGGTGTTAAAGCAGGTAAATTCTTAGGATATATGGTGACAAAGAGAGGCATTGAAGCCAGTCCAGAACAAATCAAAGCAATAGTGAACATCAAATCTCCGGCCAATGCTAAGATGTTCAAAGGCTAACAGGCAGGATAGCAGCTTTGAACAGATTTATATCCAAATCCTCAGAGAAGTGCAAAGAATTCTATGATATCCTAAGGAAGAACAAGAAATTTGAGTGGACTGAGAAGCATGAAAATGCCTTAAGAGCTCTCAAAGATTACCTATCCTCAGCCCCGGCCTTGATGAAACCAGAAAAAGGCGATGTGCTATCCTTGTATCTTGCAGTATCCTCAAAAGCAGTAAGTGCGGTCCTTGTTAAGGATCATGAAGGTACACAACATCCTGTCTATTATGTAAGTAAAAGTTTACTTGATGCCGAATCCAGGCATTCACACCTTGAAAAGCTTATTCTTGCATTAATTATGGCATCTACTAAGTTGAGACATTATTTCGAAACTCATGTTATTGTTGTTAAAACTAATTTTCCAATTAAGAATGTCCTTAGGAAACCAGAGATGTCAGGAAGGATGGCTAAGTGGGCAGTGAAGCTTAGTGCCTATGATATAAGATATGAGCCTAGGACAGCCATCAAATCCCAAGCATTAGCTGACTTTGTGGCTGATTTCAGTAGTGATTTACAAGAAGAAGCTGAGTTAGAAGTCCAGCAGCTAGAGGAGACCAAGGATCCTTGGATACTCTATACTGATGGATCCTCAAATGTCAAAGGCACAGGGCTTGGAATACTACTAAAATCGCCACAGGGGGACATAATACCCCACTCTATAGCTTGTGAGTTCCAAACCACTAACAATGAGGCTGAATATGAAGCCTTAATTGCTGGTTTGCAAATTGCTAAGCATATGGGGATCAGGTATCTTGAGGTACATGTAGATTCATTGTTAATTACAAACCACTTTAATGGATCCTGTGCTGTTAAAGGTGAAAAGCTAACCAAATATTTAGAGATAGTCAAAGAATTGGCACTCTTTTTTGTTTCCTTTAGTTTGACACAGGTACCAAGGGAAAAAAATACAGAAGCTGATGCATTGGCTAACTTAGGATCATCTTTGAAGATCCCGGAGGATATCAAGATCCCTATTATCCATATCCTGACCCCGGCTAACGAGGATCATGTGGCTATGGAGATAGAAAAAAATTCTGCAATTATCCCTAGTGAGGATACTCAATCCCATTCAGGATCAGGATCATGGATCTCACCAATCATGAGATACTTACAACATGGAGAGATTCCTACAGGAGAAACCCTAGGGCTTTCAAAATTAAGGTATCTCAATTCACAATTTTAAATAATATATTGTATAGACGATCTCTTGCAGGACCATACTTAAGATGCATTGAGGATCCTGAAATCCAAGAAGTTTTAAAAGACTTCCATGAAGGAGATTGTGGAAACCACACTGGGGGCAGGGCATTATTCTCAAGGATCCTGAGGACAGGATACTACTGGCCAACCATGAAGAGAGATGTTGTGGAGTATGCTAAGAGATGTGATCCTTGTCAGAGACACATCAATATCCTTCATCAACCAGCTGAATTTTTGCATCCGATATCCTCCTCTTGGCCATTTATGAGATGGGGTATGGATATAGTTGGTAAGCTCCCTAAGGCACCTGGTGGAAAAGTATTCATGCTTGCTATGACTGATTACTTCTCCAAGTGGATAGAGGCTGAGGCTTTTGCCCAAGTCAGAGAAAAGGAAGTTATATCCTTCATTAAAAGAAATATTATAACTAGATTCGGTATTCCTTCTGAAATTATATGTGATAATGGTTCCCAATTCATTGGGGGCAGAACCACTAACTTTTGTGACAGCTGGGGGATTAAGATGATAACATGAACACCAGTCCACCCACAAGCTAATGGTCAAGCAGAATCATCCAACAAGATCATCATCAACAATTTGAAGAAGAAGCTTGGATCCAAGAAAGGGAAATGGGCAGAAGAACTACCTTATGTGCTTTGGGCTGATAGGACAACCCCTAAGAATGCTACTGGTCAAACGCCATTCTCTTTGGTATTTGGGGCAGAATCAGTGATCCCAACAGAAATGGTAGTTCCAACTACTAGAACAAGTACCCGTGATCCTGAGGAAAATGATGAGAACTTGGCTCAAGACCTGGATACTATTGAAGAAATCAGGGATCTCGCTAGGATAAGGATGGCCAGTTATCAACAAAGAATGGCTGGTGCTTACAACAAAAATGTCAGGATCAGGAAGTTTCAAGTTGGAGATATGGTATTAAGGAAAGCATTTCAGAATACCACCAATCCTGCTGATGGAAAATTGGCTCCAAAATGGGAAGGCCCTTATTTGATTGAAGCTGAAGCAGGAAATGGGGCATATAGATTGCTAACCATGGAAGGTGATTTGCTACCAAGAGCTTGGAATGCTGTCCACTTGAAGAAATATTTCATGTGAGCAGGATCCTCATGGCACAGATGATCCTTACGTTAGGGGTATCCTTGAAGGATCCTTAAAGTATCGGTGATCCTTACTTTGGTAATGTCCTAACCTTGAACTATTTCATTTCCTTATTTTCTCATATAAGGACAAGGATCATATGTCCTATATCCATCTCTCTCACGTGATTTTAAGTTTTGAAAGTTCAGGTATCCTTAGCAAAATATTGGTTATCTGCAGAAGCAATCCGTTCCTTGGGTTTAACCCCAGTTATTTGGGCTTGACCCCAGTTCCGCCTGTAGCGCATGATGATCCTGGTATAGTTCAAGGCAGTGGGACCAGTACTCGCTTTAGGGGCTGATAATTCCATTGTACTGGCTATACCTAGGATCCTACGTATAATGGTAGACGTACCATACATCCGTTCCTAAGGTTTCTAACGTTTTCACGTTAGCTAAGGTTTTGGCATTTTCATGTCACTAAGTTTGGATAGTCGCCAGTTAGGGCCATACTCCAGTTTACATACGATCCTTGGGCTTGTCCCCAGTTATCCTTGGGCTTGTCCCCAGTTATCCTTGGGCTTGTCCCCAGTTGCTAACTCTTATCTCATATTGGCTTAGTCCCAAGTTATGCTCTATTTTCAGGTCCTTGAAGATAAGCAACTAGGGATCCTTGATCCTTACTTCTCTCTAAGGTTTATCTTATAGTTATCCTGATTATGGTTAGGATCCTAACTTGGATCCTCAGGTATGATCCTTAACTATTTTTAATTCTATTCATTGTTCATTTGAATAACCCTTAAAATTTGACAACTAAACTTGTGATCCTTAAAATATATTACTTTTTGGGATTCTTTAACTATAGGATATTTGATCATGGATCATATCCTAAATATTTTCAATCTGACTTATTCAAAATTGCTTATTCAATAAGTGTACATCAAAACAATTGAGAATTAAAGAGACAAAAAGGATAACAATACAAGATAAGCGACAAAAGATTAAGGTTTTATTTATTAACAAAAGATTAACCCTTAAAAGGTTGTCAAAATTACCTACCCCGAGCATCTACCAGCAATACGTGGCCCGTCCGCTGGGGTGGGTAAAGGGTGTCCATGATAATAGGTTCAAAGTAGTGCAGGAATATAAAGGCGGCAGGATCACAATGGCTTCATCCCCCAAACAGAGGATCCCTCCACCATTTGCAATCCTACCTATTGTCCAAAGGATCATACATGATCCTTAATCCTAAAAACTATTGTTCAGTACAAACCATCAAATTGTTCAACAAAACAACCATCAAACTAAAAAATTGGGCTCCGGCTATGTCTAGAAATTTCCATCATCACCCAATCATGCAGCCTAAACCTTCGCTGCATCACCACCTCCGGCTCCACTTGCTTCACCACCTTCACCCTTGCCTCCAGCCTCGATCGCCAAAACCTCCTCAGTCTCTTCATCATCTTCAAGATCAGCCAACCTTGCTTTCCAGCCCTCAACATCCCAGCTGCTTCTGTCGAAGTTAGGATCTTGAGCTTCCTGGGCCATCTTTAGTTTTGTCTGATACATTGCTATGGCGGCAGAGACCTTGGCGTCTTTGGTGATCTCATGCTTCTCGTAGTCAGCATTAACCAGCACCTTGGCCGTCTCCTGTTTGGCATCCTGGAGTTCCTTCTGAAGATCAGCAATTTTGAGGTCCTTTAGCAATGCAACCTGCTGGAGGTCGGCAATCTTCCTATCCTGATCATCAACGTGGCCAACATAGTCCTCAATCTCAGCGAATTTCTGCAAAGGGGATAAAAGATAAGGTCAGGACCAAGTGATCCTCAAATCAGCAGGATATGTCAGCAGGATATACGAGCAGATACAGTGATCCTTACATCGTTGAAGTACTCGAGGAATTGGTGGCGGATCAGAGGCAGACCCTGCAGATCCTCAGCCTCGGAGGCCTTTCTCTTCTTGATTCCCTTTCCTTTGAGGGGTGCCTTGGGGACTGAAGCTGTCGGGCTGGTAGGAGCCTTTCTTTTGGAGGATCTGACGGTGGTGAGATCGGTGACATTGAACTTTGAAGCAGACTTGGTGGATTTTCCAGCACCTACACAACCAAAAGAAGATAAGTATCTTTACTTCACTTATATTTCACTATTTGTTTAAATTTTTAAACAAAGATACTTACTTGACATCGTGACAGAGCCTGAGGATACCTCCTGAGAATCCTGGGTGGTTGTCTTGAAAGTTCTTGTTTCAGGATCAAGTCTCTTGAAAGTGGCGAGTCTCTCTTTGGCAGCAGGAGACAGTCTGAGGTGTGAAACGGTGATAGCTGCATAACAAGAAAGCAAAAGTATATAAGTGATCCTTATATCAAAAGAAAGTTCTTTGGTGATCCTTCTCAGGATCCTCCATCCTACCATGGGTAGCCCATTTCCTGGGTAGATCCTTCCCGTCAGAGATAGAATCTCTCTTGACGAAAAAGAAACGCCACTTCCAGTTAGCATCATTCTTGGTAGCTTTGAAGATCGGGTGTTCCTCACCAGTGTTAGGGGAGGATTTTCTAACAATTAGTGATCCTTACTTGTTATCCTAATTAATGATCCTTACTTCTGTGACAGATAGTGATCCTCAGAAGAGCTTCAGGATCAGGATCATGGATCACCTTAAAGATCCTCATACTAACGATTGTTTGTTTGTGTTTCGTATTATTTTGCAGGAGTAACAAACTTGACTTGGTCTTGGCAACGTTACTATGGAATATTCCACGGGTATTTCGCACAGGTTTGACTGGAAATGGACGTTGTGGAGAACGTGGGAGCATGGCACAAAAGTTGGATAGTTTGTTAGCGTAGTTAACTTCTATTTTTAAAGGGGGACGAGCTAGTATTTAGAACACTTAGCCATTTTTCAGCTACACACACTCTCGTACAATTGCACTCTTGAAGCTTTCGGCAAACACTTAACAGTTTTCGCTCACTTTTACACATTTCACCATAGTGATCCTTGTACCTAGCTCGTTGCTATCCGAAGTTGTAAACATTTATTGATTTATTTGAGCTTGGTGATCGGTAGTTTCCATCACCCGGGGTTTTTTGTGCCGGAGATCAACTCTTGATCAAGGGCTTTTTCCCCGTATAAACCTTGTGTCACTTGTTATTTATTTTTCATAGTGATCCTTATTGCTACAAAGTAATTCAAGCATCATACCCCGTAACAGAGAGTTTGGTTGCATTATCCTCATCAGATTTTTTGACCAAAACAGTTTGGCGCCCACCGTGGGGCCATTGGTGCTTCATTCCTAAGAAGTTTTTCTGTTGGTGATCATTCCGGTTCATTGCATACAAATACATGGCTTCATCATTGAAGAATACCTCTACTGCAATGCCTGCGGTCAATTCATCTCAGGGCATTCCACCTTTGCCTCCACCACCTTCTGGACCTCAGAAAAATGCCGAGAAGAAACCAACTCCCATTTTCTCCAAACCTCCAACTTCTTCTGCTTCTTACACTCCCACTACTAGTGACATGTTTACTTTGATTTTGCAGATGAAGGATCATATACAGCAACAGGATAAGACCAATGAAAGGATTCTCAAAGAAATCGGAGATCTCAAGAAACAAAAGAAAACGGCAGAGGATCATTCCCCACTGGTGCCCAGATCTTTGAATTTTGATACTCCGGTGATTACTTCTCAGCCATCAGTGGTTCCAGATGTTCAATATGTGGGTGGACCAAAAGGAGTGCACTACGGAGCAACAACAATGACCCAGGCATCAGGTTCATATTTCCAGCCAGCAGGATCCTATCCTCAGCATATGGGATCCTTCATGAATTCAGGAGGATACTCAGGAGCGCAGCAGATTCAAGGATCTTCCTTTGTTCCAGGATCATTCCAGGTTCAAGGATCCTCCTTTGTTCCAGGATCATCCCAGGTTCAAGGATCCTCCTTTGTTCCAGGATCATCCTAGGTTCAAGGATCCTACTTTGTTCCAGGATCATCCCAGGTTCAAGGATCCTCCTTTGTTCCAGGATCATCCCAGGTTCAAGGATCCTCCCTTGTTCCAGGATCGTCCCAGTTTCAGGGATCCTTCCAGATGCCAGGATCCTTGAGGAGTTTGCAAACAGGAAGTTCAGATGTCCATCAGGGAGATTTTATTCCGATGCAGACCATTGCTTCTACTGGTCCTTCGATCATTCCAGAGCCCCAACAATATGGATTAACATCCATTCTTCCTAATTTGAATCCAATGGGAGGTAACACTTTTAATAACTCTTATACTACTAACCATGGCCTTATGCAGGATCCAGGTATCAACCACACCATGGCCAGAGAGTTACAAAAGTTGAAGGATATGATATCAAGTGTTCCAGGAGTGGTCAAACCTATCCCAGAGATTGCAGATGGGAGCCACAAGATATCTCGTTTTGCACCACCAATCTGTGATGCTGAGATACCCAAGAGGTTCCATGTGCCAACCATGAAGCTGTATGATGGTTCGACGGATCCTGAAGAACACATAGCACAATACAGGGAGAGGATGGAGATCAATCCCATCAAAGAAAGGTTAAAGGAAGCATGCCTGTGCAAGGGATTCGGATCCACTCTTACTGGATCAGCTCTTAAATAGCTGCTAAGTCTTCCCCCTACTCTATTACCTCATTTGCTAATCTAGTTAACCTATTTAATAATCAGTTTTCTTGTAGTAGAAAATTTGAACAATTAACTAGTGATCTATATAGGATAACCCAGGGTCATAATGAATCATTAAGGGATTACATTACCAAATTCAGTAAAGAATCCTTAGACATTCCCAACTTAGATATAGCCACGGCTGTTGAGGCCTTCAAAATGGGATTACTTAGGGATTCATTGTTCTATGATGATCTTGTTATGACACCATGCAGGAACCTAGATGAGGTAAGAACCCGGGCACTCAGGTTCATCCGGCTAGAGGACGATAAGAGGATCCAGGAAAGATTAGCAGGATCCTCAAAACAAGAGAAGAAAGGATCCTTGTTCAAGAACAACAAGTTCAGATCCTATAACAGATCTGATAACCAGAACGTGCATGCTGTTGACCAGGAAGAGGTAGAGAAATTGCTCCGGGCAGGTATGATTAGAGAGGTCAAGTATCCAAGATGGTTGGCCAATGTGGTTATTGTTCAAAAGAAAAATGGAAAGTGGAGGGTATGTGTCGATTTCACAGATTTAAATAAGGCATGTCCCAAGGATCCTTTCCCATTACCCCACATTGACTCCATGGTGGATGCAACTGCGGGTCATGAACTGTTAACTTTTATGGATGCTGTTTTGGTCAAAAAATCTGATGAGGATAATGCAACCAAACTCTCTGTTACGGGGTATGATGCTTGAAATGTCGAACAATGATAAGGATCACTTCAAGGTAAATTGCACAAATGACACAAGGATTTATACGGGGAAAAAGCCCTTGATCAAGAGTTGATCTCCGGCACAAAAAACCCCGGGTGATGGAAACTACCGATCACCAAGCTCAAATAAATCAATAAATGTTTACAACTTCGGATAATGACGAGCTAGGTACAAGGATCACTAGTATGAAATATGTAAAAGTGAGTGAAAACTAATAAGTGTTCGTCGAGAGCTTCACGAATGCGATTGTATGAGAGTGTGTGTAGCTGAAAAATGACTAAGTGTTCTAATTCTAGCTCGTCACCCCTTTAAAAATAGAAGTTAACTACAATAACTAACTATCCGACTTTTGTGCCAAGCTCCCACGTTCTCCACAACGTCCATTTCCAGTCAAACGTGTGCGAAATACCCGTGGAATATTCCATAGTAACGTTGCCAAGACCAAGTCAAGCTCGTAACTCCTGCGAAGTAATACAAAACACAAACAAACAATCGTCAGTACGAGGATCCTTAAAGTGATCCATGATCCTGATCCTGAAGCTCTTCTGAGGATCACTATCTGACACAGAAGAAAGGATCATTAATTAGGATAACGAGTAAGGATCACTAATTGTTAGAAAATCCTCCCCTAACAATTGCCCCCAAAATATAAGGAGTAATATGTAAAATGAGCGAGTTATGTTTTCCTGATCTTATCCGCAACTAACTATCGTAAATATAGCCGTTATTGTTGAACTAGCCGTTGCAACCATGACGTCACAGAAGTGACAACCCTGCACGATCATGATTATAAATAGGAGATAGAGATAGGATCAAATGCATTTAAAATTTCAGAAAGACTCCCTTTATAACTGCATTCCGAAGATAAACAGGTATCCTCTCTTCATCTTCTTCCTTCTCTTGCTCTGTTTTTCTTATTTTACCATCGTCTCTTCAAGAATGATGCTCCGGTCCTCCCCCGCCAAGGATCACCAGAAGGATAGTCCCTTGAAGAGTCAAAAGATCATCAAAGACTCCACACATGAGAGGTGCTACTTTAACGATGCTCAAATAGACAAGATTCGTCACTGCTTTCCGGCGAGTGCCTTTTTCAAACCCTTCGATCCTACTATTCTGAGCGACTACGTTTCAGAAACATGGGTTTCCTTTCCAGTTACTCCATTCGCCATAGGATACACCTATCCTTTCCCAGAATTTACACAATCCTTCTTTTCCCTTACCGGCATCTCTTACATCCAAGCCATGCCGATGATTTGGAGGGTTTTGTATACCCTAGAGAGGATCATCGAGCAGGAAGGCGTTGATTTAGGAATGTCAGAGCTGACACAATTGTATGATCTTACTACCTTTGGTTCTCATCGTTATTTGTTCAAACGAAAACCCGGCGGAGAACACCCCCTTCTTAAAGTCACCAAGAATGACACAAATTGGAAACGTCGCTTCTTCTTTGTCAGGAGGGATACCATTCCAAATGGAAAGGATCTACCAAAGACATGGTCCACCCATGGTAGGCCAGAGGATCCTGAGAAGGATCACCGGGTAGTCTTGTTTTTGTATGAGGATCACTAACCCCTTTTGTCTTGTGTTATGCAGCTATTTCTGTTTCACACATCATCACGACACCTGCAACCAAGGATAGGCTTGCTGCTTTTTGGAAGCTTGATCCTGAAACAAGGACATTCAAGATAGACACCCAAGACTCACAAGAAGTATCCTCAGGTTCCATCACCATGTCGAGTAAGTATCCTGCCTTTTGCATAGTTTGAATATTAAAATAAATAAGTAAATTGAAATAGGATAAGGATACTTATCTTGCTTTGAATGTGTAGGTGCCGGAAAATCTGCCAAGCCTGTATCCCAGTTCAACACAGCTGATCTTGATGTTGTTCGATCCAGGAAGAAGAGGGCTACTACCAGTCCTAGCATCTCCATTCCCAAGGCACCCATTAAAGGAAAGGGTGGCAAAAAGAGAAAGACCTCCGAGGGTGAGGATTTGCAGGGTTTGCCTCTGATCCGTCACCAATTCCTCGAGTACTTCAATGATGTAAGGATCAACGTATCTGCCTGTATATCCTGCTGGCATATCCTGCTGATATATCCTGCTGATTTGAGGATCACTCGGTCCTGACCTTATCTTTTATCTCTTTTGCAGAAATTCGCTGAGATTGAGGACTATGTGGAGAATGTCGAGGAGCAGGACAAGAAGATTGCTGATTTGCAACAGGTTGCAGTGCTTAAGGACCTTGCAATTGCTGATCTTCAGAAGGAACTCCAAGATGCCAAGACTAAGACGGCTAAACTTCTGATTGACCTTGACTATGAGAAGCATGATCTCATAGAAAACGCTAAGGTCTCCGCTGCCATCACAATGTATCAGACTAAATTGAAGATGGCCCAGGAAGCTCAAGATCCTAACTTTGACAAAAGCAGCTGGGATGTTGAGGGCTGGAAAGCAAGGTTAGCTGATCTTGAAGAAGCTGAGGAAGTTTTGGCGATCGAGGCTGGAGGTAGTGGGAAGGATCTGGTGAAGGATACCGCAGCTGGAGGGGAAGAGGATGCAGCAAAGGTGTAGGCTGCACAATTGGGCGATGATGGACATTCCTAGACGCAGCCGGAGCCCAATTTTTAAATTTGGTAGTAGTTTTTTGTGGTTGTGATGTTAAACAATTTAATGGTTTGTACTTGAACAATAGTCGTTAGGATTAAGGATCATGTATGATCCTTTGGACAATAGGCAGGATTGCAATTGGTGGAGGGATCCTCTGTTTGGGGGATGAAGCCATTGTGATCCTGCCGCCTTTATATTCCTGCACTACTTTTTGAACTTATTATCATGGACACCCTTTACCTACCCCAGCGGACGGGCCACGTTTTGCTGGTAGAAGCTCGGGGTAGGTAATTTTGACAACCTTTTAAGGGTTAGCCTTTTGTTAATAAATAAAATCTTAACCTTTTGTCGCTTATCTTGTGTTGTTATCCTTTTTAATATCTTACTTTCCAACTGTTGTAATGTTTATTCCGTTTATACTTATCAAGCCTTGAAAACTTAAAAAAGATATCCAAAAAGTTTAGGATATGATCACGGACCGCATATCCCATAACTGATAAGTTCTAAAAAGTGATATAGTTTAAGAATCCCAAGTTCAGTTGTCAAGTATAAGGGTTATTCAAATGAATAATGAATAAAATCAAAACAGTTAAGGATCATACCTGAGGATCCAAGTTAGGATCCTAACCATAATCAGGATAACTACAAAATAAACCTTAGAAAGAAGTAAGGATCAAGGATCCCTAGTTGCTTATCTTCAAGGACCTGAAATAGAGCATAACTTGGGACTAAGCCAATATAAGAAAAGAGTTAGCAACTGGGGACAAGCCCAAGGATAACTGGGGACAAGCCCAAGGATAACTGGGGACAAGCCCAAGGATCGTATGTAAACTGGAGTATGGCCCTAACTGGCGACTATCCAAACTTAGTGACATGAAAATGCCAAAACCTTAGCTAACGTGAAAACGTTAGAAACCTTAGCTAACGTGAAAACGTTAGAAACCTTAGGAACGGATGTATGATACATCTACCATTATACGTAGGATCCTAGGCATAGCCAGTACAATGGAATTATCAGCCCCTAAAGCGAGTACTGGTCCCACTGCCTTGAACTATACCAGGATCATCATGCGCTACAGGCGGAACTGGGGTCAAGCCCAAATAACTGGGGTCAAACCCAAGGAACGGATTGCTTCTGCAGATAACCAATGTTATGCTAAGGATACCTGAACTTTCAACACTTGAAATCACGTGAGAGATGGATAAAGGACACATGATCCTTATCCTTATATGAGAAAATAAAGAAATGAAATAGTTCAAGGTTAGGATATTACCAAAGTAAGGATCACTGATACTTTAAGGATCCTTCGAGGATAATCCTAACATAAGGATCATCTGTGCCAAGAGGATCCTACTCACATGAAATATTTCTTCAAGTGGACAGCATTCCAAGCTCTTGGTAGCAAATCACCCTCCATGGTTAGCAACCTATATGCCCCCTTTCCTGCTTCAGCTTCAATCAAATAAGGGCCTTCCCATTTTGGAGCCAATTTTCCATCGGCAGGATTGGTGGTATTCTGAAATGCTTTCCTTAATACCATATCTCCAACTTGAAACTTCCTGATCCTGACATTTTTGTTGTAAGCACCAGCCATTCTTTGTTGATAACTGGCCATCCTTATCCTAGCCAGATCCCTGATTTCTTCAATAGTATCCAGATCTTGAGTCAAGTTCTCATCATTTTCCTCAGGATCACGAGTACTTGTTCTAGCAGTTGGAACCACCATTTCTATTGGGATCACTGATTCTGCCCCAAATACCAAAGAGAATGGTGTTTGACCAGTTGCATTCTTAGGGGTTGTCCTATCAGCCCAAAGCACATAAGGTAGTTCCTCTGCCCATTTGCCTTTCTTGGATCCAAGCTTCTTCTTCAAATTGTTGATGATGATCTTGTTGGATGATTCTGCTTGACCATTAGCTTGTGGGTGAACTGGTGTTGATGTTATCATCTTAATCCCCCAACTGTCACAAAAGTTAGTGGTTCTGCCCCCAATAAATTGGGAACCATTATCACATATAATTTCAGAAGGAATTCCAAATCTAGTTATAGTATTTCTTTTAATGAAGGATATAACTTCCTTTTCTCTGACTTGGGCAAAAGCTTCAGCCTCTATCCACTTGGAGAAGTAATCAGTCATAGCAAGCATGAATACTTTTCCACCAGGTGCCTTAGGAAGCTTACCAACTATATCCATACCCCATCTCATAAATGGCCAAGAGGAGGATATAGGATGCAATAATTCAGCTGGTTGATGAAGGATATTGCTGTGTCTCTGACAAGGATCACATCTCTTAGCGTATTCCACAGCATCTCTCTTCATGGTTGGCCAGTAGTATCCTGTCCTCAGGATCCTTGAGAATAATGCCCTGCCCCCAGTGTGGTTTCCATAATCTCCTTCATGGAAGTGTTTTAAAACTTCTTGGATTTCAGGATCCTCAATGCATCTCAAGTATGGTCCTGCAAGAGATCGTCTATACAACATATTATTTAAAATTGTGAATTGAGATACCTTAGATTTGAAAGCCCTAGGGTTTTCTCCTGTAGGAATCTCTCCATGTTGTAAGTATCTCATAATT
The DNA here is from genome assembly GCA_030545235.1 of Helianthus tuberosus. Lineage (NCBI taxonomy): Eukaryota > Viridiplantae > Streptophyta > Magnoliopsida > Asterales > Asteraceae > Helianthus > Helianthus tuberosus. The sequence continues at coordinate 223,935,158 of CM060369.1, forward strand.
GGTGAGATCCATGATCCTGAATGGGATTGAGTATCCTCACTAGGGATAATTGCAGAATCATTTCCTATCTCCATAGCCACATGATCCTCGATAGCCGGGGTCAGGATATGGATAATAGGGATCTTGATATCCTCCGGGATCTTCAAAGATGATCCAAAGTTTGCCAATGCATCAGCTTCTGTATTTTCTTCCCTTGGTACCTGTGTCAAACTAAAGGAAACAAAAGAGAGTGCCAAACTTTTGACTATCTCTAAATATTTGGTTAGCTTTTCACCTTTAACAGCATAGGATCCATTAAAGTGGTTTGTAATTAACAATGAATCTACATGTACCTCAAGATACCTGATCCCCATATGCTTAGCAATTTCTAAACCAGCAATTAAGGCTTCATATTCAGCCTCATTGTTAGTGGTTTGGAACTCACAAGCTATAGAGTGGGGTATTATGTCCCCCTGTGGCGATTTTAGTAGTATTCCAAGCCCTGTGCCTTTAACATTTGAGGATCCATCAGTATAGAGTATCCAAGGATCCTTAGTCTCCTCTAGCTGCTGGACTTCTAACTCAGCTTCTTTTTGTAAATCACTACTGAAATCAGCCACAAAGTCGGCTAATGCTTGGGATTTGATGGCTGTCCTAGGCTCATATCTTATATCATATGCACTTAGCTTCACTGCCCACTTAGCCATCCTTCCTGACATCTCTGGTTTCCTGAGGACATTCTTAATTGGAAAATTAGTTTTAACAACAATAACATGAGTTTCAAAATAGTGTCTCAACTTAGTAGATGCCATAATTAATGCAAGAATAAGCTTTTCAAGGTGTGAATACCTGGATTCGGCATCAAGTAAACTTTTACTTACATAATAGACAGGATGTTGTGTACCTTCATGATCCTTAACAAGGACCGCACTTACTGCTTTTGAGGATACTGCAAGATATAAGGATAGCACATCGCCTTTTTCTGGTTTCATCAAGGCCGGGGCTGAGGATAGATAATCTTTGAGGGCTTTTAAAGCATTTTCATGCTTCTCAGTCCACTCAAATTTCTTGTTCTTCCTTAGGATATCATAGAATTCTTTGCACTTTTCTGAGGATTTTGATATAAATCTGTTCAAAGCTGCTATCCTGCCTGTTAGCCTTTGAACATCCTTAGCATTGGCCGGAGATTTGATGTTCACTATTGCTTTGATTTGTTCCAGGCTAGCTTCAATGCCTCTCTTCGTCACCATATATCCTAAGAATTTACCTGCTTTAACACCAAAGTGACATTTTGAAGGATTAAGCTTCATGTTATATTTGTCAAGGATATCGAATGCTTCCTCCAAGTCTCTTAGGTGATCCTCAGCTTTTATGGATTTTACCACCATATCATCTATGTAAACCTCCATAGTTTGTCCAATCTGATCCTTGAACATCATATTCACCAGCCTTTGATACGTTGCACCTGCATTTCTTAGTCCGAACGGCATAGCAATATAGCAGTATATACCAGTTGGAGTCATGAAGGTTGTATCCTCTTGATCGGATGGTTCCATTTGGATTTGTTGAAATCCAGATGAAGCATCCATAAAAGTTAACAGTTCATGACCCGCAGTTGCATCCACCATGGAGTCAATGTGGGGTAATGGGAAAGGATCCTTGGGACATGCCTTATTTTAATCGGTAAAATGGACACATACCCTCCACTTTCCCTTTTTCTTTTGAACAACAACCACATTGGCCAACCATCTTGGATACTTGACCTCTCTAATCATACCTGCCCGGAGAAATTTCTCTACCTCTTCCTGGATAATGGCATTTCTTTCCGGTGCAAACTTTCTTCTCCTTTGATTGATAGGTTTGAAGGACCTATCAATGCCAAGTTTGTGAGTGATCACATCTTTAGATATACCGGTCATGTCTTCATGTTTCCATGCAAAGGTAGTCTTTCTCCTTTTGAGGAAGGATATGAGGTCTTCCTTCATACCGCCAATGATCCCTGATCCGATATAGATTTTGGATTCAGGATCATCAGGATCCATGAGGATTTCTACCGCATCCTGCTCTCTTGCCTCCAAGACATCCCTTGGAGGATACTTTGATTGCTATTGCTCCCTTGACTTCGAGGCTGGTTTCATCGATGAAGTATAGCAATTCTTAGCCTCCTGCTGATCACTATCAATCTTCACTATTCCCCAAGGACTAGGGAGCTTCACACATTGATGGTAGGTAGATGGGACTGCCTTCATATCGTGTATCCAGGGCCTGCCAAGGATAACATTACAACAAGATAAACAGTCAATAACACAAAATTTTTGATAAGAGTGTAGGCCTTCGATGTATATTGGGAGTTTAATGTCCCTCAGAGTATTCTTAGTTTCGCCACTAAATCCTACGAGCACGGAGGATCTTGGTATGATATCTGATTCAGGGATACCCATCTTCTTTAGAACATCAAGCTGGATAATGTTCACTGAACTTCCTCCGTCTATAAGGATCCTGCGGACAAAATGGTTAGAAATGAAAAGAGTAATAACTAAACCATCGTGATGAGGATCCTGGATATCAACACGATAATCCTCATCAAAGGTTATGACTTTTCCTTCGGAGACACTTGATGTTCGAACGGGTCTTTCTCCATTATCCATTTTAGTTTCCTTTGCATGCCTTTTAGCTGCTGAGAAGGATGTGCCACAAATGTCTGATCCTCCAGAAATAAAGTTTATTACTTGTGCATCTGCTGGAGGGGCTGGAGCCTTCTCAGGGATCCTTTCAGGATCCTGAGTCCTTGACTTTTTTCTTCCCAACAATTCTTTTAGATGCCCCTTGCTCAACAAGTATCCAATTTCTTTTCTTAGTGCAATGCATTCTTCTGTGAGATGCCCAAAATCTTCATGGTATGCACACCACTTTGACTTATCCTTAGTTGCAGCTGGCCTATCATTCTTTCTGGGCCATCTTGCTTTATCACCTAGATTCTGCATCGCAAGGATTAGTTCATTGTTATCAACAGAAAAACAATATTCAGAAATTGGAGGATAATCCTCATCATCCTCTTCTTGATCAACAGCATGCACGTTCTGGTTATCAGATCTGTTGTAGGATCTGAACTTGTTGTTCCTGAATGAGGATCCTTGCTTATCTTGCTTTGAGGATCCTGCTAACCTCTCCTGGATCCTCTTGTCATCCTCTAGCCGAATGAACCTAAGTGCCCGGGTTCTTACCTCATCTAAGTTCCTGCATGGTGTCATAACAAGATCATCATAGAACGACGAATCCCTAAGCAATCCCATTTTAAAGGCCTCAACAGCCGTGGCTATATCTAAGTTGGGAATGTCTAAGGATTCTTTACTGAATTTGGTAATGTAATCCCTTAATGATTCATTATGACCCTGGGTTATCCTATATAGATCACTAGTTAATCGTTCAAATTTTCTACTACAAGAAAACTGATTATTAAACAAGTTAACTAGATTAGCAAATGAGGTAATAGAGTAGGGGGGAAGACTTAGCAGCCATTTGAGAGCTGATCCAGTAAGAGTGGATCCGAATCCCTTGCACAGGCATGCTTCCTTTAACCTTTCTGGGATTGGATTGATCTCCATCCTCTCCCTGTATTGTGCTATGTTTTCTTCAGGATCCGTCGAACCATCATACAGCTTCATTGTTGGCACATGGAACCTCTTGGGTATCTCAGCATCACAGATTGGTGGTGCAAAATGAGATATCTTGTGGCTCCCATCTGCAATCTTTGGGATAGGTTTGACCACTCCCGGAACACTTGATATCATATCCTTTAGCTTTTGCAATTCTCTGGCCATGGCATGATTGATACCTGGATCCTGCATAAGACCATGGTTAGTAGTATAAGAATTATTAAAAGTGTTACCTCCCATTGGATTCAAGTTAGGAAGAATGGATGTTAATCCATATTGTTGGGGCTCTGGAATGATCGAGGGACCAGTAGAAGCATTGGTCTGCATTGGAATAAAATCTCCCTGATGGACATCTGAACTTCTTGTTTGCAAACTCCTCAAGGATCCTGTCATCTGGAAGGATCCCTGAAACTGGGACGATCCTGGAACAAAGGAGGATCCTTGAACCTGGGATGATCCTGGAACAAAGGAGGATCCTTGAACCTGGGATGATCCTGGAACAAAGGAGGATCCTTGAACCTGGGATGATCCTGGAACAATGGAAGATCCTTGAATCTGCTGCGCTCCTGAGTACCCTCCTGCACTCATGAAGGATCCCATATGCTGAGGATAGGATCCTGCTGGCTGGAAGTATGGACCTAATGCCTGGGTCACTGTTGTTGTTCCGTAGTGCACTCCTTTTGGTCCACCCACATATTGAACATCTGGAACCACTAATGGCTGAGAAGTAATCACCGGAGTGTCAAAATTCAAAGATCTGGGCATCAGTGGGGAATGATCCTCTGCCGTTTTCTTTTGTTTCTTGAGATCTCCGATTTCTTTGAGAATCCTTTCGTTGGTCTTATCCTGTTACTGTATATGATCCTTCATCTGCAAAATCAAAGTGAACATGTCACTAGTAGTGGGAGTGTAAGAAGCAGAAGAAGTTGGAGGTTTTGAGAAAATGGGAGTTGGTTTCTTCGCACCATTCTCAGCATTCTTCTGGGATCCAGAAGGTGGTGGAGGCAAAGGGGGAACGCCTTGTGAAGAAGTGAATGAGGGCATCAAATTTGAAGCATTCTTCGCTGAGGAAGCCATGTGCTTGGTTGTAGTGAACTGAAATGAGCACAGAAATACGAATTTTTCTAAGAATGAAGCACCAATTGCCCCACGGTGGGCGCCAAACTGTTTTGGTCAAAAAATCTGATGAGGATAATGCAACCAAACTCTCTGTTACGGGGTATGATGCTTGAAATGTCGAACAATGATAAGGATCACTTCAAGGTAAATTGCACAAACGACACAAGGATTTATACGGGGAAAAAGCCCTTGATCAAGAGTTGATCTCCGGCACAAAAAACCCCGAGTGATGGAAACTACCGATCACCAAGCTCAAATAAATCAATAAATGTTTACAACTTCGGATAATGACGAGCTAGGTACAAGGATCACTAGTATGAAATATGTAAAAGTGAGTGAAAACTAATAAGTGTTCGTCGAGAGCTTCACGAATGCTATTGTATGAGAGTGTGTGTAGCTGAAAAATGACTAAGTGTTCTAATTCTAGCTCGTCACCCCTTTAAAAATAGAAGTTAACTACAATAACTAACTATCCGACTTTTGTGCCAAGCTCCCACGTTCTCCACAACGTCCATTTCCAGTCAAACGTGTGCGAAATACCCGTGGAATATTCCATAGTAACGTTGCCAAGACCAAGTCAAGCTCGTAACTCCTGCGAAGTAATACAAAACACAAACAAACAATCATCAGTACGAGGATCCTTAAAGTGATCCATGATCCTGATCCTGAAGCTCTTCTGAGGATCACTATCAGACACAGAAGAAAGGATCATTAATTAGGATAACGAGTAAGGATCACTAATTGTTAGAAAATCCTCCCCTAACAGATGCTTCATCTGGATTTCAACAAATCCAAATGGAACCATCCGATCAAGAGGATACAGCCTTCATGACTTCAACTGGTATATACTGCTATATTGCTATGTCGTTCGGACTAAGAAATGCAGGTGCAACTTATCAAAGGCTAGTGAATATGATGTTCAAGGATTAGATTGGACAAACTATGGAGGTTTACATAGACGATATGGTGGTAAAATCAATAAAGGCTGAGGATCACCTAAGAGACTTGGAGGAAGCATTCAATATCCTTGATAAATATAATATGAAGCTTAATCCTTCAAAATGTCACTTTGGTGTTAAAGCAGGTAAATTCTTAGGATATATGGTGACAAAGAGAGGCATTGAAGCCAGTCCAGAACAAATCAAAGCAATAGTGAACATCAAATCTCCGGCCAATGCTAAGGATGTTCAAAGGCTAACAGGCAGGATAGCAGCTTTGAACAGATTTATATCCAAATCCTCAGAGAAGTGCAAAGAATTCTATGATATCCTAAGGAAGAACAAGAAATTTGAGTGGAATGAGAAGCATGAAAATGCCTTAAGAGCTCTCAAAGATTACCTATCCTCAGCCCCGGCCTTGATGAAACCAGAAAAAGGCGATGTGCTATCCTTGTATCTTGCAGTATCCTCAAAAGCAGTAAGTGCGGTCCTTGTTAAGGATCATGAAGGTACACAACATCCTGTCTATTATGTAAGTAAAAGTTTACTTGATGCTGAATCCAGGTATTCACACTTAGAAAAACTTATCCTTGCATTAATTATGGAATCTACCAAATTAAGACATTATTTTGAAACTCATGCTATTATCATTAAAACTAATTTTCCAATCAAGAATGTCCTCAGGAAACCTGAAATGTCAGGAAGGATGGCTAAGTGGGCAGTGAAGCTAAGTGCATATGATATAAGATACGAGCCCAGGACAGCCATTAAATCCCAAGCATTAGCTGACTTTGTGGCAGATTTCAGTAGTGATTTACAAAAGGAAGCTGAATTAGAAGTCCAGCAGCTAGAAGAGACCAAGGATCCTTGGATACTCTACACTGATGGATCCTCAAACATCAAGGGAACAGGGCTTGGAATACTACTAAAATCGCCACAGGGGGACATAATACCCCACTCTATAGCTTTTGAGTTCCAAACCACTAACAATGAGGCTGAATACGAAGCCTTGATAGCTGGCTTGCAAATCGCTAAGCATATGAGGATCAGGTATCTTGAGGTACATGTAGATTCTTTGTTAATCACTAATCACTTTAATGGATCCTATGCTGTTAAAGGTGAAAAGCTAATCAAATATCTGGAGTTAGTAAAAGAATTGGCACTCTCTTTTGTATCCTTTAGTTTGACACAGGTACCAAGGGAAGAGAATGCAGAGGCAGATGCACTAGCCAATTTAGGATCATCCTTGAAGATCCCGGAGGATATCAAGATCCCTATTATCCATATCCTGACCCCGGCTATCGAGGATCATGTGGCTATGGAGATAGGAGAGAATTCTGCAATTATCCCTAGTGAGGATACTCAAACTCATTCAGGATCATGGATCTCACCAATCACGAGATACTTACAACATGGAGAGATTCCTACAGGAGAAAACCCTAGGGCTTTCAAAATTAAGGTATCTCAATTCACAATTTTAAATAATATGTTGTATAGACGATCTCTTGCAGGACCATACTTAAGACGCATTGAGGATCCTGAGACCCAAGAAGTTTTAAAAGATTTCCATGAAGGAGATTGTGGAAACCACACTGGGGGCAGGGCATTATTCTCAAGGATCCTGAGGACAGGATACTACTGGCCAACCATGAAGAGAGATGCTGTGGAGTATGCTAAGAGATGTGATCCTTGTCAGAGACACAGCAATATCCTTCATCAACCAGCTGAATTTTTGCATCCGATATCCTCCTCTTGGCCATTTATGAGATGGGGTATGGATATAGTTGGTAAGCTCCCTAAGGCACCTGGTGGAAAAGTATTCATGCTTGCTATGACTGATTACTTCTCCAAGTGGATAGAGGCTGAAGCTTTTGCCCAAGTCAGAGAAAAAGAATTTATATCCTTCATTAAAAGAAATATTATAACTAGATTCGGTATTCCTTCTGAAATTATATGTGATAATGGTTCCCAATTTATTGGGGGCAGAACTACTAACTTTTGTGACAGCTGGGGGATTAAGATGATAACATCAACACCAGTCCACCCACAAGCTAATGGTCAAGCAGAATCATCCAACAAGATCATCATCAACAATTTGAAGAAGAAGCTTGGATCCAAGAAAGGGAAATGGGCAGAAGAACTACCTTATGTGCTTTGGGCTGATAGGACAACCCCTAAGAATGCTACTGGTCAAACGCCATTCTCTTTGGTATTTGGGGCAGAATCAGTTATCCCAACAGAAATGGTGGTTCCAACTGCTAGAACAAGTACCCGTGATCCTAAGGAAAATGATGAGAACTTGGCTCAAGACCTGGATACTATTGAAGAAATCAGGGATCCGGCTAGGATAAGGATGGCCAGTTATCAACAAAGAATGGCTGGTGCTTACAACAAAAATGTCAGGATCAGGAAGTTTCAAGTTGGAGATATGGTATTAAGGAAAGCATTTCAGAATACCACCAATCCTGCTGATGGAAAATTGGCTCCAAAATGGGAAGGCCCATATTTGATTGAAGCTGAAGCAGGAAAGGGGGCATATAGATTGCTAACCATGGAAGGTGATTTGCTACCAAGAGCTTGGAATGCTGTCCACTTGAAGAAATATTTCATGTGAGCAGGATCTTCATGGCACATATGATCCTTACGTTAGGGGTATCCTTGAAGGATCCTTAAAGTATCGGTGATCCTTACTTTGGTAATATCCTAATCTTGAACTATTCCATTTCTTTATTTTCTCATATAAGGATAAGGATCATGTGTCCTTTATCCATCTCTCACGTGATTTTAAGTTTTTAAAGTTCAGGTATCCTTAGCAAAATATTGGTTATCTGCAGAAGCAATCCGTTCCTTGGGTTTAACCCCAGTTATTTGGGCTTGACCCCAGTTCCGCCTGTAGCGCATGATGATCCTGTTATAGTTCAAGGCAGTGGGACCAGTACTCGCTTTTGGGGCTGATAATTCCATTGTACTGGCTATACCTAGGATCCTACGTATAATGGTAGACGTACCATACATCCGTTCCTAAGGTTTCTAACGTTTTCACGTTAGCTAAGGTTTTGGCATTTTCATGTCACTAAGTTTGGATAGTCGCCAGTTAGGGCCATACTCCAGTTTACATACGATCCTTGGGCTTGTCCCCAGTTATCCTTGGGTTTGTCCCCAGTTATCCTTGGGCTTGTCCCCAGTTATCCTTGGGCTTGTCCCCAGTTATCCTTAGGCTTGTCCCCAGTTGCTAACTCTTATCTCATATTGGCTTAGTCCCAAGTTATGCTCTATTTTCAGGTCCTTGAAGATAAGCAACTAGGGATCCTTGATCCTTACTTCTCTCTAAGGTTTATCTTATAGTTATCCTGATTATGGTTAGGATCCTAACTTGGATCCTCAGGTATGATCCTTAACTATTTTTAATTCTATTCATTGTTTATTTGAATAACCCTTAAAATTTGACAACTAAACTTGTGATCCTTAAAATATATTACTTTTTGGGATTCTTTAACTATAGGATATTTGATCATGGATCATATCCTAAATATTTTCAATTTGACTTATTCAAAATTGCTTATTCAATAAGTGTACATCAAAACAATTGAGAATTAAAGAGACAAAAAGGATAACAATACAAGATAAGTGACAAAAGATTAAGGTTTTATTAACAAAAGATTAACCCTTAAAAGGTTGTCAAAATTACCTACCCCGAGCATCTACCAGCAATACGTGGCCCGTCCGCTGGGGTAGGTAAAGGGTGTCCATGATAATAGGTTCAAAGTAGTGCAGGAATATAAAGGCGGCAGGATCACAATGGCTTCATCCCCCAAACAGAGGATCCCTCCACCATTTTCAATCCTACCTATTGTCCAAAGGATCATACATGATCCTTAATCCTAAAAACTATTGTTCAGTACAAACCATCAAATTGTTCAACAAAACAACCATCAAACTAAAAAATTGGGCTCCGGCTATGTCTAGAAATTTCCATCATCGCCCAATCATGCAGCCTAAACCTTCGCTGCATCACCACCTCCGGCTCCACTTGCTTCACCACCTTCACCCTTGCCTCCAGCCTCGATCGCCAAAACCTCCTCAGCCTCTTCATCATCTTCAAGATCAGCCAACCTTGCTTTCCAGCCCTCAACATCCCAGCTGCTTCTGTCAAAGTTAGGATCTTGAGCTTCCTGGGCCATCTTTAGTTTTGTCTGATACATTGCTATGGCGGCAGAGACCTTGGCGTCTTCGGTGATCTCATGCTTCTCGTAGTCAGCATTAACCAGCACCTTGGCCGTCTCCTGTTTGGCATCCTGGAGTTCCTTCTGAAGATCAGCAATTTTGAGGTCCTTTAGCAATGCAACCTGCTGGAGGTCGGCAATCTTCCTATCCTGATCCTCAACGTGGCCAACATAGTCCTCAATCTCAGCGAATTTCTGCAAAGGGGATAAAAGATAAGGTCAGGACCAAGTGATCCTCAAATCAGCAGGATATGTTAGCAGGATATACGAGCAGATACAGTGATCCTTGCATCGTTGAAGTACTCGAGGAATTGGTGGCGGATCAGAGGCAGACCCTGCAGATCCTCAGCCTCGGAGGCCTTTCTCTTCTTGATTCCCTTTCCTTTGAGGGGTGCCTTAGGGACTGAAGCTGTCGGGCTGGTAGGAGCCTTTCTTTTGGAGGATCTGACGGTGGTGAGATCGGTGACATTGAATTTTCAAGCAGACTTGGTGGATTTTCCAGCACCTACACAACCAAAACAAGATAAGTATCTTTACTTCACTTATATTTCACTATTTATTTAAATTTTTAAACAAAGATACTTACTTGACATCGTGACAGAGCCTGAGGATACCTCCTGGGAATCCTGGGTGGTTGTCTTGAAAGTTCTTGTTTCAGGATCAAGTCTCTTGAAAGTGGCGAGTCTCTCTTTGGCAGCAGGAGACAGTCTGAGGTGTGAAACGGTGATAGCTGCATAACAAGAAAGCAAAAGTATATAAGTGATCCTTATATCAAAAGAAAGTTCTTTGGTGATCCTTCTCAGGATCCTCCATCCTACCATGGGTAGCCCATTTCCTGGGTAGATCCTTCCCGTCAGAGATAGAATCTCTCTTGACGAAAAAGAAACGCCGCTTCCAGTTAGCATCATTCTAGGTAGCTTTGAAGATCGGGTGTTCCTCACCAGGTTTACGTTTGAACAAATAACGATGAGAACCAAAGGTAGTAAGATCATACAGCTCTCCCAGCTCTGACATTCCTAGGTCTATCCCTTCCTGCTCGATGATCCTTTCAAGGGTATACAAAACCCTCCATATCATCGGCATGGCTTGGATATAAGAGATACCGGTTAGGGAAAAGAAAGATTGGGTGAAGGCTGGAAAAGGATATGTATAGCCTATGGTGAACGGAGTGACAGGAAAAGCAACCCAGTTGTCGGAAATATGATCACTCAGGGCATTGGGATCAAAAGATTTGAACACGGTGTTCGCCGGGAAACAGTGGCGGATCCTATCAATCTGCGGATCGGTGAAACAGCAGCGTTCTTTTATGGAATCTTCGATGATCCCCTGGCTCTTCAGTGGGCTGTTTTTTGGATGATCCTTAGCTGGGGAGTTCCGGAGTAACATTTTTGACAGAATGATGGAAAGAGACGGAAAACAGAGCAAAAGAAGGAAGAAGATGGAGAGAGAATACCTGTTTATCTTCGGATGCAGTTATAAAGGGAGTATCTCTGAAATTTAAATGCAAACGATCCTATCTATATCTCCTATTTATAATCATGATTGTGCAGGGTTGTCACTTCTGTGACGTCATAGTTGCAACGGATAGTTCTACATCAACGGCTATATTTACGATAGTTAGTTGCGGATAAGATCAAGAAAATATAATTCGTTCATTTTACATATTACTCCTTATATTTTGGGGGCAATTGTTAGGGGAGGATTTTCTAACAATTAGTGATCCTTACATGTTATCCTAATTAATGATCCTTACTTCTGTGACAGATAGTGATCCTCAGAAGAGCTTCAGGATCAGGATCATGGATCACCTTAAAGATCCTCATACTAACGATTGTTTGTTTGTGTTTCGTATTATTTTGCAGGAGTAACAAGCTTGACTTGGTCTTGGCAACGTTACTATGGAATATTCCACGGGTATTTCGCACACGTTTGACTGGAAATGGACGTTGTGGAGAACGTGGGAGCATGGCACAAAAGTCGGATAGTTTGTTAGCGTAGTTAACTTCTATTTTTAAAGGGGGACGAGCTAGTATTTAGAACACTTAGCCATTTTTCAGCTACACACACTCTCGTACAATTGCACTCTTGAAGCTTTCGGCAAACACTTAACAGTTTTCACTCACTTTTACACATTTCACCATAGTGATCCTTGTACCTAGCTCGTTGCTATCCGAAGTTGTAAACATTTATTGATTTATTTGAGCTTGGTGATCGGTAGTTTCCATCACCCGGGGTTTTTTGTGCCGGAGATCAACTCTTGATCAAGGGCTTTTTCCCCGTATAAACCTTGTGTCACTTGTTATTTATTTTTCATAGTGATCCTTATTGCTACAAAGTAATTCAAGCATCATACCCCGTAACAGAGAGTTTGGTTGCATTATCCTCATCAGATTTTTTGACCAAAACAACCAGGTTTACGTTTGAACAAATAACGATGAGAACCAAAGGTAGTAAGATCATACAGCTCTCCTAGCTCTGACATTCCTAGGTCTATCCCTTCCTGCTCGATGATCCTTTCAAGGGTATACAAAACCCTCCATATCATCGGCATGGCTTGGATATAAGAGATACCGGTTAGGGAAAAGAAAGATTGGGTGAAGGCTGGAAAAGGATATGTATAGCCTATGGTGAACGGAGTGACAGGAAAAGCAACCCAGTTGTCGGAAATATGATCACTCAGGGCATTGGGATCAAAAGATTTGAACACGGTGTTTGCCGGGAAACAGTGGCGGATCCTATCAATCTGCGGATCGGTGAAACAGCAGCGTTCTTTTATGGAATCTTCGATGATCCCCTGGCTCTTTAGTGGGCTGTTTTTTGGATGATCCTTAGCTGGGGATTTCCGGAGTAACATTTTTGACAGAATGATGGAAAGAGACGGAAAACAGAGCAAAAGAAGGAAGAAGATGAAGAGAGAATACCTGTTTATCTTCGGATGCAGTTATAAAGGGAGTATCTCTGAAATTTAAATGCAAACGATCCTATCTATATCTCCTATTTATAATCATGATTGTGCAGGGTTGTCACTTCTGTGACGTCATAGTTGCAACGGATAGTTCTACATCAACGGCTATATTTACGATAGTTAGTTGCGGATAAGATCAAGAAAATATAATTCGTTCATTTTACATATTACTCCTTATATTTTGGGGGCAATTGTTAGGGGAGGATTTTCTAACAATTAGTGATCCTTACTTGTTATCCTAATTAATGATCCTTACTTCTGTGACAGATAGTGATCCTCAGAAGAGCTTCAGGATCAGGATCATGGATCACCTTAAAGATCCTCATACTAACGATTGTTTGTTTGTGTTTCGTATTATTTTGCAGGAGTAACAAGCTTGACTTGGTCTTGGCAACATTACTATGGAATATTCCACGGGTATTTCACACACGTTTGACTGGAAATGGACGTTGTGGAGAACGTGGGAGCATGGCACAAAAGTCGGATAGTTTGTTAGCGTAGTTAACTTCTATTTTTAAAGGGGGACGAGCTAGTATTTAGAACACTTAGCCATTTTTCAGCTACACACACTCTCGTATAATTGCACTCTTGAAGCTTTCGGCAAACACTTAACAGTTTTCGCTCACTTTTACACATTTCACCATAGTGATCCTTGTACCTAGCTCGTTGCTATCCGAAGTTGTAAACATTTATTGATTTATTTGAGCTTGGTGATCGGTAGTTTCCATCACCCGGGGTTTTTTGTGCCGGAGATCAACTCTTGATCAAGGGCTTTTTCCCCGTATAAACCTTGTGTCACTTGTTATTTATTTTTCATAGTGATCCTTATTGCTACAAAGTAATTCAAGCATCATACCCCATAACAGAGAGTTTGGTTGCATTATCCTTGTGTGATTTTTGACCAAAACAAATACATCTCCTTTTTCTGGTTTCATCAAAGTCGGGGCCGAGGATAGGTAATCCTTAAGAGCTCTTAAGGCACTCTCATGCTTCTCAGTCCACTCGAATTTCTTGTTCTTCCTTAGGATATCATAGAATTCCTTGCAGTTTTCTAAGGATTTGGATATGAATCTGTTTAAGGCTGCAATCCTGCCTGTTAACCTCTGAACATCCTTAGCATTGGCAGGTGACTTGATGTTCACTATAGCTTTTATTTGTTCTGGACTGTCTTCAATGCCTCTCTTTGTCGCCATATATCCTAAGAATTTACCTGCTTTAACACCAAAGTGACATTTTGAAGGATTAAGCTTCATATTATATTTGTCAAGGATATTGAATGCTTCCTCCAAGTCTCTTAGGTGATCCTCAGCCTTTATTGATTTTACCACCATATCGTCTATGTAAACCTCCATAGTTTGTCCAATCTGATCCTTGAACATCATATTCACTAGCCTTTGATAAGTTGCACCTGCATTTCTTAGTCCGAATGGCATAGCAATATAGCAGTATATACCAGTTGGAGTCATGAAGGCTGTATCCTCTTGATCGGATGGTTCCATTTGAATTTGTTGAAATCCAGATGAAGCATCCATAAAAGTTAACAGTTCATGACCCGCAGTTGCATCCACCATGGAGTCAATGTGGGGTAATGGGAAAGGATCCTTGGGACATGCCTTATTTAAATCGGTGAAATCGACACATACCCTCCACTTTCCGTTTTTCTTTTGAACAAAAACCACATTGGCCAACCATCTTGGATACTTGACTTCTCTAATCATACCTGCTCGGAGTAGTTTCTCTACCTCCTCCTGGATAATGGCATTTCTTTCTGGTGCAAATTTCCTTCTCCTTTGATGGATTGGTTTGAAGGACCTATCAATGCCAAGTTTGTGAGTGATTACATCTTTAGATATACCTGTCATGTCTTCGTGTTTCCATGCAAAGGTAGTCTTTCTCCTTTTGAGGAAGGATATAAGGTCTTCCTTTATTTCGCCAAGGATCCCTGATCCTACATAAACTTTAGATTCAGGATCATCAGGATCCATAAGGATTTCCACTACATCCTGTTCGCTTGCCTCCAAGACATCCCTTGGAGGACACTTTGATTGCTATTGCTCCCTGGACTTTGATGCTGGTTTCATTGATGAGGTGTAGCAGTTCTTAGCCTCTTGCTGATCACTATCAATCTTCACTATTCCCCAAGGACTAGGAAGCTTCACACATTGATGATAAGTGGATGGGACTGCCTTCATATCGTGTATCCAAGGCCTGCCAAGGATCACATTACAACAAGATAAACAGTCAATAACACAAAACTTTTGGTAAGAATGTAGGCCTTCGATATAGATTGGGAGTTTAATGTCCCCCAGAGTATTCTTAGTCTCGCCACTGAATCCCACGAGCACAGAGGATCTTGGTATGATGTCGGATTCAGGGATGTTCATCTTCTTGAGAACATCAAGCTGGATAATGTTCACAGAGCTTCCTCCATCTATAAGGATCCTGCGAACAAAATGGTTAGAAATAAAAAGAGTGATAACCAAACCATCATGATGAGGATCCTGGATGTCAACACGATCATCCTCATCGAAAGTTATAACTTTTCCTTCGGAGACACTGGATGTTCGAATGGGTCTATCTCCATTATCCATCTTGGTTTCCTTTGCATGTCTTTTGGCTGCAGAGAAGGATGTTCCACAAATGTCTGATCCTCCAAAAATAAAGTTTATAATTTGTGCATCTGCTGGAGGGGCTGGAGCTTTCTCTGGGATCCTTTCAGGATCCTGAGTCCTTGACTTCTTTCTCCCCAATAATTCTTTCAAGTGCCCCTTGCTCAACAAGTATCCAATTTCTTTTCTCAATGCGATGCATTCTTCTGTGAGATGCCCAAAATCTTCATGGTTTGCACACCACTTTGACTTATCTTTAGTTGCAGCTGGTCTATCATTTTTTCTGGGCCATCTAGCTTTATCACCTAAATTCTGCATCGCGAGGATTAGTTCATTGTTATCAACAGAAAAACAATATTAAGAGATTGGAGGATAATCATCATCATCCTCTTCTTGTTCAACAGCATGCACATTCTGGTTATCAGATTTATTATAGGATCTGAACTTGTTGTTCTTGAATGAGGATCCTTGCTTCTCTTGCTTTGAGGATCCTGCTAACCTCTCCTGGATCCTTTTATCATCCTCGAGCCGGATGAACCTAAGAGCCCGGGTTCTTACCTCATCTAGATTCCTGCATGGTGTCATAACAAGATCATCATAGAATAACGAATCCCTAAGCAGTCCCATTTTAAAGGCTTCAACAGCCGTAGCTATGTCCAGGTTAGGAATATCTAAGGATTCTTTACTAAATTTAGTGATATAATCCCTTAATGATTCATTATGACCCTGGGTTATCCTATACAGATCACTAGTTAAACGCTCAAATTTTCTACTACAAGAAAATTGGTTATTAAATAGATTAACTAGATTAGCAAATGAGGTAATTAAGTAAGGGGGAAGACTTAGCAGCCATTTAAGAGCCGATCCAGTAAGAGTGGATCCAAATCCCTTGCACAGACATGCTTCCTTTAACCTTTCTGGGATGGGATTGATCTCCATCCTTTCCCTGTACTGAGCTATGTGTTCCTCAGGATCCGTTGAACCATCATACAACTTCATGGTAGGCACATGAACCTCTTGGGTATCTCAGCATCACAGATTAGTGGTGCAAAACGAGATATCTTGTGGCTCCCATCTGCAATCTCCGGGATAGGCTTGACCACTCCTGGGACACTTGATATCATGTCCTTTAACTTTTGCAATTCTCTTGCCATGGCATGATTGATACCTGTATCCTGCATAAGGCCATGGTTAGTAGTATAAGAATTATTAAAAGTGTTACCTCCCATTGGATTCAAATTAGGAAGAGTGGATGTGAATCCATATTGTTGGGGCTCTGGAATGACCGATGGACCAGTAGAAGCAATGGTCTGCATTGGAATGAAATCTCCCTGATGGATATCAGAATTCCCTGATTGCAAACTCCTTAAGGATCCATGAAACTGAGAGGATCCTTGAACCTGTGAGGATCCTGGGACGTAGGAGGATCCTTGAACCTGGGAGGATCCTTGAAACTGAGAGGATCCTTGAACCTGTGAGGATCCTGGAACATAGGAGGATCCTTGAACCTGAGAGGATCCTTGGAATTGAGAGAATCCTTGAACCTGGGAGGATCCTGGAACATAGGAGGATCCTTGAACCTGAGAGGATCCTTGGAATTGAGAGAATCCTTGAACCTGGGAGGATCCTGGAACATAGGAGGATCCTTGAACCTGAGAGGATCCTTGGAATTGAGAGGATCCTTGAACCTGGGAGGATCCTGGAAACAGCCAGAACCCTTGAATCTGCTGCGCTCCTGAGTATCCTCCTGAGCTGGCGAAGGATCCTATATGCTGAGGATGGGATCCTGCTGGTTGAAAGTGTAACCCTGAAGCCTGAGTTATTGCTGATGACCCGTAATGCACTCCTTTTGGTCCTCCCACATATTGAACGTCTGGAACCACTGAAGGCTGAGAAGTTATAACCGGAGTATCAAAATTCAAAGATCTGGGCATTAGTGGGGAATGATCCTCTGCCGATCTCTTCTGTTTCTTGATGTCTCCAATTTCTCTAAGGATCCTCTCATTGGTCTTGTCCTGCTGCTGGATATGCTCCTTCATCTGCAAAATCAGAGTAAACAAGTCACTAGTGGTAGGAGTATAAGAAGCAGAAGAAGTTGGAGGTTTTGAGAAAATGGGAGTTGGTTTCTTCTCGGAATTTTTCTGAGGTCCAGAAGGTGGTGGAGGCAAAGGTGGAATGCCCTGGGATGAATTGACCGCAGACATCGCACTGGAGGTATTCTTTGATGATGAAGCCATCTGCTCGTATGCAATGAACCGGAATGATCACAAATATGAGAATTTCTTAGAAATGAAGCACCAATTGCCCCACGGTGGGCGCCAAACTGTTTTGGTCAAAAAATCAGACGAAGATAATGTAACCAAACTCTCTGTTACAGGGTATGATGCTTGAATTTGTTTATAGCAATAAGGATCACTATGAAAAATAAATTACAAGTGACAGAAGGTTTATACGGGGAAAAAGCCCTTGATCAAGAGTTGATCTCCGGCACAAAAAACCCCGGGTGATGGAAACTACCGATCACCAACTCAAATTAAACAAGTAATCTGTTACAACTTCGGATGATAGCGAGCTAAATACAAGGATCACTATAGTGTATTGTGTGAAAAGTTTACGAAATTGCTAAGTGAATGAACGAGAGCTGTTGGGAGCGGTTTCAAGAGTGTGTGTAGCCAAAAATAGCAAAAAGTTGTATCTAATTAGCTCGCTACCCCATTTAAATCTAATAGAAATCTAAATAACAAACTATCCGCAAATGGTGCAAGTCCTCCACGACTCCACAACGTCCATTTCTGACCAAGCACGTGCGGAATAGACTTAGTATATTCTCCAGAAATATCGCCAAGACCAAGTCCCAATTGATATTCCTGCAAAACAGTTACGAATTCAAAGTGAACAATCATTAGTATAAGGATCCTTAGGATGATCCATGATCCTGATCCTGAAGCACTTCTGAGGATCACTAACTGACACAGAAGTAAGGATCACCAAACAGGATAATATTTGAGGATCACGGGTTATTTAGAAATCCTGAAGCTTTGTGCCAAGAATTGGATACTATTGATGAGACAAGAGACGCGACAAAGCTAAGGATGGCAGCATATCAACAGAGGATATCCAGAGTATATAACAAGAATGTAAGGACTAGAAGGTTTCGAGTTGGAGATTGGGTGTTAAGAAAAGCTTTTCAGAATACTACTAATCCTGCCGATGGAAAGATAGCTCCAAAGTGGGAAGGACCATATGAAATTGAATCAAAATCTAGGAAAGGAGCATACCGGCTTAAGGATATGGAGGGGGATATGTTGCCAATATCCTAGAATGCTATACACCTTAAGCTTTATTTCAAGTGAGTTTAGAATTTAATTTCTAACTCAGGATGGTATGAATTCTATCTCTTCTAAATATGTTTGATTTAATTTATTCTTTGAAACCCAATACTGACTTAAGCATCGGAGGGGTGTTAGTCAGGCTAACACCCACTTTAGTTTAAGGTTGTTTTGCAGAAAATGCTTCGGGATATGACTCCAGGATATATACTCAGGATAGTTCGGAAGATTAGAGGATTGGCCCCCTCTCTCACGTTTAAGGGATCCTGATCCCTTCACAGGTTTAAAGGTATTCACCTTTCTCTCGAATTGGGTTTAAACACCCCGCCTGGAGCGCAAGTTATCCAGGAATAGTTCAAGATAGCGGGACCAGTCCATGTAAAAGTGGCTGACAATTTCGTTATTGTTGGCTATATCCTGGATCCTAAAGGTATATGAGGATTGATCACCCTCTCTCGCGAAAGGGTATTTTCATACTCTCTAAGGTTTAAAGGTTTTCACCTTTCTAAGTCTTGGAGTTTATACACTCCCGCTTGTAGCGCACGAAAATTTGGGATTTTCCCCAGGATACTCAAGGGTTTATCTCCAGAATACCTATGGGTTTATTACCAGAATTTTAAGGATTTATCTCCAGGATACTTTAGGGTTTATCCCCTGTGATACGAAAGTTGTACAAACAGTTGCAGTTGAAGTCCAGAAAATTCCTAAGTATTCAAAGATATCATACACAGGGGACATTCCTACTAAGGCACAATGAAAAGCTCAGAGGATCGAGCTTGGGCTCAGTTCACAAAGCATCCCAGACTGGGGACATCTTCGGAGGAAAGGTTGTAAGAGGATTAAAGTTTAAGAATAGGGTTGTACTCTATTTCTGGTATGATCTTTCCTTTTTCCTTTTAACCTTATCTAAATTGTCTAAATTTTTGAAACTGCGTTTAACAAAACCTTGGATATAATATTTATGAGTACCCTGATCAGGATATATTGTCAGGATATACTTCAGGATATTCGGTTGGAATGTTTGAGATATGACACTTAGAGTGAAAATTGAAACTATGTTCAAATCAAACAACAAGCTTTTTCTTTGAAAACTTTATCTAAATTGTTTGAGTTGTAAAAACCCTAGTTGACAAAAGTTTTAATAGGATATTTGCGAGTATCCTGATCAAGATGTTTTTATGATATTTGGTTAGGACATTTGAAATATTACACTAAGTTTGAAACATTGGAATTGTACTCAAACTAAGCAATGCATAACAAGAATTGAAAAAGGACAATGATAGATAAGGTCATAAAGAAGTTATATTATTAATGCTTTGGTAAAAAATTACCTAAGCAATTTAGTGAACAAATTAGTTAAGTGAGGTAGTGTGCTAAGAATGTGTATGGAAAATATGTCGGTTAAGTTGTTTGTGAAAAACAGTTTCAGGATATAGCTCAGGATATTGAGCTATATTTATGATCAAACAATGAGCAAAATTGTAGAAGGGTGACACGAGATATACGAGGAAAACCCTTGATCAATCTAGATCACCGGCATAAAACCTCGGGAGCTGACAATCGCAGCTGCCTTGTTCTTCTTATTGCTTCAAATGTCAGGATACAGTGCAGGATATTGATCAGATCGCTATGTGTTACAATGATTTTTTAGAAAGTGAAAGTTGCGAGAGAATAGAAGTGTATGAGAGCAGTGAGTGTGGTTGTGTCCTATTCGATCTGATAAATCCGTCTATTTATAGCTAAGAAATGAAAACAAAAATTCCTACAAACGGGGGATGCCTTCGAATATTCCTTAGTTAACGTTAGAGACCGAGTAAAGCGGCTTCAACGTCTTTCTTCGAACAACTTAGACCGAGTCTTCCGGGGAAAAGGTCCTCATGAACGCTACAAGCTTGGACTCGCATTCCAAGAAGAAAATGCATAAGAGAAGAGACACGGTCCGATGGTCTTACAAGGTCGAAAGTCACCCTAAAGTGTAACCTTATAATTACACCATTTAATTTTTTTTTGTAAAACTGTAAGAACACTAGAACCAGATTGATATTTCGAACTGGTTGGGCTTGCGTTTTTTTGGTTTTGCTTGATTGAACATTCTAATGTGCACTAATAATTGTATAATCATTTGAGACATCCAACAGTTCATTTTTTAGTTAATGATGGATCAAATTTTACTTTAAATGCAAACAAACATGTACAATTCCGCGTCGCAAAGCAAGGGTGTTTAACACCCACAACCGGTAGGCAGCTTACAGTCCGTACATGCATATGCACACGTACAAAACGCAGCAATGTTGTTTTGCTTTTTTTTGTGTGTATTTCTTGATATTAACTAGAGAATGAACATAGAGGTGTTTTGTAAAAATAATATCTTGCAGCTAAGGGATATAACCAATTGTGAAGTCACTCGCTGGCAAGCTGAAGACAAGCCATTCAAGAGATAAATAAATCATATATTAAAAAGCTTCAGGGACCCTTTATAAATAGTCTAAAAGAAAATCACATGAGTATTTTCAACCTATTTTTATAATTATTTTTTACTTCAAGTGTTAGTAGTTAGAACAGTTGTATGGATCACCTTATTACATAAAATTGTTGTAATAATATAATAAACATGGATCACAAGTGAATAGTAATTAGAATAGTTGGAAATGGTGGATAATCTATTGATAGTTGACTTTGTTATAAACGTAGGCTTACATTCAATGTTTACGATCTACCCGCGCCCGTCGGGCGGGTGTCCACCTAGTATAATATTATAGCAGGATAAGGAGTCCATCGCACAAAAGTGTTGCATTGAGTTGACCCCTTCAACATATACTGGTAACTTTATCTCCCCCACTGTGTTCCTAGCCTCTCCACTGAACCCAACAAGCATAGTGGACTTCGAAGTGATATCCATTGGAGATACATTCATTCTCTTCAACGTTTATTGTTGGATTATGTTGACGGAGCTGCCATTGTCCACCAGTATCCCGCGTACAAACTGGTTAGCCACATATAATGTTATTACCAGAGCATCGTGGTGAGGATCCTGGACAGTATCCCTGTCATCATTGTCAAAAGTGATCACTCTATCAGTTGTGAGGGTCGTCATCCTGGTTGGCTTTTCTCCTCTCTCGGCCTTAGCCTCCTTTGCATGTCTCTTGGCCACAGAATACGAAGTCCCACAAATGTCGGATCCTCCTGAAATAAAGTTAATTATCTTGGCATCAGCAGGAGGTGATGTTGCTCGTTCAGGATCTTTCTCAGTATCCTGACCCTTATTCTTCTTTCTCCCTAGGAGATCCTTCAGATATCCCTTGCTCAGGAGATAGCTTATTTCTTTCCTTAGAGCAATGCAGTCCTCAGTTACATGCCGAAATCCTCATGGAAGGCACACCATTTGGACTTATCCTTCCAATCAGCTTTTTGTTGATTCTTCCGAGGCCACCTGGCTTTGTCTCCTAAACCCTGCATAGCATACATCAGTTCAGGTATGTTAACAGAAAAACAATATTTAGATAATTCAGGATACTCCTCAGGATCCTCTTCTTCAACAACATTCACTTTCTTGCTGTCATTTCTGCTATACGGCTTGGAGCGATATGGTTTATACGAGGATTCTGATTTCCTATTGGTTGATTCATAGGTGGTGGATGAATTCATTCTCTCTTGCATCTTTTTGTCATCCTCCAGTCGAATATATCTTAAAGCCCTGTTCCGAGCTTCATCCAAGTTCCTGCATGGGTTCATTACAAGATCCTGGTAAAATTGAGAATCTTTTTGCAGCCCCATCTTGAAAGCCTGCACAGCTGTTGCAACATCAAGATGTGGAATATTTAAGGATTCTCGGATAAACTTGTTCACATAATCTCTTAAGGATTCTTGAGGTCCTTGAGTTATCCTGTAGAGATCACTTGTTAGTTTTTCAAAACTCCGACTACGAGAAAATTGACTATTAAATAAGTTGACTAAGTGAGCGAATGATGTAATTGAATGAGGAGGAACGTTTAAGAGCCATTTTAAGGCTGATCCTGTTAAGGTAGAACCAAAACCCTTGCAGTGGAAAGCTTCCTTGAGATCCGGGGGAATAGGATTAATCTCCATTCTTTCCCTATATTGAGCAATATGCTCTTCAGGATCCGAAGTTCCGTCATAGAGCTTCATGTTGGGGGTTTGAAATCTTTTTGGGATTTCAGCATCACAAATAGGATATGCAAACCGAGATATCCTGTGGCTGTCTTGGGACACTTCTGGAATTGGCTGGACCACCCAGGTACACTGGAGATCATGTCCTTCAATTTTTGAAGTTCCCTAGAAAATGCTGACGTTATACCTGCACCCTGCAAAGATCCAATATCATTAGTAGCAAGAATATTATTATTATTTGACACGTTACCAGTCTGAGGATTCTGGCCATATCCTGAAACATATCCTGAGCTCCTCACAGTTGACATCCTGACCGACGAGGGTATCTCAGGAGTATGATTCTGAGAATGGCTAGGTATAATATTTCCCCTGTTATCCTCAGTTTATACTGCAGAACTGAAGTTCAAAGCCCTGGGTTGCAAGGGAGTGACAGTATCTTCAGCAGGTCTGCTTGAGCTGGATTTCAAGAGTTATATTTCTCTTATCAGCATCTGGTTAGTTTCCTGCTGCTGCCTCATCTGTTCCTGTATACTACCAAATAAAGTTAGAATTTCATCATTAGAGGCCAAAACAGGAGCAGATCCCTGAATATTCCGAGTGGGGATAATATCCTGAGGCTGTGAAGAAGCTTGCATCCTTGGAGGAGGTGGTGGAAGCACCGAACCAATTGTAGCAGAGGTTGTAGCAGACACGGTGGAGGAGCTCATGTTTGATCTTGAGGCCATTGAAAATAGTGTGGCAAAAAGTTTTGAAAATAGAAAACCAAGCAACGATTTTGCAAAAGCTTTTAGTAGAAATAGCACCACTTGCCCTATGGTGGGCGCCAAATTGTTTTGGTCAAAAATTACCTAAGCAATTTAGTTAACAAATTAGTTAAGTGAGGTAGTGTGCTAAGAATGTGTATCGAAAATGTTGGTGCATATGTCTGTCGACTTCGTCTTGTATCGAGTCTTGTATTTGAATAGATAGATCAGGGCATGTAGTACGAGAAAATGTGAAAGATGTGTGATATGTTGATTTCGCACGAAATGAGAAGTGCTCATTTCGCACGAAATAGCAATGGCTATTTCGTACGAAATAACAAGTTTATTTCGCCTGAACAGTTTCGTGCGAAATAGCTCATCTATAAATAGGTGCCTTAATGATTTCGTTTGTAACTTCTGATTCCGATAGCGAAGCTCTCCCGAAGTGTCTCCAGCTTTGTAAAACGACTTGATATCAATACAGAGACAGTTTAAAGTGATTTTCTGTACTATTCAGTTGAAACGAATTCGATACGTTTGTTTCCGCCATTCGTATTGAAAATAACTCTTCTGAACGACTCGTTTCGGTCGTGAAAACGATCCTACAAGTGGTATCAGAGCTCAGGAGGAAGAGTTCTTACAATTTCAGCTGCAAATTCTGATTTCTATACCTTCTTTTTCGAAATTAACAAGTTTTCACGGATAAAATGGCTTGATTTTGAAATATATTATGCGCATAACTGTTTTAACAAACCTTAGAAAGAATCAGACTTTAATTCGAAGTAAAACCTGTTCAATTTGTTCAAAAACTGTCCGATAGCTTCATTTCGCACGAAAGCTGATATCATTTCGTTTGAACATTTCTTTGATTTCGCACGAAATCAGACTTCATTTCGCACGAAACCACTATTTCGTGTGAAGCAGTTCATCAGTTCTTTATTTCGTACGAAATCAGCATTTGATTTCGCACGAAACAACTATTTCGCTTGAAAACAGTTCACCAGATCATCATTTCGTACGGAATCATCCATTCCTTTTGAAGGTTGTTTTATTTCGTACGAATTCAGTCATTTCCTTTCAAAGTTCATTCCGTGTGAACTTCTTTTCATTTGAAGAAGGTCATTTAGCGTGAAGGTTCATTTCGTGTGAAAGTTTATTTCGTTTGAAAGGTGATTTGTTGAAAACCGAATCATGGAAAACGAGTTTTATAATGCCTTTGCTAGTCTGATGACTATTACTCAGAGTACGTTGCTAGAAAATGAAACGGGGACAACACAAAAACCGCCTAAGCTTATGAGTATCGAAGAATACAGTGGATGGGTCGAATGTTTTGCAAACTGGGTTCAAGCATATCACTTAGATGCTTGGGAACATACTGAATTTCAATATAGTAGACCAGTTGGGGACAATGGAGTGAAAATTGAAATTAGAAATTTGAGTGTTGAGGAGAAAAAGAAATACAAAGATGAAAAATTGATGGTGAGTCATTTGCAGCAAGCTATTAAAGAAGACATCTTGATTTTACTTCAACACAACGGAAGTGCACATTCGATATGGGAAGAATTAGAATCAAAGTTTCTTGGAAGTGATGAGATGATCAAGAATAAAAAGTCACTTATGAAGAAAGAATTTGATCTATTCTGAGGATTAAGAACTGAAAACACCAAGCAGATTATTGAAAGATATTGCAATTTATTGAAGAATATGAAAAGATTAAACATCCAAAAGGATACAGATGAATTGATTGAAAAGTTGGTTGATGCGTTGCCACATGATGTTTGGGGCACGTATCTTATGATGTTGAAAAATAAACCGGATTTTAACAAGCTAACGCTGAGTGAATTTATTAAACAGCTTGAAGCTCAAGAGATGGAACAACGAAAGATAGCAAGAATGAAGAACTATGATGGAGAACAAGACATTGGTTTGTATTACAAAGGTGGAGTTAGTGATAAAACCAATTTTTCACCAAAGGTTGAAACTGCTTTCAATACAAAAAAGTTCTTCTGAAAGTTCATCCCAAGGATCAAGTAGCAAAATGGGATTCTCTTCATATCCATCGTTTGATCCAAATTTTTCGGCAACCAAGAGTGGGAAAGTTATTCAGTGCAACATTGCTTTAAATCTTGAAAATGATCAAAATTACTCGGAAGAAGTTGCTAAAAGTCATATGTCTCTGTTGGTAACTGTATTAGAGCCATATGGAAGTTTTGTTGCAGGAAGGATCGGAAATCCAATGCTGACTAAGGAGGATTACGATCAGGTCGATGCTGAGGAGATGGAATTGATGGATATAAAGTGGTGTTTGGCAAGCGTGTTGAGAAGAGCTGAAAAGTTTAAACAAATTACGGGAAGAGATGATTTCCGTAATGCAAATGTTTCTACTCTAGGATTTGATAAATCTAAAGTTACTTGTTTTCGTTGCATGGAAAAAGGGCATTTCAAGAGAGAATGCACAAACCGCGAAGCAAGCGGAGCTCAAAATCCTTTCAGAAACAATGACTACTATCGAAAAGCGATTTATCATCAAGTTGCTCAACAACCACAAACTGCACATGCTCAGAAAGTGATTGAAGATTCAAAGAAAGCTTGTCTTGTTAATCAAGATAATGGAAGTTCATCAAAAGAAGACAGTTGGGATAAATATATTTCAGCAGAGAGTAAAGCATGTGTGATGAACAAAATGATAGATCAAGATGATGAAAGGCTTCCAGAGGGTTTCAGTTGGGAAGATTTTAGTTGGGATGATTATGGTCCTAACAAAACTTCTGGTCATAAAGCTTTTGTTGCTCAAATTGTTAAAGATAATGGTGAAAAATACACTACTGATGATTATTGGGCAGAAAGAATAAGAAAGCATTTAAACTCTGGAGCAAAGAAAGAGGAGATAGTTGAAGAAGAGGTTCGTGTGATAAAGAAGCAAGATAAAGAAATTCCAGAGTTTGAGATAAAAAAAGGAAGCTGTTGCAGAAAAAGTGTCTGAAAATTGTGAAAAATGTGAGACTATGAAGAAGCAAAACAGTGAATTGATTCACAACATGAATAGGCTGAAAGAATCATATGATGTCTTAAACAAAGCAATGAATCAATATAACCAGTCAAGCAGTGAACAAGCTACAGCCATGAAGACACTCAATGGAGCATACATGATGAAGCAAGAAATGATCAATTATTACATTGAGTTGATTACTGAGCTTGAACAGAAGTTGGAAACTCAGAAAATTGAAACTGAGAGAGTAAACAAATTGTTGAAAAGTTACTCTTGTTCTTCTTATGTGATTGATAAAATTTATCCTATTGTAGCAGGTATGAAGACATTTGAAGAAGAACCGTCTGAAGAGAAGAAGTCTGAAACAAAAGAAGAAAATGAAGAGAAAAATTCTGGTAAGAAACATAGTGTCAGCTATAACAAGTGTCCACCTCCGCTTGAAAATGGATATTCTCCACGAAATCCAAATTCAGAAAGAGTAAAAAAGGCAACCAATTTACAGTGGGAATCTGAGTCTTCAGATAATTTGCCAGAAAGTATTGATGTTACTTTTACATCATCTGACACTGATCATGAGTCCGAGTTAATAAAGAAAGTGGTCGATCAGGTGTTGGATAAAGATGAAACGGAGGAGTTAAAGTCAAAGTTGGAGTCAAAATCAGAGTCAAAGTCCGAGTCCGACACGTCAAGTCCAAAAGTCAAACAGGGCAAAAGAGTATACAATAAAGATTTTCTGATGTCAAGGAATAATTTGAAGAATGAAACATTCAAAGTAGCATATACATTGAATGATTCTGACAAATTATTTTCAAATGAAGAATTTCCAATAAGAGGTGTTAAAACTGAAATGATCAAAAAGGTTTTCAAATTAACAGAAATTAATATTTCTGAAATAAAAAATGTAAATTTTTCTGAAAAACCTAATTACACCTCAAGGGATCAACAAAGGTTAAACAAGAAAAAGGGTTACAGTTCTGGTTCAGGTTATCGAAAGAAACCAAACCATAACGGTAATTTCAAAAAGAAGGGATTGGGTTTTATTCCACCGAAAAATTATAAAAATGAGAAAATTTATAAATCAAAAACTGTATTTGTTTCAGGTACTTCGGCTGAGAAAGAAGAAAAGAGTTCATTCTGGAAGCAGACGAACAAAGAGTTCCTTGCAAAGAAGCAAGATGAAATGAAGAATGGAATTGCTCAAAAGAAGGAGACGAGAATCTGTTTTAACTGCAAAGTAGTTGGTCACATTGCCAAAAATTGTCCAAAGGCAATTCAAACAAAACAGGGAGTCTCTGATAAACTCAAAGAACAAGTTATTGAGAAAACCAAATCATCAACCAAGAAATTTAAAGTTTTTGAAAATTCAACATTTGAGGTTGGTGAATGTTCAAAAAATGTCTACAAGAGAAAGGTGAATCTTAACAAACAAAAGTGGGTTGTTAAGAAATCTGATAGCAGTTCTAGCGATGATTCTGATTCAATAAAATCAGAGGAGCTATCTTCTGGCAATGAATCTGATTCTACAAAGTCAGATGAGCCACAAGTTGAGCTAAAACTAGAAAAGTCAGTGCCGCCAATGGATGATGCAAATTTTCCACCATTGCGGGCTGAAAATTTTAAAACAAAAGTTGGAAAAGTTGAAATTTCAAATCAATTTTTCTCTGAAAAGAAAGAATTTGTTATTGAAAAGGCCTTTAACCCCAAAGTGAAACATATTTTTGGAAAAATGATTGATCGAAAAGTCAAAGGGGTAAAGGAATTCTATGAGAAGAAGATGGAAGGTAAGCAACCGAGTGTTGGTAACTCGGAATCTCCCAAGGACCGTCAGGCTTGGGAGAATCTCTCTAACTAAAAACCCTGATTTGCCGGAGCTCCCAGGTTGGTAAGCGTGGAGCATGAATCGGCATCATTCTTGATAAAAATATGTTTGTGATGTGTTTTCAAGTAGTTATTGGTTATTCATACAAGTGGTGTTGTTGTTTGAACTTACAAGTGGTATTTTGAAAAAAAAAAAGTGATGAGTTTATCCCCTAATCTACCAATGGTTTATGAAATCAACAAAACTTATTTTCCGGAAAAACCATTTTGATTAAAACAAACTTAAGTGTTTTGAAATCATAATGGGAAAATAGTTTATTGTCAGGGGGAGTTCTGATTGTTTATGCCAAGTGGATGGCGAATTGAAGCAATTCGATATCAGTTTGTCATTTTTCTTGTATACTTTGTTTTAAATTTTTTTCTAAATTGTTTTAAATTTTAGGGGGAGTAAGAAATTTCGGAAAATCCAAAAACATTGGAAAATTTGAAAAAGTAAAAAACATGATAAAATCTAGAGTAAACTTCAATTTTCGTCCTTGTGGTTTGCTAATTTTAACACTTCCAGTCCAATAGTTTAAACATTGCATTTATCATCCATTAGTTTCCTGGTTTTAACAGTTTCAGTCCATTAGTTTCCTGATTTTAACAGTTTCAGTCCATTAGTTTCCTGATTTTAACAGTTTCAGTCCACACCACTGACACTGGTGTGGACTGAAACCGTTAAAATCAGGAAACTAATGGACTGAAATTGTTGAAATCAGGAAACTAATGGATGATAAATGTAATTTATAAACTATTGGACTGAAAGTGTTAAAATCAGCAAACCACAGGGACGAAAATTGAGGTTTACTCTAAAATCTATATAAATCGAAACATTTGAAAAATTCCAAAATGAGTTTTGTTGTGAAAAGAGGAAATGATAGTACATCAGTGGAATATCACATCATGCTAAAGAAATGGAAAGTTAAAATGTGATAAACGGTCTCACTAAAGATGTAACGATAGGCTCAGCTAGACTAGTAGATTTGCGATAACGATACAAACTTAAATGAGAAAGCCTAGTTCTAGTGGAAAACATGGTTGATAGCATAGTACTTAGTTTTGTCCTTCGTGATTGTGTACTTACTCTGTAATCGCTGAATGCTAAAAGAGCATAAAAACCGGTTAGTTTGTGAATTTTCACAACTTGCTGAAAAAATCACTGTGATTGTGCATTTCATTTTGCAAAGATTTAAACTTATTTGATTTCTTTATTTTGTTTAAGCATTGGACATCCTCTGCGTATACGTGAGTATCGAACTGGATGTTAGTGCCTAAACATTATGCTTTATTTTTCTTTGGTGTTTCGTTTAAGCTTTAGATCACCTCTGCGTATACGGGAGTATCGACTTGGTGGTTAAAGCCTAAACAATTTCAACTTGTTTTATTTTCTTATTTTGTTTAAACATTGGACTTTCTCTGCGTATCGAAAGATTGACCTGATTGTTAATGTTTAAACATTCTGTGTTGTTTTTCGCACATATCACAGTTGATGAAAGTTTAAAGGCATTACTTGAGTCAGTGTATTGCATGATGAGGGGATATGCTGAAATCGTGGGGTCCATAAGAATTTAGTGCAACTTTAAAATACCTTTACGTATCGGTAAGCATTTCGAAAGTTTTTAGTTTGAGTTTAAGAGGATAACAATATCGTCAATCAACGTGAATCGTTTAGAATTTAAAATGTATAAAGCTTAACGGTGCTAGTGATTTGTCTCGGAAACTGATATGATCCTCTTACACAAACTCACAAAATATTGTCTGTATATATTTCCGTAATGCTTTCTCTTAAAAACAAAATTCCAAAAAGATTTTAGTGTGTTTTAGCATAAAATTTTTGAAAATTCCAAAAAGATTTTCGACAACTGATGTTGGAAAGCTAATTTTCAAAATTCCAAGTGCTAAGCATGATGAACTATGGTTTGGGTGTATTTGTTTGAAAAATGAGAAATAATTCTGAAATGATTAGATGGTTCATTAAGTTTGATCAAATTTTTGAATGTTTTAAATTTAAAAAAGCTTTTCTAATATCAAAATTTGTTTATCTTACAAGTGGTTGAGGATTGTGCAGATTAAAGCCAGGTTTCCGATACCTGTTGCTACGAAGAGCCAGGAGACGATTCTGAACCTGTGAAAAAATGCTATTCCAGACTGCGATCCCAGATTATTGATAGGGGGAGTCTGAAGATGATCCTGATGCTGATGAATTTAAGGAATCAAGAGACCTGATCAAGAGAGGATGAAGCTAGGTTGCGATTCTGATAGAGGAGAAGAGAAAGAGATTGATTGAGGATGCTTACAATGGAGAATTTTTGGAAAGAGCTTGAAGATTGATAAATACCGAAGTTTCGACATTCTGAAGACTTGTACTGAAGACTCGTCGACATCCAAGGGGGAGTCTGTTGGTGCATATGTCTGTCGACTTCGTCTTGTATCGAGTCTTGTATTTGAATAGATAGATCAGGGCACGTAGTACAAGAAAATGTGAAAGATGTGTGATATGTTGATTTCGCACGAAATGAGAAGTGCTCATTTCGCACGAAATAGCAATGGCTATTTCGTACGGAATAGCAAGTTCATTTTGCTTGAACAGTTTCGTGTGAAATAGCTCGTCTATAAATAGGTGCCTTGATGATTTCGTTTGTAACTTCTGATTCCGGTAGCGAAGCTCTGCCGAAGTGTCTCCAGCTTTGTAAAACGACTTGATATCAATACAGAGATAATTTAAAGTGATTTTCTGTACTATTCAGCTGAAACGAATTCGATACGTTTGTTTCCACCATTCGTATTGAAAAGAACTCTTCTGAACGACTCGTTTCGGTCGTGAAAACGATCCTACAGAAAATATGTCGGTTAAGTTGTTTGTGAAAAACAGTTTCAGGATATAGCTCCGGATATTGAGCTATATTTATGATCAAACAATGAGCAAAAATGTAGAAGGGTGACATGAGATATACGAGGAAAGCCCTTGATCAATCTAGATCGCCGGCATAAAACCTCGGGAGCTGACAATCGCAGCTGCCTTGTTCTTCTTATTGCTTCAAATGTCAGGATACAGTGCAGGATATTGATCAGATCGCTATGTGTTACAATGCTTTTTTAGAAAGTGAAAGTTGCGAGAGAATAGAAGTGTATGAGAGCAGTGAGTGTTGTTATGTCCTATTCGATCTGATAAATCCGTCTATTTATAGCTAAGAAATGAAAACAAAAATTCCTACAAACGGGGGATGCCTTCGAATATTCCTTAGTTAACGTTAGAGACTGAGTAAAGCGGCTTCAACGTCTTTCTTCGAACAACTTAGACCGAGTCTTCCGGGGAAAAGGTCCTCATGAACGTTACATGCTTGGACTCGCATTCCTGCACATAATCCGTTAGTGATCCCCAGGATACCATTCAGGATGTTACCAATATCCTGAATCAGCATCCCGGGCATGAACATAATATCATACAATCAGGATATAATTTAAGATATTATCCAGGATATGGGCTCAGAATTTCACCCATAATAATTGTCCCCAAAAAATGTTATCGTTAAGTAACCTGATACTAACGGTTACATTTTTTCATGAATAATGAGGCAATAAAGAGATAAGACCTTGATGTGACCGCTAGTAACCGTTTAGTCTATAATTACTCATTACCTCCCTATAACTTCTCATCCTCATCCTCATTTAACCATTACCGAAGAGAAAAAAGATAAAAACTTTCTCTTTCATCTCCATCTTTATTCTCCCATTCCGCTCAATATTCCGGCAACCATATGGCAAGGCAGACTAGATCCAGCTCCGGTGATTCCGCTCCCACATTCATCCACCAGAATCTTCTCCAAGATCCGGAGAAAGAGATATGCTCCTTCGATAGTGCCCACTTGTCGGCTCTCAAAACCTCCGGCATCTTCCCGGAAGGGACGGTGTTCCGGCCGTTTGACGGGGAAATCCGGTCGGACATGGTTTCCGACGAGTGGTTGTGTTTTAATGCATTTCCCTTTACCTTAGGGTTGCAATTTCCTTTTCCAGATTTCATCACCGAGTTCTTTAATACCACGAAAATCTGTTTTAGTCAAAAATGCCGATGCTCTGGCGAGTCTTACTTGTTCTTGATCAAATCAAGAAGAATCATATCCCTGACCTTTCCATTCATGACCTCCCCTTAGCATATCGGCTTAGATGCCATGGTTCTTGTAGATTCTTGTTCTATTCTACCTCCGGCGATCCACTGATACTTCGTGCCACCAGGAATGAGGAGAAATGGCAATCCAAATTCTTCTTTGTAAAAAGAGACTTCATCCCTGGTGGAACGGAATATCCGGTGAAGTGGTTGAGAAAGGGTAGGATTTAGGGTTTAAGGATGATCCTATCTTGTATTAACTTTTTCATTTTCTTGTACACAACCGATTTCAGGAAGCTTGCACCTCCCTTAGCTGACTCACAGAAGAGAATCGACGCCATCAGACTCCTCCCAGAGGCTGAAAGAAGTTTCAATCCATTTCCAGCATCTCCAAGTCCACTCTCCAGTTCAAACATGTCTGGTAAGGATCCTGCACAATATCCTGCATACATGTTCTTATTTGATATGTTTAGGAAGAATTTTACTCCCTGTATGCAGACTCTAGCAAAGTTCTAATCCTCCTGGACCTTGATGAGCTTGATAGCTACCCCACTCCAGTCAATGTCAGGAAAGAAACTCCCGCTACTACCAGCTCCAAACCGCTCCCGGCTCCCAAGCCTAACCCGAGAACCCGTGCTTCTACTTCCAAGAAGAGGAAAGGTTCTGAGGTCAGCACCCCAGGTTCTGAAGGGTTCTCATATGAAGAACTCAGCTTCACTGACTCATTGGAACCGATGACATCCTTCCTCAAAAAGGTAATATCCTGATTCTATATCCTGCATATGTATCCTGACAGAATATCCTGGTTAGTAAGTTTTGATTCATACCTGAATTTTGATTTGCAGGGTCTCCAGCACCTACTCCACCTCTACACCGATGCCTGCAGTACGACCAAATTTCAAGAAGCCAGGATCAAGCAGCTTGAGACCACCGTTGCTGAACAGGGTGCCATTGCTGAAACCAAGAGCCGGCACAATGAAGATAAGCTGAAAATGGTCACCCAGGATGCCGAGATAAAGCTGGCAGCCGTCCAGGTGGAGCAGGAACAGGCCATGGTCTCTTTTCGGGAAGGGATCAAAAGTTCAGCCATTGTCTCCCTGCTACAAGCCCGCATCAAGATGGCTTATGAGGCCAAAGAGACAGGTCTGGAATGCCCATCCTGGCCGGTTGACTCTTGGGTGGCAAAGCTGAAGGAGTTTGGAGGCAAAGCTGTGCCATATCCTACTGGGGCTGGTGAATCCTCGAAGCCAGCATAGGTGGCAGACAAGGCTGGAGAAAAGAAGGATGCTGGCAAGGATGCTGCTCAGGATGCTGAAGCTGAGAAGACGAAGAAGGCTGGTGAAGATGCCGTTGTGTAAGGGCATTCAAGTAGGCGATGATGGATATTGATGCCTAGGCCGGAGCCCACTTTTTAAATTTGCATGTTGGTTTGTAATCCCCCAACACAATTTACTTTTCCTGCATTTTACTTTTGTTGTACCTGAACAATTTATATTTTCTGCATGCATTTTGAACAATATAACAGTTGGAGGTGGATGGGTCTCGGTTTGAGACGAAACCTTCAACCGTTAAGTAAATATGGTAAGGAACTAATCGTGCTTTTGGTGGATGGGCCTCGGTTTGAGGTGAAACCAAAAGCACAACTTTTGACATGTTAATAATATAACCTCCTTTTGACTTATTTGCTGTTGCCTTTGAATTTTTTGTTATGCATTGCTTTAGTTCATATTAGTGTGATCATTTTTTGAAAATATCCTGATCAGTATACTCAGAGATATCCTACCAAGACTTTCGTCTAATAGGATTTTTCAAAATTCAAACAATTCAGGTAAAGTTCATAAAAAAGGACAGTTTATTTTACAAAGTCCGTTTTGATAATACTCGTTTGACTAGAGTTTTGGTTTTCAACCCAAGTATTATATCCAAATATTCCAACCAAATATCCTGAAACATATTCCGAAAACACATTTTGAGAATATATCCTAAGAATATGTCCTAATCAGGATATTTAAGCCTTTTTCAAACATAGTTTCAAAAGTTCAAATGACTTATATAAGGTTTATAAAGGAAAGATCATACCAGGAATAGAGTGTAACCCTATTTCCGAGCTTCAATCCTTTTGCATTTTTTTCCACTAAGATGTCCCCAGTCCGAGACACTTAGTATACTAGGTTCAAATTTGATCCTTTGAGCTTTACACAATCGCCTCAGAAGGAATGTCCCCTGTGCATAAAGTCTTTGAACACTTAGAATTTTTTTTGAACATTAGTTCCAACTGTTTGAACTGTTCTTGTGTTACAAGGGGTAAACCCTAAAGTGCACCGGAGATAAATCCTTAGTATTCTGGGGATAAACCCATGAGTATCCTGGGGAAAATCCCAAATTTTCATGCGCTACAGGCGGGAGTGTATAAACTCCAAGACTTAGAAAGGTGATAACCTTTAAACCTTAGAGAGTATGAAAATACCCTTCCATGAGAGAGGTTGATCAATCCTCATATACCTTTAGGATCCAGGATATAGCCAACAATAACGAAATTGTCAGCCACTTTTACATGGACTGGTCCCGCTATCTTGAACTATTGCCGGATAACCTGCGCTCCAGGCGGGGTGTTTAAACCCAATTCGAGAGAAAGGTGAATACCTTTAAACCGATTAAGGGATCAGGATCCCTTAAACGTGAGAGAGGGGGCCAATCCTCTAATCTTTAAAAATATCCTGAGCGTATATCCTGGAGCTGTATCCCGAAGCGTATACTGCAAAACAACCTTAGACTAGGGTGGGTGTTAGCTTGGCTAACACCCCTCCGATGCTTAAGTCAGTATTGGGTTCAAAAGGAATAAAATAAAATTATATTTAATAGAGATAGAATTCATACCATCCGGAGTTAGAAATTAAATTCTAAACTCACTTGAAATAGAGCTTTAAGTGTATAGCATTCCATGATCTTGGTAATTCTGATTCTACCTCGTATGGTCCTTCCCACTTTGGAGCCAACTTTCCATCAGCAGGATTAGTAGTATTCTGAAAAGCCTTTCTTAACACCCAATCCCCAACTTGGAATCTTCTAGTCTTTATATTCTTGTTATATGCTCTGGATATCCTCTGTTGATATGCTTCCATCCTTAGCTTTGCTGCATCTCTTGTCTCATCCACAGTGTCCAAATCCTGGCACAAAGCTTCAGGATTCTGCTCAGGATCCCGAAGGATAGATCATGCCATAGGTATCTCCATTTCTGTTGGGATCACTGCTTCTGCTCCAAATACCAAGGAAAACGGGGTTTGGCCAGTTGCATTTTTTACCGTTGTTCTATCAGCCCATAAAACAAAGGGTAGTTCTTCTGCCCATCTTCCTTTCTTAGCTCCTAATCTCTTTTTCAGGTTGTTGACAATTATCTTGTTCGAGGATTCTGCTTGTCCATTTGCTTGAGGATTTACCGGAGTAGATGTGATCATTTTGATTCCCCAACTCTTGAAAAAGTCAGTAGTCCTCTTACTTATAAACTGAGATCCATTGTCACAAATGATCTCGGCTGGTACTCCAAACCTGGTCAGGATATTCCTTTTTATGAAGGATACTACTTCCTGATCTCTAACTTGAACAAATGCTTCAGCTTCAACCCATTTAGAAAAATAGTCAGTCATTGCCAGCATAAAGACTTTTCCTCCTGGAGCTTTCGGCAACTTCCCCACTATGTCCATTCCCCACTTCATGAATGGCCAAGGGGAAGTTATAGGATATAACGGTTCAGCTGGTTGATGTAATATGTTACTGTGCCTTTGACATGCATCACATCTTCGAGCATATTCTGCAGCATCTTTCTTCATTGTCGGCCAATAGTATCCTGTCCTTAATACTTTTGAGAATAATGAACTGCCCCCAGTGTGGTTACCACAATCCCCTTCGTGTATATCCTGAAGCACCTCTTTAGCCACGGGATCCACCAAGCATCTCAGGTATGGTCCTGCAAGGGATTTCTTGTACAAAACATTATTTATAATGGTGAATTGTGATACCTTCATTCTAAATGCCTTGGGATTTTCATCCTTAGGGATGTGTCATTCCTTGAGATATTTCCTGATTGGAGCCGTCCAGGATTTAGTATCCTGATCAAGATCATGACCAGGATCCTGAATGCTTGTTACCTCCTTATCCTGGTTTGTAACTTTTTTAAGTTTGTTATTTTTCTGGTTTATGCTGGGTGTGTTAGTGTGCAGGTATTGACAGGTGCATGCGTACTAGGAGCTCTCACAAGCTATCACCTTTGGCATTTGATCCGGAAATGAGTTACCAAGAGGAGTACGATTACGGTGATTATTATGATGAATATTCTCAACTTAATGAGGTTAAAAGACGAATTTATCCTTCAGTTGATCGTGTAATTATCTTGAATTAGATAACTGATGTATGTCGTTATTGACATGCAAAAACCTAATTAACCTAGGTAGCTAGGGTAAGCAGGGTATCGAATCCAGAGGAGTATGTGGTTAATGCTAATTATTATTTGTTTGTAAATATTTGAATTGCTTTGAGAACTTGCTAGAAAACTATAAACGATAACTTTGAGATTGTAAAAACAATGATAGAAAAAACGTGGCCACTCCGGGATTCAGATTCTGTAATTCCTAATAACCTAGTTCTGATTTTATTAGATGCTATTGATTGAATAGTAAATCTGTCACATCTACCAATTACCTATGCAGTTCAAAATATTAATTGATCAAAGAAATATTAAAACAAACATTCATAGGAATCATTCAATCAACAAAAGCATAATTGGATTCAAAACATAATTATAACTCTGACTGTCACTCAGGATTTGTCTGTCACACAAATAATATAATCATGTAAATAGTCAGCTGTCACCCGACTACAAATCCAAATCTCAAAACAAACAGAAACTAGAATTAAAAGTGTCTCACAAGAATCATTCACCCAGAGTGTCCACAAGAAATTTAGCCGCGCATGTTGGTCCAACAATCCTGAGAAGCTTGAAAGAATGACGAATTCATGATTGAATCGATCTGTTGCGTGGATGATTAATATGTTCGATCCCCACTGTTGCCGTAATGATGATTATTCTTGAGATGTGGGCTTGAAAATAATCCCCCTCAATTAATCGGCCCACTATGTCTAGGAGATGCCGGCCCACTTCAGTATATGCTTATGTTCTAATTTCAATTGATGTCATAAAAAGTCAAATCCCCTCTCAAGAGTCTGCCGCCAAAAGCTCCTACCCGTGAGATGATGATTTTAATTAGTTTTTATATTCTTTTGAAACCAAAGCCCCTCAAATTAATTCACGTGACTATTATGTTTTGAAAACAACACAAAGCCCAACGTTGTCTTGACTTCATGTTAGCGGCCCAATTAAAACGATCCAACAGTCCTTTGTCGGCCCAATTTGCATGTATTGTATAAGGTTTATGATGATGTTCTCAGAAGTCCCTTTCACGTGTGATGGGCCCCCCTTGCCGTCAAAACCCTTTGCTACGTGTAAGAAGTCCACGAGTGTTCCGCATTATCTCTAAATCCTCTAATTTCACCAATTTAGACAGTTAACCTGTAAAACCACAAGAACTCGTAGTTATCACATTCGAAATATATAACCGTCTAAAATGCACATAAATCATTATATTTAAACACTCTAAAGCTCGGGTTTCACCCTCTCCATCACATTCCCACACTTGCCTTTGCTTGTCCTCAAGCAAACCAACTAGAACTAATCACCATAGCAACAACACCTCTAAACCCCCTAACCGGTTCAACCTGTTCAGTCCCAAGTCATACCCATCCCATAGACTGACACAATCGAGATTGACAGTATGACAAGTAATGATGCAATTTCAAAAACTTAAGACTTGTCTATCTAAAACTAACATGTTTAAAATTAGACACATGCTACACACCCCTCACAATGTACTCTCCTCTCGGGTTAATATCTGGACTAGCGTGTAATATGCTAGTATATAAAACACTCCAAAAGCAAACATGAAATCCTGCAATCATAAACTTGTATGACAATCACACCTCCACCGTATCATCTAACATGACATATATCAAAAGGACTTTCGGGTTTTGGGCTTAGGGTAAAGGTAGGAATTTTTTACGTTTTTTTTTTTCTAATTGGCTCACAAACAATAACCAAACCGTGATAACTTTATTCAAACACAACTTATACTATTGGGTTGGTTTCTACCCAAAAACATATACGATATTCACAATACTTCTATTTTTGTTCTTTTCTTTTTCATTTTCCTTCACATATTTTTTCTATTTTTCTCTTTTTTTTTTCTTTTTCATAACAATATCATCACGGTCGGTTTTTCACAATTAACGATGGACGAACAAACGAAAGGTAGTTAGGCTCAACAGGGCTATTAAGGGAAATTTGGTGAATAACACAAAAGAAGCACATACACAAAGGGTGTAACGGGAAATCCTAATGCCTTTATCATATATATGCACATGTCAAACCCACAGTCTCAGCATGCATCAAATCACACAAGTTCTAATGCAGAATAACACGTAGCCTGCACTCAACAAATGAATTCATCAAATAATATATCCTATCCGTCTACAGGCTCAAGATCTCACCAAGAAAAAGTAAAAAGGTTGACGACATGTAGCATATGCAATTAAAACATGTTACCCCTAGATAGACATCTCTTTTCAACTCGTTTCCTATAAAACACTTGTCAAACCTACTCTCATGAAACTTAAAGGGACAACCATGACAAGGG
Source organism: Helianthus tuberosus (assembly GCA_030545235.1). NCBI lineage: Eukaryota > Viridiplantae > Streptophyta > Magnoliopsida > Asterales > Asteraceae > Helianthus > Helianthus tuberosus. The sequence goes on from CM060369.1 coordinate 223,974,544, forward strand.
ACTAATCTAGTCTACTATCGGTAAGAAGCCTATTAGTGATTGAAACTTTAGGTTTTCGTATCCAATTAGCTTGTTTAAGGTGATGAATTTTTTTTTTAAATTTTCAAAATTTTCAATTTTTTTCGTTTTTCATCGATTTCAACCACTTTCAATCGCTTAAAATCTTTATCCGCAAATCCCTTCCCGGGCTCCCCCATCCCCACACTTGGGATACATTGTCCCCAATGTATGGTGCTTTTAAAATATAAGCCCGGGAAAACAAATCAACAATCCTAAATGAGCGGCTAACTCATCACCAAAATAACCAAAACACATCCCCTAAACAACACAAAGGTTCACACCACCAAAAACAACAAAACACACCAAAAACAAAGTAAGATAGATAAACACATGCACCTGATCATGTGTCTGTATTGATGTGGCTGTTGTGCTTTAACCGGAATAGACTCATTCCAAAGATTATTTGATATCTCACCGGGGATGTTGCAAAACATCCCCACACTTGAATTGTTGCATCCGTGATGATTGAATCAGGAACCTGTCAAAAGACAACCACACCAAAACGAACCAAACCAAAGTACAATACTTTACATCCTCGGGCTGCCTCCCGAGAGCGCTAAGTTTTAGGTCTTCAGCCAGACCGTACCTGATTAAGCTCATGGTGGTTCAAATGGCATCTCTCATGCAAAGAATACTTGTGCTGGTGGATGGTTAGTATCCCACTGCCATCCATCACTCCATATGGCATCCAAATGATCCGGGTTATCAAAATCTATCGACTGTGAGAATTCACCCTTAATTTTCCTCGTGGGCTTCTTCTTTTCCTTCAACTGTGAGAACTTACCCATATTCACCTCAAGTGGTCTCTTCTTGGATTCGGTTGCATCCTTTGGTGACTCCTTTTCTAACTTGACTGAACGTTTTTTGTTTCTCATCTTGAGCCACCATGGTGATTTGACCACTTTATCCTTCACAACCTTTTCATCTTTAGACCTGTCAATCATAGCAACACTCTCTTTTGGGACATCCTCATTAATTGGAGGATGACACTTATTAGCAATATTAGAATAAGCACAAGTGTGAGACATAAAGTTTAAGGAAAACTTACGTGACCCGAAAACCATATTCACAGTATTAGCATTGCAATCAATGGTAGCCTTCGCGGTTTTCAAGAATGGCCGACCTAAGATAACTGGCGGTTGTCCTTCAACATTGGACGGCGTGTGGTCCACAACTAGGAAATCTTCGGGGTAATAACAATCCCCTACTCTTACAGCAGTTCCTCTCAACATCCCCCTAGATGGTTTCCTTGACCCGTCTGCAAGCACAACCATGGTGTCCACCTTTTCAATATCACCAAAATCATATTCATCAAACACTCGACCTGCCAATATGCTTATGCTTGCCCCATGATCCACCAATGCCCTCTCAGTCTTGAACTCACCCAACTGGACTGGGATCATAGGCACATTCTCCTCTTTATCTTCAACACTTGCAACCAAACGGATTGCACCAATGGTCATATTTAAACTGACGGGTGAATCATTATCATCAACTATTACCCGTATAGGAGTTACTACCTCTACATCTGGCTCTTCAATACAAACCTCATCTTGGGAATCCGCAATTGACTCAGATATTTGAGATTGTGAGTCCACTTGATTGTTGCTTCCTAACCTCTCGGACTCTCTTGTAACCCGCTCATTGCATAGTTCATTTATAAATTCACCTAGCTTGACTACATCTTCATAAATCTGATATATATCAGGGATGTCTTGGGCGTAACTTGATGAGTCATATTCATTAAAATGACCATTGCCTCCATAACCCGAGTCCGCAAAATATTCTGATTTTCCATTACAACCCCAATCTGGTTTGTACCGGTGACCATCATCCATCTCATAACCACTATACTCCCAATTTGGATCATGATGGTAATCCATTTCACCGATCTCTTCTTGATATCTATCTTGATAAGAATAACCCTGGTAACCCGCATTTTCTTGTCTTTGCATGCGTTGGGACCATACCCACTCATCAAGTTCAGCCTTACTCTCGAACATTGGGCATATGAATGCCCAATGTCCTTGGCACCCACACCTTGTGCATGAAACATATTCTTTATATTCCCCGCTCATATTTCCTGCACAAGTAGCAAACGAAAAGCAGTACCGAACAAAAAGAAAACAAAGACAAAAGTGAAAGAAAAAAAAACAAACTAACTAGAAAAGGCAAACACTTTTTGGATTTTTTTTTAGTTTTTATGTAAAACGAAAGCAAACAAACAAAACTAAACTAAACTAGCACTAAGCGCACGACTCCCCGGCAACGGCGCCAAAATTTGACGTGCTGTCGTAGGTACACGCAAATTTAATCCCAATAACAACTATATAGATAGCGGTAAGTGGGTATCGAACACAGGGAGTTTGCGCAACGTGTGTTATTTTATTTCTTTTTAAGTTTGTTATTTTTCTGGTTTACGCTGGGTGTGTTAGTGTGCAGGTATTGACAGGTGCATGCGTACTAGGAGCTCTCACAAGCTATCACCTTTGGCATTTGATCCGGAAATGAGTTACCAAGAGGAGTACGATTACGGTGATTATTATGATGAATATTCTCAACTTTCATATGAAGGCCCTCAGATGTACGATCAAGACTATTATCATGCTCAGTATACATTTGATCAGTATGGTTATGAATGTGTAACTCAACAACCTACTTTGCACTATCAGTCACATAAATCTGAAAGTCTTGACGAGATGATGAGAAAGAGACACATGGTTCATGTTGAAAAAGAATTAACAAAACCTCATTTGTCAATGGAAGAACGAGTAGAACTTTTGGAATGGAAATATGATTTGTTACCAAAAGAGGTGAAAGAGATGAGGCCAGGGACGTCGATATTGGAAAAACGTCAGGCAAAACAACACTGGATATATGTGCAGATTGAACAAATGACACCTATGGGTGATGTAGAAGAAAAGGTTGTGAGTCCTCCCGAACTTGAAACTGAATTATTAGGGCCAAATGAGGAATATACAATTGAAATTATTGTGGAGGAACCACCTATGGAGAGCAAAGTTGAGGGCCTTTTACTTGATGAACCAATCAAAGTTGATTACAACTCTCCGGTTGTGATGGAGAGGGTGAAACCCGAGCTTTAGAGTGTTTAAATATATCCCAAGTGTATGGTGCTTTTAAAATATAAGCCCGGGAAAACAAACCAACAATCCTAAATGAGCGGCTAACTCATCACCAAAATAACCAAAACACATCCCCTAAACAAAACAAAGGTTCACACCACCAAAAACAACAAAACACACCAAAAACAAAGTAAGATAGATAAACACATGCACCTGATCATGTGTCTGTATTGATGTGGCTGTTGTGCTTTAACCGGAATAGACGCATTCCAAAGATTATTTGATATCTCACCGGGGATGTTGCAAAACATCCCCACACTTGAATTGTTGCATCCGTGATGATTGAATCAGGAACCTGTCAAAACACAACCACACCAAAACGAACCAAACCAAACCAAAGTACAATACTCTACATCCTCGGGCTGCCTCCCGAGAGCGCTAAGTTTTAGGTCTTCAGCCAGACCGTATCTGATTAAGCTCATGGTGGTTCAAATGGCATCTCTCGTGCAAAGAATACTTGTGCTGGTGGATGGTTAGTATCCCACTGCCATCCATCACTCCATATGGCATCCAAATGATCCGGGTTATCAAAATCTATCGACTGTGAGAATTCACCCTTAATTTTCCTCGTGGGCTTCTTCTTTTCCTTCAACTGTGAGAACTCACCCATATTCACCTCAAGTGGTCTCTTCTTGGATTCGGTTGCATCCTTTGGTGACTCCTTTTCTAACTTGACTGAACGTTTTTTGTTTCTCATCTTGAGCCACCACGGTGATTTGACCACTTTATCCTTCACAACCTTTTCATCTTTAGACCTGTCAATCATAGCAACACTCTCTTTTGGAACATCCTCATTAATTGGAGGATGACACTTATTAGCAATATTAGAATAAGCACAAGTGTGAGACATAAAGTTTAAGGAAAACTTACGTGACCCGAAAACCATATTCACAGTATTAGCATTGCAATCAATGGTAGCCTTCGCGGTTTTCAAGAATGGCCGACCTAAGATAACTGGCGGTTGTCCTTCAACATTGGACGGCGTGTGGTCCACAACTAGGAAATCTTCGGGGTAATAACAATCCCCTACTCTTACAGCAGTTCCTCTCAACATCCCCCTAGATGGTTTCCTTGACCCGTCTGCAAGCACAACCATGGTGTCCACCTTTTCAAGATCACCAAAATCATATTCATCAAACACTCGACCTGCCAATTTGCTTATGCTTGCCCCATGATCCACCAATGCCCTCTCAGTCTTGAACTCACCCAACTGGACTGGGATCATAGGCACATTCTCCTCTTCATCTTCAACACTTACAACCAAACGGATTGCACCAATGGTCATATTTAAACTGACGGGTGAATCATTATCATCAACTATTACCCGTATAGGAGTTACTACCTCTACATCTGGCTCTTCAATACAAACCTCATCTTGGGAATCCACAATTGACTCAGATATTTGAGATTGTGAGTCCACTTGATTGTTGCTTCCTAACCTCTCGGACTCTCTTGTAACCCGCTCATTGCATAGTTCATTTATAAATTCACCTAGCTTGACTACATCTTCATAAATCTGATATATATCAGGGATGTCTTGGGCGTAACTTGATGAGTCATATTCATTAAAATGACCATTGCCTCCATAACCCGAGTCCGCAAAATATTCTGATTTTCCATTACAACCCCAATCTGGTTTGTACCGGTGACCATCATCCATCTCATAACCACTATACTCCCAATTTGGATCATGATGGTAATCCATTTCACCGATCTCTTCTTGATATCTATCTTGATAAGAATAACCCTGGTAACCCGCATTTTCTTGTCTTTGCATGCGTTGGGACCATACCCACTCATCAAGTTCAGCCTTACTCTCGAACATTGGGCATATGAATGCCCAATGTCCTTGGCACCCACACCTTGTGCATGAAACATATTCTTTATATTCCCCGCTCATATTTCCTGCACAAGTAGCAAACGAAAAGCAGTACCGAACAAAAAGAAAACAAAGACAAAAGTGAAAGAAAAAAAAACAAACTAACTAGAAAAGGCAAACACTTTTTGGATTTTTTTTTTAGTTTTTATGTAAAACGAAAGCAAACAAACAAAACTAAACTAAACTAGCACTAAACGCACGACTCCCCGGCAACGGCGCCAAAATTTGACGTGCTGTCGTAGGTACACGCAAATTTAATCCCAATAACAACTATATAGATAACGGTAAGTGGGTATCGAACACAGGGAGTTTGCGCAACGTGTGTTATTTTATTTCTTTTTAAGTTTGTTATTTTTCTGGTTTACGCTGGGTGTGTTAGTGTGCAGGTATTGACAGGTGCATGTGTACTAGGAGCTCTCACAAGCTATCACCTTTGGCATTTGATCCGGAAATGAGTTACCAAGAGGAGTACGATTACGGTGATTATTATGATGAATATTCTCAACTTAATGAGGTTAAAAGGCGAATTTATCCTTCAGTTGATCGTGTAATTATCTTGAATTAGATAACTGATGTCTGTCGTTATTGACATGCAAAAACCCTAATTAACCTAGGTAGCTAGGGTAAGCAGGGTATCGAATCCAGAGGAGTATGTGGTTAATGCTAATTATTATTTGTTTGTAAATATTTGAATTGCTTTGAGAACTTGCTAGAAAACTATAAACGATAACTTTGAGATTGTAAAAACAATGATAGAAAAAACGTGGCCACTCTGGGATTCAGATTCTGTAATTCCTAATAACCTAGTTCTGATTTTATTGGATGCTATTGATTGAATAGTAAATCTGTCACATCTACCAATTACCTATGCAGTTCAAAATATTAATTGATCAAAGAAATATTAAAACAAACATTCATAGGAATCATTCAATCAACAAAAGCATAATTGGATTCAAAACATAATTATAACTCTGACTGTCACTCAGGATTTGTCTGTCACACAAATAATATAATCATGTAAATAGTCGGCTGTCACCCGACTACAAATCCAAATCTCAAAACAAACAGAAACTAGAATTAAAAGTGTCTCACAAGAATCATTCACCCAGAGTGTCCACAAGAAATTTAGCCGCGCATGTTGGTCCAACAATCCTGAGAAGCTTGAAAGAATGACGAATTCATGATTGAATCGATGTGTTGTGTGGATGATTAATATGTTCGATCCCCACTGTTGCCGTAATGATGATTATTCTTGAGATGTGGGCTTGAAAATAATCCCCCTCAATTAATCGGCCCACTATGTCTAGGAGATGCCGGCCCACTTCAGTATATGCTTATGTTCTAATTTCAATTGATGTCATAAAAAGTCAAATCCCCTCTCAAGAGTCTGCCGCCAAAAACTCCTACCCGTGAGATGATGATTTTAATTAGTTTTTATATTCTTTTGAAACCAAAGCCCCTCAAATTAATTCACGTGACTATTATGTTTTGAAAACAACACAAAGCCCAACGTTGTCTTGACTTCATGTTAGCGGCCCAATTAAAACGATCCAACAGTCCTTTGTCGGCCCAATTTGCATGTATTGTATAAGGTTTATGATGATGTTCTCAGAAGTCCCTTTCACGTGTGATGGGCCCCCCTTGCCGTCAAAACCCTTTGCTACGTGTAAGAAGTTCACGAGTGTTCCGCATTATCTCTAAATCCTCTAATTTCACCGATTTAGACAGTTAACCTGTAAAACCACAAGAACTTGTAGTTATCACATTCGAAATATATAACCGTCTAAAATGCACATAAATCATTATATTTAAACACTCTAAAGCTCGGGTTTCACCCTCTCCATCAATAACTACAGTTGCTTATGTTTCAGGTGCGGTTCGGAACTTAAAAGGGATAAAACGCAGCTTTGGACGGTTTGGAGAGGATCGGGTCGTGCGTGGAATGAAAGAAGAAACAAGACCCAACATTCAGGGCTCCACCGTAAATTACGGTAACATGCCTAATGCTCACCGTAACTCAGGCTCATCACACCGTAACAAGTTGGAGTCCACCGTAATTTACGGTGGACACCGTAAATTACGGTGGAGGTGACGGACAGATTCGTAACTGCTTGATTAAAACCGTTTTTGGCTGTCTTTTCACATATCTCATCATTGGACGTTTTCTCTGAACATTAGGGGCGATTTTGGCTGATTCTACTTGGTTCCAAACATTTCTAAACAATTGGTTTGTGTTTTCGATTCGTATGAACATTAATCGTTGTGTCATGATGATGTACCAAGTCATGCGTGGCTAAACTTTTGGTGATCATCCTAGATGTAAGGTTTGCTTTTGAAACACTATGTTTGTGCTTGAATTTCTAGAATAATAACTTTGAATGTTTGTTTGAGTTATTATGGTGTTTGGATATTTGTTTGTAAATTGTTGATTATTGTTTGATGTTAATCTAAACCATACGTTCTTAGTGCCGTTGGCAATCGAGATATCATGGGAGGGGTTAGGGATGGATAATTGTCAATTGATCATCGAGTAACAACCTCGCATTTTATAATCCGAGTACTTAGTTCTCCTTCAACACAAACAGATAATCAAACACGAGCCATGTCTATGTGGTTCTTTCTAGTTAAGCATAAACATTAGTGTGGATTAGAACCTGAAATCTAGGATGGTCGCTTGTTCCTAATCTGTTTACAAAAACCAATTTTGATTTGCAATTAGCTAGTAACTTAGTTTTCTAAAACAACAATCCAAATCATTGATCTTTATTTTCTGCAAATTAGGTTAATTGTAGTTTAATCGCAAAGCTATAAAATCAACGCATTTTCCACATACTCCCTGAGTTCGATACCCATTTACCACAATCTATAGTTGTTATTTGGATTAAATTTGCATGTACTACGACAGCACGTCAAATTTTGGCGCCGTTGCCGGGGAGTTGTGATCAACGTGTGTCAGTTTGTTAGTTTTGCTTTGTTATTTTTGGGTTTACACTGGTGTGTTTAGTGTGCAGGTTCTACAGGTGCATGCATACTAGAGGCTCTCACAAGTCATCACCATTGTCATTTGATCCGGAGATCTAAAGAACACTAAGGCAAAACCGAGTGTTGTTAAGAGAGAACAGAATTATTGGTTCACCTACTTCACCCATTACACCACGAAACATCATGTAAGAATCTCAAATACCACCCACAACGGGTCAAACGACCTCATCATTTATACCTACTTCCACACAACCATCACCAAACACAACCATACCTAATACCACTACAATTCCTACTCCACCTTATGACACTATACCAACCAACACCACACAACCGATCACTACTCAAGTTGAACCCAATCTTACCTTTAGCCCGTCTGCCACCATTCCACCATTGTCACACTTCTTTCCCCCAACTACGGGTCAATCATCCTCTAATTACCCAATACCACCAAATTCAACCATTGTCCATGCTACTTCAACATTTAGACCAACGAACCAATCGGGTTTTCAATACTCATCCATTCCCTTTGGGCAATCCTCGGGTATTCAAGTGGATGGATATGATGATGGTTATGAAGAGGAGTTTAGAGGGTATGAAGAGGAAGGTTTTTACTATGGAGGTGATGGAGGATACTTGGGACTTCAAGGAGGAGCGAGTCAACAAAGTCAACCGATCCAACAATTTCAAGATACGAGTAGATTACCGGTTGGGGTGCAACACATTAGACCGCAAGGGCCACAACTGCAACGCCCTACACCACTACAAAAAGTGCGCCCTCAAAATACACAACCGCAATTTCAAAGACCGATTCAACAACAACCACAAATTCATCAATATCAATACCAACCACCCGTTGCACCTCAAGGGCCTATGCAAATGGGTCAACCAAGAGCACCATTGGGTGCCCCTCAAAGACATCATCGGGAGGTCGTACGGGGAATTGAAGCTCACTTCAGGCCTATTATCACTAACAATCCTTTGCCGGTAGTGATTCCTCATCATGCGGATGGGAGAACTTTTGAAGTTAGAACAACCGCCCTACAAAGTCTACCAAAGTTTAAGGGATTAGCAACAGAAGAACCCTATTTTCATTTGGAAACGTACGACTCCTTTTGCAACACTATTGGAGGTCAAGGGTTTTCTTCGGATGATGTCAAGTTGGTTCTCTTCCAATTTTCTTTGGAAGACAAGGCAAAGAGATGGTTTCACACTCTACCCTCCGCATCGATCTTTACATGGGCCGATATGCAACAAATATTCTTAGATGAATATTACACTTCTCAGAAGACTAATGATGCAGGAAGAGGTTTGAGAAGCTTCCAACAACAATCGGGGGAGATGTTTCATGAAGCCTTCGAGAGGTTTAATATGATGTTAAGGAATTGCCCTCATCACGGGATCCAATTATGGGAGTTGTTGAACGCATTTCACGAAGGGTTGAGTTCGGAGGATGCACGGGATTTGATGTCGATCACCAATGGCACATTCGGTACGAATTATGAACATGTTGATTGGGCATTTTTAGAAAAAATGGCGGTGAATTCCAAGAGGAAGGCTCAATCTTCAAGAAGGGCAAGGCACGTGATTCAAAGGCCCCAAGTGCATGGAGTAAAGAGTGGTAATGTGCAAACTACGAACCAAGTGTACAACGTGTGCACTAATTTCAACGAAATAGGCCACACGGAGGAAGTTTGTGTAGTGGGAGTGGTTGATGAACAAGTAGAGGAAGTGAATGCAATTCAAGGAGGGGGTGGTCGAAATTTCAATATGAACTCCAACACATACCACCCCGGATTACGAAACCATCCTAATTTCCATTACGGGAACGCGGCAAACCAAGCTAACCCAAACTTTCAAGGAGCTCAAGGTAACTTTGTACCTCACAAACAATACAGTCAAGGCAACTATAGAGGTGGAAACAATTATGGGTACCAAGGGCAATTTCAACAAACGGGTCAAAGTGGTTTGGGTCAACCTTCGTCAAGCGGGAATGAAGTCATGGATATGCTTCGGGCTATGCAACAAGATATGAAAAAATGGAATCAACTCGATGAAGTTCTAATGCAAAAGGATGACGTTCGTGACAAGAGCATCCAATCACTAACAACCCAAATGGGTCAATTGGCAACCGATGTGGCGGAGTTGAAGAAAAGCAAATGTCAACTTCCTAGCGATACCAAGGTAAATCCTTCACATGGTTCATCACAAGGTAATGTTAATGTTCATCATGTTAGTGTTTTAAGAAGTGGCAAAGAATTTAAAGCCAATTTGTCACCCGAATTGGTTGAGGGGGTAGATGAGGACATCACGGGTAATGAAAGTGATGATGAAGTGTCACCGGTTAAACCTAAAGAAACAAATGTTAATAAACCGGGGTTGGGTGAAAATGAGAAAAGTGAAAAAGTTGAGGGTGAACCGAGTCAAGTCCCGTTTCCATCGGCTTTACTTGACCCGGGTAGGAAAAATTTTATTGCATCAAGAGGTCCCCAAAAAGAAGAGTTGTGGGACATGTTTAAACAAGTAAAAATAAGTCTTCCACTACTTGATGCAATAAAACAAGTGCCCGCATATGCAAAATTTCTAAAGGAATTATGTACACAAAAAAGGCAACAAAAGAAGAAAATGCCTAAGCGGGTGGATTTAACCGGGCAAGTGAGTGCGGTTTTGAATAGGAAGCTTCCTCCTAAGCTCCAAGATCCGAGAACGCCATTAATTTACATACAAGTTGGAAATTTTCAAATGGAAAAGGCGTTACTAGATCTTGGAGCCGGAGCTAGTATTTTACCGGGGGGCTTATATGACCAATATGACTTTGGTCTGTTAGCTAGGGTGGAGACAACGGTTGTTTTAGCCGATTTGTCTCATAAGCTACCTCGGGGAATGGTTCAAAATGTGATTGTTAAAATTGATGAGTTCTATTACCCGGTTGACTTTCTAGTCTTGGACTACTCATCGGCGGACCCAAAACAGCAACAAAATGTCATTTTGGGTCGACCATTTTTTAGCATCGCGCATGCTGTGATTGATTGTAGATTTGGTACAGTCGATATGACTTGGGAATCGAAAAATGCGCTTAAATGTTTTTACTAACAATTCTAATGCTAATGGTGTTGATGAGTGTTTCATGGCAGATTTAGTTGACGGATGCAACCCGCATGAGTATGAGGAGGATGGTATGGATGTTTGCTTGTGTGATTTTTCTGAACAGGTACATGCTTATGCACTACGGGTTGAAGAGGAAAAACAGGATGCCATGGCCTTAAAAGAAGATCGACCGCCATGGACTCACCAATTCGAAGGCTTGCCGGTGGAGATAAATTCGGGTACTAAACCATCATTAGAAGAACCACCGAAGTTGGAACTCAAAGACTTGCCGAGCCATTTGAAGTATGTTTTCTTAGGGGATAATAACACTCTACCGGTCATTATTGCCTCTAATCTAGAGTTGGCGCAAGAGCAAGCATTGTTGGAAGTTTTGAAAGAAAACAAAGGAGCTATTGGATGGACGATTGCCGATCTCAAAGGAATTAGTCCATCAATCGTCATGCACAAGATTATTACCACCGAAGATGCAAAACCAACACGAGAAGCTAAAAGGCGATTGAATCCGAACCTACGGGAGGTAGTAAAAAAGAGGTAATCAAATGGTTGGGTGCGGGAATCATCTATCCGATTTCGGATAGTGCTTGGGTAAGTCCTACCCAAGTTGTGCCTAAGAAGGCCGGCATTCAAGTAGTCAAAGATGAAAGTGGTGAACAAATTGCCACCCGACCGGTCACCGGGTGGCGTGTATGTATTGACTACCGAAAATTGAATGCCGCCACTTCTAAGGACCATTTCCCGCTACCTTTTATTGACCAAATTATTGAAAAACTGTCGGGCCAAAAATATTACTGTTTTTTGGACGGGTATTCGGGTTATAATCAAATAGCAATACACCCGGATGACCAACACAAGACCACCTTCACTTGTCCATATGGTACCTTTGCCTTTCGGCGAATGCCATTTGGCTTGTGCAATGCACCGGCAACTTTCCAACGATGTATGATGAGTATCTTCTCGGACATGGCTGGAGAGTCGCTTGAAGTGTTTATGGATGACTTTTCAATTTTTGGCACTAGTTTTGAATCTTGTCTCAACGAATTACAAAAAGTTTTAAAAAGATGTGTTGAGAAAAATCTAGTGCTTAGTTGGGAGAAAAGTCATTTCATGGTGCAAGAGGGAATTGTGCTAGGTCATGTGATTTCGGAAAGGGGAATGGAGGTGGATAAGGCAAAAATACGGGTAATAGCATCTTTGCCACCTCCGAAAAATGTTAAGGGTGTAAGGTTATTTTTGGGACATGCGGGTTTCTATAGATGTTTCATAAAAGGTTTTAGTGTTATCACCAAACCTTTATGTAACTTGTTATTAAAAGATGTCCCATTTGATTTTACTAATGAGTGTATGCAAGCTTTCACTGTTTTGAAGGAACATTTGGTTAAAGCTCCTATTTTGCAACCACCGGATTGGTCAAAGCCGTTCGAGATTATGTGTGATGCAAGCGACACTACTATTGGTGCAGTTTTGGGTCAACGGGTTGATAAAAAGTCGGTGGTGATTTACTATGCAAGCAAGACATTATCCGAAGCGCAACTCAATTACACCACAACTGAAAAGGAGTTATTAGCGGTGGTGTATGCTTTGGATAAGTTTCGTGCGTATATTTGGGGGAGCAAGGTGGTGGTTTATTCGGATCATAGTGCGGTACGATATTTGATGGAGAAAAAGGACGCGAAGCCTCGTTTGATTCGGTGGGTATTGTTGTTGTAAGAGTTTGACTTAGAAATTTGAGACAAAAAGGGAAGTGAGAACGTAGTGGCGGATCACTTGTCTCGGATTCCGGTAGAAGGGATTGATGATGTTAGTGAAATAAATGAAAGGTTTCCCGACGAGCAACTCCTAGCCGTATCCACTTTCATTGCACCGTGGTATGCTCACTATGTCAATTATTTAGCCACGGGTGCCATCCCAAGTCATTGGACCAAGAAGCGACGACAACAATTTATGGTCCAAGTGAAGCAATACATTTGGGATGAACCGGATCTTTTCAAGATCGGGCCGGATCAAGTTATTCGGAGGTGTGTGCCCGAAACGGAGGTGATGGAAATTTTGGCTCACGCCCACTCATCCGCATGTGGAGGTCATTTTAGTGGGCATAAAACGGGTTACCGGGTTCTCTCATGTGGGTTTTATTGGCCCACTATTTTCAAGGATGCGTGTGAGTTCGCAAGGAATTGCGTGAATTGTCAAAAGATGGGAAGCATATCGAAGAGGGATGAGAAGCCATTACAACAAATCTTGGTTGTCGAAATATTTGATGTATGGGGCATTGACTTTATGGACCCCTTCCCGAATTCGAATGGTTTTCTATATATTTTGGTGGCGGTGGATTATGTCTCTAAGTGGATTGAGGCTATTGCAACAAGAACAAATGACCACTCGGTTGTTTGTAAATTCGTTCAATCCAACATCTTTTCTCGTTTTGGCATTCCAAGAGTTATCATAAGTGATGGTGGTTCGCATTTCAAGAACTTCAATTTTGGGAAATTGTTGAAGAGGTATAGCGTGAATCACCGGATTGCCACACCTTACCATCCGCAAATGAGTGGACAAGTCGAAGTGTCCAACCGTCAAATAAAAGAAATCCTCATGTAGACGGTTAGAACGGATAGGAAGGATTGGTGGAGTAAGTTGGATGATGCGTTGTGGGCATACCGAACGGCCTACAAAACTCCTATTGGCACAACACCTTACCGGATGGTTTATGGAAAGGGTTGTCATTTGCCAATGGAGTTAGCGCATCGGGCACATTGGGCAATTAAGACGGTAAATGCGGATTATGATGAGGCGGGAAAGATGAGAAAGTTGCAATTAAGTGAAATTGAAGAGATTAGAGACGAGGCGTATGAGTGTGCATCGGCTTACAAAGACAAGCTCAAGAAGGTACACGATGCAAAGTTGAGGAAGAAAACCTTTGAAGTGGGTCAAAAGGTTTGGTTGTACAATTCAAGACTCAAGATGTTTGCGGGCAAGCTTAAAAGCAAATGGATGGGCCCGTATGTCGTTCAGCGAGTTGGGAGGTTTGGTGATGTAGATATCCAAGATGAGCAAACACTAAAACAACAAACGGTGAATGGCCATAGGTTGAAGCCATACTTGGAGGGGAACGACATCAACAACTTGGAGCTTGATAAAGCGGGCTACATCTTACGCCCGGTCGATGAGGAACAACCATGAGAGGCCCAGGTTTGGTAGTGTAAATAGTTAGCATTTCATTTTTATTTGTCTTGTATAGTTTGCACGTTTACCGTACTCGCTTGAAGCTTGTGTTTGAAACAAGTGTGGGGACATTCGGGTCACGAATTGCTCTAACATTGTGTTGAGGACAACACGGGATTTTCGAGGGGGTAGGGTAATTTTTACATGTTTTTGAAAAATTTTTAAAACACAAAAAAAAATTGAAAAAACTGAAAAATATATAAAAATGACACTTAAAATCACAATTTTCAGCGAACCAGAGATGCCCAGGTGCCACCGTAATTTACGGTGGCACCGTAAGTTACGGTGGGCAGTGAAAAACTTTGGGCTTTACGGTATAAACCTCCTGAGTTACGGTAGAAGTTTTGTGCCAGGTGACACCGTAATTTACGGTGTCCACCGTAAATTACGGTGGACCTGGCGAGTTGAAGGGTCGAGCTGGGCAGCGATTATGTACATAAAAAAATAGAAAAATAAAGCAATCACGAGAACAAGCCCCAGCCACTCGATTTCCTTTCAGTTTCTCCTCTATCCATTCTCATCTATCACTTTCACAAGACCCACAAAATCCCCAACCTTCTTCAACCTTCAATCCTTCCTAACTCTCTCAATTCTTAGCCAAATCAAGTGAAATCTAGGTCTAACTTGGCTAATTTTTCACATACTTTCTGATTTTGAGAAGAGATTTGCGAAAAAACAAAGCTTCCGGGTCCGAATCACAAACCCTAGGTCCGAAAATTTTGGGGGTTTTTGAAGTTCTTGCTTCACTTGTGTTTCTAGCATCTTCAAACAAAGGTATGGAAGTTTATTTGTTATGTTTTGATGATACATTGTGAAAAGTAAGGTTATTTGTGTTATTCGTTCATACCCACTTGCTTGTTCTTAGATTTTGTCATGAAATTAGTTACTTGAAAATTGTTATGGTTTGTGGATGTAGGTTTGATGTAAAGTAGTGAACTTTTTGGGAATCTCTACATTGTAGAGACACCATGCCCAATTTTTGAAAAATATTTATAAACTCTTGGTTCACTAACATCTACAATCATAGTAACAAGCAAGTGTCGGGATATTTTGGCAAAAAGGGTCTAATTTATTGTGTTTGGTTGTGTTGTTTGCTCTAATGTGTGTAGAACAATGGTACGAACAAAGGAAAGAGCCGGAGCAAGTTCGTCCTCTTCGTCTAAAGACAAGGGTAAGCAATCGGAACAACAACCGAAAAAGAGGCAATATTTGGGTCGAGTTGATGAAAGTGAAAGCGAGGATGAAGAGATGTTCGAGTTGGACCCGGCTGAAAAGCTAAAATGGGAGTCGGGTCCATTGGATGACCAACCGGAACATTGGCAACCGACACTCTTCCACAACAGTATGAATCGATTGAAAAACAGGGCTGCCGCGTTCATTTGCGAGAGGGAAGTTCGTGAAGTGGAGTTTGGGCCGTTTGGTGTGTTTGCCAAATTCCGCGCTCTAGGATGGGAATCGGCACTTAGTTGTTATGATAAGGATAGCAAGAATTTGTTCATGACCGAAATTCAAGAATGGATGGCAACCCTCAAGTGCAACAGATACGATAGGCCGTCACAAATGAAGTTAACGGGTGTGGTGAATGGTATTCCGGTAGAGATGTCATTTGACACACTAAAGGAATTGGGGAAGTATGACAGTCTACACGCTCGTGACTATGTGTTTCCTAGTCTTGATGACCTTTTGCTTAAACCGGAGAAGCATCCTGGTTGGAATGATATGTTAGCGGCATTGTTTTTGCCCGGTACTTACAGTGGTGTTTTATACCGGAGGAACTTGAAGATAGAAGCGAAGTTGTTGCTAGCGATCTGCATCTTAAATGTCATTCCGAGAAGAGAGGATAAGGAGCAAGTGGGGTACCCGGAAGTACCCGTCCTCTATTCGCTACTCAATGGGTCTCCGCGTTTTTCAATCCGATATTTGATCATGAACCACCTCTGGATTTGCCGAAACAAGTTGGGAAGAGATATTATCCCGTATTGCCGAATTATCACGGGATTGATGAAGCAGTAAAAGGCAATCACGTCAGAAGATAAAGGGGTACCAAAAAGGCATCAGCCTTTTACTTTAGACAAGTTGGGGATTGGTTGGACTTACACGCAATCGGAACGGTACCATAAACTCAAGTCGGAGGGGCAGAGATGGAGAGCATTAAAAATGGGTGCAAGGGATCTTCTACCGGGTGAAGCAGATGAGCCGGAAAGTGATGCGGAAGCTCCAAGTGGTGATGATGATTATGCGGATGAGCCGCATGGTGGAAATGTGGGCCAAGGGGGTTATGGTGGTGCCTTTTACGATTATACGGAGCGTTCCTATGATCTGAATTGGGCTTATGATGGCACGATGCAAGAGGTTATCGAGAACCAACGTCCTCCGGCACCCATTTTTGAGTCATGGTCGGGTTCGGAGCGGACGTTATTTGATCAACACACGATGATGAGTGCAAGCATGGAGCGGTCTTTAAAACACAATTTTGATCGTCAAGAGGCGTGGAATCGCACACATGCGTACTCTCATGAATTGGAAATGAATAATCGATACCATGATGATCAAGCAAGAAGATTGCAGGCAAATTGGCACGCTGGGCGGACGGTGGTTGTGGATCCACAACATGTGGATTATGCATCTCTACCACCTTACGATGGTAGTATATCGTATCCGACCCCGCCGCTCCATCATTCACAATGGATCGACCCGCGCCAACAAGAAGGAGCTCCGCAACAAGGTGGGAGTAGTAGCGGTACATTTGCATTTGGAGAATGGAATGACATGATGTCTTCCATTTTTGGGCCTCCGCAGCTACGCTATTACTAGTCAGGTCGTGTTCCTTCCTTGTATATTTTGTGAATACTTGTTAGCTTGTTTTGTTTATGGTCGGGTGGTGTTAGTTTGTGATGTTATGTTTGGGTTGGTGCGAGTTGGCGGTGTGATGTTTTAAAAGAAGAAAAATATAAAAAAATATAAAATGAAAAAATACCAAAAAGAAATTTGTGGTTTGAGTGTTGAGCTTTCAGTTGGTGTGAAAGAGTTTTAAGCGATCAAAGCCTCCTAAAACCATACATTGGGGTCAATGTATCCCAAGTGTGGGGATGGGGGGGAATTTTTGGAGTTTTTGAACAATTTTTAAATCAAGCGAAAACAATGTGAGAATTTGAACACCCTAGATTAACCCCAAATGATGCACCGGCAACCCTTGATACCCTTTTATTCTTGGTGAGAGTTGAAGCCACACATGTAAATAAATAATACTTGTCTTTGATGAGAGTGGCTACAGGTGGGGGTGCATTAGAACCTGTGCCTTGATACGGTTTGAGTCCTTAGTTAGGCGTGAATGCGAAAAGGATAAGGGCATTTAGGTAGCCTCGTCTTTAATGTGTGCGAGTGTGGGATTTTGGGGGTTGGACCTCATAAATTATATATATGAGCATGGTTGCGAGACGGGCGGGGGTTTGGACATTTAGTTGCCCAATTTTGTGCCTAAAAGCCTATCATTTGTTACCCCCTAGCTAGTTACCTAAAAATTTACCCAACTTGACCCGGTCTTATAGTGTTAGTGATTGTTTAGTAGTATGTAATTTTATTTGATGTTATGTTGAATTTTTGAAAAAAAAAATAGAAAAAACAATGAAAAAAAAAGAAAAAAAAAGTGTTGTTTAGTTATTTTGTATATAGTAGTTAAGTTTGATAGTTGTTTGTTTGTTTCTTTGTGTAATAAAAGACCGGGTTAAGTTTTTGCTACTTCATATATATTCCATTTCCTTCCCATACACCTAGCCACCAACCTTGAAAGTCCCTTTGATTTGCATTCATGTTTGGCATTTGATGGGAGAAGGATTGATTTAGGTACAAGCCTATAGTTGTGCAACCGCCCGTTAGCCTTTGTGTGTCTAGCTTACAATTGCTAATGCTTACTTGTTACCGAGAGGAGAGACATAGCGAGGGGTGTGTTATTTTAGGTGTTAAAAAGGGGTTAGTAAAAGGACTACATGTTTATGCTTAGTTTATATTGATCGCTTGTGTTGAAAACGTTTTGATGAGTTGCTTGGGACAAGCAACGGTTAAGTGTGGGGATGTGACGGGTGGTCCATTGGACAACCCTTAATGAGGTTAAAAGACGAATTTATCCTTCACTTGATCGTGTAATTATCTTGAATTAGATAACTACGGTTGCTTATGTTTCAGGTGCGGTTCGGGAGCTTAAAAGGGATAAAACGCAGCTTTGGACGGTTTGGAGAGGATCGGGTCGTGCGTGGAATGAAAGAAGAAACAAGACCCAACATTCAGGGCTCCACCATAAATTACGGTGGCCACCGTAATTTACGGTGGCCCTGAAACATGCCTAATGCTCACCGTAACTTAGGCTCATCACACCGTAACAAGTTGGAGTCCACCGTAATTTACGGTGGAGACCGTAAATTACGGTGGAGGTGACGGACAGATTCGTAACTGCTTGATTAAAACCGTTTTTGGCTGTCTTTTCACATATCTCATCATTGGACGTTTTCTCTGAACATTAGTGGCGATTTTGGCTGATTCTACTTGGTTCCAAACATTTCTAAACAATTGGTTTGTGTTTTCGATTCGTATGAACATTAATCGTTGTGTGAT
Source organism: Helianthus tuberosus (assembly GCA_030545235.1). NCBI lineage: Eukaryota > Viridiplantae > Streptophyta > Magnoliopsida > Asterales > Asteraceae > Helianthus > Helianthus tuberosus. The sequence continues at coordinate 223,993,540 of CM060369.1, forward strand.
GATGATGTACCAAGTCATGCGTGGCTAAACTTTTGGTGATCATCCTAGATGTAAGGTTTGCTTTTGAAACACTATGTTTGTGCTTGAATTTCTAGAATAATAACTTTGAATGTTTGTTTGAGTTATTATGGTGTTTGGATATTTGTTTGTAAATTGTTGATTATTGTTTGATGTTAATCTAAACCATACGTTCTTGGTGCCGTTGGCAATCGAGATATCATGGGAGGGGTTAGGGTTGGATAATTGTCAATTGATCATCGAGTAACAACCTCGCATTTTATAATCCGAGTACTTAGTTCTCCTTCATCACAAACAGATAATCAAACACGAGCCATGTCTATGTGGTTCTTTCTAGTTAAGCATAAACATTAGTGTGGATTAGAACCTGAAATCTAGGATGGTCGCTTGTTCCTAATCTGTTTACAAAAACCAATTTTGATTTGCAATTAACTAGTAATTTAGTTTTCTAAAACAACAATCCAAATCATTGATCTTTATTTTCTGCAAATTAGGTTAATTGTAGTTTAATCGCAAAGCTATAAAATCAACGGATTTTCCACATACTCCCTGAGTTCGATACCCATTTACCACTATCTATAGTTGTTATTTGGATTAAATTTGCGTGTACTACGACAGCACGTCAATCCGCTTCAGCATTATCTTCTCTTGGTACCTGTTCAAGTGTAAAAACATCGAAATATCCTGCTAATTTTTTGAGAATATCGAGATATTCGATTAACTTCTCACCTTTAACTGCATAGGATCCATTAAAATGATTAGTAATTAACAAGGAATCAACATATACTTGCAAATTCTTAATATTCATGCTTCTAGCCAATTCTAATCCTGGGATCAAAGCCTCATATTCTGCTTCATTATTAGTGGCAGGAAATTCACACCTAATAGCCTGGGGTAATATGTCCCCCTGTGGCGATTTTAGTAGTATTCCCAATCCTACTCCTCTAACATTAGATGCACCATCAGTATATAATGTCCAGGATTCTGAGGTTTCTCCTAATTGTTGAACTTCTAGGTCTACTTCATTTTGAATATCACTACTGAAATCAACCACAAAGTCAGCTAGAGCCTGTGATTTTATGGCATTTCTAGGTTCATATACTAAGTCATAAGCACTTAACTTTACTGACCACTTAGCCATTCTACCTGACATCTCAGGTTTCCTAAGCACATTTTTAACAGGATAGTTGGTTTTAACATGAATCCTATGTGTTTCGAAGTAATGTCTAAGCTTTGTTGATGCCATAACTAGGGCTAATATTAGTTTTTCTAAATGAGAATATCTAGTTTCAGCATCTAATAAACTTTTGCTAACATAATAGACAGGATACTGCTGACCTTCATGATCCTTTACAAGGACGACACTTACAGCATTTCCTGATACTGCGAGGTATAGGGATAATGGTTCACCATTTTCAGGTTTCATCAATAGAGGTGCAGTTGAAAGATACTGCTTCAAATCCTGCAAGGCTGCTTCATACTTCTTTCCCCATTCGAACTTCTTGTTCTTCTTCAGGATGTCATAAAATTCCTTGCATTTTTCCGAGGATCTTGAGATAAATCTGTTCAATGCTGCTACTCATCCCGTTAGTCTTTGAACATCCTTCATATTGGTAGGTGATTTGATATCCAAGATAGCTTTGATCTGTTCTGGGCTCGCTTCTATTCCTCTTTTAGTCACCATATATCCTAAAAACTTTCCTGCCCCCACTCCAAAATGGCATTTGGCAGGATTTAACTTCATGTTATATTGATCCAGGATATCAAATGCTCCCTTTATATCCTGGAGATGATCTTCGGCCTTTTTGGATTTCACTACCATGTCATCGATGTATACCTCCACAGTGTCCCCCGGTTTGTCTTTGAACATCATGTTCACCAATCTTTGATATGTTGCACCTGCATTTTTCAAACCAAAGGGCATAGCAGTATAATAATAAATACCTGTTGGTGTCATGAAAGCAGTATCCTCCTGGTCTGAAGGTTCCATTTGTATCTGCTGGAATCCTGAGGATGCATCCATGAAGGTTAACATCTCATGGCCGGCAGTAGCATCCACCATTGCATCAATATGAGGAAGAGGAAATGGGTCTTTGGGACAAGCTTTATTCAAGTCTGTATAATCTACACAAACTCTCCATTTCCCATTTTTCTTCTGTACCACGACTACATTTGCTAGCCATCTTGGAAACTTGACCTCTCTGATCATTTTGGATTTCAATAACCTCTCCACTTCTTCCTGAATAATCATATTTCGCTCCGGAGCAAATTTCCTTCTCTTTTGTTAGACAGGCTTGAATGACCTGTCTATACCGAGCTTATGTGTTATAATATCCTTGGAAATGCCTGTCATATCCTCGTGGTTCCACGCGAATGTTGACATCCTGCATTTCAAAAGTTAGTTAATTGTTCTTTAATATCCTGAGGGATATTGGTTCCTACGAGCACCGAGATATCCAGATTATCTTGATCCAGGATAATTTTCTTTACATCCTGCTCCGAAGCCTCCACGATATCCTGGGCCCGCATCTTTAATTGCTATGCTGCACTAGGCTTGGTTAAGGATTTCATTGAGGATGAGTAACACTCCTTCGCCTCCTGCTGATCACTATCAACCTTGACAACCCCCCAAGGGGTAGGGATCTTGATGCATTGATGATACGTTTATGGCACATCTTTCATATCATGGATCCATGGCCTTCCCAATCTACTTATCTATAAAAGGAGAAGTAATGCTGATGTAAATTTGGGTACTTGTCAATCATACAGGCATGCCACGTAGGATCTGATGATGTCATAAATAACAATTTCTGATGATGTCATAAATACCAATTAAAATCTTAAATATATTGTATTAACTTTTTAATTAATATATATTGATTTTAGATTCAAAATTCAAAATTTGGCTCTAGATTCAAAATTCAAACAACATCCTATAAAACTTTCTTTTTAACCCTGATTCTCTCACATACACAACTGGCCTCTCTTCTTCTTCTTTAATCAAATCTCCAACCCTACGATTTCTCCCCTGCGTCGACACTCTGCTCCCTCAAAAACTCCGATCTACTTCCACCGTAATCCGATCTACTTCAACATTGTTCGTTCTCCCCCAGATTTCCCCGGTATGGTTTCAAATCTCTAAATCTTTTATGCCCATGAACCCTAATTTACTTCTAACCATCCTTCAAATCCTTTTTTAGATCGGATACAAAAGCACCATAAACCTAAAAAATCACCATAAATCACTTTAAAATTTCTAGGGTTTAAGTATCTGTTTTGTGAACGGATTTATAGGATTTATAGGCTATTAGAAACCCTAATTTGAAGCTTCTGAACACTCTCTTCTTCAATTTAGGGTTTCAGTTCTAGCTTCATCGCAATCGGTTTGTATCGAAGCTTCATCTTCTTCTCCTTCTCATCGAGCTCCAATATCATAAATATGATGTTTGACGATGGTTGTTCTTTACTTTTCAGATGTAGAAGGGGGATGTGCCGATTTTTACTACTTTTCTCAAGAAATTAAAAAGGGTTTCTAAAAACCCTAATTTTGAAGAAAATTTAGTAGTTCGGTTTTGATACAGGTTTTAAAGTTGGGGTTTTGTCATAAACTAGCTGTATATGGATATTGGAGGGTCTAAATCTCTAAGCATTGGTAAACTCGAAAGATTACAGAGGCAGTAAGTGTATATTTGCATGTTCATCAGTTTACAACTGATGCTCAGTTGTAAACTGAGTTGTTTTTGTGGTACCTCAGTTTTGGAAGTGATGCTCTTGTAAGCTCCTTAAACATTTTGATAAAAAACAAGTTTACTTTCTCTATCACATCATATAATAAGCTGATTCTCTTGCAATAAAAATCCTACTCTTAAAAGTGAAGGGGATTTTACTTTTAAAGAAGGTTTCTTCAATGGTTATTACACTTGATGGGTTTTTGGAATTATTGTTGTAGATAAAGTCAGACTCTATATGATGTTGCTAATGTCTTGTCTTCCATGAACTTCATCGAGAAGGTTAACTACATCCCGGATACTTTTCTTGGTGACTTTGTATGTGTATGATGTTTTTTTATATTTGAATTCTTCTAATACAAAGTCTATTTTGAATGATGAGTAGAACCACCACACGGAAACCCGAAAACCTGCCTTTAGGTGGTTGGGGATGATAATTCAAACAGGACCCGCCACCGTTGTAGTTCATAAAGAGTCCAAAAAGGGCATTTGGGACTGAGCTTACAAACATTTGTTCCAAAAGATGCAAGTTGGGTGATCGAGAGGTGAAACTATTTGACCTTCAAGGTCAACGCTCATCTATCAAGCCCAGAGACTAATAGGTGCAATTCAAATCAGTGTTACGACATGTTTAGTCATTCGGATCTTGTAAGTCTGCCTAAATTGTGTGATGGTGAGAGTAACAAAGTAAACATGACTCAAGACTGGGAAAATAGGCCACCATATCATAATCAAGGTATGTTTTTAGCTTGGTTTATGATTATCATTTGTGTTGACTTATAGTTGACCAATTATGGAAACATTGACATGCTTCTTATTGGTGGAATTGCAGCATTAAGAGATTTGTTTGTCCATTAGTTGGATGCATGGAAATCTTGGTATTCTGAAGTTGCTGAAATGGATCCAGTTAGAGTAATTAAAGTTAGAGCGCAGATCAAAGATTCATTGAAGTTTATCAATGATCATGATGTCTGCCGTGTCGTCTTAGACGGACTCAGTCCGCATGAACTCTTCTGACTCACTGTAAGTATTACAAAACCCTAACTCTTCTAATAAATGGTTTGATACAAAGCAACCGAGTTTCTTAGGGTTTTTATTGTTAATATTGCAAAATTATGATAAGAATTTGAATTTGTTTGGATATGAATCTATTTCATTGTTTAATGAGTAATAGTAGGATGTAATTCATTAGATATGAATCTGTTTCGTTGTTTAATGAGTAAGAGTAGTACGCTTTCGACGCCTAGGAGATTTCTTTATTTTGTCATCTTAAAGTGCTTTTAGGGTTTGTTGCGGTAAGGGATGGCCAAAGAAGCGATTGCATCATCATCTCAACATCAGAAACTTTTCTTCCCTTTGAAAAGTGCAATATATCTGGTACAAATTTGATTAATTGGACTATTTTCGTTCATATTTTGTGTAATTTGTTTACCCTCAGAAATTGTTTTGATTATTTGTGCTAATTCAGAGGGTGTTTTGTTCAGACCAAGGAGTTTGACATTAAATGTGCTAATTTTTTATCAAATGATTTCAAATTGCGCTTCAAATTTTCAATTGGAAAGTGCATTGGTGCTACAAAATTATCAAGTAACCCTAGGGTTTGATCTTATTTAACATTTTTTTGACTTTGAAGAGAGTTGATGTTGTGTAGGGTTTGCCAAGGATGAAACTGAGATCAAGTAGGGTTTTCAAAGGGGTAAAACCCAAAATTGATCTAGACACCAGTAGTTAAGATTGTTCTAATAAAAAGAGGTTATGATTGAGCTCTTATAAATCAACTACTAGTAAAAAGAAAGCAGATGAATCTGATATTTGGGGATGTGTTGATGATTCTGATTGGAATCTTGAAATGAGTATGAATGAAATCGTAAACGTTGATGAGAAAAGGTTGATTTGGTTGCAGGTTATATTTTAGGAGCTGGTAAATCATATTATGCCGCAACACTCCTCGGTTTAGTTGCCCCACATGTCTTTTTTTAAGGTAAAGAATATTCCTTGCAAACATCCGTCTCACTTTAGTGACTAAATGTTGTTAAAATATGTATATAATACCCAACAGTAAAGAAAAGGTGTGCAATAACTTTGTAATTCAATATTTTTGTTTGTAAAACATTCAAGAAAATGAGACGTTAAGCATCATGGAATCTTTTGCAATATGAAGAAGCTTGCAATATAGGTTTTGCATTTGCAGATGCATTAGAGGCATTTGGTGGTGGCCAAGATGATCCTGTGAGTTCATCTATTGGAGGTTAGTGTTACGATAAGAATTGGAAGAAGAATCGTAAGAGAGAAATGAAGATCAATTCATTATCGAGATGATTGTTACAACCGATTACAGAACGATTATATAACAGAACTAACGTCTAACTAACTAATACTCTCTATTGTCCCTCAAGTTTGTCACAAAGACAGATACACCCCCTATATTCTTTATTACAAACTGACATTATTAGTCCCTATACTTTTTAATACGTAACAAAACTCCCCCCCATATAAGTTCTTTATCTTTTTCAGTTTCAAGTGAGAACCCAGGTATGAAAGCTTGTATTTAAGTTGTTAAATGAAGATGATTATTTTTGTTTGACTGAAATTCTGAAGATTGTTATGTGGGTAGTGAGTTGGGTATTGAAAAAGATGTTTTTTTTGTACAGAGATTGGGTCTGCTGTGATGTTGAAATTGCCGTATATATTGTTTTTTTTTGTACAGAGCAGTCAAAACAGGCCATGCCTGTTCTGTTTGACCTTAATCTAAATTACCGTATATATTGTTTTTCTCAAACCACCACATATTACAACTTCCCTTTCTGAAACAGTAAATCCTAAAACGCAATTCTCCAATCGTTTTTCACGGATTCATCATTCAGGTATGTTTTTTTTGTTCAATCCTTTTATGAAGAACCGGTTTTATTATTGTTTATTTACATGTATTTTACATTTAGACTATTTGACATAATGAGGTTTGAATTATGTTTTTATAATGTCTAGACAATGATTTGAACTTAGATTTGAAGACTTTAAGGTTTGCATCTCAATGACCGGTCACCTTAAGTTGTTTATTTATCTCAACACTTACTTTTTATATCAAAGTTCTGGTCACATCTGGCCATCACACAATCAACAAAGTTCGACAAACAAGAAGCAACTGTATATATATGGTGGTTTTTATTGATTAATTGGGTGATTGTTGTGTGTTTGAGTGAAGGTACCAAAGGAAATCCAGTAAAAGTTACGGCTACAACAGGCAAAAAAAATTGGATCCGTGCAGTGTCAACATGTCAAAGATGATTCCAACTGATGATCCAATGATCTACCATAGTTTCAAGATCAATGAGCTCAGTAAGATACTTCTAACCATCGACAACCCGACTTCAAAGAGCACTTGGGAAACCAATTTCATTTTCCAAATATTCATTCTGTTTTTGTCCGGTAATTTATTATCTGACAACCTTCATTTCGGTCAAAAAATCGCCAGTGCATACTCTAAATCTGTTTTTCAAGTAAATTTTGGTATTACAGATGTGAACTTGTGCTTTTCATTCTGTTTCTGTATGCATTTGTTTCTATTTTGTTCAATAGTTAATAATCATAAAACCTTACAGGTCTATCTGAGAGGCGGATACTACGACGCCGGAGACAACATAAAGTTCAACTTCCCAATGGCGTTCACAACAACAATGCTGGCGGAAGTAGATTAATTGCCTGATGGTTTGTACTCCCAGCTTCCATTAAGGTACGCTTCATGAGGCTACAAAACAGATTAGACATTGCATATGTTACTTTAGTTCGAGAACGCCAAATAGGTGTATTTCAGTTTATGTGTCATAGTTATATAAGATTTTGGGAGAATAAGCACATTTTTTTATGATTATTGTTGATTTACCAGCTGTGGATGGACTGTTGAAATGCTTGATGTCAAAAATGCCACCAGAAGCATTGTCTACCTGCCTTCCGATGTCACGAGATCCTACCCGTTTGTACTCCCAGCTTCCATTAAGGTACCCTTCATTAAGAAACAACTCCAAGTGTCTAGTATTCAATTTCGATCTGTTTCAGTAATTTTTTGAATTGTTTTGAATCAAAGTTTTGTGATTTCAGACCTTATACATATATTACAAACTATTCGATCTGTTCATGAGCCGAGCCGAGCCGAGCTAAGGCAAGCTCGGGCTCGGCTTGATTATAAACCGAGCTGACTCGGCTCGGCTCGGATTTGAAACCGAGCTGAAAATCTAAGCTCGAGCTCGGCTTGATTTTAAACCGAGCTGGCTCGGCTTGGTTTGACTCGATTTTAAAAATAAAAATTAATACATAGCTCTCAAAATTCAGTTTTCTAAAATATTATTCAAAATTTCAAAACAACATATTCAAAATAAGTTCAACCTAACATATTATAAGCCAAAATGACGTTCAACAACGCAAAATAAGTTTTATATTTCAAGTAAATACAATATTTGTTCATTAGCACGACAATCAACCTTTAAATATTTCATAGGTATCAAACTACAAGCCTAAATAAATGTAAATAATAATCACTTTTTTTGTAATATATTATATGTATATAAAAATAAAATATATTATAAGTAAAATAATTCGAGCTAAGTCGAGCCAAGATACCAAGTGAGCCAAACCGAGCTAATTTGGCTCATCCCGAGCCGAGCCAAGCTAGGCTCACTTTCTAACTGAGCCAAGCCGGCTCAATTCACTTTCAAACCGAGCCATATCGATCGAGCTTTTTCCAAGCGAGCTCCGAAAGACGAGCTTTTTGGATAGCCCTACTCTTAATTGGTCAAGAAGAAAATGCATAAGAGAAGAGACACGGTCCGATGGTCTTAGAAGGTCGAAAGTCACCCAAAAGTGTAACCTTATAATTACACCATTTAATTTTTTTTTTTTTGTAAAACTGTAAGAACACTAGAACCAGATTGATATTTCGACCTGGTTGGGCTTGCGTTTTTTTGGTTTTGCTTGATTAAACATTCTAATGTGCACTATTAATTGTATAATCATTTGAGACATCCAACAGTTCATTTTTAGTTAATGACGGATCAAATTTTACTTTAAATGCAAACAAACATGTACAATTCCGCGTCGCAAAGCAAGGGTGTTTAACACCCACAACCGGTAGGCAGCTTGCAGTCCGTACATGCATATGCACACGTACAAAACGCAACAATGTTGTTTTGCTTTTTTTGTGTATTTCTTGATATTAACTAGAGAATGAACATAGAGGTGTTTTGTAAAAATAATATCTTGCAGCTAAGGGAGATAAGCAATTGTGAAGTCACTCGCTGGCAAGCTGAAGACAAGCCATTCAAGAGATAAATAAATCATATATTAAAAAGCTTCAGGGACTCTTTATAAATAGTCTAAAAGAAAATCACATGAGTATTTTCAACCTATTTTTCTAATTATTTTTTACTTCAAGTGTTAGTAGTTAGAACAGTTGTATGGATCACCTTATTACATAAAATTGTTGTAATAATATAATAAACATGGATCACAGGTGAATAGTAGTTAGAACAGTTGGAAATGGTGGATAATCTATTGATAGTTGACTTTGTTATAAACGTAGGCTTACATTAAATGTTTACGATCTACCCGCGCCCGTCTGGCGGGTGTCCACCTAGTATAATATTATAGCAGGATAAGGAGTCCATCACACAAAAGCGTTGCATTGAGTTGACCCCTTCAACATATACTGGTAACTTGATCTCCCCCACTGTGTTCCTAGCCTCTCCACTGAACCCAACAAGCACAGTGGACTTCGAAGTGATATCCATTGGACATACATTCATTCTCTTCAACGTTTCTAGTTGGATTATGTTGACGGAGCTGCCATTGTCCACCAGTATCCTGCGTATAAAATGGTTAGCCACATATAATGTTATTACCAGAGCATCGTGGTGAGGATCCTGGACAGTATCCCTGTCATCATTGTCAATAGTGATCACTTTATCAGTTGTGAGGGTCGTCATCCTGGTTGGCTTTTCTCCTCTCTCAGCCTTAGCCTCCTTTGCATGTCTCTTGGCCGCAGAATACGAAGTCCCACAAATGTCGGATCCTCCTGAAATAAAGTTAATTATCTTGGCATCAGCAGGAGGTGATGTTGCTCGTTCAGGATCTTTCTCAGTATCCTGACCCTTATTCTTCTTTCTCCCTAGGAGATCCTTCAGATATCCCTTGCTCAGGAGATAGCTTATTTCTTTCCTCAGAGCAATGCAGTCCTCAGTTACATGTCCGAAATCCTCATGGAAGGCACACCATTTGGACTTATCCTTCCAATCAGCTTTTTGTTAATTCTTCCGAGGCCACCTGGCTTTGTTTCCTAAACCCTGCATAGCATACATCAGTTCAGGTATGTTAACAGAAAAACAATATTCAGATAATTCAGGATCCTCGTCTTCAACAACATTCATTTTCTTGCTGTCATTTCTGCCATACGGCTTTGAGCGATATGGTTTATACGAGGATTCTGATTTTCTATTGGTTGATTCATAGGTGGTGGATGAATTCATCCTCTCTTGCATCTTTTTGTCATCCTCCAGTCGAATATATCTTAAAGCCCTGTTCCGAGCTTCATCCAAGTTCCTGCATTGGTTCATTACAAGATCCTGGTAAAATTGAGAATCTTTTTGCAGCCCCATCTTGAAAGCCTGCACAGCTGTTGCAACATCAAGATGTGGAATATCTAAGGATTCTCGGCTAAACTTGTTCACATAATCTCTTAAGGATTCCTGAGGTCCTTGAGTTATCCTGTAGAGATCACTTGTTAGTTTTTCAAAACTCCGACTACAAGAAAATTGACTATTAAATAAGTTGACTAAGTGAGCGAATGATGTAATTGAATGAGGAGGAACGTTTAAGAGCCATTTTAAGGCTGGTCCTGTTAAGGTAGAACCAAAACCCTTGCAGAGGCAAGCTTCCTTGAGATCTGGGGGAATAGGATTAATCTCCATTTTTTCCCTATATTGAGCAATATGCTCTTCAGGATCCGTAGTTCCGTCATAGAGCTTCATGTTGGGGGTTTGAAATCTTTTTGGGATTTCAGCATCACAAATAGGATATGCAAACCGAGATATCTTGTGGCTGTCTTGGGACACTTCTGGAATTGGCTGGACCACCCCAAGTACACTGGAGATCATGTACTTCAATTTTTGAAGTTCCCTAGAAAATGCTGACGTTATACCTGCACCCTGCAAAGATCCAATATCATTAGTAGCAAGAATATTATTATTATTTGACACGTTACCAGTCTGAGGATTCTGGCCATATCCTGAAACATATCCTGAGCTCCTCACAGTTGACATCCTGACCGACGAGGGTATCTCAGGAGTATGATTCTGAGAATGGCTAGGTATAATATTTCCCCTGTTATCCTCAGTATATACTGCAGAACTGAAGTTCAAAGCCCTGGGTTGCAAGGGAGTGACAGTATCTTCAGCAGGTCTGCTTGAGCTAGATTTCAAGAGTTGTATTTCTCTTATCAGCATCTGGTTAGTTTCCTACTGCTGCCTCATCTGTTCATGTATACTACCAAATAAAGTTAGAATTTCATCATTAGAGGCCAAAACAGGAGCAGATCCCTGAATATTCCGAGTGGGGATAATATCTTGAGGCAGTGAAGAAGCTTACATCCTTGGAGGAGGTGGTGAAAGCACCGAACCAATTGTAGCAGAGGTTGTAGCAGACACGGTGGAGGAGCTCATGTTTGATCTTGAGGCCATTGAAAATAGTGTGGCAAAAAGTTTTGAAAATAGAAAACCAAGCAACGATTTTGCAAAAACTTTTAGTAGAAATAGCACCACTTGCCCCACGGTGGGCGCCAAATTGTTTTGGTCAAAAATTACCTAAGCAATTTAGTGAACAAATTAGTTAAGTGAGGTAGTGTGCTAAGAATGTGTATCGAAAATATGCCGGTTAAGTTGTTTGTGAAAAACAGTTTCAGGATATAGCTCAGGATATTGAGCTATATTTATGATCAAACAATGAGCAAAAATGTAGAAGGGTGACACGAGATATACGAGGAAAGCCCTTGGTCAATCTAGATCGCCGGCATAAAACCTCGGGAGCTGATAATCGCAGCTGCCTTGTTCTTCTTATTGCTTCAAATGTCAGGATACAGTGCAGGATATTGATCAGATCGCTATGTGTTACAATGCTTTTTTAGAAAGTGAAAGTTGCGAGAGAATAGAAGTGTATGAGAGCAGTGGGTGTTGTTGTGTCCTATTCGATCTAATAAATCCGTCTATTTATAGCTAAGAAAGGAAAACAAAAATTCCTACAAACGGGGGATGCCTTCGAATATTCCTTAATTAACGTTAGAGACCGAGTTAAGCGGCTTCAACGTCTTTCTTCGAACAACTTAGACCGAGTCTTCCGGGGAAAAGGTCCTTATGAACGTTACAAGCTTGGACTCGCATTCCTGCACATAATCCGTTAGTGATCCCCAGGATACCATTCAGGATGTTACCAATATCCTGAATCAGCATCCCGGGCATGAACATAATATCATACAATCAGGATATAATTTAAGATATTATCCAGGATATTGGCTCAGAATTTCACCCATAACAATTAACATAGCAAAAGTTTGTGCTTTTGGTTTCATCTCAAACTGAGATCCATCCACCAAAAGCACAATTAGTTTTTGACCATATTTACATAACAGTTGAAGGTTTCATCTCAAACCGAGACCCATCCGCCTCCAATTGTTATATTGTTCAAAGTAAATGATACTAACTGATAACCAAGGGCTTCATCCTGAAACTCAGGATCCCTCCACCTTTGGTCACCATATTGTCTAAGTGCAGGAAATATAAATTGTTTGAAAGACAGGAAATAGAAATTGTTCAACAACTACAACCAACAAACTTAAAAAAAGTGGGCTCCGGCCTAGGCACTAACATCCATCATTGCCCACTTCGCTGCTTTCAGAGAGCAGCGCCTCATTCACCAGCAGCATCACCCTCAAGATTCTTCTTGGCATCACCACCAGCATCAGCCGCCTCTTCTGCCGCTTTGGAAGGCTCCTCACGAGTGGGCTTCGCAGAATGTTCCACAGGACGGCCTCCGAGATCTTTTAATTTCGCTTCCCAAGCGTTGACATTCCAGGAGGGGCATTCAAAGCCCAAGGGTTTGGCCTCATAGGCCATCCTTAACCTGGCTTGGAGAAGGGAAATTACAATGGATCCTTTGAGGCCATCCCGGTAAGAATTCATATCCTGCTGGTATTGAAGATGGGCAGCATCCAGCTTGGCTTGGGCGTCTTCGTTGGCCTTGTGAATGGCAGCTTGATGCTCCTGGGTCATCGTCTTGAATTTGTCTTCGTAATGCTGAGACTTGGCGGTGGCAATCATCCTTTATCAGCAATGGTGACTTTGGCTTTCTTTAGCTTGACCTGTAGCATTTTGTTGAGCCCACAAGCTTCTTCATATAAGTGCATGAGACGCTCAAGGCCCTACAAAACAAAGAAACAGGTATTAACACATATTAACATATATATAACCAGTATATGGTGCAGGATAGTGGATAAGGATATAAACCTGGTTAAGGAAGCCGGTCATAAAGCTGCTGGAGTCAAGAAACCCGTGATTTTCAAAGGGGAAGGTCTCGAATGAGGCTGGAGAATCGGTCTCCTTTCTTTTGCGGGAACTTGAGGCACGTGGCTTGGTAGCAGGAGAGGGCTTAGGAACAGCTGCCGGTTTAGAACTGGATGCAGGCTTAGAAGTGGAAGCAGGTTTGCTAGGTTCCTTCTTCACCTAGACAGGAACGGGGTAACTGTCCAGTTCATCAAGGTCAAAGACTTCTGGAACTTTGGCTGGTGCTGCAAAACAGGGAAAATATCTAAATCTTTGCTCTTGTCCCTTATTTTATTAATTAAGAATATGCAAAGATTATGTGATTCTTACCAGACATATCTGATGAAGAGTATTGGCTTGAACTTAGAAGATGTTGTGTAAAGGATTTGTCACGATCAGGCAACTGATAGATCCTGTTGATTCGTTCTTGGGATTCTTTAGTGGGAGGAGCTAACTCTTTGAAGTTTGCTGCGTAAAAGACATCAGGATATTAGTATAAGATACATCACCAGGATATGTTTGGGGATATCTAAAAGCCCTAAACCCTACCAGAGGTCAACCATTTCACCGGAAGGCTTTTGCCCTCGGGAATGGAATCCCGTCTAACAAAGAAAAATTTTATTTGCCACCCATCCTCATTTTTTGAAGCTTTGAGGATGAGGGGGTTGCTAGAGGTTGAGAAAAGCAGGAAGCGACTATTGCCGTGGGATCGGAGACGGTAAGCAAGTGGAAGGTCTTCGATACAAATATCGGGGACGTGAAGGGTTTTGACCTGGTTAAGCATGATAAGTACTCTCCAGACCATAGGCATTGTTTGGGCAAAACAGAGGCCGGTAATTCGAAAAAACTCCATGATGAATTCCGGAAAGGGATATCGAAGACCGAGGGAAAATGGGTATGATGAGAAACAGATCCACTCCTCGGAAGATACGTCGGAACGAATGCTTCGGTCGAATGGACGGATAATCGCTGTATCAGAGAAGGCACCGGAGGTTCTTAACGCGTTGATATCGGCGTTGTCAAAGGAACACACCTCCTTCTCGGGGTTTTTGAGCAGATTCTAATTGACAAATGACGAGGAGGAATCGCCGGAATGAGAGCGTGTTCTGGTGGCCATCGGGAAATTTGGACGAGGAAATTCTAAGAGATAAGAAGAGAAAAGTACCTGAGAATTCCGAGAGAGACAACAAAGAAAAGAGAAGATATAGGGGCTAAATAGATAGCCATCGAGTGAAAAACGCGTTGGAAGTTGCAGCTTGTCTTTTCAATCGTCATTTCAACATAATGTCCTCGATTCACGAGATAAGTTTTAAAATATATCCGTTGGAATTGGTATACCAACATATATATTTTGGGGACAATTGTTATGGGTGATTTTCCGCTTATATATATCCTGAATAATATTCTGACTATGTTCCTTTTGTTGTGATCAGGATACCGGATCAGGATATTGGTAACATCCTGATGCAGTATCCTGGTAGTGACTAATTAATCCATGTGCAGATTAATGGTGCAAGTTTATAACGTTCGAGTGGACTTCTTCTCCCAAAGACTCGGCCCAATCTGTTGGAATAGGAACGTTGAAGCCGGAAGACGTGGACTACAACGTTCACAAAGGGAAAATTCGTTCTATCCCGGGATTATAGGCCAGTTAGTTAGCTTTCTTTTACTATAAATAGGATTGATCGGATCAGATAAGAACACATAAAATTCTTCGAACACTCTTGCTCTCCAGCTGCAAACACTCACAATACACTTACACTTATATTCAAATCACATTGTAACACCTAGTCGATCCGCATCATATCCTGCACTGTATCCTGATATTTTAAGCAATAAGAAGAACAAGACAGCTGCGATTGTCAGCTCCCGAGGTTTTGTGCCGGCGATCTAGATTGATCAAGGACTTTCCTCGTACATCTCGTGTCACCCTTTACATTTTTGCTCATTGTTTGATCATAGATACAGCTCAAAATCCTGAGCCGTATCCTGAAAACTATTTTTGTTAACAACTTAATCAGCATATCTTCGATACACATTCTTAGCACACTACCTCACTTAACTAATTTGATCACTTAATTGCTTCAGTAATTTTTGACCAAAACAATAACTATGATTAAAGAAAATAATCTACAAATAGCAAAAACCCAAAGAACCAGATTGTCTAGAGAAGCGCTTTTATCATGTGTCATATGTTGGACGGAATATATGGATGGAAAGCCCGTATAGTTTGTTTTTTGCATAATTTTACAGACGATTTAGACAAACAGAGAATACGTTACAAGATTCTTTGAGAATTAGAAAAGGAGAAAATACGGAACAACAAGGGTGCTGGTCTTTTCTCCCATTGTGCAAACTTGAAGAATCTCACCATAACACATTGTAGACTGGTGGGCTTGAAGATTCGTGGGCCCTATTGTCGGATCTGTGACTCCATGGAAGATGTGATTAGGGTAAGCGTGCCGTAAAATTGCATCTGATTTTTAAAACATTCCCACTGACATAATATTTTACAAATTGAGAACCACATATCGTGTGTAAAAGCTCGGAAAGATGCCTGAATAGAGATCTGAATATCCCCTTGATAGTTGTTACCACGTGACACATGATAAAAGCGATTCTTTAGACAATCTGGGATTATGTTCCGCAAATTGGGAACCACATATTCGTGTGTAAAAGCTCGGAAAGATGATCGAATAGAGATCTGAATATCCCCTTGGTAGTTGTTACCACATGACACATGATAAAAGCGCTTCTTTAGACAATCTGGGATTATGTTCTGCAAATTGGGAACCACATATTCATGTGTAAAAGCTCGGAAAGATAACCTAATAGAGATCTAAATATCCCATTGGTAGTTGTTACCACATGACACATGATAAAAGCGCTTCCTTAGACAATCTGGGATTATGTTCCGTTTTATGGTTTCTTCATCACCTATAACAATGTCGATAAACGTTGATCGGAACGCGCCGCTTAAATCTCAGTTATTTCTCATTGCATTATGACAATACTGACAGGGGTGCTGGTCTTTTCTCCCACTGTGCAAACTTGAAAAATCTCACCATAACACATTGTAGACTGGTGGGCTTGAATGGTTTTAATATATTTCATCTTGGACTATCTAGTCTAATACTTGAAAATGGATATGATCGTGTCAAGATCTTTATCTATCATGTCATCGACCAGCTGCTCGAAATTCCTTTCATTTCTCCCACTGACAGGGGTGCTGGTTTTTTCTCCCACTGTGCAAACTTGAAAATTTCACCATAACACATTGTAGACTGGTGGGCTTGAATGGTTTTAATATATTTCATCTCGGACTATCAAGTCTAATACTAGAAAATGGATGTGATTGTGTCAAGATCTTGATCTATCATGTCATCGACCAAATGCTCGAAATCCCTTTCGTTTCTCGGGTTCACATTCGACACAACACACCAAAAAATAAACTTCAAAAAATTAGTGCCTTGATACACATCGTATAAGCCTATACGATGCGTATCAAGCCTGCCACCAGGCATAACCTACACCTGTCAGTTTGCCATGTCTTTTACTTTATTTCAATACGCATCGTATAGGCCTATATGATGCGTATTGAATTAGAAAAGTATGCGGATATACAGAGGGTGTGCCATTAGAAAACCCCTTATCAAACTTATCGGTCAAACTGACCATTTTAATGATTTTTCGTTCTTCTAATATCATGTCCAAAGAAGAGTTATGTCGGTCCATTGATTGATAGATGTCAATAGATGTCGTTAAATTTGATGAACTTTAGAAATTAAATAAATCATTAGAAGCCATTTTGTCATGTTAACTTGTGAGGCTACACTCAAGATAATGACGTTGAGTTTCATTGATTAAAGGAGACAACTTAGGAGGAAAAGCAAACAATGAGATGATGTGAATGCAAGTGCAAAGGGACTCTTTAGGAAGCAGACTGCACATGGTTAATCATTTTATCTACATATAAGGAAATTGTCTTGGTATAAATGGAACAGTGGGACAGCATGCAAACATATGATAAGTTGCGTTTTCAAGACATATGTGAGTTGAACCTATCGAAATCATGCACCAATTCTTTTACAAAATGGCAAGGACGATTTGATTTTTTTACTTATTTTCCATTTATCCTGATGTAGGTTATCCTTATGCTTTCCTTAAATATTATACCATCTCCAACAATCACAATTACTAACTTTAATAAAGTATGAGGATTTTAATAATAGAATTAGGTAAGCAACAATATATATCTGCATAGCCAATTAAAGCAATGGGAAATAGAACTATTTTTTTATCGTTTATAAATGACCAATACAAAGAACTTGTGCTTTTTATCTTATTTAATATAAAAATGAAACTACTGTCATTTTCATGCTATTTTAGCACATACAAAAATGAAGACGCAAACTCACTCTTCCAAAATAGATTATAGAGGAATTTAAGTATCATACATCAAGTCAATGTAATATCCAACACTACGTTTCAACACAAAACTCTAACCCATAAAAATGCACAGACACCAAACACACACTTGATTTACCCCAGACAACATATATCCATGCACACAAAATTATTGGGACCCATAAACCCCCACCCAAAATTGTACCAAAAGTCATGTTATGATGCAGTACAACAACATACAAACCAATACATGTAATATTATAAAAGAACTTCAAAATATACAAACACCAACTCTAAATAACCCATATGTAATATGAAAATAATATCCCGAATACAATTTATAAATTTGTAAATATTTCTTTGTATAAGTTTGAAAGCAAAGTACTCCACCACTCCAAGCTAATTTCCATTAGGTAATAATCCTCACTATTCCCCGTTGGCCGTCAACAATTCCAACTTAACTGAGATTACGATGTCTCTATTTAGTTTTGGAATTTAATAATCATAATTATCAAACTATCAATGGTGTGACACCAACAATGAACTTAACTAAGATTACGATGTCTCTATTTAGTTTTGGAAGAGTGTGTTGGCCATATTATATTTATTTGTGTATAGGTTTGTGGCTCAGTCAAGATTGCTATATTTTTTTTGGTTTGGGCGATCCTCCAGGGAAACTATACTTCCATATACCGCCGATTGTCACTTAAGAGTCGTTGTGCCACCACAAGAGCAGAACACTCTAGCCTAACATACGGTGGGATGAAAACTCGGGTGAATTGATTGTGTGCAGTGTACACCCAAATCCCATTCCAAATAGGTTATGATATTATCTTTTTTTTTTTTTTTGTTCTAAGTTATGTCTAATCTAGTATTTTATTATCAAAGTAAAGAACCAGTTCGATGGCTCTATTATTTCTGTGGTCCCGACTAATTTGGTTGAAAACAAGTTAGGGGTAACATGCTTGTTGTCTTGGCTAAAATTAGCAACAAGGTATTGTGTCTGAGAGATGTTTGAATGCCGCAAAAGAAAACAGGAAGTTATTCCTCAACAAAAATCTTGATTGTGACACATGCATGTTGGATGGATAAGGTAAATAGAGCATCTATAGTTCAGTGTGTGCTAGAGATGGTATAGGCCTATACGATGCGTATCAAACCCGCCGCCAGACATAACCTGTACCCAATGTTTTTAGAACCGGACCGGACGTCAAACCGGTCTTCTTATAGGTTCAATGGCCCAACCTGTCATAAGAAACGGAAGGTATCGTAAATATTATCAAAATTAATAGAGTTAAATCCGAAAAAATATAAAAAACCGGTCCAACCCTTCCAAAATCCGGTCCGACCTGACGGTTTCCCGGTCCAACCGCCGAGTCGCAGGTTCAACTCCCGTTCAATGCATTTCCGGCCCGATACCATGACCCGGACTGGCTCAACCTCCGGTTCCCGGTCCGACCGGTCCGGTGCGGGTCAGAAAACACTGCCTGCACCTGTCAGTCTGCCATGTCTTTTACATTATTTCAATACGCATCGTATAGACCTATACGATGCGTATTGAATGGGAAAATTGTGCGGATAAACAGGGGGTGTGCCATTAGAAAACCCCTTATCAAACTTATCGGTCAAATTGACCATTTTAATGATTTTCCGTTCTTCTAATATCATGTCCAAATAAGAGTTATGTCGGTCCATTGATTCATAGATGTCAATAGATGTCGTTAAATTTGATGAACTTTAGAAATTAATTAAATCATTAAAAGCCATTTTGTCATGTTAACTTGTGAGGCTACCCTCGACAGAGTGACGTTGAGTTTCATTGACTAAAGGAGACAACATAAGAGGAAAAGCAAACAATGAGATCATGTGAATGCAAGTGCAAAGGGACTCTTTAGGAAGCAGACTGCACATGGTTAATCGTTTTATCTACATATAAGGAAATTGTCTTGGTATAAATGGAACAGTGGGACAACATACAAACATCTGATAAGTTGCATTTTCTAGACATATATGAGTTGAACCTATCGAAATCATGCACCAATTCTTTTACAAAATGGCAAGGACGATTTGATTTTTTTGACTTATTTTCCATTTATCCTGATGTAGGTTATCCTTATGCTTTTATTAAATATTATAGCATCTCCAACAATCACAGTTATTAACTTTAATAATGTATGAGGATTTTAATAATTGAGTTAGGTAAGAAACAATATATATCTGCATGGCTAATTAAAGCAATGGGAAATAGAACAAATTTTGTTTCGTTTATAAATGAACAATACAAAGAACTTATTCTTTTTATCCACTGAATATTAAAATGAAACTACGGTCATTTTCATGCTATTTTAGCACATACAAAAATCAAGACGGAAACTCAATCTTCCAAAATAGATTATAGAAGAATTTAAGTATCATACATCAAGTCAATGTAATATCCAACACTACGTTTCAACATAAAACTCTAACCCATAAAAATGCACAGACACCAAACACACACTTGATTTACCCCAGACAACATATATCCATGCACACAAAATTAGTAAGACCCATAAACCCCCACCCAAAATTGTACAAAAAGTCATGTTATGATGCAGTACAACAACATACAAACCAATACATGTAATATTATAAAAGAACTTCAAAATATACAAACACCAACTCTAAATGACCCATATGTAAAATGAAAATAATATCCCTAAGACAATTTATAAATTTGTAAATATTTCTTTGTATAAGTTTGAAAGCAAACTACTCCACCACTCCAAGCTAATTTCCATTAGGTAACAATCCTCAATATTCGCCGTTGGCCGTCAACAATTCCAACTTAACTGAGATTACGATGTCTCTATTTAGTTTTGGATTTTAATAACCATAAGTATCAAACTATCAATGGTGTGACACCAACAATGAACTTTGCTGAGATTACGATGTCTCTATTTAGTTTTGGAAGGCTGTGTTGGCCATATGATATTTATTTTTGTATACGTTTGTGGCTCAGTTAAGATTGTTATATTTTTTTTTGGCTTGGGTGATCCTCCAGGGAAACTATACTTACCTATACCGCCGGTTGTCACTTAACAGTCGTTGCGCCACCACAAGAGAGCAGAACACACTAGCGTAACACACGGTGGGATGAAAACCCGGGTGAATTGATTGTGTGCAGTGTGCACCAAAATCCCATTCCAAATAGGTTATGATATTATCTTTTAATTTTATTGTTGTTCTAAGTTATGTCTAATCGCGTATTTTATTATTAAAGTAAAGAAGCAGTTCGATGGCTCTATTATTTATGTGGTCCCGACTAATTTGGTTGAAAACAAGTTAGGGGTAACATGCCTGTTGTGTTGGCAAAAATTAGCAACAAGGTATTATGAGAGATGTTTGAATGTTGTATAAGAAAACAAGAAGTTATTCCTTAACAAAAATCTTGATTGTGACACATGCATGTTGGATGGATAAGGTAAATCGAGCATCTATAGTTTAGTGTGTGCTGGAGATGGTATAGGCCTATACGACGCGTATCAAACCCGCCGCCAGACATAACCTGGACCCAATATTTTCAGAACTGGACCGGACGTCGAACAGGTCTTCTTACCGGTTCAATGGTCCGACCAGTCATAAGAACCAGAAGGTATCGTAAATATTATAAAAATTAATAGGGTTAAATCTGAAAAATATAAAAAACCGGTCCAACCCTTCCAAAATCCGGTCCGACCGGACGGTTTCCTGGTCCAACCGCCGAGTCGGAGGTTCAACTCCGGTTCAATGCATTTCCGGCCCGATACCATGACCCGGACCGGCTCAACCACCGGTTCCCGGTCCCACCGGTCCGATCCGGGTCTGAAAACACTGCTTGCACCTGTCAGTCTACCATGTCTTTTACTATATTTCAATACACATCGTATAGACCTATACGATGCGTATTGAATTAGAAAATTGTGCGGATAGAGAGGGGGTGTGCCATTATAAAACCCCTTATCAAACTTATCGGTCAAATTGACCATTTTAATGATTTTTCGTTCTTCTAATATCATGTCCAAAGAAGAGTTATGTCGGTCCATTGATTCATAGATGTCAATAGATGTCGTTAAATTTGATGAACTTTAGAAATTCATTAAAACATTAGAAGCCATTTTGTCATGTTTACTTGTGAGGCTCCACTCGACATAATGACGTTGAGTTTCATTGACTAAAGGAGACAATATAGGAGGAAACGCAAACAATGAGATGATGTGAATGCAAGTGCAAAGGGACTCTTTAGGAAGCAGACTGCATATGGTTTGTCGTTTTATCTACATATAAGGAAATTGTCTTGGTATAAATGGAACAGCGGGACAGCATACAAACATCTGATAAGTTGCATTTTTTAGACATATGTGAGTTGAATCTATCGAAGTCATGCACCAATTCTTTTACAAAATGGCAAGGACGATTTGATTTTTTTACTTATTTTCCATTTATCCTGATGTAGGTTATCCTTATGCTTTTCTTAAATATTATACCACCTCCAACAATCACAATTATTAACTTTAATAATGTACGATGATTTTAATAATAGAGTTAGGTAAGCAACAATATATATTTGCATGGCCAATTAAAGCAATGGGAAATAGAACCAATTTTGTTTCGTATAAATGACCAATACAAAGAACTTGTGCTTTTTATCTTATTGAATACAAAAAATGAAACTACTGTCATTTTCATGCTATTTTAGCACATACAAAAATCAAGACGCAAACTCACTCTTCCAAAATAGATTATAGAAGAATTTAAGTATCATACATCAAGTCAATGTAATATCCAACACTACTTATCAACATAAAACACTAACCCATAAAAATGCACAGACACAAAACACACACTTGATTTACCCCAGACAGCATATATCCATGCACACAAAATTAGTAGGACCCATAAACCCTCACCCAAAATTGTACCAAAAGTCAAGTTATGATGCAGTACAACAACATACAAACCAATACATGTAATATTATAAAAGAACTTTAAAATATACAAACACCAACTCTAAATGATCCATATATAAATTGAAAATAATATCCCTAATACAATTTATAAATTTGTAAATATTTCTTTGTATAAGTTTGAAAGGAAAGTACTCCACCACACCAAGCTAATTTCCATTAGGTAATAATCCTCACTATTCCCCGTTGGCCGTCAACAATTCCAACTTAACTGAGATTACGGTGTCTCTATTTAGTTTTGGATTTTAATAATCATAAGTATCAAACTATCAATGGTGTGACACCAACAATGAACTTAACTGAGATTACGATGTCTCTATTTAGTTTTGGAAGAGTGTGTTGGCCATATTATATTTATTTTTGTATAGGTTTGTGGCTCAGTCATGATTGTTATATTTTTTTTGGCTTGGGCGATCCTCCAGGGAAACTATACTTCCCTATACCGTCGGTTGTCATTTAACAGTCGTTGTGCCACCACAAGAGCAGAACACTCTAGCATAACACACGGTGGGATGAAATCCCGGGTGAATTGATTGTGTGCAGTGTGCACCCAAATCCCATTCCAAATAGGTTATGATATTATCTTTTAATTTTTTTGTTCTTAGTTATGTCTAATCTCGTATTTTATAATCAAAGTAAAGAACCAGTTCGATGGCTCTATTATTTATGTGGTCCCGATTAATTTGATTGAAAACAAGTTAGGGGTAACATGCTTGTTGTCTTGGCTAAAATTAGAAACAAGGTATTGTGTCTGAGAGACGTTTGAATGCCGCAAAAGAAAACAGGAAGTTATTCCTCAACAAAAATATTGATTGTGACACATGCATGTTGGATGGATAATGTAAGTCGAGCATCTATAGTTCAGTGTGTGTTGGAGATGGTATAGGCCTATACGATTCGTATCAAACCCGCCGCCAGACATAACCTGCACCCAAAGTTTTCAGAATCGGACCGGACATTGAACCGGTCTTCTTACCGGTTCAATGGTCCGACCAGTTGGACCGGTCATAAAAAACAGGAAGGTATCGTAAATATTATAAAAATTAATTGTGTTAAATCTGAAAAAATATAAAAAACCGGTCCAACCCTTCCAAAATCCGGTCTGACCGGACGGTTTCCCGGTCCAACCATCGGGACGCAGGTTCAACTCCGGTTCAATGCATTTCCGGCCCGATACCATGACCCGAACCGACTCAACCTCTGGTTCTTGGTCCGGGTCTGAAAACACTGCCTACACCTGTCAGTCTGCCATGTCTTTTACTTTATTTCAATACGCATCGTATAGGCCTATACAATGCGTATTGAATTAGAAAGGTGTGCGGATAGACATGGGGGTGTGCCATTAGAATACCCCTTATCAAACTTATCGGTCAAATTGACCATTTTAATGACTTTCCGTTCCTCTAATATCATGTCCAAAGAAGAGTTATGTCGGTCCATTGATTCATAGATGTCAATAGATGTCGTTAAATTTCATGAAGTTTAGAAATTAATTAAATCATTAAAAGCCATTTTGTCATGTTAACTTGTGAGGCTACACTCTACATAATGACGTTGAGTTTCAGTGACTAAAGGAGAAACATAGGAGGAAAAGCAAACAATGAGATGATGTGAATGCAAGTGTAAAGGGACTCTTTAGGAAGCAGACTGCACATGGTTAGTCGTTTTATCTACATATAAATGGAACAGTGGGACAACATACAAACATCTGATAAGTTGCATTTTGAAGACATATGTGAGTTGAACCTATCAAAATCATGCACCAATTCTTTTACAAAATGGCAAGGACGATTTGATTTTTTTACTTATTTTCCATTTATCCTGATGTAGGTTATCCTTATGCTTTTCTTAAATATTATACCATCTCCAACAATCACAATTTTTAACTTTAATAATGTATGAGGATTTTAAAAATAGAGTTAGGTAAGCAACAATATATATCTGCATGGCCAATTAAAGTAATGGGAAATAGAACAAATTTTGTTTCATTTATAAATGACCAATACAAAGAGCTTGTGCTTTTTATCTTATTGAATATAAAAATGAAACTACTGTCATTTTCATGCTATTTTAGCACATACAAAAACCAAGACGCAAACTCACTCTTCCAAAATAAATTATAGAAGAATTTAAGTATCATACATCAAGTCAATGTAATATCCAACACTACTTTTCAACACAAAACTTTAACCCATAAAATGCACAGACATCAAACACACACTTGATTTACCCCAGACACATATATCCATGCACACAAAATTAGTAGGACCCATAAACCCCCACCCAAAATTGTACCAAAAGTCATGTTATGATGCAGTACAACAACATACAAACCAATACATGTAGTATTATAAAAGAACTTCAAAATATACAAACACCAACACTAGATGACCCATATGTAAAATGAAAATAATATCCCTAATACAATTTATAAATTTGTAAATATTTCTTTGTATAAGTTTGAAAGAAAAGTACTCCACCACTCCAAGCTAATTTCCATTAGGTAATAATCCTCACTATTCGCCGTTGGCCGTCAACAATTCCAACTTAACTGAGATTACGATGTCTCTATTTAGTTTTGGATTTTAATAACCATAAGTATCAAACTATCAATGGTGTGACACCAACAATGAACTTAACTGAGATTACGATGTGTCTATTTAGTTTTGGAAGAGTGTGTTGGCCATATTATATTTATTTTTGTATAGGTTTGTGGCTCAGTCAAGATTGTTATATTATTTTTGGCTTGGGCGATCCTCCATGGAAACTATATTTCCCTATACCGTCGGTTGTTAATTAACAGTCGCTGTGCCACCACAAGAGCAGAACACTCTAGCGTAACACACGGTGGGATGAAAACCCGGGTGAATTGATTGTGTGCAGTGTGCACCCAAATCCCATTCCAAATAGGTTGTGATATTAGCTTTTATTTTTTTTGTTCTAAGTTATGTCTAATCTCGTATTTTATTATCAAAGTAAAGAACTAGTTCGATAGCCCTTATTATTTCTGTGGTCCCGACTAATTTGGTTGAAAACAAGTTAGGGGTAACAAGCTTGTTGTCTTGGCTAAAATTAGCAACAAGGTATTGTGTCTTAGAGATGTTTGAATGCCGCAAAAGAAAACATGAAGTTATTCTTCAACAAAAATTTTGATTGTGACACATGCATGTTGGATGGATAAGGTAAATCGAGCATCTATATTTCAATGTGTGCTGGAGATGGTATAGGCCTATATGATGCGTATCAAACCCGCCGCCAGACATAACCTGCACCCAATGTTTTCAGAACCGGATCGGACATCGAACCGGTCTTCTTACTGGTTCAATGGTCCGACCGGTTGTACCGGTCATAAGAACCGGAAGGTATCGTAAATATTATAAAAATTAATAGGGTTAAATCTGAAAAAATATACAAAACCGGTGCAACACTTACAAAATCCGGTCCGACCGGACGGTTTCCCGGTCCGACCGCCGGGTCACGGGTTCAAATCCGGTTCAATTCATTTCCGGCCCGATACCATGACCCGGACCGGCTCAACCTCCGGTTCCCGGTCCGACCGGTCTGGTCCGGGTCTGAAATCACTTCCTGCACCTGTCAGTCTGCCATGTCTTTTACTTTATTTAAATACACATCGTATATGCTAATACGATGCGTATTAAATTAGAAAAGTGTGTGGATAGACAGGGGGTGTACCATTAGAAAACCCCTTATCAAATTTATTGGTCAAATTGACCATTTTAACGATTTTCCGTTCTTCTAATATCATGTCCAAAGAAGAGTTATGTCAGTTCATTGATTCAAAGATGTCAATAGATGTTGTTAAATTTGATGAACTTTAGAAATTAATTAAATCATTAGAAGCCATTTTGTCATGTTTACTTGTGAGGCTACACTCGACATAATGACGTTGAGTTTCATCGACTAAAGGAGACAACATAGGAGGAAAAGCAAACAATGATATGATGTGAATGCAAGTGCAAAGGGACTCTTTAGGAAGTAGACTGCACATGGTTAGTCGTTTTATCTACATATAAGGAAATTTTATTGGTGTAAATGGAACAGTGGGGCAGCATACAAACATCTGATAAGTTGCGTTTTCTAGACATATGTCAGTTGAACCTATCGAAATCATGCACCAATTCTTTTACAAAATGGCAAGGACGATTTGATTTTTTCACTTATTTTCCATTTATCCTGATGTAGGTTATCCTTATCCTTTTCTTAAATATTATACCATCTCCAACAATCACAATTATTAACTTTAATAATGTATGAGGATTTTTAAAATAGAGTTAGATAAGCAACAATATATATCTGCATAGCCAATTAAAGCAATGGGAAATAGAACAAATTTTGTTTCGTTTATAAATGACCAATAGAAAGAACTTATGCTTTTTATCTTATTGAATAAAAAAATGAAACTACTCTCATTTTCATGCTATTTTATTACATAAAAAAATCAAGACGCAAACTCACTCTTCCAAAATAGATTATAGAAGAATTTAAGTATCATACATCAAGTCAATATAATATCCAACACTACGTTTCAACACAAAACTCTAACCCATAAAAATGCACTTACACCAAACACACACTTGATTTACCCCATACAGCATATATCCATGTACAAAAAATTAGTAGGACCCATAAACCCCCACCAAAAAATGTACCAAAAGTCATGTTATGATGCAGTACCACAACATACAAACCAATACGTATAATATTATAAAAGAACTTCAAAATATCCAAACACCAACTCTAAATGACCCATATGTAAAATGAAAATAGTATCCCTAATAAAATTTATAAATTTGTAAATATTTCTTTGTATAAGTTTGAAAGCAAAGTACTCCACCACTCCAAGCTAATTTCCATTAGGTAATAATCCTCACTATTCGCCGTTGGCCGTTAACAATTCCAACTTAACTGAGATTACAATGTCTCTATTTAGTTTTGGGTTTTTAATAATCATAAGTATCAAACTATCAATGATGTGACACCAACAATGAACTTAACTGAGATTACGATGTCTCTATTTAGTTTTGGAAGAGGGTGTTGGCCATATTATATTTATTTTTGTATAGGTTTGTGGCTCAGTAAAGATTGTAATATTTTTTTTGGCTTCGGCGATCCTCCAGGGAAATCATACTTCCCTATACCCCCGGTTGTCACTTAACAGTCATTGTGCCACCACCAGAGCAGAACACTCTAGCGTAACATAAGGTGGGATGAAAACCCGGGTGAATTAATTGTGTGCACTGTGCCCCCAAATCCTATTCCAAATAGGTTATGATATTATCTTTTAATTTTTTTCTTGGTCTAAGTTATGTCTAATCTCGTATTTTATTATCAAAGTAAAGAACCAGTTCGATGGCTCTATTATTTCTGTGGTCCCCACTAATTTGGTTGAAAACAAGTTATGGGTAACATGCTTGTTGTCTTGGCTAAAATTAGCAACAAGGTATTGTGTCTGAGAGATGTTTGAATGCCGCAAAAGAAAACCGAAAGTTATTCCTCAACAAAAATATTGATTGTGACACATGCATGTAGGATGGATAAGGTAAATCGAGCAACTATAATTCAGTGTGTGATGGAGATGGTATAGGCCTATACGATGCGTATCAAACCCGCCGCCAGACATAACCTGCACCCAATGTTTTCAGAACCGGACCGGACGTCGAACCGGTCTTCTTACCGGTTCAATGGTCCAACCGGTCCGACCGGTTGGACCGGTCATAAGAACCGGAAGGTATCGTAAACATTATAAAAATTAATAGGGTTAAATCTGAAAAAATATAAAAAACCGGTCCAACCCTTCCAAAATCTGGTCCGACCGGACGGTTTCCCGGTCCAACCGCCGGGTCGCAGGTTCAACACCGGTTCAATGCATTTCCTGCCCGATACCATGACCCGGACCGGCTCAACCTCCGGTTCCTGGTCCGACCAGTCCGGTCCGGGTCTGAAAACACTGCCTGCACCTGTTAGTCTTCCATGTCTTTTACTTTATTTCAATACTTATCGTATAGGCCTATACGATGCGTATTGAATTGGAAAAGTGTGTGGATAGACAGGGGGTGTGCCATTAGAAAATCCCTTATCAAACTTATCGGTCAAATTGACCATTTTAATGATTTTCCGTTCTTCTAATATCATGTCCAAAGAAGAGTTATGTCGGTCCATTGATTCATAAATGTCAATAGATGTCGTTAAATTTGATGAACTTTAGAACTTAATTAAATCATTAGTAGGCATTTTGTCATGTTAACTTATGAGGCTACACTCGACATATTGACGTTGAGTTTCATTGACTAAAGGAGACAACATAGGAGGAAAAGCAAGCAATGAGATGATGTGAATGCAAGTGCAAAAGGACTCTTTAGGAAGCAGACTACACATGGTTAGTCGTTTTATCTACATATAAGGAAATTGTCTTGGTATAAATGGAACAGTGGGACAACATACAAACATCTGATAAGTTGCACTTTCTAGACATATGTTAGTTGAACCTATCGAAATCATGCACCAATTCTTTTACAAAATGGCAATGACGATTTGATTTTTTTACTTATTTTCCATTTATCCTGATGTAGGTTATCCTTATGCTTTTCTTAAATATTATACCATCTCCAACAATCACAATTATTAACTTTAATAGTGTATGAGGATTTTAATAATAGAGTTAGGTAAGCAAAAATATATATCTGCAGGGCCAATTAAAGCAATGGGAAATAGAACAAATTTTGTTTCGTTTATAAATGACCAATACAAAGAACTTGTGGTTTTTATCTTATTGAATATAAAAATTAAACTACTTTCATTTTCATGCTATTTTAGCACATACAAAAATCAAGACGCAAACACACTCTTCCAAAATAAATTATAGAAGAATTTAAGTATCATACATCAAGTCAATGTAATATCCAACACTACTTTTCAACACAAAACTCTAACCCATAAAAATGCACAGACATCAAACACACACTTGATTTACCCCAGACAGCATATATCCATGCACACAAAATTAGTGGGACCCATAAACCCCCCACCCAAAATTGTACCAAAAGTCATGTTATGATGCAGTACAACAACATACAAACCAATACATGTAATATTATAAAAGAACTTCAAAATATACAAACACCAACTCTAAATGACCCATATGTAAAATGAAAATAATATCCCTAATGAAATTTGTAAATTTACGTAATTTTAGTATATAAGGTATAAGTTCGCAAGTTTGTCGTATTTTGCACGAAGTATGAATAAAGGGTCACGTGTTTAATGATTCCAAGTGTATGAACCATTACGAAATGTGTGTAACCTGAATACGACGAAAATACGAGTTTCATTATGATTCAAGTCTCGGATTTTACAACGTTTACAACGAAGAACGATTACAAGAACACAAGACTTCCTAAAATAGAAATACAAGCAACGGTTTCTAAATATGGAAAGTATGAAAAAGCAGGGCGTTACAGTCTCCCCTCCTTTAGGAAATTTCGTCCCAAAATTTATTCAGAAGGAAGACTTGAAAAGGTTTTGGTAAACAGGAGAGGATTGTTTAAAATTAAGACTTTAAAGTCCGAGACGTTTGAAAAGTATGAAATTTTGAAGAACGAAAAGATAGGTTTGTAAAGGGAGTTTGTTTGACTGAAAATGAGTCGAGATATTAAGCATAAGTAAAACGTGTACGTGTATGTATAGGTAAGGTGAGTTTAAATAGTTTTGAATAAGTCAAATTGGAGATGTATATAAAAATGTGTCATATTTAAGAAGGAGAATTTTGTATAAAACGGTTTGTATTTGATAAAAAGTGAGGTAGTTTGCATGGAAAGTTTAAAGAATAGCACCAAATCGCATATGTAGATAATTGTTTTACTGAAAGGAATGGGAAGGTTTGACGTTTACATAAAACGGTTTTGGAGGTAACGACCAACTATTGGTGTTTGCACATGAATACAAAATAGAAAGGTAGTTTAAAAGTAAGGAGGTACATTAGGATTCAAACGTTTAAACAGACTTGATTGTGAACGGGATTCGTATAAAAGACAAAGAATAATGGAGAATAACTGGAGTATAAAAGGGAACGCTTGATTTTAAGAAACGAAAGCAAGTATAAGAATGGCATAAATATTGGGTAGATGAAAGTAGCGTGTTAAGAATGAAGTCTCGTCGTGGATAATCGGATATAATGCGTTTGTGAGTTGTTTAAAGTTGAATTAATGTCGCAGCCCCGACACCCTGTCCCGGGAGGCGGGTGCCGCGAGAGCACGTAGCTGGTGGTATCGGTGTTTATTAATTTGGCAGCGGAAATGAGACATTAGGACCGTAGTTAGGAAATATTTTTATGAGAGTTAAACACCACACTTTTATAATAATAATAATAATAATGGGGATAAAAGCCGAGTTTCATTTGATAATACATTTATAGCCATAACTTTAATAGCCATAACTTTAAGCCTTCAGTGCTCTCCCAGCTGGCTTCTATTGGCTTCACATTTTGTTACCTGAAACGCGTTTAAAAAGGTTTTATCAACAAGAAATAATGGCGAGTGCATCCCAGTTTAATTAGAATTGTTTTATATAACTTTACAGTATTGAGGGCATCTCACAATTACATTTGCTTATATCTACCCAATTACTCATTCAGTACAAGAAAATTACAGGGGCTGGTACCGAATACCTTTATGTGAATTGTACTTTGTAAAAGAATGGAAATGCTACCACGGTTTTAAAAGAATTTACATACTTGAAAATTGTCGGTACTTATGAATTTTTCTTGCCCACATGTTTTGAGTTTAATTTGCATATGGAGTGATGTTGAAAAGGTTCCATAAATTAGTAAGTTTGCATCGATTTAAGGAGTCGCACATTCAAAATAAGAAATTTGAAATTTGGAGGTTCTCGTGGAAACATTGATTCTTAAAGAAAGAAGTTTAGCATAATGGGCTTAGTGATCGTTGTAAAGTGTTCTTAATAACATGTTTTATTGATTTTGCAATGATTTTTAGTAAATGATCGAGCAATATTTGTAATACTTTGTAGGTGTGTGTGAAAAGTCGATTTGATTCCCAATTGACAATAAAAATCATTAGTATCATGATATGAGGTGAGAGTGTTTTAATAATTATGTTGAATACGAAATTTTTATGGACAATGGATTTATTAGACCGACTAAGTTAATGAGTAGCATCTCGTAAGATTTGAAAATCGAGGGTCAAGCGTTTATGGTATGATTAAAAATTTCGTGCATGTGAGTTATGTGAAAATAAATTGTAGGATAACTGTAACACCTCGTAAAATCGTGTCCAATAATGTATTGACACGTGTCCCTAATCCTAATTATGTCAAAAGTTGGTTAAGAGGGACTATTTTCGTTAAAAACGAAAACTCTGTTTATGGAAGGACTAAAAGTGTCAACATGCTGAAACTAAGCCTATGAGTGACCGTATACGGTGTCCGTATTCTCATATGAGCCACTTGTTGGACGTGAGGAGCCGTTTACATAATTGTTTGAAAGTTGCGTAATCGTTTGAAAGTTTGCGCGACCAAGGGTTAAAAGCGTCAACATGTTAATTCTTACCTCTGAGTGACCTTTTAATGAACCGAGAGTTTTATGATGCTTGGTTATATCCCGGGTATACCAAATATCTTGTATGTTATTGATAAGGATGCGGAAATATCATTCGTTGCACAAATTGGATTGTTTTCACGTTTGTTAAAGCGTTCATCGCAATTAAGCGAAAAACGAGACCGTACGACCGAACAAACCGACACCCATGACATTTTCAGGCATAAACCAAGTTACTTATGCCTTAACGCCTTTACGCAACCTAGAAAGTGGGTTAAAAGGGGTTAAAAGTGTCAAAACACAACAAATTAAGTACAGGGACTAAATCTGCCAAACTTTGAAACCTACTTGGAGCCGTGGCGTCGCACGACGACGAAAGGATTTCACCGTGGCGTACGGCGACGGCGTGTTTTTCATAGAATTCCTTGTACAGCTGCTGGTTTGTTTCCTTGTTCACCACACAAACCTCTTTCACTCACAAACTCGAAACCATGGATCTTTTAATGGTTTTTAACACCTGTTTAGATACTTGGGATGATCCTAGAAGCCCTCTAACACATGGAATGATCCTAGGAAGTCATGTTCAAGTATAAATAGGAGCTCTTGGTACCATTTTCTTTGCACCTTTCATTCATTCTTTCTCTCCTTCTCTTATGGGAGCTCCTGAGTAATTGGGAGCATACCTCTGAGTTCTCTTCAGTCCCTAGGCCCACTTACTATAGTACCCCCCAGATAATCAGACTTGGGTCAATAATACTTAGACTTGTGGCTTTTTCCAAATATAGTCTTGTTGATTGGAAGCTAGCAAAAAGGTAAATACTCTTGACTTATTTTACGCAAATTCCGTAGCCTTCATTCTAAAAGGAATTTGCACTCCTGATGCTTAAGGCCTAGACGTCTAAAGCTTGAATGTTTAAAAGTATTACAGGATCTAATAAACAAAGCTTTAGACGTCATAGGCCTTAAGCATCAGGAGTGCAAATTCCTTAGCCTTCATTCTAGCCGACCCGTATTCCCAGCCTATTATAAGGTTCGGTACCTGCTATTCAATCTTTTGAAAATACGTCAGCCAAAGCTGGTAAATACAATTAACTGACTCTTTAGAAAATAGTTTTTCGAAAAGAGTTTATACATATAGAAAACCTGTAGGTGATCTTTTAAATATATCTTGGGATTATTCTTGTTACGATATTATCTACTTGATTAACCCATTGGGTCGGACATGGTATCATTAACCCCCAGTTATATCAATTATCAAGTAAACAGATTGAACCGTATTCTTACACTTTTGCGCAATCATAGGCGACTTACTTATGTAATAACCACCCCAAGAGGCATATTTGCCATCCCAAGTTTATATTAAAATAAGTCAAGAGTATTTACCTTTTTGCTAGCTTCTAATCAATAATACTATATTTGGCAAAAGTTGTAACCCTAAGTATTATTGACCTTGGTCAAGCCATATAAGGTTTAACACTTTTGCCCCCAGATAATCGGACTTGGGTCAATGATACTTAGACTTGCGACTTTTTTCCAAATGTAGTCTTATTGATTGGAAGCTAGCAAAACGGTAAATACTCTTGACTTATTTTAGTGTAAACTTGGGATGGCAATTATGCCTCTATTGTGAAAACTGTGCCTACAGTTATCACTAACCAATCCCGAACAATTTCGTAAGCAATAAAACCTTGTGTTTTATTTAGTGGATTGTGTAATTATCTATGATATTTGCACAATATTATTCCTTGTTATAATTTAAACCCTTAAACACTTTCTGGAAAGTTATACGCAAACTGCTACGTAAACGTAATCAGTTTAACGCGACATGCACTCCAGAACAGTGACATAAGCTTAACATACCTTAAATAACCTTTACATAACATAGAAATAAGTTTTTAGGGGTTCGGTATGCGAAAATACGCTTATTTGATCACAGGGACTAAAAGCATCAAAAACTGCGAAAGTTTGCATATACGCGCATATCTTGCGTTTTGACCATATCCGGACAACCAAACGAACCGACATCTGTGATATTTCCAAGCATATTTCAAGTCCCCTATGCTTTAACATCCTTGTAGAGCCTTGAAAATGGGTTAACGGGGGTTAAACGCGTAAAAAATCAAGTTTGGAGCTTCAAGGGCATGTTCTTCCAATTTTGCAAAATCTGGACAATAGGCCTCACGGGGAGCGACAGCATATAGCTGTTGATGTCGCGGGGCGCGACAGCCTTATCTGGACAGAAACATCACAGCAGCTTCCAGCTTGTTGCAAACTGATTTCCTTTAATTGTTTTCAAACTTGTGGGCTATTTTAAGTAACTTCCAAGGCTTCTAACATGGTCCTAACACTAGTAGGGCTAGGATCTTTCCTTGAAGGCCACACAATCCACTTGTCATGATCCTACAACACCACTACAATTATAAATAGCCAAGAACTTTCATTCAATCCTTGCTCATTCTTTCTTTCTTTCACTCTTGCTCTGATTGAGGCTACCACACTTAGTTGGAGGCCTCATACTTGAGCATTCTTAGTCATTTTTCCAAGCTTAGGACACTTGTAAGTGTTGTTTCATGCTTTGTTATTTATTTTAAGCAAGAAAGTCAAACAGTGTTTGATTTTCTGCTTTGACCATGATTTGGTCAAGCCAAAGTTCGTTTGAACTTTGCAACGTGATCGTAATCACGATGGTTATAAACCCTAGCGATTATACCTACTGATTACCACGTTATCTAGTCGAAGTGACGAGTCAAAGTTTCGGTCAAAATGCATGTTTATGTGCATTTTACGACGGAACTATTTTCGGGTATCAAAACACTTTGTTTTGATATCAAATCAGTTTTCTAACTTAGTTAAACATGTTTAACTCGTCACTTCTATTTTAGTGCTTATTTTGGGTCGTAAGTCAAGCGGTCTTAACAACCGCTTAGACTTTCGAACCCGAACCGTTTGGTCGATCATTAGAATCCGACCAAACATATTTTGTGACCCAGAGGTTATACCTTATGGTCACTTTGTTTGGTTAGTTATTTGTTAAGTCGTTTATATGCCCATTAAAAATGACCAAAATGCCCTTTTTACATATAACTTCATTTTTAACATATGTAATCAAACTTTTGACATCTAAATTGATTTAATGACATTTTTAAACATATTTGGGCATGTAAGACTTAACATATGACATAAACAACCATCCGACCTTATATTTACGTTTACGACACGTTAAAGTAGCGTAAACTACCTTAACGAGCCGTAACGGATCAAAAGCACTTAGGATAACCTTCTAATCAGAATGTTAGGCCTATTAAATCATGCCATATGAGTTCCAATACTCATTTGATTTATAGAACCGCATTCTATCCTATCCTCCGGTTTAGGATCCGATTTATTAACATAGTGATCCGATACTAGGTGCCACTTGATTCCTTGACTTCCCGAGCTTTGTTAGTTCACTAAATCAATGATACTTGCAATCTCAAGTGAGTAAATAGTCCCCTCTTTTACCGCTTTCAAATATTTTGGGGTGAAACACATGTGCTTATTTATTACTTTCATGCTTTCATGTTGACTAAGCATGCTAGCACATTGATTTCAAGGATCCATTTTGCTTCATATGTTGACTTAGCATATCTAGCACCTTGATTTCATGAACACTTTACTTAGTATGTTGACTTAGCATGCTTAGTACATGGTTTACAAAGACATTTCACATGACATGCTTACATAGATTATGACATTTTGGTATGTTTAAACGAGATAAAATACATTCATTAACATTATGCCGACCGGTAGTATGTATGGTTTACCATAGGTTTGATAACCTCATTCCCGCTTCCGAGTTTATTTGGAACTATCCATTGGGGAATGACAGAACCCGATGAACAATTGATAAGCCTTTGTCCATATAAGGGTTTATCTGACAGATGACAAGGCTTGAATGTATTCAAATAACAAACCACATAAATGTTCATATCAATAAAAGCAAATGGTTTTTTTTAAAGCATAACTTTTGATTTAAACGTTTGTTTATTCAAAGATATTGTTTTGTACACAACATTCGGTTACATAAGACATTTGATTATTCATGACACTATTACATGTGGTTTGAGTAAAGACTATTTACTTGCCATACAAGACATTGGTTATTACTAGACATTTGATATACAAGACATAGTTTGTACTTGGCATTGTTACACATGACATTGGTTTATACATGACACTTGGTTTTCACTAGACATTGTTTATGCATGACATCTGGTTTACACAAAGACATTGGTGTATATATGTCACTTGGTTTATACAAAGACATGACATATTTTTCACAAGGCATTATTTACATATAACGTATTATATACAAGGACATGATACTTTTTACACAAATACATGACACATTTTTTATACAAAGACATGACACATTTTATACAAAGACATGACATCTTTTTACAAAAGTCATCATTTGGTTATTCATTTAACCATGTATTATTTCTTTTAAATCATTTGATTTTTACATTGATTTTCATATGATTTTACAAAAGAAAACATTTTTACAAAGGTTCATGGCTACTTTTTAGTTAAACAATTCTTTTAACAAAATCAAAGCCATGAATCCTCATCACAAAACCTATGTTACCCACAGGCATTTTTATGCTGACGTACCTATTTTCACATGTGTTTCAAGTGCTTATGTTTGACTTTGAGCATGTTTCACATAGGGCGGACTTGTGCCTTAGTGATTTTAGAATCTACAAGACAATTTTTGTGTATTGATTGTATTCTCCAAAACAATGTAAACAATGTAAACTATTAACTCAATAAAACAAAACTTTATGAGCCATGTGTTATGAATCAATCTGTAACACCCCAATCGCGTAATACAACAACACGCGGCGGAAAACATTGGGGAGTCAATGTGACAACTCTGCCTACAGTTATCACTAACCAATCCCGAACAATCTCGTAAGCAATAAAACCTTGTGTTTTATTTATTAGATTGTGTAATTATCTATGATATTTGCACAATATCAATCCTTGTTCGATTTCAAACTCTTAAACATTTTCTGGAAAGTTATACGCAAATTGTTACGTAAATGTATTCAGTTTAAATGCGACATACACTCTGGAACAGTGAAATAAGCTAAACAAACCCTAAATATCCTTTACATCGCTTAGAAATAAGTTTTGAAGGATTCGGTATGGCAAAAACAAGTTTATTTGATCACAGGGACTATTTATGACAAACTGCAAAAGTCTGCCGATTTGGCGCAACAACGTACACTCCAGAATAAGATCATAAGCTAAACATACCCTAAATACCCTTTACATATCTTAGAAATAAGTTTTGAGGGGTTCGGTATGCAAAAATACGCTTATTTGATCACAGGGACTAAAAGCGTCAAAAACTGTGAAAGTATGCATGTTCGTGCATATCTTGCGTTCTGACCATATCCGGACATCCAAAAAATTTTGTAATCATTAAAATATCATATTTTAGTGATGGGAATGAAAAAATACCATTCGTTGCATAATTTGGATCGTTTTCGCGTTAGTTACGACTTTCATCGTAATTAACCAAAAAACGCGACCGTACAGCCAAACGAACCGACATCCATGATATTTACAAGCATATTTCAAGTCCCTTATGCTTTAACATCCTTTTAGAGCCTTTAAAATGGGTTAACGGGGGTTAAAAGCATCAAAAATCAAGTTTTGAGCTGCCGGGGCCTGTTCTGCCAATTTTGAAACTTCTGGACAGAGCCCTCACGGGGCGCGACACCTGATGGTGTTTAATGTTGCACGACGTGATGCCATAATCTGGGCAGAATCTTCTTGTTAGCTTCCAAGCTAGTTGCAACTTGTTTCCTTTTCCTGGTTTTCAATCTTGTAGCCTATTTTAAGTGATCACTAAGGCTTCTAACCTGGACCTAACACTTGTATGGTGTAGATTATTCCTTGGAGAACACATAACACACTATCATGATCTTAATCTTCAAGAACAACTATAAATAGCCCATCCATTTCATTCACAACTTGCTCAATTCTTTTCTTTCTCATCATATGCTCTAAGTGGAAGCTACCACCTTGTTGGATGCTTCCTACCTGAGTATTCTTCATCCTAGAACACTTGTAAGTGTTCTTCCTAGTCTTGTTTATTTATTTTAGCTATTTCAAGCTAAAAGTCAAACAGTGTTTGACTTTCGTCTTTGACCATTAATTGGTCAAGACAAAGTTCGTTTGAACTTTGCAACGTGATCGTAATCACGATGGTTATAATCCCTAGCGATTATACCTACTGATTACCACGTTTACTAGTCGTAGTGACGAGTCAAAGTTTCGGTCAAAATGCCCGTTTATGTGCATTTTACGACGGAACTATTTTCGGGTATCAAAACACTTTGTTTTGATACCAAATCCATTTTCTAACTTAGTTAAACATGTTTTAACATGTTTAACTCGTCACTACTAGTTTAGTGCTTATTTAGGGTCGTAAGTCAAGCGGTCTTGACAACCGCTTAGACTTTCGAACCCGACCCGTTTGGTTGATCAGCAGGATCCGACCAAACATATTTTGTGACCATAGTTTTATAGGGAATAACCTCCAGAGGTTATACCTTATGGTCACTTTGTTTGGTTAGTTATTTGTTAAGTTGTTTATATGCCCTTTAAAAATGACCAAAATGCTCTTTTTGCGCATAAATTCATTTTCAGCAATTGTAATCAAACTTTTGGCATCTAAACTGGTATAATAACATTTTTAAACATTTTTGGGCATATAGGACATATCATATGACATATGTAACCATCCGACCATACTTTTACGCAAACGGCACTTTAAAGTAGCGTAAACTACCTTAACGAGTCGTAACGGGTCAAAAGCACTTAGGATTTCATTCCAATCAGAATGTTAAGTCTATTAAATCATGGCATATGAGTTCCAATACTCATTTGATTTATAGAACTTCATTCTATCCGATACACCGATTTAGGACTCGATTATTAACATAGTTATCGATACTAGGTGCCATTTGATTCCTTGATTTCCCAAGCTTGTTAGTTCACTTGATTCAAGGATACTTTGTAATCCCTTGTGAGTACATAGTCCCCTCTTTTGATGCTTTCAAATATTTTGGGGTGAAACACTTGTGCTTATTTGTTACTTTCATGCTTTTACATGACATGCTTACATTGATTATGACATTTTGGTATGTTAAACTGTCACACCCCGATCTTCGGTGGGCCCGAATGGGTATAGTCGTGACGGTTGGATAACAGTTATCAAAATGTAATAATATGCAGCGGAAGTATTGGATTGAAATTATTAAAATAAAGCTTGAATGTATAAAATTATTACAAGCGCTCGATACAAGCCCACAGGCAGGATCTAAATAAACAGAGCTTTAGACATCATAGGCCTTAAGCATCAGGAGTGCAAATTCCTTAGCCTTTATTCTAGCCGACCAGTATTCCCAGCCTACAATAAGGTTCGGTACATGCGGTTCAGTCTTTTGAAAATACGTCAGCCAAAGCTGGTAAATACAATTAACTGACTCTTTGGAAAAATAGTTTTTCGAAGAGAGTTTTATACATATAGATAACCCGTAGGTGATCTTTTAAACATATCTTGGGATTATTCTTGTTACGAGATTATATACTTGATTAACCCATTGGGTTGTCTGGACGTGGTATCATTAACCCCCGATTATATCAATTATCAAGTAAACGGATTAAACCGTATTCTTACATTTTTACGCAATCATAGGCGACTTGCTTATGTAAAAATCGCCCTAAGAGGCATAATTGCCATCCCAAGTTTACACTAAAATAAGTCAAGAATATTTACCTTTTTGCTAGCTTCCAATCAACAAGACTATATTTGGTAAAAGCCGCAAGTCTAAGTATTATTGACCCAAGTCCAATTATCTGGGGGGTACTATAGTCTGGAATGAACAGATTTATTATCAGTTAGAATGTATACAGGCCAAAGGTGGTTCCTTTAGATATGACCCGATACTTAAGAATAGGTTCGCTAGATTAAGCGTATTCTGAATAGAATGTGGTTTAAACCCAACAAGTACTAGGACTTGTATAATATGGGCAAACAATGTACATTCTGGATTTTGCGATCGAAACGATAAGATAAAACCCTTTTCGGTAAACTTATGTAAACTAGTTACGTAAGTCTAACCGTACGCGTATAAGCGATAACGGGTAACCAGATGAGTCATGAACAAGTTCCATATGACAATATACTTTAAAGAAGTTATAATATCAGTAGGATATCAACTTGTATGCCCGTTAAGGTTTTAAAATCAAACTATGCCTCATAAGGGCATTTTGGTAATTTTACAACTTATAAAAGGAGCTTGCGAGTAAACTGATGTCATGGTCTTAAATATTCTGTAAAAATGGTTTAATTATGATATCATATCAGTAGGACATCAAATATATGTGTGGTTTACTCTCTAAGACCAAACTATGCGCCGTAGGGGCATTTTGGTCATTTCACACATAGTTTAAGAATTTATTTGGGATTCTGAGTTCATGACTTATACCTACTGTAAAAACTTTTAAAATGGTTTATAAAATCAGTAGGTAACAAGTCTTGGTTCATAAATATAGTTATACTACATTATATTACGATCTTAACGGAACCTAAAATCAGTAGCATGCTAGTATAATTCGGTTTATAACCAAAAGGCAACGTAGAAGTCAAACTACACTACTTTCGGTTGCGAACCGACCCTAAAACTGGAATTGACGAGTCGAACATGTTTACACATGTTCTAATAATTATTACCGAGTTGTTTAAGTGATAAAACGTATTTTAGAACACTTCTAAACTTATATCGCAATTATTTTTAAAAATTGACACGTTGACTTTTTAATTTAATATTACGTTGACTCGTCAATTGACCAAACAAACGTGATTCTTAAGAGGTGCCCTTTTGAGGGATTAACACCTACCTAATTACGATCACGTAGCCATGTTCGTTGCGAAGAATGGCTTGACCGTTTAAGGTCTAACTAAAAGTCAAAGCGTTTATCGTAAACGCTTGACTTTTCGGCTTTAAAAGCCTAATAAACGAACTAGCCACGAAAGGAACACTTACAAGTGGTCCTAGGGACTGAAGAGAACTCAGAGGTATGCTCCCAATTGCTCAGGAGCTCCTATAAAAAAGGAGAGAAAGAATGAATGAAAGGTCTAAAGAAAATGGCTTCCAAGAGCCCCTATTTATACTTGAACATGACTTCCTAGGATCATGCCATGTGTTAGAAGGCTTCTAGGATCATCCCAAGTGTCTAAACAGGTGTTAAAAACCATTAAAAGATCCATGGTTTCGAGTTTGTGAGTGAAAGAGGTTTGTGTGGTGAACAAGGAAACAAACAAGCTGTACAAGGAATTTTGTGAAAACCACGCCGTTTCCGTACGCCATGGTGAAAGCCTAGCATTGTCGCGTGACGCCACGGCTCCAAGTAGGTTTCAAAGTTTGGCAGATTTAGTCCCTGTACTTAATTTGTTGTGTTTTGACACTTTTAACCCCTTTTAACCCACTTTCTAGGTTGCGTAAAGGCGTTAAGGAATAAGTAACTTGGTTTATGCCCAAAAATGTCATGGATGTCGGTTCTTTCGGTCGTACGGTCACGTTTTTCGGTTAATTGCGATGAACGCTTTAACGAACGTGAAAACAACCCAATTTGTGCAACGAATGTTATTTTCGCATCCTTATCAATAAAATACAAGATATTAGGTATACCTGGGATATGACCAAGCATCATGAAACTCTCGGTTCGTTAAAAGGTTACTCAGAGGTAAGAATTAACATGTTGACGCTTTTAACCCTTCGTCGCGCAAACTTTCAAACGATTACGCAACTTTCAAACAATTATGTAAACGGCTCCTCACGTCCAACAAGTGGCTCGTATGAGAATACGAACACTGCATACGGTCAGTCAGAGGCTTAGTTTCAGCATGTTGACACTTTTAGTCCTTCCATAAACATAGTTTTAATTTTTGACGAAAATAGTCCCTCTTAACCAACTTTTGACATAATCAGGACTAGGGACACGTGTCAATACATTATTGGACATGATTTTACGAGGTGTTACATCCTCACCCCCTTAAAAGAAATCTCAACCTCGAGATTGGCTCAGAGCAATACGGTTAGTTCCGTATCATAGTAGGAGGTTTCAACCTCTCAAGAGTATCCTGGGCCACAATGGGAATCCCATTCACATTTACAAGGTAAACTTGGGGCTTTAAATTCCGTGCTCCATAATAGACAAGGTTTTTCAATAAACCTTATGCTCATGTTTGAATGTCATAGCAAAGCATGACAAGTGCTTATCAGCTAAGCATCATGCTAGCATTTTCCAGAGATAAGAATATATTTAGTATCTTAATCTGATACTATAGACAACGATGGTCTATAAGGAGACTCGATGTTGTCTTTATACAACTTAACTTGTCGGAAATTTTAAATTTTCCTTAATTGACAAGAATCGTCGACTCAGAATGTCTGTGGACTGAAATCTATATCGCGTCATTGCCGCGGTTTAATTTAGGTAACTAGGAGATTAGATCCGTTGTTACCATTTCCCAATTCTAGGTGGGATTTTCCAGTTCATTATACAGACCACAAATGGTCTACGGTGTTCGACTCACTTGCGAACATTCTAAGCATTATGCTTCCTGGGTGGTTATGGACTTCTCATGTCCATCCACACAAAGGTCTTCAGCTTTCGATTTTAATTTGTCAGAATTTACTTTGGCCATACAGATAACACATTCTTCTTTCAATCACTTGGATGCCTTAAGCATAAAAGCTTCCTCGGCAATCCATAGTGTTGATCTTCCATGAATGGTGAGTATATCTCCAGATGGGGATTTTAATCTCGATAAGTTTCTTACTGCAGACAATGTAGATTTTTTTTTTGGACTAACCAATCCATGTCTAAGAACATATCGAATCCTATAGGATTTATAGATAAAAAGATTATCAAAGACAAATTGTTTCATGAAGGATATATTATATATAATAAATGAAAGTTATTTGGGCCACGTGTCAGTAGATTAGGGCATCCTTTTTTCCATTTTCCCGCCCCTTTGTCTCACTCCTAAAAAACCCTAGGGGTATGTTTGGTATGGGGTAATGGAATGGACGAAGAAATGAAATGGACGAGGTAATGGAATGGACGAGTGAATTCAATGGATCATTACCATTCCATGTCTTGTTTGGTTACCATGTGTGAATGGAATGAATTATTATTGTGTATTGTTCGGTAGGCAAGAAAAACAGCGTAATAAAATTAGCGGTGAGTTGTGGTGGTGGTCGGTGGTAGTGATTGTGGGTGGTTATAGGTGGCGGTGGTGGGTGTCGGCGGCGGTGATGGGTGGTGGTGGCGGCGGCGAGTGGCGGTGACGACGAGTGGTGGTGGCGGCAAGGTGGCCGTTGGTGGTGGCTGGCAACAGAGGTGGCGGTTGGTGGCGGCGGCAGCGGTTGGTGGCGGCGTCGACGATGGTGGTGGGCGGCGGCGGTTGGTCGCAATTGTGGGTGATAACAGTGGCGAGTGGGTGGCGGCGGCGGCGGTGGTTGTCGGGGTGAGGTGGTGGCGGGTGGCGGCGATGGCGTCGGTGGTGGGTGGTGGTGGTGGTGGTGGGTTGTAGCGAAGGTGGTGGGTTGTGGTGTTGTTGATGAATGGTGCAAGAGGGGATGGAATGGAAAAAAAACATGGGGGGTGGAAGGAATGATTTTGAGAGA
Organism: Helianthus tuberosus; assembly: GCA_030545235.1. Taxonomy (NCBI): domain Eukaryota; kingdom Viridiplantae; phylum Streptophyta; class Magnoliopsida; order Asterales; family Asteraceae; genus Helianthus; species Helianthus tuberosus. The sequence goes on from CM060369.1 coordinate 224,037,577, forward strand.
ATGGAATGCCTTTTGGAATGGGTGATTCCATTCCATTGACCAACCAAACACTCTTTTATTCATTCTCTCGTAATCATCCATTCCATTCCATTCCACCTCTCATTCCTGCGTACCAAACACTACCTAGATCTTTTCCTCTATACTCCTCTTCTCTCTGGTTCTCTTTCACAAGATTCTTCGTCCACAAACCCTAAATCTTCTCCGCAACGACATATATTCGGATCATATAAATAGTGACTTTGAAGTGTTGATTACTAAACAATTCTCCTTCGTTGCTTCTCGATTTTCATCGTCTCTGTGTATAATCTGCTGATTCAGGAAGCTTCGCGGTTCACAGGTGCTGTATAATCTGCTGATTCAGGAAGCTTCGTTGAGGAAACCGAGCGGCGATGGAGACGAAGACGAAGACCACAGGCCTAGCAACCGGAAGAGAAAAAACCCCAGTGATGAAGTCGACGATGTTCAACTCAAGGACAGTGACGATGGTGAGATAAAGGGCAAGCATTCTTCATATCGGTAAGTTTTGTTATGATTTATGAATTTTGATTTGTTATACGCGAATTGAACTGTTGAAGTTAGGTTTTCGAAGGAGAAATTGAAGGTTATTTGAGAATTTTCGTTGAATTTGTTCTGTTTGAAGTTGAATCATTCAATTAGATCTTGATCAGTAATTTTTGTTATGAATTTTGATTTGTTATTCTCGAATTGAACTGTTGAAGTTAGGTTTTCGAAGATGAAATTGAAGTTTATTCGAGAGTTTTCGTTGAAGTCTCTTAGGTTTGAGGCTGAATCGTTGAGTTAGATCCTGATCGGTAAGTTTTGTAATGAATTTTGGTTCATTTCGCACGAATTGATCTGTTTTAGTTAGGTTTTACTTCATTTTTGTTCAGATTTTGGAGTTTAGAAGCCGTTTTTGATTCGTCACAGACGAACTGAACTATTTTTAGCTTTGAATGCTACTATTGTTAATTTGATTTTGTTGAATTCATCTAATATTAGTTGTTAATCGTGAATTAGATTTTGAATTGTGCCAGTGGATCTAGAACGTTCGTGTGTTTGAATTTTCATTGATTATTATAATTAGCGATTAAAGTTGAATTTTGTATTGATTGTGTTTTGAACTATTCCATAACGTTAGGTTTGTAGAGAATTGATAGAGATTGCTATCAGAAGTCTTAGTTACGGTTATTACGGTTAGTGAAGTTTTTGATCGTTTTTAGGTTAGAAATTTACTCATAACTCTTTGTTTTTTTGTTGAATTAAGTTAATATTGGTTGTTGATTATGAATGAAGGTTTGGAGTTAACGTCGTTGTTTGTTCAGTCATCAATGCTGGAGTTATTGTGATGGACTTTTGGTAAGACATAACCGCTCTTGTTGATTATGGCATGATTAACTATTAATATTCAAATTTGTAATTCAGAGTTCTAGAATTGATTTTAAGCTGTTTTTATTTTTCTGATTTGTAGAGGTGATTGTAGAAAATAGTTGAGATTGACCTTATTTGTGATCGAGAATTCGGAACGAAACATGGCGCAGAGTAGCTGGGAAGCTGATAAGATGTAAGCAATCTTCATCTGGTTTGTTCTGGTTGTTATTCATTTATGGAGCATTATTCTACTGTTCTAAAGATTTACTTGTGAATTTACGTCTCTTTCCAAGATGATTTGGATTCTCAATTCAACTTCCAAGGGTCTGATCCTTGAGGAACATAATTTATTGCAGGGAGCATCATTATGTCTGTAGTAATTGCCTTAATGTGTAAGGTGGTATAGTAGTCTGTACCGGTTTTTAATGTATTCGTCCTTGATTGCTTCCAAATATCTTCTATCATATCTGATAATCTTTTCTGGGCAGTGTTCTGAGTTCAGTTCTGATCTTGGAAATTTAAACCTAATAATTCCTGTGCTAAAATTGGCATATATATGTTTTATTATTTCTCTTAAAATACTTGAATACAGTTATTAAACTTCAATCCATTTGAAACTCTGAATGCCAGAGTGGAAATATGTTGTATTTATTAATTATTTTTTGTAGAGACGGAGGGTGTACTTGTACGATTGTAATTGCAGCTTGTAGCTATTACTTTGATTGTGGATGACTTGAGTAATTTTTTTACGGAGATTAACACTGATCTAGATAGCATTCATGTAGACACTTTTTTTTCTTCTTTATTCAAGAACGTCATTTGTTCACCTAAGTGATTAAATGTTGTACTAAAGTTGGAATAGATGGATATTAATTTTTTGTTCACTTGTGGTTATTCTTGGGTGGTTTTATACTTTTATTCTAATCTTGAATTTACCCTTTATGCTAGGCTGGATGTTTACATCCATGACTATTTATTGAAACGGAAGTTGCACGAATCTGCAAAAGCTTTCATGACTGAAGGCAAGGTCGCCACAGATCCTGTAGGTACCTTGTCACGGTTCCATTAATGATGTTATTTTTTCAAATTGATTCCCTATGTGTGGATCTTGGAATATGAATCAGGTGGATTGAGGCCATCTGAATATAAATTTTTATTTAATCTATGCACTAAGAAGGCAATTAGCATCGATAGCAAGTTAATTAATACTTAGATATCCTGTTTTCGGTTAATGTGCAGCTATTGATGCTCCGGGTGGATTTCTGTTTGAATTGTGCAGCTATTGATGGTCTGTTTTCTGGGACATTTTTATTGCAAGGACTAATGAGAAACATTTTGAGGCGGCTGTAGCTTACATCGAGGTTTAAATTTTGAATTATAAGGTAAATTAGGTCTCTGATAGTATAATTTCAGTTTTATAGCTTGAGTTTTGAATTTTGATCCTCAGATTAGCTAGAGTTTATAATCTGTTAATCAGTATCCGTTTTGTATGTTTGAAATACTTTCGATGCAATTTGATGTGTTATTGTAGTATATTTGTGCTTGAAAAGTGTAGAATCCGTGTATTGTTTGAAGTGTTGATTAGCGTAATTGAGATTCAAATTGAGCAGAAGTAGTTAGTGCTATTTGAATTGTTTTGTTATTTGGATGATTGAATAAGCAGATAACTGTTAGTTATGCTTGATTACTGTTGAGTTTTTAGTTATGATTCTAGATTAAGTTGTCAGTTATGTTCTTCAGTATATGATTTTCTCCGTTTCTGTTTATAATCTGGTGATTCAGGAAGCTTTACCATTTACCGATGTTGTTTTAGGTCGTTGATAGTATACTTTCAGTTTTGTAGCTTGAGTTTTGATCCTTAGATTAGCTAGGGTTTATAATCTTTTAATCTGTATCGGTTCTGTCGGTTGAAATTTCTTTTGATGCAAAATTGATGTACTCTGAAGTGTTAATTACCGTGGTTGAGATTCAAATGGATCGAAAGTAGTTTGTGCTGCTTGATTTTCTTGCTATTCGTGGATGATTAAATAAGCAGATTATTGTTAGTTTTGTTTGGTTAATGTTGAACTTTGAGTTAGATTCTTGATTAAGTTGTCATTTATGTTCTTTGGTATATGATTTTTATATTGTCTGTACTTCAATGCAATCCTAACTAATATCATTTTACAACTCGAAGGCTAAAAATTTGTAATATTTCTATCTTAGGGGGAATTCTTGAATCTTGAGGGTCGGATTGCTTGGAGAACAAGTTACATACAAATGGGCCATGGATTTCAACAAATAATGGGAATTTTGAGATTGGCATACTTAGCAGGAGTGGTGTTTGGCATCTTCATAATTTTACAGTATTTTGAGTTTCCATATGGTGATGTTATATTATCTTTATTTTCTGCTAGCAAGATTCACATAACGGAGAAAAATGGATGGAGTTAACGACCCGGATGAAAATGGCAAGATTTCAAACCTTTTGGATTCGGAGAAACAAACCTTTGGACGAAAGTCGCAAAACTGGCCAATCCTCAGGGACGAAAATGGCATTTTACTCTTAAATTAATCACTAAGCTATAGTTCTCTTTTTGCTAATGCGGTTTAGTGACGGTTTCACAGGTTACAGCTCAGCAAGGTTCCTATCTTGCTGATTGTTCCAACTGCATGAAAGAATGCACGAAAAATCCCGAAGGTCCTATTCGTTTCAGAGAGTCTGACAGGCATAGATTCCGTCCCTTCAGGTTTGATATTGACATCTTTGACTATTGAAAGTCAATATGAAGTCTGACTTTGGGATCGAACACTTAATGCCTCATGATTTATTATGCAAGTACAAGCATCTTGGTCTGTTTGCTCCGTTAGGAGGAGAGCAAACAGCAGCACAACTTCCCGATGATTGGGTATCTATTGGTCACTGCTCTCAGTGGCTTTGGTACTCTGTGTATGCAAGGTAACCCCCCCTCCCCCCAACACCTGAGTAACCCGACACCATTGAATAATAAAAACTGAGTTGAACTAAGACAATAGTTTGAATTTTTTTTACTTTTGTTTGACCTGACATATGCAGCAAGCAAGTCAGTTGGCGTACAAGGTCGTTGGTGATGTCAGACTGGATGAGGTATTTCATCTTTGGGAGGGATTCGGGTCAAATATGAGTTGACTTCAACATATGCGATATATGCATAATGATAAATCCCTAATTTTCTGGTTGTCATAAAGGCAAGTTTTGGTGCATGATCCATACATTTTACCCGATTCATTTTTGTTTTGTAAACATATGCAGACCAAGGTTCTAACAAAAAGTTTGGTGCATGATCCATACATTTTACCCGATTCATTTCGTAAACAAAATAAAGTGGAGCTGATTCTCTTTTTTGTTGAAAGAAACAATAGTATTTTGAATTTTTGAATATAATTATCCTACCCCTCCGGTTGCAGAAACGCTTTCAAAATGATGATCATTTTTACAAATCGTTTCTGGACATCTTGAACATGTACAGAAAGGACCTCAAGGGTATTATTGAAGTATACAGTGAGGTAAGTTTGTTTAAGGTTTTATAATTGTTGTTTAGTGGTATATAAGGTTATTTTTTATTTCACAACTTGCAATCTGTGCAGGTTGCCTCACTTTTCGATGATCATCATGATCTTCTCGAGGATTTCACAAGGTTGTTGCCAGCTGCTTCAGGCGCTACTTCTGCACACCATGCTTCCTTACGAAATTCTTATCAATGTTATGATGAACGGAGCTCAGCCGTGGTCCCTAATCTTTTATTCTTGAGTGCCATAAACAGACCAAGGTTCTATGCAGCGGATGAATCCATCTTCTTCACACCCTAAGCTACCTTCGAATTTTACAAAACAGCAACTGCATGTTCTTAAAGCACAAATATTAGCTTTTAGACGTATAACGGTATTTGTTAAGTGTACATATTCCAGTGATCTTCACACCCTAAGCTCATTTGAAATGACTGTTGGGTTAAAACAGTGTTTTGAAACCACTTTTGAAACGACTGTTCGGTTAAACAGTGTTTTGAAACCACTGTTAGGTTAAACAGTGTTTGAAACCACTGTTGGGTTAAACAGTGTTTCGAAACGACTGTTAGGTTAAACAGTGGTTTCAAAACACTGTTGGGTTAAAACAGTGTTTTGTGGAGAAAACATTGGTTCTTTTTTTTCCAAACAGTAGTTTGACTTTGGTCAAACAGACTTTGGTCAACAGCATTTTAACTTTGGTCAAACAGTGTTTTAACTTTGGTCAAACAGACTTTTGAACCACTGAGAATCATATTTTTGCATACAGTTGTTTGACTTTGGTCAAACAGCGTTACAAGAGTCCAGCCAGGATGAAGTCGAGATCTATTATCTATTATATATAATAAATGAAAGTTTGTTTGGGCCACGTGTCAGTAGATGAGGGCTACCTTTTTTCCTTTGCTTCCGACGCCGGGCCGCACACAGCCGCACCGCAACATCATATGTTAAATTGAACTTAGGTCTTTGATGTTTTGAGCCGATTTCAGTTGTTTATGATATAAACTTTTGTTTGAATTTGAGTTTTGAGTGGAATTTATGATTAATTTGATCTACGTTTTACCGGATTTGGATGAGATGATGAGTATGAAAGCTGTGAAATTGTTGCTGCTGTGTGTTATCTACTTCAGTGTGGTATCTAAAACAGTGGTAAATAGTTTGATGTGTTTCTGATTGGTTGATTTGATCATTTGAATGATTTAGTGTTATAAATTTAACTATTTTGATAATTTTGTTTGTAGATTTGTGAGCCTTCGCCTACTTGTCCTGCTAATCTTGATGGCGAATGCGGCTCAGAATATTCAGATGAATGGGAAGGGGAGTTCTTCCCTGGCATTCCCAAAATTAAGTATGAGGTAAGAAGATTAATAGTTGTTATCGCGTTTAGACGAATTATATGTTATTGATGTGATTGTTTGTGTAGGGACCGACTAGCAAGAATCCACTTGCGTATAAATGGTATAATCCCAACGAGGATATTCTTGGGAAGAATATGAAGGTTAGTTTTTGAAAAAAGTGGAATTTAGAGATTTTTATACATTTATATGACGTTATTGTTTGTCTAGGATTGGTTGCGGTTTAGTGTTGCTTTTTGGCACACGTTTCGTGGCACCGGGGGCGACCCGTTTGGTGTGGCCACTAAGATGTGGCCGTGGGAAGACGGTACTAATTCTTTAGCCATGGCTAAACAAAGAAGTAAGATTAACTTTTTGAATTGTTGATCACTGCTTTATTTGTTTAGCGGGATTGTGTACTTATTAAATTATTATTTTTGTTGCAGTGAGGGCAAACTTTGAGTTTCTTGAGAAGCTTGGAGTGGACATATGGTGCTTTCATGATAGAGACATTGCTCCTGATTCTGAAACATTGGAGGTAACTTAACCAAAATCGTTATCTTAATACTTAATATTATTTTAACATAGATAACAAACATATTAATGTGATGGATTATTATCTTTGTAGGAAACTAATGCAAACCTGGATGAAGTTGTAGCTCTTGCGAAAGAACTTCAGGTAATTTCTCATGGTTTAATAAATAAATTACGGTGGTATAAGTCAAATACTTATTTTTTTTAACTAAAACATGATCATTCAATCTATTTATGAACTAACGCGTGTTTTTTCAGGGGACCAAGATCCGTCCTTTATGGGGCACAACTCAGTTGTTTATGCATCCCGCTATATGCATGGTGGTGCCACCAGGTAATAATATATCATCAATTTCAAGTTTTTTAATTTTAAATATTATTAATTTATAACTATAGCTTCACAAATCTATCTTCACTTGCTATTTCGTCACAACCCTGAAATCGAAGTCTATGCATACGCTGCAGCTCAAGTTAAGAAAGCAATAGAGGTTGCTACTTGGTCAACTAAATGAAATAGACATTTTTTGATGTTGATGTGACTTTATTTCACGATGCTGATTTTTTATATAAAACACATGTTACACATTATCTTGGGGGTGAGAATTACGTCTTTTGGGGTGGCCGTGAAGGTTATCAGACTCTTCTCAACACTGATATGGAGAGAGAGAGCTTGATCATATGGTAAGATCATAACAAAAAATAACTTTTTTAATCATAACTTATGTACAATATCTGATATATCTATTGCTTGTTTGCAGGCACGCTTTTTTGAAGCTGCTGTAGCTTATAAAAAGAAGATTGGATTCAATGGTATTTAACTATTTATGTTTTTCTTTTATGATATCGTATGTCGAAGATTATAGATACAAAATATAATTTTGTTAGTTACAACTTTGACAATCAAAGTCAAAAGAATAATAATACATATCAATGTAAATACAGTAGTTAATTATATGTATATTTATTAATGTTAAGGGGCTAATCATGTCATTATTAAAGTTGAGGGGCTAACGTTGTTTATTGTTAAAGTGGGGGGGGGGGGGCTAAAGTTGTTTTAGTTAATGGGCTAAACATGGCATTACCAAAGTTGAGGGGCTAAACATGTCATTATTAAAGTTGAGGGGATAAAGTTGGTTAATGCTAAAGTGGAGGGGCCAAAGTTGGTTGATGGGACAAAATAGCATATTTATAGCATATACAATTAATTTTATCATGATATGTGTGTGGAGTAGCTACATTTTTTTCTTATATTTTTATATACTTTATATAAAAAATATAAAAAATGTGGAGACAAGTTAAGGAATATAATATTCAGTGTCTTTAATGTTTTACTGTTAAACTAATAGTTTACTTTTTCAATTTCGATTTTTTTATCCTTCAGTTGCCATCATGAGCTTCAAACTGTAAGAATCAATGGGTTACTAGGAAATATTGATGCAAACACCGGTGACCCTCAAGTAGGTATGATTGTATTACTATATTAGGCTTCTTTGCTTTGATTATTAATATGTTTGTGTGGTTAGTTGAACTTTGATCAATGTTTTTGATTTTGTTTAAAATAGGTTGGGACACAGATCAGTTTTTAATGGATGTTAATGAAGCTACTTTGGTTATGCTTAGTGTCATCAGAAACGTAAGTAAAATTGCATCTTTGACTTTCAAATGTATTAGTAATATTCTTTGACCGAAGTTATATATTCGAGTGATCTTCACACCCTAAGCTCATTTGAAATGACTGTTGGGTTAAAACAGTGTTTTGAAACCATTTTTGAAACGACTGTTAGGTTAAACAGTGGTTTCAAAACATTGTTGGGTTAAAACAAATAAAAGTAAAAATTCAGAAATTATGCACCTTCAATTTATTTTTGGTTACGGCTGAAATCCACTTATGATGATTGTTGCTTTGTCAATTAATCATACAAATAGTAATATTACATGGTTTTTTTACTAAAAAAACTAGATTTGTAAATATAAAGTTGTAATTTGTTAAGTTCTTGGTAGATCTGAAGTTGGATTGGTATTGGTTCAGGCTATAGAACAATTAATTGAAAATTCACCTTTTGAGTTGTTTTTGGCTTTCAGGTATTGGTTCGACCTAGAAGAATTGAGAATATGTGCTCTCTTCAGCTACTATGGTTATTTGACTGCAATCTCCACTTATGCATGTCCATTATCACAAGACCAATGGTTTAAGCATACCATTATACCCGACTTCTCCATTTATGCAGGTTCATTATTACAAGACTGTGGTTCAAGCATACCATTGTTGTCTTCATTAGCATATACTTTATTTTTAGTTTTTGTCAAACCTTTATGCATGAACAAAATTAATAATAATATAAGAAACTTTCATCAGCCCGGGAAGCAATCCCGGGTAATAACCTAGTATAATATATGTGAAACCATCTAGATTGGCCACTTGATTTTATAAATAATATCCAAGCCTTGAAAAGGCAGATTTTAAAGTTTTATTAAATTTACAATCGATGAAGCTTTAACTGGCTCCAGAGTTTAAAACAAGTTTCTAGTAAATAAATATTTTACGGAAACATATTCGTAATGATACGTCTTGAACTGCTTTTGCTGTAGCAGATTGGAAGGCTCAAGCATTGCCTTTCTTGCCATCAGTCACCTTGTTCTTCCCGTCAGTCGCCCTCTTTGGGCAGTGGGTCTTTATATGCCCTTTCTCGCCACATCCATAGCAGATGGCGTCTTTCAAATTTTTACATTTATGGGACTTATGGTCCATCTCCTTACAGATGCCACATCCCTTGGTCTGCTCACGGAAACATTTTCCGAAGTGTTGCTTCCCGCAGGTTTTACATTTGGCTTTGGCCTCATTCGGCTTGGACTGGTTATAATTCAAACCAGTCTTACCCTTTTTGTAATCCTTACTTGGGGTATCATCGCGCTTTCTCTTGTGATCCTCCTCGACTTTAGTCTCCCTTGCTCTTATTTCATCTTCAGTGACAGAAAGAGCCAGATCCACAGCGGATCTATAAGTCGCAGGTTTGGAGGATTTAACCATCCCCTTGATTTCTGGAGCGAGCCCTCCAAGAAACTGTGCAATGCGCTTAGACTCGGGGGTAATTAAATAAGGCACGGGTCTTGATAAAGAGTTGTATTCAGATACATAGGCTCAACACTCGAGGCCTATCATGGTCAGCCTTAGAAAGTCAGTTTCAACTTTCTCCACCTCGTGAGGTGGGCAATTAGTCTCACGGATCAATTCCACGAACTTTGACCAACTCAGGTTGTACATTGCAATCTTGCCTGTGGATTGGATCAGTGCCTTCCACCAGGTCAGAGCATCCTCCTTGAAGGATTGGGACACGTATTTAATAGTGTCCTTGGCGGCACAATCGTTTATATCAACAACGGTTTCCATTTGATCCAGCCACTTTACAGCATCAATTGCTCCAATCTCACCTGTAAAGTCATGGGGTTTACAAGAAACAAAGTATTTATATGTACACCCCATCTTAGAGTCATGTGACTCTGCTTTCTTGATACTCTTAATATTCTGCTCACTCTTAGTTGAGGAGAAATGAGTCTTTTCAGTTTTATGAGTATTAGAACGGGGTTTAGAAACAGAGTTCTCTTTCTGTACTGATGGCTTTGGCCCTTTAAATGTGGCCATAAATCCAGCCAAGGCTTTACCGACTTCATCGACAACTATGGATCGAAGACGATTCTCTTCATCATTACGGTTTTGGTGCTCTAAACCGCCACCACCGTTTTTCTTTCTTGCTTCGCCAATATTAGGGTTTGCCATAAGTTTAACTGAAATAAGATAGCCATCAGTAATATTTTGAGAACTAATAGCAAATCAATTTATTTGCATTAGATCTTACGTATCTATATGTTTATATATCAATTTCACTAGCCCTGCTTACAACAATTGGTAATGGGTTTAGCCATATAACTCATCAGCTTGTCACAAAGGATATTTAAATATAGCACATTAGCTTGTCACGAAGGACATTTAAATATAGCACATTGGCTTGTCACGAAGGACATTTAAATATAGCACATTGGCTTGTCACGAAAGACGTGAAAGACATGGCACATGGGCCTGTCACAAAGGTTGTGAAAGATATGGCCTAAGGCCTCGTCATGAAGGACATTGGATGATATGGAACTAAAGCCTTGTCACGAAGGACATTGGAAGATATGGCATTAAAACCTTGCCACGAAGGACATTTAGAAGATATGGCACTAAAGCCTTGTTACGAAGAACATTGGACTATATGGTACTAAGGCCTTGTCACGAAGGACATTGAAATATATATGGCACTAAAGCCTTGTCACGAAGGACATTTAGAAGATATGGCATTAAGCCTTTTCACAAAGGACAATTAAGATATATATAAGTCGCAATCTCATTTGATCCAAGGGCTTTAAGGTTTGAACATAGTTCATTACCTTTGGATAAGGGGTCGTAGATCGCAACTGTCGTCATAATTGATGATATAATATGGCCCGCGGGTGATTCAATTGACATCACAAAAGGATGTTAAGTTAATGGTCATCGCACTGATGATATCAGTCATGATCGCACTTGATCATATAGACTGTGAGGCTTGGGCATAGCCCTCCACCTTGAACAGGGAACCATAGAGGTCACAACTATCATTGTGCTATCGACAATAGAGTAAAGCATAACTTGTAGGCACTTCATCACTAAAGATGTTAATAATATGATCATCATACTGATGATATTAGCCAGGATCGCACTGATCATATAGAATATGAGACTTGAGCATAGCTCACCCCCTTGGGCAAGGAATCATAAAAGATTACAACTGTCTTTTTCACAAATGGACAATATAATATAGCCCGTAGGCAAAATATCTCCAAGGATGTTAAATATGATCATCATATTGATGATTTTAGTCATGATCACATTGATCATATAAGACTATTAGGCTTGAGTATAGCTCACCACCTTGGACAGGGAATCATAAAGATCACAATGTCAATGTCTCAAATGGACAACATGTTATAGCCCGTAGGCAAAACATCACTAAGGATGTTAAATAATATGATCATCGTATTAGATGATATTAGTCATGATCGCATTGATCATATAGACTATGAGCCCTTAGACAGGGAACCATAAAGGTCACAACAGTCATTGTTTTAACTGACAATGCAGTATTATGATTCCTATCCTTCCATATAGTTTGGAACGGTTGAAGACTTGGAACAAGTATCGTCACAAGGTTGACGAAGATTTTCCTCCTTTCCACACAGTTGGGAATTAGTTGGAGTTTTGGAATAACTTTTGTCATAAAGTTGATGAAGATTTTCTTCTTTCCACACAATTGGGAATTAGTTGAAGATTCAGTGATACGTTTCAGCCAACGTATTAATATGGTTCCTCTCCTTCATTTGGGACTAGTAGGAGATTTGGAACAGATATTGGACGAGAGTTTTCTCCTTTCCACGCAGTTGGGAATTAGTTGGAGATTTTAATGATACGTTTCAGCCAACGTATTGAATATGAATCCTTTTCCTGGGTTAGGGATGCGTCTTCGTTGATGTTGAAAATATAAGTCCCTCTCCATATTGGGAGATTTGGGAATACATCGCAGTTGATGTTTAAATATAAGTCCCTCTTCATATTGGGAGATTTGGGAATACGTCGCAGTTGACGTTTAAGTTTTAAGTCCCTCTTCATATTGGGAGATTTGGGATACGTCGCAGTTGACGTTTAAGTATAAGTCCCTCTCCACATTGAGAGATTTAGGAATACGCCTCAATATAGTCAGCGCATATGATACGGTTCGATACAATCACCGTTTAAATATATACATTTTTCTCCGCATTAGAAGATTTGGGGATGATTAGCATCATATGGTTGTATGGAATTTCTCTCCTTTCCACAAAATTGGGAATTTGTTGGAGATCTTAGATAAGTACCGTCCCATAGTTGGACGAGAATTACTTAAATATTTTTAAGATTATATTGGTGTGAGGGAATCAGTTTTCCACTACTATCACATTTTCAACCACTACCATTGGTGGGAAGTATATATTTAAGATAGAGTCTTTTATCATGGTCTTATTTACTAGTCTTAATTACGTAAGAACTAGTAGACCGAGTAAATTTAAAAGAGATTTATTTGCTTGATTACTAGCAGTTCTTTGACTAATTTTTCTTCACCCAATAGAGTTGGCACCTTTTGTCCTTCTCCTCAGTTGGAGTTTCTAGGACACGTCTTATTTGACGTTTTAGTTATATGCACTTCTCCTTAGTTGGAGATTTGGTATACACCTAATATAGTACAACATATACGATACGACTCAATATAGTACACCGTTTAATTATATAACCTTTCTCCTTCTGGGGAGATTCAGGAATACGCCTCAATAAAGTACAACGTGTATGATATGGCTCAATATAGTACACCGTTTATATATATACCCTTTCTCCTTATGGAGAGATTCGGGGATACGCCTCAATAAAGTACAGCGTATATAATACATCTCAATAAAGTACATTGTTTAAAATATACCCTTTCTCCTTATGGGGAGATTCGGGGATACGTCTCAATATAGTACAGCGTATATGATACAACTCAATAAAGTACACTGTTTAAAATACACCCTTTCTCCTTATGGGGAGATTTGGGGATACACCTCAATAAAGTACAGCGTATATGATACGGCTCAATAAAGGACACTGTTTTAAAAAATATACCCTTTCTACTTATCGGGGGATTCGGAGATACGCCTCAATAAAGTACAACGTATATGATACGGCTCAATATAGTACACCGTTTATAAATATATGCCCCTTCTTCTTATTGGGAGATTTGGGATATGTCGTCTCATATTTGGATGAAAATTTGCACTTTTTCAACCACTCATTGGTGGGAGCACGTGCTTTTAGCCTTCGTCTATTGCGCAATCAAGAGGTCTGTTTGATAAGGTATGAGCAATAAAATGTGACCTTCATATCATTTGAAGGAAAGTAATAAAATGGGCTCCATAAAATCAATGATTTTTCTTTTGGCAGTAATATCGCCAAAATATATTAGATGCTTACTATTAGCCGATATCCGTACAATATGGTCGTTGGGGGATCTTAGTGGTTCCATGCATTAAACCTTCATACTGGCCAGACATGAAAGCAATCTATGGGACACACTAAGATACTGCCAATTATCATATGGTGCTTCTATCAAACCAAGTTTGGCATTCGTAGTTGTTAAAAATCAATGAAATAAAAATCATTGTTGTACTCCAGTTGGAGAAATTACTGGCGAGAGTTGCCGAATAAATATAATATAATATACCCAGATTGGTTTGAATTAATCGAGCTCGAAGACTCGAAATTATATGCTTTAAACATGAATCAGAAAGAGTGATTCCTTTTTCTGTTTATTCTCTAGAATGAGAAAACATTTGAATCACATAATAGAAATTTTGGTGCAAGGTGCACATATATCTTTGCCATGATACGGCTTTCTATAATCATTTCTGTTTCAATCAGCTGGTGAGATATCACCGGAATGTCTATCAAATATGTTAGACTTTGGATAAATGATATTAGGATATCACAGAAATATCAAAAGATATAATATCAGGTGACGAGGTTTGGCATCCTCGTATCGGAGTCATCGTCTCCAAAACATATGTAGTTCACCATATGGAACTTCAAGCTACTCAATGGTAGGGATCCTTGAGTCCGCGACCTATCATAGATTCTTCATCTTGTCCACGACATCTTGGCGGTATAAAATCAATAACTACTCTATAGATTTAGAGTAGTCTTATATCCAAGTCTAGACTCGGAGTTTTTAAAGGAATATGCATTTATGATATTTGAGATTAGACACTAAGGGCTAGTGTCTAATTCACTCAAAATGTAGCTCTGATACCAACCTGTCACACCCCGATCTCCGGTGGGCCCGGATGGGTATAGTCGTGACGGTTGGATAACAGTTATAACAATGTAATAATATGCAGCGTAAGTATTGGATTGAAACTATTAAAATAAAGCTTAAATGTATAAAAGTATTACAAGCGCTCGATACAAGCCCACATGCAGGATCTAAATAAACAGAGCTTTAGACATCATAGGCCTTAAGCATCAGGAGTGCAAATTCCTTAGCCTTCATTCTATCCGACCCGTATTCCCAGCATATAATAAGGTTCGGTACCTGCGGTTCAGTCTTTTGAAAATACGTCAGCCAAAGCTGGTAAATAAAATTAACTGACTCTTTGGAAAAATAGTTTTTCGAAGAGAGTTTTATACATATAGATAACCCGTAGGTGATCTTTTAAATATATCTTGGGATTATTCTTGTTACGAGATTATATACTTGATTAATCCATTGGGTTGTCCGGACGTGGTATCGTTAACCCCCAATTATATCAATTATCAAGTAAACGGATTAAACCGTATTCTTACATTTTTGCGCAATCATAGGCGACTTACTTATGTAATAACCACCCCAAGAGGCATAATTGCCATCCCAAGTTTACACCAAAATAAGTCAAGAGTATTTACCATTTTGCTAGCTTCCAATCAACAAGACTATATTTGGAAAAATCCGCAAGTCTAAGTATTATTGACCTATGTCCGATTATCTGGGGGGTGCTATAGTTTGGAATGAACAGATTTATTATTTGTTAGATTGTATACGGGCCAAAGGTGGTTCCTTTGGATATGACCCGATACTTAAGAATAGGTTCGCTAGATTAAGCGTATTCTGAATAGAATGTGGTTTAAACCCAACAAGTACTAGGACTTGAACAATATGGGTAAACAATGTACATTCTGGATTTTGAGATCGAAACGATAAGGTTAAACCCTTTTTGGTAAACTTATGTAAACTAGTTACGTAAGTCTAACCGTACGCGTATAAGCGATAACGGGCAACCGGATGAGTCATGAATAAGTTCCATATGCCAATATACTTTAAACAAGTTATAATATCAGTAGGATATCAACTTGTATGCCCGTTAAGGTTTTAAAATGAAACTATGCCTTACAAGGGCATTTTGGTAATTTTACAACTTATAAAAGGAGCTTGCGAGTAAACTGATGTCATGGTCATAAATATTCTGTAAAAATGGTTTAGTTATGATATCATATCAGTAGGACATCAAATATATGTGTGGTTTACTCTCTAAGACCAAACTATGCGCCGTAGGGGCATTTTGGTCATTTCACACATAGTTTGAGAATTTATTTGGGATTCTGAGTTCATGACTTATACCTATTGTAAAAACATTTTAAATGGTTTATAAAATCAGTAGGTAACTAGTTTTGGTTCATAAATATGGTTTAAAACCATACTAAGCGCCTAAACGGCGTTAATGTCGTTAAATGATGATTTATGTGAAGGTTTTTGAAATCTGATGTTATGACCAGTTTTGAATAGTTAAAATATTTTATTTGTCATAACATATCAGTAAGCAAAAGGTTTGGTTTAAATATTATGCTTAAAACCCATTTTATGTGCCATAAGGGCATTAACATCATTTATTGGCATTGTATACGAAACTGAAGTGAAACTCAGGTTACAATCTGACTTAGCGTCTCAAATAATCCTAATTATAATATCATATCAGTAGGTAATGAGTTTTATGCTAAAATTATGTTTAAAAACTCATTTTGGGTGAAAAAGGGCATTTTAGTCCTTTTAAAAGCATAGTTTACGCTTATATGCATAAACTCAGTTTATGACCACATTATAATCATCAAAATATTCTAAACATGTTTACTTATCAGTACATAACTCATTTGCATGCTCATTTATATCTAAAACCTTATTTTTAAACAAAAGGGAATTTTAGTTAAAGTACGGCATAATAACGGAACATGCGCATAAACTCAGATTACTAGTCTGATCGTGTAAAATAACCTTATAGGGTTATACTACATTATATTACGATCTTAACGGAACCTAAAATCAGTAGCATACTAGTCTAATTCGGTTTATAACCAAAAGTCAACGTAGAAGTCAAACTACGCTACTATCGGTTGCGAACCGACCCTAAAACTGGAATTGACAAGCCGAACATGTTTAAACATGTTCTAATAATTATTACCGAGTTGTTTATGTGATAAAACGTATTTTAGAACACTTCTAAACTCAAATCACAATTATTTTTAAAAATTGATCCGTTGACTTTTTAATTATATATTAGGTTGACTCATCAGTTGACCAAACAAACGTGATTCTTAGGAGATGCCCTTTTGAGGGATTAACACCTACCTAATTACGATCACGTAGCCATGTTCGTTGCGAACAATGGCTTGACCGTTTAAGGTCTAACTAAAAGTCAAAGCATTTATCGTAAACACTTGACTTTTTGGCTTTAAAAGCCTAATAAACGAACTAGCCACGAAATGAACACTTACAAGTGGTCCTAGGGACTGAAGAGAACTCAGAGGTATGCTCCCAATTGCTTAGGAGTTCCCATAAGAGAAGGAGAGAAAGAATGAATGAAAGGTGCAAAGAAAATGGCTACCAAGAGCCCCTATTTATACTTGAACATGACTTCCTAAGATCATGCCATGTGTTAGAGGGCTTCTAGGATCATCCCAAGTGTCTAAACAGTTGTTAAAAACCATTAAAAGATCCATGGTTTCGAGTTTGTGAGTGAAAGAGGTTTGTGTGGTGAACAAGGAAACAAACCAGCAGCTGTACAAGGAATTCTGTGAATTCCACGCCGTCTCCGTACACCACGACTCCAAGTAGGTTTCAAAGTTTGGTAGATTTAGTCCCTGTACTTAATTTGTTGTGTTTTGACACTTTTAACCCCTCTTAACCCACTTTCTAGGTTACGTAAAGGCATTAAGGCATAAGTAACTCGGTTTATGCCCGAAAATGTCGTGGATTTCGGTTTGTTCGGTCGTACGGTCGCGTTTTTCGCTTAATTGCGATGAACGCTTTAACGAACGTGAAAATGACCCAATTTGTGCAACGAATGATATTTTCGCATCCTTATCAATAACATACAAGATATTAGGTATACCCAGGATATGACCAAGCATCATAAAACTCTTGGTTCGTTAAAAGGTCACTCAGAGGTAAGAATTAACATGTTGACGCTTTTAACCCTTCGTCGCGCAAACTTTCAAACGATTACGCAACTTTCAAACAATTATCTAAACAGCTCCTCACGTCCAACAAGTGGCTCATATGAGAATACGGACACCGTATACGGTCACTCAGAGGCTTAGTTTCAGCATGTTGACACTTTTAGTCCTTCCATAAACATAGTTTTCGTTTTTGACGAAAATAGTCCCTCTTAACCAAATTTTTGACATAATTGGGATTAGGGACACGTGTCAATACATTATTGGACATGATTTTACAAGGTGTTACATCGGTACCAATCTGTAACACCCCAATCACGTAATACAACAACACACGGCGGAAAATATTGGGGAGTCACGTTACAAATTGTTTCATAACACATGGCTCATAAAGTTTTGTTTTATTGAGTTAATAGTTTACATTGTTTTGGGGAATACAATCAATACACAACAATTGTCTTGTAGATTTTAAAGTCACTAAGGCACAAGTCCGCCCTATGTGAAGCATGCTCAAAGTAAAACATAAGCTCCTGAAACACATGTGAAAATAGGTACGTCAGCATAAAAATGCATGTGAGTAACATAGGTTTTGTGATGAGGATTCATGGCTTTGATTTTGTTAAAAGAATTGTTTAACTAAAAAGTAGCCATGAACCTTTGTAAAAATGTTTTCTTTTGTAAAATCATATGAAAATCAATGTGAAAATCAAATGATTTACAAGAAATAATACATGGTTAAATGAGTAACCAAATAATGTCTTTTGTAAAAAGATGTCATGTCTTTGTATAAAATGTGTCATGTCTTTGTATAAAAAAATGTGTCATGTATTTGTGTAAAAAGTATCATGTCCTTGTATAAAATATGTTATATGTAAATAATGCCTTGTGAAAAATATGTCATGTCTTTGTATAAACCAAGTGACATATATAAACCAATGTCTTTGTGTAAACCAGATGTCATGTATAAACAATGTCTAGTGAAAACCAAGTGTCATATATAAACCAATGTCATGTGTAACAATGCCAAGTACAAACTATGTCTTGTATATCAAATGTCTAGTAATAAAAGTAAATAGTCTTTACTCAAACCACATGTAACAGTGTCATGAATAATCAAATGTATTGTGTAACCGAATGTCGTGTACAAAGCAATATCTTTGAATAAACAAACGTTTAAATCAAAAGTTATTTTTCAAAAAAACACCATTTGCTTTTATTGATATGAACATTTATGTGGTTTGTTATTTGAATACATTCAAGCCATGTCGTCTATCGGATAAACCCTTATATGGACAAAGGCTTATCAATTGTTTATCGGGTTTTGTCATTCCCCAATGGATACTTCCAAACAAACTAGGAAGCGGGAATGAGGTTATCAAACCTATGGTAAACCATACATACTACCGGTCGGCATAATGTTAATGAATGTATCTTATCTCGTTTAAACATACCAAAATATCATAATCAATGTAAGCATGTCATGTGAAATGTCTTTGTAAACCATGTACTAAGCATGCTAATTCAACATACTAAGTAGATTGTTCATGAAGTCACGGTGCTAGATATGCTAAGTCAACATATGAAGCAAAATGGATCCTTGAAATCAATGTGCTAGCATGCTCAGTCAACATACATAGCAAAACATAATTGAAATTGTGTACTATATGTGTACTAGATGATCATAGCAAGTATATGTCATGAAAGCATGAAAGTAACAAATAAGCACATGTGTTTCACCCCAAAATATTTGAAAGTGGTAAAAGAGGGGACTATGTACTCACTTGAGATTGCAAGTATCCTTGATTTAGTGAACTAACAAAGCTCGGGAAGTCAAGGAATCTAGTGGCACCTAGTATCGGATCACCATGTTAATAAATCGGATCCTAAACCGGAGGATAGGATAGAATGAGGTTCTAGAAATCAAATGAGTATTGGAACTCATATGGCATGATTTAATAGACCTAACATTCTGATTAGAAGGTTATCCTAAGTGCTTTTGACCTGTTATGACTCGTTAAGGTAATTTACGCTACTTTAACATGTCGTAAACGTAAATATAAGGTCGGATGGTTGTTTATGTCGTATGTTAAGTCTTACATGCCCAAATATGTTTAAAAATGTCACTAAATCAGTTTAGATGTCAAAAGTTTGATTACATATGTTAAAAATGAAGTTATGCGCAAAAAGGGCATTTTGGTCATTTTTAATGGGCATATAAACGACTTAACATATAACTAACCAAACAAAGTGACCATAAGGTATAACCTCTGGAGGTTATTCCCTATACAACTATGGTCACAAAATTTGTTTGGTCGGATTCTAATGATCGACCAAACAGGTCGGGTTCGAAAGTCTAAGCGGATGTTAAGAGCGCTTGACTTACGACCCTAAATAACCACTAAACTAGAAGTGACGAGTTAAACATGTTAACTAAGTTAGACAACTGATTTGATATCAAAACAAAGTGTTTTGATACCCAAAAATAGTTCCGTCGTAAAATGCACATAAACGTGCATTTTTACCAAAACTTTGACTCATCACTTCGACTAGATAGCGTGGTAATCAGTAGGTATAATCGCTAGGAATTATAACCATCGTGATTACGATCACGTTGCAAAGTTCAAACGAACTTTGTCTTGACCAAATCATGGTCAAAGCAGAAAGTCAAACATTGTTTGACTTTCTTGCTTAAAATAAATAACAAAGCATGAAAGAACACTTACAAGTGTCCAAAGCTTGGAAAAATGACTAAGAATGCTCAAGTATGAGGCCTCCAACTAAGTGTGGTGGCCTCAATCAGAGCAAGAGTGAAAGAAAGAAGGAATGAGCAAGGATTGAATGAAAGTTTTTGGCTATTTATAGTTGTAGTGATGTTGTAGGATCATGACAAGTGAATTGTGTGGCCTTCAAGGAAAGATCCTAGCCCTACAAGTGTTAGGACCAGCTTAGAAGCCTTGGAAGTTACTTAAAATAGCCCACAAGTTTGAAAATAATAAAAGGAAATCAGTTTGCAACAAGCTGGAAGCTGCTGTGATGTTTCTGCCTAGATAGGGCTGTCGCGCCCCGCGACAGCAACATCTATATGTTGTCGCACCCCGCGACAGCAACAGCTATATGCTGTCGCGCCCTGTGAGGCCTACTGTCCAGATTTTGCAAAATTGGCATAACAGGCCCCTGAAGCTCCAAACTTGATTTTTGAAGCGTTTAACTCCCGTTAACCCATTTTCAAGGCTCTACAAGGATGTTAAAGCATAGGGAACTTGAAATATGCTTGGAAATATCACAGATGTCAGTTCGTTTGGTCGTACAATCACGTTTTTCGGTTAATTACTACAAAACTCGAACGAATACGAAAACGATCCGAATTGTGCGACGAATGGTATTTTTTGCATTCCTGTCACTAAAATATAATATTTTAGTGATTAAAAAAATTTTTGGATGTCCGGATATGGTCGGAACGTAAGATATGCGCGTATATGCAAACTTTCGCAGTTTTTGACGCTTTTAGTCCCTGTGATCAAATAAGCGTATTTTCACATATCGAACCCCTCACATATCGAACCCCTCAAATAAGCGTATTTTCACATATCAAACCCCTCAAAACGCTTTTAGTTATTTGAATCACTGCTAATCATATAATCGTCATCTTGGTCATCACTTGTAAATATGCATTTAAAGTACACAATGAATCCAGTCAAGGACTCCAATATAGTACTTTAAAACACACTTAATGCATATAACACGGGTTTTTATATTTTTTCCCAATACCCGGGTACACGAAAAAACCCTTACAACAGAGCTATAACACGGTTTTGTGAATTGGCTCATGACTTGGGTTTAGAAGGCTTTCGTGGACCCTTCCATGACCCAACGCAAGAACCAGATCTAAGAGAAATCCCTAAACCTACCATTTGACTTGTTCCAAACTTTTATAGTTTTTCCCAATACCTGGGTACACGACAATTCCGTTACAACAGTTCTATTACACGGGTTTGTGAATCGGCTCATGAATTGGGTTTTCAAGGCATCCGTGGAGCCTTCCAAGACCCAACGCAAGAACCGGATCTAAGAGAAATCCCTAAACCTACCATTTGACTTGCTCCAAACTTTTTATAGTTTTGCCCAATACCCGGGCACACGACAATTCCCTTGCAACGGGGCCATAACACGGGTTTGTGAATCAGCTCATGACTTAGGTTAGGAGGCATCCGTGGACACTTCCAAGACCCAACGCAAGAACCGGATCTAAGAGAAATCCCTAAACCTACCATTTGAATTGTTCCAAACTTCTTATAGTTTTGCCCAATAACCGGGTAAACGACAATTCTGTTACAACAGAGCTATAACAAGGGTTTGTGAATCGGCTCATGACTTGGGTTTAGAAGGCATCCGTGGACCCTTCCAAGACCCAACGCAAGAACCGGATCCAAGAGAAAACCCTAAATCTATCATTTGACTTGTTCCAAACTTTTTATAGTTTTGCCCAATACTCGGGTACACGACCATTCCGTTATAAAAGAGCTATAACACGGGTTTGTGAATCGGCTCATGACTTGGGTTAAGAAGGCATTCGTGGACCCTTCCAAGACCCAACGCAAGAACCAGATCTAAGAGAAATCCCAAAACCTATCATTTTACTTGTTCCAAACTTTTTATAGTTTTGCCCCATACCCAGGTACACGACAATTCCCTTACAACAAAGCTCTAACACGGGTTTGTGAATCGGCTCATGACTTGGGTTTAGAAGGCATTCGTGGACCCTTTCAAGACCCAACACAATAAACAGATCTAAGAAAAATCCCTAAACCTATCATTTGACTTGTTCCAAGCTTTTTATAGTTTTGCCCATTACCCGGGTACACTACAATTCCCTTACAATAGAGCTATAACACGGGTTTGTGAATCGGCTTATGACTTGGTTTAGAAGGCATCCGTGGAGCCTTCCAAGACCCAACGCAAGAATCGGATTTAAGAGAAATCCCTAAACCTATCATTTGACTTATTCAAAACTTTTTGTAGTTTTGCCCAATACCCGGGTACACGACAATTCTCTTACAACATAGCTATAACACGGGTTTGTTAATCGGCTCATGACTTGGGTTTAGAAGGCATCCGTGGACCTTTCCAAGACCCAACGTAAGAAACGGATCTATGAAAAATCCCCAATGCTACCATTTGACATGGTCCAAACTTTTAATAGTTTTGCCTAATACCCGGGTACACGACAAATCCCTTATGACAGAGCTATAACATGGGTTTGTGAATCGGCTCATGACTTGGGTTTAAGAGGCATCCGTGGACCCTTCCAAGACCCAACGCAAGAACTGGATCTCAGAGAAATCCCTAAACCTACCATTTGACTCGTTCCAAACTTTTTATAGTTTTACCCAATACCCAAGTACACGACAATTCCGTTACAACAGAGCTATAACATGGTTTGTGAATCGGATCATAAATTGGGTTTAGAAGGCATCCGTGGACCCTTCCAAGACCCAACGCAAGAACCGGATCTAAAAGAAATCCCTAAACCTACCATTTGACTTGTTCCAAACTTTTAATAGTTTTACCCAATACCCGGGTACACAAAATTTCCCTTAGAACAGAGCTATAATACGGTTTTGTGGATCGGCTCATGACTTGGGTTTAAAAGGCATTCGTGGACCCTTCCATGACCTTACACAAGAACCGGATCTAAGAGAAATCCGTAAATCTACCATTTGTCTTGTTCCAAACTTTTTATTGTTTTGCCCAATACCCGGGTACATGACAATTCCCTTACAACAGAGCTATAATACGGGTTTGTGAATCGGATCATGACTTGGGATTAGAAGGCATCTGTGGACCCTTCCAAGACCCAACGCAAGAACCAGATCTAAGAGAAATCCCTAAACCTATCATTTGACATGTTCCAAACTTTTTATAGTTTTGCCCAATACCTGGGTACACGACAATTCCCTTACAACAGAGCGATAACACGGGTATGTGAGTCGGCTCATGACTTGGGTCTAGAAGGCATCCGTGGACCTTTCAATGACCCAACGCAAGAAATGGATCTCAGAAAATTCCATAGACCTACCATTTGACTTGTTCCAAACTTTTTATAATTTTGCACAATACCCGGGTACACGACATATCCCTTACAATAGAGCTATAACACGGGTTTGTGAATCAGTTCATGACTTGGGTTTAGAAGGCATCTGTGGACCCTTCCAAGACCGAACACGAGAACTGGATCTAAGAGAAATCCATAAACCTACCATTTGACTAGTTCCAAACTTTTATAATTTTGCCCAATACCCGTGTACACGACAAATCCCTTACAACTGAGCTATAACACAGGTTTGTGAATCGGCTCATGACTTGGGTTTAGAAGGCATCCGTGGACCCTTCCAAAACCCAACGCAAGAACCAGATTTAAGATAAATAACTAAACCTACCATTTGACTTGTTCCAAACTTTTAATAGTTTTGCCCAATACCCGGGTACACGGTAATTCCGTTACAACAAAGCTATAACACGGGTTTGTGAATCGACTCATGAGTGGGTTTAGAAAGTATCTGTGGACCCTTCCAAGACCTAATGCAAGAACCAGATCTAAGAGAAATCCTTAAACCTACCATTTGACTTGTTCCAAACTTTTTATAGTTTTGCCCAATACCCGGTTACCCGAAAATTCCGTTACAACAGAGCTATTACACCGGTTTGTGAATCGGCTCATGACTTGGATTTAGAGGGAATCCGTGGACCCTTCCAAGACCCAACATAAGAACCGGATCTAAGAGAAATCCATAAACCTATCCTTTGACTTATTCCAAACTTTTATAGTTTTGCCAAATACCCGAGTACACGATAATTCCTTTACAAAAGATCTATAACACGGGTTTGTGAATCGGCTCATGACATGGGTTTAGAAGGCATCTGTGGACCCTTCCAAGACCCAACGCAAGAACTGGATCTAAGAGAAATCCTTAAACCTACCATTTGACTATTTCCAAACTTTTTATAATTTTGCCCAATACGTACACGACAAATCCCTTACAACAGAGCTATCGTACCGGTTTGTGAATCGGCTCATGACTTGGGTTTAGAAGGCATCCCTGGACCCTTCGAGTTCCCAACATAAGAACCGGATCTAAGAGAAATCCCTAAACCTATCCTTTGACTTGTTCCAAACTTTTTATAGTTTTGCCGAATACCCGGGTATACGATAATTCCCTTACAATAGAGCTATAACACGTGTTTGTGAATTTGCTCATGACTTGGGTTTAGAAGGCATCCGTGGACCCTTCCAAGACCCTATGCAAGAAACAGATCTAAAAGAACTCCCTAAACCTACCATTTGACTTGTTCCAAACTTTTACTAGTTTTGCCCAATGCCCGGGTACACGACAATTCCGTTACAACAGAGCTATAACACGGGTTTGAGAATTGGCTTATGACTTTGGTTTAGAAGGCATCCGTGGACCTTTCCAACACCCAACATAAGATCCGGATGTAAGAGAAATCCCTATACCTATCGTTTGACTTATTCCAAACTTTTTATAGTTTTGCCCAATACCCGGGTACACGAAAAATCCTTTACAACAGAGCTATAACATAGTTTTGTGATTCAGCTCATGACTTGGTTAGAACGCATCCGTGGACCCTTCCAAGACCCATCGCAAGAACCGAATCGATGAGAAATCTCTAAACCTACAATTTGACTTGTTCCAAATTTTTTATAGTTTTGCCCAATACCCAGGTACATGACAATTCCGTTACAACAGAGCTATAACATCGGTTTGTGAATCGGCTCATGACTTGGGTTTAGAAGGCATCCGTGGACCCTTCCAAGACCCAACATAAGAAGCAAATTTAAGAGAAATCCCTAAACCTATCATTTGACTTGTTACAAACTTTTTATAGTTTTGCCCAATGCCCAGGTACAAAACATTTCCCTTACAACAGAGCTATAAAATGGGTTCGTGAATCGGCTCATGACTTGGGTTTAGAAGACAACTGTGGACCCTACCAAGACCCAACGCAAGAAACGGATCTAAGAAAAATCACTAGACCAAACATTTTACTTGTTCCAATATTTTTATAGTTTTTCTCAATACCCGGGTACACGACAATTCCCTTACAATAGAGCAATAACACGGGTTTGTGAATCGGCTCATGAGTTGGGTTTAGAAGGCATCCATGTACCCTTCCAAGACCCAATGCAAGAACCGGATCTAAGAGAAATCCCTAAACCTATCGTTTGACTTGTTCTAAACTTTTTATAGTTTTGCCCCATACCCGGGTACACGACATTTGCCTTACAACAGAGCTATAACTTGGGTTTGTGAATCGGCTCATGACATGGGTTTAGAAGGTATCCGTGGACCCTTTCAAGACCCAACGCAAGAACCATATCTAAGAGAAATCCCTAAACCTACCATTTGACTTGTTCCAAACTTTTAATAGTTTTACCCAATACCCGGGTACACAAAAATTCCCTTAGAACAGAGCTATAATACGGTTTTGTGAATCGGCTCATGACTTGGGTTTAAAAGGCATTCGTGGACCTTACACAAGAACCGGATCTAAGATAAATCCGTAAATCTACCATTTGGCTTGTTCCAAACTTTTATTGTTTTGCCCAATACCCGGGTACATGACAATTCCCTTACAACAGAGCTATAATACGGGTTTGTGAATTGGATCATGACTTGGGATTAGAAGGCATCCGTGGACCCTTCCAAGACCCAACGCAAGAACCGGATCTAAGTGAAATCCCTAAACCTATCATTTGACTTGTTCCAAACTTTTTATAGTTTTGCCCAATACCCGGGTACACGACAATTCCCTTACAACAGAGCTATAACACGGGTTTGTGAGTCGGCTCATGACTTGGGTTTAGAAGGCATCCGTTGACCTTTCAAAGACCCAACGCAAGAAATGGATCTCCGAAAAATCCATAGACCTACCATTTGACTTGTTCCAAACTTTTTATAATTTTGCACAATACCCTGGTACACGACATATCCCATACAATAGAGCTATAACACGGGTCTGTGGACCCTTCCAAGACCGAACGCGAGAACTGGATCTAAGAGAAATCCATAAACCTACCATTTGACTAGTTCCAAACTTTTTATAATTTTGCCCAATACCCGTGTACATGATAAATCCCTTACAACAGAGCTATAACACGGGTTTATGAATCGGCTCATGACTTGGGTTTAGAAGGCATGCGTGGACCCTTCCAAACCCAACGCAAGAACCAGATCTAAGAGAAATCCCTAAACCCACCATTTGACTTGTTCCAAACTTTTTATAGTTTTGCCCAATACTTGGGTACACGCCAATTCCGTTACAATAGAGCTATAACACGGGTTTGTGAATCGGCTCACGACTTGGGTTTAGAATTCATCCGTGGACACTTCCAAAACCCAACGCAAGAACCAGATCTAAGATAAATAACTAAACCTACCATTTGGCTTGTTCCAAACTTTTAATTGTTTTGCCCAATACCCGGGTACACGACAATTCCGTTACAACAAAGCTATAACACGGGTTTGTGAATCGGCTCATGACTTGGGTTTAGAAGGCATCCGTGGACCCTTCCAAGACCCAACGCAAGAACCGGATCTAAGAGAAATCCTTAAACCTACCATTTGACTTGTTCCAAACTTTTTATAATTTTGCCCAATACGTACACAACAAATCCCTTACAACAGAGCTATCACGCTGGTTTGTGAATCGGCTCATGACTTGGGTTTAGAAGGCATCCCTGGACCCTTCCAGTTCCCAACATAAGAACTGGATCTAAGAGAAATCCCTAAACCTATCCTTTGACTTGTTCCAAACTTTTTATAGTTTTGCCGAATACCCGGGTACACGATAATTCCCCTACAACAGAGCTATGACACGTGTTTGTGAATCGGCTCATGACTTGGGTTTAGAAGGCTTCCGTGGACCCTTCCAATACCCTACGCAAGAAACAGATCTAAAAGAACTCCCTAAACCTACCATTTGACTTGCTCCAAACTTTTAATAGTTTTGCCCAATGCCCGGGTACACGACAATTCCGTTACAACAGAGCTATAACACGGGTTTGAGAATCGACTTATGACTTTGGTTTAGAAGGCATCCGGGGACCCTTCCAACACCTAACATAAGAACCGGATCTAAGAGAAATCCCTATACCTATCGTTTGACTTATTCCAAACTTTCTATAGTTTTGCCCAATACCCGGGTACACGAAAAATCCTTTACAACAGAGCTATAACACAGTTTTGTGATTCGGCTCATGACTTGGGTTTAGAACGCATCCATGGACCCCTTCCAAGACCCATCGCAAGAACCGAATCTATGAGAAATCTCTAAACCTACCATTTGACTTGTTCCAAACTTTTTATAGTTTTGTCCAATACCCGGGTACATGACAATTCCGTTACAACAGAGCTATAACATCGGTTTGTGAATCGGCTCATTACTTGGGTTTAGAAGGCATCCGTGGACCCTTCCAAGACATTGAAAAATCTTCGTAAACTAAATCACACGTGTATATGTTGACATTTAAGAGATATACAGTCAAGAAAATCGAGGGCAATGGTGATATATATGCGGATTAGACACAAAAAAAAACACTCAACTAATGGCTACAATTTAAGAAATGTGTTTAGTTAGGGCATCAGATTCCTAATTCATGGAGAAAGGTCTGGTGGCAAGAAAAGCTGCATCTAGGAGGTTGTCAAGTCTTTTCGCTCGACGATTCCATTCTTGGGTGGTTGGTTTGGCCCTTGTTCCTGTAACTCGAATCCTAGCCCGGTATATCCCATTTTAATTTAACACCATTGTGAACCTTACGCCTTTTTTACACTCTGATTGAGGTTCTCGGCATTGAAAAATCTTCGTAAACTAAATCACACGTGTATATGTTGACATTTAAGAGATATACAGTCAAGAAAATCAAGGGCAATGGTGATATATATGCGGATCAGACACCCAAAAAAAAAAACACTCAACAAATGGCTACAATTTAAGGAATGTGTTAAGTGACGACATCAGATTCCTAATTGATGGAGTAAGGTCTGGTGGTAAGAAAAGCTGCTTCTAGGAGGTTGTCAAGTGTTTTCGCTCGACGATTCCATTCTTGGGTGGTTGGTTTAGCCCTTGTTCCTGTAACTCGAATCTTAGCCCGGTATATCCCATTTTAATTTTACACCATTGTGAACCTTACGCCTTTTTTACTCTCTGATCGAGGTTCTCGGCATTGAAAAATCTTCGTAAACTAAATCACACGTGTATATGTTCACATTTAAGAGATATACAGTTAAGAAAATCAAGGGCAATGGTGATATATATGCGGATTAGACGCCAAAAAAAAACACTCAACAAATGGCTACAACTTAAGGAATGTGTTTAGTGACGGCATCAGATTCCTAATTGATGGAGAAAGGTCTGTTGGCAAGAAAAGCTGCTTCTAGGAGGTTGTCAAGTGTTTTTGCTCGACGATTCCATTCTTGGGTGGTTGGTTTGGCCCTTGTTCCTGTAACTCGAATCCTAGCCCGGTATATCCCATTTTAATTTTACACCATTGTGAACCTTACGCATTTTTTACTCTCTCATCGAGGCTCTCGGCATTGAAAAATCTTCGTAAACTAAATCACACGGGTATATGTTGATATTTAAGAGATATACAGTCAAGAAAATCAAGGGCAATGGTGATATATATGCGGATTAGACACAAAAAAAAAAAAACTCAACAAATGGCTACAATTTAAGGAATGTGTTTAGTGACGGCATCAGATTCCTAATTGATGGAGAAAGGTCTGGTGGTATGAAAAGATGCTTCTAGGAGGTTGTTAGGTGTTTTCGCTCGACGATTCCATTCTTGGGTGGTTGGTTTGGCCCTTGTTCCTGTAACTCAAATCCTAGCCCGGTATATCCCATTTTAATCTTACACCATTGTGAACCTTACACCTTTTTTACTCTCTGATCGAGGTTGTCGGCATTGAAAAATCTTCGTAAACTAAATCACACGTGTATATGTTGATATTTAAGAGATATACAGTCAAGAAAATCAAGGGCAATGGTGATATATATGCGGATTAGACACAAAAAAAAAAAAAAAAAAACAGTCAACAAATGGCTACAATTTAAGGAATGTGTTTAGTGATGACATCAGATTCCTAATTGATGGAGAAAGGTCCGGTCGTAAGAAAAGCTGCTTCTAGGAGGTTGTCAATTGTTTTCGCTCGACGATTCCATTCTTGGGTGGTTGGCTTGGCCCTTGTTCCTGTAACTCGAATCCTAGCCCGGTATATCCCATTTTAATTTTACACCATTGAGAACCTTACGCCTTTTTTACTCTCTGATCGAGGTTCTTGGCATTGAAAAATCTTCGTAAACAAAATCACACGTGTATATGTTGACATTTAAGAGATATACAGTCAAGAAAATCAAGGGTAACTGTGATATATATGCGGATTAGACACCAAAAAAAACACTCAACAAATGGCTACAATTTAAGGAATGTGTTTAGTGATGGCATCAGATTCCTAATTGATGGAGAAAGGTCTGGTGACATGAAAAGCTGCTTCTAGGAGGTTGTCAAGTGTTTTCGCTCGACGATTCCATTCTTGGGTGGTTGGTTTGGCCCTTGTTCCTGTAACTCGAATCCTAGCCCGGTATATCCCATTTTAATTTTACACCATTGTGAACCTTACGCCTTTTTTACTCTCTGATCGAGGTTCTCGGCATTGAAAAATCTTCGTAAACTAAATCACACGTGTATATGTTGATATTTAAGAGATATACTGTTAAGAAAATCAAGGGCAATGGTGATATATATGCAGATTAGACACCAAAAAATAAAACACTCAACAAATGCCTACAATTTAAGGAATGAGTTTAGTGACGGCATCAGATTCCTAAGTGATGGAGAAAGGTCCGGTGGCAAGAAAAGCTGCTTCTAGGAGGTTGTCAAGTGTTTTCGCTCGACGATTCCGTTCTTGGGTGGTTGGTTTGGCCCCTGTTCCTATAACTCGAATCCTAGCCCGGTATATTTCATTTTAATTTTACACCATTGTGAACCTTACGCCTTTTTTACTCTCTGATCGAGGTTCTCGGCATTGAAAAATCTTCGTAAACTAAATCACACGTGTATATGTTGACATTAAAGAGATATACAGTCAAGAAAATCAAGGGCAATGGTGATATATATGCGGATTAGACACCAAAAAAACACTCAACAAATGGCTACAATTTAAGGAATGTGTTTAGTGACGGCATCAGTTTCCAAATTTATGGAGAAAGGTCTGGTGGTAAGAAAAGCTGCTTCCAGGAGGTTGTCAAGTGTTTTCGCTTGACGATTCCATTCTTGGGTGGTTGGTTTGGCCCTTGTTCCTGTAACTCGAATCCTAGCCCGGTATATCCCATTTTAATTTTACACCATTGTGAACCTTACGCCTTTTTTACTCTCTGATCGAGGTTCTCAGCATTGAAAAATCTTCGTAAACTAAATCACACGTGTATATGTTGATATTTAAGAGATATACAGTCAAGAAAATCAAGGGCAATGGTGATATATATGCGGATTAAACACAAAAAAACACTCAACAAATGGCTACAATTTAAGTAATGTGTTTAGTGACGACATCAGATTCCTAATTGATGGAGAAAGGTCTGGTGGTAAGAATAGCTGCTTCTAGGAGGTTATCAAGTGTTTTCGCTCGACGATTCCATTCTTGGGTGGTTGGTTTGGCCCTTGTTCCTATAACTCGAATCCTAGCCCGGTATATCCCATTTTAATTTTACACCATTGTGAACCTTATGCCTTTTTTACTCTCCGATCGAGGTTCTCGGCATTGAAAAATCTTCGTAAACTAAATCACACGTGTATATGTTGAGATTTACGAGATATACAGTCAAGAAAATCATGGGTAATGGTGATATATATGCGGATTAGACACCAAAAAAACACTCAACAAATGGCTACAATTTAAGGAATGTGTTTAGTGACGGCATCCGATTCCTAATTGATGGAGAAAGGTCTGGTGGTAAGAAAAGCTGCTTCTAGGAGGTTGTCAGGTGTTTTCGCTCGACGATTCCATTCTAGGGTGGTTGGTTTGGCCCTTGTTCCTGTAACTCGAATCCTAGCCCGGTATATCCCATTTTAATTTTACACCATTGTGAACCTTACGCCTTTTTTACTCTCTGATCGAGGTTCTCGGCATTGACAAATCTTCGTAAACTAAATCACACGTGTATATGTTGACATTTAAGAGATATACAGTCAAGAAAATCAAGGGCAATGGTGATATTTATGCGGATTAGACACTAAAAAAAACACTCAACAAATGGCTACAATTTAAGGAATGTGTTTAGTGACGGCATCAGATTCCTAATTGATGGAGAAATGTCTGGTGGCAAGAAAAGCTGCTTCTAGGAGGTTGTCAAGTGTTTTCGCTCGACGATTCCATTCTTGGGTGGTTGGTTTGGCCCTTGTTCCTGTAACTCGAATCCTAGCCCGGTATATCACAATTTAATTTTACACCATTGTAAACGTTATGCCCTCTGATCAAGGTTCTCGGCATTGAAAAATCTTTGTAAACTAAATCACACGTGTATATGTTGATATTTAAGAGATATACAGTCAAGAAAATCAAGGGCAATGGTGATATATGTTGGTGCACTACGTCTGTCGACTACGTCTTATATCGAGTCTAGTAGAGTTTAAGTTAGAACATGGCACGAAATCTAAGAAACAGGGGTTAGAGGTGGTTTCGCTTATCTGTCATAGTAGTGATTTCGCTTATGTGTCAATGCTCTAGGTTCGCTTATGTGTCAAGTAGTTTCGCTCATATGTCAATTGTGATGTTTCGCTTATATGACATGTATGTAAGAGTGAAACCTGCATGCTTATATATAGGCTGAATGAGCGAAATCTCTAGAGAGATGTAGGTGTTCTCTTCCGGTAAGGCACGAAGTGCTTCCGAAGTGTTGTTAGAGCTTGTAATCGTTTCAGTGATCAATACAACAACAGTTTAAAGTGAATATTGCTGAAATCGCACCAAATCATTAGTTTCTGCCTCTTGATTTGGATAGGAATTCTTCTGATCGACTCAAACAGGGCCGAATACGATCCTACAAGTGGTATCAGAGCTCAGGAGGAAGAGTTCTTGCCATTTCAGTTGCATTCATTCTGATTTTCTACACTTTCTTCAAAATTTTAAAATTTTTTTACGGTAAAACCAGCTCAAATTCACACACAGCACTCGGAATCATGTATTAATAAACCCTTGAAAGTTTCATAACTAAAATCGACCTAAAACCTAGGATTTTTGAGGTTTCGTTCTTAAGGACTCGTGCATATGATGATGTCAGCAGCTGATTTCGCTTTTGTGGAAGTTTAAAGAGTAATTTCGCTCATAAGGCACAAGGTGATTTCGCTCCAGTGACACTTGATATTTCGCTCATTAGTACACTCAGGGTTTCGCTCCAAGGAACACTGGTTGATTTCACTTTTCTGAACCATTTGAGGTTTCGCTTATTGAGACACTAGTGATTTCGCTCTTGTGACACTTAGGGGTTTCGCTTATTGTGTCACCTTTGGATTTCGCTTTTGTGACAATTCAGAGATTTCACTCCAAAGTCAACTTTGCCTTAGCTTGGAAATTTTGTGAACTTGTGAACTTTGAACAATGGACACTGAATTCTATAACGCGTTTGCTAGCCCGATTACAATCACACAGAATGCTTTGCATGAGAACGAAACCGGAACGTCTCAGAAACCGCCTAAACTCATGGATATTGATGATTACAACGCATGGTCCGAACGGTTTGGGAATTGGGTTGAAGCTTATCATTTGGATGCGTGGGAACACACTGAGGAACCTTATGTTAAACCCACAACAAATGGTGTGCAGCAAACAATTAGAGAAATGAGTACGGAAGATAAAAAGAAATATCGAGATGAGAAATTGATGGTGAGTCTGCTTCAGCAAGCAATAAAAGAAGATATCTTGATACTGCTTCAACATGATGGAACTGCTTATTCAATTTGGACATAATTGGAAGCAAAATTTGTTGGAAGTGATGATATGCTCAAAAACAAAATGTCTCTCATGAAGAAAGAATTCGATTTATTCCGTGGTTTGAAATCTGAAAACACCAAGCAAATAATTGATAGATATTGTAACTTGGTGAGAAATATGACAAAACTTGGTATTAAAAAGGATACTGATGAATTGATTGAAAAACTTGCAGATGCACTACCTCATGAAACTTGGGGAACATTTCTGATGATGCTGAGATCCAACAGAAAAGATTATAAAAATATGAAACTGGGAGATTTCATCAAACACCTGGAAGCTCAAGAGATGGAGCAAAGAAAGATTGCCAGGATGAAGAACTACGATGGAGAACAAGATATCAGCTTGTATTACAAAGGTGGTGTCAACGAAAAATCAAATTTTTCTCCAAAAGTGGAAACTGCTTACTGTGCAAAAGATTCTTCTGAAAAGAAATCATCCCAGGGATCAAGCAGCACAAGATTTTCATCATTTGATCCAAACATTTCAGCAACAAAGAACGGAAGAAAACTTCAGTGCAATGTTGTTCTAAGTCTTGAAAATGATCAAGATTATACTGAAGAGGTTGCTAAAAATCAAATGTCTTTGTTGGGAATGATTTTAGAATCATATAGTAGTTTTGTGGCCGGAAAGATCGGTAATCCAATGCTTACGAAAGAAGATTACGATCAAATAGATGCTGAGGAAATGGAATTGATGGACATTAAATGGTGCATGGAAAGTGTGTTGAGACGAGCTGAGAAGTTTAAACAAATTACGGGAAGAGATGATTTTCGTGATGCAAATGTTTCAACTTTAGGCTTTGATAAATCTAAAGTTACATGTTTTCGTTGCAGGGAAAAGGGGCATTTCAAGAGAGAGTGCAAAAATCGTGAATCTAGTGGAGCCCAAAATCCTTTTGGAAACAACGATTATCACAAAAAGGCGATTTATCATCAAGTCACACCACCAGCACTGCATCAGGCACAAACTGCACACGGGAGAGATGTGATTGAAGGATCAAAAAGAGCATGTCTGGTCAATCAGGGAAAGTATGATAATTTTACCTGGGATAAATATCTTCCAACAAACAGCAAAGTGTGTTTGGCAGAACAAGATGATGAAAAGTTGGCTGAAGGTTTCTGTTGGGACGATTTTTCCAAAGACACTTCATATGCTAAAGCTTTCATTGCAAATACCTACGATTTGAAATGTGCTGAAAAATGCAGAAAAGTAATGGAAGCTGCTGAAGCAAGACGGAGAAAGCTTGAAGAAGAGGAAGAAGAGGAAGAAAGATTAAAAGCTGAAGCAAAAGCTGAGAAAAAGAGAAGAGCTGAATTTTTACAATCAAATAGAACAGTCAAAGAGGTTCCTGAATTTGAAGTCAAAGTTGATGCAGAACCTGTCAAAGTTCCTGAAAAGTGCATGAACTGTGATTCTTTAATCAAGAAAAACAATGAGTTGCTGCATAATATAAACAGATTGAAAGAATCCTATGATACAATGAACAGAGAAATCAACAAGTATACTGATTCAAACGGTGAACAAGCTGTGGCAATGAATACACTAAAGAGAGCTTACCTGAGACAACTTGATGATGTCAACTTTCACATAAAGAAATGTGCTGATCTGGAGTTGAAGTTGGCAACACAAAAGATAGAAACTGAGAGAGTTAACAAGCTATTAGAAAGTTACTCATGTTCTACTTTTGTTGTTGACAGGATTTATCCGGTTGTGGAGAAATTGAAGACATTTGAAGAAGTGAAGACGTCCGAAGAAAAGAAGTCAGAGACAAGAGAAGATGATGAAGTGAAGATTTCTGGTGAGAAACCAAGTGTTGTCTATAACAAATGTCCACCCCCGGTCGAAAATGGATATTCACCTCGAAATCCAAATTCCGAAAGAGTCGAAAAGGCAATAAACTTACAATGGGAGTCTGGGCCGTTGGATAACTTGCCAGAAAATATTGATGTCACATACACGTCATCCGACACTGATCATGAGTCAAAGTTGATAAAAAGTGTGGTCGATCAGGTGTTAGATAAAGATGACTGCGAGGAGTCAAAACCGGAGTCCAAATCCAAGTCAAAGTCTGAGTCCGATGCGTCAAAGTCAACAGTCAAAAAGGACAAACGGGTTTATGATAAAGAGTTTTTGATATCAAAATCTAATTTGAATGATGAATCATTCAAAGTGGCATATACTTTGAAAGATTCTGACAAATTATATTCTGATGAAGCTTTTCCAATAAGAGGTGTTAAACCAGACATGACCAAAAAGGTTTTCAAACGAATAGAAATTAATATTTCTGCAATAAAAGATTTAAATCTTATCGGAAAACCTAAACAATACACTTCAAGAGATCAACAAAGAATTAACAAGAAAATGGGTTACAATTGTGGTTATAGTTTCCAAAAGAAACCAAACCATAAATGTAATTTCAAAAAGAAAGGATTAGGATTTAATCAACCGAAAAATTATAAAAATGAAAAATTTTCTAAACCAAAAACTGTGTTTGTTTCAGGAAATTCTTTAGAAACTGAGAAAGAGCAAGCGTTCGGAAAGCAGACAAATCAGGAATTCCTTGCAAGAAGCAAGAAGAACTGAAGAGGAATGCTGTTCCAAAGAAGATTGAGACAAGAACCTGTTTTCAATGCAAAACTGCTGGTCATATTGCTAGAAATTGTTCAAAAACATTCAAACCAAAACAGGAAGTCTCTGGTAAACTGAAAGGAAAAGTTGTTGAGAAAACTGAACTTACAACCAAAACATTTACAGGCTTTGAAAATTCAACCTTTGAGATTGGTGAATGTTCAAAGAATGTGATTAAAAGAAAAGAAAATTTGAAAAATCAAAAATGGGTTGTTAAGGGTTCAGGAAACAGTTCTGGTGATGAATCTGATTCCATAAAATCAGAGGAGCCATGTGTTGTAGAAAGAATTGAAAAATCAGTTCCAAAAGTGGATGATGTGAATTTTCCACCTTTGCGGGCTGAAAATTTTAAGAAGAAAGTTGGAAACGTTGAAATTTCAAATCAATTTTATTCTGATAAGAAGAAATTTGATGTTGATAAGGCTTTCAATGGAACTGTGAAACATATTTTTGGCAAAATGGTTAATGGTAAGGCCAAGGGTGTTAAAGAATTTTACGCTGCCAAAAGAGGAGTTCACAGGTTCGCTGAAAGAAAAGATGAAGAAGAAAATGTTGTTACACCCAAGGAAGGTCAGGCTTGGGTGGATATATTTTTCAAAGAATAAAAACCTGACTTGCCGGAGCTCCCAAGTTGGTAATCGTGGAGCATGAATCGGCATCTTTCTTATGTTGTTTGTTTAAAAATTGAAATTTTGGAAATTCTTACTGCAGGAATAGCCGGAACTCCCAGGTTGGTAAGTGTGGAGTAGGAATCGGCACT
Source organism: Helianthus tuberosus (assembly GCA_030545235.1). Classification (NCBI taxonomy): domain Eukaryota; kingdom Viridiplantae; phylum Streptophyta; class Magnoliopsida; order Asterales; family Asteraceae; genus Helianthus; species Helianthus tuberosus. Next base: position 224,074,852 of record CM060369.1, read on the forward strand.
TTGAGAATTCAACTAACAGATGATGTTTGGTTGAAAATGCTTGATTGGATTGATCTTACAAGTGGTAAATCAGGGACATTAAGTTGTATCTGATTTTCTACAAGTGGTTGAAAAACAATGTGATGAACCAAATCCCTAACCTACTAATGGTTTACAAAATCAACAAAACTTATTTTCCGGAAAAACCATTTTGATTAAAACAAACTTAAGTGTTTTGAGATCATAATGGGAAAATAGTTTGTTGTGAGGGGGAGTTCTGATTGTTTATGCCAAGTGGATGGCGAATTGAGGCAATTCGATATCAGTTGTCATGTTCTTGTACAGTTTGTTTTTCAAATTTCCTAAAATGTGTTTGCATTTTAGGGGGAGTAAAATTTTTAGAAAATCCAAAAACAATTGAAAATTTGAAAAAGCCAAAAACATGATAAAAAGAAAAATGAGTTTTGTTGTATAAAAGAGGAAATGATAGTACATCAGTGGACTATCACAACACGCTAAAGAAATGGAAAGTTAAAAAGTGATAAACGATCTCACTGATGATGTGTCAGTAGGTTTTTGCACATTTAGTAGATTGTGACGAGATATAAACCTAAATTCAAACTTGCTTATATAGTGGGGAAACATCTCTTGGATATATGGGTAACCCCCGAAATCTCGTTTGAAAGATTCTTTTTTCTAATATACTAGGTCTTTATACTCAGTGATATCTGGGGTATTATTCCTGGACTTCTGCTGAATGGAAGTTCTGACCTAGTCCTTGAATAATACTTTCCGCAAAATGCTTGAAACATAGCATCACCCTCAGCATATATGATAAGACAATAAAATTGCTTAGCAATGCTGTTGTAAAAAAGATCCTCTAAAGGGGACACACCCAAAAGTTGAGTCATGATCTCTCTGCTGAACGGTAGTTCTGACCTGAGCTCTCATGATTCTTCATAATTTATTAACCCCTACAGATATCATTTGTGTCATAATTACCTGTAAGACTGAATATTGGGATCTGGATACGGGAGTATATTCTGAGGTGGGACACGCGATTGAGTTTAAGTTCTTAAGACATTAATCTCGTATCTCGAAACAATTGAACTTTGTGTGAAAATTTAAGTGGACCAATATACTGACAATCTAAGTGAATCGTTTAAAACTTAAAATGAAATGAAGCTTAACGGTGTTGGTGATTTGTCTCAAAAACTGATATGATCCTCTTGCATGAACTCACAAAAACATTGTTTGTATATATTTCATTTCTGCATTTTCTTGATTCTACAAGTGGTGTTAGTTATTTTCTTTCAGAAAATCCAAAAAGATTTTCGACAACTGATTTTGCAGAGCTAATTTTCAAAATTCCAAGTGCTAAACATGATGAACAAATGGTTTGGGTGAAAGTGTTTAAAGATTGTTGAAATGAAATGAGAAAAGTTTTTGATATAAAACGTTATGCCTGCATGTGGTAAATTAGATTTGAAAATCTTATCCACAAATGGTTATCAGAAAATTTATTTTTGGGTAGAGTTTTTGCAGGTTGGCCAGGTTTTGATCCAGAGCAAGATGAAAGCCAGGTTATGATCTTGTGAATTCCAGACTACGATCCCAGCAAATTGAGAGGGGGAGTCTGAAGACACCATGAAACAAGCAAGAGAGAGGAGTTTGTTGATAATATAGATAAAGATTGAGGATTCTTGCAATGACAAATACTTCAGGGGAAGATCGAAGACTGATAAAGATTGTAGGTTGACAATCGAAGACTCGACACTGAAGACTTCGTCAACATCCGAGGGGGAGTTTGTTGGTGCACTACGTCTGTCGACTACGTCTTATATCAAGTCTAGTAGAGTTTAAGTTAGAACATGGCACGAAATCTAAGAAACAGGGGTTAGAGGTGGTTTCGCTTATGTGTCATAGTAGTGATTTCGCTATGTGTCAATGCTCTAGGTTCGCTTATGTGTCAAGTAGTTTCGCTCATATGTCAATTGTGATGTTTCGCTTATATGACATGTATGTAAGAGCGAAACCTGCATGCTTATATATAGTCTGAATGAGCGAAATCTCTAGAGAGATGTAGGTGTTCTCTTTCGGTAAGCCACGAAGTGCTGCCGAAGTGTTGTTAGAGCTTGTAATCGTTTCAGTGATCAATACAACAACAGTTTAAAGTGAATATTGCTGAAATCGCACCAAATCATTAGTTTCCGCCTCTTGATTTGGATAGGAATTCTTCTGATCGACTCAAACAGGGCCGAATACGATCCTACAATATATATGCGGATTAGACACCAAAAAAAACACTCAACAAATGGCTACAATTTAAGGAATATGTTTAGTGACGGCATCAGATTCCAAATTGATGGAGAAAGGTCTGGTGGTCAGAAAAGCTGCTTCCAGGAGGTTGTCAAGTGTTTTCGCTTGACGATTCCATTCTTGGGTGGTTGGTTTGGCCCTTGTTCCTGTAACTCGAATCCTAGCCCGGTATATCCCATTTTAATTTTACACCATTGTGAACCTTATGCCTTTTTTACTCTCTGATCGAGGTTCTCGGCATTGAAAAATCTTCGTAAACTAAATCACACGTGTATATGTTGATATTTAAGAGATATACAGTCAAGAAAATCAAGGGCAATGGTGATATATATGCGGATTAAACACAAAAAAAAAACACTCAACAAATGGCTACAATTTATGGAATGTGTTTAGTGACGGCATCAGATTCCTAATTGATGGAGAAAGGTCTGGTGGCAAGAAAAGCTGCTTCTAGGAGGTTGTCAAGTGTTTTCGCTCGACGATTCCATTCTTAGGTGGTTGGTTTGGCCCTTGTTCCTGTAACTCGAATCCTTGCCCGGTATATCCCATTTTAATTTTACACCATTGTGAACCTTACACCTTTTTTACTCTCTGATCGAGGTTCTCGGCATTGAAAAATATTCGTAAACTAAATCACACGTGTATATGTTGAGATTTACGAGATATACAGTCAAGAAAATCATGGGCAATGGTGATATATATGCGGATTAGACACAAAAAAACACTCAACAAATGGCTACAATTTAAGGAATGTGTTTAGTGACAGCATCAGATTCCTAATTGATGGAGAAAGGTCTGGTGGAAAGAAAAGCTGCTTCTAGGAGGTTGTCAAGTGTTTTCGCTCGACGATTCCATTCTTGGGTGGTTGGTTTGGCCCTTGTTCCTGTAACTCGAATCCTAGCCCGGTATATCCCATTTTAATTTTACACCGTTGTGAACCTTACGCCTTTTTTACTCTCTGATCGAGGTTCTCGGCATTGACAAATCTTCGTAAACTAAATCACACGTGTATATGTTGACATTTAAGAGATATACAATCAAGAAAATCAAGGGCAATGGTGATATATATGCAGATTAGACACTAAAAAAAACACTCAACAAATGGCTACAATTTAAGGAATGTGTTTAGTGACTGCATCAGATTCCTAATTGATGGAGAAATGCCTGGTGGCAAGAAAAGCTGCTTCTAGGAGGTTGTCAAGTGTTTTCGCTCGACGATTCCATTCTTGGGTGGTTGGTTTGGCCCTTGTTTCTGTAACTCGAATCCTAGCCCGGTATATCACAATTTAATTTTACACCATTGTAAACCTTACGCCCTCTGATCGAGGTTCTCGGCATTGAAAAATCTTCGTAAACTAAATCACACGTGTATATGTTGATATTAAAGAGATATACAGTCAATAAAATCAAGGGCAATGGTGATATATTTGCGGATTAGACACCAAAAAAAACACTCAACAAATGGCTACAATTTAAGGAATGTGTTTAGTGACAGCATCAGATTCCTAATTGATGGAGAAAGGTCTGGTGGTCAGAAAAGCTGCTTCTAGGAGGTTGTCAAGTGTTTTCGCTCGATGATTCCATTCTTGGGTGGTTGGTTTGGCCCTTGTTCCTGTAACTCGAATCTTAGCCCGGTATATCCCATTTTAATTTTACACCATTGTGAAACTTACACCTTTTTTACTATCTGATCGAGGTTCTCGGCATTGAAAAATCTTTGTAAACTAAATCACACGTGTATATGTTGACATTTAAGAGATATACAGTTACGAAAATCAAGGGCAATGGTGATATATATGCGGATTAGACACAAAAAAAAAACCTCAACAAATGGCTACAATTTAAGGAATGTGTTTAGTGACGGCATCAGATTCCTAATTGATGGAGAAAGGTCTGGTGGCAAGAAAAGCTGCTTCTAGGAGGTTGTCAAGTGTTTTCGCTCGACGATTCCATTCTTGGGTGGTTGGTTTGGCCCTTGTTCTGTAACTCGAATCCTAGCCCGGTATATCACAATTTATTTTTACACCATTGTAAACCTTACGCCCTCTGATCGAGGTTCTCGACATTGAAAAATCTTCGTAAACTAAATCACACGTGTATATGTTGATATTTAAGAGATATACAGTCAAGAAAATCAAGGGCAATGGTGATATATATGCGGATTAGACACAAAATAAAAACACTCAACAAATGGCTACAATTTAAGGAATGTGTTTAGTGACGGCATCAGATTCCTAATTGATGGAGAAAGGTCTGGTGGTCAGAAAAGCTGCTTCTAGGAGGTTGTCAAGTGTTTTCGCTCGACGATTCCATTCTTGGGTGGTTGGTTTGGCCCTTGTTCCTGTAACTCGAATCCTAGCCCGGTATATCCCATTTAAATTTTACACCATTGTGAACCTTACGCCTTTTTTACTCTCTGATCGAGGTTCTCAGCATTGAAAAATATTCGTAAACTAAATCACACGTGTCTATGTTGAGATTTACGAGATATACAGTCAAGAAAATCAAGGGCAATGGTGATATATATGCGGATTAGACACCAAAAAAACACTCAACAAATGGCTACAATTTAAGGAATGTGTTTAGTGACGGCATCAGATTCCAAATTGATGGAGAAAGGTCTGGTGGTAAGAAAAGCTGCTTCCAGGAGGTTGTCAAGTGTTTTCGCTTGACGTTTCCATTCTTGGGTGGTTGGTTTGGCCCTTGTTCCTGTAACTCGAATCCTAGCCCGGTATATCCCATTTTAATTTTACACCATTGTGAACCTTATGCCTTTTTTACTCTCTGATCGAGGTTCTCGGCATTGAAAAATCTTCGTAAACTAAATCACACGTGTATATGTTGATATTTAAGAGATATACAGTCAAGAAAATCAAGGGCAATGGTGATATATATGCGGATTAAACACAAAAAAAAAACACTCAACAAATGGCTACAATTTATGGAATGTGTTTAGTGACGGCATCAGATTCCTAATTGATGGAGAAAGGTCTGGTGGCAAGAAAAGCTGCTTCTAGGAGGTTGTCAAGTGTTTTCGCTCGACGATTCCATTCTTAGGTGGTTGGTTTGGCCCTTGTTCCTGTAACTCGAATCCTTGCCCGGTATATCCCATTTTAATTTTACACCATTGTTAACCTTACACCTTTTTTACTCTCTGATCGTGGTTCTCGGCATTGAAAAATATTCGTAAACTAAATCACACGTGTATATGTTGAGATTTACGAGATATACAGTCAAGAAATTCAAGGGCAATGGTGATATATATGCGGATTAGACACAAAAAAACACTCAACAAATGACTACAATTTAAGGAATGTGTTTAGTGACAGCATCAGATTCCTAATTGATGGAGAAAGGTCTGGTGGAAAGAAAAGCTGCTTCTAGGAGGTTGTCAAGTGTTTTCGCTCGACGATTCCATTCTTGGGTGGTTGGTTTGGCCCTTGTTCCTGTAACTCGAATCCTAGCCCGGTATATCCCATTTTAATTTTACACCGTTGTGAACCTTACGCCGTTTTTACTCTCTGATCGAGGTTCTCGGCATTGACAAATCTTCGTAAACTAAATCACACGTGTATATGTTGACATTTAAGAGATATACAATCAAGAAAATCAAGGGCAATGGTGATATATATGCAGATTAGACACTAAAAAAACACTCAACAAATGGCTACAATTTAAGGAATGTGTTTAGTGACTGCATCAGATTCCTAATTGATGGAGAAATGCCTGGTGGCAAGAAAAGCTGATTCTAGGAGGTTGTCAAGTGTTTTCGCTCGACGATTCCATTCTTGGGTGGTTGGTTTGGCCCTTGTTCCTGTAACTCGAATCCTAGCCCGGTATATCACAATTTATTTTTACACCATTGTAAACCTTACGCCCTCTGATCGAGGTTCTCGACATTGAAAAATCTTCGTAAACTAAATCACACGTGTATATGTTGATATTTAAGAGATATACAGTCAAGAAAATCAAGGGCAATGGTGATATATATGCGGATTAGACACAAAATAAAAACACTCAACAAATGGCTACAATTTAAGGAATGTGTTTAGTGACGGCATCAGATTCCTAATTGATGGAGAAAGGTCTGGTGGTCAGAAAAGCTGCTTCTAGGAGGTTGTCAAGTGTTTTCGCTCGACGATTCCATTCTTGGGTGGTTGGTTTGGCCCTTGTTCCTGTAACTCGAATCCTAGCCCGGTATATCCCATTTAAATTTTACACCATTGTGAACCTTACGCCTTTTTTACTCTCTGATCGAGGTTCTCAGCATTGAAAAATATTCGTAAACTAAATCACACGTGTCTATGTTGAGATTTACGAGATATACAGTCAAGAAAATCAAGGGCAATGGTGATATATATGCGGATTAGACACCAAAAAAACACTCAACAAATGGCTAAAATTTAAGGAATGTGTTTAGTGACGGCATCAGATTCCAAATTGATGGAGAAAGGTCTGGTGGTAAGAAAAGCTGCTTCCAGGAGGTTGTCAAGTGTTTTCGCTTGACGTTTCCATTCTTGGGTGGTTGGTTTGGCCCTTGTTCCTGTAACTCGAATCCTAGCCCGGTATATCCCATTTTAATTTTACACCATTGTGAACCTTATGCCTTTTTTACTCTTTGATCGAGGTTCTCGGCATTGAAAAATCTTCGTAAACTAAATCACACGTGTATATGTTGATATTTAAGAGATATACAGTCAAGAAAATCAAGGGCAATGGTGATATATATGCGGATTAAACACAAAAAAAAACACTCAACAAATGGCTACAATTTATGGAATGTGTTTAGTGACGGCATCAGATTCCTAATTGATGGAGAAAGGTCTGGTGGCAAGAAAAGCTGCTTCTAAGAGGTTGTCAAGTGTTTTCGCTCGACGATTCCATTCTTAGGTGGTTGGTTTGGCCCTTGTTCCTGTAACTCGAATCCTTGCCCGGTATATCCCATTTTAATTTTACACCATTGTTAACCTTACACCTTTTTTACTCTCTGATCGTGGTTCTCGGCATTGAAAAATATTCGTAAACTAAATCACACGTGTATATGTTGAGATTTACGAGATATACAGTCAAGAAATTCAAGGGCAATGGTGATATATATGCGGATTAGACACAAAAAAACACTCAACAAATGACTACAATTTAAGGAATGTGTTTAGTGACAGCATCAGATTCCTAATTGATGGAGAAAGGTCTGGTGGAAAGAAAAGCTGCTTCTAGGAGGTTGTCAAGTGTTTTCGCTCGACGATTCCATTCTTGGGTGGTTGGTTTGGCCCTTGTTCCTGTAACTCGAATCCTAGCCCGGTATATCCCATTTTAATTTTACACCGTTGTGAACCTTACGCCGTTTTTACTCTCTGATCGAGGTTCTCGGCATTGACAAATCTTCGTAAACTAAATCACACGTGTATATGTTGACATTTAAGAGATATACAATCAAGAAAATCAAGGGCAATGGTGATATATATGCAGATTAGACACTAAAAAAACACTCAACAAATGGCTACAATTTAAGGAATGTGTTTAGTGACTGCATCAGATTCCTAATTGATGGAGAAATGCCTGGTGGCAAGAAAAGCTGATTCTAGGAGGTTGTCAAGTGTTTTCGCTCGACGATTCCATTCTTGGGTGGTTGGTTTGGCCCTTGTTCCTGTAACTCGAATCCTAGCCCGGTATATCACAATTTATTTTTACACCATTGTAAACCTTACGCCCTCTGATCGAGGTTCTCGACATTGAAAAATCTTCGTAAACTAAATCACACGTGTATATGTTGATATTTAAGTGATATACAGTCAAGAAAATCAAGGGCAATGGTGATATATATGCGGATTAGACACAAAATAAAAACACTCAACAAATGGCTACAATTTAAGGAATGTGTTTAGTGACGGCATCAGATTCCTAATTGATGGAGAAAGGTCTGGTGGTCAGAAAAGCTGCTTCTAGGAGGTTGTCAAGTGTTTTCGCTCGACGATTCCATTCTTGGGTGGTTGGTTTGGCCCTTGTTCCTGTAACTCGAATCCTAGCCCGGTATATCCCATTTAAATTTTACACCATTGTGAACCTTACGCCTTTTTTACTCTCTGATCGAGGTTCTCAGCATTGAAAAATATTCGTAAACTAAATCACACGTGTCTATGTTGAGATTTACGAGATATACAGTCAAGAAAATCAAGGGCAATGGTGATATATATGCGGATTAGACACCAAAAAAACACTCAACAAATGGCTACAATTTAAGGAATGTGTTTAGTGACGGCATCAGATTCCAAATTGATGGAGAAAGGTCTGGTGGTAAGAAAAGCTGCTTCCAGGAGGTTGTCAAGTGTTTTCGCTTGACGTTTCCATTCTTGGGTGGTTGGTTTGGCCCTTGTTCCTGTAACTCGAATCCTAGCCCGGTATATCCCATTTTAATTTTACACCATTGTGAACCTTATGCCTTTTTTACTCTCTGATCGAGGTTCTCGGCATTGAAAAATCTTCGTAAACTAAATCACACGTGTATATGTTGATATTTAAGAGATATACAGTCAAGAAAATCAAGGGCAATGGTGATATATATGCGGATTAAACACAAAAAAAAAACACTCAACAAATGGCTACAATTTAAGGAATGTGTTTAGTGACTGCATCAGATTCCTAATTGATGGAGAAATGCCTGGTGGCAAGAAAAGCTGATTCTAGGAGGTTGTCAAGTGTTTTCGCTCGACGATTCCATTCTTGGGTGGTTGGTTTGGCCCTTGTTCCTGTAACTCGAATCCTAGCCCGGTATATCACAATTTATTTTTACACCATTGTAAACCTTACGCCCTCTGATCGAGGTTCTCGACATTGAAAAATCTTCGTAAACTAAATCACACGTGTATATGTTGATATTTAAGAGATATACAGTCAAGAAAATCAAGGGCAATGGTGATATATATGCGGATTAGACACAAAATAAAAACACTCAACAAATGGCTACAATTTAAGGAATGTGTTTAGTGACGGCATCAGATTCCTAATTGATGGAGAAAGGTCTGGTGGTCAGAAAAGCTGCTTCTAGGAGGTTGTCAAGTGTTTTCGCTCGACGATTCCATTCTTGGGTGGTTGGTTTGGCCCTTGTTCCTGTAACTCGAATCCTAGCCCGGTATATCCCATTTAAATTTTACACCATTGTGAACCTTACGCCTTTTTTACTCACTGATCGAGGTTCTCAGCATTGAAAAATATTCGTAAACTAAATCACACGTGTCTATGTTGAGATTTACGAGATATACAGTCAAGAAAATCAAGGGCAATGGTGATATATATGCGGATTAGACACCAAAAAAACACTCAACAAATGGCTACAATTTAAGGAATGTGTTTAGTGACGGCATCAGATTCCAAATTGATGGAGAAAGGTCTGGTGGTAAGAAAAGCTGCTTCCAGGAGGTTGTCAAGTGTTTTCGCTTGACGTTTCCATTCTTGGGTGGTTGGTTTGGCCCTTGTTCCTGTAACTCGAATCCTAGCCCGGTATATCCCATTTTAATTTTACACCATTGTGAACCTTATGCCTTTTTTACTCTCTGATCGAGGTTCTCGGCATTGAAAAATCTTCGTAAACTAAATCACACGTGTATATGTTGATATTTAAGAGATATACAGTCAAGAAAATCAAGGGCAATGGTGATATATATGCGGATTAAACACAAAAAAAAAACACTCAACAAATGGCTACAATTTATGGAATGTGTTTAGTGACGGCATCAGATTCCTAATTGATGGAGAAAGGTCTGGTGGCAAGAAAAGCTGCTTCTAGGAGGTTGTCAAGTGTTTTCGCTCGACGATTCCATTCTTAGGTGGTTGGTTTGGCCCTTGTTCCTGTAACTCGAATCCTTGCCCGGTATATCCCATTTTAATTTTACACCATTGTTAACCTTACACCTTTTTTACTCTCTGATCGTGGTTCTCGGCATTGAAAAATATTCGTAAACTAAATCACACGTGTATATGTTGAGATTTACGAGATATACAGTCAAGAAATTCAAGGGCAATGGTGATATATATGCGGATTAGACACAAAAAAACACTCAACAAATGACTACAATTTAAGGAATGTGTTTAGTGACAGCATCAGATTCCTAATTGATGGAGAAAGGTCTGGTGGAAAGAAAAGCTGCTTCTAGGAGGTTGTCAAGTGTTTTCGCTCGACGATTCCATTCTTGGGTGGTTGGTTTGGCCCTTGTTCCTGTAACTCGAATCCTAGCCCGGTATATCCCATTTTAATTTTACACCGTTGTGAACCTTACGCCGTTTTTACTCTCTGATCGAGGTTCTCGGCATTGACAAATCTTCGTAAACTAAATCACACGTGTATATGTTGACATTTAAGAGATATACAATCAAGAAAATCAAGGGCAATGGTGATATATATGCAGATTAGACACTAAAAAAACACTCAACAAATGGCTACAATTTAAGGAATGTGTTTAGTGACTGCATCAGATTCCTAATTGATGGAGAAATGCCTGGTGGCAAGAAAAGCTGATTCTAGGAGGTTGTCAAGTGTTTTCGCTCGACGATTCCATTCTTGGGTGGTTGGTTTGGCCCTTGTTCCTGTAACTCGAATCTTAGCCCGGTATATCACAATTTATTTTTACACCATTGTAAACCTTACGCCCTCTGATCGAGGTTCTCGACATTGAAAAATCTTCGTAAACTAAATCACACGTGTATATGTTGATATTTAAGAGATATACAGTCAAGAAAATCAAGGGCAATGGTGATATATATGCGGATTAGACACAAAATAAAAACACTCAACAAATGGCTACAATTTAAGGAATGTGTTTAGTGACGGCATCAGATTCCTAATTGATGGAGAAAGGTCTGGTGGTCAGAAAAGCTGCTTCTAGGAGGTTGTCAAGTGTTTTCGCTCGATGATTCCATTCTTGGGTGGTTGGTTTGGCCCTTGTTCCTGTAACTCGAATCCTAGCCCGGTATATCCCATTTAAATTTTACACCATTGTGAACCTTACGCCTTTTTTACTCTCTGATCGAGGTTCTCAGCATTGAAAAATATTCGTAAACTAAATCACACGTGTCTATGTTGAGATTTACGAGATATACAGTCAAGAAAATCAAGGGCAATGGTGATATATATGCGGATTAGACACCAAAAAAACACTCAACAAATGGCTACAATTTAAGGAATGTGTTTAGTGACGGCATCAGATTCCAAATTGATGGAGAAAGGTCTGGTGGTAAGAAAAGCTGCTTCCAGGAGGTTGTCAAGTGTTTTCGCTTGACGTTTCCATTCTTGGGTGGTTGGTTTGGCCCTTGTTCCTGTAACTCGAATCCTAGCCCGTTATATCCCATTTTAATTTTACACCATTGTGAACCTTATGCCTTTTTTACTCTCTGATCGAGGTTCTCGGCATTGAAAAATCTTCGTAAACTAAATCACACGTGTATATGTTTATATTTAAGAGATATACAGTCAAGAAAATCAAGGGCAATGGTGATATATATGCGGATTAAACACAAAAAAAAAAACTCAACAAATGGCTACAATTTATGGAATGTGTTTAGTGACGGCATCAGATTCCTAATTGATGGAGAAAGGTCTGGTGGCAAGAAAAGCTGCTTCTAGGAGGTTGTCAAGTGTTTTCGCTCGACGATTCCATTCTTAGGTGGTTGGTTTGGCCCTTGTTCCTGTAACTCGAATCCTTGCCCGGTATATCCCATTTTAATTTTACACCATCGTTAACCTTACACCTTTTTTACTCTCTGATCGTGGTTCTCGGCATTGAAAAATATTCGTAAACTAAATCACACGTGTATATGTTGAGATTTACGAGATATACAGTCAAGAAATTCAAGGGCAATGGTGATATATATGCGGATTAGACACAAAAAAACACTCAACAAATGACTACAATTTAAGGAATGTGTTTAGTGACAGCATCAGATTCCTAATTGATGGAGAAAGGTCTGGTGGAAAGAAAAGCTGCTTCTAGGAGGTTGTCAAGTGTTTTCGCTCGACGATTCCATTCTTGGGTGGTTGGTTTGGCCCTTGTTCCTGTAACTCGAATCCTAGCCCGGTATATCCCATTTTAATTTTACACCGTTGTGAACCTTACGCCGTTTTTACTCTCTGATCGAGGTTCTCGGCATTGACAAATCTTCGTAAACTAAATCACACGTGTATATGTTGACATTTAAGAGATATACAATCAAGAAAATCAAGGGCAATGGTGATATATATGCAGATTAGACACTAAAAAAACACTCAACAAATGGCTACAATTTAAGGAATGTGTTTAGTGACTGCATCAGATTCCTAATTGATGGAGAAATGCCTGGTGGCAAGAAAAGCTGATTCTAGGAGGTTGTCAAGTGTTTTCGCTCGACGATTCCATTCTTGGGTGGTTGGTCTGGCCCTTGTTCCTGTAACTCGAATCTTAGCCCGGTATATCCCATTTTAATTTTACACCATTGTGAACCTTACGCCTTTTTTACTCTCTGATCGAGGTTCTCGGCATTGAAAAATCTTTGTAAACTAAATCACACGTGTATATGTTGACATTTAAGGGATATACAGTCAAGAAAATCAAGGGCAATGGTGATATATATGCAGATTAGACACCAAAAAAAAAACACTCAACAAATGGCTACAATTTAAGGAATGTGTTTAGTGACGGCATCAGATTCCTAATTGATGGAGAAAGGTCTCGTGGCAAGAAAAGCTGCTTCTAGGAGGTTGTCAAGTGTTTTCGCTCGACGATTCCATTCTTGGGTGGTTGGTTTGGACCTTGTTCCTGTAACTCGAATCCTAGCTCGGTATATCCCATTTTAATTTTACACCATTGTGAACCTTACGCCTTTTTTACTCTCTGATCGAGGTTCTCGGCATTGAAAAATATTCGTAAACTAAATCACACGTGTATATGTTGACATTTAAGAGATATACAGTCAAGAAATTCAAGGGCAATGGTGATATATATGCGGATTAGACACAAAAAAACACTCAACAAATGACTACAATTTAAGGAATGTGTTTAGTGACGGCATCAGATTCCTAATTGATGGAGAAAGGTCTGGTGGAAAGAAAAGCTGCTTCTAGGAGGTTGTCAAGTGTTTTCGCTCGACGATTCCATTCTTGGGTGGTTGGTTTGGCCCTTGTTCCTGTAACTCGAATCCTAGCCCGGTATATCCCATTTTAATTTTACACCGTTGTGAACCTTACGCCGTTTTTACTCTCTGATCGAGGTTCTCGGCATTGACAAATCTTCGTAAACTAAATCACACGTGTATATGTTGACATTTAAGAGATATACAATCAAGAAAATCAAGGGCAATGGTGATATATATGCAGATTAGACACTAAAAAAAACACTCAACAAATTGCTACAATTTAAGGAATGTGTTTAGTGACTGCATCAGATTCCTAATTGATGGAGAAATGCCTGGTGGCAAGAAAAGCTGATTCTAGGAGGTTGTCAAGTGTTTTCGCTCGACGATTCCATTCTTGGGTGGTTGGTTTGGCCCTTGTTCCTGTAACTCGAATCTTAGCCCGGTATATCCCATTTTAATTTTACACCATTGTGAACCTTACGCCTTTTTTACTCTCTGATCGAGGTTCTCGGCATTGAAAAATCTTTGTAAACTAAATCACACGTGTATATGTTGACATTTAAGAGATATACAGTCAAGAAAATCAAGGGCAATGGTGATATATATGCAGATTAGACACCAAAAAAAAACACTCAACAAATGGCTACAATTTAAGGAATGTGTTTAGTGACGGCATCAGATTCCTAATTGATGGAGAAAGGTCTCGTGGCAAGAAAAGCTGCTTCTAGGAGGTTGTCAAGTGTTTTCGCTCGACGATTCCATTCTTGTGTGGTTGGTTTGGCCCTTGTTCCTGTAACTCGAATCCTAGCTCGGTATATCCCATTTTAATTTTACACCATTGTGAACCTTACGCCTTTTTTACTCTCTGATCGAGGTTCTCGGCATTGAAAAATATTCGTAAACTAAATCACACGTGTATATGTTGACATTTAAGAGATATACAGTCAAGAAAATCAAGGGCAATGGTGATATATATGCGGATTAGACACAAAAAAAAACATTCAAAAAATGGCTACAATTTAAGGAATGTGTTTAGTGAAGGCATCAGATTCCTAATTGATGGAGAAAGGTCTGGTGGCAAGAAAAGCTGCTTCTAGGAGGTTGTCAAGTGTTTTCGCTCGACGATTCCATTCTTGGGAGGTTGGTTTGACCCTTGTTCCTGTAACTCGAATCCTAGCCCGGTATATCCCATTTTAATTTTACACCATTGTGAACCTTACGCCTTTTTTACTCTCTGATCGAGGTTCTCGGCATTGAAAAATCTTCGTAAACTAAATCACACGTGTATATGTTGATATTTAAGAGATATACAATCAAGAAAATCAAGGGCAATGGTGATATATATGCGGATTAGACACAAAAAAAAAACACTCAACAAAAGGCTAGAATTTAAGGAATGTGTTTAGTGACGGCATCAGATTCCTAATTAATGGAGAATGGTCTGGTGGCAAGAAAAGCTGCTTCTAGGAGGTTGTCAAGTGTTTTCGCTCGACGATTCCATTCTTGGGTGGTTGGTTTGGCCCTTGTTCTTGTAACTCGAATCCTAGCCCGGTATATCCCATTTTAATTTTACACCATTGTGAACCTTACGCCTTTTTTACTCTCTGACCGAGGTTCTCGGCATTGAAAAATATTCGTAAACTAAATCACACGTGTATATGTTGACATTTAAGAGATATATAGTCAAGAAAATCAAGGGCAAAAGGGATATATATGCGGATTAGACACCAAAAAAATACACTCAACAAATGGCTACAATTTAAGGAATGTGTTTAGTGACGACATCAGATTCCTAATTGATGGAGAAAGGTCTGGTGGCAAGAAAAGCTGCTTCTAGGAGGTTGTCAAGTGTTTTCGCTCGACGATTCCATTCTTGGGAGGTTGGTTTGGCCCTTGTTCCTGTAACTCGAATCCTAGCTCGGTATATCCCATTTTAATTTTACACCATTCTGAACCTTACGTCTTTTTTACTCTCTGATCGAGGTTCTCGGCATTGAAAAATCTTCGTAAACTAAATCACACGTGTATATGTTAACATTTAAGAGATATACAGGCAAGAAAATCAAGGGCAATGGTGATATATATGGGGATTAGACACCAAAAAAAAACTCAACAAATGGCTACAATTTAAGGAATGTGTTTAGTGACGGCATCAGATTCCTAATTGATGGAGAAAGGTCTGGTGGCAAGAAAAGCTGCTTTTAGGAGGTTGTCAAGTGTTTTCGCTCGACGATTCCATTCTTGGGTGGTTGGTTTGGCCCTTGTTCCTGTAACTCGAATCCTAGCCAGGTATATCCCATTTTAATTTTACACCATTGTGAACCTTACGCCTTTTTTACTCTCTGATCGAGGTTCTCGGCATTGAAAAATATTCGTAAACTAAATCACACGTGTATATGTTGATATTTAAGATATATATACAGTCAAGAAAATCAAGGGCAATGGTGATATATAGGCGGATTAGACGCCAAAAAAAATACTCAACAAATGGCTACAATTTAAGGAATATGTTTAATGATGGCATCAGATTCCTAATTGATGGAGAAAGGTCTGGTGGTAAGAAAAGCTGCTTCTAGGAGGTTGTCAAGTGTTTTCGCTCGACGATTCCATTCTTGGGTGGTTGGTTTGGCCCTTGTTCCTGTAACTCGAATCCTAGCCCGGTATATCCCATTTTAATTTTACACCATTGTGAACCTTACGCCTTTTTTACTCTCTGATTGAGGTTCTCGGCATTGAAAAATATTCGTAAACTAAATCACACGTGTATATGTTGACATTTAAGAGATATACAGTCAAGAAAATCAAGGGCAATGGTGATATATATGCGGATTAGACACAAAAAAAAAACACTCATCAAATGGCTACAATTTAAGGAATGTGTTTAGTGACGGCATCAGATTCCTAATTGATGGAGAAAGGTCTGGTGGCAAGAAAAGCTGCTTCTAGGAGGTTGTCAAGTGTTTTCGCTCGACGATTCCATTCTTGGGTGGTTGGTTTGGCCCTTGTTCCTGTAACTCGAATCCTAGCCCGGTATATCCCATTTTAATTTTACACCATTGTGAACCTTACGCCTTTTTTACTCTCTGATCGAGGTTCTCAGCATTGAAAAATCTTCGTAAACTAAATCACACGTTTATATGTTGACATTTAAGAGATATACAGTCAAGAAAATCAAGGGCAATGGTGATATATATGCGGATTAGACACAAAAAAATACACTCAACAAATGGCTACAATTTAAGGAATGTGTTTAGTGACGACATCGGATTCCTAATTGATGGAGAAAGGTCTGGTGGTAAGAAAAGTTGCTTCTAGGAGGTTCTCAAGTGTTTTCTTTCGACGATTCCATTCTTGGGTGGTTGGTTTGGCCCTTTTTCCTATAACTCGAATCCTAGGTCGGTTTATCCCATTTTAATTTTACACCATTGTGAATCTTTCGCCTTTTTTACTCTCTGATCGTGGTTCTCGGCATTGAAAAATCTTCGTAAACTAAATCACACGTGTATATGTTGATATTTAAGAGATATACAGTTAAGAAAATCAAGGGCAATGGTGATATATATGCGGATTAGACACAAAAAAAAACACTCAACAAATGGCTACAATTTAAGGAATGTGTTTAGTGACGGCATCAGATTCCTAATTGATGGAGAAAGGTCTGGTGGTAAGAAAAGCTGCTTCTAGGAGGTTGTCAAGTGTTTTCGCTCGACGATTCCATTCTTGGGTGGTTGGTTTGGCCCTTGTTCCTGTAACTCGAATCCTAGCCCGGTATATCCCATTTTAATTTTACACCATTGTGAACCTTACGCCGTTTTTACTCTCTGATCGAGGTTCTCGGCATTGAAAAATCTTCGTAAACTAAATCACACGTGTATATGTTGATATTTAAGAGATATACAGTCAAGAAAATCAAGGGCGATGGTGATATATGTGTTGGGTTTTTAACATGTTTATTAAAGTGATTTCATTCATATAAAATCAAAACGCAGCGGAAAGGTTTTTTAAAACATGTTACTTTATAAGATATAAAATCCTTTTATATGCAAAAACCCAATATCCTGGATCCATATATGAACATGCATGCTATCAAAATTAAAACACAGCCATAGGGTGTATAGAATACTACCTTCCAAGGAGTAAAGGATATGAAGAAGATGATGCTTCTTGAATGGTAGTCTTCAAGTGTAGAACACCTCAAGCTTGTATACCCCCAGCCTTCCAACAAACACTTTAAGTTTAGCTAGGAGTTTACACTCATGAACTCACTTGAAAAATCCCATCAAGACAACCACATATGGCCGAAAATTTGGAGCTTGTTCTAGAGTTCTTGCACTTGATTTTTAAACTTGAAAACCTTTAGAACCAACAGATGTTGGCCGAAAATTAGAGAGGGAATTCTCTTGGAATTCTTTTAAGTTCTAAATCCTTTTCTTTCATTTTGTCATACAAATGAAACACATAAAAGGATGTGAGAGATTGCCACCCACCTTGCCTAATCAAAACCCATCTAACATGACAAAATGCATGTATTTCTATTGGACCAAAAATGGTCTTGGGAAGAGAGGGGGGGGGGCGGCCCACCTTTTATTTTTATATAAAAAAAATTCAGTTTTTCGTTTAAACAATTTAAGTCTTATTTATATTTTATAACTTTTATAAAACATAATATCACATGTTATCAGACTTATGCAACCTTTTAAAATGTTATTTAACCCATTAAATAACAAAATAAAATATTCTCTCAAAATAAATTATCCATATAATTTATTTGTTTATCAAGTGCAATTATTTAGAAAACCAATTTCTAAATATTATAAGTGTTAATATTTATTTGTTTGATAATATCACAAATAAATATTATAAGTGTTTGTCTAGCTTGTATTTGGGTATGACTCGACTTGGATCATAACGTACTAGCCACATCAATTTAATATGTGGCTTAGGCATACAGAGTCCAACAATCTCCCACTTGCACAAGATACATAGAAGATTGATGCAAGTAGTAAAGACCACCTAACTACAGTTTACTACCCCTAATACCTATGACTATATGTCCCATTTGTTAGGAAACTTTATTTGTAAGTATTGAAGAAAATCACAATCAACTGGATCTATGAAGAGATCACAGTCCTGAAGATCACGAACGAGAATAAGAAGATCAGATGGGACAACTGGAATGCACAACATCTACTTTAAAGAATCACAAGTTGATCAAGAACTAAATTGGATTATCAGAATGAGTCACTTCTGATGGATCTGATGATATTTCTGATGAAATATCATCAGCTTATGACAATTTTGATCATCAGATTTTTCTGATGATTTGTTCACCAGAATTTCTGATGGAGTGGTTTATCAGAAATTCTGATAAAACGCCCACTTGTCTGAAATCAGCTCTATCCTGCCACACTTACCGAAGCAAGTTGACATTATTGGATATCATGATGAAAAAGACAACTTGAACGTTGGATTCAATGAATATGTCAATTGGGCACTTTTTACAGGACTTATTGCATGAATAAACTATTGTTTATTCATGCCCAGCCTTCTATAAATAGGAGGCCCAACCAAGAGAAGCAAAGTGAGTTTGAAGCTTAGCATTCACACATACACCCAAACTCCATTGCCCTCTCACCCACAGAATTCAAGATTCATTTATATTAGATAATAATCTTACAATCACCTTGTAAACCATTTTGTTTTAAAGTGATATAAACTTGATAATTCTGTAGGTCTTGTTTCTTGAAAGTCTGATTTCCATTTCCGCACATCTTTTTCACATCTACTGAAATCACTTGCCATATTACGTGAAAAGAAGTTGTTAAGGCCATACTGGGTCCAACAATTGGTATCAGAGAAGATTGAATAAACTATTTTCAAACGATCAATCGCTCATCTTCTTTTCTCTAAATATGGCCAGCTTTCAATCCTGGAATAATGCTTTTAACATTGGTTCTATGTCTAAACCTCCGACTCTGGTCAGAGAGGAATACCCCCAATGGAAAATCAGGATGGTCAATTTCCTTAATGGTCATGACCGAGCTCTGTTTCAATCCATTAAAAGGGGTCCACATATACCAATGACTGTAATACCTGCTATTCCAGCAACTGACCAATCACCTGCAATCCCTGCCTCCCAAGCTCCCAAAAGTGAAATACTTTGGAGTGACGAAGACAAGGAAAAGGTGGCTGGGGATGAAAGGGCAAAGTCACTTTTAATTATGGCCATCCCCAATGACATATTTTCACAAGTTGATGCATGTGCATCAGCTAAGGAAATATGGGATCAGTTGGAAAATCTTTGTGAAGGAGGAGAAAGGATGAGAAGAAACAAAAGAACAAATAATGTCTCATCTTATGAAAGGTTTAAAAGTTTTCCAAATGAAAAATTAAATGATACATATCAAAGATTTACAAAACTTTTAAACGAGCTAAAGAAATTTGGAATAACTAAGTCAAATGATGAAAGAAACATAAAATTTCTTGATGCCTTTCCTAGAGAATGGAGAAGTCTAACCATGACTTTATCATCAACCTTAGAACTAGGAAATATGAGTCTTCATGACTTATACAGCATCTTGATCCCCAGAGAGGAAGAAATATTTGAAGAAACCATTTAAAGACGGGGATCTTTAGCTCTTATCTCAAACTCACAAAGATCAACAATTTCCAATGATCCACAACCATCAAGCAGCCAAAATCTTGAAACTTCTGATACATCATCAGACTTTTCAGCTTTTGCTGAAGCAATAGCACTGCTCACCAAAAAGTTTGAGCAGAGGTTGAGGGGAGGAAGCCAGAGGTACCAAAGAAGTGACAGAGGAAGGATGGATGAGAGATCTAAAGAGGAATTTAGATATAAGGATAAAGGGAAAGCTGAAGTTGTGTGTTACAAGTGCAAACAGAAAGGTCATTATGCATCAGAATGTAAGACCAAAAAGCTGAAGGATGTTGCCTATTATGAGAAAAAGCTTGAAGAAGCAAAGAAGCTGCAACAAGTAAGCTTAATTGCTGGAACAGATACATGGTTATCTGATGATTCTTCTGATGATGAAGAAGAAGAATTGGAAATTTTCTGCCTCATGGCACTTTCTGAAGGTCTGCC
Organism: Helianthus tuberosus; assembly: GCA_030545235.1. Lineage (NCBI taxonomy): Eukaryota > Viridiplantae > Streptophyta > Magnoliopsida > Asterales > Asteraceae > Helianthus > Helianthus tuberosus. The sequence goes on from CM060369.1 coordinate 224,095,355, forward strand.
TGAAACTTCAGAACAAAAGGTAAATTTAGACAATCTTGATCTTGAACACAAGTTAAACAAGCTTATGTCAGATTTTCTAAATTTGCAAGAAAAACATCAATCAGATATTAGAAAATCTGATGAGTTGCAAAGGACTCTGAATAAAATCATTCTTGAAAACCAACTTCTTATAGAGGATAGTTTAGATCAAAGAGCAAAAATTGAGTTTTATGAAAATGAAAGAAAAGATCTTTACAAAAGAATCAATGACAAAGAAATCAATGTAAGAGGTTTTCAACAAGCTAAAGAATTCATAAATTTAATTGAGTCCACACCAAAGAATAGAGGTGAGGGTTTAGCTTATACAAGATCAAATAGAAATAAACCCATTGTCTTTGTAAAAGCAACTCATCAGATTTCTGATAAATCTATATCAGAATATGATTCTGAATCTTGCAAAACAACAACCTGAAGAAAAAGTGAATGCAGTCAAGAATCTTTAAAGACTCCAGAAGCAGTTCACTCATCTTTTCAAAATTATCCTATCAATCCATCACAAGAAGAAATATCAGAAAATTCTGATAAATCTTGTATGTGTGTTGACATACTGAAGCTTGTTCAACACCATCTTCAAAAGAAAAACAAAAAATCTGTTAATGGCTCAGCATATAACATAATTTCTGATGCAAAACCAAGAAGAAAAAGTAAAAAAAAAAGCAATTATTGTTCCATCAGAAAATGTACCCAAGCATGCCTGGGTACCAAAATCCCTCTAATCATTCCATTTCAGGACCATCATGTGCAGCAGATCTGGTACTGCGATTCAGGAAGCTCCAAGCACATGACTGGGGATAGGAGCTTACTCAGCAACTTTGTTCCAAAGCTGGGTAGAATGGTAAATTTTGGGAATGGAGTGAAAGGGAGGATCATGGGATATGGATGCATAAGGTATGGATGTTTGACCATAGAGAAAGTAGCCTATGTGGAAGGCTTAAAGTATAATCTGCTATAATTATGGTCAGTTCTATGAAATTTTTGGGCATCATACATCTGTTAAATCAACAGAAAATCTGATAAGTTAGCAGAAAATCTGATGACATCATCAGAAAATCTGATACAACATCAGAACACCTGATAAATCATCAGAAATTCTGATGAATCATCAGAGAAATATGTTGGTTAATCAAAATGTTCATAGATCATCAAAACAAACTCATGTCATCATCCTTATTCATATCTCTTAACAACATGTTAATAATTTGTTCTTTGATTTTTCTTTCTCTTTCTTTAATTTAAAAAAAAATTATTATAAGGGAGTAATTTTTATTTTATCTTTTTCTTTTCTGTGTTGACAACGCCATTTAACAGAAAATTTCTGGGAATTCGTTAAATATGAAACTTTCTCTCTCCTTCATTAATTACACTCCATCAAGTATTAAGGAGATTGAAGTGACATTTTGATAGGTAATCATGATATACCACCAGAAAATGGCCGCCTAAAACATTTAATACATGTGTAGCAAAGAAGAAACTTATCTCTACTATAATTTCTGACCTCTGATAGTCAACTTAATAACAGAGATTGTGGTGGAGAAAATCTATAAGTAGGTTGATACCATTTATAGCAAATATTAAATTTACTATAAATTACCACTACTTTGTGCTTAATCTGTCTTCTTCACACACTCAATTTTTTTTGGGTTATTAGATTTTATCACCCTCAACTATTGGCTATTGGCCGCTGCCACCCCCAAATATCACTTTGACGCCCGTCACCCCCAACTTAACACTTAGTGTGTTCTGTCACCAAGTCGTTAACTGATCACTAACTTTTGATCCTGTTACTATACTTTTGGGGGTGTCATAGGGATCTTAGGAAGGTTTTAGGGATCTTAGGACACCCCAAAAGTATAGTAACAGGATCAAAAGTTAGTGAACAATTAACGACTTGGTGACAGAACACACTAAGTGTTAAGTTGGGAGTGACGGACGTCAAAGTGATAGTTGAGGGTGGCAGCGGCCAATAGCCAATAGTTAGGGGTGATAAAATCCAATAACCCATTTTTTTTTCATCTTCTCTTCATAAACTCTCACTCACAAATGTTGACTATCAAAGAAGAATGCTTCCCACTGACTCTACATCCTTATCACAATCTTCGATTAAGGATCAATCTGGAAGGTCCTCAATTTAAAGGATGTCAATTTGTGCTTAAAATGCTCATGGAAAGTAACTTGGGGTATGCACTTACTGCTCACATAAGTGTTCATCCAGAGATCCTTCAAATCTTCTAGAAGAATGCAACTTTTTCTGAGGGTAAACAGATGGCCATCGAGAGTATGGTCCTAAATCAAAAAATTCTGTTAAATGAAGCCACCATCAGGACGGCTCTTCAACTTAATGATGATAATGGAGTCCGGATGTTCACAAAGGCTCAAAAGAATGAAGTCTTGATGTTAATGGGTTATCATACGGATAACCCACAACGAGCAATCAACAAAAATGGCTTTGTCAAGTCATGAAAATATCTGGTTACCCAAATGGGTGCATGCTTTTCAAAGAAAGTCATCAACCATCACGAAGTATCTCTTAGGTTGATGGAGCCCATAGGTGCACTTGTCCTTAAGGAACCTTACAACTTCTCTCATTATTTAATGGGAGATTTTGCAAGCAACATATGGGTAGACAAGCCATTTTTGGTTTATCCTCGTTTTCTGACAAAGATAATCACAAGTCAGTTAGACTTTGCAGGCATTCCTGCAACTTATCCCAGAGCTGACATGAATCTTCAAGAAAACATGAAGATCAGTTTCTTGTACCCTCCAACAAGAACTCTGAGAAAATGACTGACCTGCTGGTGCTTCTCGAGATAGAACACGGTGAAGGAATAGATATTGATTAGATTTTTTTTGTGTAGTTTTTCTTTGTTGATAGTATATACTTTCAGTGTGCTTATTTTGCCTAGTTAACTTGCTTATTGTCTGATGATGGGTAAATAAAATAAGAAAAATGATCATCAGAAATAAACAAAAAATTTGGTACAAGACACTAAATTTTTTATGACAAATGACAAAATCTGGTAATTCAAAATGGATCTAAAATTTTTCTGGTAAAACTTCAAAATGACAAAATGTTTTAAGAAATATCAGAAAAAGCCAGGAGACATGAATGCCACCAGAAAAACAAATGTAAGTCTACTGATCTTATCTTATTCCCTCTCATCTCAAAAAAAAAAAAAATCTTTATCTTCTGTCAAAAAGAAAACTTCAAAATCTGTTGAAAAAAAGGGTCACAAGTTTAGGGGGAAGCTCACAAAATTCTGTTGAAAATTGTTGACTTCTGTTGACCACATCTAAAAGGTCAACAGAAGACAGAACAAAAGACAATATATATTCTCAATAGAATTTATGTTGGATTTCTGATGACATCATCAGAATGAGGCTTTGACTTACAAGAAAAGGTGGATATATACGAAGGAAGGTGATTGGACCTCTTATCTAATGGGGTTCACAACAATGAAAAGGTGTCATAGAACCGATAGCTTTCTCCAATAAAAAATTAGTGTAACACGTTCATGAAGAAATGATTGAAGAAACTACAAATTGAAGGGATAAGTTGAAAGGACTTAACCACGGTTACATGATAAACCATCATTAATGTCTTGGTACCCATGATCCAACGATTACTTCCTGAACCAAGAGCACACGATTACACGATCCAACGGTTATAAAGACAATTAATGATCTTTTTATCACCATTACATGCCACGTCCTATACCCCTTCAACTACATACACCCACAATCCTCTGCTGAAACACTCCTACATAACACATACACTTAGCAGAAAATCAAAACTCACTCACCTTCCTCACAAAAACATCAACACTGAACATCACCTTCCTTCACTCAAAATCCAAAAATCCCTAAATTTCAAACCCTAATTCACAAAGATCAACAATGGCGGAAGTAAACCTCAACATCCCAATTGTTCAACATGAAGTACCTTTTGTTGAAGAAGCAGAATTTCTACCAATGAAGGAAAACAATCTGCTGATGAATACAGAGCATACAGAGTATGATGTAAGATGTCAACTTCTGGTAGAATATTTCACAAAGTGTCCAATCTCTGGGGCACTAACAAAAGGATGAGAAGTACCAGAAAGGCTACTACAACAATTTGTGCACACGTTTGATGAACTTGAAGAAAATCAGGTCTCTGCTCATGTATGGGGAAGTGTCTTTGTGACATTAACCCCAGCAAGAGTAAGAGAATGGCTTGAACTGCCCATTCTTGATAGTTATGCAGAAACTCCAAGCAGAGAAGATTTAATAAGCTTTATCATTGGGCTTGGTTACAAAAAGAAGGATATCAACAAAATTGGAGTAATTAGAAGAAGTGAATTGCCAGCCATCTGGCAAGTGATGATGGAAGTGCTAAACAAATGTCTAACCTCTAAGATAGGAAGAACTGATCAAATCAGTCAAGCTATTCTGACAATCATGTATGGACTCATAAATGGGTACAAAATTGATTATGGGTCAGAAATTTTCAACCTACTCAAAAGGTCAATCATCAACAGAAATGGAAAAATAACCTCACATCTGCCATATCCAAGGTTAATTTCCATTTCATCTATGAAACTTTTTCTGAAAGGAACATAGAAATACCAATCTTGGAAGATATCTGGAGTTCAAAAACCATGAAGGCCTGGAGCTCCAATAATAGATGGGAATCAAACAATGATATTCCTGTACTACCAGAAAGCATGTTATGCTTCATTGCACCAGACTCACAATACAGAAAACAGAGGGTGCAGGAGGAAAAAGAATTCTGGAGATAGCTAACTCACCAGAAAACAAGACAGAACATGCTGAAAGTAAACAGATTCATGAAGCAGGAACTCATCATGAATTTGAGATTCATCAAGAACACTATGCAGAATCACATATTGCTGGAGAAATGCATGCTGCTGCAATTGAAGCGACTGAAGTCATACATCATGATGAATCTCGCATTGCTGGTACATCTCTTTTAAACACTATTCCAGTTGAATCTCATAGAGAAGAAACAAAATCAAAAAGTTCAGTTAATGTTTCTTACAAGATAGAATACAAAAAAACTAATGTTGATGAAGAGGTTACTAGTTCAATAAATCTCAACTCTGAATCAGAAAATGAGGAAGAGGATGAGATCCTAACAGATAGAGATCAGGGAACTGATCAAGGAAATCTGGGAAAAGGTAATTTGTTCACCTCAAAAACTTATGGAGAATCATATGTTGATATGATTCAAGGACATAAGGAAATCCAGGATGAGAATGAGTTTCTCATCACTGGTGGGGATGATTCTGGTAAACTTAAAGCTACACCAAATCTGGTAAGGCCAAAAGTGATCCTATCATTTCCAAAACAGCAGCAAAAGTGTTTGCAGCTGGTAGGTTACAAGGAACATCTGTTGTTCCCAATATCCCTGAAACACCTATGAACCAAGAAAACTTAGAAACAGTGTTAGAAAATGTTTACAAAGTCTGCAAAAGAAATCCAGTGGAAGAAAAACTTGATATGTTGCTGTCAGAAATACAAGGTCAAAAGGCTAATATGAAGAATTTGTCAGAATCAATGGAGGCAATAAAGAAACAAACTGAAGAAAACACTGAAGCACTAAAGTCTCTTCAAAAGATGAAAGAAAAGGCATCAGAATCTAACATCTCTGCATCAGAAGTCCAGACGATTCTCACAGAAATAGAAAAAATCAAGGCACAAGTTGCAAATGTGATGGAATCCAGGCAGTCAAGCAGTGTAAACAGAGTTTTGGAGGAAGTTACCATACTAAGGGCAAGCAATAATAGTATCACAGATGCCCTTGAGAATCTGTCAAAAGAATGGGCTGTAATTCAGACAAAAGCACAAACTGAATTCACCAATGTTCAGAAAACCATAACCAGCAACTCAAAACATGTAAAAGAGGTGCAACAACTAATGGAGAAGATGCAATTCAACATTGCAAGATTGGCCAAAGTGGATCCCCAAGAACTCATGAAAGAAATTCCTGCAGAAAGATCACACCAAGAAACTCCAAAGTCAACTCCTCAACAATCATCAACCATCCCAATCACCAAAGCTGGAACCACAATGATGGGTCCACCTCCAAATGTCCCAAAAGATGAATTGCTGAAAAGGTTAGCAACTGCAAAAACTCAAGTTATTACAAATTTGAAATTGCTAGCATCTGTCCCAAATCCAACAGTGTCTGATGACTCAGCCATAAGCAAATATATGAATATACAAACAATGAATGAGTGGGAACAAGAAGGTGATTCATCAACAAAATCAAAGATTGTTAAGAGAAAAATCTCTGAAACCAAGTCTATCATGGTTAAAGAGATTGCCAGGGATGTAATGATATTTCCTGAGTACAATCTGGTGAGCTATTATTTAACAAAAGAAGATGAACAACCAAGATCAGTGTCTCCTATCAGAATGGCTTTAAGAGATGAAAGGATAAAAAGAGGGGCATGTAGCATTCACAAACAGAATGGGAATCCAGTAAGGAGAATTTTGAAGGTGGATGAAGTGAAAGTTGCAACCGATGATGTTGGAGGAACTCATGTGCAAAACAGATTCACACTTCAGAGAGAAAATGGGGAAGAACAAAAGGTGACTGATGAAGAAATAGCTGACCAGTTGCATCCTTTAGACATTCTGTTTATGAAGGATCACTATGAAAAGGAAAAGAAAAATAACCAAGAAGTCAGAAGGGCATTATATGGCATATCAAAGGCTGGAATATTGCTGTTTGAAAGAATAGCCTTTACAGACTTTGATCTATGCATCAACTTTGAGCATGTACACAACAAAAAGGTGTATGTGAGATCACCAAAGACAAAAGTTCCCTCAGAAATATTGGAAGATGCAAGATCTGGAGACATCATTATGCTGACAAGTAAAAATGAAGAACATAACTATGGTGTAATCTTCAGAGACATTGACAATAACAAAGCTCTGTTCAGAAGTGTTGATATCTGCAAGTACTCAAATCAAACTCTGAAGTATATCCTGAAAACCATGAACAAAAGACAAGAACATCTTCAGAAGATAGGAAAGAACTTGGAGGGATACAGGAAAGAAATTGAGAAAATGATTGAAGAATGGATCCCAGCAAGAGAATGGTACAAAGACATGTATGTCAGCTGCAACAAATATATCTCCTACAAAAAGAAGTTAAAGGAAGGAGATGTGTACAAGAGAGTGAAGCTGAATTGAAGAAACTGTTTATTTTGATTTCTCATCTTTTATGTAATATGTTTCTCAAAAACATCAGTAACTGGTTTAAATTTTGCAAGTATTATGTTTCCATTGTTTGGAATTTTTTTTGTTCATAAGGTAGTTCATTTTCTTACAATACTTAGGGGGAAACTGTTAGGAAACTTTATTTGTAAGTATTGAAGAAAATCACAATCAACTGGATCTATGAAGAGATCACAGTCCTGAGGATCACGAACGAGAAAAAGAAAATCAGATGGGACAACTGGAATGCACAACATCTACTTCAAAGAATCACAAGTTGATCAAGAGCTAAATTGGATTATCAGAATGAGTCACTTCTGATGGATCTGATGATATTTCTGATGAAATATCATCAGCTTATGACAATTCTGATCATCAGAATTTTCTGATGATTTGTTCACCATAATTTCTGATGGAGTGGTTTATCAGAAATTTTGATAAAACGGCCACTTGTCTGAAATCAACTCTATCCTGCCACACTTACCGAAGCAAGTTGACATTATTGGATATCATGATGAAAAAGACAACTTGAACGTTGGATTCAATGAATATGTCAATTGGGCACTTTTTGCAGGACTTATTGCATGAATAAACTATTGTTTATTCATGCCCAGCCTTCTATAAATAGGAGGCCCAACCAAGAGAAGCAAAGTGAGTTTGAAGCTTAGCATTCACACATACACCCAAACTCCATTGCCCTCTCACCCACAGAATTCAAGATTAATTTGTATTAGATAATAATCTTACAATCACCTTGTAAACCATTTTGTTTCAAAGTGATATAAACTTGATAATTCTGTAGGTCTTGTTTCTTGAAAGTCTGATTTCCATTTCCGCACATCTTTTTCACATCTACTGAAATCACTTGCCATATTACGTGAAAAGAAGTTGTTAAGGCCATATTGGGTCCAACACCATTCAATAACATCATCTCCTTCAAGTCCCTTACTTGAACATGATTTAGGTGAATCTATCATTTATCCTTTCGTTACAGATGTCATGTTAAATCCAGAGACATAGAGTGATCACTCTCTGTTGATTTAACTTTAGCAGCCTTAGACATCTTACTCTCAACAAAGAAGAGGAACAAATCCCATCTTGACTACATACGTCTCTCACAATCACCTTGTACCACACCTGAGCTTAGCCTTATGTACTGTCATATTACTGACAGCGAAGAAATAAGTCAAGGTACAATATTTGGTGAATATCAAGACCTAGTATGTATCTCAGGTCAGAGGATACTATGATATTCTCCTTTACTCAAATTTAGTTATGATCAATCACAAATGATTCCATGCAGTAAGATTTGAGAGCGAGTCAGTCCAATATTTGTATCCCACAAATATCTATGAACTTTGGCAGAAACACTTTGCTCTATATTCATACTAAATAAATATCCACCAATCCAAGTTCATAACAGTCTTACATTCATATTTATTCCCACAAGTATGATCGACTACAGACATTTAGAATAAGTAACTTATTCATGGATTTAAACATGCTAAAATGGAACATAACTCAAAATACCATAAAAGAGTTAAAATAACAATTGTTCCAATATCCAAATACAAAATAGATCAAATCCAATCACTAGAATATCGAAGTCCCAGGGCACAAGTATGACCCTCATGCTTTGGCCATTCAAGGAGCTTCTAGGAGGTTGTCAAGTGTTTTCGCTCGACGATTCCATTCTTGGGTGGTTGGTTTGCCCCTTGTTCCTGTAACTCGAATCCTAGCCCGGTATATCCCATTTTAATTTTACACCATTGTGAACCTTACGCCTATTTTACTCTCTGATCGAGGTTCTCGGCATTGAAAAATCTTTGTAAACTAAATCACACGTGTATATATTGATATTTAAAAGATATACAGTCAAGAAAATCAAGGGCAATGGTGATATATACGCGGATTAGACACAAAAAAAAACACTCAACAAATGGCTACAATTTAAGGAATGTGTTTAGTGACGGCATCAGATTCCAAATTGATGGAGAAATGTATGGTGGCAAGAAAAGCTGCTTCTTGGAGGTTGTCAAGTGTTTTCGCTCGACGATTCCATTCTTGGGTGGTTGGTTTGGCTCTTGTTCTTGTAACTCGAATCCTAGCCCGGTATATCCCATTTTAATTTTACACCATTGTGAACCTTACACCTTTTTTACTCTCTGATCGAGGTTCTCGGCATTGAAAAATCTTCGTAAACTAAATAAGACGTGTATATGTTGACATTTAAGAGATATACAGTCAAGAAAATCAAGGGCAATGGGGATATATATGAGGATTAGAGACAAAAAAAAAACACTCTACAAATGGCTACAATTTAAGGAATGTATTTAGTGACGGCATCAGATTCCTAATTGATGGAGAAATGCTGGTGGCAAGAAAAGCTGCTTCTAGGAGGTTGTCAAGTGTTTTCGCTCGACGATTCCATTCTTGGGTGGTTGGTTTGGCCGTTGTTCCTGTAACTCGAATCCTAGCCCGGTATATCCCATTTTAATTTACACCATTGTGAACCTTACGCCTATTTTACTCTCTGATCGAGGTTCTCGGCATTGAAAAATCTTCGTAAACTAAATCACACGTGTATATGTTGATATTTAAGAGATATACAGTCAAGAAAATCAAGGGCAATGGTGATATATATGCAGATTAGACACAAAAAAAAAACACTCAACAAATGGCTACAATTTAAGGAATGTGTTTAGTGACGGCATCAGATTCCTAATTGATTGGGAAAGGTCTGGTGGCAAGAAAAGCTGCTTCTAGGAGGTTGTCAAGTGTTTTCGCTCGACGATTCCATTCTTAGGTGGTTGGTTTGGCCCTTGTTCCTGTAACTCGAATCCTAGCCCGGTATATCCGATTTTAATTTTACACCATTGTGAACCTTACGCCTATTTTACTCTCTGATCCAGGTTCTCGGCATTGAAAAATCTTCGTAAACTAAATCACACATGTATATGTTGATATTTAAAAGATATACATTCAAGAAAATCAAGGGCAATGGTGATATATACGCGGATTAGACACAAAAAAAAAACCCTCAACAAATGGCTACAATTTAAGGAATGTGTTTAGTGACGGCATCAGATTCCAAATTGATGGAGAAAGGTCTGGTGGCAAGAAAAACTGCTTCTAGGAGGTTGTCAAGTGTTTTCGCTCGACGATTTCATTCTTGGGTGGTTGGTTTGGCCCTTGTTCCTGTAACTCGAATCCTAGCCCGGTATATCCCATTTTAATTTTACACCATTGTGAACCTTACACCTTTTTTACTCTCTGATCGAGGTTCTCGGCATTGAAAAATCTTCGTAAACTAAATCACACGTGTATATGTTGACATTTAAGAGATATACAGTCAAGAAAATCAGGGGCAATGGTGATATATATGCGGATTAGGCAAAAAAAAAACACGCTACAAATGGCTACAATTTAAGGAATGTGTTTAGTGACGGCATCAGATTCCTAATTGATGGAGAAAGGTCTGGTGGCAAGAAAAGCTGTTTCTAGGAGGTTGTCAATTGTTTTCGCTCGACGATTCCATTCTTGGGTGGTTGGTTTGGCCATTGTTCCTGTATCTCGAATCCTAGCCCGGTATATCCCGTTTTAAGTTTACCCCATTGTGAACATTACGCCTTTTTTACTCTCTGATCGAGGTTCTCGGCATTGAAAAATCTTCGTAAACTAAATCACACGTGTATATGTTGATATTTAAGAGATATACAGTCAAGAAAATCAAGGGCAATGGTGATATATATGCAGATTAGACACAAAAAAAAACACTCAACAAATAGCTACAATTTAAGGAATGTGTTTAGTGACGGCATCAGATTCCTAATTGATTGGGAAAGGTCTGGTGGCAAGAAAAGCTGCTTCTAGGAGGTTGTCAAGTGTTTTCGCTCGACGATTCCATTCTTAGGTGGTTGGTTTGGCCCTTGTTCCTGTAACTCGAATCCTAGCCCGGTATATCCGATTTTAATTTTACACCATTGTGAACCTTACGCCTATTTTACTCTCTGATCCAGGTTCTCGGCATTGAAAAATCTTCGTAAACTAAATCACACATGTATATGTTGATATTTAAAAGATATACATTCAAGAAAATCAAGGGCAATGGTGATATATACGCGGATTAGACACAAAAAAAAACCCTCAACAAATGGCTACAATTTAAGGAATGTGTTTAGTGACGGCATCAGATTCCAAATTGATGGAGAAAGGTCTGGTGGCAAGAAAAGCTGCTTCTAGGAGGTTGTCAAGTGTTTTCGCTCGACGATTCCATTCTTGGGTGGTTGGTTTGGCCCTTGTTCCTGTAACTCGAATCCTAGCCCGGTATATCCCATTTTAATTTTACACCATTGTGAACCTTACACCTATTTTACTCTCTGATCGAGGTTCTCGGCATTGAAAAATCTTCGTAAACTAAATCACACGTGTATATGTTGATATTTAAGAGATATACAGTCAAGAAAATCAAGGGCAATGGTGATATATATGCAGATTAGACACAAAAAAAAAACACTCAACAAATAGCTACAATTTAAGGAATGTGTTTAGTGACGGCATCAGATTCCTAATTGATTGGGAAAGGTCTGGTGGCAAGAAAAGCTGCTTCTAGGAGGTTGTCAAGTGTTTTCGCTCGACGATTCCATTCTTAGGTGGTTGGTTAGGCCCTTGTTCCTGTAACTCGAATCCTAGTCCGGTATATCCGATTTTAATTTTACACCATTGTGAACCTTACGCCTATTTTACTCTCTGATCCAGGTTCTCGGCATTGAAAAATCTTCGTAAACTAAATCACACATGTATATGTTGATATTTAAAAGATATACAGTCAAGAAAATCAAGGGCAATGGTGATATATACGCGGATTAGACACAAAAAAAAACACTCTACAAATGGCTACAATTTAAGGTATGTATTTAGTGACGGCATCAGATTCCTAATTGATGGAGAAATGCTGGTGGCAAGAAAAGCTGCTTCTAGGAGGTTGTCAAGTGTTTTCGCTCGACGATTCCATTCTTGGGTGGTTGGTTTGGCCCTTGTTCCTGTAACTCGAATCCTAGCCCGGTATATCCCATTTTAATTTTACACCATTGTGAACCTTACGCCTATTTTACTCTCTGATCGAGGTTCTCGGCATTGAAAAATCTTCGTAAACTAAATCACACGTGTATATGTTGATATTTAAAAGATATACAGTCAAGAAAATCAAGGGCAATGGTGATATATACGCGGATTAGACACAAAAAAAAAAACACTCAACAAATGGCTACAATTTAAGGAATGTGTTTAGTGACGGCATCAGATTCCAAATTGATGGAGAAATGTATGGTGGCAAGAAAAGCTGCTTCTTAGAGGTTGTCAAGTGTTTTCGCTCGACGATTCCATTCTTGGGTGGTTGGTTTGGCTCTTGTTCTTGTAACACGAATCCTAGCCCGGTATATCCCATTTTAATTTTACACCATTGTGAACCTTACACCTTTTTTACTCTCTGATCGAGGTTCTCGGCATTGAAAAATCTTCGTAAACTAAATCACACGTGTATATGTTGACATTTAAGAGATATACAGTCAAGAAAATCAGGGGCAATGGTGATATATATGCGGATTAGGCAAAAAAAAAAACACGCTACAAATGGCTACAATTTAAGGAATGTGTTTAGTGACGGCATCAGATTCCTAATTGATGGAGAAAGGTCTGGTGGCAAGAAAAGCTGTTTCTAGGAGGTTGTCAATTGTTTTCGCTCGACGATTTCATTCTTGGGTGGTTGGTTTGGCCATTGTTCCTGTATCTCGAATCCTAGCCCGGTATATCCCGTTTTAAGTTTACCCCATTGTGAACATTACGCCTTTTTTACTCTCTGATCGAGGTTCTCGGCATTGAAAAATCTTCGTAAACTAAATCACACGTGTATATGTTGATATTTAAGAGATATACAGTCAAGAAAATCAAGGGCAATGGTGATATATATGCAGATTAGACACAAAAAAAAAAACACTCAACAAATGGCTACAATTTAAGGAATGTGTTTAGTGACGGCATCAGATTCCTAATTGATTGGGAAAGGTCTGGTGGCAAGAAAAGCTGCTTCTAGGAGGTTGTCAAGTGTTTTCGCTCGACGATTCCATTCTTAGGTGATTGGTTTGGCCCTTGTTCCTGTAACTCGAATCCTAGCCCGGTATATCCCATTTTAATTTTACACCATTGTGAACCTTACACCTTTTTTACTCTCTGATCGAGGTTCTCAGCATTGAAAAATCTTTGTAAACTAAATCACACGTGTATATGTTGACATTTAAGAGATATACAGTCAAGAAAATCAGGGGCAATGGTGATATATATGCGGATTAGACACAAAAAAAAAAACACTCTACAAATGGCTACAATTTAAGGAATGTGTTTAGTGACGGCATCAGATTCCTAATTGATGGAGAAAGGTCTGGTGGCAAGAAAAGCTGCTTCTAGGAGGTTGTCAAGTGTTTTCGCTCGACGATTCCATTCTTGGGTGGTTGGTTTGGCCCTTGTTCCTATAACTCGAATCCTAGCCCGATATATCCCATTTTAATTTTACCCCATTGTGAACCTTACGCCTTTTTTACTCTCTGATCGAGGTTCTCAGCATTCAGAAAAATCTTCGTAAACTAAATCAAACGTGTATATGATGATATTTAAGAGATATACAGTCAAGAAAATCAAGGGCAATGGTGATATATATGCATATTAGACACAAAAAAAAACACTCAACAAATGGCTACATTTTAAGGATTGTGTTTAGTGACGGCATCAAATTCCTAATTGATGGGGAAAGGTCTGGTGGCAAGAAAAGCTGCTTCTAGGAGGTTGTCAAGTGTTTTCGCTCGACGATTCCATTCTTGGGTGGTTGGTTTGGCCCTTGTTCCTGTAACTCGAATCCTAGCCCGGTATATCCCATTTTAATTTTACACCATTGTGAACCTTACGCCTTTTTTACTCTCTAATAGAGGTTCTCGGCATTGAAAAATCTTCGTAAACTAAATCACACGTGTATATGTTGACATTTAAGAGATATACAGTCATGAAAATCAAGGGCAATTGTGATATATATGCGGATTAGACACCAAAAAAAAAAACACTCAACAAATGGCTACAATTTAGGGAATGTGTTTAGTGACGGCATTAGATTCCTAATTGATGGAGAAAGGTCTGGTGGCAAGAAAAGCTGCTTCCAGGAGGTTGTCAAGTGTTTTCGCACGACGATTCCATTCTTGGGTGGTTGGTTTGGCCCTTGTTCCTGTAACTCAAATCCTAGCCCGGTATATCCCATTTTAATTTTACACCATTGTGAACCTTACGCCTATTTTACTCTCTGATCGAGGTTCTCGGCATTGAAAAATCTTCGTAAACTAAATCACACGTGTATATGTTGATATTTAAAAGATATACAGTCAAGAAAATCATGGGCAATGGTGATATATACGCGGATTAGACACCAAAAAAAAACACTCAACAAATGGCTACAATTTAAGGAATGTGTTTAGTGACGGCATCAGATTCCAAATTGATGGAGAAATGTATGGTGGCAAGAAAAGCTGCTTCTAGGAGGTTGTCAACTGTTTTCGCTCGACGATTCCATTCTTGGGTGGTTGGTTTGGCCCTTGTTCCTGTAACTCGAATCCTAGCCCGGTATATCCCATTTTAATTTTACACCATTGTGAACCTTACGCCTATTTTACTCTCTGATCGAGGTTCTCGGCATTGAAAAATCTTCGTAAACTAAATCACACGTGTATATGTTGATATTTAAAAGATATACAGTCAAGAAAATCAAGGGCAATGGTGATATATACGCGGATTAGACACCAAAAAAAAAAAACACTCAACAAATGGCTACAATTTAAGGAATGTGTTTAGTGACGGCATCAGATTCCAAATTGATGGAGAAATGTATGGTGGCAAGAAAAGCTGCTTCTTGGAGGTTGTCAAGTGTTCTCGCTCGACGATTCCATTCTTGGGTGGTTGGTTTGGCTCTTGTTCTTGTAACACGAATCCTAGCCCGGTATATCCCATTTTAATTTTACACCATTGTGAACCTTACACCTTTTTTACTCTCTGATCGAGGTTCTCGGCATTGAAAAATCTTCGTAAACTAAATCACACGTGTATATGTTGACATTTAAGAGATATACAGTCAAGAAAATCAGGGGCAATGGTGATATATATGCGGATTAGGCACAAAAAAAAAAAAAAAAAAAACACGCTACAAATGGCTACAATTTAAGGAATGTGTTGAGTAACGGCATCAGATTCCTAATTGATGGAGAAAGGTCTGGTGGCAAGAAAAGCTGTTTCTAGGAGGTTGTCAATTGTTTTCGCTCGACGATTCCATTCTTGGGTGGTTGGTTTGGCCATTGTTCCTGTATCTCGAATCCTAGCCCGGTATATCCCGTTTTAAGTTTACCCCATTGTGAACATTACGCCTTTTTTACTCTCTGATCGAGGTTCTCGGCATTGAAAAATCTTCGTAAACTAAATCACACGTGTATATGTTGGTATTTAAGAGATATACAGTCAAGAAAATCAAGGGCAATGGTGATATATATGCAGATTAGACACACAAAAAAAAAACACTCAACAAATGGCTACAATTTAAGGAATGTGGTTAGTGACGGCATCAGATTCCTAATTGATTGGGAAAGGTCTGGTGGCAAGAAAAGCTGCTTCTAGGAGGTTGTCAAGTGTTTTCGCTCGACGATTCCATTCTTAGGTGGTTGGTTTGGCCGTTGTTCCTGTAACTCGAATCCTAGCCCGGTATATCCGATTTTAATTTTACACCATTGTGAACCTTACGCCTATTTTACTCTCTGATCCAGGTTCTCGGCATTGAAAAATCTTCGTAAACTAAATCACACATGTATATGTTGATATTTAAAAGATATACAGTCAAGAAAATCAAGGGCAATGGTGATATATACGCGGATTAGACACAAAAAAAAAAAACCCTCAACAAATGGCTACAATTTAAGGAATGTGTTTAGTGACGCATCAGATTCCAAATTGATGGAGAAAGGTCTGGTGGCAAGAAAAGCTGCTTCTAGGAGGTTGTCAAGTGTTTTCGCTCGACGATTTCATTCTTGGGTGGTTGGTTTGGCCCTTGTTCCTGTAACTCGAATCCTAGCCCGGTATATCCCATTTTAATTTTACACCATTGTGAACCTTACACCTTTTTTACTCTCTGATCGAGGTTCTCAGCATTGAAAAATCTTTGTAAACTAAATCACACGTGTATATGTTGACATTTAAGAGATATACAGTCAAGAAAATCAGGGGCAATGGTGATATATATGCGGATTAGACACAAAAAAAAAACACTCTACAAATGGCTACAATTTAAGGAATGTGTTTAGTGACGGCATCAGATTCCTAATTGATGGAGAAAGGTCTGGTGGCAAGAAAAGCTGCTTCTAGGAGGTTGTCAAGTGTTTTCGCTCGACGATTCCATTCTTGGGTGGTTGGTTTGGCCCTTGTTCCTCTAACTCGAATCCTAGCCCGGTATATCCCATTTTAATTTTACCCCATTGTGAACCTTACGCCTTTTTTACTCTCTGATCGAGGTTCTCGGCATTCAGAAAAATCTTCGTAAACTAAATCAAACGTGTATATGATGATATTTAAGAGTTATACAGTCAAGAAAATCAAGGGCAATGGTGATATATATGCATATTAGACACAAAAAAAAACACTCAACAAATGGCTACAATTTAAGGAATGTGTTTAGTGACGGCATCAAATTCCTAATTGATGGGGAAAGGTCTGGTGGCAAGAAAAGCTGCTTCTAGGAGGTTGTCAAGTGTTTTCGCTCGACGATTCCATTCTTGGGTGGTTGGTTTGGCCCTTGTTCCTGTAACTCGAATCCTAGCCCGGTATATCCCATTTTAATTTTACACCATTGTGAACCTTACGCCTTATTTACTCTCTGATCGAGGTTCTCGGCATTGAAAAATCTTCGTAAACTAAATCACACGTGTATATGTTGACATTTAAGAGATATACAGTCATGAAAATCAAGGGCAATTGTGATATATATACGGATTAGACACCAAAAAAAAAACACTCAACAAATGGCTACAATTTAGGGAATGTGTTTAGTGACGGCATCAGATTCCTAATTGATGGGGAAAGGTCTGGTGGCAAGAAAAGCTGCTTCTAGGAGGTTGTCAACTGTTTTCGCTCGACGATTCCATTCTTGGGTGGTTGGTTTGGCCCTTGTTCCTGTAACTCGAATCCTAGCCCGGTATATCCCATTTTAATTTAGACCATTGTGAACCTTACGCCTATTTTACTCTCTGATCGAGGTTCTCGGCATTGAAAAATCTTCGTAAACTAAATCACACGTGTATATGTTGATATTTAAAAGATATACAGTCAAGAAAATCAAGGGCAATGGTGATATATACGCGGATTAGACACCAAAAAAAAACACTCAACAAATGGCTACAATTTAAGGAATGTGTTTAGTGACGGCATCAGATTCCAAATTGATGGAGAAATGTATGGTGGCAAGAAAAGCTGCTTCTTGGAGGTTGTCAAGTGTTTTCGCTCGACGATTCCATTCTTGGGTGGTTGGTTTGGCTCTTGTTCTTGTAACACGAATCCTAGCCCGGTATATCCCATTTTAATTTTACACCATTGTGAACCTTACACCTTTTTTACTCTCTGATCGAGGTTCTCGGCATTGAAAAATCTTCGTAAACTAAATCACACGTGTATATGTTGACATTTAAGAGATATACAGTTAAGAAAATCAGGGGCAATGGTGATATATATGCGGATTAGACACAAAAAAAAAAAAAAAAAAAAAAAAAACACTCTACAAATGGCTACAATTTAAGGAATGTGTTTAGTGACGGCATCAGATTCCTAATTGATGGAGAAAGGTCCGGTGGCAAGAAAAGCTGCTTCTAGGAGGTTGTCAAGTGTTTTCGCTCGACGATTCCATTCTTGGGTGGTTGGTTTGGCCCTTGTTCCTATAACTCGAATCCTAGCCCGGTATATCCCATTTTAATTTTACCCCATTGTGAACCTTACGCCTTTTTCACTCTCTGATCGAGGTTCTCGGCATTGAGAAAAATCTTCCTAAACTAAATCAAACGTGTATATGATGATATTTAAGAGATATACAGTCAAGAAAATCAAGGGCAATGGTGATATATATGCATATTAGACACAATAAAAAAAAAACACTCAACAAATGGCTACAATTTAAGGAATGTGTTTAGGGACGGCATCAAATTCCTAATTGATGGGGAAAGGTCTGGTGGCAAGAAAAGCTGCTTCTAGGAGGTTGTCAAATGTTTTCGCTCGACGATTCCATTCTTTGGTGGTTGGTTTGGCCCTTGTTCCTGTAACTCGAATCCTAGCCCGGTATATCCCATTTTAATTTTACACCATTGTGAACCTTACGCCTATTTTACTCTCTGATCGAGGTTCTCGGCATTGAAAAATCTTCGTAAACTAAATCACACGTGTATATGTTGATATTTAAAAGATATACAGTCAAGAAAATCAAGGGCAATGGTGATATATACGCGGATTAGACACCAAAAAAAAACACTCAACAAATGGCTACAATTTAAGGAATGTGTTTAGTGACGGCATCAGATTCCAAATTGATAGAGAAATGAATGGTGGCAAGAAAAGCTGCTTCTTGGAGGTTGTCATGTGTTTTCGCTCGACGATTCCATTCTTGGGTGGTTGGTTTGGCTCTTGTTCATGTAACTCGAATCCTAGCCCGGTATATCCCATTTTAATTTTACACCATTGTGAACCTTACACCTTTTTTACTCTCTGATCGAGGTTCTCGGCATTGAAAAATCTTCGTCAACTAGATAACACGTGTATATGTTGACATTTAAGAGATATACAGTCAAGAAAATCAAGGGCAATGGGGATATATATGAGGATTAGACACAAAAAAAAACACTCTACAAATGGCTACAATTTAAGGAATGTATTTAGTGACGGCATCAGATTCCTAATTGATGGAGAAATGTCTGGTGGCAAGAAAAGCTGCTTCTAGGAGGTTGTCAAGTGTTTTCGCTCGACGATTCCATTCTTGGGTGGTTGGTTTGGCCCTTGTTCCTGTAACTCGAATCCTAGCCCGGTATATCCCATTTTAATTTTACCCCATTATGAACCTTACGCCTTTTTTACTCTCTGATCGAGGTTCTCGGCATTGAAAAATCTTCGTAAACTAAATCAAACGTGTATATGTTGATATTTAAGAGATACACAGTCAAGAAAATCAAGGGCAATGGTGATATATATGCAGATTAGACACAAATAAAAAACACTCAACAAATGGCTACAATTTAAGGAATGTGTTTAGTGACGGCATCAGATTCCTAATTGATGGAGAAAGGTCTGCTGGCAAGAAAAGATGCTTCTAGGAGGTTGTCAAGTGTTTTCGCACGACGACTCCATTCTTGGGTGGTTGGTTTTGCCCTTGTTCCTGTAACTCGAATCCTAGCCCGGTATATCCCATTTTAATTTTACACCATTGTGAATCTTACGCTTATTTTACTCCCTGATCGAGGTTCTCGGCATTGAAAAATCTTCGTAAACTAAATCACACGTGTATATGTTGATATTTAAGAGATATACAATCAATAAAATCAAGGGCAATGGTGATATATATGCGGATTAGACACCAAAAAAAAACTCAACAAATGGATACAATTTAAGGAATGTGTTTAGTGACGGCATCAAATTCCTAATTTATGTAGAAAGGTCTGGTGGCAAGAAAAGCTGCTTCTAGGAGGTTGTCAAGTGTTTTCGGTCGACGATTCCATTCTTGGGTGGTTGGTTTGGCCCTTGTTCCTGTAACTCGAATCCTAGCCCGGTATATCCCATTTTAATTTTACACCATTGTGAACCTTACGCCTTTTTTACTCTCTGATCGAGGTTCTCGGCATTGAAAAATCTTCGTAAACTAAATCACACATGTATATGTTGACATTTAAGAGATATACAGTCATGAAAATCAAGGGCAATGGTGATATATATGCGGATTAGACACCAAAAAAAAAACACTCAACTAATGGCTACAATTTAGGGAATGTGTTTAGTGACGGCATCAGATTCTTAATTGATGGAGAAAGGTCTGGTGGCAAGAAAAGCTGCTTCCAGGAGGTTGTCAAGTGTTTTCGCACGACGATTCCATTCTTGGGTGGTTGGTTTGGCCCTTGTTCCTGTAACTCGAATCCTAGCCCGGTATATCCCATTTTAATTTTACACCATTGTGAACCTTACGCCTTTTTTACTCTCTGATCGAGGTTCTCGACATTGAAAAATCTTCGTAAACTAAATCACACGTGTATATGTTGATATTTAAGAGATATACAGTCAAGAAAATCAATGGCAATGGTGATATATATGCGGATTAGACACAAAAAAAAAACACTCAACATATGGCTACAATTTAAGGAATGTGTTTTGTGACGGCATCAGATTCCTAATTGATAGAGAAAGGTCTGGTGGCAAGAAAAGCTGCTTCTAGGTGGTTGTCAAGTGTTTTCGCTCGATGATTCCATTCTTGGGTGGTTGGTTTGGCCCTTGTTCCTATAACTCGAATGCTAGCCCGGTATATCCCATTTTAATTTTACACCATTGTGAACCTTACGCCTTTTTTACTCTCTGATCGAGGTTCTCGGCATTGAAAAATCTTTGTAAACTAAATCACACGTGTATATGTTGACATTTAAGAGATATACAGTCTAGAAAATCAAGGGCAATGGATTTATATATGCGGATTAGACACCAAAAAAAAAAACTCAACAAATGGCTACAATTTAAGGATTGTGTTTAGTGACGGCATCAGATTCCTAATTGATGAAGAAAGGTCTGGTGGCAAGAAAAGCTTCTTCTAGGAGGTTGTCAAGTGTTTTCACTCGACGATTCCATTCTTGGGTGGTTGGTTTGGCCCTTGTTCCTATAACTCGAATCCTAGCCCGGTATATCCCATTTTAATTTTACACCATTGTGAACCTTATGCCTTTTTTACTCTCTGATCGAGGTTCTCGGAATTGAAAAATCTTCGTAAACTAAATCACACGTGTATATGTTGACATTTAAGAGATATACAGTCAAGAAAATTAGGGGCAATGGAGATATATATGCGGATTAGACACAAAAAAAAACACTCTACAAATGGCTACAATTTAAGGAATGTGTTTAGTGACGGCATCAGATTGCTAATTGATGGAGAAAGGTCTGGTGGCAAGAAAAGCTGCTTCTAGGAGGTTGTCAAGTGTTTTCGCTCGACGATTCCATTCTTGGGTGGATGGTTTGGCCCTTGTTCCTGTAACTCGAATCCTAGCCCGGTATATCCCATTTTAATTTTACACCATTGTGAACCTTACGCCTTTCATACTCTCTGATCGAGGTTCTCGGCATTGAAAACTCTTCGTAAACTAAATCAAACGTGTATATGTTGATATTTAAGAGATATACAGTCAAGAAAATCAATGGCAATGGTGATATATATGCGGATTAGACACCAAAAAAAACACTCAACAAATGGCTACAATTTAAAGAATGTGTTTTGTGACGGCATCAGATTCCTAATTGATGGAGAATGGTCTGGTGGCAAGAAAAGCTGCTTCTAGGAGGTTGTCAAGTGTTTTCGCTCGTCGATTCCATTCTTGGGTGGTTGGATGGGCCCTTGTTCCTATAACTCGAATCCTAGCCCGGTATATCTCATTTTAATTTTACACCATTGTGAACCTTACGCCTTTTTTACTCTCTGATCGAGGTTCTCGGCATTGAAAAATCTTTGTAAACTAAATCACACGTGTATATGTTGACATTTAAGAGATATACAGTCAAGAAAATCAAGGGCAATGGTGATATATATGCGGATTAGACACCAAAAAAAACTCAACAAATGGCTACAATTTAAGGATTGTGTTTAATGACGGCATCAGATTCCTAATTGATGGAGACAGGTCTGGTGGCAAGAAAAGCTGAATCTAGGAGGTTGTCAAGTGTTTTCGCTCGACGATTCCATTCTTGGGTGGTTGGTTTGGCCCTTGTTCCTGTAACTCGAATCCTAGCCAGGTATATCCCATTTTAATTTTACACCATTGTGAACCATACGCCTTTTTTACTCTTTGATCGAGGTTCTCGGCATTGAAAAATCTTCGTAAACTAAATCACACATGTATATGTTGACATTTAAGAGATATACAGTCAAGAAAATCAAGGGCAATGGTGATATATATGCGGATTAGACACCAAAGAAAAAAAACACTCAATAAATTGCTACAATTTAAGGAATGTGTTTAGTGACGGCATCAGATTCCTAATTGATGGAGAAAGGTCTGGTGGCAAGAAAAGCTGCTTCTAGGAGGTTGTCAAGTGTTTACGCTCGACGATTCCATTCTTGGGTGGTTGGTTTGGCCCTTGTTCCTGTAACTCGAATCCAAGCCCGGTATATCCCATTTTAATTTTACACCATTGTGAACCTTACGCCTTTTTTACTCTCTGATCGAGGTTCTCGGCATTGAAAAATCTTCGTAAACTAAATCACACGTGTATATGTTGATATTTAAGAGATATACAGTCAAGAAAATCAAGGGCAATGGTGATATATATGCGGATTAGACACCAAAAAAAACACTCAATAAATGGCTACAATTTAAGGAATGTGTTTAGTGACGACATCAGATTCCTAATTGATGGAGAAAGGTCTGGTGGCAATAAAAGCTGCTTCTAGGAGGTTGTCAAGTGTTTTCGCTCGACGATTCCTTTCTTGGGTGGTCGGTTTGGCCCTTGTTCCTGTAACTCGAATCCTAGCCCGGTATATCCCATTTTAATTTTACACCATTGTGAAACTTACGCCTTTTTTACTCTCTGATAGAGGTTCTCGGCATTGAAAAATCTTCGTAAACTAAATCACACGTGTATATCTTGATATTTAAGAAATATACAGTTAAGAAAATCAAGGGCAATGGTGATATATATGCGGATTAGACACAAAAAAAAAACACTCAACAAATGGCTACAATTTAAGGAATGTGTTTAGTGACGGCATCAGATTCCTAGTTGATGGAGAAAGGTCTGGTGGCAAGAAAAGCTGCTTCTAGGAGGTTGTCAAATGTTTTCGCTCGACGTTTCCATTCTTGGGTGGTTGGTTTGGCCCTTGTTCCTGTAACTCGAATCCTAGCCCGGTGTATCCCATTTTAATTTTACACCATTGTGAACCTTATGCCTTTTTTACTCTCTGATCGAGGTTCTCGGCATTGAAAAATCTTCGTAAACTAAATCACTCGTGTATATGTTGATATTTAAGAGATATACAGTCAAGAAAATCAAGGGCAATGGTGATATATATGCGGATTAGACACCAAGAAAAAACACTCAACAAATGGCTACAATTTAAGGAATGTCTTTAGTGACGGCATCAGATTCCTAATTGATGGAGAAAGGTCTGCTGGTAAGAAAAGCTGCTTCTAGGAGGTTGTCAAGTGTTTTTGCTCGACGATTGCATTCTTGGGTGGTTGGTTTGGCCCTTGTTCCTGTAACTCGAATGCTAGCCCGGTATATCCCATTTTAATTTTACACCATTGTGACCCTTACGCCTTTTTTACTCTCTGATTGAGGTTCTCGGCATTGAAAAATCTTCGTAAACTAAATCACACGTGTATACGTTGACATTTAAGAGATATACAGTCAAGATAATCATGGGCAATTGTGATATATATGCGGATTAGACACCAAAAAAAAAAACACTCAACAAATGGCTACAATTTAAGGAATGTGTTTAGTGACGGCATCAGATTCCTAATTGATGGAGAAAGGTCTGGTGGCAAGAAAAGCTGCTTCTAGGAAGTTATCAAGTGTTTTCGCTCGACGATTCCATTCTTGGGTGGTTGGTTTTGCCCTTGTTCCTTTAACTCGAATCCTAGCGCGGTATATCCCATTTTAATCTTACACCATTGTGAGCCTTACGCCTTTTTTCCTCTCTGGTCGAGTTTTTCGGCATTGAAAAATCTTCGTAAACTAAATCACACGTGTATATGTTGACATTTAAAAGATATACAGTCAAGAAAATCAAGGGCAATGGTGATATATATGCGGATTAGACACCAAAACAAATCACTCAACAAATGGCTACAATTTAAGAAATGTGTTTAGTGACGGCATCAGATTCCTAATTGATGGAGAAAGGTCTTGTGGCAAGAAAAGCTGCTTCTAGGAGGTTGTCAAGTGTTTTCGCTCGACGATTCCATTCTTGGGTGGTTGGTTTGGCCCTTGTTCCTGTAACTCGAATCCTAGCCCGGTATATCCTATTTTAATTTTACACCATTGTGAACCTTACGCCTTTTTTACTCTCTGATAGAGGTTCTCGGCATTGAAAAATCTTCGTAAACTAAATCACACATGTATATGTTGATATTTAAGAGATATACAGTCAAGAAAATCAAAGGCAATGGTGATATATATGCGGATTAGACACAAAAAAAACACTAAACAAATGGCTACAATTTAAGGAATGTGTTTAGTGACGGCATCAGATTCCTAATTGATGGAGAAAGGTCTGGTGGTAAGAAAAGCTGCTTCTAGGAGGTTGTCAAGTGTTTTCGCTCGACGATTCCATTCTTGGGTGGTTGGTTTGGCCCTTGTTCCTGTAACTCGAATCCTAGCCCGGTATATCCTATTTTAATTTTACACCATTGTGAACCTTACGCCTTTTTTACTCTCTGATAGAGGTTCTCGGCATTGAAAAATCTTCGTAAACTAAATCACACGTGTATATGTTGATATTTAAGAGATATAGAGTCAAGAAAAACCAGGGCAATGGTGATATATATGCGGATTAGACACAAAAAAAAAAAAAACACTCAACAAATGGCTACAATTTAAGGAATGTGTTTAGTGACGGCATCAGATTCCTAATTGATGGAGAAAGGTCTGGTGGTAAGAAAAGCTGCTTCTAGGAGGTTGTCAAGTGTTTTCTCTCGAAGATTCCATTCTTGGGTGGTTGGTTTGGCCCTTGTTCCTGTAACTCGAATCCTATCCCGGTATATCCCATTTTAATTTTACACCATTCTGAACCTTATGCCTTTTTTACTCTCTGATCGAGGTTCTCGGCATTGAAAAATCTTCGTAAACTAAATCACTCGTGTATATGTTGATATTTAAGAGATATACAGTCAAGAAAATCAAGGGCAGTGGTGATATATATGCGGATTAGACACCAAGAAAAAACACTCAACAAATGGCTACAATTTAAGGAATGTGTTTAGTGACGGCATCAGATTCCTAATTGATGGAGAAAGGTCTGGTGGTAAGAAAAGCTGCTTCTAGGAGGTTGTCAAGTGTTTTTGCTCGACGATTGCATTCTTGGGTGGTTGGTTTGGCCTTTGTTCCTGTAACTCGAATGCTAGCCCGGTATATCCCATTTTAATTTTACACCATTGTGAACCTTACGCCTTTTTTACTCTCTGATTGTGGTTCTCGGCATTGAAAAATCTTGGTAAACTAAATCACACGTGTATACGTTGACATATAAGAGATATACAGTCAAGATAATCAAGGGCAATTGTGATATATATGCGGATTAGACACCAAAAAAAAACACTCAACAAATGGCTACAATTTAAGGAATGTGTTTAGTGACGGCATCAGATTCCTAATTGATGGAGAAAGGTCTGGTGGCAAGAAAAGCTGCTTCTAGGAAGTTGTCAAGTGTTTTCGCTCGACGATTCCATTTTTGGGTGGTTGGTTTGGCCCTTGTTCCTGTAACTCGAATCCTAGCGCGGTATATCCCATTTTAATCTTACACCATTGTGAGCCTTACGCCTTTTTTACTCTCTGATCGAGTTTTTCGGCATTGAAAAATCTTCGTAAACTAAATCACACGTGTATATGTTGACATTTAAAAGATATACAGTCAAGAACATCAAGGGCAATGGTGATATATATGCGGATTAGACACCAAAAAAAATCACTCAACAAATGGCTACAATTTAAGAAATGTGTTTAGTGACGGCATCAGATTCCTAATTGATGGAGAAAGGTCTTGTGGCAAGAAAAGCTGCTTCTAGGAGGTTGTCAAGTGTTTTCGCTCAACGATTCCATTCTTGGGGGGTTGGTTTGGCCCTTCTTCCTGTAACTCGAATCCTAGCCCGGTATATCCCATTTTAATTTTACACCATTCTGAACCTTACGCCTTTTTTACTCTCTGATCGAGGTACTCGGCAATGAAAAATCTTCGTAAACAAAATCACACATGTATATGTTGATATTTAAGAGATATACAGTCAAGAAAATCAAAGGCAATGGTGATATATATGCGGATTACACACAAAAAAAAACAATCAACAAATGGCTACAATTTAAGGAATGTGTTTAGTGACGGCATCAGATTCCTAATTGATGGAGAAAGGTCTTGTGGTAAGAAAAGCTGCTTCTAGGAGGTTGTCAAGTGTTTTCGCTCGACGATTCCATTCTTGGGTGGTTGGTTTGGCCCTTGTTCGTGTAACTCGAATCCTAGCCCGGTATATCCTATTTTAATTTTACACCATTGTGAACCTTACGCCTTTTTTACTCTCTGATAGAGGTTCTCGGCATTGAAAAATCTTCGTAAACTAAATCACACGTGTAAATGTTGATATTTAAGAGATATAGAGTCAAGAAAAACCGGGGCAATGGTGATATATATGCGGATTAGACACAAAAAAAAAACACTCAACAAATGGCTACAATTTAAGGAATTTGTTTAGTGACGGCATCAGATTCCTAATTGATGGAGAAAGGTCTGGTGGTAAGAAAAGCTGCTTCTAGGAGGTTGTCAAGTGTTTTCGCTCGAAGATTCCATTCTTGGGTGGTTGGTTTGGCCCTTGTTCCTGTAACTCGAATCCTAGCCCGGTATATCCAATTTTAATTTTACACCATTCTGAACCTTACATCTATTTTACTCTCTGATCGAGGTTCTCGGCATTGAAAAATCTTCGTAAACTAAATCACACGTGTATATGTTGACATTTAAGAGATATACAGTCAAGAAAATCAAGGGAATTGCTGATATATATGCGGATTAGACACAAAAAAAAAACACTCAACAAATGGCTACAATTTAAGGAATGTGTTTAGTGACGGCATCAGATTCCTAATTGATGGAGAAATGTCGGGTGGCAAGAAAAGCTGCTTCTAGGAAGTTGTCAAGTGTTTTCGCTCGACGATTCCATTCTTGGGTGGTTGGTTTGGCCCTTGTTCCTGTAACTCGAATCCTAGCCCGGTATATCCAATTTTAATTTTACCCCATTGTGAACCTTACGCCTTTTTTACTCTCTGATCGAGGTTCTCGGCATTGAAAAATCATCGTAAACTAAATCACACGTGTATATGTTGACATTTAAGAGATATACAGTCAAAAAAATCAAGGGCAATGGGGATATATATGCGGATTAGACACAAAAAAAACACTCAACAAATGGCTACAATTTTAGGAATGTGTTTAGTGACGGCATCAGATTCCTAATTGATTGAGAATGGTCTGGTGGTAAGAAAAGCTGCTTCTAGGAGGTTGTCAAGTGTTTTCGCTCGACGATTCTATTCTTGGGTGGTTGGTTTGGCCCTTGTTCTTGTAACTCGAATACTAGCCCGGTATATCCCATTTTAATTTTACACCATTGTGAACCTTATTCCTTTTTTACTCGCTGATTGAGGTTCTCGGCATTGAAAAATCTTCGTAAACTAAATCACACGTGTATATGTTGATATTTAAGAGATATACAGTCAAGAAAATCTAGGGCAATGGTGATATATATGCGGATTAGACACAAAAAACACTCAACAAATGGCTACAATTTAAGGAATGTGTTTAGTGACAACATCAGATTCCTAATTGATGGAGAAAGGTCTGGTGGCAAGAAAAGCTGCTTCTAGGAGGTTGTCAAGTGTTTTCGCTCTACGATGCCATTCTTGGGTGGGTGGTTTGGCCCTTGTTCCTGTAACTCGAATCCTGGCCCGATAAATCCCATTTTAATTTTACACCATTGTGAACCTTACGCCTTTTTTACTCTCTGATCGAGGTTCTCGGCATTGAAAAATCTTCGTAAACTAAATCACACGTGTATATGTTGACATTTAAGAGATATACAGTCAAGAAAATCAAGGGCAATGGTGATATATATGCGGATTAGACACCAAAAAAAACACTCAACAAATTGCTACAATTTAAGGAATGTATTTAGTGACGGCATCAGATCCCTAATTGATGGAGAAAGGTCTTGTGGCAAGAAAAGCTGCTTCTAGGAGGTTGTCAAGTGTTTTCGCTCGACGATTCCATTCTTGGGTGGTTGGTTTGGCCCTTGTTCCTCTAACTCGAATCCTAGCCCGGTTTATCCCATTTTAATTTTACACCATTCTGAACCTTACGCCTTTTTTACTCTCTGATAGAGGTTCTCGGCATTGAAAAATCTTGGTAAACTAAATCACATGTGTATATGTTGATATTTAAGAGATATACATTCAAGAAAATCAAGGGCAATGGTGATATATATGCTGATTAGACACAAAAAAAAACACTCAACAAATGGCTACAATTTTAGGAATGTGTTTAGCGACGGCATCAGATTCCGAATTGATGGAGAAAGGTCTGGTGGTAAGAAAAGCTGTTTCTAGGAGGTTGTCAAGTGTTCTCGCTCGACGATTCCATTCTTGGGTGGTTGGTTTGGCCCTTGTTCCTGTAACTCAAATCCTAGCCTGGTATATCCCATTTTAATTTTACACCATTGTGAACCTTACGCCTTTTTTACTCTCTGATCGAGGTTCTCGACATTGAAAAATCTTCGTAAACAAAATCACACGTGTATATGTTGATATTTAAGAGATATACAGTCAAGAAAATCAAGGGCAACGGTGATATATATGCGGATTAGACACCAAAAAAAAACACTCATCAAATGGCTACAATTTAAGGAATGTGTTTAGTGATGAAATCAGATTCCTAATTGATGGAGAAATGTCGGGTGGAAAGAAAAGCTGCTTCTAGGAGGTTGTCAAGTGTTTTCGCTCGATGATTCCATTCTTCGGTGGTTGGTTTGGCCCTTGTTCCTGTAACTCGAATCCTAGCCCGGTATATCCCATTTTAATTTTACACCATTGTGAACCTTACGCCTTTTTTACTCTCTGATAGAGGTTCTCAGCATTTAAAAATCTTCGTAAACTAAATCACACGTGTATATGTTGACAATTAAGAGATATACAGTGAAGAAAATCAAGGGCAATGGTGATATATATGCGGATTAGACACCAAAAAAAAACACTCAACAAATGGCTACAATTTAAGGAATGTGTTTAGTGACGGCATCAGATTCCTAATTGATGAATAAAGGTCTGGTGGTAAGAAAAGCTGCTTCTAGGAGGTTGTCAAGTGTTTTCGCTCGACGATTCCATTCTTGGGTGGTTGGTTTGGCCCTTGTTCCTGTAACTCGAATCCTAGCCCGATATATCCCATTTTAATTTTACCCCATTGTGAACCTTACGCCTTTTTTACTCTCTGATCGAGGTTCTCGGCATTGAAAAATCTTCGTAAACCAAATCACACGTGTATATGTTGACATTTAAGAGATATACAGTCAAATAAATCAAGGGTAATGGGGATATATATGCGGATTAGACACAAAAAAACACTCAACAAATGGCTACAATTTAAGGAATGTGTTTAGTGATGGCATCAGATTCCTAATTGATGGAGAAAGGTCTGGTGGCAAAAAAAGCTGCTTCTAGAAGGTTGTCAAGTGTTTTCGCTCTACGATTCCATTCTTGGGTGGTTGGTTTGGCCCTTGTTCCTGTAACTCGAATCCTAGCCCGGTTTATCCCATTTTAATTTTACACCATTGTGAACCTTACGCCTTTTTTACTCTTTGATAGAGGTTCTCGGCATTTAAAAATCTTCGTAAACTAAATCACACGTGTATATGTTGATATTTAAGAGATTTACAATTAAGAAAATCAAGGGCAATGGTGATATATATGCGGATTAGACACAAAAAAACACTCAACAAATGGCTACAATTTAAGGAATGTGTTTAGTGACGGCATCAGATGCCTAATTGATGGAGAAAGGTATGGTGGCAAGAAAAGCTGCTTCTAGGAGGTTGTCAAATGTTTTCGCTCGACGATTCCATTCTTGGGTGGTTGGTTTGGCCCTTGTTCCTGTAACTCGAATCCTAGCCCGATATAGCCCATTTTAATTTTACCCCATTGTGAACCTTACGCCTTTTTTACTCTCTGATCGAGGTTATTGGCATTGAAAAATCATCGTAAACTAAATCACACGTGTATATGTTGACATTTAAGAGATATACAGTCAAGAAAATCAAGGGCAATGGTGATATATATGCGGATTAGTCACCAAAAAAAAAACACTCAACAAATGGCTACAATTTAAGGAATGTGTTTAGTGACGGCATCAGATTCCTAATTGATGGAGAAATGTCGGGTGGCAAGAAAAGCTGCTTCTAGGAAGTTGTCAAGTGTTTTCGCTCGACGATTCCATTCTTGGGTGGTTGGTTTAGCCCTTGTTCCTGTAACTCGAATCCTAGCCCGGTATATCCCATTTTAATTTTACACCATTGCGAACCTTACGCCTTTTTTACTCTCTGATCGAGGTTCTCGGCATTGAAAAATCTTCGTAAACTAAATCACACGTGTATATGTTGACATTTAAGAGATATACAGTCAAGAAAATCAAGGGCAATGGTGATATATATGCGGATTAGACACCAAAAAAAAACACTCAACAAATGGCTACAATTTAAGGAATGTGTTTAGTGACGGCATCAGATTCCTAATTGATGGAGAAATGTCTGGTGGTAAGAAAAGCTGCTTCTAGGAGGTTGTCAAGTGTTTTCGCTCGACGATTCCATTCTTGGGTGGTTGGTTTGGCCCTTGTTCCTGTAACTCGAATCCTAGCCCGATATATCCCATTTTAATTTTACCCCATTGTGAACCTTACGCCTTTTTTACTCTCTGATCGAGGTTCTCGGCATTGAAAAATCATCGTAAACTAAATCACACGTGTATATGTTGACATTTAAGAGATATACAGTCAAAAAAATCAAGGGCAATGGGGATATATATGCGGATTAGACACAAAAAAACCACTCAACAAATGGCTACAATTTAAGGAATGTGTTTAGCGACGGCATCAGATTCCTAATTGATGGAGAAAGGTCTGGTGGCAAGAAAAGCTGCTTCTAGGAGGTTGTCAAATGTTTTTGCTCGACGATTCCATTCATGGTTTGGCCCTCGTTCCTGTAACTCGAATCCTAGCCCGGTATATCCCATTTTAATTTACACCATTGTGAACCTTACGCCGTTTTTACTTTCTGATCGAGGTTCTCGGCATTGAAAAATCTTCGTAAACTAAATCACACGTGTATATGTTGATATATAAGAGATATACAGTCAAGAAAATCAAGGGAAATGGTGATATATATGCGGATTAGACACAAAAAAAAAACACTCAACAAATGGCTACAATTTTAGGAATGTGTTTAGTGACGGCATCAGATTCCTAATTGATTGAGAATGGTCTGGTGGTAAGAAAAGCTGCTTCTAGGAGGTTTTCAAGTGTTTTCGCTCGACGATTCTATTCTTGGGTGGTTGGTTTGGCCCTTGTTCTTGTAACTCGAATCCTAGCCCGGTATATCCCATTTTAATTTTACACCATTGTGAACCTTATTCCTTTTTTACTCGCTGATTGAGGTTCTCGGCATTGAAAAATCTTCGTAAACTAAATCACACGTGTATATGTTGATATTTAAGAGATATACAGTCAAGAAAATCTAGGGCAATGGTGATATATATGCGGATTAGACACAAAAAAACACTCAACAAATGGCTACAATTTAAGGAATGTGTTTAGTGACAGCATCAGATTCCTAATTGATGGAGAAAGGTCTGGTGGCAAGAAAAGCTGCTTCTAGGAGGTTGTCAAGTGTTTTCGCTCTACGATTCCATTCTTGGGTGGTTGGTTTGGCCCTTGTTCCTGTAACTCGAATCCTGGCCCGATAAATCCCTTTTAATTTTACACCATTGTGAACCTTACGCCTTTTTTACTCTCTGATCGAGGTTCTCGGCAATGAAAAATCTTCGTAAACTAAATCACACGTGTATATGTTGACATTTAAGAGATATACAGTCAAGAAAATCAAGGGCAATGGTGATATATATGCGGATTAGACACCAAAAAAAAACACTCAACAAATTGCTACAATTTAAGGAATGTATTTAGTGACGGCATCAGATCCCTAATTGATGGAGAAAGGTCTTGTGGCAAGAAAAGCTGCTTCTAGGAGGTTGTCAAGTGTTTTCGCTCGACGATTTCATTCTTGGGTGGTTGGTTTGGCCCTTGTTCCTCTAACTCGAATCCTAGCCCGGTTTATCCCATTTTAATTTTACACCATTCTGAACCTTACGCCTTTTTTACTCTCTGATCGAGGTTCTCGGCATTGAAAAATCTTGGTAAACTAAATCACACGTGTATATGTTGATATTTAAGAGATATACAGTCAAGAAAATCAAGGTCAATGGTGATATATATGCGGATTAGACACCAAAAAAAAACACTCAACAAATGGCTACAATTTTAGGAATGTGTTTAGCGACGGCATCAGATTTCGAATTGATGGAGAAAGGTCTGGTGGTAAGAAAAGCTGTTTCTAGGAGGTTGTCAAGTGTTCTCGCTCGACGATTCCATTCTTGGGTGGTTGGTTTGGCCCTTGTTCCTGTAACTCGAATCCTAGCCCGGTATATCTCATGTTAATTTTACACCATTGTGAACCTTACGCCTTTTTTACTCTCTGATAGAGGTTCTCGGCATTTAAAAATCTTCGTAAACTAAATCACACGTGTATATGTTGATATTTAAGAGATTTACAATTAAGAAAATGAAGGGAAATGGTGATATATATGCGGATTAGTCACAAAAAAAAACACTCAACAAATGGCTACAATTTAAGGAATGTGTTTAGTGATGAAATCAGATTCCTAATTGATGGAGAAATGTCGGGTGGCAAGAAAAGCTGCTTCTAGGAAGTTGTCAAGTGTTTTCGCTCGACGATTCCATTCTTGGGTGGTTGGTTTGGCCCTTGTTCCTGTAACTCGAATCCTAGCCCGGTATATCCCATTTTAATTTTACACCATTGCGAACCTTACGCCTTTCTTACTCTCTGATCGAGGTTCTCGGCATTGAAAAATCTTCGTAAACTAAATCACACGTGTATATGTTGACAATTAAGAGATATACAGTGAAGAAAATCAAGGGCAATGGTGATATATATGCGGATTAGACACCAAAAAAAAAAACACTCAACAAATGGCTACAATTTAAGGAATGTATTTAGTGACGGCATCAGATTCCTAATTGATGGAGAAAGGTCTGGTGGTAAGAAAAGCTGCTTCTAGGAGGTTGTCAAGTGTTTTCGCTCGACGATTCCATTCTTGGGTGGTTGGTTTGGCCCTTGTTCCTGTAACTCGAATCCTAGCCCGATATATCCCATTTTAATTTTACCTCATTGTGAACCTTACGCCTTTTTTACTCTCTGATCGAGGTTCTCGGCATTGAAAAATCTTCGTAAACCAAATCACACGTGTATATGTTGACATTTAAGAGATATACAGTCAAAAAAATCAAGGGCAATGGGGATATATGCGGATTAGACACAAAAAAAACACTCAACAAATGGCTACAATTTAAGGAATGTGTTTAGTGATGGCATCAGATTCCTAATTGAAGGAGAAAGTTCTGGTGGCAAGAAAAGCTGCTTCTAGGAGGTTGTCAAGTGTTTTCGCTCTACCATTCCATTCTTGGGTGGTTGGTTTGGCCCTTGTTCCTGTAACTCGAATCCTAGCCCGGTATATCCCATTTTAATTTTACACCATTGTGAACCTTACGCCTTTTTTACTCTTTGATAGAGGTTCTCGGCATTTAAAAATCTTCGTAAACTAAATCACACGTGTATATGTTGATATTTAAGAGATTTACAATTAAGAAAATCAAGGGCAATGGTGATATATATGCGGGTTAGTCACCAAAAAAAAAACACTCAACAAATGGCTACAATTTCAGGAATGTGTTTAGTGACGGCATCAGATGCCTAATTGATGGAGAAAGGTATGGTGGCAAGAAAAGCTGCTTCTAGGAGGTTGTCAAATGTTTTCGCTCGACGATTCCATTCTTGGGTGGTTGGTTTGGCCCTTGTTCCTGTAACTCGAATCCTAGCCCGGTATATCCCATTTTAATTTTACACCATTGTGAACCTTACCCATTTTTTACTCTCTAATCGAGGTTCTCAGCATTGAAAAATCTTAGTAAACTAAATCACACGTGTATATGATGATATTGAAGAGCTATACAGTCAAGAAAATCAAGGGCAATGGTGATATATATGCGGATTAGACACAAAAAAAAAAAAACACTCAACAAATGGGTACAATTTAAGGAATTTGTTTAGTGACGGCATCAGATTCCTAATTCATGGAGAAAGGTCTGGTGGAAAGAAAAGCTGCTTCTAGGAGGTTGTCAAGTGTTTTCGCTCGATGATTCCATTCTTCGGTGGTTGGTTTGGCCCTTGTTCCTGTAACTCGAATACTAGCCCGGTATATCCCATTTTAATTTTACACCATTGTGAACCTTACGCCTTTTTTACTCTCTGATAGAGGTTCTCAGCATTTAAAAATCTTCGTAAACTAAATCACACGTGTATATGTTGACATTTAAGAGATATACAGTCAAGAAAATCAAGGGCAATGGTGATATATATGCGGATTAGACACAAAAAAAAAACACTCAACAAATGGGTACAATTTAAGGAATTTGTTTAGTGACGGCATCAGATTCCTAATTCATGGAGAAAGGTCTGGTGGAAAGAAAAGCTGCTTCTAGGAGGTTGTCAAGTGTTTTCGCTCGATGATTCCATTCTTCGGTGGTTGGTTTGGCCCTTGTTCCTGTAACTCGAATCCTAGCCCGGTATATCCCATTTTAATTTTACACCATTGTGAACCTTACGCCTTTTTTACTCTCTGATAGAGGTTCTCAGCATTTAAAAATCTTCGTAAACTAAATCACACGTGTATATGTTGACATTTAAGAGATATACAGTCAAAAAAATCAAGGGCAATGGGGATATATATGCGGATTAGACAAAAAAAACCACTCAACAAATGGCTATAATTTAAGGAAAGTGTTTAGCGACGGCATCAGATTCCTAATTGATGGAGAAAGGTCTGGTGGCAAGAAAATACTGCTTCTAGGAGGTTGTCAAATGTTTTTGCTCGACGATTCCATTCATGGGTGGTTGGTTTGGCCATCGTTCCTGTAACTCGAATCCTAGCCCGGTATATCCCATTTTAATTTACACCATTGTGAACCTTACGCCGTTTTTACTTTCTGATCGAGGTTCTCGGCATTGAAAAATCTTCGTAAACTAAATCACACGTGTATATGTTGATATATAAGAGATATACAGTCAAGAAAATCAAGGGCAATGGTGATATATATGCGGATTAGACACAAAAAAAAACACTCAACAAATGGCTACAATTTTAGGAATGTGTTTAGTGACGGCATCAGATTCCTAATTGATTGAGAATGGTCTGGTGGTAAGAAAAGCTGCTTCTAGGAGGTTTTCAAGTGTTTTCGCTCGACGATTCTATTCTTGGGTGGTTGGTTTGGCCCTTGTTCTTGTAACTCGAATCCTAGCCCGGTATATCCCATTTTAATTTTACACCATTGTGAATCTTATTCCTTTTTTACTCGCTGATTGAGGTTCTCGGCATTGAAAAATCTTCGTAAACTAAATCACACGTGTATATGTTGATATTTAAGAGATATACGGTCAAGAAAATCTAGGGCAATGGTGATATATATGCGGATTAGACACAAAAAAACACTCAACAAATGGCTACAATTTAAGGAATGTGTTTAGTGACAGCATCAGATTCCTAATTGATGGAGAAAGGTCTGGTGGCAAGAAAAGCTGCTTCTAGGAGGTTGTCAAGTGTTTTCGCTCTACGATTCCATTCTTGGGTGGTTGGTTTGGCCCTTGTTCCTGTAACTCGAATCCTGGCCCGATAAATCCCTTTTAATTTTACACCATTGTGAACCTTACTCCTTTTTTACTCTCTGATCGAGGTTCTCGGCATTGAAAAATCTTCGTAAACTAAATCACACGTGTATATGTTGACATTTAAGAGATATACAGTCAAGAAAATCAAGGGCAATGGTGATATATATGCGGATTAGACACCAAAAAAAAAAACACTCAACAAATTGCTACAATTTAAGGAATGTATTTAGTGACGGCATCAGATCCCTAATTGATGGAGAAAGGTCTTGTGGCAAGAAAAGCTGCTTCTAGGAAGTTGTCAAGTGTTTTCGCTCGACGATTCCATTCTTGGGTGGTTGATTTGGCCCTTGTTCCTCTAACTCGAATCCTAGCCCGGTTTATCCCATTTTAATTTTACACCATTCTGAACCTTATGCCTTTTTTACTCTCTGATCGAGGTTCTCGGCATTGAAAAATCTTGGTAAACTAAATCACACGTGTATATGTTGATATTTAAGAGATATACAGTCAAGAAAATCAAGAGCAATGGTGATATATATGCGGATTAGACACCAAAAAAAACACTCAACAAATGGCTACAATTTTAGGAATGTGTTTAGCGACGGCATCAGATCCCGAATTGATGGAGAAAGGTCTGGTGGTAAGAAAAGCTGTTTCTAGGAGGTTGTCAAGTGTTCTCGCTCGACGATTCCATTCTTGGGTGGTTGGTTTGGCCCTTGTTCCTGTAACTCGAATCCTAGCCCGGTATATCCCATGTTAATTTTACACCATTGTGAACCTTACGCCTTTTTTACTCTCTGATAGAGGTTCTCGGCATTTAAAAATCTTCGTAAACTAAATCGCACGTGTATATGTTGATATTTAAGAGATTTACAATTAAGAAAATCAAGGGCAATGGTGATATATATGCGGATTAGTCACCAAAAAAAAACACTCAACAAATGGCTACAATTTAAGGAATGTGTTTAGTGATGAAATCAGATTCCTAATTGATGGAGAAATGTCGGGTGGCAAGAAAAGCTGCTTCTAGGAAGTTGTCAAGTGTTTTCGCTCGACGATTCCATTCTTGGGTGGTTGGTTTGGCCCTTGTTCCTGTAACTCGAATCCTAGCCCGGTATATCCCATTTTAATTTTACACCATTGCGAACCTTACGCCTTTCTTACTCTCTGATCGAGGTTCTCGGCATTGAAAAATCTTCGTAAACTAAATCACACGTGTATATGTTGACAATTAAGAGATATACAGTGAAGAAAATCAAGGGCAATGGTGATATATATGCGGATTAGACACCAAAAAAAAACACTCAACAAATGGCTACAATTTAAGGAATGTGTTTAGTGACGGCATCAGATTCCTAATTGATGGAGAAAGGTCTGGTGGTAAGAAAAGCTGCTTCTAGGAGGTTGTCAAGTGTTTTCGCTCGACGATTCCATTCTTGGGTGGTTGGTTTGGCCCTTGTTCCTGTAACTCGAATCCTAGCCCGATATATCCCATTTTAATTTTACCTCATTGTGAACCTTACGCCTTTTTTACTCTCTGATCGAGGTTCTCGGCATTGAAAAATCTTCGTAAACCAAATCACACGTGTATATGTTGACATTTAAGAGATATACAGTCAAAAAAATCAAGGGCAATGGGGATATATGCGGATTAGACACAAAAAAAACACTCAACAAATGGCTACAATTTAAGGAATGTGTTTAGTGATGGCATCAGATTCCTAATTGATGGAGAAAGTTCTGGTGGCAAGAAAAGCTGCTTCTAGGAGGTTGTCAAGTGTTTTCGCTCTACCATTCCATTCTTGGGTGGTTGGTTTGGCCCTTGTTCCTGTAACTCGAATCCTAGCCCGGTATATCCCATTTTAATTTTACACCATTGTGAACCTTACGCCTTTTTTACTCTCTGATAGAGGTTCTCGGCATTTAAAAATCTTCGTAAACTAAATCACACGTGTATATGTTGATATTTAAGAGATTTACAATTAAGAAAATCAAGGGCAATGGTGATATATATGCGGGTTAGTCACCAAAAAAAAAACACTCAACAAATGGCTACAATTTCAGGAATGTGTTTAGTGACGGCATCAGATGCCTAATTGATGGAGAAAGGTATGGTGGCAAGAAAAGCTGCTTCTAGGAGGTTGTCAAATGTTTTCGCTCGACGATTCCATTCTTGGGTGGTTGGTTTGGCCCTTGTTCCTGTAACTCGAATCCTAGCCCGGTATATCCCATTTTAATTTTACACCATTGTGAACCTTACCCATTTTTTACTCTCTAATCGAGGTTCTCAGCATTGAAAAATCTTAGTAAACTAAATCACACGTGTATATGATGATATTGAAGAGCTATACAGTCAAGAAAATCAAGGGCAATGGTGATATATATGCGGATTAGACACAAAAAAAAAAAAACACTCAACAAATGGGTACAATTTAAGGAATTTGTTTAGTGACGGCATCAGATTCCTAATTCATGGAGAAAGGTCTGGTGGAAAGAAAAGCTGCTTCTAGGAGGTTGTCAAGTGTTTTCGCTCGATGATTCCATTCTTCGGTGGTTGGTTTGGCCCTTGTTCCTGTAACTCGAATACTAGCCCGGTATATCCCATTTTAATTTTACACCATTGTGAACCTTACGCCTTTTTTACTCTCTGATAGAGGTTCTCAGCATTGAAAAATCTTAGTAAACTAAATCACACGTGTATATGATGATATTGAAGAGCTATACAGTCAAGAAAATCAAGGGCAATGGTGATATATATGCGGATTAGACACAAAAAAAAAAACACTCAACAAATGGGTACAATTTAAGGAATTTGTTTAGTGACGGCATCAGATTCCTAATTCATGGAGAAAGGTCTGGTGGAAAGAAAAGCTGCTTCTAGGAGGTTGTCAAGTGTTTTCGCTCGATGATTCCATTCTTCGGTGGTTGGTTTGGCCCTTGTTCCTGTAACTCGAATACTAGCCCGGTATATCCCATTTTAATTTTACACCATTGTGAACCTTACGCCTTTTTTACTCTCTGATAGAGGTTCTCAGCATTTAAAAATCTTCGTAAACTAAATCACACGTGTATATGTTGACATTTAAGAGATATACAGTCAAGAAAATCAAGGGCAATGGTGATATATATGCGGATTAGACACAAAAAAAAAACACTCAACAAATGGGTACAATTTAAGGAATTTGTTTAGTGACGGCATCAGATTCCTAATTCATGGAGAAAGGTCTGGTGGAAAGAAAAGCTGCTTCTAGGAGGTTGTCAAGTGTTTTCGCTCGATGATTCCATTCTTCGGTGGTTGGTTTGGCCCTTGTTCCTGTAACTCGAATCCTAGCCCGGTATATCCCATTTTAATTTTACACCATTGTGAACCTTACGCCTTTTTTACTCTCTGATAGAGGTTCTCAGCATTTAAAAATCTTCGTAAACTAAATCACACGTGTATATGTTGACATTTAAGAGATATACAGTCAAAAAAATCAAGGGCAATGGGGATATATATGCGGATTAGACAAAAAAAACCACTCAACAAATGGCTATAATTTAAGGAAAGTGTTTAGCGACGGCATCAGATTCCTAATTGATGGAGAAAGGTCTGGTGGCAAGAAAATACTGCTTCTAGGAGGTTGTCAAATGTTTTTGCTCGACGATTCCATTCATGGGTGGTTGGTTTGGCCATCGTTCCTGTAACTCGAATCCTAGCCCGGTATATCCCATTTTAATTTACACCATTGTGAACCTTACGCCGTTTTTACTTTCTGATCGAGGTTCTCGGCATTGAAAAATCTTCGTAAACTAAATCACACGTGTATATGTTGATATATAAGAGATATACAGTCAAGAAAATCAAGGGCAATGGTGATATATATGCGGATTAGACACAAAAAAAAACACTCAACAAATGGCTACAATTTTAGGAATGTGTTTAGTGACGGCATCAGATTCCTAATTGATTGAGAATGGTCTGGTGGTAAGAAAAGCTGCTTCTAGGAGGTTTTCAAGTGTTTTCGCTCGACGATTCTATTCTTGGGTGGTTGGTTTGGCCCTTGTTCTTGTAACTCGAATCCTAGCCCGGTATATCCCATTTTAATTTTACACCATTGTGAATCTTATTCCTTTTTTACTCGCTGATTGAGGTTCTCGGCATTGAAAAATCTTCGTAAACTAAATCACACGTGTATATGTTGATATTTAAGAGATATACGGTCAAGAAAATCTAGGGCAATGGTGATATATATGCGGATTAGACACAAAAAAACACTCAACAAATGGCTACAATTTAAGGAATGTGTTTAGTGACAGCATCAGATTCCTAATTGATGGAGAAAGGTCTGGTGGCAAGAAAAGCTGCTTCTAGGAGGTTGTCAAGTGTTTTCGCTCTACGATTCCATTCTTGGGTGGTTGGTTTGGCCCTTGTTCCTGTAACTCGAATCCTGGCCCGATAAATCCCTTTTAATTTTACACCATTGTGAACCTTACTCCTTTTTTACTCTCTGATCGAGGTTCTCGGCATTGAAAAATCTTCGTAAACTAAATCACACGTGTATATGTTGACATTTAAGAGATATACAGTCAAGAAAATCAAGGGCAATGGTGATATATATGCGGATTAGACACCAAAAAAAAAACACTCAACAAATTGCTACAATTTAAGGAATGTATTTAGTGACGGCATCAGATCCCTAATTGATGGAGAAAGGTCTTGTGGCAAGAAAAGCTGCTTCTAGGAGGTTGTCAAGTGTTTTCGCTCGACGATTCCATTCTTGGGTGGTTGATTTGGCCCTTGTTCCTCTAACTCGAATCCTAGCCCGGTTTATCCCATTTTAATTTTACACCATTCTGAACCTTATGCCTTTTTTACTCTCTGATCGAGGTTCTCGGCATTGAAAAATCTTGGTAAACTAAATCACACGTGTATATGTTGATATTTAAGAGATATACAGTCAAGAAAATCAAGAGCAATGGTGATATATATGCGGATTAGACACCAAAAAAAAACACTCAACAAATGGCTACAATTTTAGGAATGTGTTTAGCGACGGCATCAGATCCCGAATTGATGGAGAAAGGTCTGGTGGTAAGAAAAGCTGTTTCTAGGAGGTTGTCAAGTGTTCTCGCTCGACGATTCCATTCTTGGGTGGTTGGTTTGGCCCTTGTTCCTGTAACTCGAATCCTAGCCCGGTATATCCCATGTTAATTTTACACCATTGTGAACCTTACGCCTTTTTTACTCTCTGATAGAGGTTCTCGGCATTTAAAAATCTTCGTAAACTAAATCGCACGTGTATATGTTGATATTTAAGGGATTTACAATTAAGAAAATCATGGGCAATGGTGATATATATGCGGATTAGTCACCAAAAAAAAAACACTCAACAAATGGCTACAATTTAAGGAATGTGTTTAGTGATGAAATCAGATTCCTAATTGATGGAGAAATGTCGGGTGGCAAGAAAAGCTGCTTCTAGGAAGTTGTCAAGTGTTTTCGCTCGACGATTCCATTCTTGGGTGGTTGGTTTGGCCCTTGTTCCTGTAACTCGAATCCTAGCCCGGTATATCCCATTTTAATTTTACACCATTGCGAACCTTACGCCTTTCTTACTCTCTGATCGAGGTTCTCGGCATTGAAAAATCTTCGTAAACTAAATCACACGTGTATATGTTGACAATTAAGAGATATACAGTGAAGAAAATCAAGGGCAATGGTGATATATATGCGGATTAGACACCAAAAAAAAACACTCAACAAATGGCTACAATTTAAGGAATGTGTTTAGTGACGGCATCAGATTCCTAATTGATGGAGAAAGGTCTGGTGGTAAGAAAAGCTGCTTCTAGGAGGTTGTCAAGTGTTTTCGCTCGACGATTCCATTCTTGGGTGGTTGGTTTGGCCCTTGTTCCTGTAACTCGAATCCTAGCCCGATATATCCCATTTTAATTTTACCCCATTGTGAACCTTACGCCTTTTTTACTCTCTGATCGAGGTTCTCGGCATTGAAAAATCTTCGTAAACCAAATCACACGTGTATATGTTGACATTTAAGAGATATACAGTCAAAAAAATCAAGGGAAATGGGGATATATATGCGGATTAGACACAAAAAAACACTCAACAAATGGCTACAATTTAAGGAATGTGTTTAGTGATGGCATCAGATTCCTAATTGATGGAGAAAGGTCTGGTGGCAAGAAAAGCTGCTTCTAGGAGGTTGTCAAGTGTTTTCGCTCTACCATTCCATTCTTCGGTGGTTGGTTTGGCCCTTGTTCCTGTAACTCGAATCCTAGCCCGGTATATCCCATTTTAATTTTACACCATTGTGAACCTTACGCCTTTTTTACTCTCTGATAGAGGTTCTCGGCATTTAAAAATCTTCGTAAACTAAATCACACGTGTATATGTTGATATTTAAGAGATTTACTATTAAGAAAATCAAGGGCAATGGTGATATATATGCGGATTAGTCACCAAAAAAAAAACACTCAACAAATGGCTACAATTTCAGGAATGTGTTTAGTGACGGCATCAGATGCCTAATTGATGGAGAAAGGTATGGTGGCAAGAAAAGCTGCTTCTAGGAGGTTGTCAAATGTTTTCGCTCGACGATTCCATTCTTGGGTGGTTGGTTTGGCCCTTGTTCCTGTAACTCGAATCCTAGCCCGGTATATCCCATTTTAATTTTACACCATTGTGAACCTTACCCATTTTTTACTCTCTGATCGAGGTTCTCAGCATTGAAAAATCTTAG
The DNA here is from genome assembly GCA_030545235.1 of Helianthus tuberosus. Classification (NCBI taxonomy): domain Eukaryota; kingdom Viridiplantae; phylum Streptophyta; class Magnoliopsida; order Asterales; family Asteraceae; genus Helianthus; species Helianthus tuberosus. The sequence goes on from CM060369.1 coordinate 224,138,478, forward strand.
TAAACTAAATCACACGTGTATATGAAAATATTGAAGAGATATACAGTCAAGAAAATCAAGGGCAATGGTGATATATATTTGGATTAGACACAAAAAAAACACTCAACAAATGGCTACAATTTAAGGAATTTGTTTAGTGACGGCATCAGATTCCTAATTCGTGGAGAAAGGTCTGGTGGAAAGAAAAGCTGCTTCTAGGAGGTTGTCAAGTGTTTTCGCTCGATGATTCCATTCTTCGGTGGTTGGTTTGGCCCTTGTTCCTGTAACTCGAATCCTAGCCCGGTATATCCCATTTTAATTTTACACCATTGTGAACCTTACGCCTTTTTTACTCTCTGATAGAGGTTCTCAGCATTTAAAAATCTTCGTAAACTAAATCACACGTGTATATGTTGATATTTAAGAGATATACAGTTAAGAAAATCAAGGGCAATGGTGATATATATATGCGGATTAGACACAAAAAAAAAATACTCAACAAATGGCTACAATTTAATGAATGTGTTTAGTGACGGCATCAGATTCCTAATTGATGGAGAAAGGTCTGGTGGCAAGAAAAGCTGCTTCTAGGAGGTTGTCAAATGTTTTCGCTCGACGATTCCATTCTTGGGTGGTTGGTTTGGCCCTTGTTCCTGTAACTCGAATCCTAGCCCGGTATATCCCATTTTAATTTTACACCATTGTGAACCTTACCCATTTTTTACTCTCTAATCGAGGTTCTCAGCATTGAAAAATCTTAGTAAACTAAATCACACGTGTATATGATGATATTGAAGAGCTATACAGTCAAGAAAATCAAGGGCAATGGTGATATATATGCGGATTAGACACAAAAAAAAAACACTCAACAAATGGGTACAATTTAAGGAATTTGTTTAGTGACGGCATCAGATTCCTAATTCATGGAGAAAGGTCTGGTGGAAAGAAAAGCTGCTTCTAGGAGGTTGTCAAGTGTTTTCGCTCGATGATTCCATTCTTCGGTGGTTGGTTTGGCCCTTGTTCCTGTAACTCGAATACTAGCCCGGTATATCCCATTTTAATTTTACACCATTGTGAACCTTACGCCTTTTTTACTCTCTGATAGAGGTTCTCAGCATTTAAAAATCTTCGTAAACTAAATCACACGTGTATATGTTGACATTTAAGAGATATACAGTCAAGAAAATCAAGGGCAATGGTGATATATATGCGGATTAGACACACAAAAAAAAAACACTCAACAAATGGGTACAATTTAAGGAATTTGTTTAGTGACGGCATCAGATTCCTAATTCATGGAGAAAGGTCTGGTGGAAAGAAAAGCTGCTTCTAGGAGGTTGTCAAGTGTTTTCGCTCGATGATTCCATTCTTCGGTGGTTGGTTTGGCCCTTGTTCCTGTAACTCGAATCCTAGCCCGGTATATCCCATTTTAATTTTACACCATTGTGAACCTTACGCCTTTTTTACTCTCTGATAGAGGTTCTCAGCATTTAAAAATCTTCGTAAACTAAATCACACGTGTATATGTTGACATTTAAGAGATATACAGTCAAAAAAATCAAGGGCAATGGGGATATATATGCGGATTAGACACAAAAAAACCACTCAACAAATGGCTATAATTTAAGGAATGTGTTTAGCGACGGCATCAGATTCCTAATTGATGGAGAAAGGTCTGGTGGCAAGAAAATACTGCTTCTAGGAGGTTGTCAAATGTTTTTGCTCGACGATTCCATTCATGGGTGGTTGGTTTGGCCATCGTTCCTGTAACTCGAATCCTAGCCCGGTATATCCCATTTTAATTTACACCATTGTGAACCTTACGCCGTTTTTACTTTCTGATCGAGGTTCTCGGCATTGAAAAATCTTCGTAAACTAAATCACACGTGTATATGTTGATATATAAGAGATATACAGTCAAGAAAATCAAGGGCAATGGTGATATATATGCGGATTAGACACAAAAAAAAACACTCAACAAATGGCTACAATTTTAGGAATGTGTTTAGTGACGGCATCAGATTCCTAATTGATTGAGAATGGTCTGGTGGTAAGAAAAGCTGCTTCTAGGAGGTTTTCAAGTGTTTTCGCTCGACGATTCTATTCTTGGGTGGTTGGTTTGGCCCTTGTTCTTGTAACTCGAATCCTAGCCCGGTATATCCCATTTTAATTTTACACCATTGTGAATCTTATTCCTTTTTTACTCGCTGATTGAGGTTCTCGGCATTGAAAAATCTTCGTAAACTAAATCACACGTGTATATGTTGATATTTAAGAGATATACGGTAAGAAAATCTAGGGCAATGGTGATATATATGCGGATTAGACACAAAAAAACACTCAACAAATGGCTACAATTTAAGGAATGTGTTTAGTGACAGCATCAGATTCCTAATTGATGGAGAAAGGTCTGGTGGCAAGAAAAGCTGCTTCTAGGAGGTTGTCAAGTGTTTTCGCTCTACGATTCCATTCTTGGGTGGTTGGTTTGGCCCTTGTTCCTGTAACTCGAATCCTGGCCCGATAAATCCCTTTTAATTTTACACCATTGTGAACCTTACTCCTTTTTTACTCTCTGATCGAGGTTCTCGGCATTGAAAAATCTTCGTAAACTAAATCACACGTGTATATGTTGACATTTAAGAGATATACAGTCAAGAAAATCAAGGGCAATGGTGATATATATGCGGATTAGACACCAAAAAAAAAACACTCAACAAATTGCTACAATTTAAGGAATGTATTTAGTGACGGCATCAGATCCCTAATTGATGGAGAAAGGTCTTGTGGCAAGAAAAGCTGCTTCTAGGAGGTTGTCAAGTGTTTTCGCTCGACGATTCCATTCTTGGGTGGTTGGTTTGGCCCTTGTTCCTCTAACTCGAATCCTAGCCCGGTTTATCCCATTTTAATTTTACACCATTCTGAACCTTATGCCTTTTTTACTCTCTGATCGAGGTTCTCGGCATTGAAAAATCTTGGTAAACTAAATCACACGTGTATATGTTGATATTTAAGAGATATACAGTCAAGAAAATCAAGAGCAATGGTGATATATATGCGGATTAGACACCAAAAAAAAACACTCAACAAATGGCTACAATTTTAGGAATGTGTTTAGCGACGGCATCAGATCCCGAATTGATGGAGAAAGGTCTGGTGGTAAGAAAAGCTGTTTCTAGGAGGTTGTCAAGTGTTCTCGCTCGACGATTCCATTCTTGGGTGGTTGGTTTGGCCCTTGTTCCTGTAACTCGAATCCTAGCCCGGTATATCCCATGTTAATTTTACACCATTGTGAACCTTACGCCTTTTTTACTCTCTGATAGAGGTTCTCGGCATTTAAAAATCTTCGTAAACTAAATCACACGTGTATATGTTGATATTTAAGAGATTTACAATTAAGAAAATCAAGGGCAATGGTGATATATATGTGGATTAGTCACCAAAAAAAACACTCAACAAATGGCTACAATTTAAGGAATGTGTTTAGTGATGAAATCAGATTCCTAATTGATGGAGAAATGTCGGGTGGCAAGAAAAGCTGCTTCAAGGAAGTTGTCAAGTGTTTTCGCTCGACGATTCCATTCTTGGGTGGTTGGTTTGGCCCTTGTTCCTGTAACTCGAATCCTAGCCCGGTATATCCCATTTTAATTTTACACCATTGCGAACCTTACGCCTTTCTTACTCTCTGATCGAGGTTCTCGGCATTGAAAAATCTTCGTAAACTAAATCACACGTGTATATGTTGACAATTAAGAGATATACAGTGAAGAAAATCAAGGGCAATGGTGATATATATGCGGATTAGACACCAAAAAAAAACACTCAACAAATGGCTACAATTTAAGGAATGTGTTTAGTGACGGCATCAGATTCCTAATTGATGGAGAAAGGTCTGGTGGTAAGAAAAGCTGCTTCTAGGAGGTTGTCAAGTGTTTTCGCTCGACGATTCCATTCTTGGGTGGTTGGTTTGGCCCTTGTTCCTGTAACTCGAATCCTAGCCCGATATATCCCATTTTAATTTTACCCCATTGTGAACCTTACGCCTTTTTTACTCTCTGATCGAGGTTCTCGGCATTGAAAAATCTTCGTAAACCAAATCACACGTGTATATGTTGACATTTAAGAGATATACAGTCAAAAAAATCAAGGGAAATGGGGATATATATGCGGATTAGACACAAAAAAACACTCAACAAATGGCTACAATTTAAGGAATGTGTTTAGTGATGGCATCAGATTCCTAATTGATGGAGAAAGGTCTGGTGGCAAGAAAAGCTGCTTCTAGGAGGTTGTCAAGTGTTTTCGCTCTACCATTCCATTCTTCGGTGGTTGGTTTGGCCCTTGTTCCTGTAACTCGAATCCTAGCCCGGTATATCCCATTTTAATTTTACACCATTGTGAACCTTACGCCTTTTTTACTCTCTGATAGAGGTTCTCGGCATTTAAAAATCTTCGTAAACTAAATCACACGTGTATATGTTGATATTTAAGAGATTTACTATTAAGAAAATCAAGGGCAATGGTGATATATATGCGGATTAGTCACCAAAAAAAAAAACACTCAACAAATGGCTACAATTTCAGGAATGTGTTTAGTGACGGCATCAGATGCCTAATTGATGGAGAAAGGTATGGTGGCAAGAAAAGCTGCTTCTAGGAGGTTGTCAAATGTTTTCGCTCGACGATTCCATTCTTGGGTGGTTGGTTTGGCCCTTGTTCCTGTAACTCGAATCCTAGCCCGGTATATCCCATTTTAATTTTACACCATTGTGAACCTTACCCATTTTTTACTCTCTGATCGAGGTTCTCAGCATTGAAAAATCTTAGTAAACTAAATCACACGTGTATATGATGATATTGAAGAGATATACAGTCAAGAAAATCAAGGGCAATGGTGATATATATTTGGATTAGACACAAAAAAAACACTCAACAAATGGCTACAATTTAAGGAATTTGTTTAGTGACGGCATCAGATTCCTAATTCATGGAGAAAGGTCTGGTGGAAAGAAAAGCTGCTTCTAGGAGGTTGTCAAGTGTTTTCGCTCGATGATTCCATTCTTCGGTGGTTGGTTTGGCCCTTGTTCCTGTAACTCGAATCCTAGCCCGGTATATCCCATTTTAATTTTACACCATTGTGAACCTTACGCCTTTTTTACTCTCTGATAGAGGTTCTCAGCATTTAAAAATCTTCGTAAACTAAATCACACGTGTATATGTTGATATTTAAGAGATATACAGTTAAGAAAATCAAGGGCAATGGTGATATATATATGCGGATTAGACACAAAAAAAATACTCAACAAATGGCTACAATTTAATGAATGTGTTTAGTGACGGCATCAGATTCCTAATTGATGGAGAAAGGTCTGGTGGCAAGAAAAGCTGCTTCTAGGAGGTTGTCAAATGTTTTCGCTCGACGATTCCATTCTTGGGTGGTTGGTTTGGCCCTTGTTCCTGTAACTCAAATCCTAGCCCGGAATATCCCATTTTAATTTACACCATTGTGAACCTTACGCCGTTTTTACTTTCTGATCGTGGTTCTCGGCATTGAAAAATCTTCGTAAACTAAATCACACGTGTATATGTTGATAAATAAGAGATATACAGTCAAGAAAATCAAGGGCAATGGTGATATATATGCGGATTAGACACCAAAAAAAAACACTCAACAAATGGCTACAATTTTAGGAATGTGTTTAGTGACGGCATCAGATTCCTAATTGATTGAGAAAGGTCTGGTGGTAAGAAACGCTGCTTCTAGGAGGTTGTCAAGTGGTTTCGCTCGACGATTCTATTCTTGGGTGGTTGGTTTGGCCCTTGTTCTTGTAACTCGAATCCTAGCCCGGTATATCACATTTTAATTTTACACCATTGTGAACCTTATTCATTTTTAACTCGCTGATTGAGGTTCTGGGCATTGAAAAATCTTCGTAAACTAAATCACACGTGTATATGTTGATATTTAAGAGATATACAGTCAAGAAAATCAAGGGCAATGGTGATATATATGCGGATTAGACACAAAAAAACACTCAACAAATGGCTACAATTTAAGGAATGTGTTTAGTGACAGCAACAGATTCCTAATTGATGGAGAAAGGTCTGGTGGCAAGAAAAGCTGCTTCTAGGAGGTTGTCAAGTGTTTTCGCTCGACGATTCCATTCTTGGGTGGTTGGTTTGGCCCTTGTTCCTGTAACTCGAATCCTAGCCCGATAAATCCCATTTTAATTTTACACCATTGTGAACCTTACGCATTTTTTACTCTCTAATCGAGGTTCTCGGCATTGAAAAATCTTCGTAAACTAAATCACACGTGTATATGTTGAAATTTAAGACGTATACAGTCAAGAAAATCAAGGGCAATGGTGATATATATGCGGATTAGTCACAAAAAAAAAACTCAACAAATGGCTACAATTTAAGGAATGTGTTTAGTGACGGCATCAAATTCCTAATTGATGGAGAAAGGTCTGGTGGCAAGAAAAGCTGCTTCTAGGAGGTTGTCAAGTGTTTTCCCTCGACGATTCCATTATTGGGTGGTTGGTTTGGCCCTTGTCCCTGTAACTCGAATCCTAGCTTGGTATATCCCATTTTAATTTTACACCATTGTGAACCTTACGCCTTTTTTACTCTCTGATCGAGGTTCTCGGCATTGAAAAATCTTCGTAAACTAAATCACACGTGTCTATGATGACATTTAAGAGATATACAATCAAGAAAATCAAGGGCAATGGTGATATATATGCGGATTAGACACAAAAAAAACACTCAACAAATGGCTACAATTTAAGGAATGTGTTTAGTGACGGCATCAGATTCCTAATTGATGGAGAAAGGTCTGGTGGCAAGAAAAGCTGCTTCTAGGAGGTTGTCAACTGTTTTCGCTCGACGATTCCATTCTTGGGTGGTTGGTATGGCCCTTGTTCATGTAACTCGAATCCTAGCCCGGTATATCCCATTTTAATTTTACATCATTGTGAACATTACGTCTTTTTTACTCTCTGATTGAGGTTCTCGGCATTGAAAAATCTTCGTAAAGTAAATCACACGTGTATATATTGACATTTAAGAGATATACAGTCAAAAAAATCAAGGGCAATGGGGATATATATGCGGATTAGACACAAAAAAACACTCAACAAATGGCTACAATTTAAGGAATGTGTTTAGTGATGGCATCAGATTCCTAATTGATGGAGAAAGGTCTGGTGGCAAGAAAAGCTGCTTCTAGGAGGTTGTCAAGTGTTTTCGCTCTACGATTCCATTCTTGGGTGGTTGGTTTGGCCCTTGTTCCTGTAACTCGAATCCTAGCCCGGTATATCCCATTTTAATTTTACACCATTGTGAACCTTACGCCTTTTTTACTCTCTCATCAAGGTCTCGGCATTGAAAAATCTTCGTAAACTAAATCACACGTGTATATGTTGACATTTAAGAGATATACAGTCAAGAAAATCAAGGGCAATGGTGATATATATGCGGATTAGACACAAAAAAAAAAACACTCAACAAATGACTACAATTTAAGGAATGTGTTTAGTGACGGCATCAGATTCCTAATTGATGGAGAAAGGTCTTGTGGCAAGAAAAGCTGCTTCTAGGAGGTTGTCAAGTGTTTTCGCTCGACGATTCTATTCTTGGGTAGTTGGTTTGGCCCTTGTTCCTGTAACTCGAATCCTATCCCGGTTTATCCCATTTTAATTTTACACCATTCTGAACCTTACGCCTTTTTTACTCTCTGATCGAGGTTCTCGGCATTGAAAAATCTTCGTAAACTAAATCACACGTGTATATGTTGATATTTAAGAGATATACAGTCAAGAAAATCAAGGGCAATGGTGATATATATGCGGATTAGACACCAAAAAAAAAAACACTCAACAAATGGCTACAATTTTAGGAATGTGTTTAGCGACGGCATCAGATTCCTAATTGATGGAGAAATGTCTGGTGGTAAGAAAAGCTGTTTCTAGGAGGTTGTTAAGTGTTTTCTCTCGACGATTCCATTCTTGGGTGGTTGGTTTGGCCCTTGTTCCTGTAACTCAAATCCTTGCCTGGTATATCCCAATTTAATTTTACACCATTGTAAACCTTACGCCTTTTTTAATCTTTGATCGAGGTTCTCGACATTGAAAAATCTTCGTAAACTAAATCACACGTGTATATGTTGATATTTAAGAGATATACAGTCAAGAAAATCAAGGGCAATGGTGATATATATGCGGATTGGACACCCAAAAAAAACACTCAACAAATGACTACAATTTAAGGAATGTGTTTAGTGACGACATCAGATTCCTAATTGATGGAGAAAGGTCGGGTGGCAAGAAAAGCTGCGTCTAGGAAGTTGTCAAGTGTTTTCGCTCGACGATTCCATTCTTGGGTGGTTGGTTTGGTCCTTGTTCCTGTAACTCGAATCCTAGCCCGGTATATCTCATTTTAATTTTACACCATTGCGAACCTTACGCCTTTTTTACTCTCTGATCGAGGTTCTCGGCATTGAAAAATCTTCGTAAACTAAATCACACGTGTATATGTTGACATTTAAGAGATATACAGTCAAGAAAATCAAGGGCAATGGTGATATATATGCGGATTAGACACCAAAAAAAAAACACTCAACAAATGGCTACAATTTAAGGAATGTGTTTAGTGACGGCATCAGATTCCTAATTGACAGAGAAAGGTCTGGTGGTAAGAAAAGCTGCTTCTAGGAGGTTGTCAAGTGTTTTCGCTCGACGATTCCATTCTTGGGTGGTTGGTTTGGCCCTTGTTCCTGTAACTCGAATCCTAGCCCGGTATATCCCTTTTTAATTTTACCCCATTGTGAACCTTACGTCTCTTTTACTCTCTGATCGAGGTTCTCGGCATTGAAAAATCTTCGTAAACTAAATCAAACGTGTATATGATTATATTTAAGAGATATACAGTCAAGAAAATCATGGGCAATGGTGATATGTATATGCATATTAGACACAAAAAAAAAAAAAACACTCAACAAATGGCTATAATTTAAGGAATGTGTTTAGTGTCGACATCAAATTCCTAATTCATGGGGAAAGGTCTGGTGGCAAGAAAAGCTGCTTCTAGGAGGTTGTCAAGTGTTTTTGCTTGACGATTCCATTCTTGGGTGGTTGGTTTGGCCCTTCTTCCTGTAACTCGAATCCTAGCCCGGTATATCCCATTTTAATTTTACTCCATTGTGAACCTTACGCCTATTTTACTCTCTGATCGAGGTTCTCGGCATTGAAATATCTTCGTAAACTAAATCACACGTGTATATGTTGATATTTAAAAGATATACAGTCAAGAAAATCAAGGGCAATGGTGATATATACGCGGATTAGACACAAAAAAAAAACACTCAACAAATGGCTACAATTTAAGGAATGTGTTTAGTGACGGCATCAGATTCCAAATTGACGGAGAAAGGTATGGTGGCAAGAAAAGCTGCTTCTAGGAGGTTGTCAAGTGTTTTCCCTCGACGATTCCATTATTGGGTGGTTGGTTTGGCCCTTGTCCCTGTAACTCGAATCCTAGCTTGGTATATCCCATTTTAATTTTACACCATTGTGAACCTTACGCCTTTTTTACTCTCTGATCGAGGTTCTCGGCATTGAAAAATCTTCGTAAACTAAATCACACGTGTCTATGATGACATTTAAGAGATATACAATCAAGAAAATCAAGGGCAATGGTGATATATATGCGGATTAGACACAAAAAAAACACTCAACAAATGGCTACAATTTAAGGAATGTGTTTAGTGACGGCATCAGATTCCTAATTGATGGAGAAAGGTCTGGTGGCAAGAAAAGCTGCTTCTAGGAGGTTGTCAACTGTTTTCGCTCGACGATTCCATTCTTGGGTGGTTGGTTTGGCTCTTGTTCATGTAACCCGAATCCTAGCCCGGTATATCCCATTTTAATTTTACATCATTGTGAACATTACGCCTTTTTTTACTCTCTGATTGAGGTTCTCGGCATTGAAAAATCTTCGTAAAGTAAATCACACGTGTATATATTGACATTTAAGAGATATACAGTCAAAAAAATCAAGGGCAATGGGGATATATATGCGGATTAGACACAAAAAAAACACTCAACAAATGGCTACAATTTAAGGAATGTGTTTAGTGATGGCATCAGATTCCTAATTGATGGAGAAAGGTCTGGTGGCAAGAAAAGCTACTTCTAGGAGGTTGTCAAGTGTTTTCGCTCTACGATTCCATTCTTGGGTGGTTGGTTTGGCCCTTGTTCCTGTAACTCGAATCTAGCCCGGTATATCCCATTTTAATTTTACACCATTGTGAACCTTACGCCTTTTTTACTCTCTCATCAAGGTCTCGGCATTGAAAAATCTTCGTAAACTAAATCACACGTGTATATGTTGACATTTAAGATATATACAGTCAAGAAAATCAAGGGCAATGGTGATATATATGCGGATTAGACACAAAAAAAAAAACTCTCAACAAATTGCTACAATTTAAGGAATGTATTTAGTGACGGCATCAGATTCCTAATTGATGGAGAAAGGTCTTGTGGCAAGAAAAGCTGCTTCTAGGAGGTTGTCAAGTGTTTTCGCTCGACGATTCTATTCTTGGGTAGTTGGTTTGGCCCTTGTTCCTGTAACTCGAATCCTATCCCGGTTTATCCCATTTTAATTTTACACCATTCTGAACCTTACGCCTTTTTTACTCTCTGATCGAGGTTCTCGGCATTGAAAAATCTTCGTAAACTAAATCACACGTGTATATGTTGATATTTAAGAGATATACAGTCAAGAAAATCAAGGGCAATGGTGATATATATGCGGATTAGACACCAAAAAAAAACACTCAACAAATGGCTACAATTTTAGGAATGTGTTTAGCGACGGCATCAGATTCCTAATTGATGGAGAAATGTCTGGTGGTAAGAAAAGCTGTTTCTAGGAGGTTGTTAAGTGTTTTCTCTCGACGATTCCATTCTTGGGTGGTTGGTTTGGCCCTTGTTCCTGTAACTCAAATCCTAGCCTGGTATATCCCAATTTAATTTTACACCATTGTAAACCTTACGCCTTTTTTAATCTTTGATCGAGGTTCTCGACATTGAAAAATCTTCGTAAACTAAATCACACGTGTATATGTTGATATTTAAGAGATATACAGTCAAGAAAATCAAGGGCAATGGTGATATATATGCGGATTGGACACCCAAAAAAAACACTCAACAAATGACTACAATTTAAGGAATGTGTTTAGTGACGACATCAGATTCCTAATTGATGGAGAAAGGTCGGGTGGCAAGAAAAGCTGCGTCTAGGAAGTTGTCAAGTGTTTTGGCTCGACGATTCCATTCTTGGGTGGTTGGTTTGGCCCTTGTTCCTGTAACTCGAATCCTAGCCCGGTATATCCCATTTTAATTTTACACCATTGCGAACCTTACGCCTTTTTTACTCTCTGATCGAGGTTCTCGGCATTGAAAAATCTTCGTAAACTAAATCACACGTGTATATGTTGACATTTAAGAGATATACAGTCAAGAAAATCAAGGGCAATGGTGATATATATGCGGATTAGACACCAAAAAAAAACACTCAACAAATGGCTACAATTTAAGGAATGTGTTTAGTGACGGCATCAGATTCCTAATTGACAGAGAAAGGTCTGGTGGTAAGAAAAGCTGCTTCTAGGAGGTTGTCAAGTGTTTTCGCCCGACGATTCCATTCTTGGGTGGTTGGTTTGGCCCTTGTTCCTGTAACTCGAATCCTTGCCCGGTATATCCCTTTTTAATTTTACCCCATTGTGAACCTTACGTCTCTTTTACTCTCTGATCGAGGTTCTCGGCATTGAAAAATCTTCGTAAACTAAATCAAACGTGTATATGATTATATTTAAGAGATATACAGTCAAGAAAATCAAGGGCAATGGTGATATATATATGCATATTAGACACAAAAAAAAAAAAACACTCAACAAATGGCTATAATTTAAGGAATGTGTTTAGTGACGACATCAAATTCCTAATTCATGGGGAAAGGTCTGGTGGCAAGAAAAGCTGCTTCTAGGAGGTTGTCAAGTGTTTTTGCTCGACGATTCCATTCATGGGTGGTTGGTTTGGCCCTTCTTCCTGTAACTCGAATCCTAGCCCGGTATATCCCATTTTAATTTTACTCCATTGTGAACCTTAAGCCTATTTTACTCTCTGATCGAGGTTCTCGGCATTGAAAAATCTTCGTAAACTAAATCACACGTGTATATGTTGATATTTAAAAGATATACAGTCAAGAAAATCAAGGGCAATGGTGATATATACGCGGATTAGACACAAAAAAAAAAAACACTCAACAAATGGCTACAATTTAAGGAATGTGTTTAGTGACGGCATCAGATTCCAAATTGATGGAGAAAGGTATGGTGGCAAGAAAAGCTGCTTCTAGGAGGTTGTCAAGTGTTTTCGCTCGACGATTCCATTCTTGGATGGTTGGTTTGGCCCTTGTTCCTGTAACTCGAATCCTAGCCCGGTATATCCCATTTTAATTTTACACCATTGTGAACCTTACACCTTTTTTACTCTCTGATCGAGGTTCTCGGCATTGAAAAATCTTCGTAAACTAAATCAAACGTGTATATGTTGATATTTAAGAGATATACAGTCAAGAAAATCAAGGGCAATGGTGATATATTTGGAGATTAGACACAAAAAAAAAACACTCAACAAATGGTTACAATTTAAGGAATGTGTTTAGTGACGGCATCAGATTCCTAATTTATGTAGAAAGGTCTGGTGGCAAGAAAAGCTGCTTGTAGGAGGTTGTCAAATGTTTTCGCTCGACGATTCCATTCTTGGGTGGTTGGTTTGGCCCTTGTTCCTGTAACTCGAATCCTAGCCCGGTATATCCCATTTTAATTTTACACCATTGCGAACCTTACGCCTTTTTTACTCTCTGATCGAGGTTCTCGGCATTGAAAAATCTTCGTAAACTAAATCACACGTGTATATGTTGACATTTAAGAGATATACAGTCAAGAAAATCAAGGGCAATGGTGATATATATGCGGATTAGACACCAAAAAAAAACACTCAACAAATGGCTACAATTTAAGGAATGTGTTTAGTGACGGCATTAGATTCCTAATTGACAGAGAAAGGTCTGGTGGTAAGAAAAGCTGCTTCTAGGAGGTTGTCAAGTGTTTTCGCTCGACGATTCCATTCTTGGGTGGTTGGTTTGGCCCTTGTTCCTGTAACTCGAATCCTAGCCCGGTATATCCCTTTTTAATTTTACCCCATTGTGAACCTTACGTCTCTTTTACTCTCTGATCGAGGTTCTCGGCATTGAAAAATCTTCGTAAACTAAATCAAACGTGTATATGATTATATTTAAGAGATATACAGTCAAGAAAATCAAGGGAAATGGTGATATATATATGCATATTAGACACAAAAAAAAACACTCAACAAATGGCTATAATTTAAGGAATGTGTTTAGTGACGACATCAAATTCCTAATTCATGGGGAAAGGTCTGGTGGCAAGAAAAGCTGCTTCTAGGAGGTTGTCAAGTGTTTTTGCTCGACGATTCCATTCTTGGGTGGTTGGTTTGTCCCTTCTTCCTGTAACTCGAATCCTAGCCCGATATATCCCATTTTAATTTTACTCCATTGTGAACCTTACGCCTATTTTACTCTCTGATCGAGGTTCTCGGCATTGAAAAATCTTCGTAAACTAAATCACACGTGTATATGTTGATATTTAAAAGATATACAGTCAAGAAAATCAAGGGCAATGGTGATATATACGCGGATTAGACACAAAAATAACACTCAACAAATGGCTACAATTTCAGGAATGTGTTTAGTGACGGCATCAGATTCCAAATTGATGGAGAAAGGTATGGTGGCAAGAAAAGCTGCTTCTAGGAGGTTGTCAAGTGTTTTCGCTCGACGATTCCATTCTTGGATGGTTGGTTTGGCCCTTGTTCCTGTAACTCGAATCCTAGCCCGGTATATCCCATTTTAATTTTACACCATTGTGAACCTTACACCTTTTTTACTCTCTGATCGAGGTTCTCGGCATTGAAAAATCTTCGTAAACTAAATCACACGTGTATATGTTGACATTTAAGAGATATACAGTCAAGAAAATCTAGGGCAATGGTGATATATATGAGGATTAGACACAAAAAAAAACACTCTAAAAATGGCTACAATTTAAGGAATGTATTTAGTGACGGCATCAGATTCCTAATTGATGGAGAAAGGTCTGGTGGCAAGAAAAGCTGCTTCTAGGAGGTTGTCAAGTGTTATCGCTCGACGATTCCATTCTTGGGTGGTTGGTTTGGCCCTTGTTCCTGTAACTCGAATCCTACGCCGGTATATCCCATTTTAATTTTACCCCATTGTGAACCTTACGCCTTTTTTACTCTCTGATCGAGGTTCTCGGCATTGAAAAATCTTCGTAAACTAAATCAAACGTGTATATGTTGATATTTAAGAGATATACAGTCAAGAAAATCAAGGGCAATGGTGATATATTTGGAGATTAGACACAAAAAAAAAACTCTCAACAAATGGTTACAATTTAAGGAATGTGTTTAGTGACGGCATCAGATTCCTAATTTATGTAGAAAGGTCTGGTGGCAAGAAAAGCTGCTTCTAGGAGGTTGTCAAGTGTTTTCGCTCGACGATTCCATTCTTGAGTGGTTGGTTTGGCCCTTGTTCCTGTAACTCGAATCCTAGCCCGTTATCCCATTTTAATTTTACACCATTGTGAACCTTACGCCTTTTTTACTCTCTGATCGAGGTTCTCGGCATCGAAAAATCTTCGTAAACTAAATCACACGTGTATATGTTGACATTTAAGAGATTTACAGTCATGAAAATCAAGGGAAATGGTGATATATATGCTGATTAGACACCAAAAAAAAACTCAACAAATGGCTACAATTTAGGGAATGTGTTTAGTGACGGCATCAGATTCCTAATTGATGGAGAAAGGTCTGGTGGCAAGAAAAGCTGCTTCTAGGAGGTTGTCAAGTGTTTTCGTACGACGATTCCATTCTTGGTTGGTTGGTTTGGCCCTTGTTCCTGTAACTCGAATCCTAGCCCGGTGTATCCCATTTTAATTTTACACCATTGTGAACCTTACGCCTTTTTTACTCTCTGATCGAGGTTCTCGGCATTGAAAAATCTTCGTAAACTAAATCACACGTGTATATGTTGACATTTAAGAGATATACAGTCAAGAAAATCAGGGGCAATGGTGATATATATGCGGATTAGACAAAAAAAAAACACTCTACAAATGGCTACAATTTAAGGAATGTGTTTAGTGACGGCATCAGATTCCTAATTGATGGAGAAAGGTCTGGTGGCAAGAAAAGCTTCTTCTAGGAGGTTGTCAAGTGTTTTCGCTAGACGATTCCATTCTTGGGTGGTTGGTTTGGCCCTTGTTCCTATAACTCGAATCCTAGCCCGGTATATCCCATTTTAATTTTACCCCATTGTGAACCTTACGCCTCTTTTACTCTCTGATCGAGGTTCTCGGCATTGAAAAATCTTCGTAAACTAAATCAAACGTGTATATGATTATATTTAAGAGATATACAGTCAAGAAAATCAAGGGCAATGGTGATATATATGCATATTAGACACAAAAAAAAAAAAAAAAACATTCAACAAATGGCTACAATTTAAGGAATGTGTTTAGTGACGACATCAAATTCCTAATTCATGGGGAAAGGTCTGGTGGCAAGAAAAGCTGCTTCTAGGAGGTTGTCAAGTGTTTTTGCTCGACGATTCCATTCTTGGGTGGTTGGTTTGGCCCTTGTTCCTGTAACTCGAATCCTAGCCCGGTATATCCCATTTTAATTTTACTCCATTGTGAACCTTACGCCTATTTTACTCTCTTATCGAGGTTCTCGGCATTGAAAAATCTTCGTAAACTAAATCACACGTGTATATGTTGATATTTAAAAGATATACAGTCAAGAAAATCAAGGGCAATGGTGATATATACGCGGATTAGACACAAAAAAAAACACTCAACAAATGGCTACAATTTAAGGAATGTGTTTAGTAACGGCATCAGATTCCAAATTGATGGAGAAAGGTATGGTGGCAAGAAAAGCTGCTTCTAGGAGGTTGTCAAGTGTTTTCGCTCGACGATTCCATTCTTGGGTGGTTGGTTTGGCCCTTGTTCCTGTAACTCGAATCCTAGCCCGGTATATCCCATTTTAATTTTACACCATTGTGAACCTTACACCTTTTTTACTCTCTGATCGAGGTTCTCGGCATTGAAAAATCTTCGTAAACTAAATCACACGTGTATATGTTGACATTTAAGAGATATACAGTCAAGAAAATCAAGGGCAATGGTGATATATATGAGGATTAGACACAAAAAAAACACTCTAAAAATGGCTACAATTTAAGGAATGTATTTAGTGACGGCATCAGATTCCTAATTGATGGAGAAAGGTCTGGTGGCAAGAAAAGCTGCTTCTAGGAGGTTGTCAAGTGTTTTCGCTCGACGATTCCATTCTTGGGTGGTTGGTTTGGCCCTTGTTCCTGTAACTCGAATCCTAGCCCGGTATATCCCATGTTAATTTTACCCAATTGTGAACCTTACGCCTTTTTTACTCTCTGATCGAGGTTCTCGGCTTTGAAAAATCTTCGTAAACTAAATCAAACGTGTATATGTTGATATTTAAGAGATATACAGTCAAGAAAATCAAGGGCAATGGTGATATATATGGAGATTAGACACAAAAAAAAACACTCAACAAATGGTTACAATTTAAGGAATGTGTTTAGTGACGGCATCAGATTCCTAATTTATGTAGAAAGGTCTGGTGGCAAGAAAAGTTGCTTCTAGGAGGTTGTCAAGTGTTTTCGCTCGACGATTCCATTCTTGGGTGGTTGGTTTGGCCCTTGTTCCTGTAACTCGAATCCTAGCCCGTTATCCCATTTTAATTTTACACCATTGTGAACCTTACGCCTTTTTTACTCTTTAATCGACGTTCTCGGCATTGAAAAATCTTCGTAAACTAAATCACACGTGTATATGTTGACATTTAAGAGATATACAGTCATGAAAATCAAGGGAAATGGTGATATATATGCTGATTAGACACAAAAAAAAAACACTCAACAAATGGCTACAATTTAGGGAATGTGTTTAGTGACGGCATCAGATTCCTAATTGATGGAGAAAGGTCTGGTGGCAAGAAAAGCTGCTTCTAGGAGGTTGTCAAGTGTTTTCGCTCGACGATTCCATTCTTGGGTGGTTGGTTTGGCCCTTGTTCCTGTAACTCGAATCCTAGCCCGTTATCCCATTTTAATTTTACACCATTGTGAACCTTACGCCTTTTTTACTCTCTGATCGAGGTTCTCGGCATTGAAAAATCTTCGTAAACTAAATCACACGTGTATATGTTGACATTTAAGAGATTTACAGTCAAGAAAATCAAGGGCAATGATGATATATATGCTGATTAGACACCAAAAAAAAAACACTCAACAAATGGCTACAATTTAGGGAATGTGTTTAGTGACGGCATCAGATTCCTAATTGATGGAGAAAGGTCTGGTGGCAAGAAAAGCTGCTTCTAGGAGGTTGTCAAGTGTTTTCGAACGACGATTCCATTCTTGGGTGGTTGGTTTGGCCCTTGTTCCTGTAACCCGAATCCTAGCCCGTTATATCCCATTTTAATTTTACACCATTGTGAACCTTACGCCTTTTTTACTTTCTGATCGAGGTTCTCGGCATTGAAAAATCTTCGTAAACTAAATCACACGTGTATATGTTGACATTTAAGAGATATACAGTCAAGAAAATCAAGGGCAATGGTGATATATATGCAGATTAGACACCAAAGAAAAAAAAACTCTTAATAAATGGCTACAATTTAGGGAATGTGTTTAGTGACGGCATCAGATTCCTAATTGATGGAGAAAGGTCTGGTGGCAAGAAAAGCTGCTTCTAGGAGGTTGTCAAGTGTTTTCGCTCGACGATTCCATTCTTGGGTGGTTGGTTTGGCCCTTGTTTCTGTAACTCGAATCCTAGCCCGTTATCCCATTTTAATTTGACACCATTGTGAACCTTACGCCTTTTTTACTCTCTGATCGAGGTTCTCGGCATTGAAAAATCTTCGTAAACTAAATCACACGTGTATATGTTGACATTTAAGAGATTTACAGTTAAGAAAATCAAGGGCAATGCTGATATATATGCTGATTAGACACCAAAAAAAAAACACTCAACAAATGGCTACAATTTAGGGAATGTGTTTAGTGACGGCATCAGATTCCTAATTGATGGAGAAAGGTCTGGTGGCAAAAAAAGCTACTTCTAGGAGGTTGTCAAGTGTTTTCGTACGACGATTCCATTCTTGGGTGGTTGGTTTGGCCCTTGTTCCTGTAACTCGAATCCTAGCCCGGTATATCCCATTTTAATTTTACACCATTGTGAACCTTACGCCTTTTTTACTCTCTGATCGAGGTTCTCGGCATTGAAAAATCTTTGTAAACTAAATCACACGTGTATATGTTGATATTTAAGAGATATACAGTCAAGAAAATCAATGGCAATGGTGATATATATGCGGATTAGACACAAAAAAAAACACTCAACAAATGGCTACAATTTAAGGAATGTGTTTTGTGACGGCATCAGATTCCTAATTGATGAAGAAAGATCTGGTGGCAAGAAAAGCTGCTTCTAGGAGGTTGTCAAGTGTTTTCGCTCGACGATTCCATTCTTGGGTGGTTGGTTTGGCCCTCGTTCCTGTAACTCGAATCCTAGCCCGGTATATCCCAATTTAATTTTACACCATTGTGAACCTTACGCCTTTTTTACTCTCTGATCCAGGTTCTCGGCATTGAAAAATCTTCTTAAACTAAATCACACGTGTATATGTTGACATTTAAGAGATATACAGTCAAGAAAATCAAGGGCAATGGTGATATATATGCGGATTAGACACCAAAGAAAAAAAACACTCAACAAATGGCTACAATTTAAGGAATGTGTTTTGAGACGGCATCAGATTCCTAATTGATGAAGAAAGATCTGGTGGCAAGAAAAGCTGCTTCTAGGAGGTTGTCAAGTGTTTTCGCTCGACGATTCCATTCTTGGGTGGTTGGTTTGGCCCTTGTTCCTGTAACTCGAATCCTAGCCCGGTATATCCTATTTTAATTTTACACCATTGTGAACTTTACGCCTTTTTTACTCTCTGATCGAGGTTCTCGGCATTGAAAAATCTTCGTAAACTAAATCACACGTGTATATGTTGACATTTAAGAGATATACAGTCAAGAAAATCAAGGGCAATGGTGATATATATGCAGATTAGACACCAAAGAAAAAAAAACTCTTAATAAATTGCTACAATTTAAGGAATGTGTTTAGTGACGGCATCAGATTCCTAATTGATGGAGAAAGGTCTGGTGGCAAGAAAAGCTGCTTCTAGGAGGTTGTCAAGTGTTTTCGCTCGACGATTCCATTCTTGGGTGGTTGGTTTGGCCCTTGTTCCTGTAACTCGAATCCTAGCCCGGTATATCCCATTTTAATTTTACACCATTGTGAACCTTACGCCTTTTTTACTCTCTGATCGAGGTTTTCGGCATTGAAAAATCTTCGTAAACTAAATCACACGTGTATATGTTGATATTTAAGAGATATACAGTCAAGAAAATCAAGGGCAATGGTGATATATATGCGGATTAGACACCAAAGAAAAAAAAACTCTTAATAAATTGCTACAATTTAAGGAATGTGTTTAGTGACGGCATCAGATTCCTAATTGATGGAGAAAGGTCTGGTGGCAAGAAAAGCTGCTTCTAGGAGGTTGTCAAGTGTTTTCGCTCGACGATTCCATTCTTGGGTGGTTAGTTTGGCCATTGTTCCTGTAACTCGAATCCTAGCCCGGTATATCCCATTTTAATTTTACCCCATTGTGAACCTTACGCCTCTTTTACTCTCTGATCGAGGTTCTCGGCATTGAAAAATCTTCGTAAACTAAATCAAACATGTATATGATGATATTTAAGAGATATACAGTCAAGTAAATCAAGGGCAATGGTGATATATATGCATATTAGACACAAAAAAAAACACTCAACAAATGGCTACAATTTAAGGAATGTGTTTAGTGACGGCATCAAATTCCAAATTCATGGGGAAAGGTCTGGTGGCAAGAAAAGCTGCTTCTAGGAGGTTGTCAAGTGTTTTTGCTCGACGATTCCATTCTTGGGTGGTTGGTTTGGCCCTTGTTCCTGTAAATCGAATCCTAGCCCGCTATATCCCATTTTAATTTTACTCCATTGTGAACCTTACGCCTATTTTACTCTCTGATCGAGGTTCTCGGCATTGAAAAATCTTCGTAAACTAAATCACACGTTTATATGTTGATATTTAAAAGATATACAGTCAAGAAAATCAAGGGCAATGGTGATATATACGCGGATTAGACACCAAAAAAAAACACTCAACAAATGGCTACAATTTAAGGAATGTGTTTAGTGACGGCATCAGATTCCAAATTGATGGAGAAATGTATGGTGGCAGGAAAAGCTGCTTCTAGGAGGTTGTTAAGTGTTTTCACTCGACGATTCCATTCTTGGGTGGTTGGTTTGGCCCTTGTTCCTGTAACTCGAATCCTAGCCCGGTATATCCCATTTTAATTTTACAGTATTGTGAACCTTACACCTTTTTTACTCTCTGATCGAGGTTCTCGGCATTGAAAAATCTTCGTAAACTAAATCACACGTGTATATGTTGACATTTAAGAGATATACAGTCAAGAAAATCAAGGGCAATGGTGATATATATGAGGATTAGACACAAAAAAAAAAACTCTACAAATGGCTACAATTTAAGGAATGTATTTAGTGACGGTATCAGATTCCTAATTGATGGAGAAAGGTCTGGTGGCAAGAAAAGCTGCTTCTAGGAGGTTGTCAAGTGTTTTCTCTCGACGATTCCATTCTTGGGTGGTTGGTTTGGCCCTTGTTCCTGTAACTCGAATCCTAGCCCGGTATATCCCATTTTAATTTTACCCCATTGTGAACCTTACGCCTTTTTTACTCTCTGATCGAGGTTCTCGGCATTGAAAAATCTTCGTAAACTAAATCAAACGTGTATATGTTGATATTTAAGAGATATACAGTCAAGAAAATCAAGGGCAATGGTGATATATATTGTCACACCCCCAAAATCCACACGCGGAGTAACACCGCTTGGAGGCTTGACGTGACCAGGATCGAGCCACCAATCATATTGAACAACTCAATTAAGAAAATAAAACTAAACATAATACGATTGGTGACCAAAGCTAGTTAAGTTTGTTTAGTTTAAACAGCAGAAGCATTAACGTGAGTTCAAAAGCATAAGTCCATAGTTTATAAGTTAAGGTTCAAACATAAGTTCCATAGGTTTATAAAGTTCAATTATTAAGTATGGGATATAGCAACCCATATTCCACAACAACCTTCCCCTCGTGCAAGCTCCCAAAAGCATCTAGCGACCTGTAAGGCATGTAACAACGAGTCAACAACAAAGTTGAGTGAGTTCACGTTTGGTTGTTTAGTTTTAAGTTGTTTCTGAAAAACGTGGTTTGACTTTCGTTGGCTTATTTGCCGTGGGGGTTACCCCGTAGTTGAAAGTATGTTTAACCATTTCCCTTTTTCTTTACCCAATCCATAACCATGATCAGTGGGGGTTTTCCCCGTTTGAACTACTAGACGGAATGATATCGACTGCTACGCAAATAAGTTGTGCCCTATATCAGTGTCTATCATCACTGACAATCTGCCATAGTCCATTAGTACACGCCCGTCCGACTGGCACGGTGTGAGGTTTGTTAAACCTAATAGCGCTATTAACTAATGACCCGCTCGCCATTGGCCTCGGCGATTAAGTCGATATAAATTGAGGGACTTCATGATAGAGTTTTGTCTAGCTAGTTTTAAGGTTGTTGTCCTACCCAAGGAGGACGAACGTACGTATTCTGCACCAGGAGAATTCGTAGGTTTAATAATGGCATCCTACCTATGGAGGATGGCCGTACATATCCTACCCAAGGAGGATATGTAGATTCCAATTTTAATTTCTTAACCCATTCCCAAACCACCGGGAATCCCATGCCTTAGAAAGTGTGTGAACTCACCTCGGTTTGCTCGGTTAGATTCTCAATACAGTTAACAGTCAAGGTCGGTCAATCGCGTCCTAATAAGGTACGGATAACAATCAGTTTCTCATGCATAACACGTATCCTACGTACGGTTTATTTGCACATTACTTCTACCACATAACAAGCACACACTTTAACGATTTACGCCCATATATACTTCCCATCCATTCCCCACTCATAAGCAAACATACAATAATGCATATAACACATATAACATGTTAGATCATTCACAGATAGCATACTCGACATTTAGACACGCAAATCACTACTTATGTCGTTTCAGCTTTTATACTCGAAACTGGGCTGTTTTCGGGGATTTTAATAAAATAGTTAACATGTTCCAAAAATTCCCAAATTTTTACAGAATGTCTTAAACGTTCCATATTTTATTGTGTAAAAATATCGGGGTCCGGTTCATCACCAATATTTTATAAAAATTCATATTCGGGACTGAACTCAGATTTATGTATTTCTGACCACAGTCCACGAAACAATTTATTAAAAATTCTTCGTAAGTCCGATTTGCGAAATTCCAGTGGGGTAATTACAAATACTTCAGTTATCATCTACAGTAAAATTTTCATGGTCCGATTCATCACAAAACTCAGGTTATGACTGAAAGTACGACACCCATTTATTGCTGTCAAAATTCAGCTTAAGTAGCTGTTACAAATTAACACTTTAAAAATAGTAAACGGAGTCCAAAAATTACGATTCCGGTGCCATTAGAACCGTATTTCATAATGACATATTTTAGATTCAAAATATCGATTTTTCGTTGAGGTTAAGACCCGTTTACAGCCAACAGAAGTGGGCTGTAAAAGTTAGACAGATTCTGATTCTTTTGTGTTTAACCTTCTAAATCGTGTTCGATCGATTCCTTTAACAAGTTTAGTGACCACAACAACATCATATACTAATATCATTCAGTAAAGCATCAGATAATCACCCAATCATCATAATCACACAAGATCTACATGATTTACACCCATAACTTCTCTTTATACAACTTATTCACCATATGTTAAGCTTTATGTGTAAGACTTTGTTTAGGTCTTTTAGTGTTTATCAAGATTTCAACGAAACATAGCTATTAACCATCATAAATATATAGATCAAGAGTGTTAGAGTGTCTTACCACTAGCACAAGGCTAGGGAAGGAACAAATGTGGAAAAGTGGTGGTTAAAAGAAAATAAGAGAGGTCCTTCCACTTCCGAGTGCTCCAAGCTTCGTCAACCACCTTCTAACACCTCTAGATGAACTTGGAATGGATGAATGATGTTTGAAAAGTGGTGATGGTGTGGTGATGGGTGGAGCCGTAGGTATGGGGAGGAGAGGGAGTGAGATTTGTGGGTGTTGAATGATGAAGATGAAGTGTCTTTATAAATAAATTTAGGTTATTATCCAAAAGACCTCATGTTCCCTAAAGTACTAGCATGTTCATTTCATATCTTCTTACAATCTATAAAGATCTTTCCAAAATCTAAACAAGATCATGGAGGATTAGGATGATCTTGGTGGGGTCCATGGTGACCGTCCAAGGGGGGGGGGGGGTGTCTAGTTTGGTTTCAATGATAGTTGCAAGTTCTAGTTAGAAACTAATTGATATAGTTAGGGTGTTATGAGTGTTATTAATTATGTAGTGTGTTAGGGTATTCGGGGACCCTAACTAGCTTAGAAAAATAAAAACATTGCTTCTAGCAATATTTTGGTGTTCCGTGTAATGTCCGGGTGTTCGGTTTCATACTGTTCCGTTAAAGTGCTTAATTAACCCGTAAAGTGTCCTATATATATATTTTTGCAACGTTTTTTATTTTCTAACACTTAGGAAAATATAACGGACTATTTAGTGACCTTTCTGTACACTATTAGCATATTAACAAATACGTGTAAGCATAACACAGATATCAGAAAGCAGTTAAGTAATTCCACACAGTCGTCAAGCACTTTAATTGTCATTAATAAATTGTACGGTTACATGTAAATTTGAGGGTTGTCACATATATGCAGATTAGACACAAAAAAAAACACTTAACAAATGGTTACAATTTAAGGAATGTGTTTAGTGACGGCATCAGATTCCTAATTGATGGAGAAAGTTCTGGTGGCAAGAAAAGCTGCTTCTAGGAGGTTGTCAAGTGTTTTCGCACGACGACTCCATTCTTGGGTGGTTGGTTTGGCCCTTTTTCCTGTAACTCGAATCCTATCCCGGTATATCTCATTTTAATTTTACACCATTGTGAATCTTACGCCTATTTTACTCCCTGATCGAGGTTCTCGGCATTGAAAAATCTTCGTAACCTAAATCACACGTGTATATGTTGATATTTAAGAGATATACAGTCAATAAAATCAAGGGCAATGGTGATATATATGCGGATTAGACACCAAAAAAAAAACTCAACAAATGGCTACAATTTAAGGAATGTGTTTAGTGACGGCATCAGATTCCTAATTTATGTAGGAAGGTCTGGTGGCAAGAAAAGCTGCTTCTAGGAGGTTGTCAAGTGTTTTCGCTTGACGATTCCATTCTTGGGTGGTTGGTTTGGTCCTTGTTCCTGTAACTCGAATCCTAGCCCGGTATATCCCATTTTAATTTTACACCATTGTGAACCTTACGCCTTTTTTACTCTCTGATCGAGGTACTCGGCATTGAAAAATCTTCGTAAACTAAATCACACGTGTATATGTTGACATTTAAGAGATATACAGTCTTGAAAATCAAGGGCAATGGTGATATATATGCGTATTAGACACCAAAAAAAAAAACACTCAACAAATGGCTACAATTTAGGGAATGGGTTTAGTGACGGCATCAGATTCCTAATTGATGGAGAAAGGTCTGGTGGCAAGAAAAGCTGCTTCTAGGAGGTTGTCAAGTGTTTTCGCACGACGATTCCATTCTAGGGTGGTTGGTTTGGCCCTTGTTCCTGTAACTCGAATCCTAGCCCGGTGTATCCCATTTTAATTTTACACCATTTTGAACCTTACGCCTTTTTTACTCTCTGATCGAGGTTCTCGGCATTGAAAAATCTTCGTAAACTAAATCACACCTGTATATGTTGATATTTAAGAGATATACAGTCAAGAAAATCAATGGCAAGGGGGATATATATGCGGATTAGACACCAAAAAAAACACTCAACAAATGGCTACAACTTAAGGAATGTGTTTTGTGACGGCATCAGATTCCTAATTGATGAAGAAAGGTCTGGTGGCAAGAAAAGCTGCTTCTAGGAGGTTGTCAAGTGTTTTTGCTCGACGATTCCATTCTTTGGTGGTTGGTTTGGCCCTTGTTCCTGTAACTCGAATCCTAGCCCGGTATATCCCATTTTAATTTTACACCATTGTGAACCTTACGCCTTTTTTACTCTCTGATCGAGGTTCTCGGCATTGAAAAATCTTCGTAAACTAAATCACACGTGTATATGTTGACATTTAAGAGATATAGAGTCAAGAAAATCAAGGGCAATGGTGATATATATGCGGATTAGACACCAAAGAAAAACAAACTCTCAATAAATTGCTACAATTTAAGGAATGTGTTTAGTGACGGCATCAGATTCCTAATTGATGGAGAAAGGTCTGGTGGCAAGAAAAGCTGCTTCTAGGAGGTTGTCAAGTGTTTTCGCTCGACGATTCCATTCTTGGGTGGTTGGTTTGGCCCTTGTTCCTGTAACTCGAATCCTAGCCCGGTATATCCCATTTTAATTTTACACCATTGTGAACCTTACGCCTTTTTTACTCTCTGATCAAGGTTCTCGGCATTGAAAAATCTTCGTAAACTAAATCACACGTGTATATGTTGATATTTAAGAGATATACAGTCAAGAAAATCAAGGGCAATGGTGATATATATGCGGATTAGACACAAAAAAAAAAAAACACTCAACAAATGGCTACAATTTAAGGAATGTGTTTAGTGACGGCATCAGATTCCTAATTGATGGAGAAAGGTCTGGTGGCAATAAAAGCTGCTTCTAGGAGGTTGTCAAGTGTTTTCGCTCGACGATTCCATTCTTGGGTGGTTGGTTTGGCCCTTGTTCCTGTAACTCGAATCTTAGCCCGGTATATCCCATTTTAATTTTACACCATTGTGAACCTTACGCCTTTTTTACTCTCTGATAGAG
Organism: Helianthus tuberosus; assembly: GCA_030545235.1. NCBI lineage: Eukaryota > Viridiplantae > Streptophyta > Magnoliopsida > Asterales > Asteraceae > Helianthus > Helianthus tuberosus. Next base: position 224,164,763 of record CM060369.1, read on the forward strand.
GTTCTCGGCATTGAAAAATCTTCGTAAACTAAATCACACGTGTATATGTTGATATTTAGGAAATATACAGTTAAGAAATTCAAGGGCAATGGTGATATATATGCGGATTAGACACCAAAAAAAAAACACTCAACAAATTGCTACAATTTAAGGAATGTGTTTAGTGACGGCATCAGATTCCTAATTGATGGAGAAAGGTCTGGTGGCAAGAAAATATGCTTCTACGAGGTTGTCAAATGTTTTCGCTCGACGATTCCATTCTTGGGTGGTTGGTTTGGCCCTTGTTCCTGTAACTCGAATCCTAGCCCGGTATATCCCATTTTAATTTTACACCATTGTGAACCTTACGCCTTTTTTACTCTCTGATCGAGGTTCTCGGCATTGAAAAATCTTCGTAAACTAAATCACATGTGTATATGTTGACATTTAAGAGATATACAGTCAAGAGAATCAAGGGCAATGGTGATATATATGCGAATTAGACACAAAAAAAAAACACTCAACAAATGGCTACAATTTCAGGAATGTGTTTACTGACGGCATCAGATTCCTAATTGATGGAGAAAGGTCTGGGGGAAAGAAAAGCTGTTTCTAGGAGGTTGTGAAGTGTTTTCGCTCGACGATTCCATTCTTGGGTGGTTAGTTTGGCCATTGTTCCTGTAACTCGAATCCTTGCCCGGTATATCCCGTTTTAAGTTTACCCCATTGTGAACCTTACGCCTTTTTTTCTCTCTGATCGAGGTTCTCGGCATTGAAAAATCTTCGTAAACTATGTCACACGTGTATATGTTGATATTTAAGAGATATACAGTCAAGAAAATCAAGGGCAATGGTGATATATATGCAGATTAGACACAAAAAAAAAATACTCAACAAATGGCTACTATTTAAGCAATGTGTTTAGTGACGGCATCCGATTCCTAATTGATTGGGAAAGGTCTGGTGGCAAGAAAAGCTGCTTCTAGGAGGTTGTCTAGTGTTTTCGCTCGACTATTCCATTCTTGGGTGGTTGGTTTGGCCCTTGTTCCTGTAACTCGAATCCTAGCCCGGTATATCCCATTTTAATTTTACACCATTGTGAACCTTACGCCTATTTTACTCTCTGATCGAGGTTCTCGGCATTGAAAAATCTTCGTAAACTAAATCACACATGTATATGTTGATATTTAAAAGATATACAGTCAAGAAAATCAAGGGCAATGGTGATATATACGCGGACTAGACACCAAAAAAAAACACTCAACAAATGGCTACAATTTAAGGAATGTGTTTAGTGACGGCATCAGATTCCAAATTGATGGAGAAAGGTCTGGTGGCAAGAAAAGCAGCTTCTAGGAGGTTGTCAAGTGTTTTCGCTCGACGATTCCATTCTTGGGTGGTTGGTTTGGCCCTTGTTCCTGTAACTCGAATCCTAGCCCGGTATATCCCATTTTAATTTTACACCATTGTGAACCTTACACCTTTTTTACTCTCTGATCGAGGTTCTCGGCATTGAAAAATCTTCGTAAACTAAATCACACGTGTATATGTTGACATTTAAGAGATATACAGTCAAGAAAATCAGGGGCAATGGTGATATATATGCGGATTAGACACAAAAAAAACACTCTACAAATGGCTACAATTTAAGGAATGTGTTTAATGACGGCATCAGATTCCTAATTGATGGAGAAAGGTCTGGTGGCAAGAAAAGCTGCTTCTAGGAGGTTGTCAAGTGTTTTCGCTCGACGATTCCATTCTTGGGTGGTTGGTTTGGCCCTTGTTCCTATAACTCGAATCCTAGCCCGGTATATCCCATTTTAATTTAACCCCATTGTGAACCTTACGCCTTTTTTACTCTCTGATCGAGGTTCTCGGCATTGAAAAATCTTCGTAAACTAAATCAAACGTGTATATGATGATATTTAAGAGATATACAGTCAAGAAAATCAAGGGCAATGGTGATATATATGCATATTAGACACAAAAAAAAAAACACTCAACAAATGGCTACAATTTAAGGAATGTGTTTAGTGACGGCATCACATTCCTAATTGATGGGGAAAGGTTTGGTGGCAAGAAAAGCTGCTTCTAGGAAGTTGTCAAGTGTTTTCGCTCGACGATTCCATTCTTGGGTGGTTGGTTTGGCCCTTGTTCCTGTAACTCGAATCCTATCCCGGTATATCCCATTTTAATTTTACACCATTGTGAACCTTACGCCTATTTTACTCTCTGATCGAGGTTCTCGGCATTGAAAAATCTTCGTAAACTAAATCACACGTGTATATGTTGATATTTAAAAGATATACAGTCAAGAAAATCAAGGGCAATGGTGATATATACGCGGATTAGACATAAAAAAAACACTCAACAAATGGCTACAATTTAAGGAATGTGTTTAGTGACGGCATCAGATTCCAAATTGATGGAGAAATGTATGGTGGCAAGAAAAGCTGTTTCTTGGAGGTTGTCAAGTGTTTTCGCTCGACGATTCCATTCTTGGGTGGTTGGTTTGGCCTTTGTTCCTGTAACTCGAATCCTAGCGCGGTATATCCCATTTTAATCTTACACCATTGTGAACCTTACGCCTTTTTTACTCTCTGATCGAGTTTTTCGGCATTGAAAAATCTTCGTAAACTAAATCACACGTGTATAGATTGACATTTAAGAGATATACAGTCAAGAAAATCAAGGGCAATGGTGATATATATGTGGATTAGACACCAAAAAAAATTACTCAACAAATGGCTACAATTTAAGAAATGTAATTAGTGACGGCATCAGATTCCTAATTGATGGAGAAAGGTCTTGTGCCAAGAAAAGCTGCTTCTAGGAGGTTGTCAAGTGTTTTCGCTCACCGATTCCATTCTTGGGGGGTTGGTTTGGCCTTTGTTCCTGTAACTCGAATCCTAGCCCGGTATAAACCATTTTAATTTTACACCATTGTGAACCTTACGCCTTTTTTACTTTCTGATCGAGGTACTCGGCAATGAAAAATCTTCGTAAACTAAATCACACATGTATATGTTGATATTTAAGAGATATACAGTCAAGAAAATCAAGGGCAATGGTGATATATATGCGGATTAGACACAAAAAAAAATACTCAACAAATGGCTACAATTTAAGGAATGTGTTTAGTGACGGCATCAGATTCCTAATTGATGGAGAAAGGTCTGGTGGTAAGAAAAGCTGCTTCTAGGAGGTTGTCAAGTGTTTTCGCTCGACGATTCCATTCTTGGGTGGTTGGTTTGGCCCTTTTTCCTGTAACTCGAATCCTAGCCCGGTATATCCTATTTTAATTTTACACCATTGTAAACCTTACGCCTTTTTTACTCTCTGATAGAGGTTCTCGGCATTGAAAAATCTTCGTAAACTAAATCACACGTGTATATGTTGATATTTAAGAGATATAGAGTCAAGAAAATCAGGGGCAATGGTGATATATATGCGGATTAGACACCAAAAAAAGACTCAACAAATGGCTACAATTTTAGGAATGTGTTTAGTGACGGCATCAGATTCCTAATTAATGGAGAAAGGTCCGGTGGCAAGAAAAGCTGCTTCTAGGAGGTTGTCAAGTGTTTTCGCTCGACGATTCCATTCTTGGGTGGTTGGTTTGGCCCTTGTTCCTGTAACTCGAATCCTAGCCCGGTATATCCCATTTTAATTTAACCCCATTGTGAACCTTACGCCTTTTTTACTCTCTGATCGAGGTTCTCGGCATTGAAAAATCTTCGTAAACTAAATCACACGTGTATATGTTGATATTTAAGACATATACAGTCAAGAAAATCAAGGGCAATGGTGATATATATGCGGATTAGACACCAAGAAAAAACACTCAACAAATGGCTACAATTTAAGGAATGTGTTTAGTGACGGCATCAGATTCCTAATTGATGGAGAAAGGTCTGGTGGTAAGAAAAGCTGCTTCTAGGAGGTTGTCAAGTGTTTTCGCTCGACGATTGCATTCTTGGGTGGTTGGTTTGGCCCTTGTTCCTGTAATTCGAATGCTAGCCCGGTATATCCCATTTTAATTTTACACCATTGTGAACCTTATGCCTTTTTTACTCTCTGATTGAGGTTCTCGGCATTGAAAAATCTTCCTAAGCTAAATCACACGTGTATACGTTGACATTTAAGAGATATACAGTCAAGATAATCAAGGGCAATGGTGATATATATGCGGATTAGACACAAAAAAAAAACACTCAACAAATGGCTACAATTTAAGGAATGTGTTTAGTGACGGCATCAGATTCCTAATTGATGGAGAAAGGTCTGGTGGCAAGAAAAGCTGCTTCTAGGAAGTTGTCAAGTGTTTTCGCTCGACGATTCCATTCTTGGGTGGTTGGTTTGGCCTTTGTTCCTGTAACTCGAATCCTAGCGCGGTATATCCCATTTTAATCTTACACCATTGTGAACCTTACGCCTTTTTTACTCTCTGATCGAGTTTTTCGGCATTGAAAAATCTTCGTAAACTAAATCACACGTGTATAGATTGACATTTAAGAGATATACAGTCAAGAAAATCAAGGGCAATGGTGATATATATGTGGATTAGACACCAAAAAAAATTACTCAACAAATGGCTACAATTTAAGAAATGTAATTAGTGACGGCATCAGATTCCTAATTGATGGAGAAATGTCTGGTGGCAAGAAAAGCTGCTTCTAGGAGGTTGTCAAGTGTTTTCGCTCGACGATTCCATTCTTGGGTGGTTGGTTTGGCCCTTGTTCCTGTAACTCGAATCCTAGCCCGGTATATCCAATTTTAATTTTACACCATTGTGAACCTTACGCCTTTTTTACTCTCTGATAGAGGTTCTCGGCATTGAAAAATCTTCGTAAACTAAATCACACGTGTATATGTTGATATTTAAGAGATATACAGTCAAGAAAATCAAGGGCAATGGTGATATATATGCGGATTAGACACAAAAAAAAAATACTCAACAAATGGCTACAATTTAAGGAATGTGTTTAGTGACGGCATCAGATTCCTAATTGATGGAGAAAGGTCTGGTGGTAAGAAAAGCTGCTTCTAGGAGGTTGTCAAGTGTTTTCGCTCGACGATTCCATTCTTGGGTGGTTGGTTTGGCCTTTTTTCCTGTAACTCGAATCCTAGCCCGGTATATCCTATTTTAAATTTACACCATTGTAAACCTTACGCCTTTTTTACTCTCTGATAGAGGTTCTCGGCATTGAAAAATCTTCGTAAACTAAATCACACGTGTATATGTTGATATTTAAGAGATATAGAGTCAAGAAAATCAGGGGCAATGGTGATATATATGCGGATTAGACACCAAAAAAAGACTCAACAAATGGCTACAATTTAAGGAATGTGTTTAGTGACGGCATCAGATTCCTAATTAATGGAGAAAGGTCCGGTGGTAAGAAAAGCTGCTTCTAGGAGGTTGTCAAGTGTTTTCGCTCGACGATTCCATTCTTGGGTGGTTGGTTTGGCCCTTGTTCCTGTAACTCGAATCCTAGCCCGGTATATTGCATTTTAATTTTACACCATTGTGAACCTTACGCCTTTTTTACTCTCTGATCGAGGTTCTCGGCGTTGAAAAATCTTCGTAAACTAAATCACACGTGTATATGTTGACATTTAAGAGATATACAGTCAAGAAAATCAAGGGAATTGGTGATATATATGCGGATTAGACACAAAAAAAAAACACTCAACAAATGGCTACAATTTAAGGAATGTGTTTAGTGACGGCATCAGATTCCTAATTGTTGGAGAAAGGTGTGATGGCAAGAAAAGCTGCTTCTAGGAGATTGTCAAGTGTTTTCGCTCGACGATTCCATTCTTGGGTGGTTGATTTGGCCCTTGTTCCTGTAACTCGAATCCTAGCCCGGTATATCCCATTTTAATTTTACACCATTGTGAACCTTACCCATTTTTTACTCTCTGATCGAGGTTCTCGGCATTGAAAAATCTTCGTAAACTAAATCACACGTGTATATGTTGATATTTAAGAGATATACAGTTAAGAAAATCAAGGGCAATGGTGATATATATGCGATTTAGACACAAAAAAAAAACACTCAACAAATGGCTACAATTTAAGGAATGTGTTTAGTGACGGCATCAGATTCCTAATTGATGGAGAAAGGTCTGTTGGCAAGAAAAGCTGCTTCTAGGAGGTTGTCAAGTGTTTTCGCTTGACGATTCCGTTCTAGGGTGGTTGGTTTGGCCCTTGTTCCTGTAACTCGAATCCTAGCCCGGTATATCCCATTTTAATTTTACACCATTGTGAACCTTACGCCTTTTTTACTCTCTCATAGAGGTTCTCGGCATTTAAAAATCTTCGTAAACTAAATCACACATGTATATGTTGATATTTAAGAGATATACAATTAAGAAAATCAAGGGCAATGGTGATATATATGCGGATTAGACACCAAAAAAAACACTCAACAAATGGCTACAATTTAAGGAATGTGTTTAGTGACGGCATCAGATTCCAAATTGATGGAGAAATGTATGGTGGCAAGAAAAGCTGTTTCTTGGAGGTTGTCAAGTGTGTTCACTCGACGATTCCATTCTTGGGTGGTTGGTTTGGCTCTTGTTCCTGTAACTCGAATCGTAGCCCGGTATATCCCATTTTAATTTTACACCATTGTGAACCTTACACCTTTTTTACTCTCTGATCGAGGTTCTCGGCATTGAAAAATCTTCGTAAACTAAATTACACGTGTATATGTTGACATTTAAGAGATATATACAGTTATGAAAATCAAGGGCAATGGTGATATATATGCGGATTAGACACCAAAAAAAACACTCAACAAATGGCTACAATTTAGGGAATGTGTTTAGTGACGGCATCAGATTCCTAATTGATGGAGAAAGGTCTGGTGGCAAGAAAAGCTGCTTCTAGGAGGTTGTCAAGTGTTTTCGCACGACGATTCCATTCTTGGGTGGTTGGTTTGGCCCTTGTTCCTGTAACTCGAATCCTAGCCCGGTATATCCCATTTTAATTTTACACCATTGTGAACCTTACGCCTTTTTTACTCTCTGATCGAGGTTCTCGACATTGAAAAATCTACGTAAACTAAACCACACGTGTATATGTTGATATTTAAGAGATATACAGTCAAGAAAATCAATGGCAATGGTGATATATATGCGGATTAGACACCAAAAAAAACACTCAACAAATGGCTACAATTTAAGGAATGTGTTTTGTGACGGCATCGGATTCCTAATTGATGGAGAAAGGTCTGGTGGCAAGAAAAGCTGCTTCTAGGTGGTTGTCAAGTGTTTTCGCTCGACGATTCCATTCTTGGGTGGTTGGTTTGGCCCTTGTTCCTATAACTCGAATCCTAGCCCCTTGTATATCCCATTTTAATTTTACACCATTGTGAACCTTACGCCTTTTTTACTCTCTGATCGAGGTTCTCAGCATTGAAAAATCTTTGTAAACTAAATCACACGTGTATATGTTGACATTTAAGAGATATACAGTCAAGAAAATCAAGGGCAATGGTGATATATATGCGGATAAGACACCAAAAAAAAAACTCAACAAATGGCTACAATTTAAGGATTGTGTTTAGTGACGGCATCAGATTCCTAATTGATGGAGAAAGGTCTGGTGGCAAGAAAAGCTGCTTCTAGGAGGTTGTCAAGTGTTTTCGCTCGACGATTCCATTCTTGGGTGGTTGGTTTGGCCCTTGTTCCTGTAACTCGAATCCTAGCCCGGTATATCCCATTTTAATTTTACACCATTGTGAACCTTACGTCTTTTTTACTCTCTGATCGAGGTTCTCGGCATTGAAAAATCTTCGTAAACTAAATCACACGTGTATATGTTGATATTTAAGAGATATATAGTCAAGAAAATCAATGGCAATGGTGATATATATGCGGATTAGACACCAAAAAAAACACTCAACAAATGGCTACAATTTAAGGAATGTGTTTTGTGACGGCATCAGATTCCTAATTGATGGAGAAAGGTCTGGTGGTAAGAAAAGCTGCTTCTAGGAGGTTGTCAAGTGTTTTTGCTCGACGATTCAATTCTTGGGTGGTTGGTTGGGCCCTTATTCCTATAACTCGAATCCTAGCCCGGTATATCCCATTTTAATTTTACACCATTGTGAATCTTACGCCTTTTTTACTCTCTGATCGAGGTTCTCGGCATTGAAAAATCTTCGTAAACTAAATCACACGTGTATATGTTGACATTTAAGAGATATACAGTCAAGAAAATCAAGGGCAATGGTGATATATATGCGGATTAGACACCAAAAAAAAACTCAACAAATGGCTACAATTTAGGGATTGTGTTTAGTGACGGCATCAGATTCCTAATTGATGAAGAAAGGTCTGGTGGCAAGAAAAGCTACTTCTAGGAGGTCGTCAAGTGTTTTCGTTCGACGATTCCATTCTTGGGTGGTTGGTTTGGCCCTTGTTCCTGTAACTCGAATCCTAGCCCGGTATATCCCATTTTAATTTTACACCATTGTGAACCTTAGGCCTTTTTTACTCTCTGATCGAGGTTCTCGGCATTGAAAAATCTTCGTAAACTAAATCACACGTGTATATGTTGACATTTAAGAGATATACAGTCAAGAAAATCAAGGGCAATGGTGATATATATGCGGATTAGACACCAAAGAAAAAAAAACACTCAATAAATTGCTACAATTTAAGGAATGTGTTTAGTGACGGCATCAGATTCCTAATTGATGGAGAAAGGTCTGGTGGCAAGAAAAGCTGCTTTTAGGAGGTTGTCAAGTGTTTTCGCTCGACGATTCCATTCTTGGGTGGTTGGTTTGGCCCTTGTTCCTGTAACTCGAATTCTAGCCCGGTATATCCCATTTTAATTTTACACCATTGTGAACCTTACGCCTTTTTTACACTCTGAACGAGGTTCTCGGCATTGAAAAATCTTCGTAATCTAAATCACACGTGTATATGTTGATATTTAAGAGATATACAGTCAAGAAAATCAAGGGCAATGGTGATATATATGCGGATTAGACACCAAAAAAAAACACTCAACAAATGGCAACAATTTAAGGAATGTGTTTAGTGACGGCATCAGATTCCTAATTAATGGAGAAAGGTCTGGTGGCAATAAAAGCTGCTTCTAGGAGGTTGTCAAGTGTTTTCACTCGACGATTCCATTCTTGGGTGGTTGGTTTGGCCCTTGTTCCTGTAACTCGAATCCTAGCCCGGTATATCCCATTTTAATTTTACACCATTGTGAACCTTACGCCTTTTTTACTCTCTGATAGAGGTTTTCGGCATTGAAAAATCTTCGTAAACTAAATCACACTTGTATATGTTGATATTTAATAAATATACAGTTTAGAAAATCAAGGGCAATGGTGATATATATGCGGATTAGACACAAAAAAAACACTCAACAAATGGCTACAATTTAAGGAATGTGTTTAGTGACGGCATCAGATTCCTAATTGATGGAGAAAGGTCGGGTGGCAAGAAAAGCTGCTTCTAGGAGGTTGTCAAATGTTTTCGCTCGACGTTTCCATTCTTGGGTGGTTGGTTTGGCCCTTGTTCCTGTAACTCGAATCCTACCCGGTATATCCCACTTTAATTTTACACCATTGTGAACCTTACGCCTTTTTTACTCTCTGACCGAGGTTCTCATCATTGAAAAATCTTCGTAAACTAAATCACTCGTGTATATGTTGATATTTAAGAGATATACAGTCAAGAAAATCAAGGGCAATGGTGATATATATGCGGATTAGACACCAAGAAAAAACACTCAACAAATGGCTACAATTTAAGGAATGTGTTTAGTGACGGCATCAGATTCCTAATTGATGGAGAAAGGTCTGGTGGTAAGAAAAGCTGCTTCTAGGAGGTTGTCAAGTGTTTTCGCTCGACGATTGCATTCTTGGGTGGTTGGTTTGGCCCTTGTTCCTGTAATTCGAATGCTAGCCCGGTATATCCCATTTTAATTTTACACCATTGTGAACCTTACGCCTTTTTTACTCTCTGATTGAGGTTCTCGGCATTGAAAAATCTTCCTAAGCTAAATCACACGTGTATACGTTGACATTTAAGAGATATACAGTCAAGATAATCAAGGGCAATGGTGATATATATGCGGATTAGACACAAAAAAAAAACACTCAACAAATGGCTACAATTTAAGGAATGTGTTTAGTGACGGCATCAGATTCCTAATTGATAGAGAAAGGTCTGGTGGCAAGAAAAGCTGCTTCTAGGAAGTTGTCAAGTGTTTTCGCTCGACGATTCCATTCTTGGGTGGTTGGTTTGGCCTTTGTTCCTGTAACTCGAATCCTAGCGCGGTATATCCCATTTTAATCTTACACCATTGTGAACCTTACGCCTTTTTTACTCTCTGATCGAGTTTTTCGGCATTGAAAAATCTTCGTAAACTAAATCACACGTGTATATATTGACATTTAAGAGATATACAGTCAAGAAAATCAAGGGCAATGGTGATATATATGTGGATTAGACACCAAAAAAAATTACTCAACAAATGGCTACAATTTAAGAAATGTGATTAGTGACGGCATCAGATTCCTAATTGATGGAGAAAGGTCTTGTGCCAAGAAAAGCTGCTTCTAGGAGGTTGTCAAGTGTTTTCGCTCACCGATTCCATTCTTGGGGGGTTGGTTTGGCCTTTGTTCCTGTAACTCGAATCCTAGCCCGGTATAAACCATTTTAATTTTACACCATTGTGAACCTTACGCCTTTTTTACTTTCTGATCGAGGTACTCGGCAATGAAAAATCTTCGTAAACTAAATCACACATGTATATGTTGATATTTAAGAGATATACAGTCAAGAAAATCAAGGGCAATGGTGATATATATGCGGATTAGACACAAAAAAAAATACTCAACAAATGGCTACAATTTAAGGAATGTGTTTAGTGACGGCATCAGATTCCTAATTGAAGGAGAAAGGTCTGGTGGTAAGAAAAGCTGCTTCTAGGAGGTTGTCAAGTGTTTTCGCTCGACGATTCCATTCTTGGGTGGTTGGTTTGGCCCTTTTTCCTGTAACTCGAATCCTAGCCCGGTATATCCTATTTTAATTTTACACCATTGTAAACCTTACGCCTTTTTTACTCTCTGATAGAGGTTCTCGGCATTGAAAAATCTTCGTAAACTAAATCACACGTGTATATGTTGATATTTAAGAGATATAGAGTCAAGAAAATCAGGGGCAATGGTGATATATATGCGGATTAGACACCAAAAAAAGACTCAACAAATGGCTACAATTTTAGGAATGTGTTTAGTGACGGCATCAGATTCCTAATTAATGGAGAAAGGTCCGGTGGTAAGAAAAGCTGCTTCTAGGAGGTTGTCAAGTGTTTTCGCTCGACGATTCCATTCTTGGGTGGTTGGTTTGGCCCTTGTTCCTGTAACTCGAATCCTAGCCCGGTATATCCCATTTTAATTTTACACAATTCTGAACCTTACACCTTTTTTACTCTCTGATCGAGGTTCTCGGCATTGAAAAATCTTCGTAAACTAAATCACACGTGTATATGTTGACATTTAAGAGATATACAGTCAAGAAAATCAAGGGAATTGGTGATATATATGCGGATTAGACACAAAAAAAAAACACTCAACAAATGGCTACAATTTAAGGAATGTGTTTAGTGACGGCATCAGATTCCTAATTGTTGGAGAAAGGTGTGATGGCAAGAAAAGCTGCTTCTAGGAGATTGTCAAGTATTTTCGCTCGACGATTCCATTCTTGGGTGGTTGGTTTGGCCCTTGTTCCTGTAACTCGAATCCTAGCCCGGTATATCCCATTTTAATTTTACACCATTGTGAACCTTACCCATTTTTTACTCTCTGATCGAGGTTCTCGGCATTGAAAAATCTTCGTAAACTAAATCACACGTGTATATGTTGATATTTAAGAGATATACAGTTAAGAAAATCAAGGGCAATGGTGATATATATGCGATTTAGACACAAAAAAAAAACACTCAACAAATGGCTACAATTTAAGGAATGTGTTTAGTGACGGCATCAGATTCCTAATTGATGGAGAAAGGTCTGTTGGTAAGAAAAGCTGCTTCTAGGAGGTTGTCAAGTGTTTTCGCTTGACGATTCCGTTCTAGGGTGGTTGGTTTGGCCCTTGTTCCTGTAACTCGAATCCTAGCCCGGTATATCCCATTTTAATTTTACACCATTGTGAACCTTACGCCTTTTTTACTCTCTCATAGAGGTTCTCGGCATTTAAAAATCTTCGTAAACTAAATCACACATCTATATGTTGATATTTAAGAGATATACAATTAAGAAAATCAAGGGCAATGGTGATATATATGCGGATTAGACACCAAAAAAAACACTCAACAAATGGCTACAATTTAAGGAATGTGTTTAGTGACGGCATCAGATTCCAAATTGATGGAGAAATGTATGGTGGCAAGAAAAGCTGTTTCTTGGAGGTTGTCAAGTGTGTTCACTCGACGATTCCATTCTTGGGTGGTTGGTTTGGCTCTTGTTCCTGTAACTCGAATCGTAGCCCGGTATATCTCATTTTAATTTTACACCATTGTGAACCTTACACCTTTTTTACTCTCTGATCGAGGTTCTCGGCATTGAAAAATCTTCGTAAACTAAATTACACGTGTATATGTTGACATTTAAGAGATATATACAGTTATGAAAATCAAGGGCAATGGTGATATATATGCGGATTAGACACCAAAAAAAACACTCAACAAATGGCTACAATTTAGGGAATGTGTTTAGTGACGGCATCAGATTCCTAATTGATGGAGAAAGGTCTGGTGGCAAGAAAAGCTGCTTCTAGGAGGTTGTCAAGTGTTTTCGCACGACGATTCCATTCTTGGGTGGTTGGTTTGGCCCTTGTTCCTGTAACTCGAATCCTAGCCCGGTATATCCCATTTTAATTTTACACCATTGTGAACCTTACGCCTTTTTTACTCTCTGATCGAGGTTCTTGACATTGAAAAATCTACGTAAACTAAACCACACGTGTATATGTTGATATTTAAGAGATATACAGTCAAGAAAATCAATGGCAATGGTGATATATATGCGGATTAGACACCAAAAAAAACACTCAACAAATGGCTACAATTTAAGGAATGTGTTTTGTGACGGCATCGGATTCCTAATTGATGGAGAAAGGTCTGGTGGCAAGAAAAGCTGCTTCTAGGTGGTTGTCAAGTGTTTTCGCTCGACGATTCCATTCTTGGGTGGTTGGTTTGGCCCTTGTTCCTATAACTCGAATCCTAGCCCTTGTATATCCCATTTTAATTTTACACCATTGTGAACCTTACGCCTTTTTTACTCTCTGATCGAGGTTCTCAGCATTGAAAAATCTTTGTAAACTAAATCACACGTGTATATGTTGACATTTAAGAGATATACAGTCAAGAAAATCAAGGGCAATGGTGATATATATGCGGATAAGACACCAAAAAAAAAACTCAACAAATGGCTACAATTTAAGGATTGTGTTTAGTGACGGCATCAGATTCCTAATTGATGGAGAAAGGTCTGGTGGCAAGAAAAGCTGCTTCTAGGAGGTTGTCAAGTGTTTTCGCTCGACGATTCCATTCTTGGGTGGTTGGTTTGGCCCTTGTTCCTGTAACTCGAATCCTAGCCCGGTATATCCCATTTTAATTTTACACCATTGTGAACCTTACGTCTTTTTTACTCTCTGATCGAGGTTCTCGGCATTGAAAAATCTTCGTAAACTAAATCACACGTGTATATGTTGATATTTAAGAGATATACAGTCAAGAAAATCAATGGCAATGGTGATATATATGCGGATTAGACACCAAAAAAAACACTCAACAAATGGCTACAATTTAAGGAATGTGTTTTGTGACGGCATCAGATTCCTAATTGATGGAGAAAGGTCTGGTGGTAAGAAAAGCTGCTTCTAGGAGGTTGTCAAGTGTTTTTGCTCGACGATTCAATTCTTGGGTGGTTGGTTGGGCCCTTATTCCTATAACTCGAATCCTAGCCCGGTATATCCCATTTTAATTTTACACCATTGTGAACCTTACGCCTTTTTTACTCTCTGATCGAGGTTCTCGGCATTGAAAAATCTTTGTAAACTAAATCACACGTGTATATGTTGACATTTAAGAGATATGCAGTCAAGAAAATCAAGGGCAATGGTGATATATATGCGGATTAGACACCAAAAAAAAACTCAACAAATGGCTACAATTTAGGGATTGTGTTTAGTGACGGCATCAGATTCCTAATTGATGAAGAAAGGTCTGGTGGCAAGAAAAGCTACTTCTAGGTGGTTGTCAAGTGTTTTCGTTCGACGATTCCATTCTTGGGTGGTTGGTTTGGCCCTTGTTCCTGTAACTCGAATCCTAGCCCGGTATATCCCATTTTAATTTTACACCATTGTGAACCTTAGGCCTTTTTTACTCTCTGATCGAGGTTCTCGGCATTGAAAAATCTTCGTAAACTAAATCACACGTGTATATGTTGACATTTAAGAGATATACAGTCAAGAAAATCAAGGGCAATGGTGATATATATGCGGATTAGACACCAAAGAAAAAAAACACTCAATAAATTGCTACAATTTAAGGAATGTGTTTAGTGACGGCATCAGATTCCTAATTGATGGAGAAAGGTCTGGTGGCAAGAAAAGCTGCTTTTAGGAGGTTGTCAAGTGTTTTCGCTCGACGATTCCATTCTTGGGTGGTTGGTTTGGCCCTTGTTCCTGTAACTCGAATTCTAGCCCGGTATATCCCATTTTAATTTTACACCATTGTGAACCTTACGCCTTTTTTACACTCTGAACGAGGTTCTCGGCATTGAAAAATCTTCGTAAACTAAATCACACGTGTATATGTTGATATTTAAGAGATATACAGTCAAGAAAATCAAGGGCAATGGTGATATATATGCGGATTAGACACCAAAAAAAAAACACTCAACAAATGGCAACAATTTAAGGAATGTGTTTAGTGACGGCATCAGATTCCTAATTGATGGAGAAAGGTCTGGTGGCAATAAAAGCTGCTTCTAGGAGGTTGTCAAGTGTTTTCACTCGACGATTCCATTCTTGGGTGGTTGGTTTGGCCCTTGTTCCTGTAACTCGAATCCTAGCCCGGTATATCCCATTTTAATTTTACACCATTGTGAACCTTACGCCTTTTTTACTCTCTGATAGAGGTTTTCGGCATTGAAAAATCTTCGTAAACTAAATCACACTTGTATATGTTGATATTTAATAAATATACAGTTTAGAAAATCAAGGGCAATGGTGATATATATGCGGATTAGACACAAAAAAAACACTCAACAAATGGCTACAATTTAAGGAATGTGTTTAGTGACGGCATCAGATTCCTAATTGATGGAGAAAGGTCGGGTGGCAAGAAAAGCTGCTTCTAGGAGGTTGTCAAATGTTTTCGCTCGACGTTTCCATTCTTGGGTGGTTGGTTTGGCCCTTGTTCCTGTAACTCGAATCCTACCCGGTATATCCCACTTTAATTTTACACCATTGTGAACCTTACGCCTTTTTTACTCTCTGACCGAGGTTCTCATCATTGAAAAATCTTCGTAAACTAAATCACTCGTGTATATGTTGATATTTAAGAGATATACAGTCAAGAAAATCAAGGGCAATGGTGATATATATGCGGATTAGACACCAAGAAAAAACACTCAACAAATGGCTACAATTTAAGGAATGTGTTTAGTGACGGCATCAGATTCCTAATTGATGGAGAAAGGTCTGGTGGTAAGAAAAGCTGCTTCTAGGAGGTTGTCAAGTGTTTTCGCTCGACGATTGCATTCTTGGGTGGTTGGTTTGGCCCTTGTTCCTGTAATTCGAATGCTAGCCCGGTATATCCCATTTTAATTTTACACCATTGTGAACCTTACGCCTTTTTTACTCTCTGATTGAGGTTCTCGGCATTGAAAAATCTTCCTAAGCTAAATCACACGTGTATACGTTGACATTTAAGAGATATACAGTCAAGATAATCAAGGGCAATGGTGATATATATGCGGATTAGACACAAAAAAAAAACACTCAACAAATGGCTACAATTTAAGGAATGTGTTTAGTGACGGCATCAGATTCCTAATTGATGGAGAAAGGTCTGGTGGCAAGAAAAGCTGCTTCTAGGAAGTTGTCAAGTGTTTTCGCTCGACGATTCCATTCTTGGGTGGTTGGTTTGGCCTTTGTTACTGTAACTCGAATCCTAGCGCGGTATATCCCATTTTAATCTTACACCATTGTGAACCTTACGCCTTTTTTACTCTCTGATCGAGTTTTTCGGCATTGAAAAATCTTCGTAAACTAAATCACACGTGTATATATTGACATTTAAGAGATATACAGTCAAGAAAATCAAGGGCAATGGTGATATATATGTGGATTAGACACCAAAAAAAATTACTCAACAAATGGCTACAATTTAAGAAATGTGATTAGTGACGGCATCAGATTCCTAATTGATGGAGAAAGGTCTTGTGCCAAGAAAAGCTGCTTCTAGGAGGTTGTCAAGTGTTTTCGCTCAACGATTCCATTCTTGGGGGGTTGGTTTGGCCTTTGTTCCTGTAACTCGAATCCTAGCCCGGTATAAACCATTTTAATTTTACACCATTGTGAACCTTACGCCTTTTTTACTTTCTGATCGAGGTACTCGGCAATGAAAAATCTTCGTAAACTAAATCACACATGTATATGTTGATATTTAAGAGATATACAGTCAAGAAAATCAAGGGCAATGGTGATATATATGCGGATTAGACACAAAAAAAAAATACTCAACAAATGGCTACAATTTAAGGAATGTGTTTAGTGACGGCATCAGATTCCTAATTGATGGAGAAAGGTCTGGTGGTAAGAAAAGCTGCTTCTAGGAGGTTGTCAAGTGTTTTCGCTCGACGATTCCATTCTTGGGTGGTTGGTTTGGCCCTTTTTCCTGTAACTCGAATCCTAGCCCGGTATATCCTATTTTAATTTTACACCATTGTAAACCTTACGCCTTTTTTACTCTCTGATAGAGGTTCTCGGCATTGAAAAATCTTCGTAAACTAAATCACACGTGTATATGTTGATATTTAAGAGATATAGAGTCAAGAAAATCAGGGGCAATGGTGATATATATGCGGATTAGACACCAAAAAAAGACTCAACAAATGGCTACAATTTTAGGAATGTGTTTAGTGACGGCATCAGATTCCTAATTAATGGAGAAAGGTCCGGTGGTAAGAAAAGCTGCTTCTAGGAGGTTGTCAAGTGTTTTCGCTCGACGATTCGATTCTTGGGTGGTTGGTTTGGCCCTTGTTCCTGTAACTCGAATCCTAGCCCGGTATATCCCATTTTAATTTTACACAATTCTGAACCTTACACCTTTTTTACTCTCTGATCGAGGTTCTCGGCGTTGAAAAATCTTCGTAAACTAAATCACACGTGTATATGTTGACATTTAAGAGATATACAGTCAAGAAAATCAAGGGAATTGGTGATATATATGCGGATTAGACACAAAAAAAAACACTCAACAAATGGCTACAATTTAAGGAATGTGTTTAGTGACGGCATCAGATTCCTAATTGTTGGAGAAAGGTGTGATGGCAAGAAAAGCTGCTTCTAGGAGATTGTCAAGTGTTTTCGCTCGACGATTCCATTCTTGGGTGGTTGGTTTGGCCCTTGTTCCTGTAACTCGAATCCTAGCCCGGTATATCCCATTTTAATTTTACACCATTGTGAACCTTACCCATTTTTTACTCTCTGATCGAGGTTCTCGGCATTGAAAAATCTTCGTAAACTAAATCACACGTGTATATGTTGATATTTAAGAGATATACAGTTAAGAAAATCAAGGGCAATGGTGATATATATGCGATTTAGACACAAAAAAAAAACACTCAACAAATGGCTACAATTTAAGGAATGTGTTTAGTGACGGCATCAGATTCCTAATTGATGGAGAAAGGTCTGGTGGCAAGAAAAGCTGCTTCTAGGAGGTTGTCAAGTGTTTTCGCTTGACGATTCCGTTCTAGGGTGGTTGGTTTGGCCCTTGTTCCTGTAACTCGAATCCTAGCCCGGTATATCCCATTTTAATTTTACACCATTGTGAACCTTACGCCTTTTTTTACTCTCTCATAGAGGTTCTCGGCATTTAAAAATCTTCGTAAACTAAATCACACATGTATATGTTGATATTTAAGAGATATACAATTAAGAAAATCAAGGGCAATGGTGATATATATGCGGATTAGACACCAAAAAAAACACTCAACAAATGGCTACAATTTCAGGAATGTGTTTAGTGACGGCATGTGACACCCCAGGAAAACCGGGAAAACCACGCCACCTAACTAGCTTCCTCAGTAACCACGTGCTAAATTTCGGGATGAAATTTCTTTCAAGTTGGGGTTAATGTGACAACTCGAGTTTTCAAGGTCTCTATCCGATCTAACTTCGTATGTACTCGCTTAGTGTGTTTAATAATCATTTGAGGTGCTAAATAAGTGTTATTTGTGATATGTGTATTATGTGTATATATGTTATACATATTGGAATTTTATGATTATTTAAAACATGGAACTCACAAATCAACCCTCCTAGTCGAAAACACTCTTCCCACGAAAACACTAGAGAGTGTTTTCGTCCACCATGGTGTTCATCGAAAACAAAAGTGGGCTTTGGCCCAGTATCGAATGAATATAAGATTTATTTTAATCTGTGCGTGTAATTGATAATAGACAAAACCCTAATCACACTTTCTCTCTCTCACTACCTTTGAACCCGACGGCAAGTTCTAGCTCTTTGGTAACCGTTGCTACGTTGCTAGTCTCTTGGTTAGTTTATTCTCTCGGATTGTTGTTACGCATATTAGATGATTACTATATGGTGATTGTAAACCGTTATGTAGTCATGTTGTGATTTGGATTAATTGTTTTAGTAGGAATTCTTATAAACTGAGATTATGATTGGTTGTGTTATGGTCTTTGTCAAGATTCTGTTGATGTGGTGTATATATGCATGTCCTTGAATGCTATATTGAAGGATGGATAGGGTTTATGTTCATCACGTGGATTGTCAGGATTTTCTCTACAAACATTGAGACTTGAAATAAAGAGTGAGGTCCAATTAAAGTTTCACAACAAATAACTCTTCAGTTTGCTACTTGATTTATATGTGTGCTATTAGATAAGTATCACTACATGTTTTCGGCTACTGTACCCATGATTTCATGTGAATAATTAAGGATTAGGTAATTGTTTATATGGGTGAATGAATTGATGGTTAGTTATGTCGATGATGATGATTTTGTATGAACAGATCTGATCGAATTCATGCTTGTTGCAACCGTTGTAATCATTAGACAATCATTAGGGTTCCTATACTCGAAACTTATATTGATAGTGATGATGTGCCGACGAAAACCCAACCCCCCCCCCACGAAAACACCACCTTGACGAAAAGCACTTGGGGATTTCGGCCCAAGTGTTTTCGCCAACAAAGGATTTCAGCCCAAGTTGATTTCGGCCCAACTGTTAAATTTGTTACTCGGTTAAGTTATCTACTTTGGTTAATCCTGTTACGTCATGCATGTAATTCTGTAATGTATGTAACTCTGTTAAGTAATTTACTCTGTTAAGTTGTTAACTCCGTTAAGTTGTAAACTCTGTTTAGTATGATGACTCTGTTAAGTCTGTTAACTGTGTCAATTATGTTAATATCCATGTTAGACTAAACTGTGAAATCAAAGATGTGACGCATGAATTATGTGAACATGATTAGCTGTTTATGTGATGTATGATGTTAACTACCAAACACTTTGTGGCATTGATTTCATGCAAAACTTTACGAACGTGAACTGATTTAGTATACGTGCACTATAGGACTCGACTGATTTCTAGTGAGCACATAGTTAAGCATACCGAGCAAACCAAGGTGAGTTCACACTCTTACCAAGGCATGGGATTCCCGGGGTTGGGAATGGGTTTGGATGATTACTTATGCTTAAATTTTTATCGGAATTACATACCATAGGCCTCGGGAGAGGAAGGTTATTGGTAGGTACTGCTAGTCTAGTGATACATATACTTCTCTTCGCACACACGCCGGGAATGGCTGCGATAATAGAACTAATCTTCGCACACATGCCTGGAATGGCTGCGAACCATACTCTAAACTTCGCACACATGCCGGGTTGGCTGCGATACAAATATACCTAGTCTAGAAAACTTGGGAAACACACCACAATCTTCGCACACATGTCTAGGAGACTGCGATTCAAGTACATACGATATATGGGTTACTAAACGAACATAAGGTTTACAATACAATTACTATAACTGAACAACCAACTGTGAACTCGCTCAACTAGTTGTTGACTTTCTGTTACATGCCTTGCAGGACCATAGGTACTCATGGAGCTTGCACGGGAGGCGCGGTCGTTGTGGGCACGGATTGTGGATGTTTTGATGAAAACATTATGACTCTTTAAACTTATTACTTATGTTGGGTTTTACATTTATGCTTCCGCTAAACATTGATATTATACTTTGGTTTTCGAACACCTTTCATATTGTTTGGTTGATTTACATTTATTAATAACATGGTTCAATATGATTGGTGGCTTGATCCTGGTCAGTCACGCCTCCAAGCGGTGGTACTCCGCGTGTGGATTTTGGGGGTGTGACACGGCATCAGATGCCTAATTGATTGAGAAAGGTCTGGTGGCAAGAAAAGCTGCTTCTAAGAGGTTGTCAAATGTTTTCGCTCGACGATTCCATTCTTGGGTGGTTGGTTTGGCCCTTGTTCCTGTAACTCGAATCCTAGCCCGGTATATCCCATTTTAATTTTACACCATTGTGAACCTTACCCATTTTTTACTCTCTGAATCGAGGTTCTCAGCATTGAAAAATCTTCGTAAACTAAATCACACGTGTATATGTTGATATTTAAGAGATATACAGTCAAGAAAATCAAGGGCAATGGTGATATATATGCGGATTAGACACCAAAAAAAAACACTCAACAAATGGCTACAATTTAAGGAATTTGTTTAGTGACGGCATCAGATTCCTAATTGATGGAGAAAGGTCTGGTGGCAAGAAAAGCTGCTTCTAGGAGGTTGTCAAGTGTTTTCGCTCGACGATTCCATTCTTGGGTGGTTGGTTTGGCCCTTGTTCCTGTAACTCGAATCCTAGCCCGGTATATTCCATTTTAATTTTACACCATTGTGAACCTTACGCCTTTTTTACTCTCTGATAGAGGTTCTCGGCATTTAAAAATCTTCGTAAACTAAATCACACGTGTATATGTTGATATTTAAGAGATATACAGTTAAGAAAATCAAGGGCAATGGTGATATATATGCGGATTAGACACCAAAAAAAAAAAACACTCAACAAATGGCTACAATTTAAGGAATGTGTTTAGTGACGGCATCAGATTCCTAATTGATGGAGAAAGGTCTGGTGGCAAGAAAAGCTGCTTCTAGGAGGTTGTCAAATGTTTTCGCTCGACGATTCCATTCTTGGGTGGTTGGTTTGGCCCTTGTTCCTGTAACTCGAATCCTAGCCAGGTATATCCCATTTTAATTTACACCATTGTGAACCTTACGCCGTTTTTACTTTCTGATCGAGGTTCTCGGCATCGAAAAATATTCGTAAACTAAATCACACGTGTATATGTTGATATATAAGAGATATGCATTCAAGAAAATCAAGGGCAATGTGATATATATGCGGATTAGACACAAAAAAAACACTCATCAAATGGCTACAATTTAAGGAATGTGTTTAGTGACGGCATCAGATTCCTAATTGATGGAGAAATGTCTGGTGGTAAGAAAAGATGCTTCTTGGAGGTTGTCAAGTGTTTTCGCTCAACGGTTCTATTCTTGGGTGGTTGGTTTGGTCCTTGTTCTTGTACCTCGAATCCTAGCCCGGTATATCCCGTTTTAATTTTACACCATTGTGAACCTTATTCCTTTTTTACTCGCTGATCGAGGTTCTCGGCATTGAAAAATCTTCGTAAACTAAAACACACGTATATATGTTGATATATAAGAGATATACAGTCAAGAAAATCAAGGGCAATGGTGATATATATGCGGATTAGACACAAAAAACCACTCAACAATTGGCTACAATTTAAGGAATGTGTTTAGTGACAGCATCAGATTCCTAATTGATGGGGAAAGGTCTGGTGGCAAGAAAAGCTGCTTCTAGGAGGTTGTCAAGTGTTTTCGCTCGACGATTCCATTCTTGGGTGGTTGGTTTGGCCCTTGTTCCTGTAACTCGAATCATAGCCCGGTATATTCCATTTTAATTTTACACCATTGTGAACCTTACGCCTTTTTTACTCTCTGATCGAGGTTCTCGGCATTGAAAAATCTTCGTAAACTAAATCACACGTGTATATGTTGACATTTAAGAGATATACAGTCAAAAAAATCAAGGGCAATGGGGATATATATGCGGTTTAGACACAAAAAAAAAACACTCAACAAATGGCTTCAATTTAAGGAATGTGTTTAGTGATGGCATCAGATTCCTAATTGATGGAGAAAGGTCTGGTGGCAAGAAAAGCTGCTTTTAGGAGGTTGTCAAGTGTTTTCGCTCGACGATTCCATTCTTGGGTGGTTGGTTTGGCCCTTGTTCCTTTAACTCGAATCCTAGCCCGGTATATCCCATTTTAATTTTACACCATTGTGAACCTTAAGCCTTTTTTACTCTCTGATAGAGGTTCTCGGCATTTAAAAATCTTCGTAAACTAAATCACACGTGTATATGTTGATATTTAAGAGATATACAGTTAAGAAAATCAAGGGCAATGGTGATATATATGCGGATTAGACACCAAAAAAAACACCCAACAAATGGCTACAATTTAAGGAATATGTTTAGTGACGGCATCAGATTCCAAATTGATGGAGAAAGGTCTGGTGGCAAGAAAAGCTGCTTCTAGGAGGTTGTCAAATGTTAACGCTTAACGATTCCATTCTTGGGTGGTTGGTTTGGCTCTTGTTCCTGTAACTCGAATCCTAGCCCGGTATAGCCCATTTTAATTTACACCATTGTGAACCTTACGCCGTTTTTACTTTCTGATCTAGGTTCTCGGCATTGAAAAATCTTCGTAAACTAAATCACACGTGTATATGTTGATATATAAGAGATATACAGTCAAGAAAATCAAGGGCAATGGTGATATATATACGGATTAGACACCAAAAAAAAACACTCAACAAATTGCTACAATTTAAGGAATGTGTTTAGTGACGGCATCAGATTCCTAATTGATGGAGAAAGGTCTGGTGGTAAGAAAAGCTGCTTCTAGGAGGTTGTCAAGTGTTTTCGCTCGACGATTCAATTCTGGGGTGGTTGGTTTGGCCCTTGTTCCTGTAACTCGAATCCTATCCCGGTATATCCCATTTTAATTTTACACCATTGTGAACCTTACGCCTTTTTTACTCTCTGATCGAGGTTCACGGCATTGAAAAATCTTCGTAAACTAAATCACACGTGTATATGTTGACATTTAAGAGATATACAGTCAAAAAAATCAAGGGCAATGGGGATATATATTCAGTTTAGACACAAAAAAAAAACACTCAACAAATGGCTACAATTTAAGGAATGTGTTTAGTGATGGCATCAGATTCCTAATTGATGGAGAAAGGTCTGGTGGCAAGAAATGCTGCTTCTAGGAGGTTGTCAAGCGTTTTCGCTCTACGATTCCATTCTTGGGTGGTTGGTTTGGCCCTTGTTCCTGTAACTCGAATCCTAGCCCGGTATATCCCATTTTAATTTTACACCATTGTGAACCTTACGCCTTTTTTACTCTCTGATCGAGGTTCTCGGCATTGAAAAATCTTCGTAAACTAAATCACACGTGTATATGTTGACATTTAAGAGATATACAGTCAAGAAAATCAAGGGCAATGGTGATATATATGCGGATTAGACACAAAAAAAACACTCAACAAATTGCTACAATTTAAGGAATGTATTTAGTGACGGCATCAGATTCCTAATTGATGGAGAAAGGTCTTGTGGCAAGAAAAGCTGCTTCTTGGAGGTTGTCAAGTGTTTTCGCTCGACGATTCAATTCTTGGGTGGTTGGTTTGGCCCTTGTTCCTGTAACTCGAATCCTAGCCCGGTTTATCCCATTTTAATTTTACACCATTCTGAACCTTACGCCCTTTTTACTCTCTGATCGAGGTTCTCGGTATTGAAAAATCTTCGTAAACTAAATCACACGTGTATATGATGATATTTAAGAGATATACAGTCAAGAAAATCAAGGGCAATGGTCATATATATGCGGATTAGACACAAAAAAAAACACTCAACAAATGGCTACAATTTTAGGAATGTGTTTAGCGACGGCATCAGATTCCTAATTGATGGAGAAAGGTCCGGTGGTAAGAAAAGTTGTTTCTAGGAGGTTGTCAAGTGTTTTCGCTCGACGATTCCATTCTTGGGTGGTTGGTTTGGCCCTTGTTCCTGTAACTCAAATCCTAGCCTGGTATATCCCATTTTAATTTTACACCATTGTGAACCTTACGCCTTTTTTACTCTCTGATCGAGGTTCTCGACATTGAAAAATCTTCGTAAACTAAATCACACGTGTATATGTTGATATTTAAGAGATATACAGTCAAGAAAATCAAGGGCAATGGTGATATATATGCGGATTAGACACAAAAAAACACTCAACAAATGGCTACAATTTAAGGAATGTGTTTAGTGACGGCATCAGATTCCTAATTGATGGAGAAATGTCTGGTGGTAAGAAAAGCTGCTTCTAGGAGGTTGTCAACTGTTTTCGCTCGACGATTCCATTCTTGGGTGGTTGGTTTGGCCCTTGTTCCTGTAACTCGAATCCTAGCCCGGTATATCCCATTTTAATTTTTCACCATTGTGAACCTTACGCCGTTTTTACTTTCTGATCGAGGTTCTCGGCAGTGAAAAATCTTCGTAAACTAAATCACACGTGTATATGTTGATATATAAGAGATATACAGTCAAGAAAATCAAGGGCAATGGTGATATATATGCGGATTAGACACCAAAAAAAAACACTCAACAAATTGCTACAATTTAAGGAATGTGTTTAGTGACGGCATCAGATTCCTAATTGATGGAGAAAGGTCTGGTGGTATGAAAAGCTGCTTCTAGGAGGTTGTCAAGTGTTTTCGCTCGACGATTCCATTCTGGGGTGGTTGGTTTGGCCCTTGTTCCTGTAACTCGAATCCTATCCCGGTATATCCCATTTTAATTTACACCGTTCTGAACCTTACGCCTTTTTTACTCTCTGATCGAGGTTCTCGGCATTGAAAAATCTTCGTAAACTAAATCACACGTGTATATGTTGACATTTAAGAGATATACAGTCAAAAAAATCAAGGGCAATGGGGATATATATTCGGTTTAGACACAAAAAAAGAACACTCAACAAATGGCTACAATTTAAGGAATGTGTTTAGTGATGGCATCAGATTCCTAATTGATGGAGAAAGGTCTGGTGGCAAGAAATGCTGCTTCTAGGAGGTTGTCAAGCGTTTTCGCTCTACGATTCCATTCTTGGGTGGTTGGTTTGGCCGTTGTTCCTGTAACTCGAATCCTAGCCCGGTATATCCCATTTTAATTTTACACCATTGTGAACCTTACGCCTTTTTTACTCTCTGATCGAGGTTCTCGGCATTGAAAAATCTTCGTAAACTAAATCACACGTGTATATGTTGACATTTAAGAGATATACAGTCAAGAAAATCAAGGGCAATGGTGATATATATGCGGATTAGACACCAAAAAAAAAACACTCAACAAATTGCTACAATTTAAGGAATGTGTTTAGTGACGGCATCAGATTCCTAATTGATGGAGAAAGGTCTGGTGGTATGAAAAGCTGCTTCTAGGAGGTTGTCAAGTGTTTTCGCTCGACGATTCCATTCTGGGGTGGTTGGTTTGGCCCTTGTTCCTGTAACTCGAATCCTATCCCGGTATATCCCATTTTAATTTACACCATTGTGAACCATACGCCTTTTTTACTCTCTGATCGAGGTTCTCGGCAATGAAAAATCTTCGTAAACTAAATCACACGTGTATATGTTGACATTTAAGAGATATACAGTCAAAAAAATCAAGGGCAATGGTGATATATATGCGGATTAGACACCAAAAAAAAACACTCAACAAATTGCTACAATTTAAGGAATGTGTTTAGTGACGGCATCAGATTCCTATTTGATGGAGAAAGGTCTGGTGGTATGAAAAGCTGCTTCTAGGAGGTTGTCAAGTGTTTTCGCTCGACGATTCCATTCTGGGGTGGTTGGTTTGGCCCTTGTTCCTGTAACTCGAATCCTATCCCGGTATATCCCATTTTAATTTACACCGTTGTGAACCTTACGCCTTTTTTACTCTCTGATCGAGGTTCTCGGCATTGAAAAATCTTCGTAAACTAAATCACACGTGTATATGTTGACATTTAAGAGATATACAGTCAAAAAAATCAAGGGCAATGGGGATATATATTCGGTTTAGACACAAAAAAAGAACACTCAACAAATGGCTACAATTTAAGGAATGTGTTTAGTGATGGCATCAGATTCCTAATTGATGGAGAAAGGTCTGGTGGCAAGAAATGCTGCTTCTAGGAGGTTGTCAAGCGTTTTCGCTCTACGATTCCATTCTTGGGTGGTTGGTTTGGCCCTTGTTCCTGTAACTCGAATCCTAGCCCGGTATATCCCATTTTAATTTTACACCATTGTGAACCTTACGCCTTTTTTACTCTCTGATCGAGGTTCTCGGCATTGAAAAATCTTCGTAAACTAAATCACACGTGTATATGTTGACATTTAAGAGATATACAGTCAAGAAAATCAAGGGCAATGGTGATATATATGCGGATTAGACACAAAAAAAAAACACTCAACAAATTGCTACAATTTAAGGAATGTATTTAGTGACGGCATCAGATTCCTAATTGATGGAGAAAGGTCTTGTGGCAAGAAAAGCTGCTTCTTGGAGGTTGTCAAGTGTTTTCGCTCGACGATTCCATTCTTGGGTGGTTGGTTTGGCCCTTGTTCCTGTAACTCGAATCCTAGCCCGGTTTATCCCATTTTAATTTTACACCATTCTGAACCTTACGCCCTTTTTACTCTCTGATCGAGGTTCTCGGCATTGAAAAATCTTCGTAAACTAAATCACACGTGTATATGATGATATTTAAGAGATATACAGTCAAGAAAATCAAGGGCAATGGTGATATATATGCGGATTAGACACAAAAAAAAGCACTCAACAAATGGCTAAAATTTTAGGAATGTGTTTAGCGACGGCATCAGATTCCTAATTGATGGAGAAAGGTCCGGTGGTAAGAAAAGCTGTTTCTAGGAGGTTGTCAAGTGTTTTCGCTCGACGATTCCATTCTTGGGTGGTTGGTTTGGCCCTTGTTCCTGTAACTCAAATCCTAGCCTGGTATATCCCATTTTAATTTTACACCATTGTGAACCTTACGCCTTTTTTACTCTCTGATCGAGGTTCTCGACATTGAAAAATCTTCGTAAACTAAATCACACGTGTATATGTTGATATTTAAGAGATATACAGTCAAGAAAATCAAGGGCAATGGTGATATATATTCGGATTAGACACCAAAATAAAACACTCAACAAATTACTACAATTTAAGGAATGTGTTTAGTGAAGACATCAGATTCCTAATTGATGGAGAAAGGTCGGGTGGCAAGAAAAGCTGCTTCTAGGAAGTTGTCAAGTGTTTTCGCTCGACGATTCCATTCTTGGGTGGTTGGTTTGGCCCTTGTTCCTGTAACTCGAATCCTGGCCCGGTATATCCCATTTTAATATTACACCATTGCGAACCTTACGCCTTTTTTACTCTCTGATCGAGGTTCTCGGCATTGAAAAATCTTCGTAAACTAAATTACACGTGTATATGTTGACATTTAAGAGATATACAGTCAAGAAAATCAAGGGCAATGGTGATATATATGCGGATTAGACACCAAAAAAAACACTCAACAAATGGCTACAATTTAAGGAATGTGTTTAGTGACGGCTTCAGATTCCTAATTGATGGAGAAAGGTCTGGTGGTAAGAAAAGCTGCTTCTAGGAGGTTGTCAAGTGTTTTCGCTCGACGATTCCATTCTTGGGTGGTTGGTTTGGCCCTTGTTCCTGTAACTCGAATCCTAGCCCGGTATATCCCATTTTAATCTTACACCATTGTTAACCTTACGCCTTTTTTACTCTCTGATCGAGGTTCTCGGCATTGAAAAATCTTCGTAAACTAAATCACACGTGTATATGTTGACATTTAAGAGATATACAATCAAGAAAATCAAGGGCAATGGTGATATATATGCGGATTAGACACCAAAAAAAAAAGCACTCAACAAATGGCTACAATTTAAGGAATATGTTTAGTGACGGCATCAGATTCCTAATTGATGGAGAAAGGTCTCGTGGCAAGAAAAACTGCTTCTAGGAAGTTGTCAAGTGTTTTCGCTCGACGATTCCATTCTTGGGTGGTTGGTTTGGCCCTTGTTCCTGTAAAGTGAATCCTAGCCTGGTATATCCCATTTTAATTTTACACCATTGTGAACCTTACGCCTTTTTTTCTTTCTGATCGAGGTTCTCGGCATTGAAAAATCTTCGTAAACTAAATCACACGTGTATATGTTGATATTTAAGAGATATACAGTCAAGAAAATCAATGGCAATGGTGATATATATGCGGATTAGACACAAAAAAAAACACTCAACAAATGGCTACAATTTAAGGAATGTGTTTTGTAACGGCATCAGATTCCTAATTGACGGAGAAAGGTCTGGTGGCAAGAAAAGCTGCTTCTAGGAGGTTGTCAAGTGTTTTCGCTCGACGATTCCATTCTTGGGTGGTGGGTTTGGCCCTTGTTCCTGTAACTCGAATCCTAGCCCGGTATATCCCATTTTAATCTTACACCATTGTGAACCTTACGCCTTTTTTACTCTCTGATCGAGGTTCTCGGCATTGAAAAATCTTCGTAAACTAAATCACACGTGTATATGTTGACATTTAAGAGATATACAGTCAAGAAAATCAAGGGCAATGGTGATATATATGCGGATTAGACACCAAAAAAAATCACTCAACAAATGGCTACAATTTAAGGAACGTGTTTAGTGACGGCATTAAGGAATGGCTACAATTTAAGGAATGTGTTTTGTAACGGCATCAGATTCCTAATTGACGGAGAAAGGTCTGGTGGCAAGAAAAGCTGCTTCTAGGAGGTTGTCAAGTGTTTTCGCTCGACGATTCCATTCTTGGGTGGTGGGTTTGGCCCTTGTTCCTGTAACTCGAATCCTAGCCCGGTATATCCCATTTTAATCTTACACCATTGTGAACCTTACGCCTTTTTTACTCTCTGATCGAGGTTCTCGGCATTGAAAAATCTTCGTAAACTAAATCACACGTGTATATGTTGACATTTAAGAGATATACAGTCAAGAAAATCAAGGGCAATGGTGATATAAATGCGGATTGGACACCAAAAAAAACACTCAACAAATGGCTACAATTTAAGAAATTTGTTTAGTGACGGCATCAGATTCCTAATTGATTGAGAAAGGTCTGGTGGCAATAAAAGCTGCTTCTAGGAGGTTGTCAAGTGTTTTCGCTCGACGATTCCATTCTTGGGTGGTTGGTTTGGCCCTTGTTCCTGTAAAGTGAATCCTAGCCTGGTATATCCCATTTTAATTTTACACCATTGTGAACCTTACGCCTTTTTTTCTTTCTGATCGAGGTTCTCGGCATTGAAAAATCTTCGTAAACTAAATCACACGTGTATATGTTGACATTTAAGAGATATACAATCAAGAAAACCAAGGGCAATGGTGATATATATGCGGATTAGACACAAAAAAAACACTCAACAAATGGCTACAATTTAAGGAATGTGTTTAGTGACGGCATCAGATTCCTAATTGATGGAGAAATGTATGGTGGCAAGAAAAGCTGCTTCTAGGAGGTTGTCAACTGTTTTCGCTCGACGATTCCATTCTTGGGTGGTTGGTTTGGCCCTTGTTCCTGTAACTCGAATCCTAGCCCGGTATATCCCATTTTAATTTTACACCATTGTGAACATTACGCCTTTTTCTCTCTGATTGAGGTTCTCGGCATTGAAATTTCTTCGTAAAGTAAATCACACGTGTATATGTTGACATTTAAGAGATATACAGTCAAGAAAATCAAGGGCAGTGGTGATATAAATGCGGATTGGACACCAAAAAAAACACTCAACAAATGGCTACAATTTAAGAAATTTGTTTAGTGACGGCATCAGATTCCTAATTGATTGAGAAAGGTCTGGTGGCAATAAAAGCTGCTTCTAGGAGGTTGTCAAGTGTTTTCGCTCGACGATTCCATTCTTGGGTGGTTGGTTTGGCCCTTGTTCCTGTAACTCGAATCCTAGCCCGATAAATCCCATTCAATTTTACACCATTGTGAACCTTTCCCATTTTTTACTCTATGATCGAGGTTCTCAGCATTGAAAAATCTTCGTAAACTAAATTACACGTGTATATGTTGATATTTAAGAGATATACAGTCAAGAAAATCAACGGCAATGGTGATATATATACGGATTAGACACCAAAAAAAAAACACTCAATAAATGGCTACAATTTAAGGAATTTGTTTAGTGACGGCATCGGATTCCTAATTGATGGAGAAAGGTCTGGTGGCAAGAAAAAGCTGCTTTTAGGAGGTTGTCAAGTGTTTTCGCTCGACGATTCCATTCTTGGGTGGTTGGTTTGGCCCTTGTTCCTGTAACTCGAATCCTAGCCCGATAAATCCCATTTTAATTTTACACCATTGTGAACCTTACCCATTTTTTACTCTCTGATCGAGGTTCTCAGCATTGAAAAATCTTCGTAAACTAAATTACACGTGTATATGTTGATATTTAAGAGATATACAGTCAAGAAAATCAAGGGCAATGGTGATATATATGCGGATTAGACACCAAAAAAAAACACTCAACAAATGGCTACAATTTAAGGAATGTGTTTAGTGACGGCATCAGATTCCTAATTGATGGAGAAAGGTCTGGTGGCAAGAAAAGCTGCTTCTAGGAGGTTGTCAAATGTTAACGCTCGACGATTCCATTCTTGGGTGGTTGGTTTGGCTCTTGTTCCTGTAACTCGAATCCTACCCCGGTATATCCCAATTTAATTTACACCATTGTGAACCTTACGCCGTTTTTACTTTCTGATCGAGGTTCTCGGCATTGAAAAATCTTCGTAAACTAAATCACACGTGTATATGTTGATATATAAGAGATATACAGTCAAGAAAATCAAGGGCAATGGTGATATATATGCGGATTAGACACCAAAAAAAAACACTCAACAAATTGCTACAATTTAAGGAATGTGTTTAGTGACGGCATCAGATTCCTAATTGATGGAGAAAGGTCTGGTGGTAAGAAAAGCTGCTTCTAGGAGGTTGTTAAGTGTTTTCGCTTGACGATTCCATTCTGGGGTGGTTGGTTTGGCCCTTGTTCCTGTAACTCGAATCCTAGCCCGGTATATCCCATTTTAATTTTACACCATTGTGAACCTTACGCCTTTTTTACTCTCTGATCGAGGTTCTCGGCATTGAAAAATCTTCGTAAACTAAATCACACGTGTATATGTTGACATTTAAGAGATATACAGTCAAAAAAATCAAGGGCAATGGGGATATATATGCGGTTTAGACACAAAAAAAAACACTCAACAAATGGCTTCAATTTAAGGAATGTGTTTAGTGATGGCATCAGATTCCTAATTGATGGAGAAAGGTCTGGTGGCAAGAAAAGCTGCTTCTAGGAGGTTGTCAAGCGTTTTCGCTCTACGATTCCATTCTTGGGTGGTTGGTTTGGCCCTTGTTCCTGTAACTCGAATCCTAGCCCGGTATATCCCATTTTAATTTTACACCATTGTGAACCTTACGCCTTTTTTACTCTCTGATCGAGGTTCTCGGCATTGAAAAATCTCCGTAAACTAAATCACACGTGTATATGTTGACATTTAAGAGATATACAGTCAAGAAAATCAAGGGCAATGGTGATATATATGCGGATTAGACACCAAAAAAAAACACTCAACAAATTGTTACAATTTAAGGAATGTATTTAGTGACGGCATCAGATTCCTAATTGATGGAGAAAGGTCTTGTGGCAAGAAAAGCTGCTTCTAGGAGGTTGTCAAGTGTTTTCGCTCGACGATTCCATTCTTGGGTGGTTGGTTTGGCCCTTGTTCCTGTAACTCGAATCCTAGCCCGGTTTATCCCATTTTAATTTTACACCATTCTGAACCTTACGCCCTTTTTACTCTCTGATCGAGGTTCTCGACATTGAAAAATCTTCGTAAACTAAATCACACGTGTATATGATGATATTTAAGAGATATACAGTCAAGAAAATCAAGGGCAATGGTGATATATATGCGGATTAGACACAAAAAAACACTCAACAAATGGCTACAATTTTAGTAATGTGTTTAGCGACGGCATCAGATTCCTAATTGATGGAGAAAGGTCCGGTGGTAAGAAAAGCTGTTTCTAGGAGGTTGTCAAGTGTTTTTGCTCGACGATTCCATTCTTGGGTGGTTGGTTTGGCCCTTGTTCCTGTAACTCAAATCCTAGCCTGGTATATCCCATTTTAATTTTACACCATTGTGAACCTTACGCCTTTTTTACTCTCTGATCGAAGTTCTCGACATTGAAAAATCTTCGTAAACTAAATCACACGTGTATATGTTGATATTTAAGAGATATACAGTCAAGAAAATCAAGGGCAATGGTGATATATATGCGGATTAGACACCAAAAAAAAACACTCAACAAATGACTACAATTTAAGGAATGTGTTTAGTGACGACATCAGATTCCTAATTGATGGAGAAAGGTCGGGTGGCAAGAAAAGCTGCTTCTAGGAAGTTGTCAAGTGTTTTCGCTCGACGATTCCATTCTTGGGTGGTTGGTTTGGCCCTTGTTCCTGTAACTCGAATCCTAGCCCGGTATATCCCATTTTAATATTACACCATTGCGAACCTTACGCCTTTTTTACTCTCTGATCGAGGTTCTCGGCATTGAAAAATCTTCGTAAACTAAATTACACGTGTATATGTTGACATTTAAGAGATATACAGTCAAGAAAATCAAGGGCAATGGTGATATATATGCGGATTAGACACCAAAAAAAACACTCAACAAATGGCTACAATTTAAGGAATGTGTTTAGTGACGGCATCAGATTCCTAATTGATTGAGAAAGGTCTGGTGGGAAGAAAAGCTGCTTCTAGGAGGTTGTCAAGTGTTTTCGCTCGACGATTCCATTCTTGGGTGGTTGGTTTGGCCCTTGTTCCTGTAACTCGAATCCTAGCCCAGTATATCCCATTTTAATCTTACACCATTGTGAACCTTACGCCTTTTTTACTCTCTGATCGAGGTTCTCGGCATTGAAAAATCTTCGTAAACTAAATCACACGTGTATATGTTGACATTTAAAAGATATACAGTCACGAAAATCAAGGGCAATGGTGATATATATGCGGATTAGACACCAAAAAAAATCACTCAACAAATGGCTACAATTTAAGGAACGTGTTTAGTGACGGCATTAAATTCCTAATTGATGGAGAAAGGTTTGGTGGCAAGAAAAGCTGCTTCTAGGAGGTTGTCAAGTGTTTTCGCTCGACGATTCCATTCTTGGATGGTTGGTTTGGCCCTTGTTCCTGTAACTCGAATCCTAGCCCGGTATATCCCATTTTAATTTTACACCATTGTGAACCTTACGCCTTTTTTACTCTCTGATCGAGGTTCTCGGCATTGAAAAATCTTCGTAAACTAAATCACACGTGTATATGTTGACATTTAAGAGATATACAGTCAAGAAAATGACGGGCAATGGTGATATATATGCGGATTGGACACCAAAAAAAAACACTCAACAAATGGCTACAATTTAAGGAATGTGTTTAGTGACGAAATCAGATTCCTAATTGATGGAGAAAGGTCTGGTGGCAAGAAAATCTACTTCTAGGAGGTTGTCAAGTATTTTTGCTCGACGATTCCATTCTGGGGTGGTTGGTTTGGCCCTTGTTCCTGTAACTCGAATCTTAGCCCGATATATCCCATTTTAATTTTACACCATTGTGAACCTTACGCCTTTTTTACTCTCTGATCGAGGTTCTCGGCATTGAAAAATCTTCGTAAACTAAATCACACGTGTATATGTTGACATTCAAGAGATATACAGTCAAAAAAATCAAGGGCAATGGGGATATATATGCGGATTAGACACAAAAAAAAAAACACTCAACAAATGGCTACAATTTAAAGAATGTGTTTAGTGATGGCATCAGATTCCTAATTGATGGAGAAAGGTCTGGTGGCAAGAATAGCTGCTTCTAGGAGGTTGTCAAGTGTTTTCGCTCTACGATTCCATTCTTGGGTGGTTGGTTTGGCCCTTGTTCCTGTAACTCGAATCCTAGCCCGGTATATCCCATTTTAATTTTACACCATTGTGAACCTTACGCCTTTTTTACTCTCTGATCGAGGTTCTCGGCATTGAAAAATCTTCGTAAACTAAATCACACGTGTATATGTTGATATTTAAGAGATATACAGTCAAGAAAATCAAGGGCAATGGTGATATATATGCGGATTAGACACCAAAAAAAAACACTCAACAAATGACTACAATTTAAGGAATGTGTTTAGTGACGACATCTGATTCCTAATTGATGGAGAAATGTCGGGTGGCAAGAAAAGCTGCTTCTAGGAAGTTGTCAAGTGTTTTCGCTCGACGATTCCATTCTTGGGTGGTTGGTTTGGCCCTTGTTCCTGTAACTCGAATCCTAGCCCGGTATATCCCATTTTAATATTACACCATTGCGAACCTTACGCCTTTTTTACTCTCTGATCGAGGTTCTCGGCATTGAAAAATCTTCGTAAACTAAATTACACGTGTATATGTTGACATTTAAGAGATATACAGTCAAGAAAATCAAGGGCAATGGTGAAATATATGCGGATTAGACACAAAAAAAACACTCAACAAATGGCTACAATTTAAGGAATGTGTTTAGTGACGAAATCAGATTCCTAATTGATGGAGAAAGGTCTGGTGGGAAGAAAAGCTGCTTCTAGGAGGTTGTCAAGTGTTTTCGCTCGACGATTCCATTCTTGGGTGGTTGGTTTGGCCCTTGTTCCTGTAACTCGAATCCTAGCCCAGTATATCCCATTTTAATCTTACACCATTGTGAACCTTACGCCTTTTTTACTCTCTGATCGAGGTTCTCGGCATTGAAAAATCTTCGTAAACTAAATCACACGTGTATATGTTGGCATTTAAGAGATATACAATCAAGAAAATCAAGGGCAATGGTGATATATATGCGGATTAAACACCAAAAAAAAAGCACTCAACAAATGGCTACAATTTAAGGAATATGTTTAGTGACGGCATCAGATTCCTAATTGATGGAGAAAGGTCTCGTGGCAAGAAAAGCTGCTTCTAGGAAGTTGTCAAGTGTTTTCGCTCGACGATTCCATTCTTGGGTGGTTGGTTTGGCCCTTGTTCCTGTAAAGTGAATCCTAGCCTGGTATATCCCATTTTAATTTTACACCATTGTGAACCTTACGCCTTTTTTTCTTTCTGATCGAGGTTCTCGGCATTGAAAAATCTTCGTAAACTAAATCACACGTGTATATGTTGATATTTAAGAGATATACAGTCAAGAAAATCAATGGCAATGGTGATATATATGCGGATTAGACACAAAAAAAAGACTCAACAAATGGCTACAATTTAAGGAATGTGTTTTGTAACGGCATCAGATTCCTAATTGACAGAGAAAGGTCGGGTGGCAAGAAAAGCTGCTTCTAGGAGGTTGTCAAGTGTTTTCGCTCGACGATTCCATTCTTGGGTGGTTGGTTTGGCCCTTGTTCCTGTAACTCGAATCCTAGCCCGGTATATCCCATTTTAATCTTACACCATTGTGAACCTTACGCCTTTTTTACTCTCTGATCGAGGTTCTCGGCATTGAAAAATCTTCGTAAACTAAATGACACGTGTATATGTTGACATTTAAGAGATATACAGTCAAGAAAATCAAGGGCAATGGTGATATATATGCGGATTAGACACAAAAAAAAATCACTCAACAAATGGCTACAATTTAAGGAACGTGTTTAGTGACGGCATTAAATTCCTAATTGATGGAGAAAGGTTTGGTGGCAAGAAAAGCTGCTTCTAGGAGGTTGTCAAGTGTTTTCGCTCGACGATTCCATTCTTGGATGGTTGGTTTGGCCCTTGTTCCTGTAACTCGAATCCTAGCCCGGTATATCCCATTTTAATTTTACACCCTTGTGAACCTTACGCCTTTTTTACTCTCTGATCGAGGTTCTCGGCATTGAAAAATCTTCGTAAACTAAATCACACGTGTATATGTTGACATTTAAGAGATATACAGTCAAGAAAATCACGGGCAATGGTGATATATATGCGGATTGGACACCAAAAAAAAACACTCAACAAATGGCTACAATTTAAGGAATGTGTTTAGTGACGAAATCAGATTCCTAATTGATGGAGAAAGGTCTGGTGGCAAGAAAATCTACTTCTAGGAGGTTGTCAAGTATTTTCGCTCGACGATTCCATTCTGGGGTGGTTGGTTTGGCCCTTGTTCCTGTAACTCAAATCTTAGCCCGATATATCCCATTTTAATTTTACACCATTGTGAACCTTACGCCTTTTTTACTCTCTGATAGAGGTTCTCGGCATTGAAAAATCTTCGTAAACTAAATCACACGTGTATATGTTGACATTTAAGAGATATACAGTCAAGAAAATCACGGGCAATGGTGATATATATGCGGATTGGACACCAAAAAAAAAACACTCAACAAATGGCTACAATTTAAGGAATGTGTTTAGTGACGAAATCAGATTCCTAATTGATGGAGAAAGGTCTGGTGGCAAGAAAATCTACTTCTAGGAGGTTGTCAAGTATTTTCGCTCGACGATTCCATTCTGGGGTGGTTGGTTTGGCCGTTGTTCCTGTAACTCGAATCTTAGCCCGAGATATCCCATTTTAATTTTACACCATTGTGAACCTTACGCCTTTTTTACTCTCTGATCAAGGTTCTCGGCATTGAAAAATCTTCGTAAACTAAATCACACGTGTATATGTTGACATTCAAGAGATATACAGTCAAAAAAATCAAGGGCAATGGGGATATATATGCGGATTAGACACAAAAAAAAACACTCAACAAATGGCTACAATTTAAGGAATGTGTTTAGTGATGGCATCAGATTCCTAATTGATGGAGAAAGGTCTGGTGGCAAGAATAGCTGCTTCTAGGAGGTTGTCAAGTGTTTTCGCTCTACGATTCCATTCTTGGGTGGTTGGTTTGGCCCTTGTTCCTGTAACTCGAATCCTAGCCCGGTATATCCCATTTTAATTTTACACCATTGTGAACCTTACGCCTTTTTTACTCTCTGATCGAGGTTCTCGGCATTGAAAAATCTTCGTAAACTAAATCACACGTGTATATGTTGATATTTAAGAGATATACAGTCAAGAAAATCAAGGGCAATGGTGATATATATGTGGATTAGACACCAAAAAAAAACACTCAACAAATGACTACAATTTAAGGAATGTGTTTAGTGACGACATCAGATTCCTAATTGATGGAGAAAGGTCGGGTGGCAAGAAAAGCTGCTTCTAGGAAGTTGTCAAGTGTTTTCGCTCGACGATTCCATTCTTGGGTGGTTGGTTTGGCCCTTGTTCCTGTAACTCGAATCCTAGCCCGGTATATCCCATTTTAATATTACACCATTGCGAACCTTACGCCTTTTTTACTCTCTGATCGAGGTTCTCGGCATTGAAAAATCTTCGTAAACTAAATTACACGTGTATATGTTGACATTTAAGAGATATACAGTCAAGAAAATCAAGGGCAATGGTGATATATATGCGGATTAGACACCAAAAAAAACACTCAACAAATGGCTACAATTTAAGGAATGTGTTTAGTGACGGCATCAGATTCCTAATTGATGGAGAAAGGTCTGGTGGGAAGAAAAGCTGCTTCTAGGAGGTTGTCAAGTGTTTTCGCTCGACGATTCCATTCTTGGGTGGTTGGTTTGGCCCTTGTTCCTGTAACTCGAATCCTAGCCCAGTATATCCCATTTTAATCTTACACCATTGTGAACCTTACGCCTTTTTTACTCTCTGAGCGAGGTTCTCGGCATTGAAAAATCTTCGTAAACTAAATCACACGTGTATATGTTGACATTTAAGAGATATACAATCAAGAAAATCAAGGGCAATGGTGATATATATGCGGATTAGACACCAAAAAAAAAGCACTCA
Organism: Helianthus tuberosus; assembly: GCA_030545235.1. Lineage (NCBI taxonomy): Eukaryota > Viridiplantae > Streptophyta > Magnoliopsida > Asterales > Asteraceae > Helianthus > Helianthus tuberosus. The sequence continues at coordinate 224,203,162 of CM060369.1, forward strand.
ACAAATGGCTAAAATTTAAGGAATGTGTTTAGTGACGAAATCAGATTCCTAATTGATGGAGAAAGGTCTGGTGGCAAGAATATCTACTTCTAGGAGGTTGTCAAGTATTTTCGCTCGACGATTCCATTCTGGGGTGGTTGGTTTGGCCCTTGTTCCTGTAACTCGAATCTTAGCCCGAGATATCCCATTTTAATTTTACACCATTGTGAACCTTACGCCTTTTTTACTCTCTGATCGAGGTTCTCGGCATTGAAAAATCTTCATAAACTAAATCACACGTGTATATGTTGACATTCAAGAGATATACAGTCAAAAAAATCAAGGGCAATGGGGATATATATGCGGATTAGACACAAAAAAAACACTCAACAAATGGCTACAATTTAAGGAATGTGTTTAGTGATGGCATCAGATTCCTAATTGATGGAGAAAGGTCTGGTGGCAAGAATAGCTGCTTCTAGGAGGTTGTCAAGTGTTTTCGCTCTACGATTCCATTCTTGGGTGGTTGGTTTGGCCCTTGTTCCTGTAACTCGAATCCTAGCCCGGTATATCCCATTTTAATTTTACACCATTGTGAACCTTACGCCTTTTTTACTCTCTGATCGAGGTTCTCGGCATTGAAAAATCTTCGTAAACTAAATCACACGTGTATATGTTGATATTTAAGAGATATACAGTCAAGAAAATCAAGGGTAATGGTGATATATATGTGGATTAGACACCAAAAAAAAAACACTCAACAAATGACTACAATTTAAGGAATGTGTTTAGTGACGACATCAGATTCCTAATTGATGGAGAAAGGTCAGGTGGCAAGAAAAGCTGCTTCTAGGAAGTTGTCAAGTGTTTTCGCTCGACGATTCCATTCTTGGGTGGTTGGTTTGGCCCTTGTTCCTGTAACTCGAATCCTAGCCCGGTATATCCCATTTTAATATTACACCATTGCGAACCTTACGCCTTTTTTACTCTCTGATCGAGGTTCTCGGCATTGAAAAATCTTCGTAAACTAAATTACACGTGTATATGTTGACATTTAAGAGATATACAGTCAAGAAAATCAAGGGCAATGGTGATATATATGCGGATTAGACACCAAAAAAAACACTCAACAAATGACTACAATTTAAGGAATGTGTTTAGTGACGACATCAGATTCCTAATTGATGGAGAAAGGTCGGGTGGCAAGAAAAGCTGCTTCTAGGAAGTTGTCAAGTGTTTTCGCTCGACGATTCCATTCTTGGGTGGTTGGTTTGGCCCTTGTTCCTGTAACTCGAATCCTAGCCCGGTATATCCCATTTTAATATTACACCATTGCGAACCTTACGCCTTTTTTACTCTCTGATCGAGGTTCTCGGCATTGAAAAATCTTCGTAAACTAAATTACACGTGTATATGTTGACATTTAAGAGATATACAGTCAAGAAAATCAAGGGCAATGGTGATATATATGCGGATTAGACACCAAAAAAAAAGCACTCAACAAATGGCTAAAATTTAAGGAATGTGTTTAGTGACGAAATCAGATTCCTAATTGATGGAGAAAGGTCTGGTGGCAAGAAAATCTACTTCTAGGAGGTTGTCAAGTATTTTCGCTCGACGATTCCATTCTGGGGTGGTTGGTTTGGCCCTTGTTCCTGTAACTCGAATCTTAGCCCGAGATATCCCATTTTAATTTTACACCATTGTGAACCTTACGCCTTTTTTACTCTCTGATCGAGGTTCTCGGCATTGAAAAATCTTCGTAAACTAAATCACACGTGTATATGTTGACATTCAAGAGATATACAGTCAAAAAAATCAAGGGCAATGGGGATATATATGCGGATTAGACACAAAAAAAACACTCAACAAATGGCTACAATTTAAGGAATGTGTTTAGTGATGGCATCAGATTCCTAATTGATGGAGAAAGGTCTGGTGGCAAGAATAGCTGCTTCTAGGAGGTTGTCAAGTGTTTTCGCTCTACGATTCCATTCTTGGGTGGTTGGTTTGGCCCTTGTTCCTGTAACTCGAATCCTAGCCCGAGATATCCCATTTTAATTTTACACCATTGTGAACCTTACGCCTTTTTTACTCTCTGATCGAGGTTCTCGGCATTGAAAAATCTTCGTAAACTAAATCACACGTGTATATGTTGACATTTAAGAGATATACAATCAAGAAAATCAAGGGCAATGGTGATATATATGCGGATTAGACACCAAAAAAAAAAGCACTCAACAAATGGCTAAAATTTAAGGAATATGTTTAGTGATGGCATCAGATTCCTAATTGATGGAGAAAGGTCTGGTGGCAAGAATAGCTGCTTCTAGGAGGTTGTCAAGTGTTTTCGCTCTACGATTCCATTCTTGGGTGGTTGGTTTGGCCCTTGTTCCTGTAACTCGAATCCTAGCCCGGTATATCCCATTTTAATTTTACACCATTGTGAACCTTACGCCTTTTTTACTCTCTGATCGAGGTTCCCGGCATTGAAAAATCTTCGTAAACTAAATCACACGTGTATATGTTGATATTTAAGAGATATACAGTCAAGAAAATCAAGGGTAATGGTGATATATATGTGGATTAGACACCAAAAAAAAACACTCAACAAATGGCTACAATTTAAGGAATGTGTTTAGTGACGAAATCAGATTCCTAATTGATGGAGAAAGGTCTGGTGGCAAGAAAATCTACTTCTAGGAGGTTGTCAAGTATTTTCGCTCGACGATTCCATTCTGGGGTGGTTGGTTTGGCCGTTGTTCCTGTAACTCGAATCTTAGCCCGAGATATCCCATTTTAATTTTACACCATTGTGAACCTTACGCCTTTTTTACTCTCTGATCGAGGTTCTCGGCATTGAAAAATCTTCGTAAACTAAATCACACGTGTATATGTTGACATTCAAGAGATATACAGTCAAAAAAATCAAGGGCAATGGGGATATATATGCGGATTAGACACAAAAAAAAACACTCAACAAATGGCTACAATTTAAGGAATGTGTTTAGTGATGGCATCAGATTCCTAATTGATGGAGAAAGGTCTGGTGGCAAGAATAGCTGCTTCTAGGAGGTTGTCAAGTGTTTTCGCTCTACGATTCCATTCTTGGGTGGTTGGTTTGGCCCTTGTTCCTGTAACTCGAATCCTAGCCCGGTATATCCCATTTTAATTTTACACCATTGTGAACCTTACGCCTTTTTTACTCTCTGATCGAGGTTCTCGGCATTGAAAAATCTTCGTAAACTAAATCACACGTATATATGTTGATATTTAAGAGATATACAGTCAAGAAAATCAAGGGCAATGGTGATATATATGTGGATTAGACACCAAAAAAAAACACTCAACAAATGACTACAATTTAAGGAATGTGTTTAGTGACGACATCAGATTCCTAATTGATGGAGAAAGGTCGGGTGGCAAGAAAAGCTGCTTCTAGGAAGTTGTCAAGTGTTTTCGCTCGACGATTCCATTCTTGGGTGGTTGGTTTGGCCCTTGTTCCTGTAACTCGAATCCTAGCCCGGTATATCCCATTTTAATATTACACCATTGCGAACCTTACGCCTTTTTTACTCTCTGATCGAGGTTCTCGGCATTGAAAAATCTTCGTAAACTAAATTACACGTGTATATGTTGACATTTAAGAGATATACAGTCAAGAAAATCAAGGGCAATGGTGATATATATGCGGATTAGACACCAAAAAAAACACTCAACAAATGGCTACAATTTAAGGAATGTGTTTAGTGACGGCATCAGATTCCTAATTGATGGAGAAAGGTCTGGTGGGAAGAAAAGCTGCTTCTAGGAGGTTGTCAAGTGTTTTCGCTCGACGATTCCATTCTTGGGTGGTTGGTTTGGCCCTTGTTCCTGTAACTCGAATCCTAGCCCAGTATATCCCATTTTAATCTTACACCATTGTGAACCTTACGCCTTTTTTACTCTCTGATCGAGGTTCTCGGCATTGAAAAATCTTCGTAAACTAAATCACACGTGTATATGTTGACATTTAAGAGATATACAATCAAGAAAATCAAGGGCAATGGTGATATATATGCGGATTAGACACCAAAAAAAAAGCACTCAACAAATGGCTAAAATTTAAGGAATGTGTTTAGTGACGAAATCAGATTCCTAATTGATGGAGAAAGGTCTGGTGGCAAGAAAATCTACTTCTAGGAGGTTGTCAAGTATTTTCGCTCGACGATTCCATTCTGGGGTGGTTGGTTTGGCCCTTGTTCCTGTAACTCGAATCTTAGCCCGAGATATCCCATTTTAATTTTACACCATTGTGAACCTTACGCCTTTTTTACTCTCTGATCGAGGTTCTCGGCATTGAAAAATCTTCGTAAACTAAATCACACGTGTATATGTTGACATTCAAGAGATATACAGTCAAAAAAATCAAGGGCAATGGGGATATATATGCGGATTAGACACAAAAAAAAAACACTCAACAAATGGCTACAATTTAAGGAATGTGTTTAGTGATGGCATCAGATTCCTAATTGATGGAGAAAGGTCTGGTGGCAAGAATAGCTGCTTCTAGGAGGTTGTCAAGTGTTTTCGCTCTACGATTCCATTCTTGGGTGGTTGGTTTGGCCCTTGTTCCTGTAACTCGAATCCTAGCCCGGTATATCCCATTTTAATTTTACACCATTGTGAACCTTACGCCTTTTTTACTCTCTGATCAGGGTTCCCGGCATTGAAAAATCTTCGTAAACTAAATCACACGTGTATATGTTGATATTTAAGAGATATACAGTCAAGAAAATCAAGGGTAATGGTGATATATATGTGGATTAGACACCAAAAAAAAACACTCAACAAATGACTACAATTTAAGGAATGTGTTTAGTGACGACATCAGATTCCTAATTGATGGAGAAAGGTCGGGTGGCAAGAAAAGCTGCTTCTAGGAAGTTGTCAAGTGTTTTCGCTCGACGATTCCATTCTTGGGTGGTTGGTTTGGCCCTTGTTCCTGTAACTCGAATCCTAGCCCGGTATATCCCATTTTAATATTACACCATTGCGAACCTTACGCCATTTTTACTCTCTGATCGAGGTTCTCGGCATTGAAAAATCTTCGTAAACTAAATTACACGTGTATATGTTGACATTTAAGAGATATACAGTCAAGAAAATCAAGGGCAATGGTGATATATATGCGGATTAGACACCAAAAAAAAACACTCAACAAATGACTACAATTTAAGGAATGTGTTTAGTGACGACATCAGATTCCTAATTGATGGAGAAAGGTCGGGTGGCAAGAAAAGCTGCTTCTAGGAAGTTGTCAAGTGTTTTCGCTCGACGATTCCATTCTTGGGTGGTTGGTTTGGCCCTTGTTCCTGTAACTCGAATCCTAGCCCGGTATATCCCATTTTAATATTACACCATTGCGAACCTTACGCCTTTTTTACTCTCTGATCGAGGTTCTCGGCATTGAAAAATCTTCGTAAACTAAATTACACGTGTATATGTTGACATTTAAGAGATATACAGTCAAGAAAATCAAGGGCAATGGTGAAATATATGCGGATTAGACACCAAAAAAAACACTCAACAAATGGCTACAATTTAAGGAATGTGTTTAGTGACGAAATCAGATTCCTAATTGATGGAGAAAGGTCTGGTGGGAAGAAAAGCTGCTTCTAGGAGGTTGTCAAGTGTTTTCGCTCGACGATTCCATTCTTGGGTGGTTGGTTTGGCCCTTGTTCCTGTAACTCGAATCCTAGCCCAGTATATCCCATTTTAATCTTACACCATTGTGAACCTTACGCCTTTTTTACTCTCTGATCGTGGTTCTCGGCATTGAAAAATCTTCGGAAACTAAATCACACGTGTATATGTAGGCATTTAAGAGATATACAATCAAGAAAATCAAGGGCAATGGTGATATATATGCGGATTAAACACCAAAAAAAAAGCACTCAACAAATGGCTACAATTTAAGGAATATGTTTAGTGACGGCATCAGATTCCTAGTTGATGGAGAAAGGTCTCGTGGCAAGAAAAGCTGCTTCTAGGAAGTTGTCAAGTGTTTTCGCTCGACGATTCCATTCTTTGGTGGTTGGATTGGCCCTTGTTCCTGTAAAGTGAATCCTAGCCTGGTATATCCCATTTTAATTTTACACCATTGTGAACCTTACGCCTTTTTTTCTTTCTGATCGAGGTTCTCGGCATTGAAAAATCTTCGTAAACTAAATCACACGTGTATATGTTGATATTTAAGAGATATACAGTCAAGAAAATCAATGGCAATGGTGATATATATGCGGATTAGACACAAAAAAAACACTCAACAAATGGCTACAATTTAAGGAATGTGTTTTGTAACGGCATCAGATTCCTAATTGACCGAGAAAGGTCGGGTGGCAAGAAAAGCTGCTTCTAGGAGGTTGTCAAGTGTTTTCGCTCGACGATTCCATTCTTGGGTGGTTGGTTTGGCCCTTGTTCCTGTAACTCGAATCCTAGCCCGGTATATCCCATTTTAATCTTACACCATTGTGAACCTTACGCCTTTTTTACTCTCTGATCGAGGTTCTCGGCATTGAAAAATCTTCGTAAACTAAATCACACGTGTATATGTTGACATTTAAGAGATATACAGTCAAGAAAATCAAGGGCAATGGTGATATATATGCGGATTAGACACCAAAAAAAATCACTCAACAAATGGCTACAATTTAAGGAACGTGTTTAGTGACGGCATTAAATTCCTAATTGATGGAGAAAGGTTTGGTGGCAAGAAAAGCTGCTTCTAGGAGGTTGTCAAGTGTTTTCGCTCGACGATTCCATTCTTGGATGGTTGGTTTGGCCCTTGTTCCTGTAACTCGAATCCTAGCCCGGTATATCCCATTTTAATTTTACACCCTTGTGAACCTTACGCCTTTTTTACTCTCTGATCGAGGTTCTCGGCATTGAAAAATCTTCGTAAACTAAATCACACGTGTATATGTTGACATTTAAGAGATATACAGTCAAGAAAATCACGGGCAATGGTGATATATATGCGGATTGGACACCAAAAAAAAACACTCAACAAATGGCTACAATTTAAGGAATGTGTTTAGTGACGAAATCAGATTCCTAATTGATGGAGAAAGGTCTGGTGGCAAGAAAATCTACTTCTAGGAGGTTGTCAAGTATTTTCGCTCGACGATTCCATTCTGGGGTGGTTGGTTTGGCCCTTGTTCCTGTAACTCGAATCTTAGCCCGATATATCCCATTTTAATTTTACACCATTGTGAACCTTACGCCTTTTTTACTCTCTGATCGAGGTTCTCGGCATTGAAAAATCTTCGTAAACTAAATCACACGTGTATATATTGACATTTAAGAGATATACAGTCAAGAAAATCACGGGCAATGGTGATATATATGCGGATTGGACACCAAAAAAAAACACTCAACAAATGGCTACAATTTAAGGAATGTGTTTAGTGACGAAATCAGATTCCTAATTGATGGAGAAAGGTCTGGTGGCAAGAAAATCTACTTCTAGGAGGTTGTCAAGTATTTTCGCTCGACGATTCCATTCTGGGGTGGTTGGTTTGGCCCTTGTTCCTGTAACTCGAATCTTAGCCCGAGATATCCCATTTTAATTTTACACCATTGTGAACCTTACGCCTTTTTTACTCTCTGATCGAGGTTCTCGGCATTGAAAAATCTTCGTAAACTAAATCACACGTGTATATGTTGACATTCAAGAGATATACAGTCAAAAAAATCAAGGGCAATGGGGATATATATGCGGATTAGACACAAAAAAAAAACACTCAACAAATGGCTACAATTTAAGGAATGTGTTTAGTGATGGCATCAGATTCCTAATTGGTGGAGAAAGGTCTGGTGGCAAGAATAGCTGCTTCTAGGAGGTTGTCAAGTGTTTTCGCTCTACGATTCCATTCTTGGGTGGTTGGTTTGGCCCTTGTTCCTGTAACTCGAATCCTAGCCCGGTATATCCCATTTTAATTTTACACCATTGTGAACCTTACGCCTTTTTTACTCTCTGATCGAGGTTCTCGGCATTGAAAAATCTTCGTAAACTAAATCACACGTGTATATGTTGATATTTAAGAGATATACAGTCAAGAAAATCAAGGGCAATGGTGATATATATGTGGATTAGACACCAAAAAAAAAAACACTCAACAAATGACTACAATTTAAGGAATGTGTTTAGTGACGACATCAGATTCCTAATTGATGGAGAAAGGTCGGGTGGCAAGAAAAGCTGCTTCTAGGAAGTTGTCAAGTGTTTTCGCTCGACGATTCCATTCTTGGGTGGTTGGTTTGGCCCTTGTTCCTGTAACTCGAATCCTAGCCCGGTATATCCCATTTTAATATTACACCATTGCGAACCTTACGCCTTTTTTACTCTCTGATCGAGGTTCTCGGCATTGAAAAATCTTCGTAAACTAAATTACACGTGTATATGTTGACATTTAAGAGATATACAGTCAAGAAAATCAAGGGCAATTGTGATATATATGCGGATTAGACACCAAAAAAAACACTCAACAAATGGCTACAATTTAAGGAATGTGTTTAGTGACGGCATCAGATTCCTAATTGATGGAGAAAGGTCCGGTGGGAAAAAAAGCTGCTTCTAGGAGGTTGTCAAGTGTTTTCGCTCGACGATTCCATTCTTGGGTGGTTGGTTTGGCCCTTGTTCCTGTAACTCGAATCCTAGCCCAGTATATCCCATTTTAATCTTACACCATTGTGAACCTTACGCCTTTTTTACTCTCTGATCGAGGTTCTCGGCATTGAAAAATCTTCGTAAACTAAATCACATGTGTATATGTTGACATTTAAGAGATATACAATCAAGAAAATCAAGGGCAATGGTGATATATATGCGGATTAGACACCAAAAAAAAGCACTCAACAAATGGCTAAAATTTAAGGAATATGTTTAGTGACGGCATCAGATTCCTAATTGATGGAGAAAGGTCTCGTGGCAAGAAAAGCTGCTTCTAGGAAGTTGTCAAGTGTTTTCGCTCGACGACTCCATTCTTGGGTGGTTGGTTTGGCCCTTGTTCCTGTAAAGTGAATTCTAGCCTAGTATATCCCATTTTAATTTTACACCATTGTGAACCTTACGCCTTTTTTTCTTTCTGATCGAGGTTCTCGGCAATGAAAAATCTTCGTAAACTAAATCACACGTGTATATGTTGATATTTAAGAGATATACAGTCAAGAAAATCAATGGCAATGGTGATATATATGCGGATTAGACACAAAAAAAAAATACTCAACAAATGGCTACAATTTAAGGAATGTGTTTTGTAACGGCATCAGATTCCTAATTGACGGAGAAAGGTCTGGTGGCAAGAAAAGCTACTTCTAGGAGGTTGTCAAGTGTTTTCGCTCGACGATTCCATTCTTGGGTGGTTGGTTTGGCCCTTGTTCCTGTAACTCGAATCCTAGCCCGGTATATCCCATTTTAATCTTACACCATTGTGAACCTTACGCCTTTTTTACTCTCTGATCGAGGTTCTCGGCATTGAAAAATCTTCGTAAACTAAATCACACGTGTATATGTTGACATTTAAGAGATATACAGTCAAGAAAATCAAGGGCAATGGTGATATATATGCGGATTAGACACCAAAAAAAATCACTCAACAAATGGCTACAATTTAAGGAACGTGTTTAGTGACGGCATTAAATTCCTAAATGATGGAGAAAGGTTTGGTGGCAAGAAAAGCCGCTTCTAGGAGGTTGTCAAGTGTTTTCGCTCGACGATTCCATTCTTGGATGGTTGGTTTGGCCCTTGTTCCTGTAACTCGAATCCTAGCCCGGTATATCCCATTTTAATTTTACACCCTTGTGAACCTTACGCGTTTTTTACTCTCTGATCGAGGTTCCCGGCATTGAAAAATCTTCGTAAACTAAATCACACGTGTATATGTTGACATTTAAGAGATATACAGTCAAGAAAATCACGGGCAATGGTGATATATATGCGGATTGGACACCAAAAAAAAACACTCAACAAATGGCTACAATTTAAGGAATGTGTTTAGTGACGAAATCAGATTCCTAATTGATGGAGAAAGGTCTGGTGGCAAGAAAATCTACTTCTAGTAGGTTGTCAAGTATTTTCGCTCGACGATTCCATTCTGGGGTGGTTGGTTTGGCCCTTGTTCCTGTAACTCGAATCTTAGCCCGACATATCCCATTTTAATTTTACACCATTGTGAACCTTACGCCTTTTTTACTCTCTGATCGAGGTTCTCGGCATTGAAAAATCTTCGTAAACTAAATCACACGTGTATATGTTGACATTTAAGAGATATACAGTCAAAAAAATCAAGGGCAATGGGGATATAAATGCGGATTAGACACCAAAAAAAACACTCAACAAATGGCTACAATTTAAGGAATGTGTTTAGTGATGGCATCAGATTCCTAATTGATGGAGAAAGGTCTGGTGGCAAGAATAGCTGCTTCTAGGTGGTTGTCAAGTGTTTTCGCTCTACGATTCCATTCTTGGGTGGTTGGTTTGGCCCTTGTTCCTGTAACTCGAATCCTAGCCCGGTATATCCCATTTTAATTTTACACCATTGTGAACCTTACGCCTTTTTTACTCTCTGATCGAGGTTCTCGGCATTGAAAAATCTTCGTAAACAAAATCACACGTGTATATGTTGATATTTAAGAGATATACAGTCAAGAAAATCAAGGGCAATGGTGATATATATACGGACTAGACACCAAAAAAAAAACACTCAACAAATGACTACAATTTAAGGAATGTGTTTAGTGACATCATCAGATTCCTAATTGATGGAGAAAGGTCGGGTGGCAAGAAAAGCTGCTTCTAGGAAGTTGTCAAGTGTTTTCGCTCGACGATTCCATTCTTGGGTGGTTGGTTTGGCCCTTGTTCCTGTAACTCAAATCCTAGCCCGGTATATCCCATTTTAATATTACACCATTGCGAACCTTACGCCTTTTTTACTCTCTGATCGAGGTTCTCGGCATTGAAAAATCTTCGTAAACAAAATTACACGTGTATATGTTGACATTTAAGAGATATACAGTCAAGAAAATCAAGGGCAATGGTGATATATAAGCGGATTAGACACAAAAAAAAACACTCAACAAATGGCTACAATTTAAGGAATGTGTTTAGTGACGGCATCAGATTCCTAATTGATGGAGAAAGGTCTGGTGGTAAGAAAAGCTGCTTCTAGGAGGTTGTCAAGTGTTTTCGCTCGACGATTCCATTCTTGGGTGGTTGGTTTGGCCCTTGTTCCTGTAACTCGAATCCTAGCCCGGTATATCCCATTTTAATCTTACACCATTCTGAACCTTACGCCTTTTTTACTCTCGGATCGAGGTTCTCGGCATTGAAAAATCTTCGTAAACTAAATCACACGTGTATATGTTGACATTTAAGAGATATACAATCAAGAAAATCAAGGGCAATGGTGATATATATGCGGATTAGACACCAAAAAAAAAGCACTCAACAAATGGCTACAATTTAAGGAATATGTTTAGTGACGGCATCAGATTCCTAATTGATGGAGAAAGGTCTCGTGGCAAGAAAAGCTGCTTCTAGGAAGTTGTCAAGTGTTTTCGCTCGACGATTCCATTCTTGGGTGGTTGGTTTGGCCCTTGTTCCTGTAGAGTGAATCTTAGCCTGGTATATCCCATTTTAATTTTACACCATTGTGAACCTTACGCCTTTTTTTCTTTCTGATCGAGGTTCTCGGCATTGAAAAATCTTCGTAAACTAAATCACACGTGTATATGTTGACATTTAAGAGATATACAGTCAAAAAAATCAAGGGCAATGGAGATATATATGCGGATTAGACACCAAAAAAAACACTCAACAAATGGCTACAATTTAAGGAATATGTTTAGTGATGGCATCAGATTCCTAATTGATGGAGAAAGGTCTGGTGGCAAGAATAGCTGCTTCTAGGAGGTTGTCAAGTGTTTTCGCTCTACGATTCCATTCTTGGGTGGTTGGTTTGGCCCTTGTTCCTGTAACTCGAATCCTAGCCCGGTATATCCCATTTTAATTTTACATCATTGTGAACCTTACGCCTTTTTTACTCTCTGATCGAGGTTCTCGGCATTGAAAAATCTTCGTAAACTGAATCGCACGTGTATATGTTGATATTTAAGAGATATACAGTCAAGAAAATCAAGGGCAATGGTGATATATATGCGGATTAGACACCAAAAAAAAAACACTCAACAAATGACTATAATTTAAGGAATGTGTTTAGTGACGACATCAGATTCCTAATTGATGGAGAAAGGTCGGGTGGCAAGAAAAGCTGCTTCTAGGAAGTTGTCAAGTGATTTTGCTCGACGATTCCATTCTTGGGTGGTTGGTTTGGCCCTTGTTCCTGTAACTCGAATCCTAGCCCGGTATATCCCATTTTAATATTACACCATTGCGAACCTTACGCCTTTTTTACTCTCTGATCGAGGTTCTCGGCATTGAAAAATCTTCGTAAACTAAATTACACGTGTATATGTTGACATTTAAGAGATATACAGTCAAGAAAATCAAGGGCAATGGTGATATATATGCGGATTAGACACCAAAAAAAACACTAAAAAATGGCTACAATTTAAGGAAGGTGTTTAGTGCCGGCATCAGATTCCTAATTGATGGAGAAAGGTCTGGTGGTAAGAAAAGCTGCTTCTAGGAGGTTGTCAAGTGTTTTCGCTCGACGATTCCATTCTTGGGTGGTTGTTTTGGCCCTTGTTCCTGTAACTCGAATCCTAGCCCGGTATATCCCATTTTAATCTTACACCATTGTGAACCTTACGCCTTTTTTACTCTCTGATCGAGGTTCTCGGCATTGAAAAATCTTCGTAAACTAAATCACAGGTGTATATGTTGACATTTAAGAGATATACAATCAAGAAAATCAAGGGCAATGGTGATATATATGCGGATTAGACACCAAAAAAAAAAGCACTCAACAAATGGCTACAATTTAAGGAATATGTTTAGTGACGGCATCAGATTCCTAATTGATGGAGAAAGGTCTCGTGGCAAGAAAAGCTGCTTCTAGGAAGTTGTCAAGTGTTTTCGCTCGACGATTCCATTCTTGGGTGGTTGGTTTGGCCCTTGTTCCTGTAAAGTGAATCCTAGCCTGGTATATCCCATTTAAATTTTACACCATTGTGAACCTTACGCCTTTTTTACTCTCTAATCGAGGTTCTCGGCTTTGAAAAATCTTCGTAAACTAAATCACACGTGTCTATGATGACATTTAAGAGATATACAATCAAGAAAACAAGGGCAATGGTGATATATATGCGGATTAGACAAAAAAAAACACTCAACAAATGGCTACAATTTAAGGAATGTGTTTAGTGACGGCATCAGATTCCTAATTGATGGAGAAATGTCTGGTGGCAAGAAAAGCTGCTTCTAGGAGGTTGTCAACTGTTTTCGCTCGACGATTCCATTCTTGGGTGGTTGGTTTGGCCCTTGTTCCTGTAACTCGAATCCTAGCCCGGTATATCCCATTTTAATTTTACACCATTGTGAACATTACGCCTTTTTTACTCTCTGATTGAGGTTCTCGTCATTGAAATTTCTTCGTAAAGTAAATCACACGTGTATATGTTGACATTTAAGAGATATACAGTCAAGAAAATCAAGGGCAATGGTGATATAAATGCGGATTGGACACCAAAAAAAACACTCAACAAATGGCTACAATTTAAGAAATTTGTTTAGTGACGGCATCAGATTCCTAATTGATGGAGAAAGGTCTGGTGGCAATAAAAGCTGCTTCTAGGAGGTTGTCAAGTGTTTTCGCTCGACGATTCCATTCTTGGGTGGTTGGTTTGGCCCTTGTTCCTGTAACTCGAATCCTAGCCCGATAAATCCCATTTTAATTTTACACCATTGTGAACCTTACCCATTTTTTACTCTCTGATCGAGGTTCTCAGCATTGAAAAATCTTCGTAAACTAAATTACTCGTGTATATGTGGATATTTAAGAGATATACAGTCAAGAAAATCAAGGGCAATGGTGATATATATGCGGATTAGACACAAAAAAAAAACACTCAACAAATGGCTACAATTTAAGGAATTTGTTTAGTGACGGCATCAGATTCCTAATTGATGGAGAAAGGTCTGGTGGCAAGAAAAGCTGCTTTTAGGAGGTTGTCAAGTGTTTTCGCTCGACGATTCCATTCTTGGGTGGTTGGTTTGGCCCTTGTTCCTGTAAATCGAATCCTAGCCCGGTATATCCTATTTTAATTTTACACCATTGTGAACCTTAATCCTTTTTTACTCTCTGATAGAGGTTCTCGGCATTTAAAAATCTTCGTAAACTAAATCACACGTGTATATGTTGATATTTAAGAGATATACAGTGAAGAAAATCAAGGGCAATGGTGATATATATGCGGATTAGACACCAAAAAAAAACACTCAACAAATGGCTACAATTTAAGGAATGTGTTTAGTGACGGCATCAGATTCCTAATTGATGGAGAAAGGTCTGGTGGCAAGAAAAGCTGCTTCTAGGAGGTTGTCAAATGTTAACGCTCGACGATTCCATTCTTGGGTGGTTGGTTTGGCTCTTGTTCCTGTAACTCGAATCCTAGCCCGGTATATCCCATTTTAATTTACACCATTGTGAACCTTACGCCGTTTTTACTTTCTGATCGAGGTTCTCGGCATTGAAAAATCTTCGTAAACTAAATCACACGTGTATATGTTGATATATAAGAGATATACAGTCAAGAAAATCAAGGGCAATGGTGATATATATGCGGATTAGACACCAAAAAAAAACTCTCAACAAATTGCTACAATTTAAGGAATGTGTTTAGTGACGGCATCAGATTCCTAATTGATGGAGAAAGGTCTGGTGGTAAGAAAAGCTGCTTCTAGGAGGTTGTCAAGTGTTTTCGCTCGACGATTCCATTCTGGGGTGGTTGGTTTGGCCCTTGTTCCTATAACTCGAATCCTAGCCCGGTATATCCCATTTTAATTTTACACCATTGTGAACCTTACGCCTTTTTTATTCTCTGATCGAGGTTCTCGGCATTGAAAAATCTTCGTAAACTAAATCACACGTGTATATGTTGACATTTAAGAGATATACAGTAAAAAAAATCAAGGGCAATGGGGATATATATGCGGTTTAGACACAAAAAAAAACACTCAACAAATGGCTACAATTTAAGGAATGTGTTTAGTGATGGCATCAGATTCCTAATTGATGGAGAAAGGTCTGGTGGCAAGAAAAGCTGCTTCTAGGAGGTTGTCAAATGTTAACGCTCTACGATTCCATTCTTGGGTGGTTGGTTTGGCCCTTGTTCCTGTAACTCGAATCCAAGCCCGGTATATCCCATTTTAATTTTACACCATTGTGAACCTTACGCCTTTTTTACTCTTTGATCGAGGTTCTCGGCATTGAAAAATCTTCGTAAACTAAATCACACGTGTATATGTTGACATTTAAGAGATATACAGTCAAGAAAATCAAGGGCAATGGTGATATATATGCGGATTAGACACCAAAAAAAAAACACTCAACAAATTGCTACAATTTAAGGAATGTATTTAGTGACGGCATCAGATTCCTAATTGATGGAGAAAGGTCTTGTGGCAAGAAAAGCTGCTTCTAGGAGGTTGTCAAGTGTTTTCGCTCGACGATTCCATTCTTGGGTGGTTGGTTTGGCCATTGTTCCTGTAACTCAAATCCTAGCCCGGTTTATCCCATTTTAATTTTACACCATTCTGAACCTTACGCCCTTTTTACTTTCTGATCGAGGTTCTCGGCATTGAAAAATCTTCGTAAACTAAATCACACGTGTATATGATGATATTTATGAGATATACTGTCAAGAAAATCAAGGGCAATGGTGATATATATGCGGATTAGACACAAAAAAAACACTCAACAAATGGCTACAATTTTAGGAATGTGTTTAGCGACGGCATCAGATTCCTAATTGATGGAGAAAGGTCCGGTGGTAAGAAAAGCTATTTCTAGGAGGTTGTCAAGTGTTTTCGCTCGACGATTCCATTCTTGGGTGGTTGGTTTGGCCCTTGTTCCTGTAACTCAAATCCTAGCCTGGTATATCCCATTTTAATTTTACACCATTGTGAACCTTACGCCTTTTTTACTCTCTGATCGAGGTTCTCGACATTGAAAAATCTTCGTAAACTAAATCACACGTGTATATGTTGATATTTAAGAGATATACAGTCAAGAAAATCAAGGGCAATGGTGATATATATGCGGATTAGACACCAAAAAAAAAACACTCAACAAATGACTACAATTTAAGGAATGTGTTTAGTGACGACATCAGATTCCTAATTGATGGAGAAAGGTCGGGTGGCAAGAAAAGCTGCTTCTAGGAAGTTGTCAAGTGTTTTCGCTCGACGATTCCATTCTTGGGTGGTCGGTTTGGCCCTTGTTCCTGTAACTCGAATCCTAGCCCGGTATATCCCATTTTAATATTACACCATTGCGAACCTTACGCCTTTTTTACTCTCTGATCGAGGTTCTCCGCATTGAAAAATCTTCGTAAACTAAATTACACGTGTATATGTTGACATTTAAGAGATATACAGTCAAGAAAATCAAGGGCAATGGTGATATATATGCGGATTAGACACCAAAAAAAACACTCAACAAATGGCTACAATTTAAGGAATGTGTTTAGTGACGGCATCAGATTCCTAATTGACGGAGAAAGGTCTGGTGGTAAGAAAAGCTGCTTCTAGGAGGTTGTCAAGTGTTTTCACTCGACGATTCCATTCTTGGGTGGTTGGTTTGGCCCTTGTTCCTGTAACTCGAATCCTAGCCCGGTATATCCCATTTTAATCTTACACCATTGTGAACCTTACGCCTTTTTTACTCTCTGATCGAGGTTCTCGGCATTGAAAAATCTTCGTAAACTAAATCACACGTGTATATGTTGACATTTAAGAGATATACAATCAAGAAAATCAAGGGCAATGGTGATATATATGCGGATTAGACACCAAAAAAAAAGCACTCAACAAATGGCTACAATTTAAGGAATATGTTTAGTGACGGCATCAGATTCCTAATTGATGGAGAAAGGTCTCGTGGCAAGAAAAGCTGCTTCTAGGAAGTTGTCAAGTGTTTTCGCTCGACGATTCCATTCTTGGGTGGTTGGTTTGGCCCTTGTTCCTGTAAAGTGAATTCTAGCCTGGTATATCCCATTTTAATTTTACACCATTGTGAACCTTACGCCTTTTTTTCTTTCTGATCGAGGTTCTCGGCATTGAAAAATCTTCGTAAACTAAATCACACGTGTATATGTTGATATTTAAGAGATATACAGTCAAGAAAATCAATGGCAATGGTGATATATATGCGGATTAGACACAAAAAAAAACACTCAACAAATGGCTACAATTTAAGGAATGTGTTTTATATGGGCATCAGATTCCTAATTGATGGAGAAAGGTCTGGTGGCAAGAAAAGCTGCTTCTAGGAGGTTGTCAAGTGTTTTCGCTCGACGATTCCATTCTTGGGTGGTTGGTTTGGCCCTTGTTCCTGTAACTCGAATCCTAGCCCGGTATATCCCATTTTAATCTTACACCATAGTGAACCTTATGCCTTTTTTACTCTCTGATCGAGGTTCTCGGCATTGAAAAATCTTCGTAAACTAAATCACACGTGTATATGTTGACATTTAAGAGATATACAGTCAAGAAAATCAAGGGCAATGGTGATATATATGCGGATTAGACACCAAAAAAAATCACTCAACAAATGGCTACAATTTAAGGAACGTGTTTAGTGACGGCATTATATTCCTAATTGATGGAGAAAGGTTTGGTGGCAAGAAAAGCTGCTTCTAGGAGGTTGTCAAGTGTTTTCGCTCGACGATTCCATTCTTGGATGGTTGGTTTGGCCCTTGTTCCTGTAACTCGAATCCTAGCCTGGTATATCCCATTTTAATTTTACACCATTGTGAACCTTACGCCTTTTTTACTCTCTGATCGAGGTTCTCGGCATTGAAAAATCTTCGTAAACTAAATCAAACGTGTATATGTTGACATTTAAGAGATATACAGTCAAGAAAATCACGGGCAATGGTGATATATATGCGAATTGGACACCAAAAAAAAAACACTCAACAAATGGCTACAATTTAAGAAATGTGTTTAGTGACGGCATCAGATTCCTAATTGATGGAGAAAGGTCTGGTGGCAAGAAAATCTACTTCTAGGAGGTTGTCAAGTATTTTCGCTCGACGATTCCATTCTGGGGTGGTTGGTTTGGCCCTTGTTCCTGTAACTCGAATCCTAGCCTAGTATATCCCATTTTAATTTTACACCATTGTGAACCTTACGCCTTTTTTTCTTTCTGATTGAGGTTCTCGGCATTGAAAAATCTTCGTAAACTAAATCACACGTGTATATGTTGATATTTAAGAGATATACAGTCAAGAAAATCAATGGCAATGGTGATATATATGCGGATTAGACACAAAAAAAAAACACTCAACAAATGGCTACAATTTAAGGAATGTGTTTTGTAAGGGCATCAGATTCCTAATTGACGGAGAAAGGTCTGGTGGCAAGAAAAGCTGCTTCTAGGAGGTTGTCAAGTGTTTTCGCTCGACGATTCCATTCTTGGGTGGTTGGTTTGGCCCTTGTTCCTGTAACTCGAATCCTAGCCCGGTATATCCCATTTTAATCTTACACCATTGTGAACCTTATGCCTTTTTTACTCTCTGATCGAGGTTCTCGGCATTGAAAAATCTTCGTAAACTAAATCACACGTGTATATGTTGACATTTAAGAGATATACAGTCAAGAAAATCAAGGGCAATGGTGATATATATCCGGATTAGACACCAAAAAAAAATCACTCAACAAATGGCTACAATTTAAGGAACGTGTTTAGTGACGGCATTAAATTCCTAATTGATGGAGAAAGGTTTGGTGGCAAGAAAAGCTGCTTCTAGGAGGTTGTCAAGTGTTTTCGCTCGACGATTCCATTCTTGGATGGTTGGTTTGGCCCTTGTTCCTGTAACTCGAATCCTAGCCCGGTATATCCCATTTTAATTTTACACCATTGTGAACCTTACGCCTTTTTTATTCTCTGATCGAGGTTCTCGGCATTGAAAAATCTTCGTAAACTAAATCACACGTGTATATGTTGACATTTAAGAGATATACATTCAAGAAAATCACGGGCAATGGTGATATATATGCGGATTGGACACCAAAAAAAAACACTCAACAAATGGCTACAATTTAAGGAATGTGTTTAGTGACGGCATCAGATTCCTAATTGATGGAGAAAGGTCTGGTGGCAAGAAAATCTACTTCTAGGAGGTTGTCAAGTATTTTCGCTCGACGATTCCATTCTGGGGTGGTTGGTTTGGCCCTTGTTCCTGTAACTCGAATCCTAGCCCGATATATCCCATTTTAATTTTACACCATTGTGAACCTTACGCCTTTTTTACTCTCTGATCGAGGTTCTCGGCATTGAAAAATCTTCGTAAACTAAATCACACGTGTATATGTTGACATTTAAGAGATATACAGTCAAGAAAATCACGGGCAATGGTGATATATATGCGGATTGGACACCAAAAAAAAAACACTCAACAAATGGCTACAATTTAAGGAATGTGTTTAGTGACGGCATCAGATTCCTAATTGATGGAGAAAGGTCTGGTGGCAAGAAAATCTACTTCTAGGAGGTTGTCAAGTATTTTCGCTCGACGATTCCATTCTGGGGTGGTTGGTTTGGCCCATGTTCCTGTAACTCGAATCCTAGCCCGATATATCTCATTTTAATTTTACACCATTGTGAACCTTACGCCTTTTTTACTCTCTGATTGAGGTTCTCGGCATTGAAAAATCTTCGTAAACTAAATCACACGTGTATATGTTGACATTTAAGAGATATACAGTCAAAAAAATCAAGGGCAATGGGGATATATATGCGGATTAGACACCAAAAAAAAACACTCAACAAATGGCTACAATTTAAGGAATGTGTTTAGTGATGGCATCAGATTCCTAATTGATGGAGAAAGGTCTGGTGGCAAGAATAGCTGCTTCTAGGAGGTTGTCAAGTGTTTTCGCTCTACGATTCCATTCTTGGGTGGTTGGTTTGGCCCTTGTTCCTGTGACTCGAATCCTAGCCCGGGATATCCCATTTTAATTTTACACCAGTGTGAACCTTACGCCTTTTTTACTCTCTGATCGAGGTTCTCGGCATTGAAAAATCTTCGTAAACTAAATCACACGTGTATATGTTGACATTTAAGAGATATACGGTCAAGAAAATCAAGGGCAATGGTGATATATATGCGGATTAGACACAAAAAAAAAACACTCAACAAATTGCTACAATTTAAGGAATGTATTTAGTGACGGCATCAGATTCCTAATTGAGGGAGAAAGGTCTTGTGGCAAGAAAAGCTGCTTCTAGGAGGTTGTCAAGTGTTTTCGCTCGACGATTCCATTCTTGGGTGGTAGGTTTTGCCCTTGTTCCTGTAACTCGAATCCTAGCCCGGTTTATCCCATTTTAATTTTACAACATTCGGAACCTTACGCCCTTTTTACTCTCTGATCGAGGTTCTCGGCGTTGAAAAATCTTCGTAAACTAAATCACACGTGTATATGTTGATATTTAAGAGATATACAGTTAAGAAAATCAAGGGCAATGGTGATATATAAGCGGATTAGACACCAAAAAAAAACACTCAATAAATGGCTACAATTTTAGGAATGTGTTTAGCGACGGCATCAGATTCCTAATTGATGGAGAAAGGTCCGGTGGTAAGAAAAGCTGTTTCTAGGAGGTTGTCAAGTGTTTTCGCTCGACGATTCCATTCTTGGGTGGTTGATTTGGCCCTTTTTCCTGTAACTCAAATCCTAGCCTGGTATATCCCATTTTAATTTTACACCATTGTGAACCTTACGCCTTTTTTACTCTCTGATCGAGGTTCTCGACATTGAAAAATCTTCGTAAACTAAATCACACGTGTATATGTTGATATTTAAGAGATATACAGTCAAGAAAATCAAGGGCAATGGTGATATATATGCGGATTAGACACCAAAAAAACACTCAACAAATTACTACAATTTAAGGAATGTGTTTAGTGACGACATCAGATTCCTAATTGATGGAGAAAGGTCGGGTGGCAAGAAAAGCTGCTTCTAGGAAGTTGTCAAGTGTTTTCGCTCGACGATTCCATTCTTGAGTAGTTGGTTTGGCCCTTGTTCCTGTAACTCGAATCCTAGCCCGGTATATCCCATTTTAATGTTACACCATTGCGAACCTTACGCCTTTTTTACTCTCTGATCGAGGTTCTCGGCATTGAAAAATCTTCCTAAACTAAATCACACGTGTATATGTTGACATTTAAGAGATATACAGTCAAGAAAATCAAGGGCAATGGTGATATATATGCGGATTAGACACCAAAAAAAACACTCAACAAATGGCTACAATTTAAGGAATGTGTTTATTGACGGCATCAGATTCCTAATTGATGGAGAAAGGTCTGGTGGTAAGAAAAGTTGCTTCTAGGAGGTTGTCAAGTGTTTTCGCTCGACGATTCCATTCTTGGGTGGTTGGTTTGGCCCTTGTTCCTGTAACTCGAATCCTAGCCCGGTATATCCCATTTTAATCTTACACCATTGTGAACCTTACGCCTTTTTTACTCTCTGATCGAGGTTCTCGGCATTGAAAAATCTTCGTAAACTAAATCACACGTGTATATGTTGACATTTAAGTGATATACAATCAAGAAAATCAAGGGCAATGGTGATATATATGCGGATTAGACACCAAAAAAAAAGCACTCAACAAATGGCTACAATTTGAGGAATATGTTTAGTGACGGCATCAGATTCCTAATTGATGGAGAAAGGTCTTGTGGCAAGAAAAGCTGCTTCTAGGAGGTTGTCAAGTGTTTTCGTTCGACGATTCCATTCTTGGGTGGTTGGTTTGGCCCTTGTTCCTGTAACTCGAATCCTAGCCTGGTATATCCCATTTTAATTTTACACCATTGTGAACCTTACGCCATTTTTTCTCTCTGATCGAGGTTCTCGGCATTGAAAAATCTTCGTAAACTAAATCACACGTGTATATGTTGATATTTAAGAGATATACAGTCAAGAAAATCAATGGCAATGGTGATATATATGCGGATTAGACACAAAAAAAAACACTCAACAAATGGCTACAATTTAAGGAATGTGTTTTGTAACGGCATCTGATTCCTAATAGACGAAGAAAGGTCTGGTAGCAAGAAAAGCTGCTTCTAGGAGGTTGTCAAGTGTTTTCGCTCGACGATTCCATTCTTGGGTGGTTGGTTTGGCCCTTGTTCCTGTAGCTCGAATCCTAGCCCGGTATATCCCATTTTAATCTTACACCGTTGTGAACCTTACGCCTTTTGTACTCTCTGATCGAGGTTCTCGGCATTGAAAAATCTTCGTAAACTAAATCACACGTGTATATGTTGACATTAAAGAGATATACAGTCAAGAAAATCAAGGGCAATGGTGATATATATGCGGATTAGACACCAAAAAAAATCACTCAACAAATGGCTACAATTTAAGGAACGTGTTTAGTGACGGCATTAAATTCCTAATTGATGGAGAAAGGTTTGGTGGCAAGAAAAGCTGCTTCTAGGAGGTTGTCAAGTGTTTTCGCTCGACGATTCCATTCTTGGATGGTTGGTTTGGCCCTTGTTCCTGTTACTCGAATCCTAGCCCGGTATATCCCATTTTAATTTTACACCATTGTGAACCTTACGCCTTTTTTACTCTCTGATCGAGGTTCTCGGCATTGAAAAATCTTCGTAAACTAAATCACACGTGTATATGTTGACATTTAAGAGATATACAGTAAAGAAAATCAAGGGCAATGGTGATATATATGCGGATTAGACACCAAAAAAAACACTCAACAAATGGCTACAATTTAAGAAATGTGTTTAGTGACGGCATCAGATTCCTAATTGATGGAGAAAGGTCTGGTGGTAAGAAAAGCTGCTTCTACCAGGTTGTCAAGTGTTTTCACTCGACGATTCCATATTTGGGTGGTTGGTTTGGCCCTTGTTCCTGTAACTCGAATCCTAGCCCGGTATATCCCATTTTAATTTTACACCATTGTGAACCTTAAGCCTTTTTTACTCTCTGATCGAGGTTCTTTGCATTGAAAAATCTCCCTAAACTAAATCACACGTGTATATGTTGATATTTAAGAGATATACAGTTAAGAAAATCAAGGGCAATAGTGATATATATGCGGATTAGACAAAAAAAAAACACTCAACAAATGGCTACAATTTAAGGAATGTGTTTAGCGACGGCATCAGATTCCTAATTGATGGAGAAAGGTCTGGTGGCAAGAAAAGTTGCTTCTAGGAGGTTGTCAAGTGTTTTCGCTCGACGATTCCATTCTTGGGTGGTTGGTATGGCCCTTGTTCCTGTAACTCGAATCCTAGCCCGGTATATCCCATTTTAATTTTACACCATTGTGAACCTTACGCCTTTTTTACTCTCATATCGAGGTTCTCGGCATTGAAAAATCTTCGTAAACTAAATCACACGTGTATATGTTGACATTTAAGAGATATACAGTCAAGAAAATCAAGGGCACTGGTGATATATATGCGGATTAGACACCAAAAAAAACACTCAACAAATGGCTACAATTTAAGAAATGTGTTTAGTGACGGCATCAGATTCCTAATTGATGGAGAAAGGTCTGGTGGTAAGAAAAGCTGCTTCTAGGAGGTTGTCAAGTGTTTTCACTCGACGATTCCATTTTTAGGTGGTTGGTTTGGCCCTTGTTCCTGTAACTCGAATCCTAGCCCGGTATATCCCATTTTAATTTTACACCATTGTGAACCTTAAGCCTTTTTTACTCTCTGATCGAGGTTCTTAGCATTGAAAAATCTCCCTAAACTAAATCACACGTGTATATGTTGATATTTAAGAGATATACACTCAAGAGAATCAAGGGCAATGGTGATATATATGCGGATTAGACACCAAAAAAAAGACTCAACAAATGGCTACAATTTAAGGAATGTGTTTAGTGACGGCATCAGATTCCTAATTGATGAAGAAAGGTCCGGTGGCAAGAAAAGCTGTTTCTAGGAGGTTGTCAAGTGTTTTCGCTCGACGATTCCATTCTTGGGTGGTTGGTATGGCCCTTGTTCCTGTAACTCGAATCCTAGCCCGGTATATCCCATTTTCATTTTACACCATTGCGAACCTTAGCCTTTTTTACTCTCTGATCGAGGTTCTCGGCATTGAAAAAACTTCGTAAACTAAATGACACGTGTATATGTTGACATTTAAGAGATATACAGTTAAGAAAATCAAGGGCAATGGTGATATATATGCGGATTAGACACCAAAAAAAAAACACTCAACAAATGGCTACAATTTAAGGAATATGTTTAGTGACGGCATCAGATTCCTAATTGATGGAGAAAGGTCTGGTGGTAAGAAAAGCTGCTTCCAGGAGGTTGTCAAGTGTTTTCGCTCGACGATTCCATTCTTGGGTGGTTGGTTTGGCCCTTGTTCCTGTAACTCGAATCCTAGCCCGGTATATCCCATTTTAATTTTACACCATTGTGAACCTTAAGCCTTTTTTACTCTCTAATCGAGGTTCTTAGCAGTGAAAAATCTCCCTAAACTAAATCACACGTGTATATGTTGATATTTAAGAGATATACAGTTAAGAAAATCAAGGGCAATAGTGATATATATGCGGATTAGACACAAAAAAAACACTCAACAAATGGCTACAATTTAAGGAATGTGTTTAGTGACGGCATCAGATTCCTAATTGATGGAGAAAGGTCTGGTGGCAAGAAAAGCTGCTTCTAGGTGGTTGTCAAGTGTTTTCGCTCGACGATTCCATTCCTAGGTGGTTGGTATGGCCCTTGTTCCTGTAACTCGAATCCTAGCCCGGTATATCCCATTTTCATTTTACACCATTGCGAACCTTAGCCTTTTTTACTCTCTGATCGAGGTTCTCGACATTGAAAAAACTTCGTAAACTAAATCACACGTGTATATGTTGATATTTAAGAGATATACAGTCAAGAAAATCAATGGCATTGGTGATATATATGCGGATTAGACACCAAAAAAAAATACTCAACAAATGCCTACTATTTAAGGAATGTGTTTAGTGACGGCATCAGATTCCTAATTGATGGAGAAAGGTCTGGTGGCAAGAAAAGCTGCTTCTAGGAGGTTGTCAAGTGTTTTCGCTAGACGATTCCATTCTAGGGTGGTTGGTTTGGCCCTTGTTCCTGTAACTCGAATCCTAGCCCGGTATATCCCATTTTAATCTTACACCATTGTGAAACTTACGCCTTTTTTACTCTCTGATCGAGGTTCTAGGCATTGAAAACGCTTCGTAAACTAAATCACACGTATATATGTTGACATTTAAGAGATATACAGTCAAGAAAATCAAGGGCAATGGTGATATATATGCGGATTAGACACCAAAAAAAATCACTCAACAAATGGCTACAATTTAAGGAATGTGTTTAGTGACGGCATTAGATTCTTAATTGATGGAGAAAGGTCTGGTGGCAAGAAAAGCTGCTTCTAGGAGGTTGTCAAGTGTTTTCGCTTGACGATTCCATTCTTGGGTGGTTGGTTTGTCCCTTGTTCCTGTAACTCGAATCCTAGCCCGGTATATCCCATTTTAATTTTACACCATTGTGAACCTTACGCCTTTTTTACTCTCTGATCGAGGTTCTCGGCATTGAAAAATTTTCGTAAACTAAATCACACGTGTATATGTTGATATTTAAGAGATATACAGTCAAGAAAATCAAGGGCAATGGTGATATATATGCGGATTAGACACCAAAAAAAACACTTAACAAATGGCAACAATTGAAGGAATGTGTTTAGTGACGGCATCAGATTCCTAATTGATGGAGAAAGGTCTGGTGGTAAGAAAAGCTGCTTCTAGGAGGTTGTCAAGTGTTTTCACTCGACGATTCCATTTTTGGGTGGTTGGTTTGGCCCTTGTTCCTGTAACTCGAATCCTAGCCCGGTATATCCCATTTTAATTTTACACCATTGTGAACCTTACTCCTTTTTTACTCTCTAATCGAGGTTCTCGGCATTGAAAAATCTTCGTAAACTAAATCACACGTGTATATGTTGACATTTAAGAGATATACAGTCAAGAAAATCACGGGCAATGGTGATATATATGCGGATTACACACCAAAAAAAAACACTCAACAAATGGCTACAATTTTAGGAATGTGTTTACTGACGGCATCAGATTCCTAATTGATGGAGAAAGCTCTGGTGGTAAGAAAAGTTGCTTCTAGGAGGTTGTCAAATGTTTTTCCTCGACGAATCCATTCTTGGGTGGTTGGTTTGGTCCTTGTTCCTGTAACTCGAATTCTAGCCCGGTATATCCCATTTTAATTTTACACCATGGTGAACCTTACGCCTTTTTTACTCTCTGATCGAGGTTCTCGGCATTGAAAAATGTTCGTAAACTAAATCA
The DNA here is from genome assembly GCA_030545235.1 of Helianthus tuberosus. NCBI lineage: Eukaryota > Viridiplantae > Streptophyta > Magnoliopsida > Asterales > Asteraceae > Helianthus > Helianthus tuberosus. The sequence goes on from CM060369.1 coordinate 224,229,687, forward strand.
CACGTGTATATGTTGACATTTAAGAGATATACAGTCAAGAAAATCACGGGCAATGGTGATATATATGCGCATTACACACCAAAAAAAACACTCAACAAATGGCTACAATTTTAGGAATGTGTTTAGTGACGGCATCAGATTCCTAATTGATGGAGAAAGGTCTGGTGGTAAGAAAAGCTGCTTCTAGGAGGTTGTCAAGTGTTTTCGCTCGACGATTCCGTTCTTGGGTGGTTCGTTTGGCCCTTGTTCCTGTAACTCGAATCCTAGCCCGGTATATCCCATTTTAATCTTACACCATTGTGAACCTTACGCCTTTTTTACTCTCTGATCGAGGTTCTCGGCATTGAAAAATCTTATTAAACTAAATCACACGTGTATATGTTGACATTTAAGAGATATACAGTCAAGAAAATCAAAGGCAATGGTGATATATATGCGGATTACACACCAAAAAAAAACACTCAACAAATGGCTACAATTTAAGGAATGTGTTTAGTGACGGCATCAGATTCCTAATTGATGGAGAAAGGTCTGGTGGAAAGAAAACCTGCTTCTAGGAGGTTGTCAAGTGTTTTCGCTTGACGATTCCGTTCTTGGGTGGTTGGTTTGGCCCTTGTTCCTGTAACTCGAATCCTAGCCCGGTATATCCCATTTTAATGTTACACCATTGTGAACCTTATGCCTTTTTTACTCTCTGATCGAGGTTCTCGGCATTGAAAAATCTTTTTAAACTAAATCACACGTGTATATGTTGACATTTAAGAGATATACAGTCAAGAAAATCAAAGGCAATGGTGATATATATGCGGATTAGACACCAAAAAAAATCACTCAAAAAATGACTACAATTTAAGGAATGTGTTTAGTGACGGCATTAGATTCCTAATTGATGGAGAAAGGTCTGGTGGCAAGAAAAGCTGCTTCTAGGAGGTTGTCAAGTGTTTTCGCTCGACGATTCCATTCTTGGGTGGTTGGTTTGGCCCTTGTTCCTGTAACTCGAATCCTAGCCCGGTATATCCCATTTTAATTTTACACCATTGTGAACCTTACGCCTTTTTTACTCTCTGATCGAGGTTCTCGGCATTGAAAAATCTTCGTAAACTGAATCACACGTGTATATGTTGATATTTAAGAGATATACCAAGAAAATCAAGGACAATGGTGATATATATGCGGATTAGACACAAAAAAAAAAACACTTAACAAATGGCTACAATTTAAGGAATGTGTTTAGTGACGGCATCAGATTCCTAATTGATGGAGAAAGGTCTGGTGGTAAGAAAAGCTGCTTCTAGGAGGTTGTCAAGTGGTTTCGCTCGACGATTGCATTCTTGGGTGGTTGGTTTGGCCCTTGTTCCTGTAACTCGAATCCTAGCCCGTATATCCCATTTTAATTTTACACCATTGTGAACCTTACGCCTTTTTTACTCTCTGATTGAGGTTCTCGGCATTGAAAAATCTTCGTAAACTAAATCACACGTGTATACGTTGATATTTAAGAGATATACAGTCAAGATAATCAAGGGCAATGGTGATATATATGCGGATTAGACACAAAAAAAAAAACTCAACAAATGGCTACAATTTAAGGAATGTGTTTAGTGACGGCATCAGATTCCTAATTGATCGAGAAAGGTCTGGTGGTAAGAAAAGTTGCTTCTAGGAGGTTGTCAAATGTTTTTCCTCGACGAATCCATTCTTGGGGTGGTTGGTTTGGTCCTTGTTCCTGTAACTCGAATCCTAGCCCGGTATATCCCATTTTAATTTTACACCATGGTGAACCTTACTCCTTTTTTACTCTCTAATCGAGGTTCTCGGCATTGAAAAATCTTCGTAAACTAAATCACACGTGTATATGTTGACATTTAAGAGATATACAGTCAAGAAAATCACGGGCAATGGTGATATATATGCGGATTACACACCAAAAAAAAACACTCAACAAATGGCTACAATTTTAGGAATGTGTTTACTGACGGCATCAGATTCCTAATTGAAGGAGAAAGGTCTGGTGGTAAGAAAAGCTGCTTCTAGGAGGTCGTCAAGTGTTTTCGCTCGACGATTCAATTTTTGGGTGCTTGGTTTGGCCCTTGTTCCTGTAACTCGAATTCTAGCCCGGTATATCTCATTTTAATTTTACACCACTGTGAACCTTACGCCATTTTTACTCTCTGATCGAGGTTCTCGGCATTGAAAAATCTTCGTAAACCAAATCACAAGTGTATATGTTGATATTTAAGAGATATACAGTCAAGAAAATCAAGGGCAATGGTGATATATATGCGGATTAGACACAAAAAAAAACACTTAACAAATGGCTACAATTTAAGGAACGTGTTTAGTGACGGCATCAGATTCCTAATTGATGGAGAAAGGTCTGGTGGTAAGAAAAGCTGCTTCTATGAGGTGGTCAAGTGTTTTCGCTCGACGATTCCATTCTTGGGTGGTTGGTTTGGCCCTTGTTCCTGTAACTCGAATCCTAGCCCGGTATATCCCATTTTAATTTTACACCATTGTGAACCTTACGCATTTTTTACTCTCTGATAGAGGTTCTCGGCATTGAAAAATCTTCGTAAACGAAATCACACGTGTATATGTTGATATTTAAGAAATATACAGTTAAAAAATCAAGGGCAATGGTGATATATATGCGGATTAGACACAAAAAAAAACACTCAACAAATGGCTACAATTTAAGGAATGTGTTTAGTGACGGCATCAGATTCCTAATTGATGGAGAAAGGTCTGGTGGCAAGAAAAGCTGCTTCTAGGAGGTTGTCAAATGTTTTCGCTCGACGATTCCATTCTTGGGTGGTTGGTTTGGCCCTTGTTCCTGTAACTCGAATCCTAGCCCGGTATATCTCATTTTAATTTTACACCATTGTGAACCTTACGCATTTTTTACTCTCTGATAGAGGTTCTCGGCATTGAAAAATCTTCGTAAATGAAATCACACGTGTATATGTTGATACTTAAGAAATATACAGTTAAAAAATCAAGGGCAATGGTGATATATATGCGGATTAGACACAAAAAAAAAACACTCAACAAATGGCTACAATTTAAGGAATGTGTTTAGTGACGGCATCAGATTCCTAATTGATGGAGAAAGGTCTGGTGGCAAGAAAAGCTGCTTCTAGGAGGTTGTCAAATGTTTTCGCTCGACGATTCCATTCTTGGGTGGTTGGTTTGGCCCTTGTTCCTGTAACTCGAATCCTAGCCCGGTATATCCCATTTTAATTTTACACCATTGTGAACCTTACGCCTTTCTTACTCTCTGACCGAGGTTCTCGGCATTGAAAAATCTTCGTAAACTAAATCACTCGTGTATATGTTGATATTTAAAAGATATACAGTCAAGAAAATCACGGGCAATGGTGATATATATGCGGATTACACACCAAAAAAAACACTCAACAAATGGCTACAATTTAAGGAATGTGTTTAGTGACGACATCAGATTCCTAATTGATGGAGAAAGGTCTGGTAGTAAGAAAAGCTGCTTCTAGGAGGTCGTCAAGTGTTTTCGCTCGACGATTCCATTTTTGGGTGCTTGGTTTAGCCCTTGTTCCTGTAACAAGAATCCTAGCCCGGTATATCCCATTTTAATTTTACACCACTGTGAACCTTACGCCTTTTTTACTCTCTGATCGAGGTTCTCGGCATTGAAAAATCTTCGTAAGCCAAATCACACGTGTATATGTTGATATTTAAGAGATATACAGTCAAGAAAATCAAGGGCAATGGTGATATATATGCGGATTAGACACCAAAAAAAAACACTCAACAAATGGCTACAATTTATGGAATGTGTTTAGTGACGGCATCAGATTCCTAATTGATGGAGAAAGGTCTGGTGGTAAGAAAAGCTGCTTCTAGGAGGTTGTCAAGTGTTTTCGCTCGACGATTCCATTCTTGCGTGGTAGGTTTGGCCCCTGTTCCTGTAACTCGAATCCTAGCCCGGTATATCCCATTTTAATTTTACACCATTGTGAACCTTACGCCTTTTTTACTCTCTGATCGAGGTTCTCGGCATTGAAAAATCTTCGTAAACTAAATCACACGTGTATATGTTGATATTTAAGAGATATACAGTTAAGAAAATCTAGGGCAATGGTGATATATATGTGGATTAGACACAAAAAAAAAACACTCAACAAATGGCTACAATTTAAGGAATGTGTTTAGTGACGGCATCAGATTTGTAATTGATGGAGAAAGGTCTGGTGGTAAGAAAAGCTGCTTCTAGGAGGTTGTCAAATGTTTTCGCTCGACAATTCCATTCTTGGGTGGTTGGTTTGGCCATTTTTCCTGTAACTCGAATCCTAGCCCGGTATATCCCATTTTAATTTTACACCATGGTGAACCTTACGCCTTTTTTACTCTCTGTTCGAGATTCTCGGCATTGAAAAATCTCCGTAAACTAAATCACACGTGTATATGTTGACATTTAAGAGATATACAGTCAAGAAAATCACGGGCATTGGTGATATATATGCGGATTACACACACACAAAAAAAACACTCAACAAATGGCTACAATTTAAGGAATGTGTTTAGTGACGGCATCAGATTCCTAATTGATGGAGAAAGGTCTGGTGGTAAGAAAAGTTGCTTCTAGGAGGTCGTCAAGTGTTTTCGCTCAACGATTCCATTTTTGGGTGCTTGGTTTGGCCCTTGTTCCTGTAACAAGAATCCTAGCCCGGTATATCCCATTTTAATTTTACACCACTGTGAACCTTACGCCTTTTTTACTCTCTGATCGAGGTTCTCGGCATGGAAAAATCTTCGTAAACCAAATCACACGTGTATATGTTGATATTTAAGAGATATACAGTCAAGAAAATCAAGGGCAATGGTGATATATATGCGGATTAGACACCAAAAAAAAAACACTCAACAAATGGCTACAATTTAAGGAATGTGTTTAGTGACGGCATCAGATTCCTAATTGATGGAGAAAAGTCTGGTGGTAAGAAAAGCTGCTTCTAGGAGGTTGTCAATTGTTTTCGCTCGACGATTCCATTATTGGGTGGTTGGTTTGGCCCTTGTTCCTCTAACTCGAATCCTAGCCCGGTATATCTCATTTTAATTTTACACCATTGTGAACCTTACGCCTTTTTTACTCTCTGATCGAGGTTTTCGGCATTGAAAAATCTTCGTAAACTAAATCACACGTGTATATGTTGATATTTAAGAGATATACAGTCAAGAGAATTAAGGGCAATGGTGATATATATGCGGATTAGACACCACAAAAAAAGACTCAACAAATGGCTACAATTTAAGAAACGTGTTTAGTGACGGCATCAGATTCCTAATTGATGGAGAAAGGTCCGGTGGCAAGAAAAGCTGTTTCTAGGAGGTTGTCAAGTGTTTTCGCTCGACGATTCCATTCTTGGGTGGTAGGTTTGCCCTTTTTCTTGTAACTCGAATCCTAGCCCGGTATATCCCATTTTAATCTTACACCATTGTGAACCTTAATCCTTTTTTACTCTCTGATCGAGGTTCTCGTCATTGAAAAATCTTCGTAAACTAAATCACCCGTGTATATGTTGATATTTAAGAGATATACAGTCAAGAAAATCAAGAGCAATGGTGATATATATGCGGATTAGACACCAAAAAACAAACACTCAACAAATGGCTAGAACTTAAGGAATGTGTTTAGTGACGGCATCAGATTCCTAATTGATGGAGAAAGGTCCGGTGGCAAGAAAAGCTGCTTCTAGGAGGTTGTCAAGTGTTTTCGCTCGACGATTCCATTCTAGGGTGGTTGGTTTGGCCCTTGTTCCTGTAACTCGAATCCTAGCCCGGTATATCCCATTTTTATTTTACACCATTGTGAACCTTACGCCTTTTTTACTCTCTGATCGAGGTTCTCGGCATGGAAAAATCTTCGTAAACTAAATCACACGTGTATATGTTGACATTTAAGAGATATACAGTCAAGAAAAACAAGGGCAATGGTGATATATAAGCGGATTACACACAAAAAAAAAACACTCAACAAATGGCTACAATTTAAGGAATGTGTTTAGTGACGGCATCTGATTCCTAATTGATGGAGAAAGGTCTAGTGGTAAGAAAAGCTGCTTCTAGGAGGCCGTCAAGTGTTTTCGCTCGACGATTCCATTTTTGGGTGCTTGGTTTGGCCCTTGTTCCTGTAACTCGAATCCTAGCCCGGTATATCCCATTTTAATTTTACACCACTGTGAACTTACGCCTTTTTTACTCTTTTATCGAGGTTCTCGGCATTGAAAAATCTTCGTAAACCAAATCACACGTGTATATGTTGATATTTAAGAGATATACAATCAAGAAAATCAAGGGAAATGGTGATATATATGCGGATTAGACACAAAAAAAAACACTCAACAAATGGCTACAATTTAAGGAATGTGTTTAGTGACGGCATCAGATTCCTAATTGATGTAGAAAGGTCTGGTGGTAAGAAAAGCTGCTTCTAGGAGGTTGTCAAGTGTTTTCGCTCGACGATTCCATTCTTGGGTGGTTGGTTTGGCCCTTGTTCCTGTAACTCGAATCCTAGCCCGGTATATCCCATTTTAATTTTACACCATTGTGAACCTTACGCCTTTTTTACTCTCTGATCGAGGTTCTCGGCATTGAAAAATCTTCGTAAACTAAATCACACGTGTATATGTTGATATTTAAGAGATATACAGTTAAGAAAATCTAGGGCAATGGTGATATATATGTGGATTAGACACAAAAAAAAACACTGAACAAATGGCTACAATTTAAGGAATGTGTTTAGTGACGGCATCAGATTTCTAATTGATAGAGAAAGGTCTGGTGGTAAGAAAAGCAGCTTTTAGGAGGTTGTCAAATGTTTTCGCTCGACAATTCCATTCTTGGGTGGTTGGTTTGACCCTTGTTCCTGTAACTCGAATCCTAGCCCGGTATATCCCATTTTAATTTTACACCATGGTGAACCTTACGCCTTTTTTACTCTCTGATCGAGGTTCTCGGCATTGAAAAATCTCCGTAAACTAAATCACTCGTGTATATGTTGACATTTAAGAGATATACAGTCAAGAAAATCACGGGCAATGGTGATATATATGTGGATTAGACACAAAAAAAAAACACTCAACAAATGGCTACAATTTAAGGAATGTGTTTAGTGACGGCATCAGATTTGTAATTGATGGAGAAAGGTCTGGTGGTAAGAAAAGCTGCTTCTAGGAGGTTGTCAAATGTTTTCGCTCGACAATTCCATTCTTGGGTGGTTGGTTTGGCCATTTTTCCTGTAACTCGAATCCTAGCCCGGTATATCCCATTTTAATTTTACACCATTGTGAACCTTACGCCTTTTTTACTCTCTGATCGAGGTTCTCGGCATTGAAAAATCTTCGTAAACTAAATCACACGTGTATATGTTGATATTTAAGAGATATACAGTTAAGAAAATCTAGGGCAATGGTGATATATATGTGGATTAGACACAAAAAAAAACACTGAACAAATGGCTACAATTTAAGGAATGTGTTTAGTGACGGCATCAGATTTCTAATTGATGGAGAAAGGTCTGGTGGTAAGAAAAGCTGCTTTTAGGAGGTTGTCAAATGTTTTCGCTCGACAATTCCATTCTTGGGTGGTTGGTTTGACCCTTGTTCCTGTAACTCGAATCCTAGCCCGGTATATCCCATTTTAATTTTACACCATGGTGAACCTTACGCCTTTTTTACTCTCTGATCGAGGTTCTCGGCATTGAAAAATCTCCGTAAACTAAATCACTCGTGTATATGTTGACATTTAAGAGATATACAGTCAAGAAAATAACGGGCAATGGTGATATATATGTGGATTAGACACAAAAAAAAACACTCAACAAATGGCTACAATTTATGGAATGTGTTTAGTGACGGCATCAGATTCCTAATTGATGGAGAAAGGTCTGGTGGTAAGAAAAGCTGCTTCTAGGAGGTTGTCAAGTGTTTTCGCTCGACGATTCCATTCTTGCGTGGTAGGTTTGGCCCCTGTTCCTGTAACTCGAATCCTAGCCCGGTATATCCCATTTTAATTTTACACCATTGTGAACCTTACGCCTTTTTTACTCTCTGATCGAGGTTCTCGGCATTGAAAAATCTTCGTAAACTAAATCACACGTGTATATGTTGATATTTAAGAGATATACAGTTAAGAAAATCTAGGGCAATGGTGATATATATGTGGATTAGACACAAAAAAAAAACACTCAACAAATGGCTACAATTTAAGGAATGTGTTTAGTGACGGCATCAGATTTGTAATTGATGGAGAAAGGTCTGGTGGTAAGAAAAGCTGCTTCTAGGAGGTTGTCAAATGTTTTCGCTCGACAATTCCATTCTTGGGTGGTTGGTTTGGCCATTTTTCCTGTAACTCGAATCCTAGCCCGGTATATCCCATTTTAATTTTACACCATGGTGAACCTTACGCCTTTTTTACTCTCTGTTCGAGATTCTCGGCATTGAAAAATCTCCGTAAACTAAATCACACGTGTATATGTTGACATTTAAGAGATATACAGTCAAGAAAATCACGGGCATTGGTGATATATATGCGGATTACACACACACAAAAAAAACACTCAACAAATGGCTACAATTTAAGGAATGTGTTTAGTGACGGCATCAGATTCCTAATTGATGGAGAAAGGTCTGGTGGTAAGAAAAGTTGCTTCTAGGAGGTCGTCAAGTGTTTTCGCTCAACGATTCCATTTTTGGGTGCTTGGTTTGGCCCTTGTTCCTGTAACAAGAATCCTAGCCCGGTATATCCCATTTTAATTTTACACCACTGTGAACCTTACGCCTTTTTTACTCTCTGATCGAGGTTCTCGGCATTGAAAAATCTTCGTAAACCAAATCACACGTGTATATGTTGATATTTAAGAGATATACAGTCAAGAAAATCAAGGGCAATGGTGATATATATGCGGATTAGACACCAAAAAAAAAACACTCAACAAATGGCTACAATTTAAGGAATGTGTTTAGTGACGGCATCAGATTCCTAATTGATGGAGAAAAGTCTGGTGGTAAGAAAAGCTGCTTCTAGGAGGTTGTCAATTGTTTTCGCTCGACGATTCCATTATTGGGTGGTTGGTTTGGCCCTTGTTCCTCTAACTCGAATCCTAGCCCGGTATATCTCATTTTAATTTTACACCATTGTGAACCTTACGCCTTTTTTACTCTCTGATCGAGGTTTTCGGCATTGAAAAATCTTCGTAAACTAAATCACACGTGTATATGTTGATATTTAAGAGATATACAGTCAAGAGAATTAAGGGCAATGGTGATATATATGCGGATTAGACACCACAAAAAAAGACTCAACAAATGGCTACAATTTAAGAAACGTGTTTAGTGACGGCATCAGATTCCTAATTGATGGAGAAAGGTCCGGTGGCAAGAAAAGCTGTTTCTAGGAGGTTGTCAAGTGTTTTCGCTCGACGATTCCATTCTTGGGTGGTAGGTTTGGCCCTTTTTCTTGTAACTCGAATCCTAGCCCGGTATATCCCATTTTAATCTTACACCATTGTGAACCTTAATCCTTTTTTACTCTCTGATCGAGGTTCTCGGCATTGAAAAATCTTCGTAAACTAAATCACCCGTGTATATGTTGATATTTAAGAGATATACAGTCAAGAAAATCAAGAGCAATGGTGATATATATGCGGATTAGACACCAAAAAACAAACACTCAACAAATGGCTAGAACTTAAGGAATGTGTTTAGTGACGGCATCAGATTCCTAATTGATGGAGAAAGGTCCGGTGGCAAGAAAAGCTGCTTCTAGGAGGTTGTCAAGTGTTTTCGCTCGACGATTCCATTCTAGGGTGGTTGGTTTGGCCCTTGTTCCTGTAACTCGAATCCTAGCCCGGTATATCCCATTTTTATTTTACACCATTGTGAACCTTACGCCTTTTTTACTCTCTGATCGAAGTTCTCGGCATGGAAAAATCTTCGTAAACTAAATCACACGTGTATATGTTGACATTTAAGAGATATACAGTCAAGAAAAACAAGGGCAATGGTGATATATAAGCGGATTACACACAAAAAAAAAACACTCAACAAATGGCTACAATTTAAGGAATGTGTTTAGTGACGGCATCTAATTCCTAATTGATGGAGAAAGGTCTAGTGGTAAGAAAAGCTGCTTCTAGGAGGCCGTCAAGTGTTTTCGCTCGACGATTCCATTTTTGGGTGCTTGGTTTGGCCCTTGTTCCTGTAACTCGAATCCTAGCCCGGTATATCCCATTTTAATTTTACACCACTGTGAACCTTACGCCTTTTTTACTCTTTTATCGAGGTTCTCGGCATTGAAAAATCTTCGTAAACCAAATCACACGTGTATATGTTGATATTTAAGAGATATACAATCAAGAAAATCAAGGGAAATGGTGATATATATGCGGATTAGACACAAAAAAAAACACTCAACAAATGGCTACAATTTAAGGAATGTGTTTAGTGACGGCATCAGATTCCTAATTGATGTAGAAAGGTCTGGTGGTAAGAAAAGCTGCTTCTAGGAGGTTGTCAAGTGTTTTCGCTCGACGATTCCATTCTTGGGTGGTTGGTTTGGCCCTTGTTCCTGTAACTCGAATCCTAGCCCGGTATATCCCATTTTAATTTTACACCATTGTGAACCTTACGCCTTTTTTACTCTCTGATCGAGGTTCTCGGCATTGAAAAATCTTCGTAAACTAAATCACACGTGTATATGTTGATATTTAAGAGATATACAGTTAAGAAAATCTAGGGCAATGGTGATATATATGTGGATTAGACACAAAAAAAAACACTGAACAAATGGCTACAATTTAAGGAATGTGTTTAGTGACGGCATCAGATTTCTAATTGATGGAGAAAGGTCTGGTGGTAAGAAAAGCTGCTTTTAGGAGGTTGTCAAATGTTTTCGCTCGACAATTCCATTCTTGGGTGGTTGGTTTGACCCTTGTTCCTGTAACTCGAATCCTAGCCCGGTATATCCCATTTTAATTTTACACCATGGTGAACCTTACGCCTTTTTTACTCTCTGATCGAGGTTCTCGGCATTGAAAAATCTCCGTAAACTAAATCACTCGTGTATATGTTGACATTTAAGAGATATACAGTCAAGAAAATCACGGGCAATGGTGATATATATGCGGATTACACACACAAAAAAAAACACTCAACAAATGGCTACAATTTAAGGAATGTGTTTAGTGACGGCATCAGATTCCTAATTGATGGAGAAAGGTCTGTTGGAAAGAAAAGCTGCTTCTAGGAGGTCGTCAAGTGTTTTCGCTCGACGATTCCATTTTTGGGTGCTTGGTTTGGCCCTTGTTCATGTAACTCGAATCCTAGCCCAGTATATCCCATTTTAATTTTACACCATTGTGAACCTTACGCCTTTTTTACTCTCTCATCGAGGTTCTCGGCATCGAAAAATCTTCATAAACTATATCACACGTGTATATGTTGATATTTAAGAGATATACAGTCAAGAGAATCAAGGGCAATGGTGATATATATGCGGATTAGACACCAAAAAAAAAGACTCAACAAATGGCTACAATTTAAGGAATGTGTTTAGTGACGGCATCAGATTCCTAATTGATGGAGAAAGGTCCGGTGGCAAGAAAAGCTGTTTCTAGGAGGTTGTCAAGTGTTTTCGCTCGACGATTCCATTCTTGGGTGGTTGGTTTGGCCCTTTTTCCTGTAACTCGAATCCTAGCCCGGTATATTCAATTTTAATCTTACACCATTGTGAACCTTACGCCTTTTTTACTCTCTGATCGAGGTTCTCGGCATTGAAAAATCTTCGTAAACTAAATCACACGTGTATATGTTGATATTTATGAGATATACAGTCAAGAAAATCAAGAGCAATGGTGATATATATGCGGATTAGACACCAAAAAACAAACACTCAACAAATAGCTAGAACTTAAGGAATGTGTTTAGTGACGGCATCAGATTCCTAATTGATGGAGAAAGGTCTGGTTGCAAGAAAAGCTGCTTCTAGGAGGTTGTCAAGTGTTTTCGCTCGACGATTCCATTCTTGGGTGGTAGGTTTGGCCCTTTTTCCTGTAACTCGAATCCTAGCCCGGTATATCCCATTTTAATCTTACACCATTGTGAACCTTACGCCTTTTTTACTCTCTGATCGAGGTTCTCGGCATTGAAAAATCTTCGTAAACTAAATCACACGTGTATATGTTGATATTTATGAGATATACAGTAAAGAAAATCAAGAGCAATGGTGATATATATGCGGATTAGACACCAAAAAACAAACACTCAGCAAATGGCTAGAACTAAAGGAATGTGTTTAGTGACGGCATCAGATTCCTAATTGATGGAGAAAGGTCTCGTGGCAAGAAAAGCTGCTTCTAGGAGGTTGTCAAGTGTTTTCGCTCGACGATTCCATTCTTGAGTGGTTGGTTTGGCCCTTGTTCCTGTAACTCGAATCCTAGCCCGGTATATCCCATTTTTATTTTACACCATTGTGAACCTTACGCCTTTTTTACTCTCTGATCGAGGTTCTCGGCATGGAAAAATCTTCGTAAACTAAATCACACGTGTATATGTTGACATTTAAGAGATATACAGTCAAGAAAAACAAGGGCAATGGTGATATATATGCGGATTAGACACCAAAAAAAAACACTCAACAAATGGCTACAATTTAAGGAATGTGTTTAGTGACGGCATCAGATTCCTAATTGATGGAGAAAGGTCTGTTGGTAAGAAAAGCTGCTTCTAGGAGGTCGTCAAGTGTTTTCGCTCGACGATTCCATTTTTGGGTGATTGGTTTGGCCCTTGTTCATGTAACTCGAATCCTAGCCCGGTGTATCCCATTTTAATTTTACACCACTGTGAACCTTACGCCTTTTTTACTCTCTGATCGAGGTTCTCGGCATTGAAAAATCTTCGTAAACCAAATCACACGTGTATATGTTGATATTTAAGAGATATGCAGTCAAGAAAATCAAGGGCAATGGTGATATATATGCGGATTAGACACAAAAAAAAACACTCAACAAATGGCTACAATTTAAGGAATGTGTTTAGTTCCGGCATCAGATTCCTAATTGATGGAGAAAGATCTGGTGGCAAGAAAAGCTGCTTCTAGGAGGTTGTCAAGTGTTTTCGCTCGACGATTTCATTCTTTGGTGGTTGGTTTGGCCCTTGTTCCTGTAACTCGAATCCTAGCCTGGTATATCCAATTTTAATCTTACACCATTGTGAACCTAAAGCCTTTTTTACTCTCTGATCGAGGTTCTCGGCTTTGAAAAATCTTCGTAAACTAAATCACACGTGTATAAGTTGATATTTAAGAGATATACAGTCAAGAAAATCAAGGGCAATGGTGATATATATGCGGATTAGACACCAAAAAAAACGACTCAACAAATGGCTAGAATTTAAGGAATGTGTTTAGTGACGGCATCAGATTCCTAATTGATGGAGAAAGGTCTGGTGGCAAGGAAAGCTGCTTCTAGGAGGTTGTCAAGTGTTTTCGCTCGACGATTCCAATCTTGGGTGGTTGGTTTGGCCCTTGTTCCTGTAACTCGAATCCTAGCCCGGTATACCTCATTTTAATCTTACACCATTGTTAACCTTACGTCTTTTTTACTCTCTGATCGAGGTTCTCGGCATTGAAAAATCTTCTTAACCTAAATCACACGTGTATATGTAGACATTAAAGAGATATACAGTCAAGAAAATCAAGGGCAATGGTGAGATATATGCGGATGAGACAACAAAAAGAAACACTCAACAAATGGCTACAATTTAAGGAATGTGTTTAGTGATGGCATCAGATTCCTAATTGATGGAGAAAGGTCTGGTGGTAAGAAAAGCTGCTTCTAGGAGGCTGTCAAGTGTTTACGCTCGACGCTTCCATTCTTGGGTGGTTGGTTTGGCCCTCGTTCCTGTAACTCGAATCCTATCCCGATAGATCCCATTTTAATTTTACAACATTGTGAACCCTACGCCTTTTTACTCTCTGATCGAGGTTCTCGGCATTGAAAAATCTTCGTAAACTTAATCACACGTGTATATGTTGACATTTAAGAGATATACAGTCAAGAAAATCAAGGGCAATAGTGATATATATGCGGATTAGACACAAAAAAAAAACTCTCAACAAGGGGCTACAATTTAAAGAATGTGTTATTGACGGCATCAGATTCCTAATTGATGGAGAAAGGTCTGGTGGGAAGAAAGCTGCTTCTAGGAGGTTGTCAAGTGTTTTCGCTCGACGATTCCATTCTTGGTTGGTTGGTTTGGCCCTTGTTCCTGTAACTCGAATCCTAGCCCGGTATATCCAATTTTAATCTTACACCACTGTGAACCTTAAGCCTTTTTTACTCTCTGATCGAGGTTCTCGGCTTTGAAAAATCTTCGTAAACTAAATCACACGTGTATATGTTGATATTTAAGAGATATACAGTCAAGAAAATCAAGGGCAATGGTGATATATATGCGGATTAGACACCAAAAAAAACGACTCAACAAATGGCTAGAATTTAAGGAATGTGTTTAGTGACGGCATCAGATTCCTAATTGATGGAGAAAGGTCTGGTGGCAAGGAAAGCAGCTCTTAGGAGGTTGTCAAGTGTTTTCGCTCGATGATTCCATTCTTGGGTGGTTGGTTTGGCCCTTGTTCTCGTAACTCGAATCCTAGCCCGGTATATCCCATTTTAATCTTACACCATTGTGAACCTTACGCCTCTTTTACTCTCTGATCGAGGTTCTCGGCATTGAAAAATCTTCGTAAACTAAATCACACGTGTATATGTTGATATTTAAGAGATATACAGTCAAGAAAATCAAGGGCATTGGTGATATATATGCGGATTAGACACCAAAAAACAAAATCAACAAATGGCTAAAATTTAAGGAATGTGTTTAGTGACGGCATCAAATTCCTAATTGATGGAGAAAGGTCTGGTGGTAAGAAAAGCTGCTTCTAGGAAGTTGTCAAGTGTTTTCGCTCGACGATTCCATTCTTGGGTGGTTGGTTTGGCCCTTGTTCCTGTAACTCGAATCCTAGCCCTGTATATATCCCATTTTAATTTTACACCATTGTGAACCTTACGCCTTTTATACTCTTTGATCGAGGTTCTCGGCATTGAAAAATCTTCGTAAACTAAATCACACGTGTATATGTTGACATTTAAGAGATATACAGTCAAGAAAATCAAGGGCAATGGTGATATATATGCGGATTAGACAACAAAAAAAACACTGAACAAATGGCTACAATTTAAGGAATGTGTTTAGTGACGGCATCAGATTCCTAATTGATGGAGAAATGTCTGGTGGCAAGAAAAGCTGCTTCTAGGAGGTTGTCAAGTGTTTTCGCTCGACGATTCCAATCTTGGGTGGTTTGTTTGGCCCTTGTTCCTGTAACTCGAATCCTAGCCCGGTATATCTCATTTTAATCTTACACCATTGTGAACCTTACGCCTTTTTTACTCTCTGATCGACGTTCTCGGCATTGAAAAATCTTCTTATCCTAAATCACACGTGTATATGTAGACGTTTAAGAGATATACAGTCAAGAAAATCAAGGGCAATGGTGATATATATGCGGATGAGACACCAAAAAGAAACACTCAACAAATGGCTACAATTTAAGGAATGTGTTTAGTGATGGCATCAGATTCCTAATTGATGGAGAAATGTCTGGTGGTAAGAAAAGCTGCTTCTAGGAGGCTGTCAAGTGTTTTCGCTCGACGCTTCCATTCTTGGGTGGTTGGTTTGGCCCTCGTTCCTGTAACTCGAATCCTATCCCGGTATATCCCATTTTAATTTTACACCATTGTGAACCCTACGCATTCTTACACTCTGATCGAGATTCTCGGCATTGAAAAATCTTCGTAAACTTAATCACACGTGTAGATGTTGACATTTAAGAGATATACATTCAAGAAAATCAAGGGCAATGGTGATATATATGCGGATTAGACACAAAAAAAAACTCTCAACAAGTGGCTACAATTTAAAGAATGTGTTTAGTGACGGCATCAGATTCCTAATTGATGGAGAAAGGTCTGGTGGGAAGAAAAGCTGCTTCTAGGAGGTTGTCAAGTGTTTTCGCTCGACGATTCCATTCTTGGGTGGTTGGTTTGGCCCTTGTTCCTCTAACTCGAATCCTAGCCCGGTATATCCCATTTTAATCTTACACCATTGTGAACCTTTCGCCTTTTTTACTCTCTGATCGAGGTTCTCGGCATTGAAAAATCTTCGTCAACTAAATCACACGTGTATATGTTGATATTTAAGAGATATACAGTTAAGAAAATCAAGGGCAATGGTGATATATATGTGGATTAGACACAAAAAAAAAACACTCAACAAATGGCTACAATTTAAGGAATGTGTTTAGTGACGGCATCAGATTCCTAATTGATGGAGAAAGGTCTGGTGGTAAGAAAAGCTGCTTCTAGGAGGTTGTCAAGTGTTTTCGCTCGACGATTCTATTCTTGGGTGGTTGGTTTGGCCCTTGTTCCTGTAACTCGAATCCTAGCCCGGTGTATTTCATTTTAATTTTACACCGTTGTGAACCTTACGCCTTTTTTACTCTCTGATCGAGGTTCTCGGCATTGAAAAATCTTCGTAAACTAAATCACACGTGTATATGTTGATATTTAAGAGATATACAATCAAGAGATTCAATGGCAATAGTGATATATATGCGGTTTAGACACCAAAAAAAAACACTCAACAAATGGCTACAATTTAAGGAATGTGTTTAGTTACGGCATCAGATTCCTAATTGATGCAGAAAGATCTGGTGGCAAGAAAAGCTGCTTCTAGGAGGTTGTCAAGTGTTTTCGCTCGACGATTCCATTCTTGGGTGGTTGGTTTGGCCCTTTTTCCTGTAACTCGAATCCTAGCCCGGTATATCCAATTTTAATCTTACACCATTGTGAACCTTAAGCCTTTTTTACTCTCTGATCGAGGTTCTCGGCTTTGAAAAATCTTCGTAAACTAAATCAAACGTGTATATGTTGATATTTAAGAGATATACAGTCAAGAAAATCAAGGGCAATGGTGATATATATGCGGATTAGACACCAAAAAAAACGACTCAACAAATGGCTAGAATTTAAGGAATGTGTTTAGTGACGGCATCAGATTCCTAATTGTTGGAGAAAGGTCTGGTGGCAAGGAAAGCTACTTCAAGGAGGTTGTCAAGTGTTTTCGCTCGACGATTCCATTCTTGGGTGGTTGGTTTGGCCCTTGTTCCTGTAACCCGAATCCTAGCCCGGTATATCCCATTTTAATCTTACACCATTGTGAATCTTACGCCTTTTTTATTCTCTGATCGAGGTTCCCGGCATTGAAAAATCTTCGTAAACTAAATCACACGTGTATATGTTGATATTTAAGAGATATACAGTCAAGAAAATCAAGGTCATTGGTGATATATATGCGGATTAGACACAAAAAAAAACACTCAAGAAATGGCTACAATTTAAGGAATGTGCTTAGTGACGGCATCAAATTCCTAATTGATGGAGAAAGGTCTGGTGGTAAGAAAAGCTGCTTCTAGGAGTTTGTCACGTGTTTTCGCTCGACGATTCCATTCTTGGGTGGTTGGTTTGGCCCTTGTTCCTGTAACTCGAATCCTAGCCCTGTATATCCCATTTTAATTTTACACCATTGTGAACCTTACGTCTTTTTTACTCTTTGATCGAGGTTCTCGGCATTGAAAAATCTTCGTAAAGTAAATCACACGTGTATATGTTGACATTTAAGAGATATACAGTCAAGAAAATCAAGGGCAATGGTGATATATATGCGGATTAGACAACAAAAAAAACACTGAACAAATGGCTACAATTTAAGGAATGTGTTTAGTGACGGCATCAGATTCCTAATTGATGGAGAAATGTCTGGTGGCAAGAAAAGCTGCTTCTAGGAGGTTGTCAAGTGTTTTGCTCGACGATTCCATTCTTGGGTGGTTGGTTTGGCCCTTGTTCCTGTAACTCGAATCCTAGCCCGGTATATCTCATTTTAATCTTACACCATTGTGAACCTTACACCTTTTTTACTCTCTGATCGAGGTTCTCGGCATTGAAAAATCTTCTTAACCTAAATCACACGTGTATATGTAGACATTTAAGAGATATACAGTCAAGAAAATCAAGGGCAATGGTGATATATATGCGGATTAGACACTAAAAAGAAACACTCAACAAATTGCTACAATTTAAGGAATGTGTTTAGTGATGACATCAGATTCCTAATTGATGGAGAAAGGTCTGGTGGTAAGAAAAGCTGCTTCTAGGAGGCTGTCAAGTGTTTTTGCTCGACGATTCCATTCTTGGGTGGTTGGTTTGGCCCTCGTTCCTGTAACTCGAATCCTATCCCGGTATATCTCATTTTAATTTTACACCATTGTGAACCCTACGCCTTTTTACTCTCTGATCGAGGTTCTCGGCATTGAAAAATCTTCGTAAACTTAATCACACGTGTATATGTTGACATTTAAGAGATATACAGTCAAGAAAATCAAGGGCAATGGTGATATATATGCGGATTAGACACAAAAAAAACACTCAACAAGTGGCTACAATTTAAGGAATGTGTTTAGTGACGGCATCAGATTCCTAAGTGATGGAGAAAGGTCTGGTGGCAAGAAAAGCTGCTTCTAGGAGGTTGTCAAGTGTTTTCGCTCGACGATTCCATTCTTGGGTGGTTGGTTTGGCCCTTGTTCCTGTAACTCGAATCCTAGCCCGGTATATCCCATTTTAATCTTACACCATTGTGAACCTTACGCCTTTTTTACTCTCTGAGCGAGGTTCTAGGCATTGAAAAATCTTCGTAAACTAAATCACAAGTGTATATGTTGACATTTAAGAGATATACAGTCAAGAAAATCAAGGGCAATGGTGATATATATGCGGATTAGACACAAAAAAAAAACACTCAACAAATGGCTACAATTTAAGGAATGTGTTTAGGCATCAGATTCCTAATTGATGGAGAAATGTCTGGTGGTAAGAAAAGCTGCTTCTAGGAGGTTGTCAAGTGTTTTCGCTCGACGATTCCATTCTTGGGTGGTTGGTTTGGCCCTTGTTCCTGTAAGTCGAATCCTAGCCCGGTATATCCCATTTTAATCTTACACCATTGTGAACCTTACACCTTTTTTACTCTCTGATCGAGGTTCTCGGCATTGAAAAATCTTCGTAAACTAAATCACACGTGTAGATGTTGATATTTAAGAGATATACAGTCAAGAAAATCAAGGGCATTGGTGATATATATGCGGATTAGACACAAAAAAAAACACTCAACAAATGGCTACAATTTAAGGAATGTGTTTAGGCATCAGATTCCTAATTGATGGAGAAATGTCTGGTGGTAAGAAAAGCTGCTTCTAGGAGGTTGTCAAGTGTTTTCGCTCGACGATTCCATTCTTGGGTGGTTGGTTTGGCCCTTGTTCCTGTAACTCGAATCCTAGCCCGGTATATCCCATTTTAATCTTACACCATTGTGAACCTTACACCTTTTTTACTCTCTGATCGAGGTTCTCGGCATTGAAAACTCTTCGTAAACTAAATCACACGTGTATATGTTGATATTAAAGAGATATACAGTCAAGAAAATCAAGGGCATTGGTGATATATATGCGAATTAGACACCAAAAAAAACACTCAACAAATGGCTACAATTTAAGGAATGTGTTTAGTGATGGCATCAGATTCCTAATTGATGGAGAAAGGTCTGGTGGTAAGAAAAGCTGCTTCTAGGAGGCTGTCAAGTGTTTTTGCTCGACGCTTCCATTCTTGGGTGGTTGGTTTGGCCCTCGTTCCTGTAACTCGAATCCTATCCCGGTATATCTCATTTTAATTTTACACCATTGTGAACCCTACGCCTTTTTACTCTCTGATCGAGGTTCTCGGCATTGAAAAATCTTCGTAAACTTAATCACACGTGTATATGTTGACATTTAAGAGATATACAGTCAAGAAAATCAAGGGCAATGGTGATATATATGCGGATTAGACACAAAAAAAAACACTCAACAAGTGGCTACAATTTAAGGAATGTGTTTAGTGACGGCATCAGATTCCTAATTGATGGAGAAAGGTCTGGTGGCAAGAAAAGCTGCTTCTAGGAGGTTGTCAAGTGTTTTCGCTCGACGATTCCATTCTTGGGTGGTTGGTTTGGCCCTTGTTCCTGTAACTCGAATCCTAGCCCGGTATATCCCATTTTAATCTTACACCATTGTGAACCTTACGCCTTTTTTACTCTCTGAGCGAGGTTCTAGGCATTGAAAAGTCTTCGTAAACTAAATCACAAGTGTATATGTTGACATTTAAGAGATATACAGTCAAGAAAATCAAGGGCAATGGTGATATATATGCGGATTAGACACACAAAAAAAAAACACTCAACAAATGGCTACAATTTAAGGAATGTGTTTAGGCATCAGATTCCTAATTGATGGAGAAATGTCTGGTGGTAAGAAAAGCTGCTTCTAGGAGGTTGTCAAGTGTTTTCGCTCGACGATTCCATTCTTGGGTGGTTGGTTTGGCCCTTGTTCCTGTAACTCGAATCCTAGCCCGGTATATCCCATTTTAATCTTACACCATTGTGAACCTTACACCTTTTTTACTCTCTGATCGAGGTTCTCGGCATTGAAAAATCTTCGTAAACTAAATCACACGTGTATATGTTGATATTTAAGAGATATACAGTCAAGAAAATCAAGGGCATTGGTGATATATATGCGGATTAGACACAAAAAAAAACACTCAACAAATGGCTACAATTTAAGGAATGTGTTTAGGCATCAGATTCCTAATTGATGGAGAAATGTCTGGTGGTAAGAAAAGCTGCTTCTATGAGGTTGTCAAGTGTTTTCGCTCGACGATTCCATTCTTGGGTGGTTGGTTTGGCCCTTTTTCCTGTAACTCGAATCCTAGCCCGGTATATCCCATTTTAATCTTACACCATTGTGAACCTTACACCTTTTTTACTCTCTGATCGAGGTTCTCGGCATTGAAAAATCTTCGTAAACTAAATCACACGTGTATATGTTGATATTTAAGAGATATACAGTCAAGAAAATCAAGGGCATTGGTGATATATATGCGGATTAGACACCAAAAAAAACACTCAACAAATGGCTAGAATTTAAGGAATGTGTTTAGTGACGGCATCAAATTCCTAATTGATGGAGAAAGGTCTGGTGGCAAGGAAAGCTGCTTCTAGGAGGTTGTCAAGTGTTTTCGCTTGACGATTCCATTCTTGGGTGGTTGGTTTGGCCCTTGTTCCTGTAACTCGAATCCTAGCCCGGTATATCCCATTTTAATCTTACACCATTGTGAACCTTACGCCTTTTTTACTCTCTGATCGAGGTTCTCGGCATTGAAAAATCTTCGTAATCTAAATCACACGTGTATATGTTGATATTTAAGAGATATACAGTCAAGAAAATCAAGGGCATTGGTGATATATATGCGGATTAGACACCAAAAAAAAACACTCAACAAATGGCTACAATTTAAGGAATGTGTTTAGTGATGGCATCAAATTCCTAATTGATGGAGAAAGGTCTGGTGGTAAGAAAAGCTGCTTCTAAGAGGTTGTCAAGTGTTTTCGCTCGACGATTCCATTCTTGGGTCGTTTATTTGGACCTTGTTCCTGTAACTCGAATCCTAGCCCTGTATATCCCATTTTAATTTTACACCAGTGTGAACCTTTGATCAAGGTTCTCGGCAATGAAAAATCTTCGTAAACTAAATCACACGTGTATATGTTGACATTTAAGAGATATACAGTCAATAGAATCAAGGGCAATGGTGATATATATGCGGATTAGACACAAAAAAAAACACTCAACAAATGGCTACAATTTAAGGAATGTGTTTAGTGACGGCATCAGATTCCTAATTGATGGAGAAAGGTCTGGGGGTAAGAAAAGCTGCTTCTAGGAGGTTGTCAAGTGTTTTCGCTCGACGATTCCATTCTTGGGTGCTTGGTTTGGCCCTTGTTCCTGTAACTCGAATCCTAGCCCGGTATATCCCATTTTAATTTTACACCATTGTGAACCATACGCCTTTTTTACTCTCTGATCTAGGTTTTCGGCATTGAAAAATCTTCGTAAACTAAATCACACGTGTATATGTTGATATTTAAGAGATATACAATCAAGAAAAACAAGGGCAATGGTGATATATATGCGGATTAGACACAAAAAAAAACACTCAACAAGTGTCAACAATTTAAGGAATGTGTTTAGTGCCGGCATCAAATTCCTAATTGATGGAGAAAGGTCTGGTGGCAAGAAGAGCTGCTTCTAGGAGGTTGTTAAGTATTTTCGCTCGATGATTCCATTCTTGGGTGGTTGGTTTGGCCCTTGTTCCTGTAACTCGAATCCTAGCCCGGTATATCCCATTTTAATTTTACACCTTTGTGAACCTTACGCCTTTTTTACTCTCTGATCGAGGTTCTCGGCAATGAAAAATCTTCGTAAACTAAATCACACGTGTATATGATGACATTTAAGAGATATACAGTCAAGAAAATCAAGGGCAATGGTGATATATATGCGGATTAGACACCAAAAAATAACACTCAACAAATGGCTACGATTTAAGGAATGTGTTTAGTGACGGCATCAGATTCCAAATTTATGGAGAATGGTCTAGTGGTAAGAAACGCTGCTTCTAGGAGGTTGTCAAGTGTTTTCGCTCGACGATTCCATTCTTGGGTGGTTGGTTTGGCCCTTGTTCCTATAACTCGAATCCTAGCCCGGTATATCCTATTTTAATCTTACACCATTGTGAACCTTACGCCTGTTTTACTCTCTGATCGAGGTTCTCGGCATTGCAAAATCTTCGTAAACTAAATCACACGTGTATATGTTGACATTTAAGAGATATACAGTCAAGAAAATCAAGTGCAATGGTGATATATATGCGGATTAGACACCAAAAAAACACTCAACAAATGACTACAATTTAAGGAATGTGTTTAGTGACGGCATCAGATTCCTAATTGATGGAGAAAGGTCTGGTGGCAAGAAACGTAGCTTCTAGGAGGTTGTCAAGTGTTTTCGTTAGACAATTCCATTCTTGGGTGGTTGGTTTGGCCCTTGTTCCTATAACTCGAATCGTAGCCCGATATATCCCAATTTAATTTTACACCATTGTGAACCTTACGCCTTTTTTACTCTCTGATCGAGGTTCTCGGCAATGAAAAATCTTCGTAAACTAAATCACACGTGTATATGATGACATTTAAGAGATATACAGTCAAGAAAATCAAGGGAAATGGTGATATATATGCGGATTAGACACCAAAAAATAACACTCAACAAATGGCTACGATTTAAGGAATGTGTTTAGTGACGGCATCAGATTCCAAATTTATGGAGAAAGGTCTAGTGGTAAGAAACGCTGCTTCTAGGAGGTTGTCAAGTGTTTTCGCTCGACGATTCCATTCTTGGGTGGTTGGTTTGGCCCTTGTTCCTGTAACTCGAATCCTAGCCCGGTATATCCTATTTTAATCTTACACCATTGTGAACCTTACGCCTGTTTTACTCTCTGATCGAGGTTCTCGGCATTGCAAAATCTTCGTAAACTAAATCACACGTGTATATGTTGACATTTAAGAGATATACAGTCAAGAAAATCAAGTGCAATGGTGATATATATGCGGATTAGACACAAAAAAAACACTCACAAATGACTACAATTTAAGGAATGTGTTTAGTGACGGCATCAGATTCCTAATTGATGGAGAAAGGTCTGGTGGCAAGAAACGTAGCTTCTAGGAGGTTGTCAAGTGTTTTCGCTCGACGATTCCATTCTTGGGTGGTTGGTTTGGCCATTTTTCCTGTAACTCGAATCCTAGCCCGGTATATCCCATTTTAATCTTACACCATTGTGAACCTTAAGCCTTTTTTACTCTTTGATCGAGGTTCTCGGCATTGAAAAATCTTCGTAAACTAAATCACACGTGTATATGTTGATATTTAAGAGATATACAATCAAGAAAATCAAGGGCAATGGTGATATATATATGCAGATTAGACACCAAAAAAAAAAAAAACACTCAACAAATGGCTACAATTTAAGTAATGTGTTTAGTGACGGCATCAGATTCCTAATTGATGGAGAAAGGTCTGGTGGCAAGAAAAACTGCTTCTAAGAGGTTGTCAAGTGTTTTCTCTCGACGATTCCATTCTTGGGTGGTTAGTTTGTCCCTTGTTCCAGTAACTCGAATCCTAGCCCAGTATATCCCATTTATATTTACACCATTGTGAACCTTACGCCTTTTTTACTCTCCGATAGGGGTTCTCGGCATTGAAAAATCTTCGTAAACTAAATCACACGTGTATATGTTGATATTTAAGAGATATACAGTCAAGAAAATCAAGGGCAATGGTGATATATATGCGGATTAGACACTAAAAAAAATCACTCAACAAATGGCTACAATTTAAGGAATGTGTCTAGTGACGGCATCAGAATCCTAATTGATGGAGAAAGGTCTGGTGGCAAGAAAAGCTGCTTCTAGGAGGTTGTCAAGTGTTTTCGCTCGACGATTCCATTCTTGGGTGGTTGGTTTGGCCCTTGTTCCTGTAACTCAAATCCTAGACCGGTATATCCCATTTTAATTTTACACCATTGTGAAACTTACGCCTTTTTACTCACTGATCGAGGTTCTCGGCATTGAAAAATCTTTATAAACTAAATCACACGTGTATATGTTGACATTTAAGAGATATACAGTCAATAAAATCCATGGCAATGGTGATATATATGCGGACTAGATACAAAAAAAAAACACTCAACAAATGGCTATAATTTAAGGAATGTGTTTAGAGACGACATCAATTTCCTAATTGATGGAGAAAGGTCTGGTGGTAAGAAAAGCTGCTTCTAGGAGGTTGTCAAGTGTTTTCGCTCGACGATTCCATTCTTGGGTGGTTGGTTTGGCCCTTGTTCCTGTAACTCGAATCCTAGCCCGGAATATCCCATTTTAATTTTACACCATTGTGAAACTTACGCCTATTTTACTCACTGATCGAGGTTCTCGGCATTGAAAAATCTTTATAAACTAAATCACACGTGTATATGTTGACATTTAAGAGATATACAGTCAAGAAAATCCATGGCAATGGTGATATATATGCGGACTAGATACAAAAAAAAAACACTCAACAAATGGCTATAATTTAAGGAATGTGTTTAGAGACGACATCAATTTCCTAATTGATGGAGAAAGGTCTGGTGGCAAGAAAAGCTGCTTCTAGGAGGTTGTCAAGTGTTTTCGCTCGACGATTCCATTCTTGGGTGGTTGGTTTGGCCCTTGTTCCTGTAACTCAAATCCTAGACCGGTATATCCCATTTTAATTTTACACCATTGTGAAACTTACGCCTTTTTTACTCACTGATCGAGGTTCTCGGCATTGAAAAATCTTTATAAACTAAATCACACGTGTATATGTTGACATTTAAGAGATATACAGTCAAGAAAATCCATGGCAATGGTGATATATATGCGGACTAGATACAAAAA
Source organism: Helianthus tuberosus (assembly GCA_030545235.1). Lineage (NCBI taxonomy): Eukaryota > Viridiplantae > Streptophyta > Magnoliopsida > Asterales > Asteraceae > Helianthus > Helianthus tuberosus. The sequence goes on from CM060369.1 coordinate 224,255,240, forward strand.
AAAAAACACTCAACAAATGGCTATAATTTAAGGAATGTGTTTAGAGACGACATCAATTTCCTAATTGATGGAGAAAGGTCTGGTGGTAAGAAAAGCTGCTTCTAGGAGGTTGTCAAGTGTTTTCGCTCGACGATTCCATTCTTGGGTGGTTGGTTTGGCCATTTTTCCTGTAACTCGAATCCTAGCCCGGTATATCCCATTTTAATCTTACACCATTGTGAACCTTAAGCCTTTTTTACTCTTTGATCGAGGTTCTCGGCATTGAAAAATCTTCGTAAACTAAATCACACGTGTATATGTTGATATTTAAGAGATATACAATCAAGAAAATCAAGGGCAATGGTGATATATATATGCAGATTAGACACCAAAAAAAAAAACACTCAACAAATGGCTACAATTTAAGTAATGTGTTTAGTGACGGCATCAGATTCCTAATTGATGGAGAAAGGTCTGGTGGCAAGAAAAACTGCTTCTAAGAGGTTGTCAAGTGTTTTCTCTCGACGATTCCATTCTTGGGTGGTTGGTTTGTCCCTTGTTCCAGTAACTCGAATCCTAGTCCAGTATATCCCATTTATATTTACACCATTGTGAACCTTACGCCTTTTTTACTCTCCGATAGGGGTTCTCGGCATTGAAAAATCTTCGTAAACTAAATCACACGTGTATATGTTGATATTTAAGAGATATACAGTCAAGAAAATCAAGGGCAATGGTGATATATATGCGGATTAGACACCAAAAAAAATCACTCAACAAATGGCTACAATTTAAGGAATGTGTCTAGTGACGGCATCAGAATCCTAATTGATGGAGAAAGGTCTGGTGGCAAGAAAAGCTGCTTCTAGGAGGTTGTCAAGTGTTTTCGCTCGACGATTCCATTCTTGGGTGGTTGGTTTGGCCTTTGTTCCTGTAACTCAAATCCTAGACCGGTATATCCCATTTTAATTTTACACCATTGTGAAACTTACGCCTTTTTTACTCACTGATCGAGGTTCTCGGCATTGAAAAATCTTTATAAACTAAATCACACGTGTATATGTTGATATTTAAGAGATATACAGTCAAGAAAATCATGGGAAATGGTGATATATTTGCGGATTAGACACCAAAAAAAATCACTCAACAAATGGCTACAATTTAAGGAATGTGTTTAGTGACGGCATCAGATTCCTAATTGATGGATAAAGGTCTGGTGGCAAGAAAAGCTACTTCTAGGAGGTTGTCAAGTGTTTTCGCTCGACGATTCCATTCTTGGGTGGTTGGTTTAGCAGTTGTTCCTGTGACTCGAATCCTAGCCCGGTATATCCCATTTTAATTTTACACCATTGTGAACCTTACGCCTTTTTTACTCTCTGATCGAGGTTCTCGGCATTGAAAAATCTTCGTAAACTAAATCACTCGTGTATATGTTGTTATTTAAGAGATATACAGTCAAGAAAATCAAGGGCAATCGTGATATATATGCGGATTAGACAAAAAAAAACACTCAACAAATGGCTACAATTTAAGGAATATGTTTAGTGATGGCATCAGATTCCTAATTGATGGAGAAAGGTCTGGTGGCAAGAAAAACTGCTTCTAGCAGGTTGTCAAGTGTTTTCGCTCGACGATTCCATTCTTGGGTGGTTGGTTTGGCCCTTGTTCCTGTAACTTGAATCCTAGCCCGGTATATCCCATTTTAATTTTACACCATTGTGAACCTTACGCCTTTTTTACTCTCTGATAGACGTTCTCGGCATTGAAAAATCTTCGTAAACAAAATCACATGTGTATATGTTGATATTTAAGAGATATACAGTCAAGAAAATCAAGGGAAATAGTGATATATATGGGGATTAGACACCAAAAAAAACACTCAACAAATGACTACAATTTAAGGAATGTGTTTAGTGACGGCATCAGATTCCTGAGAATGGTCTGGTGGCAAGAAAAGCTGCTTCTAGGAGGTTGTCAAGTGTTTTCGCTAGACAATTCCATTCTTGGGTGGTTGGTTTGGCCCTTGTTCCTATAACTCGAATCGTAGCCCGGTATATCCCATTTTAATTTTACATCATTGTGAACCTTACGCCTTTTTTACTCTCTGATCGAGGTTCTCGGCATTGAAAAATCTTCGTAAACTAAATCACACGTGTATATGATGACATTTAAGAGATATACAGTCAAGAAAATCAAGGGCAATGGTGATATATATGCGGATTAGACACCAAAAAATAACACTCAACAAATGGCTACAATTTAAGGAATGTGTTTAGTGACGGCATCAGATTCCTAATTTATGGAGAAAGGTCTAGTGGTAAGAAACGCTGCTTCTAGGAGGTTGTCAAGTGTTTTCGCTCGACGATTCCATTCTAGGGTGGTTGGTTTGGCCCTTGTTCCTGTAACTCGAATCCTAGCCCGGTATATCCTATTTTAATCTTACACCATTGTGAACCTTACGCCTGTTTTACTCTCTGATCGAGGTTCTCGGCATTGAAAAATCTTCGTAAACTAAATCACACGTGTATATGTTGACATTTAAGAGATATACAGTCAAGAAAATCAAGGGCAATGGTGATATATATGCGGATTAGACACCAAAAAAAAAAAACTCAACAAGTGGCTAAAATTTAAGGAATGTGTTTAGTGAAGGCATCAGATTCCTAATTGATGGAGAAAGGTCTGGTGGCAAGAAAAGCTGCTTCTAGGAGGTTGTCAAGTGTTTTCGCTAGACGATTCCATTCTTGGGTGGTTGGTTTGGCCCTTGTTCCTGTAACTCGAATCCTAGCCTGGTATATCCCATTTTAATCTTACACCATTGTGAACCTTACGCCTTTTTTACTCTCTGATCGAGGTTCTCGGCATTGAAAAATCTTCGTAAACTAAATCACACGTGTATATGTTGACATTTAAGAGATATACAGTCAAGAAAATCAAGGGCAATGGTGATATATATGCGGATTAGACACCAAAAAAAAAACACTCAACAAATGGCTACAATTTAAGGAATGTGTTTAGTGACGGCATCAGATTCCTAATTGATGGAGAAAGGTCTGGTGGCAAGAAAAGTTGTTTCTAGGAGGTTGTCAAGTGTTTTCGCTCGACGATTCCATTCTTGGGTGGTTGGTTTGGCCATTGTTCCTGTAACTCGAATCCTAGCCCTGTATATCCCATTTTAATTTTACACCATTGTGAACCTTACGCCTTTTTTACTCTCTGATAGAGGTTCTCGGCATTGAAAAATCTTCGTAAACTAAATCACACGTGTATATGTTGACATTTAAGGGATATGCAGTCAAGAAAATCAAGGGCAATGGTGATATATATGCGGATTAGACACCAAAAAAATCACTCAACAAATGGCTACAATTTAAGGAATGTGTCTAGTGAAGGCATCAGAATCCTAATTGATGGAGAAAGGTCTGGTGGCAACAAAAGCTGCTTCTAGGAGGTTGTCAAGTGTTTTCGCTCGACGATTCCATTCTTGGGTGGTTGGTTTGGCCCTTGTTCCTGTAACTCAAATCCTAGACCGGTATATCCCATTTTAATTTTACACCATTGTGAAACTTACGCCTTTTTTACTCTCAGATCGAGGTTCTCGGCATTGAAAAATCTTTGTAAACTAAATCACACGTGTATATGTTGACATTTAAGAGATATACAGTCAAGAAAATCCAGGGCAATGGTGATATATACGCGGACTAGACACCAAAAAAAAAAACACTCAACCAATGGCTAGAATTTAAGGAATGTGTTTAGTGACGGCATCAGATTCCAAATTGATGGAGAAAGGTCTAGTGGCAAGAAAAGTTGCTTCTAGGAGGTTGTCAAGTGTTTTCGCTCGACGATTCCATTCTTGGGTGGTTGGTTTGGCTGTTGTTCCTGTAACTCGAATCCTCGCCCGGTATATCCCATTTTAATTTTACACCATTGTGAACCTTACGCCTTTTTTACTCTCTCTTAGAGGTTCTCGGCATTGAAAAATCTTCGTAAACTAAATCACATGTGTATATGTTGATATTTAAGAGATATACAGTCAAGAAAATCAAGGGAAATGGTGATATATTTACGGATTAGACACCAAAAAAAAAATCACTCAACAAATGGCTACAATTTAAGGAATGTGTTTAGTGACGGCATCAGATTCCTAATTGATGGAGAAAGGTCTGGTGGCAAGAAAAGCTGCTTCTAGGAGGTTGTCAAGTGTTTTCGCTCGACGATTCCATTCTTGGGTGGTTGGTTTGGCTGTTGTTCCTGTGACTCGAATCCTAGCCCGGTATATCCCATTTTAATTTTACACCATTGTGAACCTTACGCCTTTTTTACTCTCTGATAGACGTTCTCGGCATTGAAAAATCTTCGTAAACAAAATCACATGTGTATATGTTGATATTTAAGAGATATACAGTCAAGAAAATCAAGGGCAATAGTGATATATATGCGGATTAGACACCAAAAAAAACACTCAACAAATGACTACAATTTAAGGAATGTGTTTAGTGACGGCATCAGATTTCTAATTGATGGAGAAAGGTCTGGTGGCAAGAAAAGCTACTTCTAGGAGGTTGTCAAGTGTTTTCGCTCGACGATTCCATTCTTGGGTGGTTGGTTTAGCAGTTGTTCCTGTGACTCGAATCCTAGCCCGGTATATCCCATTTTAATTTTACACCATTGTGAACCTTACGCCTTTTTTACTCTCTGATCGAGGTTCTCGGCTTTGAAAAATCTTCGTAAACTAAATCACTCGTGTATATGTTGATATTTAAGAGATATACAGTCAAGAAAATCAAGGGCAATCGTGATATATATGCGGATTAGACAAAAAAAAAACACTCAACAAATGGCTACAATTTAAGGAATATGTTTAGTGATGGCATCAGATTCCTAATTGATGGAGAAAGGTCTGGTGGCAAGAAAAACTGCTTCTAGCAGGTTGTCAAGTGTTTTCGCTCGACGATTCCATTCTTGGGTGGTTGGTTTGGCCCTTGTTCCTGTAACTTGAATCCTAGCCCGGTATATCCCATTTTAATTTTACACCATTGTGAACCTTACGCCTTTTTTACTCTCTGATAGACGTTCTCGACATTGAAAAATCTTCGTAAACAAAATCACATGTGTATATGTTGATATTTAAGAGATATACAGTCAAGAAAATCAAGGGCAATGGTGATATATATGCGGATTTGACACCAAAAAAAACACTCAACAAATGACTACAATTTAAGGAATGTGTTTAGTGACGGCATCAGATTCCTAATTGATGGAGAAAGGTCTGGTGGCAAGAAAAGCTGCTTCTAGGAGGTTGTCAAGTGTTTTCACTCGTCGATTCCATTCTTGGGTGGTTGGTTTGGCTGTTGTTCCTGTAACTCGAATCCTAGCCCGGTATATTCCATTTTAATTTTACACCATTGTGAACCTTACGCTTTTTTTACTCTCTGATCGAGGTTCTTGGCATTGAAAAATCTTCGTAAACTAAATCACTCGTGTATATGTTGATATTTAAGAGATATACAGTCAAGAAAATCAGGGGCAATCGTGATATATATGCGGATTAGACAAAAAAAAACACTCAACAAATGGCTACAATTTAAGGAATGTGTTTAGTGACGACATTGGATTCCTAATTGATGGAGAAAGGTCAGGTGGCAAGAAAAGCTGCTTCTAGGAGGTTGTCATGTGTTTTCGCTCGACGATTTCATTCTTGGGTGGTTGGTTTGGCCCTTGTTCCTGTAACTCGAATCTTAGCCCGGTATATCCCATTTTAATTTTACACCATTGTGAACCTTACGCCTTTGTTACTCTCTGATCGAGGTTCTCGGCATTGAAAAATCTTCATAAACTAAATCACCCGTGTATATGTTGATATTTAAGAGATATACAGTCAAGAAAATCAAGGGCAATGGTGATATATATGCGGATTAGACACAAAAAAAAAAACACTCAACAAATGACTACAATTTAAGGAATGTCTTTAGTGACGGCATCAGATTCCTAATTGATGGAAAAAGGTCTGGTGGCAAGAAAAGCTGCTTCTAGGAGGTTATCAAGTGTTTTGCTCGACGATTCCATTCTTGGGTGGTTGGTTTGGCCCTTGTTCCTGTAACTCGAATCCTAGCCCGGTATATCCCATTTTAATTTTACACCATTGTGAACCTTACGCCTTTTTACTCTCTGATCGAGGTTCTCGGTATTGAAAAATCTTCGTAAACTAAATCACACGTGTATATGTTGACATTTAAGAGATATACAATAAAGAAAATCAAGGGCAATGGTGATATATATGCGGATTAGACACAAAAAAAAAAAACACTCAACAAATGGCTACAATTTAAAGAATGTGTTTAGTGACGGCATCAAATTCCTAATTAATGGAGAAAGGTCTGGTGGCAAGAAAAGCTGCTTCTAGGAGGATGTCAAATGTTTTCGCTCGACGATTCCATTCTTGGGTGGTTGGTTTGGCCCTTTTTCAGGTAACTCGAATCCTAGCCCGGTATATCCCATTATAATCTTACACCATTGTGAACCTTACGCCTTTTTTACTCTCTGATCGAGGTTCTCGGCATTGAAAAATCTTCGTAAACTAAATCGCACGTGTATATGTTGATATTTAAGAGATATACAGTCAAGAAAATCAAGGTTAATGGTGATATATATGCGGATTAGACACAAAAAAAAACACTCAACAAATGGCTAGAATTTAAGGAATGTGTTTAGTGACGGCATCGGATTCCTAATTGATGGAGAAAGGTCTGGTGGTAAGAAAAGCTGCTTCTAGGAGGTTGTCAAGTGTTTTCGCTTGACGATTCTAGTCTTGGGTGGTTGGTTTGACCCATTTTCCCGTAACTCGAATCCTAGCCCGGTATATCCCATTTTAGTTTTACACCATTGTGAACCTTACGCCTTTTTTACACTCCGATAGGGGTTCTCGGCATTGAAAAATCTTCGTAAACTAAATCACACGTGTATATGTTGATATTTAAGAGATATACAGTCAAGAAAATCAAGGGCAATGGTGATATATATGCGGATTAGACACCAAAAAAAATCACTCAACAAATGGCTACAATTTAAGGAATGTGTTTAGTGACGGCATCAGATTCCTAATTGATGGAGAAAGGTCTGGTGGCAAGAAAAGCTGCTTCTAGGAGGTTGTCAAGTGTTTTCGCTCGACGATTCAATTCTTGGGTGGTTGGTTTGGCCCCTGTTCCTGTAACTCGAATCCTAGCCCGGTATATACCATTTTTATTTTACACCATTGTGAACCTTACGCCTTTTTTACTCTCTGATCGAGGTTCTCGGCATTGAAAAATCATCGTAAACTAAATCACACGTGTATATGTTGATATTTAAGAGATATATAGTCAAGAAAATCAAGGGGAATGGTGATATATATGCGGATTAGACACAAAAAAACATGCACAACAAATGGCTATAATTTAAGGAATGTGTTTAGCGACGGCATCAGATTCCAAATTGATGGAGAAATGTCTGGTGGCAAGAAAAGCTGCTTCTAGGAGGTTGTCAAGTGTTTTCGCTCAACGATTCCATTCTTGGGTGGTTGGTTTGGCCCTTGTTCCTGTATCTCGAATCCAAGCCCGGTATATTCCATTTTAATATTACACCATTGTGAACCTTACGCCTTTTTTACTCTCTGATAGAGGTTCTCGGCATTGAAAAATCTTCGTAAACTAAATCACACGTGTATATGTTGATATTTAAGAGATATACAGTCAAGAAAATCAAGGGGCAATGGTGATATATATGCGGATTAGACACCAAAAAAAACACTCAACAAATGGCTACAATTTAAGGAATGTGTTTAGTGACGGCATCATATTCCTAATTGATGGAGAAAGGTCTGGTGGCAAGAAAAGCTGCTTCTAGGAGGTTGTCAAGTGTTTTCGCTTGACGATTCCATTCTTGGGTGGTTGGTTTGGCCCTTTTTCCCATAACTCGAATCCTAGCCCGGTATATCCCATTTTAATTTTACACCATTGTGAACTTTACGCCTTTTTTACTCTCAGATAAAGGTTCTCGGCACTGAAAAATCTTCGTAAACTAAATCACACGTGTATATATTGATATTTAAGAGATATACAGTCAAGAAAATCAAGGCCAATGGTGATATATATGCAGATTAGACACAAAAAAAAACACTCAACAAATGGCTACAATTTAAGGAATGTGTTTAGTGACGACATTAGATTCCTAATTGATGGAGAAAGGTCAGGTGGTAAGAAAAGCTACTTCTAGGAGGTTGTCGTGTGTTTTCGCTCGACGATTCCATTCTTGGGTGGTTGGTTTGGCCCTTGTTCCTGTAACTCGAATCCTAGCCCGGTATACCCCATTTTAATTTTACCCCATTGTGAACCTTACGCCTTTTTTACTCTCTGATCGAGGTTCTTGGCATTGAAAAATCTTCATAAACAAAATCACCCGTGTATATGTTGATATTTAAGAGATATACAGTCAAGAAAATCAAGGGCAATGGTGATATATATGCGGATTAGACACAAAAAAAAACACTCAACAAATGGCTACAATTTAAGGAATGTGTTTAGTGACGGCATCAGATTCCTAATTGATGGAAAAAGGTCTGGTGGCAAGAAAAGCTGCTTCTAGGAGGTTGTCAAGTGTTTTGCTCGACGATTCCATTCTTGGGTGGTTGGTTTGGGCCTTGTTCTTGTAACTCGAATCCTAGCCTGGTATATCATATTTTAATTTTACACCATTGTGAACCTTACGCCTTTTACTCCCTCATCGAGGTTCTCGGTATTGAAAAATCTTCGTAAACTAAATCACACGTGTATATGTTGACATTTAAGAGATATACAGTCAAGAAAATCAAGGGTAATGGTGATATATATGCGGATTAGACACAAAAAAAAAACACTCAACAAATGGCTACAATTTAAAGAATGTGTTTAGTGACGGCATCAAATTCCTAATTAATGGAGAAAGGTGTGGTGGCAAGAAAAGCTGCTTCTAGGAGGTTGTCAAATGTTTTCGCTCGACGATTCCATTCTTGGGTGGTTTGTTTGGCCCTTTTTCCTGTAACTCGAATCCTAGCCCGGTATATCCCATTTTAATCTTACACCATTGTGAACCTTACGTCTTTTTTACTCTCTGATCGAGGTTCTCGGCATTGAAAAAGCTTCGTAAACTAAATCACACGTGTATATGTTGATATTTAAGAGATATACAGTCAAGAAAATCAAGGGCAATGGTGATATATATGCGGATTAGACACAAAAAAAACACTCAACAAATGGCTACAATTTAAGGAATGTGTTTAGTGACGGCATCACATTCCTAATTGATGGAGAAAGGTCTGGGGGCAAGAAAAGCTGCTTCTAGGAGGTTGTCAAGTGTTTTGCTCGACGATTCCATTCTTGGGTGGTTGGTTTGGGCCTTGTTCCTGTAACTCGAATCCTAGCCCGGTATATCCCATTTTAATTTTACACCATTGTGAACCTTACGCCTTTTTACTCTCTGATCGAGGTTCTCGGTACTGAAAAATCTTCATAAACTAAATCACACGTGTATATGTTGACATTTAAGAGATATACAGTCAAGAAAATCAAGGGCAATCGTGATATATATGCGGATTAGATACCAAAAAAAATCACTCAACAAATGGCTACAATTTAAGGAATGTGTTTAGTGACGGCATCAGATTCCTAATTGATGGAGAAAGGTCTGGTGGCAAGAAAAGCTGCTTCTAGGAGGTTGTCAAATGTTTTCGCTCGACGATTCCATTATTGGATGGTTGGTTTGGCCCTTTTTCCTGTAACTCGAATCCAAGCCTGGTATATCCCATTTTAATCTTACACCATTGTGAACCTTACGTCTTTTTTACTCTCTGATCGAGGTTCTCGGCATTGAAAAATCTTCGTAAACTAAATCACACGTGTATATGTTGATATTTAAGAGATATACAGTCAAGAAAATCAAGGGCAATGGTGATATATATGCGGATTAGACACCAAAAAAAATCACTCAACAAATGGCTACAATTTAAGGAATTTGTTTTGTGACGGCATCAGATTCCTAATTGATGGAGAAAGGTCTGGCGGCAAGAAAAGCTGCTTCAAGGAGGTTGTCATGTGTTTTCGCTCGACGATTCCATTCTTGGGTGGTTGGTTTGGCCCTTGTTCCTGTAACTCGAATCCAAGCCCGGTATATCCCATTTTAATTTTACACATTTGTGAACCTTACGCCTTTTTTACTCTCTGATAGAGGTTCTCGGCATTGAAAAATCTTCATAAACTAAATCACACGTGTATATGTTGACATTTAGGAGATATACAGTCAAGAATATCAAGGGCAATGGTGATATATATGCGGATTAGACACCAAAAAAAAATCACTCAACAAATGGCTACAATTTAAGGAATGTGTTTAGTGACGGCATCACATTCCTAATTGATGGAGAAAGGTCTGGTGGCAAGAAAAGCTGCTTCTAGGAGGTTGTTAAGTGTTTTGCTCGACGATTCCATTCTTGGGTGGTTGGTTTGGGCCTTGTTCCTGTAACTCGAATCCTAGCCCGGTATATCCCGTTTTAATTTTACACCATTGTGAACCTTACGCCTTTTTACTCTCTGATCGAGGTTCTCAGTACTGAAAAATCTTATAAACTAAATCACACGTCTATATGTTGACATTTAAGAGATATACAGTCAAGAAAATCAAGGGCAATCGTGATATATATACGGATTAGATACCAAAAAAAAATCACTCAACAAATGGCTACAATTTAAGGAATGTGTTTTGTGACGGCATCAGATTCCTAATTGATGGAGAAAGGTCTGGTGGCAAGAAAAGCTGCTTCAAGAAGGTTGTCAAATGTTTTCGCTCGACGATTCCATTATTGGGTGGTTGGTTTGGCCCTTTTTCCTGTAACTCGAAAACAAGCCCGGTATATCCCATTTTAATCTTACACCATTGTGAACCTTACATCTTTTTTACTCTCTGATCGAGGTTCTCGGCATTGAAAAATCTTCGTAAACTAAATCACACGTGTATATGTTGATATTTAAGAGATATAAAGTCAAGAAAATCAAGGGCAATGGTGATATATATGCGGATTAGACACCAAAAAAAACCACTCAACAAATGGCTACAATTTAAGGAATTTGTTTTGTGACGGCATCAGATTCCTAATTGATGGAGAAAGGTCTGGTGGCAAGAAAAGCTGCTTCAAGGAGGTTGTCATGTGTTTTCGCTCGACGATTCCATTCTTGGGTGGTTGGTTTGGCCCTTGTTCCTGTAACTCGAATCCAAGCCCGGTATATCCCATTTTAATTTTACACCATTGTGAACCTTACGCCTTTTTTTCTCTCTGATAGAGGTTCTCGGCATTGAAAAATCTTCATAAACTAAATCACACGTGTATATGTTGACATTTAAGAGATATACAGTCAAGAATATCAAGGGCAATGGTAATATATATGCGGATTAGACACCAAAAAAAAAATCACTCAACAAATGGCTACAATTTAAGGAATGTGTTTAGTGACGGCATCAGATTCCTAATTGATGGAGAAAGGTCTGGTGGCAAGAAAAGCTGCTTCTAGGAGGTTGTCAAGTGTTTTCGCTCGACGATTCCATTGTTGGGTGGTTGGTTTGGCCCTTGTTCCTGTATCTCGAATCCTAGCCCGGTATATCCCATTTTAATTTTACACCATTGTGAACCTTACGCCTTTTTTACTCCCTGGTCGAGGTTCTCGGCTTTGAAAAATGTTCGAAAACTAAATCACACGTGTATATGTTGATATTTAAGAGATATACAGTCAAGAAAATCAAGGGCAATGGTGATATATATGCGTATTAGACACAAAAAAAAAACACTCAACAAATGGCTACAATTTAAGGAATGTGTTTAGTGACGGCATCAGATTCCAAATTGATGGAGAAATGTCTGGTGGCAAGAAAAGCTGCTTCTAGGAGGTTGTCAAGTGTTTTCGCTCGACGACTCCATTCTTGGGTGGTTGGTTTGGCCCTTGTTCCTGTAACTCGAATCCAAGCCCGGTATATATATCATTTTAATTTTACACCATTGTGAACCTTACGCCTTTTTTACTCTCTGATAGAGGTTCTCGGCATTGAAAAATCTTCGTAAACTAAATCATACGTGTATATGTTGATATTTAAGAGATATATAGTTAAGAAAATCAAGGGCAATGGTGATATATATGCGGCTTAGACACAAAAAAAAACTCAACAAATGGCTACAATTTAAGGAATGTGTTTAGTGACGGCATTAGATTCCAGATTTATGGAGAAATGTCTGGTGGCAAGAAAATCTGCTTCTACGAGGTTGTCAAGTGTTTTCGCTCGACGATTCCATTCTTGGGTGGTTGGTTTGGCCCTTGTTCCTGTAACTCGAATCCTAGCCCGGTATATCCCATTTTAATTTTACACCATGGTGAACCTTACGCCTTTTTTACTCTCTAATCGAGGTTCTCGGCATTGAAAAATCTTCGTAAACTAAATCACACGTGTATATGTTGATATTTAAGAGTTATACAGTTAAGAAAATCAAGGGCAATGGTGATATATATGCGGATTAGACACAAAAAAAACCACTCAACAAATGGCTACAATTTAAGGAATGTGTTTAGCGATGGTATCAGATTCCAAATTGATGGAGAAAAGTCTGGTGGCAAGAAAAGCTGCTTCTAGGAGGTTGTCAAGTGTTTTCGCTCGACGATTCCATTCTTGGGTGGTTGGTTTGGCCCTTGTTCCAGTAACTCGAATCCAAGCCCGGTATATCCCATTTTAATTTTACACCATTGTGAACCTTATGCCTTTTTTACTCTCTCTTAGAGGTTCTCGGCATTGAAAAATCTTTGTAAACTAAATCACACGTGTATATGTTGATATTTAAGAGATATACTGACAAGAAAATCAAGGGCAATGGTGATATATTTGCGGATTAGACACCAAAAAAAAACTCAACAAATGGCTACAATTTAAGGAATGTGTTTAGTGGCGGCATCAGGTTCCTAATTGATGAAGAAAGGTCTGGTGGTAAGAAAAGTTGCTTCTAGGAGGTTGTCAAGTGTTTTCGCTCGACGATTCCATTCTTAGGTGGTTGGTTTGGCCCTTGTTCCTGTAACTCGAATCCTAGCCCGGTATATCCCATTTTATTTTTGCACCATTGTGAACCTTATGCCTTTTTTTCTCTCTGATCGAGGTTCTCAGCATTGAAAAATCTTCGTAAACTAAATCACACGTGTATATGTTGATATTTAAGAGATATACAATCAAGAAAATCAAGGGCAATGGTGATATATATGCGGACTAGACACAAAAAAAACACACTCAACAAATGACTAGAATTTAAGGAATTGTTTAGTGACGGCATCAAATTCCTAGTTGATGGAGAAAGGTCTGGTGGTAAGAAAAGCTGCTTCTAGGAGGTTGTCAAGTGTTTTCGCTCGACGATTCCATTCTTAGGTGCTTGGTTTGCACTTGTTCCTGTAACTCGAATCCTAGCCCGGTATAACTCATTTTAATTTTACACCATTGTGAACCTTACACCTTTTTTTCTATCTGATCAAGGTTCTCGACATTGAAAAATCTTCGTAAACTAAATCACACATGTATATGTTGATATTTAAGAGATATACAGTCAAGAAAATCAAGGGCAATGGCGATATATATGCAGATTAGACACCAAAAAAAAACACTCAACAAATGGCTACAATTTAAGGAATGTGTTTAGTGACGGCATCAGATTCCTAATTGATGAAGAAAGGTCTGGTGGTAACAAAAGCTGCTTCTAGGAGGTGGTCAAGTGGTTTCGCTCAACGATTCCATTCTTGGGTGGTTGGTTTGGCCCTTGTTCCTGTAACTCAAATCCTAGCCCAGTATATCCTATTTTAATTTTGCACCATTGTGAACCTTACGCCTTTTTTACTCTCTGATCGAGGTTCTCAGCATTGAAAAATCTTCGTAAACTAAATCACACGTGTATATGTTGATATTTACGAGGTATACAGTCAAGAAAATCAAGGGCAATGGTGATATATATGCGGATTAGACACCAAAAAAAAACACTCAACAAATGGCTACATTTTAAGGAATGTGTTTAGTGACGGCATCAGATTCCTAATTAATAGAGAAAGGTCTGGTGGTAAGAAAAGTTGCTTTTAGGAGGTTGTCAAGTGTTTTCGCTCGACGATTCCATTCTTGGGTGGTTGGTTTGGCCCTTGTTCCTGTAACTCGAATCCTAGCCCGCTATATCCCATTTTAATTTTACACCATTGTGAACCTTACGCCTTTTTTACTCTCTGATCGAGGTTCTCGACATTGAAAAATCGTCGTAAACTAAATCACACGTGTATATGTTGATATTTAAGAGATATACAGTCAAGAAAATCAAGGGCAATGGTGATATATATGCAGATTCGACACCAAAAAAAATAAAAAAACACTCAACAAATGGCTACAATTTAAGGAATGTGTTTAGTGATGGCATCAGATTCCTAATTGATGGAGAAAGGTCTGGTGGCAAGAAAAGCTGCTTCTAGGAGGTTGTCAAGTGTTTTCGCTCGACGAATCCATTCTTGGGTGGTTGGTTTGCCCTTGTTCCTGTAACTCGAATCCTAGCCCGGTATATCTCATTTTAATTTTACACCATTGTGAACCTTACACCTTTTTTTCTATCTGATCGAGGTTCTCGACATTGAAAAATCTTCGTAAACTAAATCACACATGTATATGTTGATATTTAAGAGATATATAGTCAAGAAAATCAAGGGCAATGGGGATATATATGCGGATTAGACACAAAAAATGTAACACCCTAAATAGATTTTAACCTAAGATTCGCAGCGGAAAATACATACCTAAAATTTCTTTCATGATATTCTTTCTTTCACTTAAATACATTTATCCCATTTGTAAATTAACCAAAAACTGACAAACTTATATCAAATTAAATGACCACATACACACCCAGGTACAATCCATGTCTTGACTCGATCTTCAACCGCGTACACTTCTTGAAGAAACATCCATAAACCGGTACAACCTGCAGTCACCACAACCAATTACTTCATTAGCAACCTATGACATAATACATATACTTTAAAACGTGCATAATCAAGCATCAACATCTTTTATTCTCGTTCATATAAGTCCCTTCGAACCCTCTCGTCTGACTTCCATACTTAACCTTCATTCTTCATTATTAGTATACCTGCACTTCCAATTCATTCTTAACAGAAAACAATCAATATCATTAGACTTATCTCATAAGTGTAATTTAACTAATTTCCCATTCATGCATAAATACCTTACCAATCATACCCCCTTCATTTACAACTTACATCTTACCCACATGTATAATTACTTATTTCATCTTTGTGCATAACACTAACATGTATATTCCCTTCCTTACCCATACTTAACTAAAATTTCTTTTCTATCCATTTTCGACTCTTTTTCCGTAAACTTACCTTATTACTTCCATTGTTTAATACTTTCTCACATAAATCAAAATAATCATCATACTACAGTACGTTTTACATCTAAAGTGTAAGTCCGAGATTTACTTACCTTACGCGTCCGTATTTGTATTCGCTTACTTGAGTCTTCTTGTCCCGTTAGCCTTCCACGCTCCCATCCATCTTGACATGATTCCTATACTTTCATGTCATTACATTTACATCCTTATTAGCATACATGATTATTCATATGAACGATCATATCAAGTTCATATCTCACATATGTATTTCATTAGCCGATTCAAACAAGCATATAGCATACTCAACATCATCATAACACAACCTTCACCTATTATTGTCATTTAGACATTTCATCAAACACGTGGTGTGCGTACTACTTCCTAGGCACCATGTACAACTAGTTTATGCATAATCTTCCTAGTTCATTCATATTTCATCAAATCTTCTTACTAATCAACAAGTATCATTAACACATAAACATCAAACATAGCATCATCATATTTCTCCTAATTCATCTAACAAGAATTCATCATACCCAGATAATACATCAATCTTTCCACAAGACTTAGACATAGGGGGTGATTCTAGTTATCATCTTCACCATAACAAACGGGTCTTACCTCTAATCATCAAATTAACACAAACCATACGTAACCCATGTTCTATACGAGGATTCTAACCCTTGTACATGGTTAATTTCATATTAACTCATGGATTAGAACATAACCCACTTCACCCATGATCACAAATCTTAGATTTAAGACATACCTTATGATCCCCTCGTGATGGTGATCATTTATCCATGCTCGGTTATGATTTTAAGCGTCATCTTGCCTTTCAATTTGAGCATAATGATGGAATTAGGGTTTGAGGCTCCTTGGGAGCCTCCTGCTCGTTGATGAACACACACACACACACACACGATGTGTGTCTATGTGTGTGTGTTGTTTACTTTTAATAAAACAACTTTCAAGTTGTTCACTTTAGTCCCTCATGTTTCGTTTTAATTAAATAAGGCTACAACCCTTCGTTTAATACCAACGATACTAATATTCAACTAGGTTAATTATTCCTAGTTAATAATCAATTACGGGTTCACTTTTACCCCTAATGGTATTTTTACCCGTTCCTTTATATTAACCGGGTTTAAATTACCAGACCCATTTTTGGGGTGTTACAAAAAAAAAACACTCAACAAATGGCTACAATTTAAGGAATGTGTTTAGTGACGGCATCAGATTCCTAATTGATGGAGAAAGGTCTGGTGGTTAGAAAAGCAGCTTCTAGGAGGTTGTCAAGTGTTTTCGCTCGACGATTCCATTCTTGGGTGGTTGGTTTGGCCCTTTTTCCTGTAACTCGAATCCTAGCCCGGTATATCCCATTTTAATCTTACACCATTGTGAACCTTTCGCCTTTTTTACTCTCTGATCGAGGTTCTCGGCATTGAAAAATCTTCGTAAATTAAATCACACGTGTATATGTTGATATTTAAGAGATATACAGTCAAGAAAATCAAGGGCAATGGTGATATATATGCGGATTAGACACCAAAAAAAATCACTCAACAAATGGCTACAATTTAAGGAATGTGTTTAGTGACGGCATCAGATTCCTAATTGATGGAGAAAGGTCTGGTGGTAAGAAAAGCTGCTTCTAGGAGGTTGTCAAGTGTTTTCGCTCGACGATTCCATTCTTGGGTGGTTGGTTTGGCCCTTGTTCCTGTAACTCGAATCCTAGCCCGGTATATCCCATTTTAATTTTACACCATTGTGAACCTTACGCCTTTTTTACTCTCTGATAGAGGTTCTCGGTATTGAAAAATCTTCGTAAACTAAATCACACGTTTATATGTTGATATTTAAGAGATATACAGTACAGAAAATCAAGGGCAATGGTGATATATATGCGGATTAGACACAAAAAAAAAACACTCAACAAATGGCTACAATTTAAGGAATGTGTTTAGTGACGACATCAGATTCCTAATTGATGGAGAAAGGTCTGGTGGTAAGAAAAGCTGCTTCTAGGAGGTTGTCAAGTGTTTTCGCTCAACGATTCCATTTTTGGGTGGTTGTTTTGGCCCTTGTTCCTGTAACTCGAATCCTAGCCCCGTTATATCCCATTTTAATTTTACACCATTGTGAACCTTACGCCTTTTTTACTCTCTGATCGAGATTCTCGGCATTGAAAAATATTCGTAAGCTAAATCACACATGTATATGTTGATATTTAAGATATACAGTCAAGAAAATCAAGGGCAATGGTGATATATATGCGGATTAGACACAAAAAAAACACTCAACAAATGGAAACAATTTAAGGAATGTGTTTAGTGACGACATCAGATTCCTAATTGATGGAGAAAGGTCTGGTGGTAAGAAAAGGTGCTTCTAGGAGGTTGTCAAGTGTTTTCGCTCGACGATTCCATTCTTGGGTGGTTGGTTTGGCCCTTGTTCCTGTAACTCGAATCCTAGCCCGCTATATCCCATTTTAATTTTACACCATTGTGAACCTTACGCCTTTTTTACTCTCCGATCGAGGTTCTCGGCATTGAAAAATCGTCGTAAACTAAATCACACGTGTATATGTTGATATTTAAGAGATATACAGTCAAGAAAATCAAGGGCAATGGTGATATATATGCAGATTCGACACCAAAAAAATAAAAAAACACTCAACAAATGGCTACAATTTAAGGAATGTGTTTAGTGATGGCATCAGATTCCTAATTGATGGAGAAAGGTCTGGTGGCAAGAAAAGCTGCTTCTAGGAGGTTGTCAAGTGTTTTCGCTCGACGAATCCATTCTTGGGTGGTTGGTTTGCCCTTGTTCCTGTAACTCGAATCCTAGCCCGGTATATCTCATTTTAATTTTACACCATTGTGAACCTTACACCTTTTTTTCTATCTGATCGAGGTTCTCGACATTGAAAAATCTTCGTAAACTAAATCACACATGTATATGTTGATATTTAAGAGATATATAGTCAAGAAAATCAAGGGCAATGGGGATATATATGAGGATTAGACACAAAAAATGTAACACCCTAAATAGATTTTAACCTAAGATTCGCAGCGGAAAATACATACCTAAAATTTCTTTCATGATATTCTTTCTTTCACTTAAATACATTTATCCCATTTGTAAATTAACCAAAAACTGACAAACTTATATCAAATTAAATGACCACATACACACCCACGTACAATCCATGTCTTGACTCGATCTTCAACCGCGTACACTTCTTGAAGAAACATCCATAAACCGGTACAACCTGCAGTCACCACAACCAATTACTTCATTAGCAACCTATGACATAATACATATACTTTAAAACGTGCATAATCAAGCATCAACATCTTTTATTCTCGTTCATATAAGTCCCTTCGAACCCTCTCGTCTGACTTCCATACTTAACCTTCATTCTTCATTATTAGTATACCTGCACTTCCAATTCATTCTTAACAGAAAACAATCAATATCATTAGACTTATCTCATAAGTGTAATTTAACTAATTTCCAATTCATGCATAAATACCTTACCAATCATACCCCCTTCATTTACAACTTACATCTTACCCACATGTATAATTACTTATTTCATCTTTGTGCATAACACTAACATGTATATTCCCTTCCTTACCCATACTTAACTAAAATTTCTTTTCTATCCATTTTCGACTCTTTTTCCGTAAACTTACCTTATTACTTCCATTGTTTAATACTTTCTCACATAAATCAAAATAATCATCATACTACAGTACGTTTTACATCTAAAGTGTAAGTCCGAGATTTACTTACCTTACGCGTCCGTATTTGTATTCGCTTACTTGAGTCTTCTTGTCCCGTTAGCCTTCCACGCTCCCATCCATCTTGACATGATTCCTATACTTTCATGTCATTACATTTACATCCTTATTAGCATACATGATTATTCATATGAACGATCATATCAAGTTCATATCTCACATATGTATTTCATTAGCCGATTCAAACAAGCATATAGCATACTCAACATCATCATAACACAACCTTCACCTATTATTGTCATTTAGACATTTCATCAAACACGTGGTGTGCGTACTACTTCCTAGGCACCATGTACAACTAGTTTATGCATAATCTTCCTAGTTCATTCATATTTCATCAAATCTTCTTACTAATCAACAAGTATCATTAACACATAAACATCAAACATAGCATCATCATATTTCTCCTAATTCATCTAACAAGAATTCATCATACCTAGATAATACATCAATCTTTCCACAAGACTTAGACATAGAGGGTGATTCTAGTTATCATCTTCACCATAACAAACGGGTTTTACCTCTAGTCATCAAATTAACACAAACCATACGTAACTCATGTTCTATACGAGGATTCTAACCCTTGTACATGGTTAATTTCATATTAACTCACGGATTAGAACATAACCCACTTCACCCATGATCACAAATCTTAGATTTAAGACATACCTTATGATCCCCTCGTGATGGTGATCATTTATCCATGCTCGGTTATGATTTTAAGCGTCATCTTGCCTTTCAATTTGAGCATAATGATGGAATTAGGGTTTAAGGCTCCTTGGGAGCCTCCTGCTCGTTGATGAACACACACACACACACGATGTGTGTCTATGTGTGTGTGTTGTTTACTTTTAATAAAACAACTTTCAAGTTGTTCACTTTGGTCCCTCATGTTTCGTTTTAATTAAATAAGGCTACAACCCTTCGTTTAATACCAACGATACTAATATTCAACTAGGTTAATTATTCCTAGTTAATATTCAATTACGGGTTCACTTTTACCCCTAACGGTATTTTTACCCGTTCCTTTATATTAACCGGGTTTAAATTACCAGACCCATTTTTGGGGTGTTACAAAAAAAACACTCAACAAATGGCTACAATTTAAGGAATGTGTTTAGTGACGGCATCAGATTCCTAATTGATGGAGAAAGGTCTGGTGGTTAGAAAAGCTGCTTCTAGGAGGTTGTCAAGTGTTTTCGCTCGACGATTCCATTCTTGGGTGGTTGGTTTGGCCCTTGTTCTTGTAACTCGAATCCTAGCCCGGTATATCCCATTTTAATTTTACACCATTGGGAACCTTACGCCTTTTTTACTCTCTGATAGAGGTTCTCGGTATTGAAAAATCTTCGTAAACTAAATCACACGTTTATATGTTGATATTTAAGAGATATACAGTACAGAAAATCAAGGGCAATGGTGATATATATGCGGATTAGACACAAAAAAAAACACTCAACAAATGGCTACAATTTAAGGAACATGTTTAGTGACGACATCAGATTCCTAATTGATGGAGAAAGGTCTGGTGGTAAGAAAAGCTGCTTCTAGAGGTTGTTAAGTGTTTTCGCTCAACGATTCCATTTTTGGGTGGTTGTTTTGGCCCTTGTTCCTGTAACTCGAATCCTAGCCCCGGTATATCCCATTTTAATTTTACACCATTGTGAACCTTACGCCTTTTTTACTCTCTGATCGAGATTCTCGGCATTGAAAAATATTCGTAAGCTAAATCACACATGTTTATGTTGATATTTAAGAGATATACAGTCAAGAAAATCAAGGGCAATGGTGATATATATGCGGATTAGACACAAAAAAAACACTCAACAAATGGAAACAATTTAAGGAATGTGTTTAGTGACGACATCAGATTCCTAATTGATGGAGAAAGGTCTGGTGGTAAGAAAAGGTGCTTCTAGGAGGTTGTCAAGTGTTTTCGCTCGACGATTCCATTCTTGGGTGGTTGGTTTGGCCCTTGTTCCTGTAACTCGAATCCTAGCCCGGTATATCCCATTTTAATTTTACACCATTTTGAACCTTACGCCTTTTTTATTCTCTGATCGAGGTTCTCGGCAATGAAAAATCTTCGCAAACTAAATCACACGTGTATATGTTGATATTTAAGAGATATACAGTCAAGAATATCAAGGGCAATGGTGATATATATGCAGATTCGACACCAAAAAAATAAAAAAAACACTCAACAAATGGTTACAATTTAAGGAATGTGTTTAGTGAGGGCATCAGATTCCTAATTGATGGAGAAAGGTTTGGTGGCAAGAAAAGCTGCTTCTCGGAGGTTGTCAAGTGTTTTCGCTCGACGATTCCATACTTGGGTGGTTGGTTTGGCCCTTGTTCCTGTAACTTGAATCCTAGCCCGGTATATCCCATTTTAATTTTACACCATTGTGAACCTTACGCCTTTTTCTCTCTGATCGAGGTTCTTGGCATTGAAAAATCTTCGTAAACTAAATCACACCTGTATATGTTGATATTTAAGAGATATATAGTCAAGAAAATCAAGGGCAATGGTGATATATATGCGGATTAGACACAAAAAAAAACCACTCAACAAATGGCTACAATTTAAGGAATGTGTTTAGTGACGGCATCAGATTCCTAATTGATGGAGAAAGGTCTGGTGGTAAGAAAAGCTGCTTCTAGGAGGTTGTCAAGTGTTTTCGCTCGACGATTCCATTCTTGGGTGGTTGGTTTGGCCCTTTTTCCTGTAACTCGAATCCTAGCCCAGTATATCCTATTTTAATGTTACACCATTGTGAACCTTACGCCTTTTTTACTCCATGATCGAGGTTCTCGGCATTGAAAAATCTTCGTAAACTAAATCACACGTGTATATGTTGATATTTAAGAGTTATACAGTCAAGAAAATCAAGGGCAATGGTGATATATATACGGATTAGACACAAAAAAAACACTCAACAAATGGCTACAATTTAAGGAATGTGTTTAGTGACGGCATCAGATTCCAAATTGATGGAGAAAGGTCTGGTGGCAAGAAAAGCTGCTTCTAAGAGGTTGTCAAGTGTTTTCGCTCGACGATTCCAATCTTGGGTGGTTGGTTTGGCCCTTGTTCCTGTAACTCGAATCCTAGCCCGGTATATCCCATTTTAATTTTACACAATTGTGAACCTTACGCCTTTTTTACTCTCTGATAGTGGTTCTCGGTATTGAAAAATATTCATAAACTAAATCACACGTTTATATATTGATATTTAAGAGATATACAGTAAAGAAAATCAAGGGCAATGGTGATATATATGCGGATTAGACACGAAAAAAAAACACCCAACAAATGGCTACAATTTAAGGAATGTGTTTAGTGACGGAATCAGATTCCTAATTGATGGAGAAAGGTCTTGTGGTAAGAAAAGCTGCTTCTAGGAGGTTGTCAAGTGTATTCGCTCGACGATTCCATTATTTGGTGGTTGGTTTAGCCCTTGTTCCTGAAACTCGAATCCTAGCCCGGTATATCCCATTTTAATTTTGCACCATTGTGAACCTTATGCCTTTTTTTCTCTCTTATCGAGGTTCTCAGCATTGAAAAATCTTCGTAAACTAAATCACACGTGTATATGTTGATATTTAAGAGATATACAATCAAGAAAATCAAGGGCAATGGTGATATATATGCGGATTAGACAAAAAAAAAACACTCAACAAATGACTACAATTTAAGGAATGTGTTTAGTGACGGCATCAAATTCCTAGTTGATGGAGAAAGGTCTGGTGGTAAGAAAAGCTGCTTCTAGGAGGTTGTCAAGTGTTTTCGCTCGACGATTCCATTCATGGGTGCTTGGTTTGGCCCTTGTTCCTGTAACTCGAATCCTAGCCCGGTATATCCCATTTTAATTTTACACCATTGTGAACCTTATGCCTTTTTTACTCTCTGATCTAGGTTCTCGGCATTGAAAAATCTTCGTAAACTAAATCACACGTGTATATGTAGATATTTAAGAGATATACAGTCAAGAAAATCAAGGGCAAAGGTGATATATATGCAGATTAGACACCAAAAAAAAAAACTCTCAACAAATGGCTACAATTTAAGGAATGTGTTTAGTGACGGCATCAGATTCCTAATTGATGAAGAAAGGTCTGGTGGTAACAAAAGCTGCTTCTAGGAGGTTGTCAAGTGTTTTCGCTCAACGATTCCATTCTTGGGTGGTTGGTTTGGCCCTTGTTCCTGTAACTCAAATCCTAGCCCGGTATATCCTATTTTAATTTTGCACCATTGTGAACCTTACGCCTTTTTTACTCTCTGATCGAGGTTCTCAGCATTGAAAAATCTTCGTAAACTAAATCACACGTGTATATGTTGATATTTAAGAGGTATACAGTCAAGAAAATCAAGGGCAATGGTGATATATATGCGGATTAGACACAAAAAAAACACTCAACAAATGGCTACATTTTAAGGAATGTGTTTAGTGACGGCATCAGATTCCTAATTAATGGAGATAGGTCTGGTGGTAAGAAAAGCTGCTTCGAGGAGGTTGTCAAGTGTTTTCGCTCGACGATTCCATTCTTGGGTGGTTGGTTTGCCCTTGTTCCTATAACTCGAATTCTAGCCCGGTATATCTCATTTTAATTTTACACCATTGTGAACCTTACGCCTTTTTTTCTCTCTGATCGAGGTTCTCGACATTAAAAAATCTTCGTAAACTAAATCACACATGTATATGTTGATATTTAAGAGATATATAGTCAAGAAAATCAAGGGCAATGGGGATATATATGCGGATTAGACACAAAAAAAAACACTCAACAAATGGCTACAATTTAAGGAATGTGTTTAGTGACGGCATCAGATTCCTAATTGATGGAGAAAGGTCTGGTGGGAAGAAAACCTGCTTCTAGGAGGTTGTCAAGTTTTTCGCTCGACGATTCCATTCTTGGGTGATTGGTTTGGCCCTTGTTCCTGTAACTCGAATCCTAGCCCAGTATATCCCATTTTTATTTTACACCATTGTGAACCTTACGCCTTTTTTACTCTCTGATCGAGGTTCTCGGCATTGAATAATCTTCGTAAACCTAATCACACGTGTATATGTTGATATTTAAGAGATATACACTCAAGAAAATCTAGGGCAATGGTGATATATATGTGGATTAGACAACAAAAAAAAAACACACTCAACAAATGGCTACAATTTAAGAAATGTGTTTAGTGACGGCATCAGATTCCTAATTGATGGAGAAAGGTCTGGTGGCAAGAAAAGCTGCTTCTAAGAGTTTGTCAAGTGTTTTCGCTCGACGATTCCATTCTTGGGTGGTTGGTTTGGCCCTTGTTCCTGTAACTCGAATCATAGCCCGGTATATCCCATTTTAATTTTACACCATTGTGAACCTTACGCCTTTTTTACTCCCTGATCGAGGTTCTCGGCATTGAAAAATCTTCGTAAACTAAATACAGTCAAGAAAATCAACGGCAATGGTGATATATACGCGGATTAGACACAAAAAAAAAAAACACTCAACAAATGGCTACAATTTAAGAAATGTGTTTAGTGACGGCATCAGATTCCTAATTGATGGAGAAAGGTCTGGTGGCAAGAAAAGCTGCTTCTAGGAGGTTGTCAAGTGTTTTCGCTCGACGATTCCATTCTTGGGTGGTAGGTTTGGCCCTTGTTCCTGTAACTCGAATCCTAGCCCGGTATATCCCATTTTAATTTTACACCATTGTGAACCTTTCGCCGTTTTTATTCTCTGATCGAGGTTTTCGGCATTGAAAAATCTTCGTAAACTAAATCACACGTGTATATGTTGATATTTAAGAGATATACAGTCAATAAAATCAAGGGCAATGGTGATATATATGCGGATTAGACACAAAAAAAAACACTCAACAAATGGCTACAATTTAAGGAATATGGTTAGTGACGGCATCAGATTCCTAATTTATGGAGAAAGGTCTGGTGGGAAGAAAACCTGCTTCTAGGAGGTTGTCAAGTTTTTCGCACGACGATTCCATTCTTGGATGATTGGTTTGGCCCTTGTTCCTGTAACTCGAATTCTAGCCCGGTATATCCCATTTTTATTTTACACCATTGTGAACCTTACGCCTTTTTTACTCTCTGATCGAGGTTCTTGGCATTGAAAAATCTTCGTAAACTAACTCACACGTGTATATGTTGATATTTAAGAGATATGCAGTCAAGAAAATCAAGGGCAATGGTGATATATATGCGGATTAGACAACAAAAACATTCAACAAATGGCTACAATTTAAGGAATGTGTTTAGTGACGGCATCAGATTCCTAATTGATGGAGAAAGGTCAGGTGGCAAGAAAAGCTACTTTGTAACGCCCCAAAAATCTGAATGTTAATATTTGTTGTATGTTATTATGTGACACGTCAGGAAATAAATAACTAGGCTATTTAACCTAGTTAAGGGTATGGTCAAAAGTCTTAAATGATTAAGATAATGTCGGTTATGTTTTAAAAAGGCAAACCCGAGGGGTTAAAGTGGAACAAGATGGAAGTTGTGTTATTAAAAGAAACTAACAACACACACAAACACACCTTCGTGTGTGTTCTAGATCGATCAGGAGACTCCCATGGAGTCTCAAACCCTAAACATGAAAGATCATCCAATTGGAAGGCTAAATGATGCTTAAATTCATAACCGAGCATGGATTAATGATCACCAACACGAGGGGATCATAAGGTATGTCTTAAATCTAAGATTGGCGATCATGGGTGAAGTGGGTTATGTTCTAATCCGTAAGTTAATATGAAATTGATCATGTACGAGGGTTAGAATCCTCGTGTAGAACATGGGTTATGAATGGTTTGCGTTAATTTGATGTTTAGAGGTGACACCCGTTAGTTAGGGTGAAGATTATGACTAGTAATCACCTCCTATGTTCAAGTCTTGTTGAATGATTGATGTATTATGTGGGTATGATGAATTATTGTTAGATGAAAGTATAGGAATATGATGATGTTATGTTTAATGTTCATTTGGAATGATACATGATGATTAGTAGTTGGTTTTGATGGGTTATGTATGAGTTTAGAAGAATTGTGCATGAAATAGTTGTACGTTATGCTTAAAAGGTAGTACTCACATCAAGTGTATGATGAAATGTATATAGTGTCGTCCGTATAGTCGATTATGATGTTACGGGTATATGATGATAAGTCGATAGTTAAGTATGGTTAATAGTTGACTTTCAAAAGTCAACTAAGTATAAGAAACATGACTTGACTCGTTGTCGTAAATGTAGGTTGATGGGAAGTCGTATGGTACATGTTATAGCAATCCGTGTTAAATGTAATGACATGATGAGTTACATGAGTTTAATGTATACGGATGTGATTATGTGAAGTTGATTATGTATTTTAATGCTTGTTAGAAATGACTAAGGAAAGTTAAGCGTGAATTATGCGAGTGATATGATTGTTACATGTACAAAGGTGTATGCTAATAAGAGCGTGATTTCGATGAAATGAAAGTATAGGAATCACGTTGAGACGGACTCAAGCATGAGGTGTTAACGGGTCAAGAAGAGGCAAGGAATCGGATACGAGCACGGACGCATAAGGTAAGTGATTTCTGTAATCACTTCGTAGTATAAGTAAGTAATAAAGTGTTGTAATGAACTCAACATGATGTTCGAGGTCAAATATGTGTTTAAGGTCTTTCGTCGTAAATGATGGGTTAATGTTGACCAAAATGCCCTTGATGGGTATTTTGGGGTAAACGGGCTTAAAAGTAGTTTTGAAGCAAGTTACTTGATTAGTGTAATGTTTTGGACGAGTGTGGAAGTGGGAATTACGGTTTGGTTAGTCGTAGACCATTGAATGCACGAATACCCTTAACGGGTCAAAAATAAGCATATGAACGATAAGGTGTTAAGAGGATGCAAGACATCCAAGAATTTGGTAATTTATGATAGACGTCACTTATATTATTATGTTTATAAGAGGTTTTGGTAAAAGGAACAAGTTATGTTGACGTATGCATGAACGGGTCGAAAAGTGGTTAAAGGGTAATAAGCCGAAGAGTTAAAAGTCGGAAATTATATTAAGTCGGATGTTGGATTTTAGTTCCATTAGATGGAGAATTAAATTACGGACGTGTAGGAAAAAGAATCGGGTAAAACGGACCAATAACGAAGAAGTTATGACCGTTTCCGTGAAACGCGGACGTGCTGAAATCTGCAGCACAGCAGCAACAAACATTCTGTTTGTTTGATGGCGTCGCGCTACGCGACGGGGTGGCTGGTTGTCGAAAGTTGTTTGTTGGCTCCGTTTTGTATCGGGAACTCGTTTAAACGCGTTTTAAGTCGCGTATAACCAGTTTAACTCATGTTTTATGACCATTAGGGTAAGCGTATGTGTGGATAGGTATGTATGGATGTTGTATATCTTATACACGTAGGTAGAAATGTATGTGAACGGGTATGCGCGAATGTATGTAAGATTATATATATGTAAGCAAGTACATAAGGATATATGAAGTGGTATATGAATAGGTAACTATGAGTTGGGTATGTTAAAGCAGGTGGTTATAAATATATATATGTAAGTAAGTATGTAGGCATGTACACATGTATGATTTATAAACCTAAGTGTATGTATGTATGGGTGTATGTAGGAAGTATGTATATGTACGAAGGTGAGTATGTATGAATGTACGCACATATGTAGGTTTGTGCGAAGGCATGTATAAGGTGTATGTATGTATGTACGAATGTATGTATGTGTGAATGTATATAAGTGGGATGGCATGATCGTATGTGACGATGTAGGTATGTATATATGTAGATACATATAGAATGATCGATATGCGAATGTATGTGTGAACGTATGCAGGTATGAAGTATAGGTATGTATGTAAGACTTATGGTACGATCAAGTGTTTACGTTGTTTATTTGTATACATGGAGTTATAAGAGAAATGCAGGAATGGCAAGGAAGTCTCACCCCGGATGGTATGACAGGATGGAAAAGCTGGAATGTAAAGAGTTAATGAAACGAGAAGTAAACGTGAACAAATCTTGTATGTTATGATGTGTACTAATGTATGAATTTTATGTGGTGAGCGCAGGTAGTACCAGTCATGAGGGTAACCAAGGTTTGGAGATCGAGGATCGAGTCACAAGACAGATTGTACGGGAATGTCTAAATATGTAATTTAGTGTTGATAAGTCATATCCTTATATTATAAAAGGAATTTTTAGAATGTCAAGATGCATGTCATGAAAGAAATTTTCAGACTCGAAATTCCGCTGCGTTGTGTTAAGGTTAAATGAATTAGGGTCTTACAAGTTGGTATCAGAGCCCTGGTTTGAGGGAATCAAGTACGAGAAGGTAAATACTTGAACTCAAACTTGTGTGCTCTTGAGATAAGAAATCCGTACAATCTAAGACTCGATCAAGATCCAAATGGTAAAGGTTGATGAAAGTATGTATTTATGTGTACGTATAAAGAAACTGACGGTTTTGTATGTGCAAGGTAAGCATAAGTGTTGGAAGAGGATGATCCGTGAATGCAGTCTAGGATGAATACTAAGGCAGGCAAAGAGGTAATAAGACAAATAGGCAAATGAGCCCAGGTACGTGAATGTAATACGTGGATGTAGGTAATGGTAAAGTTCATTAAGGGAAGGAAAATTTTAAGATGAAAGACAATGATAGTCTAGTAATGAAGTATTGGAAGCGATATACGCGCCGAAACCTAAGTCTACGGACATAAGGTGACAATTACATGAAGGCACGAAACTACTATGTGGATTGTGTACCTGGCCAGTACACGAGAAACGTATGACGTTCGTGAGATCATGATAATTGTTACAGTTATGTCCGGTAGAGTTGGGTAGCAGGCGGGCGTGTGGGTGAAATGGGAAGTAAGACTCTCGGGAAGTTGAGAGTACTATGTAAGAATGAAAAATATGCCTGATAAGAATGAAGAATGTTGAATCCGTGATTAAGTACGGGTCAACAAGATAAGAATGCAATGTTTGAATCCGCGGGACGGATTCAAGGATGAAAAGTATGAATGAAATGTTTGAATCCGTGAGACGGATTCAAGGATGAAAGGTAAGAATGAATGTTTGAATCCGCGAGACGGATTCAAGGAGGAAAAGTATGAATGTAATGATTGAATCCGCGAGACGGATTCAAGGAGGAAAAGTATGAATGTAATGATTGAATCCGCGAGACGGATTCAAGGAGGAAAGGTATGAATGTAATGCTTGAATCCGCGAGGCGGGTTCAAGGATAAGAGGCATGAATGTAATGTTTGAATCCGTAAGCCGGATTCAATGAATGAAAAAGCATGAATGATGCGTCTGAATCCGTGAGACGGATTCAAAAATATGAAAAGATGAAATTAATCCGCCTAAGAAGATGTCGACAGTTTGACCATGATTGAGTCGAACGGGTCATAGAAATAAGTATAAAGTAAAAAAGTGATAGTATAATAAACGAAGTTTTGTACAAGTTACGTGTTAGATGTGTTAGTAATTGACTCTTAGAAGTCAGAATGATGACGGGCTGTGACCCGGACAATAACTTGAGTATGGGCAGAAATGGTAAGTTCAGTAAGAAATATTGAAACGATGTAATAAGGTCTTGGCAAGTAAGCATGAATGGAAGGAAGTACGAGCGTGTACTTCCGTTGGCAAAATGATTAATTGAATGAAAAGATTGCATGTAAGAAATAGAATGTGCGGTACGTTATAGCAGGTACGTAGGAAATTGTAGAAAAGTTATAGGTGGGTAATCACCTAATTTAATGAATGTTTAAACGATATGTGCTAACCGCCGATGGTGTTGGTGATAATGTTAGAATTATTGATGTGATGAAACCAATCGTATTGGGGAAAGGATGTGCACGAGTGGAAACTCATGACACGGATGAATGAAATCTGGCCTATTATGGCTAGTACTCGAGGAAAAGATGAATCGATCTGGGTTGCAGATCGTGGGTTGGGAAATGAAAAAGAGGTTAGTAAGAATATTTAACTCATGATTGGGTAGATATGAACTAGTATGACACCTGTATATGTGTAAATTAAGTAATGCATGAAGTGAAAGCAGTAGTAATGTGTAATGAACGAAATGATTTAAAGATAAAATAAAGGTATGCAAGGTATACGTAGCTGTAGAAAATGTAGAATGAGGTTAACGTTAGAATTAAGCACGTAGGCGTGATTATGTAATAATAGTTTTGTTGTGATAACAAAACAAAAGTTAAATGTTATACAGAGTATGTAGAGAATGTAAATTTTAAAGGTGAGATGGAGATATTAGATCCATTAAGAAAAGGATTATATTAAAGGACGGAAGAGTATGTGTATTGACCAGTTATTGACAGGTCAAGTAAATGAAAATGAAAATGATATAGGAAAGAATGATCAGGAAAGTATGGGCTAGTGGTCGTATGGATGGACTGGAAGAAAAGATGATATGTGTTCGATGAAAGTGAGAAAGGTTTCGGGGACGAAACCTTGTTTAAGGGTGGTAGACTTGTAACGCCCCAAAAATCTGAATGTTAATATTTGTTGTATGTTATTATGTGACATGTCAGGAAATAAATAACTAGGCTATTTAACCTAGTTAAGGGTATGGTCAAAAGTCTTAAATGATTAAGATAGTGTCGGTTATGTTTTAAAAAGGCAAACCTGAGGGGTTAAAGTGGAACAAGATGGAAGTTGTGTTATTAAAAGAAACTAACAACACACACAAACACACCTTCGTGTGTGTTCTAGATCGATCAGGAGACTCCCATGGAGTCTCAAACCCTAAACATGAAAGATCATCCAATTGGAAGGCTAAATGATGCTTAAATTCATAACCGAGCATGGATTAATGATCACCAACACGAGGGGATCATAAGGTATGTCTTAAATCTAAGATTGGCGATCATGGGTGAAGTGGGTTATGTTCTAATCCGTAAGTTAATATGAAATTGATCATGTACGAGGGTTAGAATCCTCGTGTAGAACATGGGTTATGAATGGTTTGCGTTAATTTGATGTTTAGAGGTGACACCCGTTAGTTAGGGTGAAGATTATGACTAGTAATCACCTCCTATGTTCAAGTCTTGTTGAATGATTGATGTATTATGTGGGTATGATGAATTATTGTTAGATGAAAGTATAGGAATATGATGATGTTATGTTTAATGTTCATTTGGAATGATACATGATGATTAGTAGTTGGTTTTGATGGGTTATGTATGAGTTTAGAAGAATTGTGCATGAAATAGTTGTACGTTATGCTTAAAAGGTAGTACTCACATCAAGTGTATGATGAAATGTATATAGTGTCGTCCGTATAGTCGATTATGATGTTACGGGTATATGATGATAAGTCGATAGTTAAGTATGGTTAATAGTTGACTTTCAAAAGTCAACTAAGTATAAGAAACATGACTTGACTCGTTGTCGTAAATGTAGGTTGATGGGAAGTCGTATGGTACATGTTATAGCAATCCGTGTTAAATGTAATGACATGATGAGTTACATGAGTTTAATGTATACGGATGTGATTATGTGAAGTTGATTATGTATTTTAATGCTTGTTAGAAATGACTAAGGAAAGTTAAGCGTGAATTATGCGAGTGATATGATTGTTACATGTACAAAGGTGTATGCTAATAAGAGCGTGATTTCGATGAAATGAAAGTATAGGAATCACGTTGAGACGGACTCAAGCATGAGGTGTTAACGGGTCAAGAAGAGGCAAGGAATCGGATACGAGCACGGACGCATAAGGTAAGTGATTTCTGTAATCACTTCGTAGTATAAGTAAGTAATAAAGTGTTGTAATGAACTCAACATGATGTTCGAGGTCAAATATGTGTTTAAGGTCTTTCGTCGTAAATGATGGGTTAATGTTGACCAAA
This sequence comes from Helianthus tuberosus, assembly GCA_030545235.1. Lineage (NCBI taxonomy): Eukaryota > Viridiplantae > Streptophyta > Magnoliopsida > Asterales > Asteraceae > Helianthus > Helianthus tuberosus. Next base: position 224,287,384 of record CM060369.1, read on the forward strand.
ATGCCCTTGATGGGTATTTTGGGGTAAACGGGCTTAAAAGTAGTTTTGAAGCAAGTTACTTGATTAGTGTAATGTTTTGGACGAGTGTGGAAGTGGGAATTACGGTTTGGTTAGTCGTAGACCATTGAATGCACGAATACCCTTAACGGGTCAAAAATAAGCATATGAACGATAAGGTGTTAAGAGGATGCAAGACATCCAAGAATTTGGTAATTTATGATAGACGTCACTTATATTATTATGTTTATAAGAGGTTTTGGTAAAAGGAACAAGTTATGTTGACGTATGCATGAACGGGTCGAAAAGTGGTTAAAGGGTAATAAGCCGAAGAGTTAAAAGTCGGAAATTATATTAAGTCGGATGTTGGATTTTAGTTCCATTAGATGGAGAATTAAATTACGGACGTGTAGGAAAAAGAATCGGGTAAAACGGACCAATAACGAAGAAGTTATGACCGTTTCCGTGAAACGCGGACGTGCTGAAATCTGCAGCACAGCAGCAACAAACATTCTGTTTGTTTGATGGCGTCGCGCTACGCGACGGGGTGGCTGGTTGTCGAAAGTTGTTTGTTGGCTCCGTTTTGTATCGGGAACTCGTTTAAACGCGTTTTAAGTCGCGTATAACCAGTTTAACTCATGTTTTATGACCATTAGGGTAAGCGTATGTGTGGATAGGTATGTATGGATGTTGTATATCTTATACACGTAGGTAGAAATGTATGTGAACGGGTATGCGCGAATGTATGTAAGATTATATATATGTAAGCAAGTACATAAGGATATATGAAGTGGTATATGAATAGGTAACTATGAGTTGGGTATGTTAAAGCAGGTGGTTATAAATATATATATGTAAGTAAGTATGTAGGCATGTACACATGTATGATTTATAAACCTAAGTGTATGTATGTATGGGTGTATGTAGGAAGTATGTATATGTACGAAGGTGAGTATGTATGAATGTACGCACATATGTAGGTTTGTGCGAAGGCATGTATAAGGTGTATGTATGTATGTACGAATGTATGTATGTGTGAATGTATATAAGTGGGATGGCATGATCGTATGTGACGATGTAGGTATGTATATATGTAGATACATATAGAATGATCGATATGCGAATGTATGTGTGAACGTATGCAGGTATGAAGTATAGGTATGTATGTAAGACTTATGGTACGATCAAGTGTTTACGTTGTTTATTTGTATACATGGAGTTATAAGAGAAATGCAGGAATGGCAAGGAAGTCTCACCCCGGATGGTATGACAGGATGGAAAAGCTGGAATGTAAAGAGTTAATGAAACGAGAAGTAAACGTGAACAAATCTTGTATGTTATGATGTGTACTAATGTATGAATTTTATGTGGTGAGCGCAGGTAGTACCAGTCATGAGGGTAACCAAGGTTTGGAGATCGAGGATCGAGTCACAAGACAGATTGTACGGGAATGTCTAAATATGTAATTTAGTGTTGATAAGTCATATCCTTATATTATAAAAGGAATTTTTAGAATGTCAAGATGCATGTCATGAAAGAAATTTTCAGACTCGAAATTCCGCTGCGTTGTGTTAAGGTTAAATGAATTAGGGTCTTACAAGTTGGTATCAGAGCCCTGGTTTGAGGGAATCAAGTACGAGAAGGTAAATACTTGAACTCAAACTTGTGTGCTCTTGAGATAAGAAATCCGTACAATCTAAGACTCGATCAAGATCCAAATGGTAAAGGTTGATGAAAGTATGTATTTATGTGTACGTATAAAGAAACTGACGGTTTTGTATGTGCAAGGTAAGCATAAGTGTTGGAAGAGGATGATCCGTGAATGCAGTCTAGGATGAATACTAAGGCAGGCAAAGAGGTAATAAGACAAATAGGCAAATGAGCCCAGGTACGTGAATGTAATACGTGGATGTAGGTAATGGTAAAGTTCATTAAGGGAAGAAAAATTTTAAGATGAAAGACAATGATAGTCTAGTAATGAAGTATTGGAAGCGATATACGCGCCGAAACCTAAGTCTACGGACATAAGGTGACAATTACATGAAGGCACGAAACTACTATGTGGATTGTGTACCTGGCCAGTACACGAGAAACGTATGACGTTCGTGAGATCATGATAATTGTTACAGGTATGTCCGGTAGAGTTGGGTAGCAGGCGGGCGTGTGGGTGAAATGGGAAGTAAGACTCTCGGGAAGTTGAGAGTACTATGTAAGAATGAAAAATATGCCTGATAAGAATGAAGAATGTTGAATCCGTGATTAAGTACGGGTCAACAAGATAAGAATGCAATGTTTGAATCCGCGGGACGGATTCAAGGATGAAAAGTATGAATGAAATGTTTGAATCCGTGAGACGGATTCAAGGATGAAAGGTAAGAATGAATGTTTGAATCCGCGAGACGGATTCAAGGAGGAAAAGTATGAATGTAATGATTGAATCCGCGAGACGGATTCAAGGAGGAAAAGTATGAATGTAATGATTGAATCCGCGAGACGGATTCAAGGAGGAAAGGTATGAATGTAATGCTTGAATCCGCGAGGCGGGTTCAAGGATAAGAGGCATGAATGTAATGTTTGAATCCGTAAGCCGGATTCAATGAATGAAAAAGCATGAATGATGCGTCTGAATCCGTGAGACGGATTCAAAAATATGAAAAGATGAAATTAATCCGCCTAAGAAGATGTCGACAGTTTGACCATGATTGAGTCGAACGGGTCATAGAAATAAGTATAAAGTAAAAAAGTGATAGTATAATAAACGAAGTTTTGTACAAGTTACGTGTTAGATGTGTTAGTAATTGACTCTTAGAAGTCAGAATGATGACGGGCTGTGACCCGGACAATAACTTGAGTATGGGCAGAAATGGTAAGTTCAGTAAGAAATATTGAAACGATGTAATAAGGTCTTGGCAAGTAAGCATGAATGGAAGGAAGTACGAGCGTGTACTTCCGTTGGCAAAATGATTAATTGAATGAAAAGATTGCATGTAAGAAATAGAATGTGCGGTACGTTATAGCAGGTACGTAGGAAATTGTAGAAAAGTTATAGGTGGGTAATCACCTAATTTAATGAATGTTTAAACGATATGTGCTAACCGCCGATGGTGTTGGTGATAATGTTAGAATTATTGATGTGATGAAACCAATCGTATTGGGGAAAGGATGTGCACGAGTGGAAACTCATGACACGGATGAATGAAATCTGGCCTATTATGGCTAGTACTCGAGGAAAAGATGAATCGATCTGGGTTGCAGATCGTGGGTTGGGAAATGAAAAAGAGGTTAGTAAGAATATTTAACTCATGATTGGGTAGATATGAACTAGTATGACACCTGTATATGTGTAAATTAAGTAATGCATGAAGTGAAAGCAGTAGTAATGTGTAATGAACGAAATGATTTAAAGATAAAATAAAGGTATGCAAGGTATACGTAGCTGTAGAAAATGTAGAATGAGGTTAACGTTAGAATTAAGCACGTAGGCGTGATTATGTAATAATAGTTTTGTTGTGATAACAAAACAAAAGTTAAATGTTATACAGAGTATGTAGAGAATGTAAATTTTAAAGGTGAGATGGAGATATTAGATCCATTAAGAAAAGGATTATATTAAAGGACGGAAGAGTATGTGTATTGACCAGTTATTGACAGGTCAAGTAAATGAAAATGAAAATGATATAGGAAAGAATGATCAGGAAAGTATGGGCTAGTGGTCGTATGGATGGACTGGAAGAAAAGATGATATGTGTTCGATGAAAGTGAGAAAGGTTTCGGGGACGAAACCTTGTTTAAGGGTGGTAGACTTGTAACGCCCCAAAAATCTGAATGTTAATATTTGTTGTATGTTATTATGTGACATGTCAGGAAATAAATAACTAGGCTATTTAACCTAGTTAAGGGTATGGTCAAAAGTCTTAAATGATTAAGATAGTGTCGGTTATGTTTTAAAAAGGCAAACCTGAGGGGTTAAAGTGGAACAAGATGGAAGTTGTGTTATTAAAAGAAACTAACAACACACACAAACACACCTTCGTGTGTGTTCTAGATCGATCAGGAGACTCCCATGGAGTCTCAAACCCTAAACATGAAAGATCATCCAATTGGAAGGCTAAATGATGCTTAAATTCATAACCGAGCATGGATTAATGATCACCAACACGAGGGGATCATAAGGTATGTCTTAAATCTAAGATTGGCGATCATGGGTGAAGTGGGTTATGTTCTAATCCGTAAGTTAATATGAAATTGATCATGTACGAGGGTTAGAATCCTCGTGTAGAACATGGGTTATGAATGGTTTGCGTTAATTTGATGTTTAGAGGTGACACCCGTTAGTTAGGGTGAAGATTATGACTAGTAATCACCTCCTATGTTCAAGTCTTGTTGAATGATTGATGTATTATGTGGGTATGATGAATTATTGTTAGATGAAAGTATAGGAATATGATGATGTTATGTTTAATGTTCATTTGGAATGATACATGATGATTAGTAGTTGGTTTTGATGGGTTATGTATGAGTTTAGAAGAATTGTGCATGAAATAGTTGTACGTTATGCTTAAAAGGTAGTACTCACATCAAGTGTATGATGAAATGTATATAGTGTCGTCCGTATAGTCGATTATGATGTTACGGGTATATGATGATAAGTCGATAGTTAAGTATGGTTAATAGTTGACTTTCAAAAGTCAACTAAGTATAAGAAACATGACTTGACTCGTTGTCGTAAATGTAGGTTGATGGGAAGTCGTATGGTACATGTTATAGCAATCCGTGTTAAATGTAATGACATGATGAGTTACATGAGTTTAATGTATACGGATGTGATTATGTGAAGTTGATTATGTATTTTAATGCTTGTTAGAAATGACTAAGGAAAGTTAAGCGTGAATTATGCGAGTGATATGATTGTTACATGTACAAAGGTGTATGCTAATAAGAGCGTGATTTCGATGAAATGAAAGTATAGGAATCACGTTGAGACGGACTCAAGCATGAGGTGTTAACGGGTCAAGAAGAGGCAAGGAATCGGATACGAGCACGGACGCATAAGGTAAGTGATTTCTGTAATCACTTCGTAGTATAAGTAAGTAATAAAGTGTTGTAATGAACTCAACATGATGTTCGAGGTCAAATATGTGTTTAAGGTCTTTCGTCGTAAATGATGGGTTAATGTTGACCAAAATGCCCTTGATGGGTATTTTGGGGTAAACGGGCTTAAAAGTAGTTTTGAAGCAAGTTACTTGATTAGTGTAATGTTTTGGACGAGTGTGGAAGTGGGAATTACGGTTTGGTTAGTCGTAGACCATTGAATGCACGAATACCCTTAACGGGTCAAAAATAAGCATATGAACGATAAGGTGTTAAGAGGATGCAAGACATCCAAGAATTTGGTAATTTATGATAGACGTCACTTATATTATTATGTTTATAAGAGGTTTTGGTAAAAGGAACAAGTTATGTTGACGTATGCATGAACGGGTCGAAAAGTGGTTAAAGGGTAATAAGCCGAAGAGTTAAAAGTCGGAAATTATATTAAGTCGGATGTTGGATTTTAGTTCCATTAGATGGAGAATTAAATTACGGACGTGTAGGAAAAAGAATCGGGTAAAACGGACCAATAACGAAGAAGTTATGACCGTTTCCGTGAAACGCGGACGTGCTGAAATCTGCAGCACAGCAGCAACAAACATTCTGTTTGTTTGATGGCGTCGCGCTACGCGACGGGGTGGCTGGTTGTCGAAAGTTGTTTGTTGGCTCCGTTTTGTATCGGGAACTCGTTTAAACGCGTTTTAAGTCGCGTATAACCAGTTTAACTCATGTTTTATGACCATTAGGGTAAGCGTATGTGTGGATAGGTATGTATGGATGTTGTATATCTTATACACGTAGGTAGAAATGTATGTGAACGGGTATGCGCGAATGTATGTAAGATTATATATATGTAAGCAAGTACATAAGGATATATGAAGTGGTATATGAATAGGTAACTATGAGTTGGGTATGTTAAAGCAGGTGGTTATAAATATATATATGTAAGTAAGTATGTAGGCATGTACACATGTATGATTTATAAACCTAAGTGTATGTATGTATGGGTGTATGTAGGAAGTATGTATATGTACGAAGGTGAGTATGTATGAATGTATGCACATATGTAGGTTTGTGCGAAGGCATGTATAAGGTGTATGTATGTATGTACGAATGTATGTATGTGTGAATGTATATAAGTGGGATGGCATGATCGTATGTGACGATGTAGGTATGTATATATGTAGATACATATAGAATGATCGATATGCGAATGTATGTGTGAACGTATGCAGGTATGAAGTATAGGTATGTATGTAAGACTTATGGTACGATCAAGTGTTTACGTTGTTTATTTGTATACATGGAGTTATAAGAGAAATGCAGGAATGGCAAGGAAGTCTCACCCCGGATGGTATGACAGGATGGAAAAGCTGGAATGTAAAGAGTTAATGAAACGAGAAATAAACGTGAACAAATCTTGTATGTTATGATGTGTACTAATGTATGAATTTTATGTGGTGAGCGCAGGTAGTACCAGTCATGAGGGTAACCAAGGTTTGGAGATCGAGGATCGAGTCACAAGACAGATTGTACGGGAATGTCTAAATATGTAATTTAGTGTTGATAAGTCATATCCTTATATTATAAAAGGAATTTTTAGAATGTCAAGATGCATGTCATGATAGAAATTTTCAGACTCGAAATTCCGCTGCGTTGTGTTAAGGTTAAATGAATTAGGGTCTTACATACTTCTAGGAGCTTGTCAAGTGATTTCGCTCGACGATTCCATTCTTGGGTGATTAGTTTGGCCTTTGTTCCTGTAACTCGAATCCTAGCCCGGTATATCCCATTTTAATTTTACACCATTGTGAACGTTACGCCGTTTTTACTCTCTAATCGAGGTTTTCGGCATTGAAAAATCTTCGTAAACTAAATCACACGTGTATATGTTGATATTTAAGAGATATTTAGTCAATAAAATCAAGGGCAATGGTGATATATATGCGGATTAGACACAAAAAAAAACACTCAACAAATGGCTACAATTTAAAGAATGTGTTTAGTGACAGCATCAGATTCCTAATTGATGGAGAAAGGTCTAGTGGCAAGAAAAGCTGCTTCTAGGAGGTTGTCAAGTGTTTTCGCTCGACGATTCCATTCTTGGGTGGTTGGTTTGGCCGTTGTTCCTGTAACTCGAATCCTAGCCCGGTATATCCCATTTTAATGTTACACCATTGTGAACCTTACGCCTTTTTTACTCTCTGATCGAAGTTCTCGGCATTGAAAAATCTTCGTAAACTAAATCACACGTGTATATGTTGATATTAAAGAGATATACAGTCAAGAAAATCAAGGGCAATGGTGATATATATGCGGATTAGATACAAAAAAAACACTCAACAAGTGGCTACAATTTAAGGAATGTGTTTAGTGACGGCATCAGATTCCTAATTGATGGAGAAAGGTCTGGTGGGAAGAAAAGCTGCTTCCATGAGGTTGTCAAGTGTTTTCGCTCGACGATTCCATTCTTGGGTGGTTGGTTTTGCCCTAGTTCCTGTAACTCGAATCCTAGCCCGGTATATCCCATTTTAATTTTACAACATTGTGAACCTTACTCTCTTTTTACTCTCTGATCGAGGTTCTCGGCATTGAAAAATCTTCGTAAACTAAATCACACGTGTATATGTTGATATTTAAGAGATATACAGTCAATAAAATCAAGGGCAATGGTGATATATATGCGGATTAGACACAAAAAAAAAACACTCAACAAATGGCTACAATTTAAGGAATGTGTTTAGTGACGGCATCAGATTCCTAATTGATGGATAAAGGTCTGGTGGGAAGAAAACCTGCTTCTAGGAGGTTCTCAAGTTTTTCGCTCGACGATTCCATTCTTGGGTGATTGGTTTGGCCCTTGTTCCTGTAACTCGAATCCTAGCCCGGTATATCCCATTTTTTATTTTACACCATTGTGAACCTTACGCCTTTTTTACTCTCTGATCGAGGTTCTCGGCATTGAAAAATCTTCGTAAACTAAATCACACGTGTATATGTTGATATTTAAGAGATATACACTCAAGAAAATCTAGGGCAATGGTGATATATATGCGGATTAGATACCAAAAAAAAAACACTCAACAAATGGCTACAATTTAAGGAATGTGTTTAGTGACGGCATCAGATTCCTAATTGATGGAGAAAGGTCTGGTGGGAAGAAAAGCTGCTTCTAGGAGGTTGTCAAGTGTTTTCGCTCGACGATTCCATTCTTGGGTGGTTGGTTTGGCCCTTGTTCCTGTAACTCGAATCCTAGCCCGGTATATCCCATTTTAATTTTACACCAATGTGAACCTTTCTCCTTTTTTACTCTCTGATCGAGGTTCTCGGCATTGAAAAATCTTCGTAAACTAAATCACACGTGTATATGTTGATATTTTAGAGATATACAATCAAGAAAATCAAGGGCAATGGTTATATATATGCGGATTAGACAACAAAAAAACACTCAACAAATGGCTACAATTTAAGGAATGTGTTAAGTGACGGCATCAGATTCCTAATTGATGGAGAAAGGTCTGGTGGCAAGAAAAGCTGCTTCTAAGAGTTTGTCAAGTATTTTCGTTCGACGATTCCATTCTTGGGTGGTTGGTTTGGCCCTTGTTCCTGTATCTCGAATCATAGCCCGGTATATCCCATTTTAATTTTACACCATTGTGAACCTTACGATTTTTTTACTCCCAGATCGAGGTTCTCGGCATTGAAAAATCTTCGTAAACTAAATACAGTCAAGAAAATCAACGGCAATGGTGATATATACGCGGATTAGACACAAAAAAAAACACTCAACAAATGGCTACAATTTAAGGAATGTGTTTAGTGACGGCTTCAGATTCCTAATTGATGGAGAAAGGTCTGGTGGGAAGAAAAGCTGCTTCTAGGAGGTTGTCAAGTGTTTTCGCTCGACGATTCCATTCTTGGGTGGTTGGTTTGGCCCTTGTTCCTGTAACTCGAATCCTAGCCCGGTATATCCCATTTTAATTTTACACCATTGTGAACCTTACGCCGATTTTATTCTCTGATCGAGGTTTTCGGCATTGAAAAATCTTCGTAAACTAAATCACACGTGTATATGTTGATATTTAAGAGATATACAGTCAATAAAATCAAGGGCAATGGTGATATATATGCGTATTAGACACAAAAAAAAACACTCAACAAATGGCTACAATTTAAGGAATGTGTTTAGTGACGGCATCAGATTCCTAATTGATGGAGAAATGGTCTGGTGGGAAGAAAACCTGCTTATAGGAGGTTGTCAAGTTTTTCGCTCGACGATTCCATTCTTGGATGATTGGTTTGGCCCTTGTTCCTGTAACTCGAATCCTAGCCCGGTATATCCCATTTTTATTTTACACCATTGTGAACCTTACGCCTTTTTTACTCTCTGATCGAGGTTCTCGGCATTGAAAAATCTTCGTAAACTAAATCACACGTGTATATGTTGATATTTAAGAGATATACAGTCAAGAAAATCAAGGGCAATGGTGATATATATGCGGATTAGACAAAAAAAAACATTCAACAAATGGCTACAATTTAAGGATTGTGTTTAGTGACGGCATCAGATTCCTAATTGATGGAGAAAGGTCTGGTGGAAAGAAAAACTGCTTCTAGGAGCTTGTCAAGTGATTTCGCTCGACGATTCCATTCTTGGGTGATTAGTTTGGCCCTTGTTCCTGTAACTCGAATCCTAGCCCGGTATATCCCGTTTTAATATTACACCATTGTGAACGTTACGCCGTTTTTACTCTCTAATCGAGGTTTTCGGCATTGAAAAATCTTCGTAAACTAAATCACACGTGTATATGTTGATATTTAAGAGATATTTATTCAATAAAATCAAGGGCAATGGAGATATATATGCGGATTAGACACAAAAAAAACACTCAACAAATGGCTACAATTTAAGGAATGTGTTTAGTGACGGCATCAGATTCCTAATTGATGGAGAAAGGTCCAGTGGCAAGAAAAGCTGCTTCTAGGCGGTTGTTAAGTGTTTTCGCTCGACGATTCCATTCTTGGGTGGTTGGTTTGGCCCTTGTTCCTGTAACTCGAATCCTAGCCCGGTATATCCCATTTTAATCTTACTCCATTGTGCACCTTACGCCTTTTTTAGGGTTTAGGGTTTAGGGTTTAGGGTTTAGGGTTTAGGGTTTAGGGTTTAGGGTTTAGGGTTTAGGGTTTAGGGTTTAGGGTTTAGGGTTTAGGGTTTAGGGTTTAGGGTTTAGGGTTTAGGGTTTAGGGTTTAGGGTTTAGGGTTTAGGGTTTTTAGGGTTTAGGGTTTAGGGTTTAGGGTTTAGGGTTTTTAGGGTTT